>CM057337.1:415130088-417530088 GCA_030015575.1 Agapanthus africanus
TCTCATTCTTTATACAACCACCCTCGAAGTTTCTTTAGGCGCATTATGGGCACAAGAGAACGACCAAGGGAAGGAGAGGGCTCTCTATTATTTGAGTCGAGTTCTATTGAGGGCAGAAAGCAACTATTCTCCCATCGAAAAACGCTGCCTAGCGTTGATCTTTGCGATAACAAAGCTCAGGCACTATGCGTTGGCGCATGAAGTTCGTCTCATTTCGAAGGTGGACCACCTTAAGTATTTAATGTCGAAGGCCATATTGACGGGGCGACTCGCTAAATGGGCCTTACTCTTGATGGAGTTCTCGATAACTTATCAGCCTCTCAAGGCAGTGAAAGGCCAGACCATCGCCGACTTACCACGCTGAGCAATCCGATACTTGCTGATTCTCCTCTGAATTGCGATCTGCCAAGACGAACATGCATTTGACGCGATCGACGGAGGTGATACCTGATGGGAGATTTTTTTTCGATGGAGCATCTTCCATGAAGAGCGCAAACAAAGTACCCCCTATATAATCAAATCAGGGGTGGGCCTTATCTTCGTGACTCCACAAGGAGGGATAATGCGCTTTGCCTTCTCCTTGACAGAGCCGAGGACGAATAATGAGGCCGAATATGAAGCTTTGATAGTAGGCCTCAAGATCGCCATCGACATGGGAATTGAAAACTCCTCATATACGGAGACTCTCAACTGGTCGTTAGTCAAGTAAAAGGAGACTATCAGACGTGCAAGCCAGCGTTGGTGAAGTACGGCGAAAAGGTGCAACAACTGTTGACCCAAATTCCCTCCTACACCTGGAAAGCATACCGCGTGCCGAAAATAGCAAAGCGGATGCATTAGCCAAGCTTGCTAAAGAACTAGCCGACGAAACTTCGATGATGTCAGAATCGTGGTACAAAGCCGTCGAGTGCTTTGCCCCAGCAGAAATATCTCCGGAATCATCCAAAGAAAAGGAGCGACTGAGCAGACGACCTTGCAAATAAAAGACCGGGAAAAGGCCAAGGATGGAGAGAAGTCTTTATAGACTACTTCAAATACCGTCGAACGCCCGATGATACGTCCTCAAGACATCAGCTTATGAAACGAGCTCTGTCTTTCGCCTTCGTCAATGATACTCTATACAAAAGGTCGTTTGACTCTCTGTGGTTGAGATGCCTGGGACCTGACGAAGCGAAAAGTGTTGTTTAGGAAGTTCACGACGGACTCTGCGGTTCTCACAAAGCAGGCCTGAAGATGAAGTTGAAGATAAAATGGATGGGTTACTACTAGCCCACGATGATTCAGGACTGCCTCGAATATGCGAAGCAATGCTACTCATGCCAGATCCATGGAGTCTTCATCCACCAGCATCCAAATCCACTACATCAACGGTGGCTAGCTGGCCGTTCGAATGTGGGGAACTAATATAGTCGGCCCTATCAAACCAGCATCGTCTAGAGGACATCGTTTCATCCTGGCGACGACTGATTACTTCTCCAAATGGGCAGAAGCAGTACCGTTGAGGGAAGTGAAGACGGAGAATTTCTTCCATTTCTTCAAGACGCACGTCATTATATCGGTTTAGAACTCTGAGACGGATCATCTCAGATAACGGGCCAGCCTACAGAAGCTACAAGATCAGTTGCTTCGCGCAACAGCATAACATAGACTGGAGATATTCCTCAGTTTATAATCTGCGAGCTAACGGTCTAAGCTGAGGCCTTCAACAAGACCTTGACGAAGATCATGAAGAAGACGGTGTCCCGAATAAGAAGGACTGGCATGAGAGACTGCAAGAGGCTCTTTAGGCGTATTGAACTACGTTCAAGTCGGCTACGAACACAACGCCAAAAGCGTTGGTATTCGGTACGGAAGCAGTACTACTCCTACTCCTACTCCCTCAGATTGATAGAGTTACCCTCTCTACGAGTCGCAGTCCACTACGAGCTGACGAACGAAGAAAATGCTCACCTTCGGCTTGAGGAGCTTGATACCCTTGATGAAACACGGCTCATAGCACAACAAAATCTGGAAGCTTATAAAGCAAAGATGACGCGCTCATATGAAAGATTGACCCGACCGAGAACATTCCGCCAAGGCGAACTCGTGCTAGTGGTCACAAAAGGCTTATGGTCCCCAATCGCGCCAAGCGGGGAAAATTCGAGCCGAACTATGAAGGCCCGTATATCATAGACAAGGTCTACCAGCGTGGAGCCTATCTACTCATGGATATGCACGCTGAAAGGCCTTTCAAGCCAATAAACGGTCTCTTCCTGAAGAAATACTACGCTTAATGAGCCACAGCCTAGGTCAATGATAGATGACGACGACTATGTCCGCTCGCTATCTTCCTAAGCTCATGCTCTATAAGTAGTAGTCGGCCTTCTCCTCGACGGACAGAAATGTCCTTAAACTAACGACGGACCGAAACGTCCTTACTAAAGACGACCAAAACATCCTTAAACTAACGACGGACCGAAACGTCCTTAAACAAATGGCGGACCACTACGTCCTAAAATTGGATAACGGACCGAAACGTCCTTAAACTAACGACGGACCGAAACGTCCTTAAACTAAAGACGGACCGAAACGTCCTTAAACTAATGGCGGACCACTACGTCCAAAAACTGGATAACGGACCGAAACGTCCTTAAACTAACGACAGACTGAAACGTCCTTAAACTAACGACAGACCGAAACGTCGCTTAAACTAAGGCGGACCACTACGTCCATAAAACTGGATAAACGGAACCAAAACGTCCTTAAACTAAGGGCGGACCACTACGTCCTAATGGCGGACCGAAACGTCCTTAAAACTAACGACGGACCGAAACGTCCTTAAACTAACGACGGACCGAAACGTCCTTAAACTAATGACGGACCGAAACGCCCTTAAACTACTACGCAGCATCCTTAGGCTGACGAGATGGAAAAAAAAGGGAATAAAAAAAAATTTAAAAAAAATTAAATAATAATAAACGGTATGTCCATAAGCAAAATGGGGCACGGATGAAAACCCGAAAGGGCTCCGTGAGTAAAAACAGCAGGCTACCGGAGTATTCGTGAAACCTGAAAGGGCGCGACCTCGTAAAAAAAAGAATAAAAAGAATAAAAAAGAAACGGTACGTCCATAAGCGAAATGGGCACGGATGAAAACCCGAAAGGGCTCCGTGAGTAAAAACAGCAGGACTACCGGCGAGTGTTTGTGAAAACCCGAAAGGGCGCAACCTCGTTAAAGGACACTTAAAGGGTCCTCTCGACCTTGTAAGGAGAAACCACCCGCGTGAGATCCTTACGACTCACAAGGGGAGCAGCACACTTAGGTATCCCCACGATTCCTAAGGAGAAAATACACTTGCGAGATCCTCATGACTCATAAAGAGAACTCTCTTATGGGACCCTCACGGCTCATAAGATTCGAAAGTCTTAAGTTACAGAGACCTAAAGCTGCGCTTAAGCAACCCCCACAACTTCCGATATTGCCCTACAAGTGGTTCAGTACTGACCCTTGTATACAATCCACAGGCACGAATAAACATTTCCCTAACCAAGTCCCATCCATAATTGGGGATATGTACGCATGATGAACAACCCTTGTAGGTCCTCTCGACTTACAAGGAGAAAACCCTCTTGTAGGATCCTTACGACTTACAGAGAAAAATACACTTAGGAATCCTCACGCTTCCTAAGGAGAAAATACACCTACAAGATCCTCACGACTTGTAGGGAGAAATACCTTAGTGAGACCCTTACGGCTCATGAAGTAAAAAGCCTTGGCCGACAGGACATTAACCCTGTTCGCTAAGCCACCTTTGTTCAACATCGACAGAGGCAAATGATGATTCGCTCCTGGCAATATCCCAGTTGTTGCGGTGCTGATGCCGAAATCGGTGTCTAATTTCTGGTTTACGGTGAAAAGCCAGCAAGCCGCACATGCATACGAAATAGCGGAAATGATGGGGCAACTTGCAATAAAAAGCAGCAAGTAAAAACGTATGCATATAAAATAGCCGAAATAATTGGGCAACTCGCAATAAAAAGCGGTGAGTAAAAATAAAAAATAGCCGAAATGATTGGGCACCGCGAAAAATAGCCGAAATGATTGGGCAATCATGACCTTCGCGATATAAAAGCTGAAATGATAGAGCATCGCGGAAAATAAAACAATAAAAAAAATGAATGATGAAACTTTTGCCCTACAGTTGAGATCACATCGATCCCTGTATACAATCCAAGGGCACAAACAAAGAGGGAACCACACCTTCCCGACAAGCTCCGTCAGAAAGCTATGCCAAATCTCAACGGTTCACCAACAGCCTAAAGACAACCGCGACATTCGTCTCAACACAGCAGACGCAGTGCCAGCAAACGAAGCGAAGATCAGATTCCTAGCTTCACGGTTTTGACAGTAACTTATATAAAACCAGAAAGACCACCACAGATCGTTTCAACCCCGAAGAAACCAGTGTCTTCGGAAAAATCCTTCGACTCAGGGAAACAAGTGTCCTTGACGAGAAAATCCTGATTCGCGTCGGCTTGCAGAGAAACCAGTGTCTCCGCGAGAAATTCCCGATTCGTTTCAACCCCGAAGAAACCAGTGTCTTCGGCAAAAACCTTCGACTCAGGGAAACAAGTGTCCTTGACGAGAAAATCCTGATTCGCGTCGACTCGCAGAGAAACCAGTGTCTCCGCGAGAAATTCTCGATTCGTTTCAACCCCGAAGAAACAAGTGTCCTTGGCAAATACCTCAATTCAGGGAAACTAGCGTCCTTGATGAGAGCCTCCTGATTCGCGTCAGCCCGCAGAGAAACCAGTGTCTCCGCGAGAAATTCCCGATTCGTCTCGACTTGCAAGATAAAGCCTTAGGCAGCAGGGATTAAAAAACTTATTTCCTGAGCACTGGGACCCTGTAGGTCGGTCTAAAACGATCTCTTGCATACTATCCATGGGTCTCACTCTCCAAAGTCGAACTTCGACAAGGAGGGAAACAACCGCTTACGGGTCCTCTCGACCCGTAGGAGAGAAAATTCTCTTACAAGATCCTTACGACTTATAAGAGAAAACGCACTTAGGAATCCTCACGATTCCTAAGGACAAAATCCACCTACGAGATCCTCTCGATCCGTAGGGAGAAAAATCTCTATGAGACCCTCACGGCTCATAGAGTTGAAAAGTCTTAGGTAGCAGATCTGAACCTGCGGCCTAAGCCATCGCTATCTCGTGAAGAAATCAAGATGCTTACTTTATTATCTGCCGATTATGTTTATCAAGACAGCATGCTGATAATAAGAGAAGGGAGAAAGCAAAAGAGCATACAAGACATTGCAAAGAAAAAATGTGTATCTTTATTTATTAATTCAATCAGGTACAAGGTGAATCGTACAAAAGAATAAAGAATTGATACATTTTATTCGAAAAAGGAATATTTTACAAGTATATTGATACAAGGGCAACTACTGGGAAGGAAGGGTCTTGCATAGCCCTAGCAATTGTTCGCACACCTCCTTCCACGCTTTCTCCTGATCGGCCACCACCGCAAGTTCCGCCTCCACTTGAGCCCGCTGATGCAAGAGAGATGCAAGCTGCTCCCTAACGGTCTGATGAGCAGTTTCCCGGCCTGGGGGTGTCATGCTTGGTGTCATCAACCTTCCGCTTCAGTTTAGCCCATGAGAGATGCGTTCCAGGAGGCCCTCAATGATAGCCTTCACGTTGGTCAGCGTTCGCCTCAACCTCAGCACGCAGACGAGCCGTCTCGCTCGAGGTCTCTTGGTATTCCCTCAGCCTTAAAGCCGCTTCTTGTTCCAAGTGGTGGACGTAAGAAACGCTTTGCTCAATCCACGCTGCTCTTTGATTGCTTTCGGCTAAGGTCTCGGGAACGGGGCGCATAAACTCCAGTTGATGCAGGCGGGCCTCGATCTCCCTGCAGTGGTTAACCCAAGATGCGATGATGTCTTCGTTGTGGAAGTTTACGAGTATCACCAGCCTTGGGTTAACCGCCGTAGCAAAATCTGCGGCAGACGTAGGAGTCTCAATGTCAAGCTCCTTAATGTAGTCGCTCACCATGCGCAGACTATTCGCGGCGCCTTTCGAGGACGGACGTCTCAAGAAAGGGCCTGCCAGCATCGTAACACGAGACTCAAATGGCGCCGAGATCGGAACTACAGCTGAAAAGACAAAATGCGATTAGATGACGGTTCAAGAAATATGCAAAAGTCATTGATAAGATAGTCTACTATACCAGCTGCAGCAGGTGGCAAGACCGGAAGGGCCGGTGGCGCGACCGATCTTTCATCCCCTCCTTCGATTTGTAGCACTGCAATCAGGACGAGGGAAAGTTAGGACTAATTCATTACTGAAAAAGAAGATATCAATTGGAAACTATACTCACCAGCGCTACTGGAGGAAGAAGCAAGTTCAGATGGGAAGGAGAAGTGTGGGTGCAACACCTGATAGAGGTGATCAAAAAGCACTCCTGAAAAGACACAACAGTGCGACTTTAGTACATAAATTATGCGGCTTGAAAGAGAAAACTAATAGGTTGCAAATCCGTACCTTCCAACAACTTTGAGGGTATAAGGGAAGGCTGAGAGGTGACCACCGCCAAGGCAGTAGTTGACGGCACTCCCTCGAACAATGGAGCATCGGCGCTGGCCGCACCTGCGTTAAAAACAAAGGTAAACTTGTCAGAAAGGATTGTAAGATAAAATGGACAGTAACTTGCGATTTACCTGATGAGCCGCCGCCAACGGAGGCGTCTCCCTCCTCCACCAACATGAGGCCACCGCCCATGGCCTCATCACCCGACTCAATGGGTTGTCGTCGTGCTCGCGCGGCCAGGAGACGGCGGAGGACCGTAGACGGGGAGGGCAATAATCGGAGCATTGCCGGAATCTTGAGAAAGAGCGGCTGGCTCTTCCCCAAAGTCGTGCCCATCTCACCCGCTACTTCTTCGGGCCTCGGCGGTCGCTATTGTCTCATTCGCCGTCACCATGAGGTCGCCGGTCTCAAGCGCCTCGTCCGCCTCTACCCCGGGCTCAGTTTATAGCGGTCGTCTCATTTGCCGCCACCTTCAGGCTCTGCATCAACGACCTTCTCGTGTGCAGCTCCCTCAGCCCCCAGCTCAGGCTCGGCAACCCTGGCGACGTGGCCCACCGTCGACTCGGGTTCGGCCGGTGCCTCCTCCTCTGTTTCCTTGGGTTCGACGGTTTCCGCCTCTCCTTCGGTTGGACATGGCCCTACAAGACAAGATATATAAGAACCGATAGGTTTACAATTCTTACAACGAAATCTTGAAAGGTACATTACCTAAAGTGGACTTATCATTAGCTTCCCGAACTGCACGTGCTACCTGTCTGCGTGCGGTAGATAGTCCGGCCGGGAGCTCTTTAGAAGGAGAAGCAGAGAGAATAATGGTGCTTGGGCCTGCTCCCATGGCCAAAGCAGCCCTGCACGCCTTCGCCTCGCGCCTCAGCCGTTTTCTCTCCTCCCGGGCCGTTGAGACGGACCTCACCAGAGCCTGTTTCATTGAGGCATCCTCATCCGTGAACAGGGATGCCTCCAAATTCTTCAAGGCATCCCTCGTCGACTTGTCAAGTTGAGGCTCTTGGAGCAGCCCCGACGAGACTGGAACTTCAGTAGTGGACCCAGGGAGAGTCCCCGCATAAGCTGGCGCGGCCCCTGCAAAGAAACAAAGGAAGAATGTTAGATTGGCCATCAGAAAAGAGGACAAAAAAATCTGATAAGGCGAGACGTACCAACGCCCATTAAGGCGCGCTTCTTCTCCTCCTCCTGGAAGGTTTTTAAAGAGGCAGCAATGGCTTCTTCGGAAGTGACACCTGTGGAAAAATGGGGGAAAGTATTAGTCAAAAATAATGATAAAAAATGCGATAAAATGACGAAGAAAGCAGCTAATGATTACCTGACTCAGCGAGTTTATTCAACATCGCTTCGAGCCTCGCTGATCGTTCAGAAGCTGCAATAGCGGCCGCCAAATCGGTGTCTGCGGGGTCTACCGAGAAGCCCTTATTGCTGCCATACTCGCTTATTCCTTCGGTAAGAGGGGCCTCTTGCTCTAAACCGAGGATCGCATCGAGGGAGAGGAGCGACTTCTTCTTCTTTTGACCGCTAGCTATGGATGCACCCAGGATTGATTTGCTCTTAGCAGGCACCTTAGGACGGCGGGTCCCAATATCCGCGCCTGCGCCGGACTCCGGCGATACCATATTTACCGCCTCCACTGGAGCACGGGGGGCTGGTGGCACATCCACAGTATCGCAAAGCGGAAATCCGCACGGAGGGCTCAATACGCGCGGAGGTCCAACTCCAGCACCTTTCAATGGAGGAATGAACGGGGTCCTCAGCTTCAGGGGAGCCTTGCGATCGCCGCCGGGAGGCGCACCCTTGCGGTCAACCAGCATGCGCTTTTCCATTTGGATAACTGGACCCATTGCGTGCGTGTACCAGGACACGTATGTTAGTGTATATGCCCTAGAGGCCATTACTGTATCATACTAGATTGTATATTACTTGATGGAAGCTTAGGATATTCACAGTTGTATATACAATCTTTCTCGAAATGGTAGTATGCTACTTGGTTTGTCTCTGCTTTAATATGTGCATGTGTTTCCTTTAGCATATTGCTGATATACATATTAGTAGAGCCCTTAGGATCTTTGCTTGATTACCAGCGTGGTGATGGCGCTCACACTCGTGGGAGCTGGGTGATCTATAAGCACATCCTTATACAGGTCCCTAGTCGTTGGACTATCGAGACAGGGTATCGATACTCCGCAGTAGACTAGCGTATGCGCTTCTTATCCAGCGTGGGAGACGGTCTGTCCCACAGCCGTCAGTACGTCCTACTTAAGATAGTATGCTGGTGCTCGTTAGGTTACGAGTACACTGGACAGGACTCGTCGGGGACTGTTGGTTGGTATTATACCTATCGTCAGTTATCAGTTCCAAGGTGACATGAGTATAGCTTAGTCCGCTGACTTAACACTGTCACTTCGCCTCGAGTGTGTTCCCACTGCACTTTGATTACTACCCTACCATGGCACAAAGGAGTCGTGCAAACAGGTAGTTTTTGGGTGCAGTCCCGAAGCACTTGGAGGCAGTGACGGTTAGACAGGATTCATCTCTCCCGGTATTGGGGGTTGACATCGCGCTGTGTCTAGGAGAGCCATTACACGAGTAGTCCCTGGCCAGAGAAAGCGAGATATACTGGTAGGTTTCCAGTGTTATCTCAGGGTGTTCTGGGCTACACTCCGACACGACTTGTACCGCTATTAGGGGACTGACGTTCACCGCCCCCTAGGCCCGCCATGCGATGTATCAGACGAACAGACCGGACTGTACGGAGACTGTCACATACAGGCTCAGTAGGAGTTCAGATGGGGTTCACCTCATCAGTCTTCTTATCAACATCCACCTGGGGACCGTTACGTACAGCTAGTGCCGCTTGCGGTCTGTGGTTAAACCCACTGCCAGCGTAGTGTCGAGTCTTTAGAGTCCCACACAGAGAGCTATTCGCCTTTAGGCAAAATGAGTAGAGGTCGCATGGTTTTGCGACAGGATTCGTTCACATCCGCGTACTTGTGCACGTTTGCTGTCCGGACAGCTTATACTAGCGGGCTTTGGTTTAAGCCAGATCCTAGTGTAGATTTGGGATTGGTTTTTTCTCTTTGTATTCGTGTTCCTCGGATCACGAATACGGGTGCGTATGCACAGTTGCTTGAGACAGAGGGAGAGGACTTTGATTAGGGTTAATGACTATTGTCATTTTATTAACCCTAATGCTTATGTGTGTATTATTGTTAATTGATATTAGTTTAATAATTGTGCATGGTTATGGTTGTTGACCATTTGACCTATCTTGACTTGTTGACCTTGTTGACACTTTGACCATCATCATTTCATTTGGAAGATGCTCTTTGATCCTTGCAATTTGCATTAAAAATGAAATGATAATGGTCATGTCTTGATTAACCATGACAATTATCTAGCTAATTATCTAATTACAATAATTCACACATATATATGAGAATGGTTCATATTATTCTCATTCTATCATTTTACTTTCTCTCTCTTGTTCTTCCTCTCCCTCAAGCTCTCCCCTCTCATGTGTTGAGAAACACTTGAGCTTGAAAAAAGACCTCTCTTGATAATCTCTACTCTCATCTAGGGTTCAAAGATTAGCACTTCTTGGACCCTAGTTACTTCTAGCTTGGAGTTGAAGCCAAAGGTCGAGGCTTTCGGGTGGATCTTTCTTCGACGCGAGAAGACGACTAAGGTGACCTCCTTCCACCACTCCAAGGAGCACGGAGAGAAGGACATAAAGCCCAAGGTATAACCTTTCTAGCACTTAGCTAGTTTCTAGTTAGCTTTAGCTTGTTTTTGTTTAGCAAAGATCCTTCTTTGTCTAGTCCATGTTGCCTAAGTTGATAAAAATTTGATTTTTATTCCGTTTTCCGCCTCCCCGCAAGTACCGGGATGGGCAACGTGGACTTACAGTGGTATCAAAGCCTAACTAAACATAAACTAGCTAGGTAGTAGAGTGTATCGAAGTTCGAATCGGAAAAATCGAAAAACCGAGTTTTCAAAACCCTAAGTTTCTGTTAAAATTTTTTCTGTTCAAAACAAAATAAATCATACTCCAAAAATCATCTCAGGGTTTTGTGAAGAAAGCCACCAAAAACGATCCAGTGATTCGACCAAAGAGCCGCGGTTCCGCGGCAATCGCAAGCTATTGCCGCGCAACCGCGACTGGCTTGGCTCTTCACTGGGTCGAGTTTGGTGCAGTGTATTTCTGGCTTGGTTTTGGGATTTTTAAGATGGTTTATATGTGCCCAGGTTTTCCAGAATATAAATTTTTTTTTGGCGGCCTATAAATCCGTATTTTTTATCGAACTTCAATACACTTTGACTAAAAGGTTATATCTGTGATGTTTACATGTATTGAACGTCGGCTAATCGCTATATGTCGATTAGTCGGGGTTATACATATCTGTGATCTGTGATTGATGATGGTATGTGTATATGAATGGGTTAGATTGTCGCGGATGAATAGCCGGGGTGGATGTGAGATGAGTGTTGCTTTTTCTTTCATTCATTTTAATATGTAAATTGATGTAATATTATTATTTGTTTGGTCGCACAACCGGGTCGGGGTTGTAGCCGTCATTGTATAATTCTTTTTACTGTTTTTGCTCCTAGGATAGACACATGGAGGGGTGCACAAACTACCGGGTATCTCGAAGTGCCGAGTGGCCTACTCACGGTGGTGAGGGAGGTTGCTTCGCTTCGGGTACTTGGCGGGTAGTTTGCCGCACCCGTAGGGGTCTTGGGTGGGGTATTTGGCTATTCACCGCGACCGTGTAATCCGCTTTTCGTTGCAGGCTCGAACGGATTGCGGATTTCTAGTATATCCAATGTTTTCATCTGTGATCTGTAATGTCTATCATTGCTATATATTTATATATGATAACTATTTAGGCGTTGCTTATGTTTTACAGCCGCGCTAGCCCAGCCCCCGCTCTGTCGTTAGTTAAGTAACCTAATGGGTGATGACGGGGCCCCGTGGCGAATGCGAATGGCATAAGCGTATAGCATATTTTGGTTGTTTTCTGCAATGGTAGGATTAAATGATGGGACACATTAAAAGAACTAATGCAAGAAAATAAACCAAGTAAAAGTCGATTGGAACACTTTGAAAACCACTCGGTTCTTTTCAAAACTAAACTTTTAAACGCCGAGCTTGAACCACTCCTTTTAAAAGCTATCTCGTTCCATCAATTATATCAAGTTCACTACGTTCACGGTTTTGCCAAAACCATTCGTAGCCCTCCGTCATTCCACATGAATGGTCAAAAGTATTCAAGCTATGTATTTTGGCCAAAGTCAAGGCATAGTGATTGGTAGCTATTGGGTATTCATGTGCAGCATAGATAGATGCGTTGGTTTGGGACAGTCGTGCTGCCATTTTGGCCAAAGTCAAGGGTAGGTACGGGTGGGTCCAAATTAACCAGGAGAATGACGGGTAGAACTTGACATGTGACTTATGATATTTTGGCCAAAGTCAAGGTCTTAAGAGCATGGGGCAAAAATCCACATCGGGAGTTTCATAAGTACTGAAACTTGCTAGCGCTGCATACCATTTGGAGTGTGATGATTCTGGTAGGATTCCTTCGGTTTTATCACGAGATGATATTTGGATCCCGATCCTACTGTGAGTATATGCTACTCCTCGGGAAAACTCTCGCTTAACGATCAATGCTATAAACCTAGTAGGTGTCTAGAAAGGTGTTAACGGGGCTACGCCCACAGGGAAAAGTGGTTACTTAATTAAGGAACTTCGTGATAGCGTTGGAAAACCTCCCTCGAAGTACCGACACTGGCCTGGCTGAACGGTTAAGCAAGTATTGTACTGTGAGATTGATCCTGACTAATCCTTTCTTTACGGTTTGAGAAGGGATTCGAGAGACAGTGGGAGCCATCCAGTTTAGACAAACTAAAAGCCACTCTAAACTTGCAAGAGCATCATGCTAAAGTGTTTCTTTTCTCTCTCCTAATTGCAGCGACCATTCAACATGACCGGACTTAAGTTATTACTAGATAAAAACATATTGACAGGGCCAAACTACAAAGATTGGCTCAGGAATGTCAAGATGGCAATCACTTACGACAAGCTGGGGTATCTCCTTACCACCAAAGCTCCCCCTGTCCCAGGTCCCAAAACCATTGTCGTAGATAGGGAAATCTATAAGACATGGGAAATAGATTGCGCGAAGGCCAAATGCCTCATACTTGCCTCGATGGACAACGAACATCAGAGGAGGCACGAGAATATGGACCTAGAGTCCATATTTCTTCATACAAAAGAACTGTATGGAGAGCAGTCTCGTATCGCCAGATACGAAGTGTCGAAGAAGTTGTTTTCGGCAAGGTTGGCCGTCGGATCATCGGTAGCGGAACACGTGCTTAAGATGATTGGCTACATAGAGGAGCTCGCAGAACTTGGGACCACGTTGGAGAATGAGCTCTATATGGACTTGATTCTCCAGTCCCTTCCTTCCACTTACGCCCAGTTCATCCTGAACTTCAACTTACAGGAAAAAGAAGTTGAACTTTCAGAGCTCCTCAACATGCTGAGGAGTGCAGAGGGCACCCTACAGAAAAGTAGGGAGACATCCACTTTGTTTGTAGGAGGATCTTCCTCTTCTAAATCCAGGACGAAAGCCAAGGGTAAGAAGAAGAAAGCCCCCGCCAAACCAAGAGGCGGTGTGAGTAAAGTGGATACGAAGGGAAAAGGAAAAGCAACAAAGGTAGCAGGAAAGCTGGTGGGGAAGGAAAAATGCTTCTATTGTCACAAAAGTGGTCGCTGGAAACAGGATTGCAAGGCTTGGAAGGCCAGAACACAGGATTTGAAGCGAGTTGCGGCTTCAGCTTCAGGTGTGTATGTTATTGAAAACTGTCTATCAATAAACTCTACATCCTGGGTATTGGATACCGGATCAGGATCTCATATCTGTAATTCTTTGCAGGCGTTGAGAAAGCGTAGAGTTTTGAAGGAAGGTGACATGACCCTCAGAGTTGCAAACGGTGCTAGCATGGATGCTGAGGCCGTGGGGGACTATCACCTGAGATTGTCAGATGGACACTTTTTGGTTTTGCGTAGTTGTTATTATGTACCAAATGCAACCTGTAATATCATTTCTGTATCTTTATTATCTAAAGAAGGTTATGAATTTGCATTTGTAAGTAATGTAGTGAACATTCACCTTAATCAAGTTTTGATTGGGTCAGGTACATTGAATAACGGTATATACGTATTAAACCAACCACAGATTTTCAATGTCCAGAATACACACAAAAGAAAGTCTCCAGAAATCAATAAAACTTTCTTATGGCGTTGTAGACTGGGTCACATCATTGAGAGAAGGTTGACTAAGTTACATACAGAAGGATATTTGGATCCGTTCGAATATCAATCATATGCAACTTGTCAATCCTGTCTCAAAGGAAAGATGACAAAGACTCCGTTCACTGGACACGGAGTAAGAGCGAGCGAGCTCTTGGGACTCGTACACAGCGACGTGTGCGGTCCAATGTCTACACATGCACGAAGCGGTTATTCTTACTTCATTACTTTTACGGATGACTTTTCAAGGTACGGTTATGTCTTCTTAATAAAACATAAATCCGAGGCTTTTGAAAAATTCCAGGAATATAAGAATGAAGTAGAAAAACAAACAGGAAAAAGTATCAAGGCACTTAGATCTGATCGAGGTGGTGAATACTTGAGTGCCGAGTTCCTGGGTTACTTAAAAGAGAATGGAATTCTCTCTCAGCTTACTCCTCCATACACCCCGCAACACAACGGTGTATCGGAGAGACGGAACCGAACCCTATTGGATATGGTACGGTCCATGATGAGTAACGCTGAGTTACCGCGATCGTTTTGGGGATATGCGCTAGAATCAGCTGCATACCTTTTGAACCGAGTTCCAACTAAGACTGTGCCTACTACACCATATCAGATGTGGTGTGGGAAGAGACCCTATCTTAATCACATTAAGACATGTGGATGTCCAGCTTTTGTAAAAAAGCAGCATGCGGACAAGCTCGAGGCACGCTCAGTACAGTGCAAGTTTGTGGGATATCCAAAGAACTCCAAGGGATATTTCTTCTATTGCGAAGAGGAACAAAAGGTGTTTGTTTCTCACCATGCCCACTTTCTAGAACACCAGTTCATAGAAAAAGAATTAAGTGGGAGCGCAATAGAACTGGAAGAAATTCCAGAACCACGAGCTATTACTGAAAGCTTAGTAGAACCAGAGGGTTCGAAAGATCAGGACATTCCCACGCCACTCCGCAGAAGTAGTAGGCAGTCTCATCCGCCCGAGAGATACTACGGTTTTCTCATTGACGGGGATAGAGAGGATTGCATCATAGACTTTGATGAGCCTACTAGCTTCCAGCAAGCCATTCAGACCGTCGACTCGGTAAAATGGCTAGATGCAATGCGGAACGAAATGGAGTCCATGTACACCAACAAAGTATGGACGTTGGACATTGCTCCAGATGGGGTAAAACCCGTAGGATGCAAGTGGATCTTCAAAAGGAAGATTGGTGTAGATGGACAGGTTGAGACCTATAAAGCTAGACTGGTAGCAAAGGGTTTTCGTCAGCGACCTGGTTTGGACTATGACGAAACTTTTTCTCCAATAGCTATGCTGAAATCCATTCGGATCCTTCTTGCCATTGCTGCCTTCCATGATTATGAGATTTGGCAGATGGACGTAAAGACAGCTTTTATAAATGGACATTTAGAGGAGTGTGTCTATATGGATCAGCCAGAGGGTTTCATTCAGAGTGGGAGCAGCGGAAAGGTGTGCAAGTTGCTTAAGTCCATTTATGGACAAAAGCAGGCATCGCGGAGTTGGAACATCTGTTTTGATGAGACGGTCAAGGAATTTGGCTTTATCAAAAATCCAGATGAACCATGCATCTATTGTAGATTTGTAGCGAGAACTGTTGTGTTCCTCGTTTTATACGTGGATGACATTCTCTTAATAGGAAATGACATTCCTATGCTACAATCTGTCAAGGGGTTCTGGTCACACAGGTTCTCCATGAAAGACCTGGGTGATGCCTCATACATTTTGGGTATCCGGATCTACCGTGACAGATCCAAGAGGATATTAGGACTTTCGCAGTCCAGGTACATCGACACCATACTGAAGAGATTCAGTATGGAAGATTCCAAGCGCGGTAATCTACCGGCTTGTCACGGGATCACCTTCTCCAAAGAGATGTCTCCCAAGACTGATTTGGTGAGGGATCGCATGTCTATTATACACTACGCTTCTGCGGTAGGCTCTATAATGTATGCGATGTTGTGTACCAGACCGGATGTGGCTTATGCACTGAGTGTGGTAAGCAGGTATCAGTCAAACCCTGGGGAGAAATATTGGATAGCAGTAAAGAACATTCTCAAGTACCTGAGAAGGACTAAGGAGATGTTCTTGGTGTATGGTGGAAAAGACCTCCAGATTGAGGCCTTTGCTGACTCCAGCTTCCAGAGTGACAAGGATGATTCCAAGTCCATGTCGGGTTTTGTCTTCACCCTCAATGGAGGGGCGGTGTGTTGGAAGAGCTCCAAACAGGAAATCGTTGCTGACTCGACTATGGAAGCGGAATACATCGCTGCATCTGATGCCGCAAAAGAAGCTGTCTGGATGAGGAAGTTCTTGAAAGAACTTCAGGTGGTTCCGTTCATTGTTGACCCAATACCTCTGTATTGCGACAACAACGGGGCTATAGCTTTAGCGAAGGAACCCAGGTCCCATCAGAAATCCAGAAACATTTTAAGGCGGTATCACCTGATCAGGGAGATCGTGGATCGCCAGGAGATCGAGGTTCGGAGGGTTGCTTCAGAAGATAACACAGCATATCCATTCACCAAGGCCTTGCCCCAGACTCAGTTCGAGCGGCTGATCGAGATGATAGGTCTTCGATACGCCAGTACATGGCCTTAGTGCAAGTGGGAGATTGTTAGTGCATATGCCCTAGAGGCTATTACTGTATCATACTAGTTTGTATATTACTTGATGGAAGCTTGGGATATTCACAGTTGTATATACAATCTTGCTCGAAATGGTAGTATGCTACTTGGTTTGTCTCTGCTTTAATATGTGCATGTGTTTCCTTTAGCATATTGCTGATATACATATTAGTAGAGCCCTTAGGATCTTTGCTTGATTACCAGCGTGGTGATGGTGCTCACACTCGTGGGAGCTGGGTGATCTATAAGCACATCCTTATACAGGTCCCTAGTTGTTGGACTATCGAGACAGGGCATCGATACTCCGGAGTAGACTAGCTTATGCGCTTCCCATCCCAACGTGGGAGACGGTCTGTCCCACAGCCGTCAGTACGTCGTATTTGAGATAGTATGCGGGTGCTCGTTAGGTTACGAGTACACTGGACAGGACTCGTCGGGGACTGTTGGTTGGTATTATACCTATCGTCAGTTATCAGTTCCCAGGTGACATGAGTACAGCTTAGTCCGCTGACTTGACACTGTCACTTCGCCTCGAGTGTGTTCCCACTGCACTTTGATTACTACCCTACCACGGCTCAAAGGAGTCGTGCAAACAGGTAGTTTTTGGGTGCAGTCCCGAAGCACTTGGAGGCAGTGACGGTTAGACAGGATTCGTCTCTCCCGGTATTGGGGGTTGACATCGCGCTGTGTCTAGGAGAGCCATTACACGAGTAGTCCCTGGCCAGGGCAAGCGAGATATACTGGTAGGTTTCCAGTGTTATCTCAAGGTGTTCTGGGCTACACTCCGACACGACTTGTACCGCTATTAGGGGACTGACGTTCACCGCCCCCTAGGCCCGCCATGCGATGTATCAGACGAACAGACCGGACTGTACGGAGACTGTCACATACAGGCTCAGTAGGAGTTCAGATGGGGTTCACCTCGTCAGTCTTCTTATCAACATCCACCTGGGGACCGTTACGTACAGCTAGTGCCGCTTGCGGTCTGTGGTTAAACCCACTGCCAGCGTAGTGTCGAGTCTTTAGAGTCCCACACAGAGAGCTATTCGCCTTTAGGCAAAATGAGTAGAGGTCGCATGGTTTTGCGACAGGGTTCGTTCACATCCGCGCACTTGTGCACGTTTGCTGTCCGGACAGCTTATACTAGCGGGCTTTGGTTTAAGCCAGATCCTAGTGTAGATTTGGGATTGGTTTTTTCTCTTTGTATTTGTGTTCCTCGGATCACGAATACGGGTGCGTATGCACAGTTGCTTGAGACAGAGGGAGAGGACTTTGATTAGGGTTAATGACTATTGTCATTTTATTAACCCTAATGCTTATGTGTGTATTATTGTTAATTGATATTAGTTTAATAATTGTGCATGGTTATGGTTGTTGACCATTTGACCTATCTTGACTTGTTGACCTTGTTGACACTTTGACCATCATCATTTCATTTGGAAGATGCTCTTTGATCCTTGCAATTTGCATTAAAAATGAAATGATAATGGTCATGTCTTGATTAACCATGACAATTATCTAGCTAATTATCTAATTACAATAATTCACACATATATGTGAGAATGGTTCATATTATTCTCATTCTATCATTTTACTTTCTCTCTCTTGTTCTTCCTCTCCATCAAGCTCTCCCCTCTCATATGTTGAGAAACACTTGAGCTTGAGAAAAACCCTCTCTTGATAATCTCTACTCTCATCTACGGTTCAAGGATTAGCACTTCTTGTACCCTAGTTACTTCTAGCTTGGAGTTGAAGCCAAAGGTCGAGGCTTTCGGGTGGATCTTTCTTCGACGTGAGAAGACGACTAAGGTGACCTCCTTCCACCACTCCAAGGAGCAAGGAGAGAAGGACATAAAGCCCAAGGTATAACCTTTCTAGCACTTAGCTAGTTTCTAGTTAGCTTTAGCTTGTTTTTGTTTAGCAAAGATCCTTCTTTGTCTAGTCCATGTTTCCTAAGTTGATAAAAATTTGATTTTTATTCCGTTTTCCGCCTCCCCTCAAGTACCGGGGTGGGCAACGTGGACTTACAACGTACGCGTTGAGGACTTTGGGGGCGCAGCTCGGCTCGCTGATAAAGAAATAGGAACCCGTGTTAATCCGCATAAAATGGTGCATTGCATCCATTATCCCCTCTCGGCTAACCACGGGCCTTTCCAAGAAAGCTTCCATCGGGATCCCCTGGTTATTGCTCGATCGCTGAGCAAACCGGTGAGGGTTATACCTCATGAGGAGCGCCGTCTCATTCTGCCTAAACACCAAATAGCCCGGCCGAATGGAGTAGAGATGGAGGATTTCCCGAGCCTTCAATATGGAAGCCCCGTCTTTAAAATCATCGCGTAGCGGCACTACCGACTTGGTGGTCTCTGAGCCTATTGTTATGACCTTATCTAAGAAGGAAACCTTTGCTCCGACCTGGTGTGGACGAAGGAGAAGCCCCCTAGCCTCCCGCGGAGGTGCAACTACGATCGAAGCATCGACCAACCGTATGACTCTTGGGGGTCTGCATTTCTCAAAAGTGGGAGGGATCTTATGGGCGCCGAACACCCCGTGCACGTGCATTTCCATCCAGGAGGTGAAGTAGTGCATCGGGAAGTTAGCGGGCTGCACCCCAGGCTCACTCTCCGCCGCTACGCTAAGTCCATTATAAAGATAAGCCAGCCCGGCAATTCCTTCTGACAACTGCAAACAAGCCACCATCCGATGCGCTGGGTAGAAAACAGATGGCCGCATGTGGCGCGGGTGCATGGGGAGTGCAAAGCTGCACAGCCACAAGCCCAGGAACCCTACGAAAAGGGTTTCCTCATCCATGCCCGGGCCGGCGATTTCTAAGAAAGGGACGATGGCGGCTCCGGGGAGATAAAAGTCCCTTTGATCATTCTCTGATATGGGTCAGCGGTCCAAGCCGAAGCCAAAAGGGTCATCGAGCTGGGCGAACTTCTCGCTCCGCTCCGATAGGAACTCCGGTCGAATGAAGCGGGCAATAAAATTTGCGAAACTGACGCCCCGGACACCCGATTCCAGATAGAGCCCTTCATAAATCTCCAGCACCTTCACAAAGCCCGGGAACTGATGCTGAATAGCGTTCTCCGGAGTCAAATCAAACACTAGCGGCTTGGTGGCAAAGACGTATTCATCGGGAGGAAGCAGCTCCTCGTAATGCTCCCCCCTCATCGGCAGACCAGAGACTTTAGCAAACTCCTCCAAGGAGATAGAGACCTCCCTGTCCGTCATTAGGAAGGTGTGGGTAGGGATATTCCATTGTTCGATAAAGGCCTTGATCCACCATGTTGGAGGAGAGGGATACTCGAAGAGCGAGACGTAGATGGCCGAATACAAACCAATCTTCGTTAGATGAGTCCTTTTCGCCGATAAGATATACCGGGCCCACTGCAAATATCCGGCGGGCGGTCGTGGGACCAATCCAATATTATAGGCCTGTCCCCAAGGGCGTGCTTCACCCTGACAGATTCGCCTCCCCACAATGTCTATTGCCGTCGGCGGCTGCACGGGAATGGCACCAATTGCTGGCTGGAGGAGGTCATCCGAATTCCAATTTTTTATCTCCACGGCATACTTCACCGGGGGTTCATCCGCATAGAGGATCGAAATTATGGGCTCAGACGGCGTGGAGGAACAGAAACTTTGGCGACCCTGGATGATCTCATTGTACCACCAACCCACAGGTGAAGGCTCTTGTGCTCGGGGTCATGATCCTTTATGAGAGCGAGCACCACTCGGTCCACCGGTGCCTGGGGAAGCCCTCCCTCCGAGCGAACAAACGGGAAAGATAAATTAGCAGACATGTTTCCTATGGAAGGACAAAAATTAGCCGTCAGTATTGTAATTCTAACGCTCAGCGTTTTTAAAAGATTCTTACACCACATTGCAATGCCGTGGGTTGGGGACCAAATGGGGACCCACAAAATCTGGATGACAGTGCATCATTTAACAAGACAGCCCCATCATTGGGTGAGACTGTCAATTAATGAAAAGATCCCGAAGAGAATATCCTCATTGATGGGAAATCCCTAGAGACAAGGAGAAAATCTCCTCTTTTAGAGCAAAGCTCTGTCACAGAGTGACATTTGTCAAACTCTGGTCTCAAGAGAATAAAATTTCTTTAAAAAGAGCCTATCTCTATAATAATGATGGAAAAATCCATCAAAAAGAAAACTTTTACTCTTGAAAGAATTAAAAATTTGGGATCTTAAAGATCCATGAAAACTTTTAGGAGTTCTCTATTTTCATATAAAAAAAAAACGAGATCTACATTTGATCCATGAGCAAAGCTCTGTTCATGGGTTAAACTCCATGAACAAGATCTCTGTAGATCTATAAATTTTTAAGAGCAAGACTCTGTTAATAAAACCCCAAGGGGGTTTTCTTTAGATCAAAGATCTATAAGAGCAAGGCTCTGTTAATCAAATTTAATTTAAATTTTACCTAAGTTGTTTTAAAAATCTGAAATCTAGAGTTCTTGGAAAGAGACGAGAGCAAGGCTCTAAAATTCTTAAACAAGAGCAAGGCTCTGAAATTCAAGTTCTTGAAAATGGTAAAAAATTTATCAAGGACCAAGGGTCCAATATATAGGCGCCAGCGCCTCTTCAACTCACCTATTGATCTAACGGCCAAGATTTTGCCACCGCTGTACTCACGTGTGCGCCACGTGAGCGCAACGGTGGGGGGGCATTTGTTTCCTCCAATCAGAGCAAGGATCTGTTTGAATTTCAAAAATTCAAATTTTGAAGCAACGCTTCAACTTCCGTGCGCTGCGCGCAACGCGCCACGTGTCAGAAGTTGATACGTCAGCGCAGCGCCCAAGGCAGTGCGCCCAATCAGAGCAAGGCTCTATTAAAGAAAAAAAATTAAAGGAAGCAAAGCTTCAGTTGCGCAAGCGCTGCGCTGCGCGACACGTGTTAGCGCAGTTGCTTTTGCCCAAGTGCAGTTGCTTCTGTGCAAGCGCTGCGCTGCGCGACGCGTGTCAACGCAGTTGCGCAAGCACAGCTGCGCTGTGCGCTGTGCGACACGTGTCAGCGCAGTTGCGCTGCGCTGTGCGCTGCGTGACACGTGTCAAGCGCTGGTGCATCTTCGCCAAACAGAATTAAAATTCTAATAAGATATTTCTGTTCTTGTTAAAACAAGAAGATTGTCTTCTGTAAAACAGAAGCCCTTGGATCAAAGATCAAACGGTGGGGAAAATTCCCCAAATCACTCAGAGAAAGATCTCTTTAACAAATTTAACAAATTTAATAAATTTATGGGCACTATATAAAGGCCCCTAGACCCCAATTCGAAAAGATGGACATCAAGAACTTCAAAAAAACGGCAAAAATGAGAAAGCTCTGAAGAACTTTGAAGAACTCAAGAAAAAGTTAAAAACCTTTATGAAAAAGAAGAAGAATTTCTTCTGAATAGATCATTGATCTAAGAATAAGATCAATGATCTTCAATAAATAAAAATAAATAACAGTGCCTTGCACTTTTTTATGAACCATTGGTTCTGGAATCTTAAAGATTCTTTTCTTGAATCCAAAATTGGATCAAGTTATTGAAACAGTACCTTGCACTTGCATAAACTGCACTGTTGCGCTCCTGGGTTGGCGCAAGCTACCAGAGAGCGCCACGTGTCAGCAGCGCAACAGCGCAGCGCACTGACACAGCGCATTGCGCTGTTGCGCTTGCACTCACCAGAGCGTGATACGTGTCACCTCCACATGCGCTTACGCTCATTAATTAGCGCAGAGCGCCTGACAGGCCACGTGGCATTCTGTCAGATTAATTGATGCGCTGCATCGTTAAAAAGAAGGGCCGCGCCCATTTAAAAAAGCCTAATGGGCCTACTAAATGCTATGCATTATTTTCAAAAAGGGCAAAGCCCAAACAAAAACAGATGCAATGCATCATTCTTTTTTAAAAAAAGGGGCAGAGCCCAGATAAGGGTCTGTCAGACCAGAACAGATGCTCTGCATCATTTATAAAGGGACGGAGTCTAAATTAAAAGGCCTAGCAGGCCAGAATAAAATGCAGTGCATTATCAAACTTGGGCAAAGCCCTAGCACAGGCCTAATAGGCCAAGAATCAAGAAAAACGTTGAATATTCTCAACTGGACTTAGCCCAATCATGGCCGTAAGTCCTCAAATTAAATTGACTGAGCAAGACTGCTCTCCTAAATCAATTTACATCCGGTTCGAGGATACATCTCAGAACTCCTCTAACTCCTATCGTTGTAATCCTTCAACGACGTCAGAGAGGTGACGGGTCCCGACAACCATACCTCAACACGGACAGCGGGGTCCCTAAACTCGTGGACCGAAACGTCCCTAAACTAATATTCGTCCCAAAATGGGAACATTGGACAGAAACATCCTTAAACTAATATTCGTCCCAAAATGGGAACGTTGGACCGAAATGTCCTTAAACTAATGTTCATCCCCAAATGGGAATGATGGACCACTATGTCCCTAAACTGGAAATCGACCGCAACGTTATTAAACTAAACAATAGAGCCAATTGCTCTTTTGTCGGATCCAAACGATCCCGTTAAGTTGATCTTAGTCTGGAAATTAGGATAACGTATCCTTAACAAAAGTTTAAGTTGATCTTAGCATTAAATAGGGCTAACGTATCCTTAAACTAAAACACCAAACCCAAATCTTAGTAAATACGGATTTGGACTAATCCACGTCCTACGGGCGATGGCATAACTTAGTCTCCGTATACAATCCGCGGGCATCCACAAACAAAACAAATATACACGATACGAAGTGAAATTCTGGAGAAGGAGAAAGTTGTTACCGCGATGCGGTAGCGTAATTAACTGCAGGGGCTTGCGCCTGCAGGGAAGAGCGTCCCTACAATCAAAAACCCCTCAAGCGAGGGGGAATCTGACGAAGTCTGCTACATCGGCCGCATCCGTCCAAACCTCCGATACACGGTGCCATAAATCAACTTGGCATCTTCGGAGAGGTGGACGGATAAAACCAAATAGCATCTGCCCCGAATTTCAGGCAAGACATCCATGTCTTGGCCGCCGTTCGGAGGGGAACACCTAATACCTTCTTAAAAGATCCATCCCTTATTCTGATGAAGTCAAACCTATGACTGTTACATCAGAAATAGACGATCTATCTCCGCTATATCTGCTTTAGTCCATAAATAGGCATAAGCTACTTGTCCACCAATGCTTTCGCTGCTCCCACTGACTACGACAACCCTCTGGCAGAGTCATATACACGTACACTTCTAAAGCTAGTTTAGAATGACGCTATACTCATCCTCCTGCCGGGTCTCACAGTCAGGAACAACATCAATATGAAGTCTGGGTAAACAAGAACCTCCCTATCACCGTCCTTGAGGCTACCGGAGTACCTCTCGGGTGCCTGAGATTACCCACCATATCTGCGGAGTGGCCAATGGAATGTCAAACCAGATCGAATCTTTAGGTTCTTATCAAATTTTCAGTAATCGTTTGCTGTTCTGGAATCACTTCCAGTTCTACCATACTGCTACTACTGTTTTCTGAAAAAATCCATTTTTATCAAAACTGTGGCGAGTCAAGAGCAATATCACTATTGATCTTCCAGATGTTAGAAAGTCAACCCTCTTCATAGCCCGGGTCAACCCACAAGCTGCCATTATAGAAACGTGCCTTGAGTTATCCAGAGTCTGGTTTTAAGCATAAGCCGGACAACTCCCCGTACCTTAACATTGTTAAGATATGAACTATTCTATATCCAATATAGAAACAGAGGCACTAATTTAATTGGAACCAGATTTAAATCATGCAGCTGTCTCCAGTGCATGTCAACTAAATGGAGAGAGGCCGATCAGCATTACTCAACTTAGGAGTACTTCCAATTATGAGTAACCTGAAAGCGAAGCAAGTTCTCTTAATCATTACTATCATCTGAATACCATACATAAGTATCTACATCCTCGATCACCTTGAAATATCCTGATACTTGCAACACCTGGTTCTCTACTTTATTCTTATACCTATAACTTCTCAAAACTTAAACCTTGCATTTCTATGAAACACAAGTCTAAGAACTAGAGAACTCATAACTAAACAGATTATAGTACGAGTACCAACCCCTCTGTCCTAATGGACACTGGATAACATACAATACTCTGTATAAGTCCCCTGAGTCTAATAACTCAATCCCTGTATGTCATAGGTTGAAAACTGTACTTATGGTTAAGAAGAATTACACCGTTGTTTAATGCCCCTTACCTAACCATCCTCTGATATAGGTAAATGTCATAGACATGATTTCAAAAAGTAATATCTCACTTTATAAAAATAAACGTACAGATATATAAATTTGAAATTGGTGCATAACAACGGATATTAAAAACCAAATATTTGCTGTCCGGCAAACAACCCAGGCGATTTCCTCAAATATCACCAATTACAACGAATCCTGATATAATGAGGATGATCACCCAATTCCCAATAACTTTCTCCCACTCATCATCTGTAAAATGATACAGATGTGAGAATCAAACCTGGTAAATACATACTCTGGAGCAAGGGACAATTGGGAAATCAGTTTTCTTTTAACAATACACAGTGAAACTGAAACATATAAATGTTTCGAAGGGGTATCCGGGTATTCCTAGTAATGCCTCTTCCATTATCAGATTCACAACTGTAACCGTATATTTCTTTGCCATCTCTCCATATCCCTTTATATGACTTTAGTCATTACCTTCTGTACACCCCTTTAGGCTAAATGGTTTTCTTCCTTCCCTACCGTTCGGCACCAGCCTATGGTTTGGAAGAAGACTATCCAATAAGCACAATGGGTGTACTCTCCTAATCCTAGGAGTACTCGTAACCTGAGAGAAGGTGAAGATAAAAGACAACTGAATAAAACCTTATTCCTATTTCTCCTGAACCAGAATCCATCCCCGAACTGGAACAAGTTCCTTCGAGTTCGTATATAACCATACGATGAAGTATCTAAATAACTGTGGATCTTCTTAGTGATACGGAGTGTCCTGCAGAAATACAAAGGTGAAGTAGGAGTGGCGATGAAATACTTGGTTTGGTCGTGAATAGAAGTCGCAGTTTACTTTGCCCTCTTACTAATCCCTTTCTTTGTCTTAACTTATTACCTTCTGTACACCATCGTTAGGCTAATTGGTTTTCTTCATTCGCTACCATTCGGCACCTGCCTATGGTTTGGAAGAAGACTAACCAATTAGCGTAATAGGTCTACTGTCCTAATCCAAGGAGTACACCCAACCTGAGAGAAGGTAAAAGGAAAAGACAACTGAATAATCCTATTCATTTTATCCAGAACCGGAAACCATTCTCGAATCTGGAACAAGTTCCTTCGAGTTCGTATATAACCATACGATGGTTTTATCCAATGGAAGTGGACGCTCGTAGTAATACGGGGTGTTCTGGAGAAAAGGGTAAAACTGGGAGTGGCAATGAAGTATGCAACTCTGACAATCCAAAAGCCAATGTTTTAAAAAGGTTCGGTTAACTTGGTCACTGAGTCATAGTCAAGGGTCGGGTCATGGTCGGTGCCATAGAGAGAGAGAAAAGAAACACTCTGCGTGCACTCTAACCTAGATCAGAATGGTTACCAATTTATCTAATCAGGAAACCTCCCACTGTAACCTCAAATTCTCCTCCAAACCTAAAAGAAGAATTAGTCGGGATCACCCGAGGAGTAAACCAACTCATCAGTAGAAATCGGGATCCAACTATCATCGCATGATAGCCTTATGGAATCCACTCAAGTCATCACACTCCAGAAAGTATGCGCATATCTGGCATGTTTCCGTTTCTTTAGAAACTCCCGATGTGTGTTTTTACCCCTAGGACCCAAGTGACATTGACAAAGTCAACAAATCAAAGAGTCCTAGTCAAGTTCAACCCGTCATTATCCTGGATTGCATTAAACCCACCCGTACGAGCCCTTGACACAGTCAACAAGGCAGCACGACTGTCCTAACTAATCGCATTAATATGCCATAAACAAACACTACTTAGCTACCACACACTACGCCTTGACACAGTCAACAAACGCAGCACGAATACTAAGTAATACTTGTAAGAAATGACGGAGGGCTACGGCTTGTTTTTGGCGAAAAACCTTTAACGTAATGAACTTGATATCATTGAAGGAACTGCATAACCTTTTATAAATATATAGTGGCGAAAACCTTTGCTAAAGAGGTCACTCCCGGTGAAGGGATCTCGGCTCTTTCCCTATAGAATGAGGTGCAGGATATTCCAACTGAATACTACGATGCGAAGCAAAAAGTAATCGGCTATAGTGAAGTTATTACCCTGATGCAAACTTCTGTCTAAGGGGTCACTCCCGGTGAAGGGATCTCGGCCCTTGCCTCGTCGACTGAGGTGTTGGATATTCATAACCGAGTACCACTGTGCAAAACAAAAGAGAACGTCCTTGCAATAACTGCTTTTTTTTGAAAAATGTTCCAACAACATCAGAATAGGTTTGTTTAGCTTGCACTGATCCGAATCATTGCAGTCACATCAATTAATCACACCACAAAAGAACGAAAATATGTTGTACGTATATGCCATCCGCATCCGCCACTGGGTCCCGTCTTCACCCGTTAGGTTACTTAACTAACGACAGAGCGGGGACTGGACTAGCGCGGGTGTAAAACATAACATCTACTAGTATATATATCAATATATAATATTCATTCATGGCGTGATAAAATGCAACATCACAGAAATGTAATAAGCATCACAGAACAATACAGATAATCTGGGATCCCCGGGTTTCACAGAGCCGCTGCTGAAACCCGACGTTCTCCTGGTCGTGTGGATAGCCAGTGCAATGAAATCGTAGACCCCTACGGGCGCGGCAAGTTACCCGCCAAAACCTGTAGCGAGGAAGCCCCCTTCAAGAACGTGAATGGACCACCCAGCACTTCACGGAATCCGGTAACTTGAGCACCTCTCATTGGGTCAACCTGTACCCCCTACGAGTGCGGTGAATAGCCCGCTAATTCTAGAGTGAAGCCCCCTCCATCTCAAAGCCATGAGATGCGGGCCCGTTGCCCTCTAGAACCTGGCTACCCGTGCACCCCTCCGCGGGGTAATCCTAGTACAGAAAGTAAAAATATACAACGGGTACATCGAGCTCAGCCCGGTCGTGCCCCAAAAGAATAATATACAAACAGGCAGTGACGACAGTCCACATGTCGGACGCTCACCCCGCAATATCAAATGAACAAATACAATCAAACTGTACTACCATTGCATCCAGGCTATCCACCACGACAAATCCGTAACATCACAGCACAACACAGAACATCAACGTGAATCTCACGTTCGCAAATCCGTCTAAAAGAGCTATAGCAATTAGACAAGATTTACCGATCAAATGACATTCACGGTCACAGATATAATGTAAATACTGTGAACTAACATATTTAAAATTTTTGTTCGACAAAATTTCCCGAAGTGGGCCCCAAGCATAATACCCAGTACTCAAACAAATCTGGGCCCAAAATAAAATTACCAGAAACCCCTTTCCGAAGTCAGAGACCACCTGAAAAATTTTGGTGGGATGAAGCCCCAGAATGGCGGCGGAACCGCGGCCAAAAGGAGGATGAGGCCGCAGTTCCGCGGCGCTACTGTAACTTCGTGCTACCAAATTTTCTCAGAATACTTAAAAAACCCTGCCTGCTTTTCTGCAGCACACTAAATAATTTTTTGACCACAGGAAAAATTCGACAAAAACTGTGACTTGGAAATGCAGTTTTTAGAAAATTCGTTCGATCGATGTTTTAAATACGTTAGAGCAAGCTAGTAAAGGTTAATGGCGTGGCTCTGATACCAAGTAAGTCTACGGTAGCGCCCCGGCCGTCTGTCCGAGGCCAAAATGCGGAAACGAAAACTTTTTCAAAACTTGAAACCGGCGCTATCGTATGCTTAAAACTCGGATCGAACCATTAGCCTATAACTAGCTATCTAGAAAAGGGACAGAAAGGCTATATCAATCGATCTGTGTCCTTCGGTCTTTGGCCACCATCCCAAGCTCCTCGCGGCATCTCCGGTCTCGATCTCCTCATCGGAAAGGGCACCACATCTTCGAGTCTTTTTACGGGCTCCCGCTTCATCCGAAGCAACTCGGGCACGAAGTGTGCTAGCCGACGTGTCCAAGGAGAAGTAGAGAATGTTTGTGATCACTTTGTCTCTTGCATCCATTGATTTGGATGGAGGTTAGAGGTGTTGCCATTAATGGAGATTTTGAGCTAGAGGAGGAAGAAGAAGAGAAGAGCTTTTCTTTCTTTTGTTGTTGCTATGTTAAAATGAGAGAGAGTGTGTAAAAATACAAGACCAAGCTCTCTTATGGCAGCCCCTCTCTCTCTCTTCTCAATACATCAACACAAATCCATCATATAATGTGACACATGCACAAGAAAAGAGACCATGAGTCATCACTTGTGCATGTGTCGCAATTAATGATCTTAATCATGATTTTGTGCTCAAAATTTCCATTAACAAACATTAATCCAAATGTTTGCAACAATAAAAAGATACGGCAATATCTAAAGTAAACTCGTAACGGATCACAAGGATACCACTCACCTGTATATACATACCTGCATCCGCATTCCGACTGAATGCGAATGCGACGAGACTAAAGTAATCCAACAAATCTAATACTAAGATCTGGCTTAAACCAAAACCCACTAGTATGATCCGCCCGATCATGATCCGTGCACTACCACACGTATATGATTGAACCCTGCCGTATATCATACAGCCTCTACAACGTTTCGCCCGAAACTTGAGAAACTGTCTGTGGGGGACTCTAAAGACTCGTCAATACTTTGGTTGTGGATTTAACCACAAGCACGTCAGAGGTATTAACCGTATGTGACGGGCTACCAGGTATTGAACAAAAGGGAGGTCGATGAGCGAACTCATCCTGACACCCTACTGAGCCTGTCAGTGACAATATCCGTACAGTCCGGTCCATTCGTCTATGAGCATCGCATGTCGGACCTAGGGGGTTGGTAAAAGTCAGACCCACAAAAGCGGTACAAGTTGTGTCGAAGTGTAGCCCAGAACACCCTGAGATACTACTGGAATACCTACTAGTAAATCTCCTGCCTTGGCCATGGACTTAGTGTAATGGCTCTCCTAGACACAGCGCGATCTCACCCCCAATACCGGGAGAGACGAAACCCCTGTCGATCCGCTCACTGTCTCCATGTGGCTCGGGACTGTACCCAACTAAAACCTGTTTGCACGACTCCTTTGAGCCGTGGTAGGGTAGTAATCAAAGCACAGTGGGAACTTACACGAGAAAAATGACGATCTCAGGTCAATGAACTAACCTGTACACATGTCACCAGGGAACTGGTATCTGACTTCAGGTATAATACCAACTAGCATGTTCCCGGCGAGTCCTGTCCGGTGTACTCATAACCCAATGAGCACCTGTATACATCTTAGGTGATCCAACTGACACCAATGGCTTGTGAGACCGGCCACCGCCCCTCGTCGGGGTCTCGACTGTATACACTAGTCTACTAATGGAGTATCGATGCTCAGTCTCGAAACTCCGATTACTATGGACCTTTTAAGGATGTGCTTATAGACCCCAGCTCCCACGTATATGATCGCCATCATACTACCGGTAGTCAAACAAGAATCCTAAGGGCTCTATCAATGTGTAATAGAGACCTATAAGGTCACCTAAAGCAGTACACGATGATAAAGACAAACCATGGTGGCATACTATTCTCTATCAACGTGTAATAGTGAACTACAATGTCACCTAAAGCATGTACATGATGATAAAGAAAAACTAGATAGTATACAAACCTCTCGAGTAAGACTGTCCTACCGGTATAGGTCCTCCCTCAATCATTGCAATCACGTGCCTGCGATCCAATAATTGACTCTGAGGGCACTATATCCAACAACGATCAAATGTCAGAAGCCTATTTTCCAAGTTTAATGTATTCAGAGACAAATTCAAGTAATGGTATGGACCCTCTAGAAGAATGAAACCCTAACTCGACATAATGACCATGAGAACGCTTTGAAACCTTAAGGTTTGCGGCAGTTCAGCGATGCCTTTAGTGAGGCTTGGGTTTGCCCTTCTACGGTTAGTCCACAGGTGGTGTGGCATGTACTGGAATACTATTAAACTGTACCCAAGATGTTGAGCTCTTGGGGGATTATGGAACCTTGATGAATCGATCGAAAGGTTCGATATCATTCGGATATGATGTGATGGGATACATTGCTTGGGAGACTCCAGATACGAGTATAGCCATTGGAGCGTAGTCCATGCAACCATGAAGAGATGAGTCCGAAGCAGTCGACATTAGAGAAAAGTGGAGTAAGAGGTTCGTACGAGATTTCGATGAGATGACGTTCCCTTCTGCTGACATCAAAGATGTAATACGCATGCGGAGGTGTGGTATATGGATATACCTTCCAGAAGGAGTCGCGATGAATATGCAGCCATTCCGGAACAAGAAAACAGCATTAGTAAAGGACGACGACTTCCGGACAGTTCGGCAGAAATGAGATTGAGAGAGACCTCAACAGGACCTTTATGGAATACTATACGAGAAGATTTGGACCCAGGATCAGTCATATTACGCACACCCAGCAGGCCAGAGCTTGGCATCGTCGACGAGATAGTTGGCCAGAGATCTTTAGAGGATGTGCCAGAGCGGGACTGCTTCCGTCGTCATTCCATATTTGGCCATTGAGCGATTAGCTATGCACTTAGCAATCTGCAGTGAGAGACGGGAGCATAAGGGCACCAGACGATAGGCTACGAACACTAGGCAAGTAGATATCTTGCTCTGCTAGTATTGGATGCACCGACACCTTCTCGACTTTAAAGGAGGAAATATCGACGACGATATTTATTATTTGTGATTTGGTGATTCGATTATCACATATCCGTCACCTTGGATTTCGATATTTTGGGCGATTTATTCGCCTAATTTAGTCTTGATGATTGAATTTCATGATATTTGTTTTCGTGCACCATGATTGTACCTACTGGGTATTCATATTTTGTGCATAGTTATTACCCTTGAGATATGATTTATACACCGTTGTGTTGATTTATGATTTATGCACAGTTATTGCACTTAATATCGTTTTTGTGCCTTGGTCGCACATGTTTATGATTTCATGGATTTCATACAGTTGGTTGATTTTGTACATATGGTACGCACACGATTTAGTTTTTGCACTCGGTATAGTTTATATATGCTTGCAGTGCATTGATACGTATTTTGTGCACCACAGTTGTACCTGACTTCATTTTGATGTCATTCAAGACATTGATTTTGATTTCATGCCTATATAATGCATGTGATTTGACTTATGCTTTTGGCATAGTTTTCATGCGCTTTTAGTATTTTGAATTGTTTTTTTGCACGCTGATGCACATGGTTGTGAGATTATATACCATGGTATAACTGATTTGGATTTTGATTGAAATGTGTTGTATACCATCGATTTCGATTGTGATACTCGATATTTGTTTTGTACACCTTGTATACTGGATTCGATTTCCGCATGTTCGGCACTTGATATTGGATTTCGTGATTTCGTGCATGTTGAATGCACATGATTTAAATTTTATTCGTGCATGATGGATGCACCTGATATGGATTTTCGCGCGTGTTGGGCGCATGTTATGAGATGCGATTTAGGTGCACACTAGATGCACTAAATCGAGATTCTTCATGCATATCAGATGCACCTGATATTGCTGCGAGGCACACCCGTTGCCCTTGACAGATGTTTCGTGCACACCCGATACACATAGATGTTGTTTTTATGCACATGTATGGCACATTCATGGGTTTCGATTTCCGTGCGCACTAGACAGACGTAGCATTCATATGCACATTTTGGGATTAATTTCTTATGGAGCAGTACGTTTTATGATATTTGCGAATAGTTTCGTAATGAGCAGGACTAGTCAGAGGACAGTACCTGGACATATTTTGCATGCATTGATAGTTATCGAAAGGATTTCCAAACAGGGAGTTATAGTCTCAGTATTTAGCTACGTGTCTGATATGACACGAAACATTTAAAGTAAGGAAACCCTTCTAAATTCTTTTCAAAAACGGCGGGACGTAAATATTAAACAAATGATAAGTATATATATATAGTTATTTTCTTACAATAGGCGTCCTCCACTGTGCCGCGATACGCGCATCGCACAGCAACATGAAAGGTTTGGCATGCATTTCCTTTAGATGTTTACATGTTGTAGGGTTCCTAGGCATTCTAACAATGTTCTACAAGGCATCAACCCTGCCCGGTTCAAAAAATTAGACGTGCCGATCAACCCTAATCTAGATCGTTTACTAGAGATAAGGCGAAAACTGGCAAGTTAACAACTTTAACAATAAGTGAAAGGGATTACAACCTTTGTAGATCCGGTCCTTCACTTCTAAAGCTCCGTGCTGACGTCCCTTCGCTGCGATCATCACGATCCCGGACTCTAGTGACGGTTTTCTCGGAGAAATGAACGGGCTAGGTCGTTGATTTCGAGGCCGAATATGATCTATGTCGAGGAGACTCAAACTCAAGCTCCATCTTCACTAGGTCAAGAACTTTGTGAAGAGAATACCCTAAACTAAATGGCAAGTAGTAGAAGATGATGAAATAGGAAGTGGGTTCACTTTGGATTTGGATTTCTCACTCTAATTCTTCACTTGAAAATTTCTAGCAAGGTTTTTCTTCTTCTTGAAGAAGAAGAAGAAGAAGAAAGAAAATAATATGAATTAAAAATAAAAGGAATAATCAAGTGAAGTCTATCATGATGCAACCATGGGTGAGTTAACTTTTGTAGAGACTAAACCATAGTTAGAGGTAATGGTTAGGTTAATGAAAATCTTATGCAAAACAAAATTAGTGGATTTTGTCAAAGATGCTTGAAAGCTTCCTGAGGCTTCAAGCAAAGACAAAGAAAGCCACCATTTTGTTTTACCAAAATAATTAAAAACCTAAACCATTATCTTAAATATGGTGTAAGTCATACACACACCCAAGTTTGCATGTATAATCAATCATGATACAAACTAGTGCATAAACATATATCATATATACAACTTGTGCACATCAAGTGAGAAAATCAATCTTAAGTGAACCAATACTAGTTAATGTAAAGTAATATATCAAATATATAATTATACATTAAATCATTAAATCAATACTTGATTTAATGATCCAGTCATATCTCATATAACCGACTAATATCTAGTGTATCAATATATCGAATCAACACTTGATTCGATAACCCGGCTATATCACATATAACCGACCGATGATACAAATTGCGAGAATAAAACAAAGTATCACATACTGGTATTATTCTCGGTCCCGCACATATCTCATATGCGCTCCTATTTCGTTTTGCTTGAACCAGGAAACCTCTGTGTAGGACTCTAAAGACTCGTCAAAACGCCGGCAGTAGGTGGTGATCATATAAATCACCCACAAGGCGCAAGCGATCTGCTAAACATAACGGCCACCCGGGTATTGAGCGATCAGAAGATCAACGAGCAAGCCTGCTTACACTCCTGTGAATCCAATCAGTAACACTTACCGCACAGTCCGGTCTGTTCGTCTGATATGTCGCATATCTCGCCAAGGGGTGGTAAACGTCAGACACCAGCAGCTTGATAAGTCATGCCGATATAAGTTCCATAACAAGCGTGAAACTACTGATAACTCTTACCAGTAAATCACTGCAACCCTTGCCAGGGATTTCCAGTTATGGCCAGTCCAGCATAGCGCAACATCAACCCCCAATACCGGGAGAGACGAATCCCCTCATATCGCTCATTGCCTCCATGTGAATCGAGACTGTACCCAAAAACCACCTGTTTGCACGACTCAGTAGAGCCGTGGTAGGGTGGAAATCAAAGCACAGTGGGTGACACACAAGACTCTATGACGATCTCGGGTCAACAGACTAAGCTGTACTAGTGTCACCAGAGAACTGCCATCTGACGTCAAGTATAATACCACCTGGGAGTTCTCGGCGAGTCCGTTCAGTGTACCTAGTCACCACTGAGCACCCGCATACCATCTCTGATGTCAAACACCAATGGATATGGTATCATCCATCGCCCATCACATGGGTCGAGAAGATATATGCTAGTCTACTCTGGAATATCGATGCCCCGTCTCGATATTCCCATGACTAGGAACATTGAAAGATGTACTCATGGACTACCCAGGCCCCACTCATATGATCTACATCATAGTCCTGCAAGTCGAGTACACATCCTAAGGGCTTTATCAACATGTAACAGAGAGACAGTAAGTATACATGTTAAGATAAAGAGCAACCAGATAGCGTACTATCATGTCGAGCAAGAAAGTCCTACTTATATATGTCCCAGCATCCACTACAATATACATCTCATGTATAGTAATGGCCTCTAGGGCATACATATAACTAACAATCTCCCACTTGCACTAGGGCCATCTGTAGCAGTGGTTGTAGTATCTCATACTCAACCATCCCATATAAGTCTCTCTCTGGGAAAAAGGCCTTTGTGAGTGGATCCGCCGTGTTGTCCTCTGAGTCTACTCTCCTAACCTAGATCACCCTGGAGATCAACTATCTCCATGATCAGGTGATGCTGCCTCAGAATATGTCTGGGTCACTGATGGGACCGGGGTTCCTTTGCCAAAGCCACACATCCATTGTCACACAATGGTAGGAACCTAGTTCATCTCATGAACCAATATACACTTAAACTGCCTCTTTGGTAGTATCTTTGATAGCGATGTCACCAGCCTTTATCGTCTAGTTTGCCACGGTATCTAGCTTGGAACTCTTCCAACATACCGTCCCTCCACTGACGGTAAAGACAATGCCTGTGACTGACATTCAGTCAACCTTATCACCCAGGAAGCTGTCCAGTGATTCTCCCAAGGATCGATTGATACCGACTCACTACATCTAGTAAGAATGCTAATATCCATTTTGATCTATCTCATTGATCCAAAACTCAGGATTTAGGAGGTATCACCTTTATCCTATTTGGAGAATCCTTGTGATAAGAGGAGATTGACAGTGCGTAGCATAGGAAACTCTTTTCCCATCAAGAGTATGTTGTCCACGTACAATATGAGGATCACCACCTTACTCTCTACTACCTTTTTGTATGTACAAGATTCATCTACTATTTTGATGAAGTCAAACTCTTTGACTACCACATCAAAACAGATGTTCCAACTCCACGATGCCTGCTTTATTCTGTAAAGCAACTTGCATACGATTTCGCTGCTCCCACTGTCTATGAAGCCCCTGGCTGTGTACTTATAGACGCTCTCTTCTAAATCAATATTTAGAAAAGCAGTCATGACACCCAACCACCAGATATCATAATCATGGTATATAGCAATGGCAAGTAGGATCCGGATGGACTTAAGCACAGCCACTGAAAAGGTTTCATCATTATCCATGCCTGGTCGATGACGAAAACCTTTAACAAGTCTAGCTTTGAAAGTCTCAACTTTTCCATCTACACCAAGTAATCTTCTCGAGATATACTTTCTCCTGATGTTGATTTAACCCTTCAGATATAGCATCCAAAGTCCATACTTTGTTGGTGTACATGAATTCCATCTCAGATTGCTAAGCACCCAGCCATTCTTAAAGAGTCCCCACTCTTGATGGCCTGCTCGAAACTAGTTGGGTCATCATCTCATGATGCAATCCTCGCTCCCACTGTCATCGAGAAACTGAAGTATCTCTCAGGCGGATGAGGAACCCTGCTAGATCGGTGGAGAGGCTGAGGTTTGTAGGAGACTACTGAATCCTTTGGTTCTATCAAATCATCAGCTGTAGTTTGTATAGCTGGAAATCCTTCCAGTTCTACAGAACTGACATTGCCTCGATCTTGTTCAGATTTTGCTTTTGACATAGGCTGGACAACCCCAAATCTTAACTTGCTTAAGAGATGGGTTCTTCCCATGTCATATCTCATAAGGTGTGGTAGGCACTGATTTGATTCGAACCCAATTCAATAGGTATGCACCTTCTCAAGTGCATAACCCCCAAAAGGAAATAGGCAACTCAGTAATACTTATCATAGAGCACACCATATCCAATATGGTGCGATTGCTCCACCCCGATACGCCTACGTGCAGTGGTGTTTACGGAGGAGTAATGCTGAGAGAGAATCTCATTCTCCTTTAGAATAGTCCAAGAATTCCATGCACAAGTATTCTCCTCCCTGATCTCATCATAGGACATAATACTTATACCTGTATTGGTTCTCTACTTCTGACTTATATTCTTTGAATTTCGCAAAAGCTTCAGACATGTGTTTCAACAGGAACATGTGTCCGAATCTTGAGCGATCATCAGTGAATGTAAGGAAGTACAAAGAACCAGTCCTGGCATATGTAGACTGGGGACCTTTATACATCACTATGTATCAGTCCCAAGAGTTTACTAACTCTTTCTCTGTTTCGAGTAAACAGAGCTATGGTCATCTTATCTTTGTGACATGACTGGCAAGTTTCACAAGATGTAAATTCAAACTGATTTAAATATGCATCTAAATGTAACTTTAGCTAGTCGAGTCACATTGATATGACCTAGTCTACAATACCTTAAGAAGGATTCGTTCATTTCTGAACTCTTCCTCTTGTACGTATTCTGTACGTTAAGAACTGTGGTCTGATTTAGAATGTATATGCTTTTAGATAACGTGCCTGAACCGATCAACTCTTGATATAGGAAATGTGCAAAACATTATCCAACAATACAAAATTATATCCTTCTTTAGTAAATAAAGAGACTGATATGATGTTGTATATCAGGTTCAGTATCTATTAACATTCGTTCAGAATCAGTGTATTCTGGTAATACAGAGTGATAACTGCCAACACTTTGGCTGCAACAATTGCACTGTTTCAAATTCTTGAAATTTATCACCCGTTCTCAGTTCTCTACCTATCTGTAGCCCATGTAGCAGATTACATATACGGGATCCTGATCCGGTATCTCATACCCAGGACGTAAAGGATACCGAGAAACTGTTCTATATAATGAACACACCCGAAGAAGATGCATCATCATGCACCTTCTTCATTTGGGCGGCACGGGAATTCTGGTAATCCCCAATTTCCTGCTCTGTCTTATAACAATTATAAGTTGGAGCGGGACCAACGTTCCCCAGCTCAGTATAATAAGCGGGTTCGGTCAATACATCCATATTATTATCTTGATTAAGGCGTGACATGGTCGCTACCTGGAGAGAGAGAGAGAAGAAAACACTCTGCATGCGCTCTTGTAAGATTAGATTGATTATATATTTTATCTAATCAGGATGGCTCCCACTGTTTTTATCAAATCTTCCTTCAAACCTTAAAAGGAAAGACTAGCCGGGATTAATTACACTCTACAAGTTCACCAATCTTTCACCCAGGCCAGTGCCGGTACTTTGAGGGAGGTTCCCCATGCTTTCGCACGGACCTAATTAAAATAAACCTCGTTTTCATAGGGGCGTAACCCCGTTGACACCTTTCTAGACACCTACTTGATCGGCTAATTGTAAAGTGCAAAATTCTCCCAGGAGTAACAATTACTCGCAGTGGGTATCAGGATCCAACTATCATATAGAAGGTATGCAATCTCATTGCAAATTTCAACACTTGAAACTCCCGATAATGGTTTTTGCCCCTAGCACTTATGACCTTGGCTATGGTCAACAAATCATAAGCACTAGTCAAGTTCTATCCGTCATTTCGTGATTAATTAGACCCACCCACATGACCCTTGGCTAAGGTCAACAAAGTCATATGACTGTCCTAACTAATCGCATCATATGCTGTGTAGGAATACATCACTTAGCTACCGTACACTACGCCTCGGCTATGGTCGACAAACGAAGCACGAATACTAAGTACTCTACTTCCTAAAATGACGGAGGGTTGCGGATGGTTTTTAAGAAAACCTTTAACGCTTTGAACTTGATCTCGTTGTAGAATCAAATGGTTTTAAAATGGAGTGCTTTTGAGGCTTTTACTAGTTTCGCTAAAGAGGTCACTTCCGGTGATGGGATCTCGGCTCTTTCCTCGTCGAATGAAGTACATGATATTTACAATACCACTATGCAAAGCAAGAACTAGAAAAGCAGTCAAAAGACAAACCGAAGGTTGCAGCATCTACTAATTATTGCTAAAGAGGTCACTCCCGGTAAAGGGATCTCGGCACTTTCCTTATCGAATAAGGTGCTGGATGTTCTACAAGGAACACCGCTATGCAAAGCAACAACTAGAGCTACCTAATTTTTGAAATTCGATTCCACAACATCTTTTAGATTTATTTTCTTTCATTAATCTCATTAATGAATGTCCCATCATGTAAGTCCACCTAAACATCACAGATAAATACAACGTACACTTATGCCATCCACATTCGCCTCGATGTCCCGTCTGCACCGTTAGGTTAGGTAACTAACGGCAGAATGGGGCAGGGCTAGCGTGGGTGTAAAACATAAGCAACGTTTATATAATATATCATAAATACTATATACAGTATCTATCTGAATATATCACATGATCACATCACAGATAACGCAGCAGAAAATATCATATGAAATATTGGATATACTAGGACGTTCGTGTTTTATTTTGAGCCTATATAAAACACAGATTCCACGGTCGTGATGAATAGCCAATCCCACACCCGTAGACCCCTACGAGAGCGGCAAGCAACCCTACCAATTCTAGAGTTAGGAGACCCGGACTCGACTCCTCAAGATGGTCTCCCACTGGACCCTAGAACCCGGTTACTTGTGCTCCCCTCCTTGGGTCTATCCTATTGCGGAAAAGTAAATAATATACAATGGTGACATCATCCTCAGCCCGGAAGTGCCCCAATAAAAGAATATTACATACAAGTTTTTTACATGAATGAAAATGAAAAACACTCTTCTCACATAAAAAAACCCCGGCTATTCAAACACGACGATCCAATATAACATATCCAGCAACACATAACATCACATGTCATCAACGTAAGTAAATATTCCTATCCCAATTGTCGTTGATGTATAGCAACAAAACCGGCGATACTCCACATATTACACTTACGGTCGCAGAAAAAAAGTGTAAAACTACAACAGTTGGAATCCGCAAACTCTATAGACATCGCATGCCTAACCAAATGAATTCCTTAGACATCGCATGCCTAACAATTATAAACCCCGCATTTTAGTCTTATTATCGAAAACTCTTTTCAATATCAAGTCGGGCAATTCAACAAGATTCCCGACATCTTGATCGAATGCTCGTCGCAAACTTTAGTAGACGGCCGCACCCCCAAATGCCGTCGACGAAGTGCACTAAGGCGGAACACCGCTGCCCCGAGCACCCGAACGGATGCTTTCGGCGACGGGGTTCTCCTACAGTCACTTGGTCGGGGCTTTGTGGCGTGGCTGTCTATTAAGTTTACCCGGCGAGTATCCGCGTATGCTACGTGATTGCGACGGACTTTTGATCACATCAAAAATCTGTGGCAACCGATCATCTAAGACTAAACTGCTATGTTTATAATATTCAAATTTGTTATCTCATAACTACTTGTGGATTCTAAATATTGTATCACATTCCAGATAAATAGACAATGTTAAACTTTCCGATCGAATAAACAAACACCCAAGTTTTCCCAAATAGATCAACACTTGAAATAAGTTTAAAAACATCCATTTCATGCCACAGTACCAACGGTCCAGCCGTAGAAGGGTCAAGCCAACGCCTCACATGTGGCACGCCGTACTGCCCCAAACCCTAAAGTTCAAAAGGCAGTTCAAAACGGTCACATAATCGAGTTAAGGTTTGTTGTCTTCTAGAGGGTCCATCGCGTTACTTGCACGACTTAGAACGTTCTTAAACTACGGAAAAATCCAACACTTGGAAATTTTCCGGCAGGGGGAAAAATGAGTTATTGATATCCGGTCGAACTTTTTAACACTTTCTAAAATTACCCGGAAAAACACAGAGACGAAGTTAAACTTCCTGATCGAATCAACGAACTCCCAATACAACCCAAAAAAAACTCAACTCTTGAGTATAAATTAAAAATACCCAGAAAACACAGGAATTACATAAGGACATTACTGTGCAAACAGTGAAGCAAGAGGATACAGTATGGCCACGGAACCGCCGCGCAACCTAGGGTACGGCCGCGGTTCCGCGGCGCCTTGATTGAATTGGGGGCACGTGCTGTACAGTAATTCCTAGAAAACCCTGCTGATTTTTTTGAGCATTTTTAATTAGGAAAAATCCACGGTTTTAAAAAATGTACAGAGAAGGGTATAGATTAGGGTTTCGGGGTTCGATCGGATTTCTAACTTCGTCTACACTTCGCCTAAAGCTCTAGCTAGGCTCTGATACCACTGTAGGGTTCCTAGGCACTCTAACAAGGTTCAACAAGGTATCAACCATGCCCAATTCAAAAAATTAGACGTGCCGAACAACCCTAATCTAGATCGTTTACTAGAGATAAGGTGAAAACTAGCAAGTTAACAACTTTAACAATAAGTGAAAGGGATTACAACCTTTGTAGATCCGGTCCTTCACTTCTAAAGCTCCGTGTTGACATCCCTTCGTTGCGATCATCGCGATCCCGGACTCTAGTGACGGTTTCCTCAGAGAAATGAACGGGCCAAGTCGTTGACTTTGAGGCCAAAGATGATCTACGTCGAGGAGACTCAAACTCAAGCTCCATCTTCACTAGGTCAAGAACTTTGTGAAGAGAACAACCTAAACTAAATGGTAAGTAGTAGAGGATGATGAAACAGGATGTGGGTTCACTTTGGATTTGGATTTCTCACTCTAATTCTTCACTTGAAAATTTCTAGCATGGTTTTTCTTCTTCTTGAAGAAGAAGAAGAAGAAGAAAGAAAAGAATATGAATTAAAAATAAAAGGAATAATCAAGTGAAGTCTATCATGATGCAACCATGGGTGAGTTAATGTCACGACCCGAAAGTACGGAACGTGACTAGCACTTAGATTACGAGACGTCTAAAGGCGTAACGTAACCTAAGTCAGCCAAAGCCCAGAAAAATCTAAACCAAATCAAAAGAGAGTGAAGGAAAACCTTAAATGAAAACGGTTTTGAAATCAATTAAGTTGCATAGAATCCCTTTTAAAAAAAAACATCAAAAATTCCCAAAAATTTCGGCAGAGTCTCCCCTGTATTTTCTATCCCCCAAAATGGGTACAACAAGATAATAAACCTGTAATCATAAAAATAGCATCCCCATGCGGGAGCTAGCTCTTCGCCTAAGGCGGATCACAACCACATGCAATATAATAGTAATATCAAGAAAAGAGCATAAAGAAACGCAAAATATCAGAAAACACAACGCCGGCTCAAGTGAGCTCGACCCAAAAGAAACCACATATATACAATCTCTCAGTCTCATCACTAGGTCGCATATACAATATAAAGTGGTAGATGGAGAATACTAGATACAATGATAAAGCAAAAGAAATAAAGTGTGCTCGCAACCCACCTACGGGCGATGTCGCAAGTCTGCGCAAAAGGAGTCGATGATAAGATAGCCTCCGCTACAAGACTGATGAGTCCGACCTGCAAAACACTGCGACACAACGGGGGTGAGTTGCCAGCTCGTGAGTAAATATAACATCTAATAAGGCAATCGTAAGAATGCACGCAATGCACCACAACATGCATGTCCATATGTGATATAATAGCTCTAGTATGCGTGCACATGTATGCAATGTCATTTCTAACTCTTTAAGTGTTTTAAATGCTAAGGGTACTGCGTTCTTAACTTTAGAAAATGAATATCTGTATAATAGCTAAGTACCATCAAGAAATCATCTGAAAACCCGTGTCAAGCATCGACACCAAATAGGAATCATATCTATCTCAATATCGGGCTCCGTCAGTCCGGATCGGCCCATATCATAAATCTCACGACAACGGTCGGTATCCTCCGGATATCCGCCACGCCAGACATCACCGGTAGGTAGTCTTCCCCTGCCAGGCTCATCGTCTACAACTCGATCTTCTTGCCTCGGGGTACCATACCGGGTCCACCATGTACCCGAGACGGTTCATCCACTCCTCGAATCGGGTCTCGAAATCCAACAGAAAACATGAAAACTCATGCTGGACGACACATACATCACGAGAAAACCGCAACTTTGTTTTAAAAATGATAAATATAAGCTTTTGTTAAATTCTTGCGGTTTTCCCCAAAAATCCAGAAATCGCAGCAATACTGAAATCCTCAAGAAAATCATAAAGTTCACATGTTATATATGATAAATGTCTATGATATCAATGTATATGATGTGAGTTTTGGCTAGAAATCTATGTAGATATGATGGTAATGCGAGGTATATGCATGCTATGCAATTCCACATATCATGTATGAATGCAAATGGCGTTATTAAGTTAAACAGGTTCTATAGTGCACGTGGCATGGCAATTACCAAATGCGTGTGTGTCACATGAATGGTGCGCGTGCAGCAGATGCCAATGGTAATGGTGTTCGTGTCCTACGAAGTGATATCGCATAAGTATAGATGAATGTCCATGCAATCTAATATACTGTTCGCTATAAGGGTATGCAGTGTACATGAATGGATAAGCTAGATAACAATATAAATCTTTCAAAAAGTAGGGTAATCCTAACTAGGGGGGCGCCTCGCGCCTTTAAGACGATTCCCCCATAGATGAATACATCTACTCACCTGAATGCCTTGCTAATCCGATCCGACCACCGCCTTGCCTTTACGCGCCGTGTCCGATGTTTCCCCGACCGATCCTATATTTGCACAACACCAAGCATAAGATTACAAAACCTAAAATGATGCAAGTCACAATATACAATTATCGACGCTCTCGAATTAAACCTAACATGCACTCGGTGCGCGGGAAAACGCACGAAAATCGCTAATCGTTAACAAAAATCGTCGTTTCGGGGAAATCGACAAAACTAAAACCCGACTAGACAAAACCCCGCATTCGCGCACTCTAATAGTCATATGAGATGCTAATAATATTGCCAAAATAACACAATTAGATCACCTCCTAAAATTTTAGAAAAACTAGTAAGCAATTAGCATAGTAATATCGATGAAATTGTCGCGATTTAACGGTGTAGCGATCGCTACATCGCCTAACCATCCGACCTAATACACTAGATGGCCACAAAACTAATCTAAACACACTTATTCAACTTCAAACCCTTATTAGGGCATCTCCACCTCTCTTGAATTTCAAAAAAACCAACCATTACAATAAAATTAACACTTTAAAACACTAAACTAGCTTATTTAAACTACAAATTTAAAAATTAGTTTAGGATTTATACCTCCCAAGTGAACCCCAACTTGCACTTGACCTTGAAAGATGCCTCCTTTCACCTTGTTTTAAAACAAATTAGGATTGGAAAGAGGTGGACAAGGATTATGGTTTGAATTTATGAAGAAAATGGTGTATTTTTGTGGATTTTCATTGATTTTTGCAAGAATTTGAAGGAAAAATGAGAAGGGAAAGTGGGGGGCAGCAGCTGAATGGCTCGGCCAGAGCTAGGAGGGGTGAGTTGTGAGAGATTTGTGTAGAAATTTCTACACAAAAAGTCATTCCCAAGCTCAATTAATGTCCATCACATCAAATTTTCACAAAAAACCCCTTTTTCATTCATTTTTTTGCCATGATACAACAAATCTTAGAAATTTTTGGTAAAATTTTTGTTAATACTTAATTTTAGTTTATAATGGTTCCTAATTATGAAATTTACCTAATTAAATTTGTTTTTATCACTAATTTAATGTATTTTTAAAAGCTTAAAATAATAAAAAAAATAATTAATTACGAAAAAAAAAATTATTTAACTAGAAAATTATAAGTGACATTTTAGTGACAAAATTATAGTAATATCTTATCTAAATTTTGTATAATTAGGCCTATAATGAAAAATACCTATTTTGACTTTTTACGGAAAAAGCTGCTAATTCAGCCGATTACCGAAAAACTGCCTAAACGATTTTCGAAGCGTTACAATCTTCCCCCCTTAAAGAAATTCGGTCCCCGAATTAGAATTTAACTACGCATACCTTCAAAAAGATGGGGATATCTCTTCCTCATCTCGACCTCGGTCTCCCAGGTGACCTCCTCGCTGTTCAGGCCATGCCAAAGGACCTTGACGGACGGTATAACCTTCGACCTCAATTTCTTCACCTGCCGATCCGAAATGACAACCGGCTGCTCGGTGAAAGAAAGATCACGCTCTAGCTGGATCGTCTGGTGCTGAATCGCCTGGGAAGGATCGTGAAGGTACTTGCGGAGCATCGAGACATGGAACACAGGGTGAACATCGGGGAAGCTGGGCGGAAGAGCTAACCGATAAGCGACTGGACCAACACGCTCTAGGATCTCAAAAGGACCAACATATCTAGGAATCAGTTTCCCTTTCCGCCCAAATCTCATCACACCTTTCATCGGAGAGACCTTCAGGAAAACATGATCGCCAACAGCGAACTCGAGTCGGCGACGGCGCCTGTCAGCATATGATTTCTTCCTGCTCTGTGCCACTCACATCCTGTCCCGAATCAGCTGTATCTTCTCAGTCGTCTCCTGTACGATCTGCGGCCCTAAAATACTGCTCTCCCTGAGCTCTGTCCAACATACAGGCGATCGACATCTCCTCCCATATAAAGCCTCAAAAGGTGCCATCTGAATCGTCTCCTGGAAGCTATTATTGTAGGAAAACTCGATCAAAGGCAAATGACGATTCCAGCTACCACCGAAATCTAAAACACAAGCTCTGAGCATGTCCTCAAGAGTCTGAATAGTACGCTCCGACTGACCGTCAGTCTGCGGATGAAAGGCTGTGCTAAAACTCAATCGGGTGCCCAAAGCTTCCTGGAGTTTCTGCCACAATCGGCTGGTAAACTGGGTGCCACGGTCGGACACGATGCAAGTCGGAACACCATGCAGTCGCACGATCTCATCAATATAGACCTGGGCGTACTGAGAAAATCCAAAAGTGGTCTTCACTGGCAGGAAGTGAGCCGCTTTCGTCAGTCGATCCACAATCACACAAATAGAGTCATAACCTCGACTGGTCCTGGGTAGACACACAATGAAGTCCATGGAGACCTGCTCCCACTTCCACTCAAAGATGGGCAAAGGCTGTAACTCGCCGGCTGGCCTCTGGTGCTCGGCCTTGACTTGCTGACAAGTCAGGCATCTCGACACAAAGTCTGTAATATCCTTCTTCATCCCGTCCCACCAGTAAACCTCTCTCAAATCACGGTACATCTTGGTGGAACCTGGATGCACACTGTACACTGATCTATGTGCCTCCTCGAGAATATCACGTCTCAGTCCCTCTGAATCTGGCACGCACAGTCGAGTCCCAAATCGAAGTATCCCCTGATCATCAATCACGAACTCGGAAACTCTGCCCTGCCGAATCTGCTCAATAATCTCTAATGTACGGGCATCTCCGGACTGTGCCTCGTGGATACGGTCAAGTAACTGTGGGCGTGCTTTGAAATGGGCCAGCTGTCCCCCTGTAGGAGTAAACTCGAACTGCACTCTGCTGTCACATAACACCTGCCAATCCGACGTCGACTGCATCTGCACTGCGCTCAAACAAGATAAGCTACCTCCGGGCCTCCTACTCAAAGCATCTGCCACCACATTCGCCTTGCCCGGATGGTATAGAATCTCACAGTCATAATCTTTCACCAACTCCATCCAACGGCGCAGTCTCAGTTTCAGATCTCGCTGCTGGAAAATATACTTCAAACTCTTGTGGTCAGTGAATATCTGGCACGACTCACCGTATAGGTAATGTCTCAACTTAAGTGCAAATACCACTGCAGCCATCTCTAAATCGTGGGTGGGGTAGTTCTGCTCGTGTTTCCTCAGCTGCCGAGAAGCATACGCGATAACTCTGTCGTGTTGCATCAATACACATCCCAGCCCCACTCTAGAAGCATCATAATATACCACGAACCCGCCTGATCCTGAAGGCAATGCTAACACTGGTGCAGTATTCAGACGAGTCTTCAACTGCTGGAAGCTATCCTCACATGCCTGGGTCCAATCAAAAGGAACCCCCTTCCGGGTCAACCCGGTCAATGGTGCAGCAATGCGGGAGAAATCCTGGACGAAACGTCGATAATAGCCTGCCAGACCTAGAAAGTTGCGAACCTCTGTAACTGATACTGGTCTAGGCCAACGCTGAACTGCCTCGATCTTCTTCAGGTCCACACAAATACCGTCTCTCGTCACCACATGACCCAAGAAGTCAACACTGTCTAGCCAGAATGCGCACTTGGAGAATTTGGCGAACAGCTGATGCTCCCTCAAAGTCTGCAAGGTGATACGTAAGTGATTCTCATGCTCCTCCCGGCTCCGAGAATAAACCAAGATGTCGTCAATGAACACAATAATGAACTGATCGAGATACGGCCTGAATACACGGTTCATCAAATCCATAAATGCTGCCGGGACATTCGTGAGCCCGAACGACTTCACCAAGAACTCATAATGACCATAACGAGTACGGAAAGCGGTCTTCGGAATATCCTCCTTCCGAACCCGCAACTGGTGATAACCTGACCGTAAATCAACCTTCGAGAAAAACCCTGCACCCTGGAGCTGATCGAATAAGTCATCAATGCGGGGTAGGGGATATCTGTTCCGCATAGTAACCCGGTTCAGCTGACGATAATCAATGCATAAACGCATACTTCCGTCCTTCTTCTTAACAAACAAGACGAGAGCACCCCAAGGTGACACACTCGGTCGGATAAGCCCTTTGTCCAGCAAGTCCTGTAACTGATCCTTTAGCTCTCTCAGCTCTGCCGGGGCCATTCGATAAGGCGGTATAGAAATAGGCCCCGTGCCGGGGATCAAGTCAATACAGAACACAATCTTGCGCTCTGGTGGCAGACCAGGCAACTCGTCAGGAAATACATCAGGAAACTCTCTCACAACAGGGACCTGGTCCAATGGAACCTCTGTGGAGCTAGTATCACAAATATAGGCTAAGAATCCCTGACACCCTTTCCTTAAGAGCTGACCAGCGTGAAGAGAAGAAATCAAGCTGGGAAGGGTAGCACTACGATCTCCCTGAATAACAAGAACCGGCTCACCAGGAAAACTGAATCTGACTGCTTTTTCACGGCAGTCCACGGATGCATAACAGGTGGCTAGCCAATCCATACCAAGAAGAACGTCAAAGTCTAGCATATCGAGGAGAATCAAATCAACTGAAGAATCTCTCTCCCCGATACGAACGAAACATGTTCGGTACACAAAACGGGCAACAAAAGACTCGCCTACCGGTGTAATAACGACAAGCGGCTGATCTAACGGAGAAGACTCTCGGCCCAACCTCGGTGCAAAATACGTGGATACATAGGAATGTGTGGAGCCTGGATCAAATAATACCCGTGCATCAAAAGAACATACTGGCAGAGTACCTGTCACGACGGCATTGGATGCCTGTGCATCCTGAGGAGTCAACACGAACACTCGGGCCTGTCCACCACTAATAGCTGGCTGTCCTCTGCCTCTACCTCGGCCTCTGCCTCTGCCTCTGCCGCCTCGTCCTCTCTGAACCGGACCGCCACGCCCACGACCTTTAGAAGCATCTGACTGGCGTGGAGCATCATCAGGAGTAGGAAGTAGAGCTCTCTGAGGAGGTGGTGAGGGTGGTAAGGTCACATGCGGAACTGTCGCCGCGCCCTGACGTCCCATGGTACAGTCTCTGATACAGTGGTACTGACTCCCACACCGAAAACATCCTGGAGACGACTGCTGGGTCTGTGGATATGAACCAAACAACTGACCTCGTCTCAAACCTCTGCCTCCACCATCTCCCGGAAATAATCTATCGCGGTGTCTACCCATCTGCCGCTGAGCTGGCGTATCTGTGCGGATCCTCTTCGGCCCAGAAATTACCGGAGTCTCAGAAATACGCTCCTCCAAAAGTAAGGCTGCATCCATCGCGGCTGCGTATGTATCAAAGTGCTGGGTGCCGATGGCAAGGAATAGCTGTGTATCAAGCCCTCGTACAAACCTCTTTATTCTCTTCTCTTCTGTGTCTACTAGGTACAGAGCATATCGAGACAACTGGGTAAACTGTATATCATACTCCGACACTGTCATCCCAGGAGTCTTGCGCAAAGACTCAAAACTACGGGCTCGAGCATCTCGGACACTCTCCGGAAGAAAACGGGCAAGAAATGCAGATGTAAACTCATCACAGGTCATAGAAGGTAGACCTGCAGCTCGGCCTCTCTCTACTGAATCGTACCATGTCTGGGCAAGACCCTCCAGACGAAAACTCGCAAACTCCACCAATCTATCCTCAGAACACCTCAACGAACGGCAAATCCGAGCCATCCTATCAAGAAATGCCTGTGGGTCCTCTGTCGCATCTGTACCGGTAAAAGATGGAGGTCTCAATCTCATGAACCCCTGTAGTGAAACAGAGATAGTCTCCGTAGTAGCAGCAGGAGTGACCATCTGTGCAGCAGGTACAATCGTGGTCTGTGCGGTGGAAGGAACGTCCTCGGATCTCTGTTCCCGGCTGGACTCAACTAAAGATCCCATCATCTGCCGCAACTCTTGCATGCCGGCCTCTAATCTGGCAATACGGTCTGGATAAGGCGGATCAGTATGACCCTGAAGGACAGGCGTATCATCCCGCTCGATCCTCGCCTCAGACGGGCCCGCCCGAATCTCATCCCTAGCGGCAGCCCGCTGAGCTCTCGTAGTCTTTGGCGGCATCGAAGATGGAATAAGAAACAGGACTGACAAGAACATTGCAATTGAATCAAGGAATGCAAGGAATCGAGAAATGAAATACAAGCAATTATGTCCTAAGGTCACTTAGGCGGAGTACCGTATCGTAAGTATGCCGCGGATCATACCCACGCTACGCCACTCTGCTTAAGTCACCTACTCCATCTACCAAGGTCGTCCTACACTCAGAAAGGTAAAACCTACGCTCTGATACCAACTTTGTCACGACCCGAAAGTACGGAACGTGACTAGCACTTAGATTACGAGACGTCTAAAGGCGTAACGTAACCTAAGTCAGCCAAAGCCCAGAAAAATCTAAACCAAATCAAAAGAGAGTGAAGGAAAACCTTAAATGAAAATGGTTTTGAAATCAATTAAGTTGCATAGAATCCCTTTTAAAAAAAAACATCAAAAATTCCCAAAAATTTCGGCAGTGTCTCCCTTGTATTTTCTATCCCCCAAAATGGGTACAACAAGATAATAAACCTGTAATCATAAAAATGGCATCCCCAAGCGGGAGCTAGCTCTTCGCCCAAGGCGGATCACAACCACATGCAATATAATAGTAATATCAAGAAAAGAGCATAAAGAAACGCAAAATATCAGAAAACACAACGCCGGCTTAAGTGAGCTCGACCCAAAAGAAACCACATATATACAATCTCTCAGTCTCATCACTAGGTCGCATATACAATATAAAGTGGTAGATGGAGAATACTAGATACAATGATAAAGCAAAAGAAATAAAGTGTGCTCGCAACCCACCTACGGGCGATGTCGCGAGTCTGCGCAAAAGGAGCTGATGATAAGATAGCCGCCGCTACAAGACTGATGAGTCCGACCTGCAAGACACTGCTGCACAACGGGGGTGAGTTGCCAGCTCGTGAGTAAATATAACATCTAATAAGGCAATCGTAAGAATGCACGCAATGCACCACAACATGCATGTCCATATGTGATATAATAGCTCTAGTATGCATGCACATGTATGAAATGTCATTTCTAACTCTTTAAGTGTTTTAAATGCTAAGGGTACTGCGTTCTTAACTTTAGAAAATGAATATCTGTATAATAGCTAAGTACCATCAAGAAATCATCTGAAAACCCGTGTCAAGCATCGACACCAAATAGGAATCATATCTATCTCAATATCGGGCTCCGTCAGTCCGGATCGGCCCATATCATAAATCTCACGACAACGTTCGGTATCCTCCGGATATCCGCCGCGCCAGACATCACCGGTAGGTAGTCTTCCCCTGCCAGGCTCATTGTCTACAACTCGATCTTCTTGCCCCGGGGTACCATACCGGGCCCACCATGTACCCGAGACGGTTCATCCACTCCTCGAATCGGGTCTCGAAATCCAACAGAAAACATGAAAACTCATGGTGGACGACACATACATCACGATAAAACCGCAACTTTGTTTTAAAAATGATAAATATAAGCTTTTGTTAAATTCTTGCGGTTTTCCCCAAAAATCCAGAAATCGCAGCAATACTGAAATCCTCAAGAAAATCATAATGTTCACATGTTATATATGATAAATGTCTATGATATCAATGTATATGATGTGAGTTTTGGCTAGAAATCTATGTAGATATGATGGTAATGCGAGGTATATGCATGCTATGCAATTCCATATATCATGTATGAATGCAAATGGCGTTATTAAGTTAAACAGGTTCTATAGTGCACGTGGCATGGCAATTACCAAAGGCGTGTGTGTCACATGAATAGTGCGCGTGCATCAGATGCCAATGGTAATGGTGTTCGTGTCCTACGAAGTGATATCGCATAAGTATAGATGAATGTCCATGCAATCTAATATACTGTTCGCTATAAGGGTATGCAGTGTACATGAATGGATAAGCTAGCTAACAATATAAATCTTGCAAAAAGTAGGGTAATCCTAATTAGGGGGGCGCCTCACGCCATTCAGACGATTCCCCCATAGATGAATACATCTACTCACCTGAATGCCTTGCTAATCCGATCCGACCACCGCCTTGCCTTTACTTGCCGTGTCCGATGTTTCCCCGACCGATCATATATTTGCACAACACCAAGCATAAGATTACAGAACCTAAAATGATGCAAGTCACAATATACAATTATCGACGCTCTCAAATTAAACCTAACATGCACTCGGTGCGCGGGAAAACGCACGAAAATCGCTAATCGTTAACCAAAATCGCCGTTTCGGGGAAATCGACAAAACTAAAACCCGACTAGACAAAACCCCGCATTCACGCACTCTAATAGTCGTATGAGATGCTAATAATATTGCCAAAATAACACAATTAGATCACCTCCTAAAATTTTAGAAAAACTAGTAAGCAATTAGCATAGTAATATCGATGAAATTGTCGTGATTTAACGGTGTAGCGATCGCTACATCGCCTAACCATCCGACCTAATACACTAGATGGCCACAAAACTAATCTAAACACACTTATTCAACTTAAAACCCTAATTAGGGCATCTCCACCTCTCTTGAATTTCAAAAAAACCAACCATTACAATAAAATTAACACTTTAAAACACTAAACTTGCTTATTTAAACTACAAATTTAACAACTAGTTTAGGATTTATACCTCCCAAGTGAACCCCAACTTGCACTTGACCTTGAAAGATGCCTCTTTTCACCTTGTTTTAAAACAAATTAGGGTTGGAAAGAGGTGGACAAGGATTATGGTTTGAATTTATGAAGAAAATGGTGTATTTTTGTGGATTTTCATTGATTTTTGCAAGAATTTGAAGGAAAAATGAGAAGGGAAAGTGGGGGGCAGCAGCTGAATGGCTCATCCAGAGCTAGGAGGGGTGAGTTGTGAGAGGTTTTTGTAGAAATTTCTACACAAAAAGTCATTCCCAAGCTCAATTAATGTCCATCACAACAAATTTTCACAAAAAAAAACCTTTTTCATTCATTTTTTTGCCATGAAACAACAAATCTTAGAAATTTTTGGTAAAATTTTTGTTAATACTTAATTTTAGTTTATAATGGTTCCTAATTATGAAATTTACCTAATTAAATTTGTATTTATCACTAATTTAATGTATTTTTAAAAGCTTAAAATAATAAAAAAATAATTAATTACGAAAAAAAAAAATTAATTAGAAAATTATAAGTGACATTTTAGTGACAAAATTATAGTAATATCTTATCTAAATTTTGTATAATTAGGCCTATAATGAAAAATACCTATTTTGACTTTTTACGGAAAAAGCTGCTAATTCAGCCGATTACCGAAAAACTGCCTAAACGATTTTCGAAGCGTTACAGTTAACCTTTGTAGAGACTAAACCATAGTTAGAGGTAATGGTTAGGTTAATGAAAATCTTATGCAAAACAAAATTAGTGGACTTTGTCAAAGATGCTTGAAAGCTTCATGAAGCATCAAGCAAAGACAAAGAAAGCCACCATTTTGTTTTACCAAAATAATTAAAAACCTAAACCATTATCTTAAATATGGTGTATGTCATACACACACCCAAGTTTGCATGTATAATCAATCATGATACAAACTAGTGCACAAACATATATCATATATACAACTTGTGCACATCAAGTAAGAAAATCAATCTTAAGTGAACCAATAATAGTTAATGTACAGTAATATATCAAATATATAACTATACATTAAATCATTAAATCAATACTTGATTTAATGATCCGGTCATATCGCATATAACCGACTAATATCCAGTGTATCAATATACCGAATCAACACTTGATTCGGTAACCCGGCTATATCACATATAACCGACCGATGATACAAATCGCGAGAATAGAACACAGTATCACATACAGGTATTATTCTCCGTCCCGTAAATATCTCATATGTACTCCTATTTCATTTCTCTTGAGCCAGGAAACCTCTGTGTAGGACTCTAAAGACTCGTCAATACGCCGGCAGTAGGTGGTGATCATATCAATCACCCATAAGACGCAAGAGGTCTGCTAAACGTAACGGCCACCCGGGTATTGAGCGATCAGAAGACCAACGAGCAAGCCTGCTCACACTCCTGTGAATCCAATCAGTAACACTTACCACACAGTCCGGTCTGTTCGTCTGATATGTCGCATATCTCGCCTAGGGGTGGTAAACGTCAGACCCCGGCAGCTTGATAAGTCATGCCGATATAAGGTCCATAACAAGCGTGAAACTACTGATAACTCTTACCAGTAAATCACTGCAACCCTTGGCAGGGATTTCCAGTTATGTCCAGTCGAGCATAGCGCAACATCAACCCCCAATACCGGGAGAGACGAATCCTCTCCTATCGCTCATTGCCTCCATGTGAATCGGGACTGTACCCAAAAACCACCTGTTTGCATGACTCAGTAGAGCCGTGGTAGGGTGGAAATCAAGGCACAGTGGGAGACACACAAGACTCTATTATGATCTCGGGTCAACAAACTAAGCTGTACCAGTGTCACCAGAGAACTGCCATCTGACGTGAGGTATAATACCATCTGGGAGTTCTCGGCGAGTCCGTTCAGTGTACCCAGTCACCACTGAGCACCCGCATACCATCTCTGATGTCAAACACCAATGGATATGGGATCATCCATCGCCCATCACATGGGTCGAGAAGATATACGCTAGTCTACTCTGGAATATCGATGCCCCGTCTCGATATTCCCACGAATAGGAATATTGAAGAATGTACTCATGGACTACCCAGGCCCCACTAGTATGATCTACATCATAGTCCTGCAAGTCGAGTACACATCCTAAGGGCGTTATCAACACGTAACAGAGAGACAGTAAGTATACATGTTAAGATAAAGAGCAACCAGATAGCGTACTATCATGTCGAGCAAGAAAGTCATACCTATATATGTCCCAGCATCCACTACAATATACATCTCATGTATAGTAATGGCCTCTAGGGCATACATATAACTAACAAATGTATAGTTTTGATGTATATCATAATGGTTTTCGTATTGGTGACATTGGTGTCTTCACCATAACTCCGATGATTGCGGGATGCTTGACGGAGTTTTGATTTGGAGTTATCTGCTCATTTTCATGTGCAAGCATTGCGCCATGATGCGTTTTATGTATTGAAGATTTCGGAGCCCCGACGACTTGGACTTTTTACTGAAATGTTTTAGTATTTAAGGGGTTTAAATTTAAATTCGGGGAACGAATTTCTTTATGGGGGTAAGACTGTAACATTTCAGAAAAATAAAATATTATTTTTGTGGATTTTTATAATTAAATAATATTATATTGAATATTTTAATAAGGCGGTATAATTAAATACCGATAAATTTGGGAAAAATTTGGAAAATTATGGAAATTACTGAAATGAGGGTGCTTTATTTGATGTAAGCGAATTATGAAATTTTTTGATTTATTATGCGCTATTTTAATGCTAATCGCGGTTAAATATCGCTTATCGCGCATTAACCTTGTTTTGTGCAAAACATGCAGCATATCATTTTTACATTTGTGTTACATTTTCCTACATGGCCTTCTCTTCATTTTCATTCATGGTTTTGGTTTTAGGCGAGAAGAGAAAAGAAAATAGAAAAGAAAATAGAAAACATTAAACAATATGGTATGGGCAAGAGAGAGAGGTGAGGGTCAAACCTTGGTTATGACACTTAGCTCTCTTCATTTGTTTCCTTCATCTCCTTTCCCTCTCTCACCCCTATTGCAGCACCCATCAACCTCTCCAACAAAACCCTCACAAACACATTCAAATCTTCATCAAAAGCCTTTCTCCACTCCAATAAAAACATGCACAAGCCTCCTAGATACACTTTGGACAAAGAAAAATGGGATTTTGATGCTCTAAGGGATTCTTAAGTCCCAAATGAGGTAATTCTTTCACTTTAAGTGTAGTAATTCAACTTTTTTAGCAACCTTGCATGTTTAGATGGGTTAAAGTGGGATTTAGTGCACTTTGGAAATTACTAGAGAGGGTTAGGGTTTAAATTGAGTTGTGTGATGAACTTGAGTGTATTTTGTGACCTTAAAACCCCTCATGGTGTTATAAACCCAGACCAAACACTAATACCAAACCTGAAACCCAAAATACGAAAAAACAGAAACTTGTTATGTCGGTTTTATGAGTATTTGAGGGTGCAGGGAAATCTGGAGTGAACTGGGATTTTTACGAGAGAAGCAAACAAGTCCAGAGACCCAATTGAGACACCACGAGACCACCTTACCAAAACGAACCCCAACTGAACCCCCCAAACCGAGCAGTCCGGATTTACTAGGGATGTGGCAGGCCACTTGGTTGAGTCAGGTGTCTAGGTTGCTTCCATAGCTCATATACACCCTATATATCACCCTAGTATTGTTTCTGCACCTTGTTTTCACCTTAAACGAAATTTAGGACCATTTTAGTCGGTTGCTGCTTTGAATTCTGTTGTGTTTATGAATTCAAGCTTTAGTAATTTTGTTTTAACTCGATGGTTTGACGTTTGTACATCGACATTGAAGGTTGTTTGGTTATTCTTACATGCGTAGGCTATAGGTTTTGATCTATGTGTGATGCGCGTGCCGATTTGGTTTTCGTATGTTGTTTTGATTTCGAATTGGACTTTAATGCGGCACGATACGTTGTGACATGTAGGTACCCCCATACAGTCTTCGAGACGACAAGAAAGCGCGTGGCGACGTCGGCATCGGCAAGCACAGGTCAAGGTGAGTAGATTTATATCTACGAGGGAAATCGGGTGGATGGCGTATAGCACCCGCGCAGTTCGTATTGTAGTAGATGATATGATATATGTTTACATATGTGTTGTGAATTTGGATGATAGTGTCGTGGTTGATTTCTTAGTCGCGAACCATATAATAGGTTTGCACACACGCACACACACCCTTGCATGCATTATTATTACTTGTGCGTATATGGGGATACATATATATACACACACATAGGTATGGGACTATGTATGTATACCTATACATGGATAATGAGGATTGTATATGATATTTAGAGATGAGTCGATGAGGTTGGTCATGATGCAACGATCGGTGATGTGATTTGGATCGTGTTATGAGATACGACATGTGATGATAGCGGATCGGTGGACGATGTGTTTTCATACACACTCATTTATATACATGTTGATGGTATCAGATCGTACTCGACTGTAGATCTGTACCCCTAATTCATGATGTGATGATAAGGATACCAGGTAAATTTTGGATATAGTGCCCTCAAAGTCAATTATTAGATCGCAGGTACGTGATTGCAATGATTGATGGAGGACATATACCGATATGACAGTCTTGCTCGAGATGATAGTATGCTATCTGGTTTGTCTTTATCATCGTATACATGCTTTAATTCACTATTGCATGATGATAGAGCCCATAGGATTCTTGCTTGACTACCAGCAGTATGATGGCGATCATATACATGGGAGCTGGGGTCTGTAAGCACATCTTAAAAGTGTCCCTAGTCGTGGGAGTTTCGAGACAGGGTATCGATACTCCAGAGTAGACTAGTGTATACAGTCGAGACCCCGACGAGGGGCGGGGGCCGGTCTCATAAGCCACTGGTGTCAGTTGGATCACCAAAGAAGTATACAGGTGCTCATTGGGTTATGAGTACACCGGACAGGACTCGCCGGGAACATGCTAGTTGGTATTATACATATCGTCAGATAGCTGTTCCCTGGTGACATGTGTACAGGTTAGTTTGTCAACCTGAGATCGTCATTTGTCTCGTGTGAGTTCCCACTGTGCTTAGATTACTACCCTACCACGCTCAAAGGAGTTCTGCAAACAGGTTTTAGTTGGGTACAGTCCCGAGCCACATGGAGGCAGTGAGTGGATCGTCGGGGATTCGTCTCTCCCTGTATTGGGGGTTGATGTCGCACAGTGCACGGGTAGCCATCACTAGAAACCCTCGGCCGAGGTAGTGGAGAATTACTGATTTGGATCAGTAGTTTCTCAGATGTTGATGGGCTTCATACCGACACGATTTATCGCGTTATTATGGGTCTGACTTTATCCACCCCCTAGACTCGATATGAGATACTCTTTAAACGAACGGACCGGACTGTATATATATTGTCACTGTTAGGCTTAGTAGGGTTTATGGATGAGTTCGCTCGTCAGCTTCCCTTCCAATCAATACATAGGCAACCGTTACGTACAGCTCGTACCTCTGACGTGCTAGTGGTTATACCAAGTGCCAGTGTGTTGATGAGTCATTAGAGTCCCCCACAGACACTATCCCAAGTTCGGGAGAAACGTTGTAGAGGCCGTATGGTTTTATGGAAGGGTTCGGAAAATGCACATGCGTTTTCGCCCGTGTCAATTTGTTAGTTATATGTATACCCTAGAGGCCATTACTGTACATACTGTTAGTGTTTATGCCCTAGAAGGCCATTACTGTATCATACTAGTTTGTATATTACTTAATGGAAGCTTGGGATATTCACATGTATATAACAGTCTTGCTAAACATGGTAGTATGCTACTTGGTTTTTCTATCTTAATATGTGAGTGTACGTATTGATAGAGCTCTTAGGATCTTGCTTGTCTACCAGCGTTGTGATGGCAGTCACACTAGTGGGGGCTGGGTAGTCTACAAGCACATCCTTATTCAGGTCCCTGGTCGTTGGATTAATGAGACAGAGCATCGATACTCCGGAGTAGACTAGTGTGTACGCTTCTCATCCCAGTTGGGGAGATGGTCTGTCCCACAGCCGTCAGTACGTCGTACTGGAGATAGTATGCAGGTGCTCGTTAGGTTACGGGTACACTGGACAGGACTCACAGGGAACTGTTGGTTGGTTTTATACCAGTCGTCAGTGAACAGTTCCCAGGTGACATGAGTACACCATAGTCCGCAGACTTGACACTGCTACTTCGCCTCGAGTGTGTCCCACTGTTCTTAGATTGCTACCCTACCACGGCTCAAAGGAGTCATGCAAACAGGTAGCAGTTGGGTGCAGTCCCGAGCACTTTGAGGCAGTGGCGGTTAGACAGGATTCGTCTCTCCCGGTATTGGGAGTTGATATCGCGCTGTGTCAGAGAGCCATTACGCAAAGTCCCTGGCCAGGGCAAGCGAGATTTGCTGGTAGGTTCCAGTAGTTTCTCAGGGTGTAATGGGCTTCGCTCCGACACGACTTATACCGCTATTAGGGGACTAACGCTTGCCGCCCCCCTAGGCCCGATATGCGATAGTCAAAGACGAACGGACCGGACTGTATGGAGATTGTCACATTAGACTCAGTAGGAGTTCGGATGGGTTTCCTCATCGGCCTTCTTATCGACATCTACCTGGGGACCGTTACGTACAGCTAGTGCCGCTTGCGGTCTGTGGTTAAACCCACTGCCAGCGTAGTAGTCGAGTCTCTAGAGTCCCACACAGAGAGTTTCCTACTCCAGGCGAAACGATATAGAGGTCGTATGGTTTTACGCCAAAGGGTTCGGACGCATACGTGTGTTTACGCATGTACGACTTTCGGACAGTTTTTACCAGTCGGCTTTGGTTTAAGCCAGTTACTGGTATCCGGTTATTGGATTTATACAGTCTAAAGTTTTTCCGTATTTTTGCGGAAAGGAGGGGCGTTCTCGTAATTGTGCGAGAAGCTTCTAGAAGATGGTGACTAAGGAGGTTTAGGTGTCATATGCATTGAATGAGTTTAGTGAGTCATGAGAGTGATTCATCCATATCATTAATGCACAATAAATGATTAATGAGTCATGGTTATGAATCACCATTAGATATTTATGAAACTTGATTATTCATCATTTGTTTTTCTTTTATTGATGAATTTTAAAGTTTCATATATATTATGATAACTTACTATTCTCACTTCATAATATCATTCACATTCTCTCTCCTCAAGCTCACTCTCTTCAAACCCTAATCCTCACCTCTCATGTGTTGAGAACAAGGATTAGTTAGACTAAACAATCCATAACCCTCACTCTATCTCATCTATCTTCTTTGATTAGCAATCCAAGAAGGTTAGTTGCCTCAAGTTTAGAGGCTAAACTTGGAGTTTTGCTCTCGGGTGGATCATCTACTACATCGAGAAGGCCGAGGAGGACGAGGAGATCGTAAAGCCGAAGGACTTGGTTCGATAGGTATAATCCCTAAGCATAGTAGTTTAGAACAACTATGTGTTTGGTTAGTTATCGTTTAGCTTCGATTCAAGCGGTTAGTCGATGTTTGTTCACTAAACAAGTTCGTTTTTGAAAATTCCGCCTCCCCACAAGTATTGGGGTGTTGTACATCGACTTACAGTGGTATCAGAGCCTCGCTAAACAATAAATAACTTTTTTGCAAATTTGTATGAATTTCGAACGTAAAAAACGAAACCGGAAAAGCCCGAAAAATCATGTTTCTGTCGATTTATAAATGAAGTCTAAAAATTTTTCAGGGATGTTCAGAAAGCTTAAAATGACAGTAGTAGAACACACAAAAAATTTGGTCCCCTAATTCGTCTACGGCGCCGCGGAACCACGGCGGCTAGCACAGATAGAGCCGCGCTTCCGCCGCCGAGTTGACGATTCAGGGAGCCATTTTTCTTGTGGTGGTTCTCTGTGATATTTGGGATTCTCTGGTATTTTTTAATTTTGCTCAGGTTTCAAGTTTACAGAGCAGTATTGGAGCAAGATTAAAAGTGTTTAATCGATTGAAATTATACAGTATTTGCTTGTTGGATTATATCTGTGTTTGTATAATGTGTTCGTAAACCTCCCCTAACTGCTAGTATGTCGGTTGGCAGGGGGTTGCACATTTCTGTAATGGTTTTTACTGTTTGTGGATATGAACTGTGTTGGACTGTTGTGATGTATAGCTGGGGTTATGTGATGGGTTATTATTTAATTCATTTGATGTAAATGTAATTTGTTGTAATATTATTTTGCGGGGCACATCCAGGTTGCGGTTGTAGCCACCGTTGTATTATTTCATTTTACTGTTTTTGCTCCTAGGACAGACCCAAGGTGGGGTGCACAAACTGCCGGGCGGGTAGTTTGCCGTACCCGTTGGGGTCTTGGGTGGGGTAATGGCTATTCATCACAACTGTGTAATCCGTCTTTTGTTGCAGGCTCGAAACAAACACGGATTACTTGCAAATCCAATAAAGTTCATCTGTGATCTGGAATGCCTATTATTGCGTCTGACGAATGTACAATATCTATATATGATAGCTATTTAGACGTCACTTATGTTTTACACCCGCGCTAGCCCAGCCCCCGCTCTGTCGTTAGTTAAGTAACCTAATGGGTGATGACGGGACCCCGTGGCGAATGCGGATGGCATAAGAGGACGTTGTATTTTCGTTGTTTTCTGCAATGATAGGTTAATGATGGGACGCATTATCTATAATGCAAAGAAAAACAAACCAAAGTTTAAATCGTTGGAACAATTTAAAAGAAACCACTCGGTTAATTTTAAAAACAGATATTTTTAAATGCGGAGCTTTAACCACTCCTTTTAAAAGCTATCAGGTTCCTTCGGTTATATCAAGTTCACTACGTTCACGGTTTCGCCAAAACCATTCGTAGCCCTCCGTCATTTCATCTGGGTATTCAGTAGTATTCAAGCTATGTATTTTGACCTAACGCCAAGGCATAGTGTTTGGTAGCTACTGGGTATTCATTTGTTGCATAGGTAGATGAGTTAGTTTGGGACAGTCGTATTATCATTTTGGCCGAACGTCAAGGATACATACGGATGGGTTCAAATTGACAAGATAATGATGGGTAGAACTTGACATGTGACTTATGACATTTTGACCTAACGCCAAGGTCATAAGAGCATGGGGCAGAAATATATATCGGGAATTTCTAAGGAAACTGAAATTTGCAAAGAGTTGCATACCATTTGGAGTTTGATGAATGTTGGTAGGATTCCTTCAACATTATCATACAATGATATTTGGATCCCGATCCTACTGTGAGTATATGCTACTTATCAGGAGATTCGTCGCTTAACGATCAATGCTATAAACCTAATAGGTGTCCAGAAAGGTGTCAGCGGGGTTACGCCCCCAGAGAAAACAGGTTATTTAATTAAGGAACTTCGCGAAAGCGTTGGAAAACCTCACTCGAAGTATCGACACTAGCCTGGCTGAACAGTTAAGAAAGTATTGTACGGTGAGAATAGTCCTGGCTAATTCTTCTTTTATGGTTTGAGGAAGGATTCGAGAAACAGTGGGAGCCATCCAGTTTAGATAAACTAAAAACCACTCTAAACTTGCAAGAGCATCATGCTAAAGAGTTTTCTTCTCTCTCTCCTAATTGCAGCGACCCTGAAAATGACTGGACTTAAGTTACTTTTAGAGAAAAATATACTGACAGGGCCAAACTATAAAGATTGGCTGCGGAATGTCAAAATGGCTTTGACTTATGACAAATTGGGGTACATCCTCACCGCTACGGCACCTGCTGTCCGTGGTCCCAAATCCAGCAATGCGGATAAGGAAATCCACAAAACCTGGGATTTAGATTGCGCGAAAGCCAAGTGCATCGTGCTTGCCTCAATGAACAATGAACATCAGAGGAGGCACGAAGATATGACCCTAGATGGCATATTTCTCCATACAAAGGAACTTTATGGAGAGCAATCTCGTATAGCAAGATACGAGACCTCTAAGAACTTGTTTCGAGCGAGGTTGGCTGTCGGGTCATCAGTAGGAGAACATGTCCTAAAGATGATCGGCTATATTGAAGAGCTCGCAGACCTTGGGACGACTTTGGATAATAAGCTATATACAGACCTCATTCTCCAGTCCCTTCCTCCCACCTACGCCCAGTTTATCCTGAACTTCAACCTTCAAGGAAAAGAAGTTGAACTTGCGGAACTCCTGAACATGTTAAGGAGTGCAGAGGGCACCTTGCAGAAAGCAAGGGAAACACCCGCTATGTTTGTTGGCGGTGCATCTTCTTCCGGGTCCAAGGCTAGGGCCAAAGGAAGGAAGAAGAAGGCCGTCCCCAGACCTAGAGGAGGTGTTAGTAAGGTGGGAGGGAAGGGAAAGAAAAAGTTTGCGGTACCAGTAGTGGGCCAGGATGAGTGCTTCCATTGTCACAGGAAAGGGCACTGGAAGAAGGATTGCAAGGCGTGGAACGCCAAGAACCAGGAACCGAAGCAAGCTGTGGCTTCGACTTCAGGTGTGTTTGTAATTGAGAATTGTCTGTCGATCAACTCTACTTCCTGGGTATTGGATACCGGATCAGGATCTCATATTTGCAATTCATTGCAGGCACTGAGAAACCGTAGAGTGCTGAAGGAAGGTGATATGACCCTAAAGGTTGCTAACGGAGCTAGCGTGGGAGCTGCGTCCGTCGGGGATTATCACCTAGGATTGACGAGTGGACACATTTTGGTTTTACATAACTGTTATTTTGTACCAAGCTTAACGTGTAATATCATATCAGTTTTCTTGTTATCAAATAAAGGTTATGATTTCACGTTTGTAAGAGATGTTGTTAACATCCACCTTAATCATGGTTTGATTGGGTCCGGTACCCTAAATAACGGTATATATGTTTTAAACCAACTCCAAATTTTCAATGTCCAGAACACACTAAAAAGAAAGTCTCCAGATTTAAATAAAGCTTTCTTATGGCATTGTAGACTGGGTCACATCAATGAGAGAAGGTTGACTAAGTTGCATAGAGAAGGATATTTGGACTCGTTCGAATATCAAAAATATGACACTTGTCAATCCTGTTTCAAAGGAAAGATGACAAAGACTCCATTTACTGGACAAGGAGTAAGAGCGAGCGAGCTCTTAGGACTCATACACAGCGATGTATGCGGTCCAATGTCTACACATGCAAGAGGTGGTTTTTCCTATTTCATTACTTTCACGGATGATTACTCTAGATACGGATTCATTTATCTGATGAAACATAAATCCGAGGCATTTGAGAAATTCCGAGAGTATAAGAATGAAGTAGAAAACCAAACCGGCAAAAGTATCAAGACACTTAGATCTGATTGAGGTGGTGAATACTTGAGTGCCGAGTTCCTTGGTTACCTAAAAGAGAAAGGAATTCTCTCTCAGCTTACTCCTCCATACACTCCACAGCATAACGGTGTATCGGAGAGACGGAATCGAACCCTATTGGATATTGTACGATCCATGATGAGTAATGCTGAGTTACCGCGATCTTTCTGGGGTTATGCTCTAGAATCAGCGGCATATCTTTTGAACATGGTTCCTACCAAGACTGTGCCTACCACTCCATATCAGATGTGGAGCGGGAAGAAACCCCATCTACCGTATATAAAGATTTGGGGATGTCCAGCTTTTGTTAAAAAGCAACATGTGGACAAGCTCAAGGCACGATCAGTAAAGTGTAGTTTTGTGGGATATCCAAAGAACTCCAGAGGATATCTATTCTATTACGCAGAGGAACAAAAGGTATTTGTTTCTCGTAATGCCCATTTTCTAGAACATCAGTTTTTAGAAAAGGAATCAAGTGGGAGCGAAATAGAACTGGAAGAAATTCCAGAACCACGAACTAATACTGAAAGTTTGGTAGAACCGGTAGTTCAAGAAGAACAGGACATTCCCGCACCCCTCCGCAGGAGTAGTAGGCCGTCTCATCCGCCTGAGAGATACTACGGTTTTCTCATAGATGGGGATAGAGAGGATTGCATCATAGATGATGATGAACCTACTGACTTCCAGCAGGCCATCCAGAGCGGCGACTCGGTACGATGGCTAGATGCAATGCGGACCGAAATGGAGTCCATGTACACCAACAAAGTATGGACTTTGGACTTGGCTCCAGATGGGGTAAAACCCATAGGATGCAAATGGATCTTCAAGAAAAAGATTGGTGTAGATGGACAGGTGGAAACCTATAAGGGTAGACTTGTTGCAAAGGGTTTTCGTCAAAGACCTGGTTTGGACTATGACGAAACTTTTTCTCCAGAGGCTATGCTCAAATCCATTCGGGTCCTTCTTGTTATTGCTGCCTTCCATGATTATGAAATCTGGCAGATGGACGTAAAAACGGCTTTTCTGAATGGAAATTTAGAAGAGAGCGTCTATATGGATCAGCCAGAGGGTTTCAATCAGAGTGGGAGCAGCGGGAAAGTATGCAAGCTGCTTAAGTCCATTTATGGACTAAAGCAGGCATCGCGGAGTTGGAACATCTGTTTTGATGAGACAGTCAAAGAATATGACTTTATCAAAAATCCAGATGAACCGTGCATATATAGTAAAGTTGTAGCCAGAAGTGTCGTATTCCTCGTCTTGTACGTGGATGACATTCTATTGATAGGAAATGACATTCCTATGCTACAATCTGTCAAAGGATTCTTGTCACACAGGTTCTCCATGAAAGACCTGGGTGATGCCTCTTACATTCTGGGGATCCGGATCTATCGTGATAGATCCAAGAGGATGTTGGGACTTTCGCAGTCCAGGTATATCGACACTGTACTGAAAAGATTCAGTATGGAAGATTCTAAGCGCGGTAATCTACCGGCTTGTCACGGAATCACCCTCTCCAAAGAGATGTCTCCCAAGACTGATTTGGAAAGGGAACGCATGTCTATTATACCCTACGCTTCTGCGGTAGGCTCTATAATGTATGCGATGTTGTGCACCAGACCAGATGTAGCTTACGCACTGAGCGTGGTAAGCCGGTATCAGTCAGACCCAGGGGAGAAGCACTGGATAGCAGTAAAGAACATTCTCAAGTACCTGAGAAGGACTAAGGAGATGTTCTTGGTTTACGGCGGAAAAGACCTCAGGTTGGAGGTTTTTGCTGATTCCGGCTTCCAGAGTGATAAGGACGATTCCAAGTCCATGTCGGGTTATGTCTTTACTCTCAATGGAGGGGCGGTGTGCTGGAAGAGCTCCAAGAAGGACACCGTTGCTGACTCAACGATGGAAGCGGAGTATATAGCTACTTGCGATGCCGCAAAAGAAGCAGTCTGGATGAAGAAGTTCCTAACAGAACTTCAGGTGGTTCCTACCATAGTTGATCCAATACCTCTGTATTGCGACAACAACGGAGCTATAGCATTAGCGAAGGAACCAAGGTCCCATCAGAAGTCCAGACACATTTTAAGGCGGTATCACCTGATCAGGGAGATCATTGATCGTCAGGAGATCGAGGTTCGGAGAGTTGCTTCTGAAGAGAACATTGATGATCCATTCACGAAGGCCCTACCTCAGATTCAGTTCGAGAGGCTACTCGAGATCATCGGTCTACGATATGCCAGTACATGGCCCTAGTGCAAGTGGGAGATTGTTAGTGTTTATGCCCTAGAAGGCCATTACTGTATCATACTAGTTTGTATATTACTTAATGGAAGCTTGGGATATTCACATGTATATAACAGTCTTGCTAAACATGGTAGTATGCTACTTGGTTTTTCTATCTTAATATGTGAGTGTACGTATTGATAGAGCTCTTAGGATCTTGCTTGTCTACCAGCGTTGTGATGGCAGTCACACTAGTGGGGGCTGGGTAGTCTACAAGCACATCCTTATTCAGGTCCCTGGTCGTTGGATTATCGAGACAGAGCATCGATACTCCGGAGTAGACTAGTGTGTACGCTTCTCATCCCAGTTGGGGAGATGGTCTGTCCCACAGCCGTCAGTACGTCATACTGGAGATAGTATGCAGGTGCTCGTTAGGTTACGGGTACACCGGACAGGACTCATAGGGAACTGTTGGTTGGTTTTATACCAGTCGTCAGTGAACAGTTCCCAGGTGACATGGGTACAGCATAGTCCGCAGAGTTGACACTGCTACTTCGCCTTGAGTGTGTCCCACTGTTCTTAGATTGCTACCCTACCACGGCTCAAAGGAATCGTGCAAACAGGTAGCAGTTGGGTGCAGTCCCGAGCACTTGGAGGCAGTGGCGGTTAGACAGGATTCGTCTCTCCCGGTATTGGGAGTTGATATCGCGCTGTGTCAGAGAGCCATTACGCAAAGTCCCTGGCCAGGGCAAGCGAGATTTGCTGGTAGGTTCCAGTAGTTTCTCAGGGTGTAATGGGCTTCGCTCCGACACGACTTATACCGCTATTAGGGGACTGACGCTTGCCGCCCCCCTAGGCCCGATATGCGATAGTCAAAGACGAACGGACCGGACTGTATGGAGATTGTCACATTAGACTAAGTAGGAGTTCGGATGGGTTTCCTCATCGGCCTTCTTATCGACATCTACCTGGGGACCGTTACGTACAGCTAGTGCCGCTTGCGGTCTGTGGTTAAACCCACTGCCAGCGTAGTAGTCGAGTCTCTAGAGTCCCACACAGAGAGTTTCCTACTCCAGGAGAAACGATATAGAGGTCGTATGGTTTTACGACAAAGGGTTCGGACGCATACGTGTGTTTACGCACGTACGACTTTCGGACAGTTTTTACCAGTCGGCTTTGGTTTAAGCCAGTTACTGGTATCCGGTTATTGGATTTATACAGTCTAAAGTTTTTCCGTATTTTTGCGGAAAGGAGGGGCGTTCTCGTAATTGTGCGAGAAGCTTCTAGAAGATGGTGACTAAGGAGGTTTAGGTGTCATATGCATTGAATGAGTTTAGTGAGTCATGAGAGTGATTCACCTATATCATTAATGCACAATAAATGATTAATGAGTCATGGTTATGAATCACCATTAGATATTTATGAAACTTTATTATTCATCATTTGTTTTTCTTTTATTGATGAATTTTAAAGTTTCATATATATTATGATAACTTACTATTCTCACTTCATAATATCATTCACATTCTCTCTCCTCAAGCTCACTCTCTTCAAACCCTAATCCTCACCTCTCATGTGTTGAGAACAAGGATTAGTTAGACTAAACAATCCATAACCCTCACTCTATCTCATCTATCTTCTTTGATTAGCAATCCAAGAAGGTTAGTTGCCTCAAGTTTAGAGGCTAAGCTTGGAGTTTTGCTCTCGGGTGGATCATCTACTACATCGAGAAGGCCGAGGAGGACGAGGAGATCGTAAAGACGAAGGACTTGGTTCGATAGGTATAATCCCTAAGCATAGTAGTTTAGAACAACTATGTGTTTGGTTAGTTATCGTTTAGCTTCGATTCAAGCGGTTAGTCGATGTTTGTTCACTAAACAAGTTCGTTTTTGAAAATTCCGCCTCCCCACAAGTATTGGGGTGTTGTACATCGACTTACACATACGATGTATATTGTACTGGATGCTTGGACATATATAGGGACGACTTTCTTGCTCGACATGATAGTTTGCTATCTGGTTACTCTTTATCTTAACATGTACTCTGATTGTCTCTAATACATGTTGATAAAGCCCTTAGGATATGTACTCGACTACAGGGACTATGATGAGATCATACTAGTGGGGCCACGGTAGTCGACGAGTACATCCTATAACTGTTCCTAGTCGAGGGTGTATCGAGACAGGGCATCGATGCACCAGAGTAGACTAGCGTATACGCATCTTGACCCTTATGATGGGCGATGGATGATCCCATATCCATCGGTGTTTGACATCAAGGATGGTGTACGGGTGCTCAGTGGAGACTGGATACACTGGACGGACTCGCCGAGAACTCCCAGATGGTATTATACCTCACGTCAGATGGCAGTTCTCCGGTGACACTGGTACAGAGTAGTCTGTTGACCCGAGATCGTCATAGAGTCTTGTGTGATTCCCACTATGCTTTGATTTCCACCTTACCACGTCCAAGAGGGCGTGCAAAACGGTGGTTTTTGGGTACAATCCCAAATCACATGGAGGCAATGAGCGATAGGAGGGGATTCGTCTCTTCCGGTATAGGGAGTTGATGTTGCGCTGTGTTCGATTGGCTATAACAGGAAATCCCTGGCCAGGGTTGCTGAGATTTACTGGTAAGTGTTACCAGTAGTTTCTCGAACTGTTATAGACCTTATATCGACACGACTTATCAAGCTACTAGGGTCTGACGTTTACCACCCCTAGGCGAGATATGCGACATATCAGACGACGAGACCGGACTGTACGGGAGTGTTACTCATTGGATTCGCAGGAGCACTAGCGGGCTTCCTTATTGATCTTCTGATCGCTCAATAGCCGGGAGGCCGTTACGTTTAGCACACCGCTTGCGGCTTGTGGGTGTTTGATATGATCATCACCTACTGCCGGCGTATTGACGAGTCTTCAGAGTCCTACACAAGGGTTTCCTGGCTCAAGAGAAATGGAGTAGGAGCACATATGTGATATGTGCGGGACCGAGATTGATACGATATGAGATACCGTATTCTATTCTCGCGATTCGTGACATTGATCGGTTGTATGCGATATAGCCGGGTTATCAGATCAAGTGTTGATTCGATAAGTTGTTACTTTTGATATTAGTCGGTTATAGCCGGATTATTAAATCAAGAGTTGATTTAATAATTTAATGTATAATTATATATTTGATATATTACATTACATTAACTATTTTTAGCTCACTTAAGATTTATTTTCTCACTAGTTTATGCACATTGTTTATATGTGATATATGCAAGTGTACATGTTTGTATCATGCTTGATGATACATCAAAGTTGGGTGTATGAGACTCATACCAAGATTACGGTAAAGATTAGGGTTATTTTTTTATCTTAAGATTTAACAAAAGGGTTTAACTTAGTCAAAGTAATCAAGCTTGAAGAAGCTTGGAGAAGCTTTGACAAAGTCCACTCTTTTGTCATTTCTTTTGATATTCTTTAACCTAACCTTTAACCTAATGCTTTGGTTAATTCTCTACATGAATTAAGCATGATAGCTTAACTCACCCATGGTTACATTATTGAGGATAATAATATATATGATGATATTATTATTCTCTTCTTCAAAAAAAAAAAGCTCCATGAAAAGCTTGCTAGCTTTAATGGTGCCATGATAAAAAGTGTGAGAAAATCAATTCTAAAGTGAGCCCACTTCCTACTTCTTTATCCTCTACCACTTGCCATGTAGTAGAGTGTGTTCACTTTACAAAGTTCATGACCTAGTGAAGGAATAGCTTGAGTTAGTGTCTCCCCGACGTAGATCATTTTTGGCCTCGAAGTCAACGAAGCAAGCACGTTCGTTCTTCTTGTGGATCTTCTCCAGAGTCCGAAGTTCACGATCGCAGCGAAGGGGACATCTACACGGAGCTATTAAAGTGAAGGACCGGATCTACAAAGGTTGTATTCCCTTTCACTTGTAGTTAAAGTTGTTAACTTGCTAGTTTTCGCCTAAACCCTAGTTTAAAGATCCGTATTAGAGTTGTTCGGCACGGATAAAATTTTAATCAGGCATGGTTAATGCCACGTAGACCCTTATTAGTGTACCTAGCAACCATACAGTGGTATCAGAGCCTAGCTAGAGCTTTAGGCGATGTGTAGACGAAGTTAGAAGTCCGATCGAACCCGAAAACCCCGATGTAAACCCTTCTCTGTACATTTTTTGAAAATGTGATTTTTTATGAATTAAAAATGCTCAGAAAAACAAGCAGAAAAAAATAAGAATTACTGTGATGTACGGTCCACTAAGTCCCTGAAATGACCGCGGAACCGTGGCCAAACCAAGGGTTTGGCGGTGGTTCCGCGGCCAAAATTTGGTGTTAGTCCCTCATATTTCATATATTTATTCTTAGGTCTTTTCTTGTCAATTTTTTCTGGGATTTTTTTTATTCCACTCAAGTGTTGAGTTATCTAGGGTTGTATTGGGGACTCGTTGATTCGATCGGATAATTTAACTTTGTTTAGTTTGTTTCGGATATGTTTAGAAACTGTTAAAAAGTTCGAACGGATATCAATAACTCACTTTTTCCCGATCCGGAAAATTTCCAAGTGTTGGATTTTTCCGTTGTTTGAGAACGTCTGAATCGTGCAAGTTACGCAATGGACCCTCTAGAAGACAACAAAACTTAACTCGATTAAATGACCATCTTGAACTGCCTTTTGAACCTTAGGGTTTGGGACAGTACGGCGTGCCACATGTGAGGCGTTGGCTTGACCCTTCTACGGCTGGACCGTTAGTACAGTGGCATGAAATGGATGTTTTTAAACTCCCCTCAAGTGTTGAGCTATTGGAAAACCTGGGTGTTTCATTATTCGATCGGAAAGTTTAACATTGTCTATTTATCTGGATTGTGACACAATGTTTGGAATCCACAAGTAGTTATGAGATAACTGATTTGAATATTATAAACATAGCAGTTTAGTCTCAGATGATCGGTTGCCACGGAATTTTGATGTGATCAAAAGTCCGTCGCAATCACGTAGCGTACGCGGATAGTCGCTGGGTAAACATAATAAATAGCCACGCCCCATAGCCCCGACCAAGTGACTACAGGAGAACCCCGTCGCCAAAAACATCCGTTCGGGTGCTCGTGGCAGCGGTGTTCCGCCTTAGTGCACTTCGTCGTCGGCATCTGGGGGTGCGGCCGTCTACTAAAGTTTGCGACGAGCATTCGATCTGGATGCCGGGAATCTTGTTGAATTGCCCGACTTAATATTGAAAAGAGTTTTCGATAATGAGACTAAAATGCGGGATTTATAATTGTTAGGCATGTGATGTCTAAGGAATTCATTTGGTTAGGCATGCGATGTCTAAGTAGGCTGCGGATTCCAACTGTTATAGTTTTACACTTTCTTTTCTGCGACCGTAAGTGTAATATGTGATATCGCCGGTTTCGTTGCTATATATCAACGACAATTAGGATGGGCATATTTACTTACGTTGATGACTTGTGATGTTATGTGTTGCTGGATATGTTATATTGGATCGTTGTGTTTGAATAGCCGGGGTTTTTTATGTGAGATGAGTGTTTTTTCATTTTCAACCATGTAAAAACTTGTATGTAATATTCTTTTATTGGGATACTTCCGGGATGAGGTTGATGTCACCATTTGTATATTATTTACTTTTGCGCACTAGGATAGACCCAAGGAGGAGAGCACAAGTAACCGGGTTCTGGAGTCCAGTGGAAGACCAACTCGAGGAGTCGAGTCCGGGTCTCCTAACTCTAGAATTGGTAGGGTTGCTTGTCGCTCTCGTAGGGGTCTAGGGGTGTGGGTTTGGCTATTCATCGCGACCGTGGAATCCGTGTTTTATAAAGGCTCGTATTAAAAACACGGACGTCCTAGTATATCCAACATTTCATATATGTTCTTCTGCTGCGATATCTGTGATGTGATCATTTGATATGTTGTGATAGATACTGTATATAGTATATATGATATATTATATAGACGTTACTTATGTTTTACACCCGCGCTAGCCCTGCCCCGCTCTGCCGTTAGTTACCTAACTTAACGGTGCACGAGGGGACATCGAGGCGAATGCGGATGGCATAAGTGTACGTCATATTTATCTGTGATGTTTAGGTGACTAAAATGATGGGACTTCATTAATGAGATTAATGAAATAAAAGAAACCTAAAGATGTTGTGGAATCGAATTTTCAAAAACAGGTAGCTACAGTTCTTGCTTTGCATCGCGGTGTTCCTTGTAGAACATCCTGCACCTTTTTCGATAAGGAAAAGGCCGAGATCCCTTCACCGGGAGTGACCCCTTTAGCAATAACTGGCAGATGCTACACACTCGGTTTGTTTTTTGATTGCTTCTATAGTTCTTTCTTTGCATAGTGATATTTGTGAAATATCATGCACCTTATTCGATGAGAAAAGGGCCGACGATCCCTTCACCGGGAGTAACCCCTTTAGCAAAACTAGAAAAGCCTCAAAAACACTCCATTTTAAAATTATTTGATTCTACAACGATATCAAGTTCATTACGCAATAGGTTTTCATAAAAACCTGTCGTAGCCCTCTGTCATTTCTGATAAGTCCTACTTAGTATTCATGATACGTTTGTTGACCTCCGTCAAGGCATAGTGTGCGGTAGCTAACTTGTATTTATCTGCTTATGCATATGATGCAGATTGGATTAGGGTAGTCGTACGACCTTGTTGACCTCCGTCAAGGGTCGTGCGGGTGGGTTTGATTCAATCAAGAAATGATGGGTTGAACTTGACTTGCACCCTGTGGTTTGTTGACCTCCATCAAGGTCATGGGATGCTTGGGGCAAAATATTATCGGGAATTTCAAGTGTTGAAATTTGCAATGAGATTGCATACCTTCTATGAGATAGTTGGATCCCGATACCCGCTGCGAGTAAGAGTTACTCCTGGGAGAGTTCTACACATTACAATTCGCCGATCAAGTAGGTGTCTAGAAAGGTGTTAACGAGGTTACGCCTCTGGGAAAATGAGGTTTACTTTAATTAGGTCCGTGCGAAAGCACGGGGAACCTCCCTTAAAATACCGACACTGGCCTGGCTGAAAGATTGGCGAACTTGTAGCGTGTAATTAATCCCGGCTAGTCTTTCCTTTTAGGGTTTGAAGGAAGATTTGATTAAAACAGTGGGAGCCATCCTGATTATATAAAATAATAACCAATCTGATCTTGCAAGAGCATACGCTGAGTGTTTTCTTCTCTCTCTCTAGGTAGCGACCATATCACGCCTTAATCAAGATAATAATACGGATATATTGACCGAACCCGCTTGTTATACTGAGCTGGGGAACGTTGGTCCCGCTCCAACTTATAATTGTTATAAGACAGAACAGGAAATTGGGGAATACCAGATTTCCCGTGCCGCCCAAACGTAGAAAGTGCATGATGATGCATCATCTTCGGGTGTGTTCATTACAGAAAACTGTTTCTCGGTATCCTTTACGTCCTCGGTATGAGATACCGGATCAGGATCCCGCATATGTAATCTGTTACATGGGCTACAGAAAAGTAGAGAACTGAAAATGGGTGATAAGTTTCATGAGACAGAAAACGGTGCAAGTGCTGCATCCAAGTCTGTTCGTCACTGTCACCCTGTATTACCAGAATACATTGATTCTGAACGAATGTTATTAGATACCGAACCTGATATACAACATCATATCAGTCTCTTTATTAGTAAAGAAAGGATAGAATTTTGTATTGTTGGATAATGTTTTGAACATTTCCTACATCAAGAGTTGATCGGTTCAGGCACGTTATCTAAAAACATTGACGTTCTAAATCAAACTACAGTTCTTAGTATACAGAACACACATAAGAGGAAGAGTTCAGAAATGAACGACTTCTTCTTGAGGCATTGTAGACTAGGTCATATCGATGCGACCCGGCTAGCTGAAGTTACATTTAGATGCATATTTAAATTAGTTTGAATTTACATCTTATGAAACTTGCCGGTCATGTCACAAAGATAAAATGACCACAGCTCTGTTTATTGGAAACAGAGAAAGAGTTGGTGAACTTTTGGGTTTTATACATGCTGATGTATGAACGTCCCATGTCTACATATGCCAGGACCGGTTCTTTGTATTTTATTACATTCACTGATTATCTCTCAAGATTCAGATAGATGTTCCTGTTGAAACACAAGTCCGAAACTTTTGAGATAATCACAGAATATAAGTTAGAAGTAGAGAACCAAAATATGGGTATAAGTATTATGTCCTTTGATGTGATCAGGGAGGAGAATACTTGAGCACGGAAATCCTGGACTATTCTAAAGGTGAATGAGATTCTCTCTCAGCATTACTCCTCCGTATACACCATAGCACGATGGTATATCGGGGCGGAGCAATAGCACCCTATGTGATATGGTGTGCTCTATGATGAGTACTACTGAGTTTCCTATTTTCTTTTTGGGAGTTATGCACTTGAGAAGCTGCATACCTATTGAATAGGGTTTCAATCAAATCAGATGCCTACCACTTCATATGTGATATGGAAAGGGAAGAGCCCATATCTTAAGTTGGTTAAGATTTGGGGTTGTCCGGGCTATGTCTAAAAGCAAAATCCGGACAAGCTCGAGGCAAGGTCTGTTATGTAGAACTGGAAAGGTTCCAGCTATACATAATGCAGCTGATGATTTGGTAAAACCAAAGGATTCAATAGTAACCAACGAAGCTCAGCCTCTCCTCCGATCTAGTATGGTTCCTCAGCCACGTGAGAGATACTTCGGTTTCTCTATGACAGTGGGAGCGAGGATTGCATCATAAGATGATGACCCAACTAGTTTCGGGCTGGCCATCAGGAGTGGGACTCTGTAAGAATGGCTGGATGCTTAGCGATCTGAGATGGAATCATTATACAACAACAAAGTATGGACTTTGGTTGCTTTATCTGAAGGGTTAAATCCCCATCAGGAGCAAGTATATCTTGAGAAGATTACTTAGTGTACATGGAAAAGTTGAGACTTTCAAAGCTAGACTTGTTAAAGGTTTGCATCATTGACCAGCTATGGATTATGATGAAACCTTTTCTAAGGAGCTATGCTTAAGTCTATCCAGATCCTACTTACCACGGCTACATACCATGACTACGATATCTGGTTGTTGGGTGTCATGACTGCTTTTCTAAATGATGTTTTAGAAAAGAGCGTCTATAAGTACACAGCTAGAGGGCTTCGTAGACAGTGGGAGCAGCGGAAACGTGTACAAGTTGCTTTATAGGATAAAGCAGGCATCGCGGAGTTGGAACATCTGTTTTGATGTGGTAATCAAAGAGTTTGACTTCATCAAAATGGTAGATGAACCTTGTATGTACAAAAAAGGTAGTAGGGAGTATGGTGATGATCCTCGTAGAGTACGTGGATGACATACTCTTGATAGGAAAGGTGTTTCCTATGCTACGCTCGGTCAATCTCCGCTTATCACAAGGATTCTTCATATAGGATCAAAGTGATACCTACTAAATCCTGGGTTTTTGGATGTTAGGATACTCACTAGTTGTAGTTAGAAGGTATCAATCGATCCTGGGGAGAATCACTGGAAAGGTTCCAGGGTGATAAGGACGACTGAATGTCAGTCACAGGCATTGTCTTTACCCTCATTGGAGGGACGGTATGTTGGAAGAGTTCCAAGCTAGATACCGTGACATACTAGACGATTAAAGGCAAGATACATCGTTACCAAGAATGCTACCAAAGAGGCAGTCTGGATATATAAGTTCATGAGAAGAACTTCGTTCTTACCATTGTGAGACAATGGAGTTGTGGCTTTAGCCAAGGAACTACCGCCCATCAGAAATCCAGATATAATTCTTAGGCAGTATCACCTGATCATGGAGATGGTTGATCTCCAGGGAGATCGAGGTTAGGAGAGTAGACACAGAGGACAATAGCGCGGATCCACTCACAAAGGCCTTTTTCCCGGTAGAGATTTTTATGGGATGGTTGAGTATGAGGTACTTCGACCATAGCTGATTGTTGGGTATGCGATACCACAACAGATGGCCCTAGTGCAAGTGGGAGATTGTTAGTTATATGTATGACCTAGAGGCCATTACTGTACGTACGATGTATATTGTAGTGGATGCTTGGACATATATAGGGTGGACTTTCTTGCTCGACATGATAGTATGTTATCTGATTACTCTTTATCTTAACATGTACTCCGATTGTCTCGAATACATGTTGATAAAGCCCTTAGGATATGTACTCGACTACTAGGACTATGATGAGATCATACTAGTAGGGCCGTCGACGAGTACATCCTATAACTGTTCCTAGTCGAGGGTGTATCGAGACAGGGCATCGATGCACCAGAGTAGACTAGCGTATACGCATCTTGACCCATATGATGGGCGATGGATGATCCCATATCCATCAGTGTTTGACATCAACGATGGTGTACGGGTGCTCAGTGGAGACTGGGTACACTGGACGGACTCGACGAGAACTCCCAGATGGTATTATACCTCACGTAAGATGGCAGTTCTCCGGTGACACTGGTACAGAGTAGTCTGTTGACCCGAGATCGTCATAGAGTCTTGTGTGATTCCCACTGTGCTTTGATTTCCACCTTACCACGTCCAAGAGGGCGTGCAAAATGGTGGTTTTTGGGTACAGTCCCGAATCACATGGAGGGAATGAGCGATAGGAGGGGATTCTTCTCTCCCGGTATAGGGAGTTGATGTTGCGCTGTGTTCGATTGGCTATAACTGGAAATCCCTGGCCAGGGTTGCTGAGATTTACTGGTAAGTGTTACCAGTAGTTTCTCGAACTGTTATAGACCTCATATCGACAAGACTTATCAAGCTACTGTGGTCTGACGTTTACCACCCCTAGACGAGATATGCGACATATCAGACGACGAGACCGGACTGTACGGGAGTGTTACTCATTGGATTCGCAGGAGTACTAGCGGTCTTGCTTGTTGATCTTCTGATCGCTCAATACCTGGATGGCCGTTAAGTTTAGCACACCGCTTGCGGCTTGTGGGTGTTTGATATGATCATCACCTACTGCCGGTGTATTGATGAGTCTTTAGAGTCCTACACAGGGGTTTCCTGGCTCAAGAGAAACAGAGTAGGAGCACATATGTGACATGTGCGGGACCGAAATTGATACGATATGAGATACCGTATTCTATTCTCGCGATTCGTGGCATTGATCGGTTGTATGCGATATAGCCGGGTTATCGGATCAAGTGTTGATTCGATAAGTTGTTACTTTTAATATTAGTCGGTTATAGCCGGATTATTAAATCAAGAGTTGATTTAATAATTTAATGTATAATTATATATTTGATATATTACATTACATTAACTAGTATTAGCTCACTTAAGATTTATTTTCTCACTAGTTTATGCACATTATTTATATATGATATATGCAAGTGTACATGTTTGTATCATGCTTGATGATACATCAAAGTTGGGTGTATGAGACTCATACCAAGATTAGGGTAAAGATTAGGGTTATTGTTTTATCTTAAGATTTAACAAAAGGGTTTAACTTAGTCAAAGTAATCAAGCTTGAAGAAGCTTGGAGAAGATTTGACAAAGTCCACTCTTTTGTCATTTCTTTTGATATTCTTTAACCTAACCTTTAACCTAATGCTTTGGTTAATTCTCTACATGAGTTAAGCTTGATAGCTTAACTCACCCATGGTTACATTATTGAGGATAGTAATATATATGATGATATTATTATTCTCTTCTTCTTCAAAAAAAAAGCTCCATGAAAAGCTTGCTAGCTTTAACGGTGCCATGAGAAAAAGTGTGAGAAAATAAATTCTAAAGTGAGCCCACTTCCTACTTCTTCATCCTCTACCACTTGCCATGTAGTAGAGTGTGTTCACTTCACAAAGTTCATGACTTAGTGAAGGAATAGCTTGAGTTAGTGTCTCCCCGACGTAGATCATTTTCGGCCTAGAAGTCAACGAAGCAAGCACGTTCGTTCTTCTTGTGGATCTTCTCCAGAGTTCGAAGTTCACGATCGCAGCGAAGGGGACATCTACACGGAGCTATTGAAGTGAAAGACCGGATCTACAAAGGTTGTATTCCCTTTCACTTGTAGTTAAAATTGTTAACTTGCTAGTTTTCGCCTAAACCCTAGTTTAAATATCCGTATTAGAGCTGTTCGGCACGGCTAAAATTTTAATCGGGCATGGTTGATGCCTCATAGACCCTTGTTAGTGTGCCTAGCAACCCTACACATTTTTCGGGCAGATAATACTGGTCGGCTTTGGTTTAAGCCGGATCCGAGTATTATACTGTGTAGATATAATATCTTTGTCTCAGTTGCATTTGTATTCGGTCGTAATATAAATGCCGGTATATTTATACTGATACGGGGTTATCCTGAAATTCGTTTCAGGATCACTTTTGGAAGTTGCCAGTTTCCAGTTTTCTATCGCCCTTCTTTTAACATTCGGTTAAAGACGGATTTATCTTTTCTTGAGATGAGTGTGGAAGCTTCTAGATGATGACTAGGATGGTGAGGTGGCATTTGAGTCATTAGTGCTTTAATGGTTCTTTTAATGCAAGGGTGACTAGGTTAATGAATCACCATTTGCATTAATGGGGTTTTGTTTGCATGAAAGATATTTTTTGTTGATCTTTTCTTTTTTGGTCACCTTCCCCCTCCTACACTCACCTCCCTCCCTCTACATAAGTGGCCGGCCCTTTCTTGGTGGGGATGATGGTTGTTCATTTGGTTTTGAGAGAAACGATTATGATAATTGAGTGTATGGAAATTTCATAGCCCAATTTCCATTTACCCGATTCCAATTGGCAACTTCATTAACCGTTCGTCCATGGCTTTGGACGTAACGAGACAAAGTGTTCTACTCATTCTCTACAACATCTTGATCGTCTCTTTTAGCAAACTTGACGATCGAGTTGCCTCGGTTCAGAGGCGGGAGCCCGTTTAAAGATCCGTCGACGTGGTGCCACCTGGACGAGAAGACCGGAGATTCAGGAGATCGGAGCAGCCGCAACAAGCGTGGGATGATGGTTGAAGACCGAAGGACTCGGATCGTTCGGTATAACACTTCTACCCATTTTGTAGTTTGTTAGTTTAGCTTTAATGGCAGATCCGGGTTACGGTACACGATAGCGCCAGTTGTAAAAAGTTTTTGTTCCGCATTTGGCGTCTGTTAGACGGCCGTGGCGCTACCGTGGACTTACAGTGGTATCATAGCCTGACCATTAAGCTATACTAACTTGTGCTAACGCGTTTAAAAGATCGATCGAACGGAATTTCCGAAATCACAATTTTCAAGTGCTTAAGTTTCTGTCGATTTTAAACAGGGTCTAAATATAATTTTACATATCATAGAATATTAAGCAGGGTTTATTAAGCATGCGGATGAAAATTGGGCACGTGATCCCACAAGAGCACCGCGGATCCGCGGTCAAACCTAGGGTTTGACCGCGGAACCATGGCGCTTTAGTGGGAACAGTGCATAAATTTTTCACAGAGATCTTCTTTTTGGAAAATGTGGTTTTTGGTATAGTTATTTTGGGCCCAGATTTTGTTACTGTACAGCAGGTGTACGTAGGGCCCACTTCAGGAAATTTGGTCGATCGAAATTTTAAATTTGTTAGTATGCAGTATTTACATTATATCTCCGACAGGGAATGTCATTTGATCGGTAAACCGCGTCTGATTGCTATAGTTCTTTTAGACGGGTTTGCGATCGTGACATTCGCGTTGATGTTCTGTGTTGTGCTGTGATGTTGCTGATATGTAGTGGTGGATAGCAGGGTGCAATGATAGTGCAGTTTGGATTTATTTGTACATTTTATATTGGGGGACGAGCGTCCAACATGTGGACTGCCGTCACTGCCTATTGTATAATATTCTTTTGGGGCACGACCGGGTTGAGGTCGATGTACCTGTTGTACATATTTTTATTTCTGTACTAGGTTTATCCCGCGAAGGAGTACACGGATAGATGGGTTCTGGAGGGCAACGGGTCCGTATCTCATGGCATTGAGAGGAAGAGGGACCTCACTCTAGAATTGGCAGACTATTCACCGCACTCGTAGGGGGTACAGGTTGACCCAAGGAGGGGTGCTCAATTTACCGGATTCCGTGAAGTGCCGGGTGTTCCATTTACTATGCTGTGGAGGACTATCTCGCTTCAGGTTTTGGCGGGTAACTTGCCGCACCCGTAGGGGTTTAGGTTTCATTGTACAGGCTATCCACACGACCAGGGGAACGTCGGGTTTCAGTAGCGGCTCTGTGAAACCCGGGGATCCCAGATTATCTGTATTGTTCTGTGATACTTATTACTTTTCTGTAATGCTGCATATTATCAAGCCTGGAGCGATTATTCTATATTGGTATATATACTATTAAATGTTGTATATATTTTACACCCGCGCTAGTCCAGCCCCCGCTCTGTCGTTAGTTAAGTAACCTAACGGGTGATGACGGGACCCAGTGGCGAATGCGGATGGCATATACGTACATTTTATTTTCGTTCTTTTCTGGTGTGATTAAATGATGGGAATGCGTTGATTCTTATCAATGCAAGTAAAACAAACCTATATTTAATGTTGTTGGAACAAATTTTAAAAGTGTTATTACAAAGACATTTTCTTTTTGTTTTGCATAGCGATATTCAGTTTGGAATATCCTGCACCTCATTCCACGAGGCAAGGGTCGAGATCCCTTCACCGGGAGTGACCCCTTGTGCAGAAGTTTACGTCAGGGTAATAACTTCGATATAGTCGATTACAAGTTGCTTTGCATCGTGGTATTCAGTTGGAATATCCAGCACCTCATTCCACGAGGAAAGAGCCGAGATCCCTTCACCGGGAGTGACCACTTTAGCAAAACGTTTTCGCCACTATATTTTTATAAAAAGCTATCAGTTTCTTTCAACGAGATCATGTTCATTACGTTAAAGGTTTTTTGCTAAAAACCAGCCATAGCCCTCCGTCATTTCTTATGGATGGTCAGTAGTATTCAAGCTATGTATTTTGACCTAACGTCAAGGCATAGTGATTGGTAGCTACTAGGTATTCATTTGTTGCATAGATAGATGCGTTGGTTTGGGACAGTCGTTCTGTCATACGTGGCCCTTCGTCAAGGGCATGTGCGGGTGGGTTCAAATTAACCTGGATAATGACGGATAGAATTTGACATATGACTTATGATATTTTGACCTAACGCCAAGGTCATAAGATCATAGGGCAAAAATTACATCGGGAGTTTCTAAAGAAACTGAAACTTGCCAGATATGCGCATACCTACTGGAGTGTGATAACTTGAGTGGCTTCCATCAAGTTATCATGCGATGATAGTTGGATCCCGATTCTCACTGATGAGTTGGTTTACTTTTCGGGTGATCCCGACTAATTCTTCTTTCAGGTTTGGAGGAGAATTTGAGATTACAGTGGGGGGTTTCCTGATTTGATAAAGTGATAACCATTCAGATCTAGGTTAGAGTGCACGCAGAATGTTTCTTTTCTCTCTCTCTCATTGGCAGCGACCTTTGACCGACCCTAGACTATGACTCAGTGACCTAGTTAACCGATCCTTCTTAAAATACTGGCTTTTGGATTGTCCGAATTGCATAAGTCATTACCGCTCCTTCCTTTACCCTTTGTATTTCTCAGAACACCCCGTATTACTACGGAAATCTACTTCCATTAGATAGATCCATCGTATGGTTATATACGAACTCGAAGGGACTTCTTCGAGGATGGATCCAGGTTCAGGAGAAATAGAATTGGTTTATTCAGTTGTCTTTTATTATCACCTTCTCTCAGGTTGTGAGGGCTCCTTAGTTTAGGAGAGTACACCTATTACGCTTATTGGATAGTCTTCTTCCAAACCATAGGCAGGTGTCGAAAGGTAGGGAATGAAGAAAACCAATTAGCCTAAGTAGGGTGTACAGAAGGTAATAACTAAAGACAAAATAAAGGGATTAGAAAGAGGGTAAAGTAAATTGCGACTGTTATCATTCACGACCAAACCGTGTACTTCATCGCCACTCCTATTCCACCTTTGCTTTTTTCCCTAGTTTGGGAGAAATAGAATAATGTATTATTCAGTTGTCTTTTATCATCACCTTCTCTCAAGTTGCGAGTACTCCTAGGATTAGGAGAGTACACCTATTATGCTTACTGGATAATCTTCTTCCAAACCATAGGCTGGTGCCGAACGGTAGGGAAGAGAGAAAACCATTTAATCTAATGATGGTGTACAGAAGGTAATGAATAAAGACAAATAAAAGGGATTTAGAGAGATGTCAATGAAATATACAGTTACAGTCATGAATAAGATTATGGAAGAGGCATTACTAGGAATACCAGGATACCCCTACGAAACATTTTCATGTTTCAGTTACACTATGCATTGTTAAAAGAAAGCTGATTTCCCGATTACATACTTACTCCAGGGTATGTATTTACCAGGTTTCATTCTCATATCTGTATGGTTTTACAGATGATGAGTGGGAGTAAGTTATTAGGAATTTGGTGATCATCCTTATTATATCGGAATTCGTTGTAATTGGTGATATTTGAGGAAATCGCCTGGTATAGTTTTCAACCTACGATGCACAGGTTTTGAGTTATTCAACTCAACGGACTTATACAGAGTATTGTATGTTGTCCAGTGTCTGTCAAGACAAAAGGGTAGGTCCTCGTACTATGTTCTGTTTACTTATGACTTCTCTAAGTTTTGAGAAGTTGTGGGTATAAGAATAAAGTAGAGAACCAGGTATCACAAGTATCGGGATTCTTCAAAAAGATTGAAGATGTAGATTCTTGTGATTGGTGTTCAGATGATAGTAATGGTTTTTGAGAAACTCGTTTCTCTTTCAGGTTACTCATAATTGGATGGATTCCTAAGTTGAGTAATGCTGATTAGCCTTTTTCCATTAAGTTGTTATGCACTGGAGACAGGTGCATGATTTGAATCTGGTTCCAATTAAATTAGTGCCTCTGTTTCTATATTGGATATAGAATGGTTTATATCTTAACGATGTTAAGGTAAGGGGAGTTGTCCAGCTAATGGTTAAAACCAGACAGTGGATAACTCAAGGCACGTTTCTGTAATGGCAGTTTGTGGGTTGACCCTGGCTTTGACGAGGGTTGACATTTCTACCGTCTGGAAGATCAATAGTGATATTGTTCTTGACTCGCCACAGTTTTAATAAAATGGATTTTTTCAGAAAACAGAAGTGGGAGTATGGTAGAACTGGAAGTGATTCCAGAACCGCAAACGATTACGGAAAATTTAATAGGACCTATATATTCAATCAGGTTTGACATTCCAATAGCCACTCCGCAGATATGGAGGGTAACCTCAGACACCCGAGAGGTACTCCGGTAGCCTCAAGGACGGTGACAGCGAGGTTCTTGTTTACCCAGACTTGACACTACTGTTGTTCCAGACTATGAGACCCGGCAGGAGGATAAGTATAGCGTCGTTCTGAACTGGCTTTAGAAGTACACGTGTATATTATTCTGCCAGAGGGTTGTTGTAGTCAGTAGGAGCAGCGGAAGCATAGTGGGCAAGTTGCTTATGTCTATTTATAGACTTGAGCAGATATAGCGGAGATAGATCGTCTAATTTTGATGAGACAGTCATGGCTTTGACTTCATGGGATGGATCTGTTGAGAAGGCAGTAGGGTGTGATGTCCTGGTATTTGGATGACATACACAGAGTAGGAAGTAAAATTCCTAAACTACGATCGGTTGTACTTTGGTCGTCACACAGTTGTTTCTCCATAAAGAATATGCATATAATATCTGACATTCTGATTACTAGATCTATGGTTTTAGATCTAGATTTGGGTAGTTTCCCAATATGGGTACTTTGACAGTATTCTAATAGTATTTTAGAATAGATGACTCCTAGCATGGTGGTGTACCTGCAGGTGATGGAGTCACCCTCTCTAAAGATGTCTTACAGGCTAAAGGGGAGAGGGTTGTGCATGATTGGCTGATCACTTGCTTCGGCAATTGAGTCAATCATGAAAAGTCAAGTACCACACCAGATGTTGTTTTTACACTAGATGCGAAAAGTTTATATTAATCCAATCCTGGAGAAACATAAGGAAGCGGTCTTAGAACATAAGTGTATGTTCTACGGATTTGATAACGGCAGCCTCCTTCGGGAGACGGGTATCATTCCAGGCTTCCAAGGTGACATGGCTGACAGAGTGATTGTCAGAGTTATAGTTTTCCCTATGATGAGGGACAGTATTATGGACAGGTGGTCCAAGAGGATACTGTGGGAGGCATGGTGCTGGATACTGATTAGGTTCAGTTATTGATACAGTCTAAGAAGTTTGGATTTAGAGTTCATTTATGAACTAGGTCCCATCAGATATCCAGACATATTCTAAGACAGGTATTACTCGAATCGGGAGATGGCTTTCTCCGCGAACTTGAGATCAAGAGAGACATAGAAAGAAACATCAGGGCGGATCCACTCATTGAGGCTATTTCTCGAACACAAGAGTTTCACAAACTAGCTTTGTGAAACTGATTAGTAGAGGAGTTGGGTGTTCGGTATCACACGGGCTGTGAGTATGCGACATCGCAATAATTAGCCTTAAGTGCAAGTGGGAGATTGTTGGATATAGTGCCCTCAAAGTCAATATCGCAGGTACGTGATTGCAATGATTGATGGAGGACCTATACCGATATGACAGTCTTGCTCGAGATGATAGTATGCTATCTGGTTTGTCTTTATCATCGTATACATGCTTTAATTCACTATTGCATGATGATAGAGCCCATAGGATTCTTGCTTGACTACCAGCAGTATGATGGCGATCATATACGTGGGAGCTGGGGTCTGTAAGCACATCCTTAAAGTGTCCCTAGTCGTGGGAGTTTCGAGACAGGGCATCGATACTCCAGAGTAGACTAGTGTATACAGTGGAGACCCCAATGAGGGGCGATGGCCGGTCTTACAAGCCACTGGTGTCAGTTGGATCACCTAAGATGTATACAGGTGCTCATTGGGTTATGAGTACACCGGACAGGACTCGCCGGGAACATGCTAGTTGGTATTATACATATCGTCAGATAGCAGTTCCCTGGTGACATGTGTACAGGTTAGTTTGTTGACCTGAGATAGCCATTTGTCCCGTGTGAGTTCCCACTGTGCTTAAATTACTGCCCTACCACGCTAAAAGGAGTTGTGCAAACAGGTTTTAGTTGGGTACAGTCACGAGCCACATGGAGGTAGTGAGCGGATCGTCGAGGATTCGTCTCTCCCGGTATTGGGGGTTGATATCGCACAGTGCACGGGTGGCCATTACTAGAAACCCTCGGCCGAGGTAGTGGAGAATTACTGATTTGGATCAGTAGTTTCTCAGATGGTGATGGGCTTCATACCGACACGATTTATCGCGTTATTAGGAGTTTGACTTTATCCACCCCCCTAAACTCGATATGCGATACTCTTTAGACGAACGGACCGGACTGTATATACATTATCACTATTAGGCTCAGTAGGGTTTATGGATGAGTTCGCTCGTCAACTTCCCTTCCAATCAGTACATAGGCAACCGTTACGTACAGCTCGTACCTCTGACGTGCTAGTGGTTATACCCAGTGCCAGTGTGTTGATGAGTCATTAGAGTCCCCCACAGACACTTTCCTAAGTTCGGGCGAAACGTTGTAGAGGCCGTATGGTTTTATGGCAGGGTTTGGAAAATGCACGTTCGTTTTCGCACGTGTCATTTTTCGGGCAGATAATACTGGTCGGCTTTGGTTTAAGCCGGATCCGAGTATTATACTATGTAGATATAATATCTTTGTCTCAGTTGCATTTGTATTCGGTCCTAATACAAATGCGGGTATGTTTATACTGATACGGGGTTATCCTGAAATTCGTTTCAAGATCACTTTTGGAAGTTGCCAGTTACCAGTTTTCTATCGCCCGTCTTTTAACATTCGGTTAAAGACGGATTTAACTTTTCTTGAGATGAGTGTGGAAGCTTCTAGATGATGACTAGGATGGTGAGGTGGCATGTGAGTCATTAGTGCTTTAATGGTTCTTTTAATGCATGGGTGACTAGGTTAATGAATCACCATTTGCATTAATGGGGTTTTGTTTGCATGAAAGATATTTGTTGTTGATCTTTTCTTTTGTGGTCACCTTCCCATTCCTACACTCACCTCCCTCCCTCTACATAAGTAGCCGGCCCTTTCTTGGTGGGGATGATGGTTGTTCATTTGGTTTTGAGAGAAAAGATTATGATAATTGAGTGTATGGAAATTTCATAGCCCAATTTCCATTTACCCGATTCCAATTGGCAACTTCATTAACCGTTCATCCATGGATTTGGACATAACGAGACAAAGTGTTCTACTCATTTTCTACAACATCTTGGTCGTCTATTTTAGCAAACTTGACGATCGAGTTGTCTTGTTTCAGAGACGGGAGCCCGTTTAAAGATCCGTCTATGTGGTGCCACCTGGACGAGAAGACCGGAGATTCAGGAGATCGGAGCAGCCGCAACAAGCGTGGGATGATGGTTGAAGACCGAAGGACTCGGATCGTTCGGTATAACACTTCTACCCATTTTATAGTTTGTTAGTTTAGCTTTAATAGCAGATCCGGGTTATGGTACACGATAGCGCCAGTTGTAAAAAGTTTTTGTTCCGCATTTGACGTCTGTTAGACGGCCGGGGCGCTACCGTGGACTTACAAATGATGAGATAGACGTGATAGTTGACCCGTACCCAGATTTGGGATGCCGTACGACGGATTTACCGTACGAGATAACTATGATGATAGATCAGCACTCTTGACTCGAGAATGTCATGTGATATATTGTATCGTACATGGTACTACAGAGTCGGGATCACCGACTGTTGTATATTTATATATATCGACTCAGAGTTAGGTGGTTTCCATACCCCTTTCGATTGGTTTGTTAGTTAGACCTGTAGTTTACCTAGTAGATGCTAGACTGGACCCGAGTCATACCTATTTCAAAACTAACAAATCGTGAGTATTTTAAAGGCAGGTCAAAGGATTCTACAGATATTTTCAAAAGACGCATCTTTTCCTAAAAACACCGTAGCCCTTATTTTTCTAAACACAACGATTCGTGTTATTTCAAATGGCAAAACTGTATGACATATATATATATATTGATGTAGATTATTCGCTGTTGTGTTTATTTTTCATTTTCCGCATATTCTTGCTATTCGCATCACATTGCATGTTTAAATGTGTTTGTTGTTATATTAAACCCATGCTGTCAGGACACCAGCACCATTATCGATGATACGTATGTTCCACGTACACCTGCTTGCCGGCTCACACACTTCATCATCGATAATTGGCATGTCACTACACAGTAGGACTGTTGCATCAGGATATGACTCCTTGCATGACATACTTGCGTACATACATATTGTACACCCATACTTGCGTACATACATATTGTACACACATACTTGCGTCCATCCATATTGAACACTCATACTTGCAAACATATATATTGTACACGCATACTTGCGCACATAGATATTGTACACTCATACTTGCGTACATACATATTTTACACCCATACTTGCGTACATACATATTGTACACCCATACTTGCATACATACGTACTTGCACATACATAGATGATTATGGCTTGGTTTTGGAGATTTGGGAACCGAAAGATATAACTTAAAACTGGATTCATTTTAAAGGAGCGGTTTTCCCTAGATATGTGCATATTACTGTTTTATGTTCCAAGATATACTGATATGCTTACATTTCTGTTACATGTCGCATATATCATGCATTATGATTATCCGCATTAACATATGTTGTTTCCGTGATATTTCTGGATTTGAGAACCTGTTACGACCCGAAGGTACGGAGCATGACTGACACTTAGATTACGAGACGTCTCAAGGCGTAGCATAACCTAAGTCAGCCAATGCCCAGAAAATCTAAACCATAAGCAATAAGAGTGAAGGAAAACCTTAATGAAAACAATTTTAAACCATTTAAGTCGTATAAATCCCTATTTTAAAGCATCAATATTTTCCGAAAATTTTGGCAGAGTCTCCTTTGTAAATACTAGCTCCCAAAAATGGGTACAACAAGATATATAACCTGTAATAACAAAATGGCATCCCCAAACGGAAGCTAGCTCTTCGCCCAAGGCGGATCACAACCGCACGCAATATATATGCAATATCAATCAAATAAGCATAAGGAAACACAAAACTAAGAAAAACTCGTCGGTTCAAGTGAGCTCAACCCCAGACAAACCACATATACACAATTCCCTCAGTCTCATCACTAGGTCGCATATACAAATAAGAAGTGGTAGATGGAGAATACTAGATACAAAGAAGGTACAAAAAAAAAATTAAAGTGTCCTCGCAACCCACCTACGAGCAATGTCGCGAGTCTGAGAAAAAGAAGCCAACGATAAGATAAGACCGCCGCTACAAGGCTGACGGGTCCGACCTGCAAGATACTGTGGCACAACGGGGGTGAGTTGCCAGCTCGTGAGAAGAATATAACATCTAATAAGGCTATCGTAAGAATGCACGCAAATGCGTCACAACATGTATGTCTAGATGTGATATAATGCCACTAGTATGTATGCACATGTATGCAACATCAATACGAAATCTTTATGTGTTTAAAATACTATAAGCTCTGCATTCTTAACTTAGAAAAGAATATCTGTGCAATAGCTAAAGTAGAATCAATGAAATCATCTGAAAACCGTATCACGCATCGACACCAAATATGGAAATATATCTGTCTCAATGTCTCACTATATCAATGTCTCAATACATCGGGCTCCGTCAGTCCAGATCGGCCCATATCATCAAATCTCACGACAACGGTCGGTATCCTCCGGATATCCGCCGCGCCATACATCACCGGTAAGTAGCCTTCCCCTACCAGGCTCATCGTTTGCAACTCGATCTTCTTGCCCCGGGGTACCATACCGAGCCCACTATGTACCCGAGATGGTTCATCCACTCCTCGAATCGGGTCTCGAAATCCAACAGAAAACATGAAAACTCATGGTGGACAATACATACATCACTAGAAAACCGTAACTTTATTTTAAAAATGATGATAATAAGTTTTTGTTAAATTCTTGCGGTTTTCTCCAAAATCTAGAAATCTCATCAATACTGAAATCCTCAAAAAAATCATAATATCCAACATGTTTTATATGATAAATGCTTATGATATCAAAGGTATGCTATGTGATTTGTGGCTAGAAATCTATATAAGCATGATGATGATGCGAGGTATATACATGCTATGCGATTCAATATATCATGTATGATGCAAGTGGTGATACTAAACTAAGCATATTCTAAAGTGCTCGTGACATGTCAATTACCAAGGCATGTGTGCTCACATGAATAGTGCACGTGCAACATGAGCCAATGGTAATGGTGTAAGTGTCCTAAGGGGCGATATCACACAAAGGTATATAGATATCCATGCAATGCCAGCAGACGAATAACTAGACGGGTATGTATATGAATGAGATGGTTAACTAGCTAACTATGCAAATAATTTGCAAGTTATAAAGTGATCCTAACTATGGGGAGCCTCGCGCCATCCAGATGATTTCCCCATAGATGTATACATCAACTCACCCGGACGCCTCGCTAATCTGATCCAACCACTGCTTTGCCTTTGCACGCCGCATCCGATATTTCCGCAACCGATCCTATAATTGCACAACACACTACATAAGATTAAACATCATGGAATGACACAAGTCACATGATAAAAATATCGACGCTCACAAGTTAGGCACAACGTGCGTTCGCTGCGCGGAAAACACACGAAAATCGCTAAAACCTTAACTAAGATCGTCGTTTCGGGGCAACCATCAAAACTAAAACCCGACTAATCCAAACTCCGCATTCGCACACCCTACAAGTCATAGTAGATGCTAATAGTATCGTCAATATATCGCAAATAAATCACCTCCTAATAATTTAGAAAACCTAGTAAGCAATGACATAGAAATTCCGATGCAAACATCGCGAATTAACGATATAGCGATCGCAACATCGCACAAACATCCAATTTAAACTACTAGATGGCCACAACACAAATTACAACCCACTTACAAAACCCCAAACCCTAATTAAACTTCCAAACCGTTACTAGAATTTCCTAAACAAGAAGTTATAACCAAATTAACACTTTTAAAAATCTAAATTAGCATAATTAAACTACCAATTTAACAATTAGATTAAAATTATACCTCCCAAGTGTTGATCCCCTTACACTTAGCCTCCAAAGTTGCCTCTTTTCTCTTTGTTTTAAACCAATTATGGTTTGGGAAGAGGTGGAATAGGATTTAGGTTAGAATTTGTGAAGGAATTTGTGAATTTTTGTGGATTTTTGGTTGATTTTTACAAGAATTTTGAAGCAAGAAAATTATGGAAAATAGGGAGGGTTTCTTGCAGTGAGCTCGGACGGAGGGTGAGGGGGGAGGTGTGAGTGAGATTGTGTAGAAAATTCTACACAAAAAGCATCTTTTAAACTCATTAAATGCATATCACATCAATTTTTACACGAAAAACCCCATTTTCAATTCATTTTTGCTTTAATTTTTAACCATAGAACTAATCTTGAAAAGTCTTGATAAAATTTTATTAACACTAGATTTTAGTTTATAATATTTCCTAAGTGTGTAATTTACCCATTTAAATTTGTATTTATCACTAATTTAATATATTTTTAAAAGCTTAAAATAATATTAAAATAATTAATTAAGGAAAAAAATTTAAATAACTAGAAAATTTTAAGTGACAATTTAGAGACCGATTTCTAAAAATATCTTATCTAAATTTTGTATAATTAGACCTATATTGAAAAATACTTATTTTGACTTTTTTCGGAAAAGACTGATTATTTTGCCGATTATCGAAAAACTGCCTAAACGATTTTCGAAGCGTTACAATCTTCTCCTCTTAAAGAAATTCGATCCCCGATTTTAGAATTTAACTATGCGTATCTTCAAAAAGATGGGGATATTTCTTCCTCATCTCGTCCTCGGTCTCCCAGGTGACCTCCTCGCTGTTCGGACCATGCCAAAGGACCTTGACGGACGGTATAACCTTCGACCTCAATTTCTTCACCTGTCGATCCAAAATGACCACCGGCTGCTCGGTGAATGAAAGATCGCGCTCCAGCTGGATCATCTGGTGCTGAATCGCATGGGAAGTGTCATGAAGGTATTTGTAGAGCATCGAAACATGGAACACGGGGTGAACATCGGGGAAGTTGGGCGGAAGAGCTAACCGATAAGACACAGAACCGACACGCTCTAGGATCTCGAAGCGACCAACATATCTAGGACTAAGCTTCCCTTTTCACCCAAATCTCATCACGCCCTTCATCGGAGAGACCCTCAGGAAAACATGATCGCCAACAGCGAACTCGAGTCGGCGACGGCGCCTGTCAGCATATGATTTCTGCCTACTCTATGCTGCCCTCATCCTATCTCGAATTAGATGGATCTTTTCGGTCATCTCCTGTACAATATGCGGCCCTAAAATACTACTCTGCCTGGGCTCTGTCCAACATACAGGCGATCGACATCTCCTCCCAAATAAAGCCTTGAAAGGTGCCTTCTGGATCGTCTCCTGGAAGCTATTATTGTAGGAGAACTCGGTCAAGGGCAAATGACGATCCCAGCTACAACCGAAAACTAAAACATAAGCTCTAAGAATGTCCTTAAGAGTCTGAATAGTACGCTCTGACTGACCTTCAGTCAGCGGATGAAAAGCTGTGCTAAAACTCAATCGGGTGCCCAAAACCTCCAGAAGTTTCTGCCATAATCGGCTGGTAAACTGGGTGCCCCGGTCGGACACGATGCAAGTCAGGACGCCATGCAGTCGCACGATCTCATCAATATAAACTTGGGCGTACTGAGAAAATCCAAAAGTGGTCTTCACCGACAGGAAGTGAGCCGCTTTCGTTAGTCTATCCACAATCACCCAAATAGAGTCATACCCTCGACTGGTCCTTGGTAGACCCACAATGAAGTCAATGGAGACCTCTTCCCACTTCCACTCAGGGATGGGCAAAGGATGTAACTCGCGACTGGCCTCTGGTGCTCGGCCTTGACTTGCTGACAAGTCAGGCATCTCGACACAAAGTCTGTAACATCCATCTTCATCCCGTCCCACCAGTAAACCTCTCTCAAGTCACGGTACTTCTTGGTGGAACCTGGATGCACACTGTACACTGATCTGTAGGCCTCCATAAGAATATCACGCCTCAGTCTCTCAGAATCTGGTACGCACAGTCGAGTCCCAAATCGAAGTATCCCTGATCATCAATCAAGAACTTGGAAACTCTGCCCTGCCGTATCTGCTCGATAATCTCTAAAATACGGGCATGGCCGGACTGTGCCTCTAGGATACGGTCAAGTAACTGTGGGAATGGGCCGTCTGTCTCCCTGTAGGAGTAAACTCGAACTGCACTTTGCTGTCACATAAAACCTGCCAATCCGCCGTCGACTGCATCTATACTGCGCTCAAACAAGATAGGCTACCTCCGGGTCTCCTACTCAAAGCATCTGCCACCACATTCTCCTTGCCTGGATGGTGTAGAATCTCGCGGTCATAATCTTTCACCGACTCCATCCAACGGCACTGTCTCAGATTCAGATCTCGCTGCTAAAAGATATACTTCAAGCTCTTGTGGTCAGTGAATATCTGGCACGACTCGCCGTATAGGTAATGTCTCCAGATCTTAAGTGCAAATACCACTGTAGCCATCTCTAAATCATGAGTGGGGTAGTTCTGTTTGTGTTTCCTTAACTGTCGAGAAGCATACGAAATAACTCTGTCGTGTTGCATCAATACACAGCCCAGCCCCACTCGAGATGCATCATAATATACCACGAAACCGCCCGATCCTGAAGGCAATGATAACACTGGTGCAGTAGTCAGACGAGTCTTCAACTGCTGGAAGCTATCCTCACATGCCTGGGTCCAATCAAAAGGAACCCCTTTCTGGGTCAATGCGGTCAACGGTGAAGCAATACGGGAGAAATCCTAGACAAAACGTCGATAATAGCAGGCAAGACCTAAAAAGCTGCGAACCTCAGTAACAGATACCAGTCTGGGCCAACGCTGCACTGCCTCGACCTTCTTCGGGCCCACACAAATACCATCTCTCGTCACCACATGACCCAAGAAGTTGACACTGTCTAGCCAGAATGCACAGTTGGAAAATTTGGCGAACAGCTGATGCTTCTTCAAAGTCTGCAATGCGATACGCAAGTGCTGCTCATGCTCCTCCCGGCTCCGAAAATAAACCAAGATGTCGTCAATGAACACAATGATGAACTTGTAAGTCCACGTTGCCATCCCCGGTTCTTGCGGGGAGGCGGAAACGGTATAAAAATCAAATTTTTAGCACAAAGGGCAACATGGACTATCGGAGTCGGGATCTTTTCTAAACTAAACTAGCTAACAAGCCAAAGAGAGTTAACTACTCGGATAAAGGTTATACCTAACTTGAACTCCTTCTTCTTGAAACCTTTGTAGGGTTTGATGGTGCTTTCCTCGTCGCCTTCTTCCGTCAAAGATGGATCCACCTGAGGGTTCGACCTTCGGGCTCCTTTCTCGAACTTTGAGAGAACTAGGATCTTTGGCTTGCTAAACCTCTAACCCTAGAGTGAGTAGAGAGTGGCTTTGGGGTGTTTTTATCTCAAGGAGAGGGATTCTCAACACATGAGAAGGGATCTCCTTGAACTAGAGGAGGAAGAAGAAGAAGTGAGGAGAGAGAAGAGTTATGATAGAATGAATAATATCCTTCTCATTTTGCAACCATAACAAAATGAAAAGAATTATCAAATTAACAATAATAATAAAAATGAAATAGTTGATGGAAGGTTTGGAATGACCATTATCATTACATTCATTAAATGAATTTTGCTAGAATCAAAAAGCATCTTTGCAAAGTAATGATGATGGTCATACTTTCAACCATGGTCAACAAGTCAACCTTGGTCAACAAGTCAACAAAACCAACCATGACACAATTTCATTTAATTAATATTATTAATTGATATATCAATAAATTCATTAGGGTTTGGAAAAAGACGACTGTCAACTGTGCATACGCACCCGTTCCGAAACCCTAATGAAAAACCTCTTCCTCCGCCTCAATCAACTGTGCATACACACCCGCATTCTTGTTCCGAGGAACATGAATACTAAGAGATAAAATCAACCCCAAAACAAATGCTAGTATCTGGCTCAAACCAGAGCCAGCTAGTAATATCTGTCCGGACTCCAAACGTGCACAAGTGCGCGGATGAGAACGAACCCTGTCGCAAAACCATGCGACCTCTACTCTGTTTTGCCCAGAGGCGAATAGCCCTCTGTGTGGGACTCTAAAGACTCGACACTACGCTGGCAGTGGGTTTAACCACAGACCGCAAGCGGCACTAGCTGTGCGTAACGATCCCCAGGTAGATGTCGATAAGAAGACTGATGAGGTGAACCCCATCTGAACTCCCACTGAGTCTGAATGTGACAGTCTCCGTACAGTCCGGTCTGTTCGTCTGATACATCGCATGTCAGGCCTAGGAGGCGGGAAACGTCAGTCCCCTAATAGCGGTACAAGTCGTGTCGGAGTGAAGCCCAAAACACCCTGAGATAACACTGGAAGCCTACCAGTATACCTCGCTTGCCCTGGCCAGGGACTACTCGTGTAATGGCTCTCCTAGACACAGCGCGATGTCAACCCCCAATACCGGGAGAGACGAATCCTGTCTAACCGTCACTGCCTCCAAGTGCTTCGGGACTGCACCCAACCACTACCTGTTTGCACGACTCCTTTGAGCCGTGGTAGGGTAGTGATCAAAGTGCAGTGGGAACACACTCGAGGCGAAGTGCCAGTGTCAAGTCAGCGGACTAAGCTGTACTCATGTCACCTAGGAACTGATAACTGACGATAGGTATAATACCAACTTGTCAGTTCCCGACGAGTCCTGTCCAGTGTACTCGTAACCTAACGAGCACCCGCATACTATCTCAAGTACGACGTACTGACGGCTGTGGGACAGACCGTCTCCCACACTGGGATGAGAAGCGCATGCGCCAGTCTACTCTGGAGTATCGATGCCCTGTCTCGATAGTCCTACGACTAGGGACCTGTATAAGGATGTGCTTATAGATTACCCAGCCCCCACTAGTGTGACTGCCATCACAACGCTGGTAATCAAGCAAAGATCCTAAGGGCTCCACTAATGCGTATAAGTGATATGATAAAATAAATACATGTACACATTGAAGTAGAAACAAACCAAGTAGCATACTACTATTTTGAGCAAGATTGTATATACAAGGTGAATATCCCAAGCTTCAATTATGTAATATACAAACCAGTATGATACAGTAATGGCCTCTAGGGCATATACACTAACAATCTCCCACTTGCACTAAGGCCATGTACTGGCGTATCGAAGACCTATCATCTCGATCAGCCTCTCGAACTGTGTCTGGGGTAGGGCCTTGGTGAATGGATCTGCAGTGTTTTCTTCTGAAGCAACCCTTCGAACCTCGATCTCCTTGCGATCCACGATCTCTCTGAACAGGTGATACCGCCTCAAGATGTGTCTGGATCTCTGATGGGACCTGGGTTCCTTCGCTAAAGCTATAGCCCCGTTGTTGTCACAATACAGAGGTATTGGGTCAACAATGGACGGAACCACCTGAAGTTCTTTCAAGAACTTCCTCATCCAGACAGCTTCTTTTGCGGCATCAGATGCAACGATGTATTCCGCTTCCATCGTCGAGTCTGCAACGGTTTCCTGTTTGGAACTCTTCCAACACACCGCCCCTCCATTGAGGGTAAAGACAAAACCCGACATGGACTTGGAATCATCCTTGTCACTCTGGAAGCTGGAGTCAGCAAAGGCCTCGATCTGGAGGTCTTTTCCGCCATACACCAAGAACATCTCCTTAGTCCTTCTCAGGTACTTGAGAATGTTCTTTACTGCTATCCAGTGTTTCTCCCCAGGGTTTGACTGATACCGGCTTACCACACTTAGTGCATAAGCTACATCCGGTCTGGTACACAACATCGCATACATTATAGAGCCTACCGCAGAAGCGTAGGGTATAATAGACATGCGATCCCTCTCTAAATCAGTCTTGGGAGACATCTCTTTAGAGAGGGTGATCCCGTGACAAGCCGGTAGGTTACCGCGCTTGGAATCTTCCATACTGAATCTCTTCAGTATAGTGTCGATGTACCCGGACTGTGAAAGTCCTAATATCCTCTTGGATCTATCACGATTGATCCGGATCCCCAGGATGTATGAGGCATCACCCAGGTCTTTCATGGAGAACCTGTGTGACAAGAATCCCTTGACAGATTGTAGCATAGGAATGTCATTTCCTATTAAGAGAATGTCATCCACGTATAAAACGAGGAATACTACAGTTCTCGCTACAAATCTACTATAGATGCATGGTTCATCTGGATTTTTGATAAAGCCAAATTCCTTGACCGTCTCATCAAAACAGATGTTCCAACTCCGCGATGCCTGCTTTAGTCCATAAATGGACTTAAGCAACTTGCACACCTTTCCGCTGCTCCCACTCTGAATGAAACCCTCTGGCTGGTCCATATAGACACACTCCTCTAAATTTCCATTTAGAAAAGCGGTTTTTACGTCCATCTGCCAAATCTCATAATCGTGGAAGGCAGCAATGGCAAGAAGGATCCGAATGGATTTCAGCATAGCCACTGGAGAAAAGGTTTCGTCATAGTCCAAACCAGGTCTTTCACGAAAACCCTTTGCAACAAGTCTAGCTTTATAGGTCTCAACCTGTCCATCTACACCAATCTTCCTTTTGAAGATCCACTTGCATCCTACGGGTTTTACCCCGTCTGGAGCAATGTCCAACGTCCATACTTTGTTGGTGTACATGGACTCCATTTCGGTCCGCATTGCATCCAGCCATTTTACCGAGTCAACGCTCTGAACGGCCTGTTGGAAGCTAGTAGGCTCATCATAATCTATGATGCAATCCTCTCTATCCCCGTCTATGAGAAAACCGTAGTATCTCTCGGGCGGATGAGACTGCCTACTACTCCTGCGGAGCGGCGTAGGAATATCCTGTTCTTTTGAACCTTCTGGTTCCACTAAACTTTCAGTAATAGTCCGTGGTTCTGGAATTTCTTCCAGTTCTACTGTGCTCCCACTTATCTGGTTTTCCAAAAACTCAGTTTCCAAGAAGTAGGCATGACGAGAAACAAGAACTTTTTGTTCCTCTTCACAGTAGAAGAGATATCCCTTGAAGTTCTTCGGATATCCCACAAACATGCACTGCACTGAGCGTGCCTCGAGCTTGTCCGCATGCTGCTTTTTGACAAAAGCTGGACATCCCCATGTCTTAATGTGATTAAGATGGGGCCTCTTCCCACACCACATCTCAAATGGTGTGGTAGGCACAGTTTTAGTAGGAACTCGGTTCAAAAGGTATGCAGCTGATTCTAGCGCATACCCGCAGAAAGATCGTGGTAACTCAGCGTTACTCATCATTGACCGTACCATATCCAATAGGGTCCGGTTCCGTCTCTCCGATACACCATTATGTTGCGGAGTGTACGGAGGAGTAAGCTGAGAGAGAATTCCATTCTCTTTTAAGTAATTCAGGAACTCGGCACTTAAGTATTCTCCACCTTGATCCGATCTTAGAATCTTGATACTTTTGCCGGTTTGTTTTTCTACTTCATTCTTATATACCTGGAACTTTTTCAAAAGCTTCAGACTTATGTTTCATCAAGAAGACATAACCGTACCTTGAAAAGTCATCCGTAAAAGTAATGAAGTAAGAATAACCGCTTCGCGCATGTGTAGACATTGGACCGCACACGTCGCTGTGTACGAGTCCCAAGAGCTCGCTCGCTCTTACTCCGTGTCGAGTGAACGGAGTCTTTGTCATCTTTCCTTTGAGACAGGATTGACAAGTGGCATATGATTGATATTCGAACGGATCCAAATATCCTTCTGTATGTAACTTAGTCAACCTTCTCTCATTGATGTGACCCAGTCTACAATGCCATAAGAAAGTCTGATTAATATCTGGAGACTTTCTTTTGTGTGTATTCTGGACATTGAAAATCTATGGTTGGTTTAATACGTATATACCATTGCTCAATGTACCTGACCCAATCAGAACTTAATTAAGGTGAATGTTTACAACATTACTTACAAACGCAAATTCATAACCTTCTTTAGAAACCAAAGATACAGAAATGATATTACAAGTTGCGTTAGGTACAAAAAAGCAATTACGTAAAACCAAAACATGTCCATCTGACATTCCCAGGTGATAGTCCCCCACGGCTTTAGCATCCATGCTAGCTCCGTTCGCAACTCTGAGGGTCATGTCACCTGCCTTCAAAACCCTACGGTTTCTCAACGCCTGCCAAGAATTACAGATATGAGATCCTGATCCGGTATCCAATACCCAGGAAGTAGAGTTTATTGAAAGACAGTTTTCAATAACATACACACCTGAAGCTGAAGCCGCAACCTGCTTCAGTTCCTGTGTCCTGGCCTTCCAAGCCCTGCAATCTTTCTTCCAGTGTCCACTCTTATGACAATAGAAGCATTCTTCTTTACCCACAAGCTTCCCCGCTATCTTTGTTGCCTTTACCTTTCCCTTCGTATCCACTTTACTAACACCGCCCCTTGGTTTGGCGGGGGCTTTCTTCTTCTTTCCCTTGGCTTTCGCCTTGGACCTAGAAGAAGAAGATCCTCCTACAAACAAAGTGGGTGTTTCCCTACCTTTCTGTAGGGTGCCCTCTGCGCTCCTCAGCATGTTGAGGAGTTCTGAAAGTTCAACTTCTTTTTCATGTAAGTTGAAGTTCAGTATAAACTGGGCGTAAGTGGAAGGAAGGGACTGGAGAATCAAGTCCGTATAGAGCTCACTCTCCAACGTGGTCCCAAGTTCTGCGAGCTCCTCAATGTAGCCAATCATCTTAAGCACGTGTTCCGCTACCGATGATCCGACGGCCAATCTTGCCGAAAATAACTTTTTCGATATTTCGTATCTTGCGATACGAGACTGCTCTCCATACAGTTCTTTTGTATGGAGAAATATGGATTCCAGGTCCATATTCTCGTGCCTCCTCTGATGTTCGTTGTCCATAGAGGCAAGCACGAGGCACTTGGCCTTCGCGCAATCAATCTCCCAAGTCTTACGGATTTCCTTATCCGCGACGCTGGAGGTGGGACCTGGGACGGGGGGAGCTTTGGTGGTAAGAAGATACCCCAGCTTGTCGTAAGTGATTGCCATCTTGACATTCCTGAGCCAATCTTTGTAGTTTGGCCCTGTCAGTATGTTTTTATCTAGAAGTGACTTAAGTCCAGTCATGTTGATTGGTCGCTGCAATTAGGAGAGAGAGAAGAAACACTCAGCACGATGCTCTTGCAAGTTTAGAATGGTTTTTAATTTGTCTAAACAGGATGGCTCCCACTGTCTCTCGAATCCCTCCTCAAACCATAAAGGAAGAATTAGTCGGGATCAATCCCACCGCACAATACTTGCTTAACCGTTCAGCCAGGCCAGTGTCGGTACTTTGAGGGAGGTTTTCCAACGCTTTCGCGAAGTTCCTTAATTTAAGAACCTCTTTTCCCTGGGGGCGTAGCCCCGCTAACACCTTTCTAGGCACCTACTAGGTTTATAGCATTGATCGTTTAGTGAGAAATTTCCCGAGGAGTAGCATATACTCACAGTAGGATCGGGATCCAAATATCATCGCGTGACGAAACTGAAGGAATCCTACCAGAATCATCACACTCCAAATGGTATGCAAATCTAGCAAGTTTCAGTACTTATGAAACTCCCGATGTGGATTTTTGCCCCATGCTCTTATGACCTTGACTTTGGCCAACAAATCATAAGTCACATGTCAAGTTCTACCCGTCATTCTCCAGGTTAATTTGAATCCACCCGTACCTACCCTTGACTTTGGCCAACAAGGCAGTACGACTGTTTCAAATCAACGCATCTATCTATGCTGCACATGAATACCCAATAGCTACCAATCACTATGCCTTGACTTTGGCCAACAAACACAGCTTGAATACTATTGATTATTCATGTGAAATGACGGAGGGCTACGAATGGTTTTGGCTAAACCGTGAATGTAGTGAACTTGATATAATGATGGAACGAGATAGCTTTTAAAAGGAGTGGCTCAAGCTCCGCATTTAAAAGTTAGTTTTGAAAAGAACCGAGCGGTTTTTCGAAAGTGTTCCAACGACTTTAGCTTGGTTTATTATCTTGCATTAGTTCTTTTAATGCGTGATATTCTTGCATTAGTTCTTTTAATGCGTCCCATCATTTAATCCTACCATTGCAGAAAACAACCAAAATATGACGTACGCTTATGCCATTCGCATTCGCCACGGGGTCCCGTCATCACCCGTTAGGTTACTTAACTAACGACAGAGCGGGGGCTGGGCTAGCGCGGCTGTAAAACATAAGCAACGCCTAAATAGTTATAAATATATAGCAATGATAGACATTACAGATCACAGATGAATACATTGGATATAATAGGAATCCGCAATCCTTTCGAGCCTGCAACGAAAAGCGGATTACACGGTCACGGTGAATAGCCAATACCCCACCCAAGACCCCTACGGGTGCGGCAAACTACCCGCCAAGTACCCGAAGTGGAGCAACCTCCCTCAACGCCGTGAGTAGGCCACTCGGTACTTCGAGATACCCGGTAGTTTGTGCACCCGTCCATGGGTCTATCCTAGGAGCAAAAAAAACAGTAAAAAGAATTATACAATGACGGCTACAACCCCGACCCGGTTGTGCGGCCATACAAATAATAATATTACATCAATTTACATTTTACATGAATGAAAGAAAAAGAAACACTCATCTCACATCCACCCCGGCTATTCACCCGCGACAGTCCAACGCATTCATATACACAAACCATCATCAAACACAGATCACAGATATGTATAACCCCGATTAATCGACATATAGCGATTAGCCGACGTTCAATACATATAAACATCACAGATATAACCAATATTGTCAATGTGTAGTGAAGTTCGATAAAAATACGGATTTGTAGGCCCACAAAAACAAATTTCTTTTCTGGAAAACCTGGGCACAAATAAACCATCTGAAAAATCCCAAAACCATACCAGAAGAACACTGCACAAAACCCGATCACGAGAGGAGCCTAAACGGCGGCGGTTCCGCGGCAAATGCATACCTATTGCCGCGGAACCGCGGCGGTTTGAGGGAATCAGGGGATCGTTTTTGGTGGGTGTTCTCACAAAACCCTGAGCCGATTTTAGGAGTAAAACTTTTTAATTTTAGAGCACAAAAATTTTCAACAGAAAGTTAGGGTTTGGTTTTTCCGGTTTTTGCGATTTTTTTCGTTCGAACTTCCATACACTTTACTACTAAGCTAGTTTAAGTTTAGTTAGTCTCTGATACCACTGTAAGTCCACGTTGCCGTCCCAGGTTCTTGCGGGGAGGCGGAAACGGTATAAAAATCAAATTTTTAGCGCAAAGGGCAACATGGACTATCGGAGTCGGGATCTTTTTCTAAACTAAACTAGATAACAAGCCAAAGAGAGTTAGCTACTCGGATAAAGGTTATACCTAACTTGAACTCCTTCTTCTTGAAACCTTTGTAGGGTTTGATGGTGCTTTCCTCGTCGCCTTCTTCCGTCAAAGATGGATCCACCTGAGGGTTCGACCTTCGGGCTCCTTTCTCGAACTTTGAGAGAACTAGGATCTTTGGCTTGCTAAACCTCTAACCCTAGAGTGAGTAGAGAGTGGCTTTGGGGTGTTTTTATCTCAAGGAGAGGGATTCTCAACACATGAGAAGGGATGTCCTTGAACTAGAGGTGGAAGAAGAAGAAGTGAGGAGAGAGAAGAGTTATGATAGAATGAATAATATCCTTCTCATTTTGCAACCATAACAAAATGAAAAGAATTATCAAATTAACAATAATAATAAAAATGAAATAGTTGATGGAAGGTTTGGAATGACCATTATCATTACATTCATTAAATGAATTTTGCTAGAATCAAAGAGCATCTTTGCAAAGTAATGATGATGGTCATACTTTCAACCATGGTCAACAAGTCAACCTTGGTCAACAAGTCAACAAAACCAACCATGACACAAATTCATTTAATTAATATTATTAATTGATATATCAATAAATTCATTAGGGTTTGGAAAAAGACGACTGTCAACTGTGCATACGCACCCGTTCCGAAACCCTAATGAAAAACCTCTTCCTCCGCCTCAATCAACTGTGCATACACACCCGCATTCTTGTTCCGAGGAACATGAATACTAAGAGATAAAATCAACCCCAAAACAAATGCCAGTATCTGGCTCAAACCAGAGCCAGCTAGTAATATCTGTCCGGACTCCAAACATGCACAAGTGCGCGGATGAGAACGAACCCTGTCGCAAAACCATGCGACCTCTACTCTGTTTTGCCCAGAGGAGAATAGCCCTCTGTGTGGGACTCTAATGACTCGACACTACGCTGGCAGTGGGTTTAACCATAGACCGCAAACGGCACTAGCTGTGCGTAACGATCCCCAGGTAGATGTCGATAAGAAGACTGATGAGGTAGATCCCATCTGAACTCCCACTGAGTCTGAATGTGACAGTCTCCGTACAGTCCAGTCTATTCGTCTGATACATCGCATGTCGGGCCTAGGGGGCGGTAAACGTCAGTCCCCTAATAGCGGTACAAGTCGTGTCGGAGTGAAGCCCAAAACACCCTGAGATAACACTGGAAGCCTACCAGTATACCTCGCTTGCCCTGGCCAGGGACTACTCGTGTAATGGCTCTCCTAGACACAGCGCGATGTCAACCCCCAATACCGGGAGAGACGAATCCTGTCTAACCGTCACTGCCTCCAAGTGCTTCGGGACTGCACCCAACCACTACCTGTTTGCACGACTCCTTTGAGCCGTGGTAGGGTAGTGATCAAAGTGCAGTGGGAACACACTCGAGGCGAAGTGCCAGTGTCAAGTCAGCGGACTAAGCTGTACTTATGTCACCTGGGAACTGATAACTGACGATAGGTATAATACCAACTTGTCAGTTCCCGACGAGTCCTGTCCAGTGTACTCGTAACCTAATGAGCACCCGCGTACTATCTCAAGTACGACGTACTGACGGCTGTGGGACAGACCGTCTCCCACACTGGGATGAGAAGCGCATGCGCCAGTCTACTCCGGAGTATCGATGCCCTGTCTCGATAGTCCTGCGACTAGGGTCCTGTATAAGGATATGCTTATAGATTACCCAGCCCCCACTAGTGTGACTGCCATCACAACGCTGGTAATCAAGCAAAGATCCTAAGGGCTCCACTAATGCGTATAAGTGATATGATAAAATAAACAGATGTACACATTGAAGTAGAAACAAACCAAGTAGCATACTACTATTTTGAGCAAGATTGTATATACAAGGTGAATATCCCAAGCTTCCATTAAGTAATATACAAACCAGTATGATACAGTAATGGCCTCTAGGGCATATATACTAACAGAACTGATCAAGATACGGCCTGAATACACGGTTCATCAAGTCCATAATTGCTGCTGGAGCATTGGTGAGCCCGAATGACATCACCAAGAACTCATAATGACCATAATGTGTACGGAAAGCGTTCTTCAGAATATCCTCCTTCTGAACCCGCAACTGGTGATAACCTGACCGTAAATCAACCATTGAGAAGTACCCCGCACCCTGGAGCTAATCAAATAAGTTATCAAGGCTGGGTAGGGGATATCTGTTCCGCACAGTAACCCGGTTCAGTTGACGATAATCAATGCATAAGTGCATACTGCCGTCCTTCTTCTTAACAAACAGGACGGGAGCACCCTAAGGTGACACACTCGGTCGGATAAGCCCTTTATCTAGCAAGTCCTGTAACTGATTCTTCAGCTCTCTAAGCTCCGCCGGGGCCATCCGATAAGGCGGTATAGAGATAGGCTCCGTGCCGGGGATCAAGTCAATGCAGAACTCAATCTCGCGCTCTGGTGGCAGACCAGGCAGCTCGTCAGGGAATACATCAGGAAACTCTCTCACAATAGGGACCTGGTCCAACGGAACCTCTGTGGCGCTAGTATCACAAACATAGGCTAAGAATCCCTGACACCCTTTCCGCAAGAGCTGACCAGCACGAAGAGAAGAAATCAAGCTGGGAAGGGTAGCGCTATGATCTCCCTGAATAACAAGAACTGGCTCACCAGGAAAACTGAATCTGACTGCCTTCTCACAGCAGTCCACAGATGCATAACAGTTGGCTAGCCAGTCCATACCAAGAAGAACATCGAAGTCGAGCATATCAAGGAGAATCAAATCAACTGAAGAATCTCTCTCCCCAATACGAACGGGACACGATCGGTACACAAAACGGGCAACAAACGACCCGCCTACCGGAGTAATAACGACAAGCGGCTGATCTAACGAAGAAGACTCTCGGCCCAACCTCGGAGCAAAGTATGTGGAAACATAAGAATGTGTGGAGCCTGGATCAAATAATACCCGTGCATCAAAAGAACATACTGGCAAAGTACCTGTCACGACGGCAATGGATGCTTGCGTATCCTGAGGAGTCAACGTGAACACTCGGGCCTATCCACCACTAATAGCTGGCTGTCCTCTGCCTCTACCTCAGCCTCTGCCTCTGTCGCCTCGTCCTCTTTGAACAGGACCTCCACACCCACGACCTCTAGGAGCATCTGCCTGTTGTAGATCCTCATCAGGGGTAGGAAATAGAGCTCTCTGAGGAGGTGGTGAAGGTGGTAAGGTCATATGTGGGACTGTCGACGTTCCCTGGTGCCCCATGGTACAATCTTTGATACGGTGGTACTGACTCCCACACCGAAAACATCCTGGCGACGACTGCTGGGTCTGCGGATATGAACCAAATAACTAACCTCGTCTCAATCTTCTGCCGTCACCATCTCCCGGAAAGAATCTATCATGGTGTCTACCCATCTGCCGCTGGGCTGGCGTATCAGTACGGATCCTCTTCGGCCCAGAAACGACCGGAGTCTCAGAAATGCGCTCCTCCAAAAGTAAGGCTCCATCCATCGCGGCTGCGTATGTGTCAAAGTGCTGGATGCCGTTGGCAAGGAATAGCTGTGTATCAAGCCCTCGCACAAACCTCTTTATTCTCTTCTCTTCCGTGTCTACTAGGTACAGAGCATATCGAGACAACTGGGTAAACTGTATATCATACTCAGACACAGTCATCCCAGGAGTCTTGCGCAAAGACTCAAAACTATGGGCTCAAGCATCTCGGACACTCTCCGGAAGGAAACGGGCAAGAAATGCAGTTGTAAACTCGTCCCAGGTCATAGGAGGAAGACCTGCATCTCGGCCTCTCTCTACTGAATCGTACCACGTCTGGGCAAGGCCCTCCAGACGAAAACTCATGAACTCCACCCATCAATCATCAGAACACCTCAACGAACGACAAATCCTAGCCAACCTATCAAGAAATGCTTGTGGGTCCTCTGTCGCATCCATGCCGGTAAAAGCTAGAGGTCTCGGCCTCATAAACTCCTGTAGTGAAATAGGGATAGTCGCAGTAGTAGCAGGAGTAACCGTCTGGGCAGCAGGTACAATCGTGCTCTGTGCGGTGGAAGGAACGTCCTCGGATCTCTATGCCCGACTGGACATAACTAAAGATCCCATCATCCGTCACAACTCCTTCTACCGGCCTCTAATCTGGCAATACGGTCTGGAGATGGTGGATCAATCTGACCCTGAGGGGTAGGCGTATCATCCCGCTCGATCCTCTCCTTAGACGAGCCCGTTCGAAGCTCATCCATAGTCGCAGCCCGCTGAGCTCTCGTAGTCTTTGGAGGCATCGAAGCTGGAATAAGAAATAGGAGCGATAAGAACATTGCAATTGAATCATGGAATGCAAGGAATCAAGAGATGAAATACAAGCAATTATATCCTAAGGTCACTTAGGCGGAGTACCGTATCGTATGTATGCCGCGGAACATACCCACGCTACGCCACTCAGCTTAAGTCACCTACTCCATCAACCAAGGGTCGTCCTACACTCAGAAAGGTAAAACATATGCTCTGATACCAACTTTGTCACAACCCGAAGGCACGGAACAGGACTGACACATAGATTACGAGACGTCTCAAGGCGTAGCGTAACCTAAGTCAACCAATGCCCAGAAAATCTAAACCATAAGCAATTAGAGTGAAGGAAAACCTTTATGAAAACAATTTTAAACCATTTAAGTTGTATAAATCCCTATTTTAAAGCATCAAAATATTTCAAAAATTTCGGCAGAGTCTCCTTTGAAAATACTAGCCCCCAAAAATGGGTACAACAAGATATATAACCTGTAATAAGAAAATGGCATCCCCAAGCGGGAGCAATCCCTTGGCCCAAGGCGGATCACAACCACACGCAATATATATGCAATATCAATCAAATAAGCATAAGGAAACACAAAACTAAGAAAAACTTGTCTCAAGTGAGCTCGACCCCAGAGAAACCACATATACACAAATCTCTCTGTCTCATCACTAGGCCGCATATACAAATAAGAAGTGGTAGATGGAGAATACTAGATACAAAGAAGGTACAAAAAAGAGATAAAGTGTCCTCGCAACCCACCTACGAGCAATGTCGCGAGTCTGAGCAAAAGAAGCCAACGATAAGATAAGCCCGCCGCTACAAGGCTGACGGGTCCGACCTGCAAGACACTGTGGCACAACCGGGGTGAGTTGCCAGCTTGTGAGTAGAATATAACATCTAATAAGGCTATCATAAGAATGCACACAAATGCGTCACAACATGTATGTCTAGATGTGATGTAATGCCACTAATATGTATGCACATGTATGCAACATCAATACGAAATCTTTAAGTGTTTGAAATACTATAAGCTCTGCATTCTTAACTTAGAAAAAGAATGTCTGTGCAATAGCTAAAGTACCATCAATGAAATCATCTGAAAACCGTGTCAAGTATCGACACCAAATATGGAAATATATCTGTCTCAATGTCTCACTATATCAATGTCTCAATACGTGAGGCTCCGTCAGTCCGGATCGGCCCATATCATCAAATCTCACGACAACGATCGGTATCCTCCGGATTTCCGCCGCGCCAGACATCACCGGTAGCTAGTCTTCCCCTGCCAGGCTCATCGTCTATAACTTGATCTTCTTGCCCCAGGTACCATACCGGCCCACCATCTACCCGAGACGGTTCATCCACTTCTCGGATCGGGTCTCGAAATCCAACAGAAAACATGAAAACTTATGGTGGACGACACATACATCACGAGAAAACCGCAACTTTATTTTAAAAATGATGATAATAAGTTTTTGTTAAATTCTTTCGCTTTTTCCCAAAATCCAGAAATCTCATCAATACTGAAATCCTCAAGAAAATCATAATACCCAACATGTTGTATATGATAAATGCTTATGATATAAAAGATATGCGATGTGATTTGTGGCTAGAAATCTGTATAATCATGATGATGATGCGAGGTATATACATGATATGTGATTCAATATATCATGTATGATGCAAGTGGTGATACTAAACTAAGTAGGTTCTAAAGTGCTCGTGACATGTCAATTACCAAGGCGTGTGTGCTCACATGAATAGTGCACGTGCAACATGAGCCAATGGTAATGGTGTAAGTGACCTAAGGCGTGATATCACACATAGGTATATAGATATCCATGCAATGCCCGCAGACGAATAACTAGACGGGTATGTATATGAATGAGATGGTTAACTAGCTAACTATGCATATAATTTGCAAGTTAAAAATTGATCCTAACTATGGGGCACCTCGTGCCATCCAGACGGTTTCCCCATAGATGTATACATCTACTCACCCGGACGCCTCGCTAATCTGATCCAACCGTCGCTTTGCCTTTGCGCGCCGCGTCCGATGTTTCCGCAACCGATCCTATAATTGCACAACACACAACATAAGATTAAATATCATGGAATGACGCAAGTCACAATATAAAAAGATCGACGCTCACAAGTTAGGCATAACATGCGCTCGGTGCGCAGAAAACACACGAAAATCGCTAAAACCATAACTAAAATCATCGTTTCGGGGCAACCGTCAAAACTAAAACCTGACTAAGCCAAACTCCGCATTCACACACCCAACAAGTCGTAGTAGATGCTAATAGTATCGTCAATATATCGCAAATAAATCACCTCCTAACAATTTAGAAAACCTGGTAAGCAATGACATAGAAATTCCGATGCAAACATCGCGAATTAACGATATAGTGATCGCAATATCGCACAAACATGCAATTTAAACTACTAGATGGCCAAAACACAAATTACAACACACTTAAAAAACTCCAAACCCTAATTAAAATTCCAAACCTTTACTAGAATTTCCTATACAAGAAGTTATAACCAAATTAACACTTTAAAAAATCTAAATTAGCATAATTAAACTACCAATTTAACAATTAGATTAAAATTATACCTCCCAAGTGTTGATCGCCTTGCACTTATCTTCCAAAGTTGCCTCTTTTATCTTTGTTTTAAACCAATTAGGGTTTGGGAAGAGGTGGAATTGGATTTAGGTTAGAATTTGTGAAGGAATTTGTGAATTTTTGTGGATTTTTGGTTGATTTTTACATGAATTTTGAAGCAAGAAAATGGTGGAAAATGGGGAGGGTTTCCTGCAGTGAGCTCGGCCTGAGGGTGACGGGGGACGTGTGTGTGAGATTGTGTAGAATATTCAACACAAAAAGCATCTTTTAAACTCATTAAATGCATATCACATCAATTTTTACACAAAAAACCGCATTTTAAATTCATTTTTGCTTTAATTTTTAACCATAGAACTAAAATCTTGAAAAGTCTTGATAAAATTTTATTAACACTAGATTTTAGTTTATAATGTTTCCTAAGTGTGTAATTTACCCATTTAAATTTGTATTTATCACTAATTTAATGTATTTTTAAAAGCTTAAAATAATATTAAAATAATTAATTAAGGATTTTTTTTAAATAACTAGAAAATTTTAAGTGACAATTTAGTGACCAATTTCTAGCAATATCTTATCTAAATTTTTTATAATTAGATCTATATTGAAAAATACTTATTTTGACTTTTTACGGAAAAGACTGATTATTTTGCCGATTATCGAAAAACTGCCTAAACGATTTTTGAAGCGTTACAGAACCGTGGGTCTTTCAAAAGAAAGTATATACTGTTTTAAAAACCCGGTTTCTCCTGATATGATATTTCAGCAGCCACCATGAGTTTTATCGGTTCTGATATATATATTTACCCCATGCGAGGAGGAGTGTAACGTTTTAAAAATAAATAAATAAATAAAACCCTTTAGGTGATTTTTCTGATAATCGGTAAAATAAACCGAATTTTCCGTAAAACTCAACTACAATTATTTTTCAATATAAATTTAAATACGCCTATTTTAACTATATAATTTCTATTATTCGGTATTTATCTAGTCACTTATAAATTATTAGTTTACCTAAATATTTTTCCTTATGTAATTATTTTTAATATTAACATAAGCTTTTAATTATACATTAAATGGGTGCAAATTATAAATTGCAATGGGTTAATTTGACAAATGTGAACCATGACATATTAGAATTAAGGTTGTTGCATTCTCTCCTCTACTTTAATTGGTTTCAAAATTCTAGAGAATTCTAGGTCAAATAGAATTAGGAAAATAAATAAAATTAATTAATTCATGAAAAGACTTAAGTGAGGTAGTAATTTGAGAACTTTCTGAAGGGTTAGCTTAGCACCTTAGCAAGATTTTGGCAAGCATCAAACATGATACTTTAAAATTTTTGGGGGTGCTAAACAAACCCTAACCAAGATCTAAAGTAGAGAATTAGGGTTAACTTGCATGTAAACAATTTTACATCTAATAGAGAGGGATTACAACCTTTGTAGTCCGTTCCTTCGCTTTATAAGCTCCGAGTAGTAGTCCCTTCGCCATGATCCATGAACTCCCAGACTAAAGAGAGGCTCCACAAGTCGAATGATCCATGCTTGCTTGAAGTCTTCCTTTTCGAAGATGATCTACCTTGAAGAATATCAAACTCAAGCTCTCAATTCTCTAATCAAGTATTAGGGAAGTGAACACCCTAATCTAAGTGGCTAGAATAGATGAGGATGAGGAAGTAGGAATTTTGCTCTCTTTTGTTTTCAATTTCTCACTTTAAATCATCACTTCACAAAAAGCTAGAAAGCTTTTTCAAGGAGGAAGATGAAGAAGAAAGCTTTTGTGATGAATAATGAATTATTGTTGTGGTTACAAAAGACAACCATGAGTTAATAAATAAAGGCATTAACTCATATAGAGAAAAAAGTATAGTTAAGGGTTTGGGTTGGGTTAACAGATTTCTACACAAAATATCAAGCTAGAAAACAAAAAAGGAAAGCTTCATGAAGCTTTATGAAAAAGCTAACCCAAATCCCAAACCTAACTTTGTTTAAATTTAACAACCATGTTGCATTTGTAACCCTTTGTTACAATATTATATATCACATATACAATATATTTTGTAACAAAAGAAAATAATACAATTAACATATATCGTATATACATCAATGTATTATCCAATGAGAAAATGAATCAATAAAAAGAGCTTATATTAGTTAACGTAATGTAATATATCATATATATAATTATACATTAATTTATTGAATCAACTCTTGATCCGACAATCCGGCTATATTGCATATAACCGACTAATATAAACATGTACCAATTCATCGAATCAACACTTGATCGGATGACCCGGCTATATCTCATATACCCGGCCGATTTCTCATATCGCGAGAATATAATACGGTATCTTATATCGTATTATTCTCGGTCCCGCACATATCACATATGTGCTCCTACTCCGTTTTGCCTGAGCTAGGAAACCTCTGTGTAGGGCTCTAAAGAATCATCAATACGCCTGCAGTAGGTGATGATCTTATCAAACACCCACAAGCTGCAAGCGGTCAGCTAAACGTAACAGCTACCCGTGTATTGAGCAATCAGAAGATCAACAAGCAAGCCTGTACATTCTCCTGGAAATCCAATCAGTAACACTCCCGTACAGTTCGATCTCTTCGTCTGATATGTTGCATATCTAGCCTAGGGGTTGTAAACGTCAGACCCAAGTAACCGATAAGTCGTGTCGATGTTGTAGGGTTCCTAGGCACTCTAATGAGGTCTCACAAGGCATCAATCATGCCAATTTCAAATTTTACAAGTGCCGAGAAACCCTAATACGGATCGTTAACTAGATGTCTAGGCGAAAAGAGAAACAAGTTAACAACTTAACTTCAAGAACGGAAATACAACCTTTGTAGATCCGGTTCTCCACCTCCATATCTCCGTGATGAAGTCCCCTCGCTGTACAAATCGCATCCCGGACTCTAGCATCGGCTTCATCGGAGAAATGGGCGGGCTTGGTCGTCGGCTTCGTGCCGAAGATGATCTACGTCGAGGCATCACAAGATCAAGCTCCCACTTCACCAAGTCTTGAAACTTGTGAAGAAAACACCCTTTACTACTTGGCAAAAGGTAGAGGATGAAGAAATAGGAGGTGGGTTCACTTTAGAATTGGATTTCTCACAGAATTGCTCAAGTTGCCATTGATGAAGCAAGTTTTCTTCTTGAAGAAGAAGAAGAAGATGATGATAATATTATGATAAGTTATTTTTATATCAAAGAAAACAATATGATACTTATCATATATTCAACTATGGTTTAGTGTAGAGATTTAACTAAGGTTAGAAGAATGGTTAGGGTTAGACATGAGACAAGAATGGTGGACTTGTTCGAAGCTTCAAGAAGCTTCAACAAACAAACAAAACAAGCCACCATTCTTTTCTCTTTATCTCTTCCAAAAGAATGATAAATAAATAAATAGATAATAAGTGAATAAACAAAACCCTAACCACTCTCACAACCATGGTTTAATCTTTACACAAACCCAAGTGAGCATGTATCATCAAACATGATACAAACAAGTGCACAAAAGTATATCACATATACAATTTGTGTACATCAAGTGAGAAAATCCATTTAAAGTGAACCAATACTAGTTAATGCAAAGTAATATATCAAATATATAATTATGCATTAAATCATTAAATCAACACTTGATTTAACGATCCGGTCATATCGCATATAACCGACTAATATCCAATGTATCGACTTATCGAATCAATCCATGATTCGATAACTAGGTTATATCGCATACAACCATTCGATACATTCATCGCGAGAATGAAATACGGTATCACATACATGCATTATTCTCGGTCCCGCACATATCTCATATGCGCTCCTATTTCGTTTCTCTTGACCCAGGAAAGCTCTGTGTAGGACTCTAAAGACTCGTCAATACGCCGGCAGCAGGTGATGATCATATCAAACACCCACAAGCCGCAAGCGGTCTGCTAAACGTAACGGCCACCCGGGTATTGAGCGATCAGAGGATCGACGAGCAAGCCCGCTCACACTCCTGTGAATCCAACCAGTAACACTTACCGTACAGTCCGGTCTCGTCGTCTGATATGTCGCATATCTCGCCTAGGGGTGGTAAACGTCAGACCCCAATAGCTGGATAAGTCGTGTTGATATGAGGTCTATAACAGTTCGAGAAACTAAAGGTAACACTTACCAGTAAATCTCAGCAACCCTGGCCAGGGATTTCCGGTTATAGCCAATCGAGCACAGCGCAATATCAACCCCGTATACCGGGAGAGACGAATCCCCTCCTATCGCTCATTGCCTCCATGTGACTCGGTACTGTACCCAAAAACCACCATTTTGCACGCCCTCTTGGACGTGGTAATATGGAAATCAAAGAACAGTGGGAACCACACAAGACTCTATGACGATCTTGGGTCAACAGACTACTCTGTACCAGTGTCACCAGAGAACTGCCATCTGACGCAAGGTATAATACCATCTGGGAGTTCTCGGCGAGTCCGTCCAGTGTACCCAGTCTCCACTGAGCACCCGTATATCATCTCTGATGTCAAACACCAATGGTTATGGGATCATCCATCGCCCATCTGTATGGGTCGAGAAGGTATACGCTAGTCTACTCTGGTATATCGATGCCCCGTCTCGATACACCCACGACTAGGGACCTTGAAAGATGTACTTATGGACTACCATGTCCCCACTAGTATGATCTGCATCACAATCCAGGTAGTCAAGTACACATCCTAAGGGCTTTACCAACATGTAACTGAGAGACAATCAGTATACACGTTAAGGTAAAGAGCAACCAGATAGCATACTATCATGTCGAGCAAGAAAGTCCTCCCTATATATGTCCAAGCATCCACTACAATATACATCCTATGTACAGTAATGGCCTCTAGGGCATACATATAACTAACAATCTCCCACTTGCACTAGGGCCATCTGATAGCAGTGGTTGTAGTATCTCATACTCAACCATCCCATAAAAGTCTCTCTCTGGGAAAAGGCCTTTGTGAGTGGATCCGCCGTGTTGTCCTCTGAGTCTACTCTCCTAACCTCGATCACCTTGGAGATCAACCATCTCCATGATCAGGTGATACTGCCTTAGAATATGTCTGGATCACTGATGGGACGGACGTTCCTTGGCATAAGCCACAACTCCATTGTCACACAATGGGAGGAACTAAGTTCATCTCATGAACCAATATACACCCAGACTTCCTCTTTGGTAGCATCTTAAGTAGCGATGTATTCAACCTTTATTATCTAGTATGCCACGGTATCTTGCTTAGAACTCTTCCAACATACCGTCCCTTTACTTAGGGTAAAGACAATGCCTGTGACTGACTTTCAGTCGTCCTTATCACCATGGAACCCTTCCAGTGATTCTCCTCAGGATCGTTTGATACCATCTCACTACAACTAGTGAGAATCCTAACATCCAATTAGATCTATCTCATAGATCCAAAACCCAGGGTTTAGGAGGTATCACTTTGATCCTATATGGAGAATCATTGTGATAAGAGGAGATTGACCGAGCGTAGCATAGGAAACTCCTTCCCTATCAAAAGCATGTCATCCACGTACTCTACGAGGATCGTCACTATACTCCCTACTACCTTTTTGTTTATACAAGGTTCATCTACCATTTTGATGATATCAAACTCTTTGACTAACACATCAAAATAGATGTTCCAACTCCGCGATACCTGCTTTATCATATAAAGCATCTTGTACACGTTTCCGCTGCTCCCACTGTCTACGAAGCCCTCTGGCTGTGTACTTATAGACATTATCTTCTAAAACATCATTTAGAAAAGCAGTCATGGCACCCAACTGCCAGATATCGTAGTCATGGTATGTAGCCGTGGCAAGTAGGATCTGGATGGACTTAAGCATAGCCACTTGAAAAGTTTCATCATTATCCACGCCTGGTTGATGACGAAAAGCTTTAACAAGTCTAGCTTTGAAAGTCTCAACTTTTCCATCTACACCAAGTAATCTTCTCAAGATATACTTGCTCCTGATGGGGATTTAACCCTTCAGATATAGCAACCAAAGTCCATACTTTGTTGGTGTACATGGATTCCATCTCAGATCGCTAAGCATCCAGCCATTCTTACAGAGTCCCACTCCTGATGGCCAGCTCAAAACTAGTTAGGTCATCATCTCATGATGCAATCCTCGCTCCCACTGTCATAGAGTAACCGAAGTATCTCTCAGGTGGGTGAGGAACCTTACTAGATCGGCGGAGAGGCTGAGGTTCGTTGGTAACTATTGAATCCTTTGGTTCTTTCAAATCATCAGCCGTAGTTTGTATAGCTGGAACATTTCCAGTTCTACATCATAGACCTTGCCTCGAGCTTGTCCGGATTTTGCTTTTAGTCATAGGCCGGACAACCCCAAATCTTAACTAACTTAAGATATGGGCTCTTCCCTTTCCATATCATATATGAAGTGGTAGGCAACTGATTTGATCAGAACCCTATTCAATAGGTATGCAACTTCATAAGTGCATAACTTCCAAAAAGGAAATTGGTAACTCAGTAGTACTCATCATAGAGCACACCTTATCATATAGGGTGTGATTGCTCCGCCCCGATATACCATCGTGCTATGGTGTATACGGAGGAGTAATGCTGAGAGAGAATCTCATTCTCCTTTAGAATAATCTACGATTTCCGTGCTCAATTATTCTCCTCCTTGATCTCATCAAAGGACATAATACTTATACCCGTATTGGTTCTCTACTTCTAACTTATATTCTGTGAATATCTCAAAAGGTTCTGACTTGTGTTTCAACAGGAACACATGTCTGAATCAAAAGAGATCATCAGAGAATTTAATGAAGTATAAAGAACCGGTCTTGGCAAATGTAGACAGGGGAGCTATATACATCAACATGTATCATCCCAAGAGTTCACTAACTCTTTCTCTGTTTCCAGTAAACGGAGCTATGGTCATCTTATCTCTGTGACATGACTGGCAAGTTTCACAAGATGTAAATTCAAACTGATTTAAATATGCATCTTCAAGTAACTTCAGCTAGTCGGGTCGCATTGATATGACCTAGTCTACAATGCCTCAAGTAGTATTCGTTCATTTCTGAACTCTTCCTCTTTTGTGTGTTGAATATACTAAAGAACTGTAGTTTGATTTAGAACATCAATTCTTTTAGATAACGTGCCTGAACCGATCAACTTTTGATATAGGAAATGTTCAAAACATTATCCAACAATACAAAATTTTATCAGTTCTTTACTAATAAAGAGATTGATATGATTTTGTATATCAGGTTCGGTATCTAATAACATTCGTTCAGAATCAATGTATTTGGAATACAGGGTGACAGTGACCAACAGACTTAGCTGCAACACTTGCCCCGTTTTCTGCCTCATGAAACTTATCACCCGTTCTCAGTTCTCTACCTTTCTGTAGCCTATGTAACAGATTACATATCTGGGATCCTGATATGGTATCACATACCCAGGACGTAGAGGATACAGAGAAACAGTTCTTTGTAACGAACACACCCGAAGATGATGCATCAGCATGCATTCTCTTCCTTTGGGCGGCACGGGAAATCTGGTATTCCCCAATTTCCTGCTCTATCTTATAACAATTATAAGTTGGAGCGGGACCAACGTTCCCCAGCTCAGTATAACAAGCGGGTTCAGTCAATATTCCGTATTATTATCTTGATTAAGGCGTGATATGGTCGCTACCTGGAGAGAGAGAGAAGAAAACACTCAGCGTGCGCTCTTGCAAGATCAGATTGGTTATTATTTTATCTAATCAGGATGGCTCCCACTGTTTTTATCAAATCTTCCTTCAAACCCTAAAAGGAAAGGCTAGCTGGGATTAATTACACACTACAAGTTCGCCAATCTTTCAGCCAGGCCAGTGTCGGTACTTTGAGGGAGGTCCCCCGTGCTTTCGCACGAACCTAATTAATGTAAACCTCATTTTCCCAGAGGCGTAACCTCGTTAACACCTTTCTAGACACCTACTTGATCGGCTAATTGTAATGTGTAAAACTCTCCCAGGAGTAACTCTTACTCACAGCAGGTATCGGGATCCAACTATCTCATAGAAGGTATGCAATCTCATTGCAAATTTCAACACTTGAAATTCCCGATAATTTTTTGCCCCTAGTGTTCTATGACCTTGACGAATGCCAAACAACCCATAGTCCACTAGTCAAGTTCAACCCGTACATTTCTTGATTGAATTAAACCCCCCCGCACGACCCTTGACGAATGCCAAACAACGCCGTACGAATACCCTAATCCAATCTGCATCATATGCATAAGCAGATAAATACTAGTTAGCTACCGTACACTACGCCTTGACGAATGCCAAACTACCGCTGCACGAATACTAACCAGTACTTATCTGAAATGACGGAGGGCTACGACAGGTTTTTATGAAAACCTATTGCGTAATGAACTTGATATTGTTGTAGGATCGAATGAATTTTGAAATGGAGTGTCTTTGAGGCTTTTCTAGTTTTGCTAAAGGAGTCACTCCCGGTGAAGGGATCGTCGGTCCTTTCCTCGTCGAATGAGGTGCGGGATATATCATATATATCACTGTGCGAAGCAAGAACTGTAGCTACCTGTTTTATTTTTGAAATTCGATTCTACAACATCTTTAGGTTTCTTTTACTTTCATTAATCACATTAATGAAGTCCCATCATTTAAGTTACCTAAACATCACAGATAAATACGACGTACACTTATGCCATCCGCATTTGCCTCGATGTCCCCTCGTGCACCGTTAGGTTAGGTAACTAACGGCAGAGCGGGGCAGGGCTAGCGCGGGTGTAAAACATAAGTAACGTCTATATAATATATCATATATACTATATAAAGTATCCATCACAGAACATATCACATAATCACATCACAGATATCGCAGCAGAAGAATCATATGAAATATTGGATATACTAGGACGTCTGTGTTTTGAATACGAGCCAGTATAAAACACGGATTCCACGGTCGTGATGAATAGCCAAACCCACACCCCTAGACCCCTACGAGAGCGGCAAACAACCCTACCAATTCTAGAGTTAGGAGACCCGGACTCGACTCCTCGAGTTGGTCTCCCACTGGACTCCAGAACCTGGTTACTTGTGCTCCCCTCCTTGGGTCTATCCTAGTGCGGAAAAGTAAATAATATACAAAAGGTGACATCTTCCGCAACCTGGAAGTGCCCCAATAAAAGAATATTACATACATGTTTTTACTTGAATGAAAATGAAAAACACTCATCTCACATAAAAAACCCCGGCTATTCAAACACGACGATCCAATATAACATATCCAGCAACGCATAACATCACATGTCATCAACGTAAGTAAATATGCGCATCCCAATTGTCGTTGACATATAGCAACGAAACCGGCGATATCACATATTACACTTACGGTCACAGAAAAGAAAGTGTAAAACTACAACAGTTGGAATCCGCAACCTACATAGACATCGCATGCCTAATCAAATGAATTACTTAGACATCGCATGCCTAACAATTATAAACCCCGCATTTTAGTCTCATTATCGAAAACACTTTTCAATATCAAGTCGGGTAATTCAACAAGATTCCCGAGATGCTGATCGAATACTCGTCGCAAACTTTAGTAGACGGCCGCACCCCCGATACCGTTGACGAAGTGCACCAAGGCGGAACACCGCTACCGCGAGCACCCGAACGGATGCTCTCGGCGACGGGGTTCTCCTTTAGTCACTTGGTCGGGGCTAAGGGGTGTAGCTGTCTATTAAGTTTACCGGTGAATATCCGCGTACGCTACGTGATTGCGACGGACTTTTGATCACATCAAAATTCCGTAGCAACCGATCAAGTGAGACTAAAGTGCTATGTTTATAACATTCATTCAGTTATCTCATAACTACTTGTGAATTCCAATTATTGTATCCCATTCCAGATAAATAGAAAATGTTAAACTTTCTGATCGAACAATCGAACACCCAAGTTTTCCAAAGCAAATCAACACATGAAACAAGTTCAAAAAAACATCCAGTTCATGCCTCAGTACCAACGGTCCAGCCGTAGAAGGGTCAAGCCAACGCCTCACATGTGGCACGCCGTACTGCCCCAAACCCGAAGGTTCAAAGGGCAGTTCAAGACGGTCACATAATCGAGTTAAGGTTTGTTGTCTTCTAGAGGGTCCATCGCGTTACTTGCACTACTTAGAACGTCTTTAAACCACGGAAAAATCCAACACTTGGAAATTTCCCGACAGGGGAAAAAGTGGGTATTTATATCCGGTCGAACTTTCTAACATATTCTAAATGTCCGGAAAAACACACAGACAAAATTAGACAATCCGATTGAAACACCGAGTCCTCAATACAACCCAGAAAATTCAACTCTTGAATAAATTTTAAAAATTCCCAAAAAACTCAGCATTTAAATAAAGAAGTTACTGTGCAAAAATGGTTGACTGAAGAGACTAAATGGGGGCGGAACCGCCGCAATAGGCGGCTATTGCCGCGGTTCCGCCGCGCTTTAGACAGATCATTAGGTAATTTTTGCACCGTAATTCTTAGAATTTCCTGCTGAATTTTTTAAGCATTTTTAATTTGGAAAAAACCACTTTTTCAGAAAAAGTCCAGAGAGGGTTAAAAGTTAGGGTTTCGGGGTTCGATCGGGTTTCTAACATCGTCTACGCATCGCCTAAGGCTCTAGCTAGGCTCTGATACCACTGTAGGGATCCTAGGCACTCTAATGAGGTCACACAAGGCATCAATCATGCCAATTTCAAATTTTACAAGTGCCGAGAAACCCTAATACGGATCGTTAACTAGATGTCTAGGCGAAAAGAGAAACAAGTTAACAACTTAACTACAAGAACGGAAATACAACCTTTGTAGATCCAGTTCTCCACCTCCATAGCTCCGTGATGAAGTCCCCTCGCTGTAAAAATCGCATCCCGGACTCTAGCATCGGCTTCATCGGAGAAATGGGCGGGCTTGGTCGTCGGCTTCGTGCGAAAGATGATCTACGTCGAGGCATCACAAGATCAAGCTCCCACTTCACCAAGTCTTGAAACTTGTGAAGAAAACACCCTTTACTACTTGGCAAGAGGTAGAGGATGAAGAAATAGGAGGTGGGTTCACTTTAGAATTGGATTTCTCACTCAATTGCTCAAGTTGCCATTGATGAAGCAAGCTTTCTTCTTGAAGAAGAAGAAGAAGAAGATGATAATATTATGATAAGTTATTTTTATATCAAAGAGAACAATATGATACTTATCATATATTCAACTATGGTTTAGTGTAGAGATTTAACTAAGGTTAGAAGAATGGTTAGGGTTAGACATGAGACAAGAATAGTGGACTTGTTCAAAGCTTCAAGAAGCTTCAACAAACAAACAAAACAAGCCACCATTCTTTTCTCTTTATCTTTTCCAAAAGAATGATAAATAAATAAATAGATAATAAGTGAATAAACAAAACCCTAACCACTCTCACAACTATGGTTTAATCTTTACACAAACCCAAGTGAGCATGTATCATCAAACATGATACAAACAAGTGCACAAAAGTATATCACATATACAATTTGTGTACATCAAGTGAGAAAATCCTTTTAAAGTGAACCAATACTAGTTAATGCAAAGTAATATATCAAATATATAATTATGCATTAAATCATTAAATCAACACTTGATTTAACGATCCGGTCATATCGCATATAACCGACTAATATCCAATGTATCGACTTATCGAATCAGTCCATGATTCGATAACTAGATTATATCGCATACAACCATTCGATACATTCATCGCGAGAATGAAATACGGTATCACATACACGCATTATTCTCGGTCCCGCACATATCTCATATGCTCTCCTATTTCGTTTCGCTTGAGCCAGGAAACCTCTGTGTAGGACTCTAAAGACTCGTCAATACGCCGGCAGCAGGTGATGATCATATCAAACACCCACAAGCCGCAAGCGGTCTGCTAAACGTAACGGCCACCCGGGTATTGAGCGATCAGAAGATCGACGAGCAAGCCCGCTCACACTCCTGTGAATCAAACCAGTAACACTTACCGTACAGTCCGGTCTCGTCGTCTGATATGTCGCATATCTCGCCTAGGGGTGGTAAACGTCAGACCCCAATAGCTGGATAAGTCGTGTCGATATGAGGTCTATAACAGTTCGAGAAACTACAGGTAACACTTACCAGTAAATCTCAGCAACCCTGGCCAGGGATTTCCGGTTATAGCCAATCGAACACAGCGCAACATCAACCCCCTATACCGGGAGAGACGAATCCCCTCCTATCGCTCATTGCCTCCATGTGACTCGGGACTGTACCCAAAAACCACCGTTTTGCACGCCCTCTTGGACGTGGTAAGATGGAAATCAAAGCACAGTGGGAACCACACAAGACTATGACGATCTTGGGTCAACAGACTACTCTGTACCAGTGTCACCAGAGAACTGCCATCTGACGCAAGGTATAATACCATCTGGGAGTTCTCGGCGAGTCCGTCCAGTGTACCCAGTCTCCACTGAGCACCCATATATCATCTCTAATGTCAAACACCAATGGATATGGGATCATCCATCGCCCATCTGTATGGGTCGAGAAGGTATACGCTAGTCTACTCTGGTATATCGATGCCCCGTCTCGATACACCCACGACTAGGGACCTTGAAGGATGTACTTATGGACTACCATGTCCCCACTAGTATGATCTGCATCACAGTCCAGGTAGTCAAGTACACATCCTAAAGGCTTTACCAACATGTAACAGAGAGACAATCAGTATACACGTTAAGGTAAAGAGCAACCAGATAGCATACTATCATGTCGAGCAAGAAAGTCCTCCCTATATATGTCCAAGCATCCACTACAATATACATCCTATGTACAGTAATGGCCTCTAGGGCATACATATAATTAACAGATATAAGGCTCATAACGGGTCGAGAAACTTCTGATAACTCTTACCAGTAAATGTCCATATCAGCCATGGCTAGGTACTTCCAGTTGCAGGGTTCCTAGGCACACTAGTGAGGTCTCCCAAGCCATCAACCATGGCAATTTCAAAAATATGGTGCCTACAAACCCTAGTGTACGGATCGATAACTAGATTTCTAGGCGAACAAGAACTAGTTAACAGTTAACTATATAAAATACGGAAATACAACCTTTGTAGATCCGGTGCTCCACCTCCATAGCTCCGCAACGAGGTCCTCTCCGCTGTCCAAATCGAATCTGGGCTCTAGGATCGGCTTCGTCGGAGAATGGGCAAGCTAGGTCGTCGATGTCCATGCCGAAGATGATCTACGTCGAAGCATCGATGAATCAAGCTCCACCTTCACCAAACCCTAAAATCTTGTGAAGGAAACACACTCTACTACTTGGCAAGAGGTAGAGGATGAAGAAATAGGAATTGGGTTAACTTTAGAATTGGATTTCTCACTCATATCCAACAATCACCATTGATGGACTTTTCTTTTCTTCACTTGAAGAATGAAGAAGAAGAAGAAAGATATTATGATAAGTTAAAAAGAATAAGAAAAGAAAATCAATTCTTATCATAATATAACCATGGTTATGTGTAGAGATTTAACTAGAGTTAATTCAAATGGTTAGGTTAAGCATGAGATAAGAATGGTGGATAAAGTCAAAGCTTCATGAAACTTCAACTTAAAACAAAAATAGCCACCATCCTTTTCTCTTGCCTTTTATTTTCCAAAAATCAATAAATAAATAAATAAATAAATAGATAAATAAAGGAAAAGAAACCCTAACCATTCTTTTAACCATGGTTTAAATCTTTGCACTTAACCAAGTAAACATGCATCATCAAACATGATACATCCAAATGCACAAAATCATATCGCATATGTAATGCGCATATCCGAGTGAGAAAATCCATCTTAAGTAAACCGATACTAGTTGATGCAAAGTAATATATCATATATATATTAATATGCATTAAATCATTAAATCAACATTTGATTCAATGATCCGGTCATGCGCACATAACCGACTGGTATCTTATATATCGGCTTATCGAATCAACGCTTGAATCGATAACTAGGTTATATCGCATACAACCTTTCGATATATTTATCGCGAGAATAGAATACGGTATCACATACACGCATTATTCTCGGTCCCGCACATATCTCATATGCGCTCCTATTTCGTTTCGCTTGACCCAGGAAACCTCTGTGTAGGACTCTAAAGACTCGTCAATACGCCGGCAGCGGATGATGATCATATCAAACATCCACAAGCCGCAAGCGGTCTGCTAAACGTAACGGCCACCCGGGTATTGAGCGATCTGAAGATCGACGAGCAAGCCCGCTCACACTCCAGTGAATCCGACAAGTAACACTACCGTACAGTCCGGTCTGATCGTCTGATATGTTGCATATCTCGCCTAGGGGTGGTAAACGTCAGACCCCAGTAGCTCAATAAGTCGTGTCGATATGAGGTCTATAACTGTTCGAGAAACTACTGGTAACACTTACCAGTAAATCTCAGCAACCCTGGCCAGGGATTTCCTGTTATAGCCAATCGAACACAGCGCAACATCAACCCCCATATACCGGGAGAGACGAATCCCCTCCTATCGCTCATTGCCTCCATGTGACTCGGGACTGTACCCAAAAACCACCGTTTTGCACGCCCTCTTGGACGTGGTAAGATGGAAATCAAAGCACAGTGGGAACCACACAAGACTCTATGACGATCTCGGGTCAACAGACTACTCTGTACCAGTGTCACCAGAGAACTGCCATCTGACGTTAGGTATAATACCATCTGGGAGTTCTCGGCGAGTCCGTCCAGTGTACCCAGTCTTTACTGAGCACCCGTATATCTCCTCTGATGTCAAACACCGATGGATATGGGATCATCCATCGCCCATCTGTATGGGTCGAGAAGGTACACGCTAGTCTACTCTGGTATTATCGATGCCCCGTCTCGATACACCCACGACTAGGGACATAGAAGGATGTACTTATAGATTACCATGTCCACTAGTATGATCCGCATCATAGTCCAGGTAGTCAAGTACAGATCCTAAGGGCTTTACCAACATGTAACAGAGAGACAATCAGCATACACGTTAAGGTAAAGTTCAACCAGATAGCATACTATCATGTCGAGCAAGAAAGTCCTCCCTATATATGTCCCAGCATCCACTACAATATACATCCTATGTATAGTAATGGCCTCTAGGGCATACATATAACTAACAATCTCCCACTTGCACTAGGGCCATCAGTAGCAGTGGTTGCAGTATCTCATACTCAACCATCCCATAAAAGTCTCTCTCTGGGAACAGGCCTTTGTGAGTGGATCCGCTGTGTTGTCCTCTGAGTCTACTCTCCTAACCTCGATCACCCTGGAGATCAACCATCTCCATGATCAGGCGATGCTGCCTTAGAATAAGTCTGGATCACTGATGGGACCGGTGTTCCTCGGCATGAGCCACAACTCCATTGTCTCACAATGGTAGGAACGTAGTTCATCTCATGAACCAATATACACCCAAACAGCCTCTTTGGTAGCATCTTAAGTAGCGATGTATCGTGCCTTTATCTTCTAGTATGCCACGGTATCCTGCTTGGAACTCTTCCAACATACCGTCCCTTTACTTAGGGTAAAGACAATGCCTGCGACTGACATTCAGTCGTCTTTATCACCCTGGAACCATTCCAGTGATTCTCCCCAGGATCGATTGATACCGTCTCACTACAACTAGTGAGAATCCTAATATCCAATTAGATCTATCTCATAGATCCAAAATCCAGGATTTAGTAGGTGTCACTTTAATCTTTTATGGAGAATCTTTGTGATAAGCGGAGATTGATCGAGCATAGCATAAGAAACTCTTTTCTTATCAAGAGTATGTCATCCACGTACTCTACGAGGATCGTCACCATACTCCCTACTACCTTTTTGTTTATATAAGGTTCATCTACCATTTTGATGATGTCAAACTCTTTGACTAATTCATCAAAACAGATGTTCCAACTCCGCGATGCCTGCTTTATCCTATAAAGCATCTTGCACACGTTTCCGCTGCTCCCACTGTCTACGAAGCCCTCTGGCTGTGTACTTACAGACGCACTCTTCTAAATCATCATTTAGAAAAGCAGTCAAGACACCCAACCACCAGATATCGCAGTCATGGTATGCAGCCGTGGCAAGTAGGATCTGGATGGACTTAAGCATAGATCCTTGAAAAAGTTTCATCATGATCCACGCCTGGTCAATGAAGAAAACCTTTAACAATTCTAGCTTTGAAAGTCTCAACTTTTCCATGTACACCAAGTAATCTTCTCAAGATATACTTGCTCCTGATGGGGATTTAACCCTTCAGATCTTGCAGCTAAAGTCCATACTTTGCTGGTATATAAGGATTCCATCTCAGATCACTAAGCATCCAGCCATTCTTACAGAGTCTTACTCCTGATGGCCAGCTCGAAACTAGTTGGGTCATCATCTCATGATGCAATCCTCGCTCCCACTGTCATAGAGAAACTGAAGTATCTCTCAGGTGGGTGAGGAACCCTACTAGATCGGCGGAGAGGCTGAGGTTCGTTGGTATCTACTGAATACTTTGGTTCTATCAAATCATCCTGTAGTTTGTATAGCTGGAACACTTCCAGTTCTACATAACAGGCCTTGCCTCGAGCTTGTCCGGATTATGCTTTCAGACATAGGCCGGACAACCCCAAATCTTAACTAACTTAAGATTTGGGCTCTTCCCTTTCCATATCACATATGAAGCGGTAGGCAACTGATTTGATTCGAACGCTATTCAATAGGTATGCAACTTCATAAGTGCATAACTCCCAGAAGGAAAAAGGTAACTCAGTAGTACTCATCATAGAGCACACCATATCAAATAGGGTGTATCTGCTCCGCCCCGATATACCATCGTGCTATGGTGTATACGAAGGAGTAATGCTGAGAGAGAATCTCATTCCCCTTTGGAATAATCCAGGATTTTCGTGCTCAAGTATTCTCCTCCTTGATCTCATCATAGGACATAATACTTATACCCGTATTTTGGTTCTCTACTTCTTACTTATATTCTGTGAATATCTCATAAGGTTCGGACTCATGTTTCAGCAGGAACATATGACTGAATCTTGAGAGATTATCAGAGAACGTAATGAAGTATAAAGAACCAGTCTTGGTATTTGTAGACAGGGGACCTTCATACATCAACATGTAACATCCCAAGAGTTTACTAACTCTTTCTCTGTTTCCAATAAACAGAGCTGTGGTCATCTTATCTTTGTGACATGACTGGCGAGTTTCACAAGATGTAAATTCAAACTGATTTAAATATGCATCTATATGTAACTCTAGCTAGTCGGGTCACATTGATCTGACCTAGTCTACAATACCTCAAGAAGAATCCGTTCATTTCTGAACTCTTCCTCTTGTGTGTGTTCTGTATACTAAGAACTGTAGTTTGATTTAGAACATCAATGCTTTTAGACAACGTGCCTGAACCGATCAACTTTTGATATAGGAAATGTTCAAAACATTATCCAACAATACAAAATTATATCCTTTCTTTTCTTACAAAGAGAGTGATATGATTTGGTATATCAGGTTCGGTATCTAACAACATTCGTTCAGAATCAATGTATTCAGGTAATACAGGGTGACAGTGACCGACAGACTTGGCTGCAACACTTGCCCCGTTTTCTGCCTCATGAAACTTATCACCCGTTCTCAGTTCTCTACCTATCTGTAGCCCTATGTAACAGATTACATATGTGGGATCCTGATCCGGTATCATATACCCAGGACGTAAAGGATACTGAGAAACAGTTCTGTATAACGAACACACCCGAAGATGATGCATCAGCATGCACTCTCTTCGTTTGGGCGGCACGGGAAATCTGGTATTCCCCAAATTCCTGCTCTGTCTTATAACAATTATAAGTTGGAGCGGGACCAACGTTCCCCAGCTCAGTATAACAAGCGGGTTCGGTCAAATATCCGTATTATTATCTTGATTAAGGCGTGATATGGTCGCTACCAGGAGAGAGAGAGAAGAAAACACTCAGCGTGCGCTCTGTCAAGAATAGATTGGTTTTATTTTATCTAATCAGGATGGCTCCCACTGCTTTTTATCAAATCTTCCTTCAAACCCTAAAAGGAAAGACTAGCCGGGATTAATTACACACTACAAGTTCGCCAATCTTTCAGCCAGGCCAGTGTCGGTACTTTGAGGGAGGTCCCCCGTGCTTTCGCACGAACCTAATTAATGTAAACCTCGTTTTCCCAGAGGCGTAACCCCGTTGACACCTTTCTAGACACCTACTTGATCGGCTAATTGTAATGTATAAAACTCTCCCAGGAGTAACACTTACTCGCAGCGGGTATCGGGATCCAACTATCTCATAGAAGGTATGCAATCTCATTGCAAATTTCAACACTTGAAATTCCCGATAATATTTTGCCCCTAGCGTCCTATAACCTTGACAGAGGTCAACAAACCATAGGCTGCTAGTCAAGTTCAACCCGTCATTTCCTGATTGAAGTAAACCCACCCGCACGACCCTTGACAGAGGTCAACAAGGTCGCACGACTACCCTAAATCAATCACATCATATGCTTATGCAGATAAGCACTAATCAGCTACCGCACACTACGCCTTGACAGAGGTCAACAAACGTAGCACGAATACTAACTACTACTTATCTGAAATGACGGAGGGCTACGACAGGTTTTTCTTAAAACCTATTGCGTAATGAACTTGATATCGTTGTAGAATCAAATGATTTTAAAATGGAGTGCTTTTGAGGCTTTTCTAGTTTTGCTAAAGGAGTCACTCCCGGTGAAGGGATCGTCGGTCCTTTCCTCGTCGAATGAGGTGCGGGATATATCACATATATCACTGTGCAAAGCAAAAACACTTAAAAGCAATCAAAAGACAAACCGAATGTGTAGCATCTGCCAGTTATTGCTAAAGGAGTCACTCCCGGTGAAGGGATCTCGGTCCTTTCCTCGTCGGATGAGGTGCAGGATATATCACATATACCTCTGTGCAAAGCAAAAACTGTAGCTACCTGTTTTATTTTGAAATTCGATTCTACAACATCTTAGGTTTCTTTTATTTCATTAATCACATTAATGAAGTCCCATCATTTAAGTACCTAAACATCACAGATAGATATGACGTACACTTATGCCATCCGCATTCGCCTCGATGTCCCCTCGTGCACCGTTAGGTTAGGTAACTAACGGCAGAGCAGGGCAGGGCTAGCGCGGGTGTAAAACATAAGTAACGTCTATATAATATATCATATATACTATATACTATATCCATCACAGAAACATCACATGATCTCATCACAGATATCGCAGCAGAATAAACATATGAAATATTGGATATACTAGGACGTCCGTGTTTTCAATACGAGCCAGTATAAAACACGGATTCCACGGTCGTGATGAATAGCCAAACCCACACCCCTAGACCCCTACGAGAGCGGCAAGCAACCGTGCCAATTCTGGAGTTAGGAGACCCGGACTCGACTCCTCGAGTTGGTCTCCCACTGGACTCCAGAACCCGGTTACTTGTGCCCTCCTCCTTGGGTCTATCCTAGTGCGGAAAAGTAAATAATATACAACAGGTGACAACTCCCGCAACCTGGAAGCGCCCCAATAAAAGAATATTACATACAAGTTTTTACATGAATGAAAATGAAAAACACTCATCTCACATAAAAACCCCCGGCTATTCAAACACGACGATCCAATATAACATATCCAGCAACACATAACATCAGATATCATCAACGTAAGTAAATATGCGCATCCCAATTGTCGTTGACATATAGCAACGAAACCGGCGATATCACATATTACACTTACGGTCACAGAAAAGAAAGTGTAAAACTACAACAGTTGGAATCCGCAATATCCTCAGACATCGCATGCCTGACCAAATGAATTACTTAGACATCGCATGCCTAACAATTATAAACCCCGCATTTTAGTCTCATTATCGAAAACACTTTTCAATATCAAGTCGGGTAATTCAACAAGATTCCCGACACACTGATCGAATGCTCGTCGCAAACTTCAGTAGACGGCCGCACCCCCAATACCGTCGACGAAGTGCACCAAGGCGGAACACCGCTACCGCGAGCACCCGGAGGGATGCTTTCGGCGACGGGGTTCTCCTACAGTCACTTGGTCGGGGCTATGGAGTGAAGCTGTCTATTAAGTTTACCGGCGAATATCCGCGTACGCTACGTGATTGCGACGGACTTTTGATCACATCAAAAATCCGTGGCAACCGATCAAGTGAGACTAAATTGCTACGTTTATAACATTCATTCAGTTATCTCATAACTTATTGTGAATTCCAATTATTGTATCCCATTCCAGATAAACAGAAAATGTTAAACTTTTCGATCGAACAATCGAACACCCAAGTTTTCCCGATACAGATCAACACATGAAACAAGTCTAACAATATTCCGTTCGTGCCTCAGTACCAACGGTCCAGCCGTAGAAGGGTCAAGCCAACGCCTCACATGTGGCACGCCGTACTGCCCCAAACCCGAAGGTTCAAAGGGCAGTTCAAGACGGTCACATAATCGAGTTAAGGTTTGTGTCTTCTAGAGGGACCATCGTGTTACTTGCACTACTTAGAACGTCGTTAAACTACGGAAAAATCCAACACTTGGAAATTTCCCGACAGGGGAAAATTTGGGTATTTATATCCGGTCGAACTTTTTAACATATTCTAAAATTTATCCGGAAAACACATGGACAGAATTAGACTTTCCGATCGAAACAATGATTCCCAAAACAACTCAGAACAACTCAACTCTTGAGTTCAGTTTAAATATTCCAGGAAAATGAGCATTGAATTTTACGAGTTACTGTGAAATTTGACACGTGTCGCCTTCTTATTGGCAGCCCTTCCGCCGCGCAAACCCCCTTTGTGCGGCGCTTCCGCCGCGCTTTTGTGGAATTAGGGTACCAAATTTCACAGTAATTCTTAAAAAAGCCTGCTTGTTTTTCTGGATATTTTTAATTGTCAAAAATCAACAGTTTTGAAAAAAGTACAGAGAGCAATTTTGCAATGGGATTTTGGTTCGATCGGGTTTCTAATTCCGTCCGGGGATCGCCTAAGGCTCTAGCTAGGCTCTGATACCACTGCAGGGTTCCTAGGCACACTAGTGAGGTCTCCCAAGCCATCAACCATGGCAATTTCAAAAATATGGTGCCTACAAACCCTAGTGTACGGATCGATAACTAGATTTCTAGGCGAACAAGAACTAGTTAACAGTTAACTATATAAAATACGGAAATACAACCTTTGTAGATCCGGTGCTCCACCTCCATAGCTCCGCAACGAGGTCCTCTCCGCTGTCCAAATCGAATCTGGGCTCTAGGATCGGCTTCGTCGGAGAATGGGCAAGCTAGGTCGTCGATGTCCATGCCGAAGATGATCTACGTCGAAGCATCGATGAATCAAGCTCCACCTTCACCAAACCCTAAAATCTTGTGAAGGAAACACACTCTACTACTTGGCAAGAGGTAGAGGATGAAGAAATAGGAATTGGGTTAACTTTAGAATTGGATTTCTCACTCATATCCAACAATCACCATTGATGGACTTTTCTTTTCTTCACTTGAAGAATGAAGAAGAAGAAGAAAGATATTATGATAAGTTAAAAAGAATAAGAAAAGAAAATCAATTCTTATCATAATATAACCATGGTTATGTGTAGAGATTTAACTAGAGTTAATTCAAATGGTTAGGTTAAGCATGAGATAAGAATGGTGGATAAAGTCAAAGCTTCATGAAACTTCAACTTAAAACAAAAATAGCCACCATCCTTTTCTCTTGCCTTTTATTTTCCAAAAATCAATAAATAAATAAATAAATAAATAGATAAATAAAGGAAAAGAAACCCTAACCATTCTTTTAACCATGGTTTAAATCTTTGCACTTAACCAAGTAAACATGCATCATCAAACATGATACATCCAAATGCACAAAATCATATCGCATATGTAATGCGCATATCCGAGTGAGAAAATCCATCTTAAGTAAACCGATACTAGTTGATGCAAAGTAATATATCATATATATATTAATATGCATTAAATCATTAAATCAACATTTGATTCAATGATCCGGTCATGCGCACATAACCGACTGGTATCTTATATATCGGCTTATCGAATCAACGCTTGAATCGATAACTAGGTTATATCGCATACAACCTTTCGATATATTTATCGCGAGAATAGAATACGGTATCACATACACGCATTATTCTCGGTCCCGCACATATCTCATATGCGCTCCTATTTCGTTTCGCTTGACCCAGGAAACCTCTGTGTAGGACTCTAAAGACTCGTCAATACGCCGGCAGCGGATGATGATCATATCAAACATCCACAAGCCGCAAGCGGTCTGCTAAACGTAACGGCCACCCGGGTATTGAGCGATCTGAAGATCGACGAGCAAGCCCGCTCACACTCCAGTGAATCCGACAAGTAACACTACCGTACAGTCCGGTCTGATCGTCTGATATGTTGCATATCTCGCCTAGGGGTGGTAAACGTCAGACCCCAGTAGCTCAATAAGTCGTGTCGATATGAGGTCTATAACTGTTCGAGAAACTACTGGTAACACTTACCAGTAAATCTCAGCAACCCTGGCCAGGGATTTCCTGTTATAGCCAATCGAACACAGCGCAACATCAACCCCCATATACCGGGAGAGACGAATCCCCTCCTATCGCTCATTGCCTCCATGTGACTCGGGACTGTACCCAAAAACCACCGTTTTGCACGCCCTCTTGGACGTGGTAAGATGGAAATCAAAGCACAGTGGGAACCACACAAGACTCTATGACGATCTCGGGTCAACAGACTACTCTGTACCAGTGTCACCAGAGAACTGCCATCTGACGTTAGGTATAATACCATCTGGGAGTTCTCGGCGAGTCCGTCCAGTGTACCCAGTCTTTACTGAGCACCCGTATATCTCCTCTGATGTCAAACACCGATGGATATGGGATCATCCATCGCCCATCTGTATGGGTCGAGAAGGTACACGCTAGTCTACTCTGGTATTATCGATGCCCCGTCTCGATACACCCACGACTAGGGACATAGAAGGATGTACTTATAGATTACCATGTCCACTAGTATGATCCGCATCATAGTCCAGGTAGTCAAGTACAGATCCTAAGGGCTTTACCAACATGTAACAGAGAGACAATCAGCATACACGTTAAGGTAAAGTTCAACCAGATAGCATACTATCATGTCGAGCAAGAAAGTCCTCCCTATATATGTCCCAGCATCCACTACAATATACATCCTATGTATAGTAATGGCCTCTAGGGCATACATATAACTAACACCAGTTATAGCCAATCGAACATAGAACAACATCTACTCCCTATACCGGGAGAGACGAAACCCCTCATATCGCTCATTGCCTCCATGTGATTCGGGACGGTACCCAAAAGCCACCATTTTGCACGCCCTCTTGGACGTGGTAAGGTGGAAATCAAAGCACAGTGTGAATCACACAAGACTCTATGACGATCTCGGGTCTACAGACTAACCTGTACCAGTGTCACCGGAGAACTGCTATCTGACGATAGGTATAATACCATCCAGGAGTTCTCTGCGAGTCCGTTCAGTGTACCCAGTCTCCATTGAGCACCCGTATACCATCTTTGATGTCCAACACCAATGGATATGGGATCATCCATCGCACATCATATGGGTCAAGATGCGTGTACGCTAGTCTACTCTGGAGTATCGATGCCCTATCTCGATACACCCTCAACTAGGAATAGTTATAGGATGTACTCGTTGACTACGCTGGCTCCACTAATATGATCTCATCATAGTCTTAGTAGTCAAGTACATATCCCAAGGGCTTCATCAACATGTGATCACAAAACAGTATTTGTTAACACGTTAAGATAAAGTGAAACCAGATAGCGTACTATCATATCGAGCAAGAAAGTCCTCTGTATATATATCAAAGCATCCATTATAATATACATCACATGTACAACAATGGCCTTTAGGGCATATACATAACTAACAATCTCTCACTTGCACGAAGGCCAGCTGTTGTAGTATCTCATACCCAACATCCCGAAAAGTCTCTCAAATTGTATCTGAGGAATGGCCTTTATGAGTGGATCCGCAGTGTTGTCCTTCGTATCAACTCTCCTGACCTCAATCTCCCGGTGATCAACTATCTCCTGGATCAGGTGATACCGCCTCAGAATATGTCTGGACTTCTGAGGGGACCTAGGTTCCTTGGCCAAAGCCACAGCTCTATTGTTATCACAATACAGAGGTATTGGATACTCAATGGACGGAACTACACCAAGTTCAGTGATCAACTTGTTTATCCAGACAGCCTCTTTGGCAGCATCGTTGGCAGCGATGTATTCAGCCTCCATCGTCGAGTCTACCACGGTTTCCTGTTTAGAAATCTTTCAACAAACCACCCCTCCATTGAGGGTAAAGACAAAACCCGAGTGCGACTTAGAGTCGTCCTTATCACTTTGGAAGCTCGAATCGGTAAAGGACTCCACCTGGAGTTCTCTGTTACCATACACCAAGAACATCTCTTTAGTTCTTCTCAAGTACTTGAGAATATTCTTCACAGTTGTCCAGTGATTCTCTCCAGGATCTGCTTGATACCTACTTACTACACATAGTGAGTATGCTAAATCGAGTCTGGTACATAGCATCGCGTACATGATAGAGCCTACTGCCGAAGCATAGGGTATCCCTTGCATGCGAGCTCTTTCCAAATCAGTCTTGGGAAACATCTCTTTGGAGAGAGTGAGTCCAGAGATCGTGGGTAAATTCCCACGCTTGGATTCTTCCATACTAAACCTCTTTAGTATGGTGTCAATGTACCTAGATTGGGACAATCCCAGTATCCATCTAGATCGATCTTTATAAATCTTAATTCCCAAAATGCAGGAGGCATCACCTAGATCTTTCATTGAGAATCTATGTGATAAGAAGAGCTTGACCGAGTGCGGCATAAGAATATCATTTCCTATCAAGAGTTTTTTATCCACGTACAATACGAGGAAGACAACATTACTCTCTGCAACCTTCTTGTATATATGATTTGTGCTAAGTTTTACGATCAAAAATATTTTATCGCAATCAAGAACGGCGTCTCTTGGTAGCTAGCCGCTGAGTACGGGTCGGTCCACAGGGATGTTGTATATTTCCTAATTGTTCTAACGAGTTAATTCCAAATGGTGTTTGGATCTTTATCACTAAAAACTAAATTGACTTAGACTAGGATTAGAAATCTTGCTAGGGTTAGGTTTAGGTTAAGTTTGGAAAATTAAGATTTCCCACCGCTTTCAATACCCTAATTTAGATCTCTTTAGGTGTTATGGTAATTATTAATAAAGGGGATTGGGACGATCGGGAAGAAACGATGTTTCTTCCTCTAGGTCCTTGTCCGTCCTTTCTTAATCCTTACCCTAACCTCCATGGAAAAATTGCACATCCAGTCTTTTATACTACGGTATCACCGTTACCTCATGGGTAGGGTGCCGTAGGGAGCGGTATATGTATGTATGCATGGAGTCCTAATTATTAATATGTGATGGGCAAGTAAGTGAGAGATTTGCATCTCTCAAACCTTTCCTATTCATAACCCGAACAAACGAGGAACTACTCGCTCATTAGAGAATCTATGAAAGACATGATTTTTATTTGAGTTTTCGATTTAAAAGATTAATTATCTAACTACTGCAGATTAATAAAAAGTTCTAATCTAAATTAAGCTACGGCAAAGAATAAATTTAAACTAGGGCAGAAAGAAGAATTAAGAACTAGGGCAAAATAAAAGAAACTACTTACAAAATTGATGCTCTCAAAACTTGATAGAAATTCTGAATTTTATTCATTAAAAAGAGGCATAACCTAAAACAAGTTTTAGGGCTTCTATTTATAGAGCATAGAAACCCTAGGGTTACAATCGACGCACATCTGCTTTTACACATATACCCCTAGGAAGACTAGTCAACGCGCCGCCCACCGTCAAAGAAATTTCCACCGATACGGGCGACACACGGCCGCGGAACCGCGGACATAGGGCAGGTTTGGCCGCGGTTCCGCGGCCAAGTAGTGATGTCTTGGGCTCAATTTTTCATGTCTTGGTCTTCTTGCAGTTGTCCTCTGTTTTCTTCAGTCGGTTTCTCAGAATGTCTTCTGGTTTTCTTCCAGTTTTTCACAGTGCATAATGTTGTGGACTTTTACTGTTGCTTCATATCGAAATCTTGAACCTTGTGTTACCTTCGTACTTTGTGAACTTTTTTATTGATCTTCATTATCCCTCAAAATGTGGCATGATCAAGATTCCACCATTTATCGGTCATAGTCTCACTTTTGTCTCATTTTTTATCAATTTCACTGTTTTTGTTCCGAGAACCTGTAACCTGCAACTATGTAGCAGACATGGGTCAAAAGCACCTGTTTATTTGTAAAATGTATAAGAATGGGGAATATAATAATGCGAAATTATGATATGAACAAATAACTCCAAACTTATCTTTTGCTCGTCATCGAGCAAACCTAGTTTTATTCTTGAAAAAGACCTAGCCTCACTTTCGCAGGGAAACGCGATTGCACTGAGCTCGTGCAACAAGCCGTTAAAGCTCTAGGTGTCCCTAGTAGGAGGAGTGTTGTCTCCTGAGGGTTTTCAGCGGATACTACCCACAAAATCCAATCAATTTGGCTTATCGATTTTTATTCTCCAATTAGGTTTTCCAACAAGGAATTCTATTATCTTCAACTCATAAATCATCCACCCGTATTCTTCACGCTTTCTTATTATTCAACTTAAGATTGTATATGTTCTGTAAATTTACTTAGCTTTCACCATCTTTTAAGTTTTCCTTCTAGGGTTCTATCTCAACTTGCGAATTTTTATTATCTCTATTAAAGATATAAGTCTTATTCTTCATTCCTATCTCTTATCCAAACTCCAATCACATACCCCCTACATGTGTGCATATATCACCCCTCTTGGAAATTCAAATCAAGCTATTATACTCTTGTCCATCGTCCAAATCACTTCTTAATTGGTGAATTTTTAGATGAATTTTGCTCACACATCCTTCATGCGACCGTTAATACTTCTTGAGGTACCAACAACCGATTACAAAATGTGTTTGCACATTAAAGCGTAATTCCTATTCTTGTAACACCTAAGGCTTTTGCAGTGACACCCAAACCAGTTGGTCTAAAGCACTAGGTGATGAAGCACCCTCGCTAAATATTTTTTTTTCTATTTTGCAGCCTTAAGTAATTAAAAAAACCAGTGTTCTTTTTTTTCTTTATTCACAGTTGTATATTTTTGTATTTTTCTTCGTAATAAGGACTTTAGACAAGAGCATTTCAAGGTCTCTCCTACTATTCCAAGTTTCAAGGTTCGTGTTTATGCAATTTTTTGGGTATATATTTTCAGAATTTAGACTTAAGCTAGGAATTATTTTTCAAACTCATACTTTAATAAAGATATCAATACTTTTCCCTTGTTTTAACTTAGCCCAAGAAGTCAACTCGAAATTTTTCTATTTCTAAATAAACTACAAAGACATATACTTTCTACCGTTAAACTCAAAGAATGGTTATTTGTAAGGTTTTTAATTTACTAAGTCTAAGATCTAGTTTTTCCTATCTAGTTAATCTTTTTGTCAAACTCAAGTCGATTAAGGCCAAAATTGAATGATTTGATTTTTAAAATTTTTAAAATTTTTCAGTTTTTATGGTTTTAAAATAAGTATGTAAATGCAAAAATATACATATGAATGCGAAGGAAGAAAAATTACTGAGCATACCACCAAACATCAACTTGACAGTGTCTACACTATCAGGCTACACTAAGAGGGTCGAAAATGTCGGCACTTCCCTGTTTATTTTTTTTGTTAATTTTTTTTATGTTTTTTTGTATTTATGTATTTTCAAATGGTACATACCTCCAAACTCGTTTGAAATAAAGTTTTGGCAAAAAATTTGGGGGTCAAATGGAGGAAGATCAATCAGTGTAAACCGGCTCCAACAAAAACAGGAGCTCCTCCGACAGGTCAGCAGTGAGGAACGGTTTCAGTCGATGTCCGTTCACTTTAAACAAAGTGCCGTCCTCTGGATTTTCAAGATCTACCGCACCGTGCGGATATACGGTGCGTACTAAAAACGGTCCTTTCCACTTAGATCTTAGCTTGCCGGGGTGAAAGTGTAACCGAGTGTCATAGAGTAAAACCAGTTGACCAGATTTAAAGGTTTTGCGCATAAAGTGTTTGTTATCGAACACCTTAGTTCAGTTTTTAACAATGACAGCATTATCATAAGCCTCATCCCGCAGCTCTTCTAATTCAATTAATTGCAGCTTTCGATTGCTGCCTGCATCTCCCATTGATAAATTCAACTCCTTGATCGCCCAAAATGCCTTGTGCTCAATCTTAACTGGGAGGTGGCAAGACTTCCCATAAACAAGCCGGTATGGAGACATACCAAGATCGGTCTTGTATGCACCACGGAATGCCGATAGTGCATCAAGCAGTTTGTGTGACCAGTCTTTACGGTTTTTAGAAACCGTTTTCTCCAAGATTTGCTTAATTTGCCGATTCGAAACCTCGGCTTGCCCACATGTTTGGGGATGGTATGGTGTTGACATCTTGTGAGTAATGGAATATTTGCGCATTAAGGACTCAAAAGTCCTATTGTAAAAGTGAGATTCATTATCACTTATAATTGCGCGAGGGTGCCCAAACCGAGAAAAGATGTTTTCTTTAAGAAATCGAACGACAATCTTGTTGTCATTCGTTCGGTTAGGCACAGCCTCGACCCATTTTGACACATAGTCAACAGCCAAAAGAATATACACATTCCCAAAGGAATTGTGAAATGGTCCCATGAAGTCTATTCCCCAAACATCAAAAATATCCACAACCAAAATTGGTTGGTGCGGCATTTCGTTTCTCCGCGATATCCGGCCCAAGTGATAGCACCGGGAGCATGTCTTGTAGTATTCATATGCATCCTTAAAGAGTCGTGGCCAATAGAAACTACACTGCAAGATTTTCTCGGCTGTCTTCTTTTGGCCAAAGTGCCCGCCACACGCTTGATCGTGACAAAAAGACAGCACACTCTTAAACTCATTTTCAGGTACACACCGTCGAATGATTTGGTCGGAACAGTATTTAAAAAAATACAGCTCATCCGAGTAAAAATGCTTTACTCGGGACAAGAATCGGAGTTTATCCTGTTTCGACCAATCTTTAGGTATCAAGCCGAAGGCCAAGTAGTTTACTATATCAGCGAACCAAGGTTCACAAGACACGGTTAAGAGTTGCTCATCGGGAAAAACATCTTTAATTGGAATTTCAAATGTAGGCGAAGAAGGAAGTCTCGAAAGGTGATCGGCCACTACATTTTCATATCCTCTTTTGTCCCTTATGACAAGGTCAAACTCTTGTAGCAAGAGGATCCAACGTATTAGCCTCGATTTAGCATCCTTCTTCGCAAAAAGGTGGCAAAGAGCTGAATGGTCCGTGTACACTATCACTGGAGAGACGATTAAATAAGGCCGGAATTTTTCAAGCGCAAACACAACGGCAAAAAATTCTTTTTCTGTTGTTGTGTAGTTCAGTTGGGCCTCATTTAATGTACGGCTAGCGTAATAAATTACGTGCGGCATCTTATTAATGTGTTGTTCAAGAACATCACCAATGGCAAAATCTGATGCATCGCACATAATTTCGAAAGGATCCGTCCAGTCTGGAGATTAAAGAATAGGCGCAGAAATGAGAGAGTGTTTCAATGACTCGAACGCTTCCATGCAAGTTGAGTCAAAATCAAATGTTGTGTCCTTGGCCAATAAGAGAGTCAAGGGTCTAGCAATTTTGCTAAAATCCTTGATGAACCGTCTATAAAAACCGGCATGGCCAAGGAAAGCTCGGATGTCTTTGACGCATTTAGGAGGAGGAAGATTGGAAATGACCTCAATCTTGGCTTTATCAACCTCAATGGCATTTTGCGAGATGACATGTCCTAAGACAATGCCTTCTCGTACCATAAAGTGGCACTTCTACCAATTTAAAGTAAGGTATAGCAAACACTCGTCGAAGGAGTCACCAAAAATGGAGAAATCATCCATAAAAATCTCCAAAAACTTTTCAACCATGTCTGAAAAGATCCCCATCATACACTGCTGGAATGTAGCGGGTGCATTGCATAACCGAAAGGGCATGCGACGATAAGCAAAACTACCGAAAGGATAAGTAAATGTGGTCTTGTCTTGATCCTTTTCGGCGATGAGGACTTGGTTATAGCCAAAATAGCCATCCAAGAAGCAGTAGAACTCGTGCCCAGCCAATCGTTCTAGCATTTGGTCAATGAAAGGTAAAGGAAAGTGGTCTTTCCTTGTCGTGGCATTGTGTTTTCTATAGTCGATGCAAACTAGCCACCCAGTTTGGGTGCGAGTAGGTATTAACTCATTTGCCTCATTGGTTATGACCGTAATGCCCGATTTCTTTGGGACAACATGAATAGGGCTAACCCACTGGCTATCCGAGATAGGGTAAATGATACCACTATCAAGACATTTAACAATCTCCTTCTTGACAGCCTCCTTCATTATGGGGTTCAGGCGTCTTTGTGGATCCCTCACTGGCTTGGCATCATCCATCAAGTGTATATGATGTTCAACTATGAGGGGACTAATCCCCTTGATGTCCAACATAGACCAGCCAAAAGCTTGCCGGTTATTTTGTAAGACCATTAAAAGGGCCTTCTCTTGCTCTAGAGCTAGAGAGGCCGATATGATAACGGGAAGGGTTTCATTCTCACCTAGGTAAGCATATTTAAGGTGAGACGGCAAAAGCATTAGTTCGAGTTTAGGAGGTGAAACAATTGAAGGTAACATAGGTGAAACTGTTTCAAACTCGAAGGATTCCATCAACGGTTCAAATCGAGTGTACGCAACGGAGTCGGATTGTTCAACTAACTCATCCGAAAAATCAAAAGATTCAAACTCGGGTAGTGAGTCTTCAAAATCGTCCGAAAAGGTGAAACACTCATAATCGTTGTCCGGCGTGAAAGCTGTGTCGGATTCTAGGAGGAGCGCACTAGTGGCGTCAACACTGTTATGATCGAATAGAAATTTTTCAAGCTCACAGTCCTCCTCCGTGATCTCATGGATCGAGCAAACATCAAGTATACTTGCATTAGGCTTGGAAGGCTGATTCCCCAACTTAAAGATGTTGAGTTCAATCGTCATGTTTCCAAAAGATAGGTTCATTGAACCATTACGACAATTGATCACTGCATTGGAGGTCGCAAGGAATGGTCGACCAAGTATCACCGGAATTTGACTCCGAGGGTTAGCTACAGGTTGTGTATCCATCACATTGAAGTCAACGGGGAAAATGAAGTCCCCTACTTTAATTAACACGTCCTCTAACTCACCCCTAGGATGGGTGATGAATCGGTCGGCCATTTGGAGAGTACAATGAGTGGGTTTAAGCTCTCCAACGCCTAATTGCTCGTACACTGAATAGGGTAGCAAATTAACACTAGAACCAAGATCCAATAGTGCTCTATTAATGTTCTTGTCCCCAATTGTTATCGAAATAGTAGGACAGCCGGGGTCCTTATGTTTTTGGGGTGAAGATTGGATAAGAGCATCGCTAACAGCACTAGCCACGAAAACTTTCTTTGGTAGTTGTGACTTCCTCTTCTTGGTGCATAAGTCCTTTAAGATTTTTGCATAAGAAGGAACTTGTTGGATTGCATCCAAGAGAGGTATATTTATGCTAACCTGTTTGAACAACTCTACAATCTTCTCCATTTGTGGAGTTGGTTTATTGGATCTCAACCTGTTTGGAAAAGGAACATTTTGAAAATTTGTTGAGTCCAATTTTTGTGGATCAGATTGTGGAGTTGGAACGGATCCCCGTGTTGATGTGTTCGTGATGTGAGAAGTGGGTCCGTTCGAAGTAGAAGAAGTAGAGCCTTGTGAAGAATGAAGAATCGGCTCTAACGAAGAAGATGAAGATGAAGAAGAAGAGGGTGAAGAAGAACTACCGGCAGGGGTGTCATTATTAATACCCACATTATTATGCAACACTTTTCCGGATCTCTACGTGGTTACAGCATTTACGTTATGATTTTGCTGTTCATATACAGCATGTGCGTGACCGGGATTTGGCAGAGGTTGAAATGAAAGCTTTCCCTTTTCTCGCTCGCTCAACGCAGCATTGAGTTTTGCAATTTATGCCTCAATAGATTTGATACTTTGATCGTATGAAGCACTGTTTTGCACCAAAGATTGAATGGAAGTCTCCAACCTTGCTGCGGATTGTGTAGATTACTTTAGGAATGCATCTAGACTTCTTTCTAGCGAGGTAACCTTATCATTATTTGGTTGAACAAAATTGTTTTGAGGGTAAGAGTTGTTGGGCACAAAATTGTTCATTTGGTTTTGGTAAGGTTGTGGGTGGAAAGGTTGTTGGTATTGAGTTTGTAGAGGTGCTTGTTGTTGTGGAAGAGGAGGCATTTGAAAGTTCTTATTTCCTTGGAATTGTTGATTTTGATTCCAAGCAAAATTTGGGTGACTCCTCCAACCCGGATTATAAGTCGAAGAGTATGGATCATTTCTTTGTCGTTGCTGAAAGGCAGCATTGACGTGATCTTGTCCTTGAGTAGGTGGATTGTATGGACACTCTTCGGTAAGATGTGATGGATCCGAACAACAAGCGCAAACAGTTCGTGGGGGCAAAGCAGGGGCAGGAGAAGGCGATGGGATTTTGGTCTCAATTGCTTCTAGATTTTTCGCAAGTGCGGCCATCTCGGCCTTCATAGCAATCGACATATCTAATTGATGTATACCTTCCCTAGACTGACCAATTGAAGAAGATGAGGTGGTCTTGGTGCTTTTCCACTGAAGTGTTTGTTCAGCAAGATCGTCGAGAAACTGCCACGCTTCCTCACTAGATTTGGTTAGAAAGTGATCTTGATAAATGGTTTCTAGCAACTGCTTCGTTGTTGGGTTCAATCCTTCGTATAAAGTTTGGCAAAGTTGCCAGTTTTCGATTCCATTGTGAGGTCATTGAACAAGTAGGTCTTTGAATCTTTCATAACACTTCCAAAAGGATTCGGAAGGAAGCTGGGAAAATTGAATAATCTCATTGCGAATTCTCGCGGTCTTGTTATGTGGATAAATCATTCTAAGAAAAGGTTTAATAAATTCTTGCCAATTTTTAATTGAGTGCGATGCTGTGCTGTATAACCACTTCTCGGCTAAGTCACATAAGGTGAAAGGAATGACCCTTAGCCATATTGCATCATCTGATAATTGGGTTGTTTTCATCATTGCGCAAACGTTTTGGAATTTGTTTATGAAGATATAGGCATCTTCGGATACCAGTCCATGAAATTTTGGCAACTTATTGATGAAGTGGGGTTTGATCTCAAAATTGTCCCCATTTGCCGGTGGGAGTGAAAGGCAAGTAGGTAAGGCGGTGCGGATCGGGTAGAAAAGATCCTGGAGCGCGATTCGTTGGGGTACTTCAACAGGCGGGTGTTGCGGGTTATTTGGACCTAACGGAGGTGGAATCAGTCCCGTGGGTAAGGTATTGTTAGGATTATATCCCGACATCCCTTCGGAGGAAGAATGTGAAGGTGAAGGTAAAGAAGTGGAAGGAATTTCGACTTCGGAGTCGAAAACTTCGTCGGTCGGTACCAACGAGACATGGACTAATCGGGCACTAGTGTCCCTAGTACAACCGGACATACACTAAAGAGGTAGTGTAGTCAAAAAGGTGAAAACAGAATGTGGACATAAGAAAACGTCAATGGAAAGAAAGTGGTGTAAGTGGGGTGCACGGATTTTTAGCGACAAGTTGCAAGTTTTTGTAAAAAAAATTTCTTTTCTCTTTTTGTGTTTTTTTTATGTGGAGCTTTTTGCAAAAAAGATTTTCGTTAAAAGGCTTAGACACACGTTCAATCAACCACAATTGCACAATCAGGCCTAGATCTAGGGTCACCTAGGTCAGCTAGACAGCTCTTAACTGTTCCAAGAGGAAAGAAATAGGGTCTCAAACCGCCTCATCACAGCCAATTATGGCCAGATAAGTGCCAGGTAAGTGGGAGGCTCTCCACCACGTAAGTAGTGGGCCTAATTAAGTAACCACTCTCCTTAGACACACTTGCCTAGACACCACAAAGTCAGGTTAGGATCAACGGTCGATACCCACAACTAGCCCTTTTGTCCTATTGTAGCGTTTTGAAAATCGTTTCGGTGAAATTTCGAAAAATCGGTAAAATAAAGGGGTTTTCTGTAAAAAGTCAAAATACAAATATCTTATTATAAAAATTAAATATACATATTCTAGCTATGTAATTTCTATTATTTGGTGTTTATTGAGCCGCTGGTGAAATTTCAAATTTTCTGAAAAAAATATTATTTTATTATGATTTTAAGCCGTCACTAATACATTTAATTAGGGAAAATTACAAATTGGAATGAGTTGAAACAAATTTTGTGCATCATAAAACTTTAAATAAAAATTTATCATGTGGTTTTTGGAACGAAATCATTTGCCAAAACGGTTTAGAAATTATTGAAGAAAAAAGGCTTTTTTTTAGCGTAAATGGATGTTTGGGGTATTGTATTTATCATTTTTCATCACCCCATACCCGTGCCCACACCCACACACCCCCACTTACTTCTCCCCTTAGCTAAATTCAGCAGCCCCCATTTTTTTCCCCACTTGAATTTCAAAGGAAAAGAAATGAAAGAAAAGAAAAGAAAATGGATAAATTAGTTAGACTTTTGACCTTGAATTGACTTTGACTTTCTCCCCATTTTTCTCCACCTCCCTCTCTCTCCTCCCCCACTCATTTTCTGGCCAAAATCTGAACCCCAACAGCCCTTCATTCTTCATCTCCTCCTCTTTAAAAAAGTTCTTCAAAAATGCTTGAAAAATCCACAAAAAATCAAGCAAAAATCCAAATCAAAATCCACCTCCTACCCATTTTCCCTCATCTCCTTTAGCATGGATCTTGGTGCAAGGATTTCAAAATGGAGGTCTAGAATTCAAGTTTGATCATAGTTTGTGAGGTATAACTTTTGACCCATTATTCATTTTTTTGATTTAAATTCCTTAATGAAGCTAATTAGGTGTTAAATTGTGGGTTTAATTGAATGTTTGGAAATTCAATTGGGAATTTTGAATTGAAGCTAGGGTTCGAATTAAATTAGGTTCTTTATCATTAGCTTATGATTGTAATGAGGGGATTAACATGCAATTGAAAGCAAAATCTAATTTGGTTACTAGTTGCTAATTTGTTAGTTTAAAAATGGTGATAATTATGCTAAATTGCTAACTAGGTTTTAGAAATTAAATAAAAACGTGGGATTAAAATCTAGTTAGGATTTTTAGCACATCATTAAGGTTTCCATGAGTGGTTTAACCATTTAATATATGCAAAACCAAGTTTAATTGTAAAATTGTGAATTTTACAATAAAAAGTGTTAAAATTGATATTTTTGCAATCTAGGATTTTGGAAATTATGCAAATTTATGTGATTAAATTATGGAAATGGTTTTTATGACTTATTTAAGTTATTTAATAAGTATTATGGCCGCTAGAATTGTTTAAACATCGAGTTTTGCACTAAAACGGGTAATTTTGCTTGCTAGTTTTTCGGAAAAACGGCTTTTAAAGTGAATTTGGGGTTTTTGTGAGTTTTAACCTAGTTTATATTAAAATTAGTGTGCGGGAATGTGCAAATGAGTGTGATTGGATTTTTCTCGATGGTTTGACGTTTGTACATCGACATCGAGGGTTGGTTTGACTATTCTTGCATGCGTAGGCGATAGGTTTGGACCTATGCGTGATACGCGTGCCGATTTGATTTTCGTATGCCGTTTCGATTTCGAATTTAGTTTTAATGCGATATGGTACGTTATGATATGTAGGTACCCCCATGTGGACTTCGAGACGACAAGCAAGCGCGTGGCGACGTCGGCACCGGCTAGCGAGGACCAGGTGAGTAGATTTATATCTACGGGGAGAAGTCGGGTGGATGGCGTATAGCACCCCCGCAGTCCGTGGTGGTGTATACGGATGCGTATACACACCAACAATTATTATATCTTATTTGGGATTAATAACGATGCTTAGGATGGATATTGGTGTGTTGGATTACTTTAGTGTTGCGAACCCTAGGGTAGTGTTACACACACACATACACACATACATACTTGCATACATTCCTATTGATATGTGCTCATGAGATTCTTTATAGTTATGTGTTCACATGGGTATGGGACTATGTGTTCACATACGGATTGAGGATGATACTTGGGATTGAGCTGAGTCGATGAGATTTGATTTGAGGCCGTGAGATCGGTGATATAGCAGGGTTCGTATCTTAGATACGACATGACGTTGTAGAGGGTCCTTGACGTAGTGTTTCACACACGTCCATGCATACGTAGGCGGTATCAGTATGGTACTAGACGTAGATCAGTACCCCGATCATGATATTTGATAAAGAGGATACCGGGTGAATAGTATGATGAATGTGATATTGAACCGTACCCAGATTGGGATGCCGTACGACGGATTTACGTACGAGCTATATTGATGATTGATCCGCACTCTTGACTTGGGATGCCTGATTATAGATATGGTATCGGATATGATATTATTGAGGCGGGATCACCGACTATACATATACAGGTATGTATATGTATCGACTCAGATGATAGGCGGTTTCCTTACCTGTAGTTCAGCTTGTTAGTTCAGCCGTATAGTTTAGTGTAGTTGTTAGATTAGATTAGACTTCTTACCTATTTCAAAAACTAACGAATCGTGGGCATTTTTAAAGACAGCTCAAGGGAATCTACGGATATTTCAAAAACGACGTATCTTTTCATAAAAACACCGTAGCCCCTATTTTCAAAACTCCATGATTCGTGTTATTTCAAAAGGCACCATTTGTAGGACTTATATTAGATTATTGCAGATTAGTTATCGTTGTGTCTAGTATTCAGCTCCCGCACATTATTGTTGTTCGCTCTGCCTCGCATATTTATTTTGCTGCATAATCCATTATTGATATCATGTTGTTAGGACACCAGCACCATTACCGATGATGCGTATGTACCACGTACACCTACTTGCCGGCTCACACACATCTTCATCGGTAATTGCCATGTCACGTACACTTTAGAGAATATAATTGCTTGACTTAGATTGTTAGCTAGTAGTGTTGACATGATATTAGTGTACTTCCCTTATATGTCATATTAGACATTGTAGTTATTACCTACCACTTCATGCATACTGTTATTCAGTTGTTCATGCCTAGTTCATTATCATTGACATATGCACTTGTGATGATTTCTTGAGATTTATGATATTTCTGGATTTCGGGGAAAGCCGCAAAATTTACAACTTATGATCTTTTAAAATATAAAATGTTGCGGTTTTCTAGTGATGTAAAGTGTCGTCCACCATGAGTTTTCTGTGGTTTTGGAGATCCGTGTCGAGGAGTGGAGGAACCGTCACGGGTACATGGTGGGCCCGGTATGGTACCCCGGGGCAAGAGGAATGTGGTGTTGACGTTGAGCCTGGCTGGGGAGCACTACCTATCGGTGATATTACCCGACACGTCGGATATCCGGAGGATACCGTCGTGGTCTTGAGATGGATGGTAGGGGCCGGTCTGGACTGACGGCGCGCTAGATATTGAGATTGAGACATTGATATTTCGAGACATTGAGATTTATGTTTTGTGTCGATGCTAGACACTGTTGATACTGATTTCATTTATGATACCTCAGTTTAAAAATACAAAGGAAATCTCACTAATTTATGAAAACAGTTCTTCATTTACATGTATTCTGTTTTCATGCATTCATACCTCATTCATATGATATATTGCTACCTGAGGCACTGACACGGGCACATGAGATTACACTCGGGTTAGATATTTACCCTAGCCTTGTTATAGGCTACGTGTTATTCCTATATTTGAGGACATATTATGATCATTGACCTAGGATTGCGTTATTTATGCGATTTCTGTGCGTAGATGTTTTTCTATTCACGAGTTGGCAACTCACCCCCGTTGTGCCCCAGTTTCTTGCAGGTTTTGCTGTACAGGTTTCATTACGGCTTTGCGGGCTCAGTTTCATTCGGGTGACTTGCTAGTAGGTGGGTTTTTCTTGTATCGTACCCATCATATTACCTTGTATAATATTATTCAGTTGTATCTAGTAAATTCCATCAACCAAACATGTATTTATTGAGATAGAGACCAGTGTTGTTTATTCTTTCGACCTTAGAGTCGCTCGTTATATATTTGGTGGTTTTGAGTTTCCTTTTGAGTTTTGATCCTCGCCGTTGGCGTTGTATATTATATTGCTTGTGTGGTTGTGACCGTCGATTGACGAAGAGCTAGCTCCCGCTTGGGGATGCCTTTTTCTTGATTTCGTATACTATTCATGTTGTATCCCGTTTGGTGGCCAGTTTTTACAAAGGAGACTCTGCCGAAATTTTCAGTAAATTTTTGATGTTTTTAAAAACCGCATAATTCGGCTTATGCTATTGAAACTACTTGCTTTAAGTTGGTTTTTCCTGCACTCTACTACTTTTTTTTGGTTGGGATTTCTGGGTTTTCGGTTTACTTAGATTACGTACGCCTCGAGACGTTCGTAGTTTAAGTGCCGGTCATGTTCCATACTTTCGGATCGTGACAAAGTTGGTATCAGAGCGTTAGGTTTTACCTTCGGAGCGTTGGATAACCCTTGGTTGATGGAATAGGTGACTAAAGTAGAGTGACGTACCGTTGGTATGTTCCGCGGCATATTTACGACACGCCACTCCACTTATGAAGCCTTAGGATGTACATTTCCTTGTTCAGTATTATATTCCTTCCTGATCCAGCCTCGTCGGTACCAGTTTGGTTTTGCTGCTACGGTTACAGGCAGGGAGAGCTACGGCTAGAGTTGCGGTCAGCACAAGCTCATCACGAACGAGGACTGACCAGGGCGAAATTCCGGCGACACGCGATTGCAGAGATGTGTCTTTTTACTGTGTTTCCGCGCCACGAGCGTTTGGCGGATCGCCTTTATGAGGTTACTCGGATGTGCTGATCGACACTAGAGGATTGAGCCACTGACAGAGGCCAGCCAGATTTTGATGACCGTTGGTGTGTTGTTTACTCCTGATGATTGAGGCACTGTTCAGCGTGCAGACGAGCGAGCCAGTTATTGCTGCGAACGATGAGATATTTCCCAGATGCTAGAATTAATGCAGGACGAGTTGTACTAAGAGATGATAGGAGGTCACTAGTCATCAAGGATGAATGACTAAGACATGTGGATCGTTCGCCTACCCCGATGCGAGGTCATCAGATAGATTGATTCCAGCTAGAGACGACTTCACGCGGAGACGTTGGGAGTCGACAGAGACGATCGAATGTCAGAAACCTATTATTCCAAGTTTAAAGTAGTCGGAAAGACATGCAGGCAATTCTATGGTCTCTCTAGAAGAATGAAACCCTAACTCGACTTAATGACCGTGTGAAAACCTTTGAACCTTCGGGTTTGCGGCAGTTCTATGGCGCCATTAGTGAGGCTTGGGTTTGCCCTTCTACGGCTGGACCACCGATGCTGTGGTATGTACTCGATACTATTAAACTGTGCCCAAGAGGTTGAGCTCTTGGGGGATTATGAGGTTTTGACGACTCGATCGGATGACTCGACTTAATTCGGATGCTAGGTGGTGAGATGCATTCTTGGGAGACTCCAGATACGAGGATAGTCGTTGGAGCTCAGTCCATGCAGCCGCGACGAGACGAGTCCAAAGAAGACGACATTAGAGAAAAGTGAAGTAAGAGGTTCGTACCAGATCTAGATGAGATGACGTTCCACTCCGCCGACATCAGAGATGCGATGCGCATGCCGAGGCAGAGTACTGGATATACCTTCCAGAAGGAGTCGCGATGGGTATGCAGCCGTTACAGAGCAAGATGCAGATATAGGAAAGGACAATGACTTCCGGACAGTTGGCAGAGACGAGACATGGAAGAGACCGTGAGCAGGATTCCTTCCAGGACACTGCTGCAATGATACTTGCACCCAGGATCAGATGTGTCACGTACATTCAGAGAGCCAGAGGCCGACGCCAGTGATATGCTGTCTTACGAGTGGTCTCGATGATTGACCAAGAGATGACCAGAGAAGTGCCAGAACGGAATCGTCCCCGTTAGCACACCTGACAGGGCCGATGAGCCGATGGACCGAAAGATTGGTAATTCACAGTGAAGACCTTGACCCAGGAGTGGTCATGGTTACGCACACCAGCAGGACAGAGTTCATGATCATCGACGAGACGTCCCACTAGTGACCGCGACAGTTGGCCGAGATTCTTAGAGAATGCACTTGAGCGGTACTGTTCCGCCATTATTGATTACGATGTTTTGGGTGATTTATTCGTATGATTTGATTTTGATGATTGAGGATTTACGATCTTTGCACAGTGTTGCACTTGATATCGTTTTCGTTCTTTAGTTTCACATGTTTGTGATTTTACGGTTTTAAACAGTTGAGTTGGTTTTGTGCGTATGCATGCACACGATTTCGTTCCTGCACTCGGTATAGTTTATATATGCTTGCAGTGCAGTGATACACCTTTTGTGCACTTAGATGCACTGGACTTCGATTTTGATTGTGATACTCGATATTTGTTTTGTGCACCTTGTGCACCTGATTGGATTTTGCGCATGTTCGACGCTTGATATTGGATTTCATGATTTCGTGCACGATGGATGCACCTGATTTGGATTTTCGCGCATGTTGGGCGCATGTTTTGAAGGGTGATTTTGGTGCGCACCAGATGCACTAAATCGAGATTTTTTTCGTGCATGTCAGATGCACCTGATTTTGCTGTCAGGCACACATGTTGCCTACAACAGATGTTTCGTGCACACCCGATGCACTTAGATGTTGTTTCTGTGCGCATGTATGGCACATTCATGGATTTTGATTTCCGTGCACACCAGACGCACGTAGTATTCATGTGCATATTTTGGGATTGATTTCTTATAGAGCAGTACGTTTTTATGATATTGCTATGTGTTTTCGTACTGAGCGGGACTAGTCAGAGGACAGTACCTGAATATATTTTGCATGCATTTCCTTCAGATACTTACAGATATAGATTCGATATTTACATGTATAGTTTCGAGTTATATCATATTGGTTTTGCTTTGGATTTGGCATTGATGTCTTCCCCACGACTCCGATGATTGCGGGATGCTTGATGGAGTATTGATTTGAGTTATATACTCATTTTTTTTTCAAGCGCATGCACTGCGCTACGATTTGTTTTATGTATTAACAGTTTCGGAGCCCCGACGACTTAATGGTTTTTCTTAGATGTTTTAGTATTTGGGGAAGTTTGAATTTAAATTCGGGGACCGAATTTCTTTAAGGGGGGAAGATTGTAGCGTTTTGAAAATCGTTTCGGTGAAATTTCGAAAAATCGGTAAAATAAAGGGGTTTTCTGTAAAAAGTCAAAATACAAATATCTTATTATAAAAATTAAATATACATATTCTAGCTATGTAATTGCTATTATTTGGTGTTTATTGAGCCGCTGGTGAAATTTCAAATTTTCTGAAAAAAATATTATTTTATTAGTATTTTAAGCCGTCACTAATACATTTAATTAGGGAAAATTACAAATTGGAATGAGTTGAAACAAATTTTGTGCATCATAAAACTTTAAATAAAAATTCATCATGTGGTTTTTGGAACGAAATCATTTGCCAAAACGGTTTAGAAATTATTGAAGAAAAAAGGCTTTTTTTAGCGTAAATGGATGTTTGGGGTATTGTATTTATCATTTTTCATCACCCCACACCCGTGCCCACACCCACACACCCCCACTTACTTCTCCCCTTAGCTAAATTCAGCAGCCCCCATTTTTTTCCCCACTTGAATTTCAAAGGAAAAGAAATTAAAGAAAAGAAAAGAAAATGGATAAATTAGTTAGACTTTTGACCTTGAATTGACTTTGACTTTCTCCCCATTTTTCTCCACCTCCCTCTCTCTCCTCCCCCACTCATTTTCTGGCCAAAATCTGAACCCCAACAGCCCTTCATTCTTCATCTCCTCCTCTTTAAAAAAGTTCTTCAAAAATGCTTGAAAAATCCACAAAAAATCAAGCAAAAATCCAAATCAAAATCCACCTCCTACCCATTTTCCCTCATCTCCTTTAGCATGGATCTTGGTGCAAGGATTTCAAAATGGAGGTCTAGAATTCAAGTTTGATCATGGTTTGTGAGGTATAACTTTTGACCCATTATTCATTTTTTTGATTTAAATTCCTTAATAAAGCTAATTAGGTGTTAAATTGTGGGTTTAATTGAATGTTTGGAAATTCAATTGGGAATTTTGAATTGAAGCTAGGGTTTGAATTAAATTAGGTTCTTTATCATTAGCTTATGATTGTAATGAGGGGATTAACATGTAATTAAAAGCAAAATCTAATTTGGTTACTAGTTGCTAATTTGTTAGTTTAAAAATGGTGATAATTATGCTAAATTGCTAACTAGGTTTTAGAAATTAAATAAAAACGTGGGATTAAAATCTAGTTAGGATTTTTAGCACATCATTAAGGTTTCCATGAGTGGTTTAACCATTTAATATATGCAAAACCAAGTTTAATTGTAAAATTGTGAATTTTACAATAAAAAGTGTTAAAATTGATATTTTTGCAATCTAGGATTTTGGAAATTATGCAAATTTATGTGATTAAATTATGGAAATGGTTTTTATGACTTATTTATGTTATTTAATAAGTATTATGGCCGCTAGAATTGTTTAAACATCGAGTTTTGCACTAAAACGGGTAATTTTGCTTGCTAGTTTTTCGGAAAAACGGCTTTTAAAGTGAATTTGGGGTTTTTGTGAGTTTTAACCTAGTTTATATTAAAATTAGTGTGCGGGAATGTGCAAATGAGTGTGATTGGATTTTTCTCGATGGTTTGACGTTTGTACATCGACATCGAGGGTTGGTTTGACTATTCTTGCATGCGTAGGCGATAGGTTTGGACCTATGCGTGATACGCGTGCCGATTTGATTTTCGTATGCCGTTTCGATTTCGAATTTAGTTTTAATGCGATATGGTACGTTATGATATGTAGGTACCCCCATATGGACTTCGAGACGACAAGCAAGCGCGTGGCGACGTCGGCACCGGCTAGCGAGGACCAGGTGAGTAGATTTATATCTACGGGGAGAAGTCGGGTGGATGGCGTATAGCACCCCCGCAGTCCGTGGTGGTGTATACGGATGCGTATACACACCAACAATTATTATATCTTATTTGGGATTAATAACGATGCTTAGGATGGATATTGGTGTGTTGGATTACTTTAGTGTTGCGAACCCTAGGGTAGTGTTACACACATACATACTTGCATACATTCCTATTGATATGTGCTCATGGGATTCTTTATAGTTATGTGTTCACATGCGTATGGGACTATGTGTTCACATACGAATTGAGGATGATACTTGGGATTGAGCTGAGTCGATGAGATTTGATTTGAGGCCGTGAGATCGGTGATATAACAGGGTTCGTATCTTAGATACGACATGACGTTGTAGCGGGTCCTTGACGTAGTGTTTCACACACGTCCATGCATACGTAGGCGGTATCAGTATGGTACTAGACGTAGATCAGTACCCCGATCATGATATTTGATAAAGAGGATACCGGGAGAATAGTATGATGAATGTGATATTGACCCGTACCAAGATTGGGATGCCGTACGACGGATTTACGTACGAGCTATATTGATGATTGATCCGCACTCTTGACTTGGGATGCCTGATTATAGATATGGTATCGGATATGATATTATTGAGGCGGGATCACCGACTATACATATATAGGTATGTATATGTATCGACTCAGATGATAGGCGGTTTCCTTACCAGTAGTTCAGCTTGTTAGTTCAGCCGTATAGTTTAGTGTAGTTGTTAGATTAGATTAGACTTCTTACCTATTTCAAAAACTAACGAATCGTGGGCATTTTTAAAGACAGCTCAAGGGAATCTACGGATATTTCAAAAACGACGTATCTTTTTATAAAAACACCGTAGCCCCTATTTTCAAAACCCCATGATTCGTGTTATTTCAAAAGGCACCATTTGTAGGACTTATATTAGATTATTGCAGATTAGTTATCGTTGTGTCTAGTATTCAGCTCCCTCACATTATTGTTGTTCGCTCTGCCTCGCATATTTATTTTGCTGCATATTCCATTATTGATATCATGTTGTTAGGACACCAGCACCATTACCGATGATGCGTATGTACCACGTACACCTACTTGCCGGCTCACACACATCTTCATCGGTAATTGCCATGTCACGTACACTTTAGAGAATATAATTGCTTGACTTAGATTGTTAGCTAGTAGTGTTGACATGATATTAGTGTACTTCCCTTATATGTCATATTACACATTGTAGTTATTACCTACCACTTCATGCATACTGTTATTCAGTTGTTCATGCCTAGTTCATTATCATTGACATATGCACTTGTGATGATTTCTTGAGATTTATGATATTTCTGGATTTCGGGGAAAGCCGCAAAATTTACAACTTATGATCTTTTAAAATATAAAATGTTGCGGTTTTCTAGTGATGTAAAGTGTCGTCCACCATGAGTTTTCTGTGGTTTTGGAGATCCGTGTCGAGGAGTGGAGGAACCGTCACGGGTATATGGTGGGCCCGGTATGGTACCCCGGGGCAAGAGGAATGTGGTGTTGACGTTGAGCCTGGCTGGGGAGCACTATCTATCGGTGATATTACCCGACACGTCGGATATCCGGAGGATACCGTCGTGGTCTTGAGATGGATGGTAGGGGCCGGTCTGGACTGACGGCGCCCTAGTTATTGAGATTGAGACATTGATATTTCGAGACATTGAGATTTATGTTTTGTGTCGATGCTAGACACTGTTGATACTGATTTCATTTATGATACCTCAGTTTAAAAATACAAAGGAAATCTCACTAATTTATGAAAACAGTTCTTCATTTACATGTATTCTGTTTTCATGCATTCATACCTCATTCATATGATATATTGCTACCTGAGGCACTGACACGGGCACATGAGATTACACTCGGGTTAGATATTTACCCTAGCCTTGTTATAGGCTACGTGTTATTCCTATATTTGAGGACATATTATGATCATTGACCTAGGATTGCGTTATTTATGCGATTTCTGTGCGTAGATGTTTTTCTATTCACGAGTTGGCAACTCACCCCCGTTGTGCCCCAGTTTCTTGCAGGTTTTGCTGTACAGGTTTCATTACGGCTTTGCGGGCTCAGTTTCATTCGGGTGACTTGCTAGTAGGTGGGTTTTTCTTGTATCGTACCCATCATATTACCTTGTATAATATTATTCAGTTGTATCTAGTAAATTCCATCAACCAAACATGTATTTATTGAGATAGAGACCAGTGTTGTTTATTCTTTCGACCTTAGAGTCGCTCGTTATATATTTGGTGGTTTTGAGTTTCCTTTTGAGTTTTGATCCTCGCCGTTGGCGTTGTATATTATATTGCTTGTGTGGTTGTGACCGTCGATTGACGAAGATCTAGCTCCCGCTTGGGGATGCCTTTTTCTTGATTTCGTATACTATTCATGTTGTATCCCGTTTGGGGGCCAGTATTTACAAAGGAGACTCTGCTGAAATTTTCAGTAAATTTTTGATGTTTTTAAAAACCGCATAATTCGGCTTATGCTATTGAAACTACTTGCTTTAAGTTGGTTTTTCCTGCACTCTACTTCTTTTTTTTGGTTTGGATTTCTGGGTTTTCGGTTTACTTAGATTACGTACGCCTCGAGACGTTCGTAGTTTAAGTGCCGGTCATGTTCCATACTTTCGGATCGTGACACCTATTGAGCGCGAATTCCTTAGGACTGAGTCTAATCTTTTTTAATTAAATGATGGTCAATGCAATATGCCTTATAAGATTTCTGGGGTCCTGGGAAGGGCGATGAAATCCCTACCCAATCTGGATTCGTTTCAAGCCCCTTAAAGTCCGATTAAAAATGCAAAACAGTAAACAACCACTTGCAAACAATTTTTTAAGCGCGGTGCAAAGAATCCTGCACAAGATCAATTATTGGAAGAGGGAGAGATTTTTTAGCGCAAAGAATCCTGCAGGAGATTTTACAGAGGAGATATCAGGGGTTGCAGAGAAGGGGAAAGGGAAACAAACAGAGAGAATTTGGACTGCTGACGTCAGTAGGGTGCGGTGCTTCCGTGGCCAAAAGCAGGGTGCGGCGGTGGTTCCGCGGTGGAGACGGCGGCTCAGTTCCCGAAAAAATTCTTCAGCTCCGGTTTGACTTTTCTATGTCGTTGGGAACTAGGGTTTTCTGTTTTGATCTTTGGATTTTTCCAGATCTGAACTCCTTCATTAATCCTGAAAAATTCACACGAAACACCCTTCAAACAATAAAAAGATGATAAAATTTATGTATTTTTATTTTTCAGTTTTTATGAATTTTTTTTAATTTATATTAACCCGAAATTGCAAAAAAAAAATACTACGCCATCCCCGGCAACGGCGCCATTTGATTTGTGCTAGGTTTTACAATAAAAATATTTTTACCGCAATCAAGAACGGCGTCGCTTGGTAGCTAGCCGGTGAGTACGGGTCGGTCCATAGGGATGTTGTTGATTTCCTAATTTTTCTAACGAGTTAATTCCAAATGGTGTTTGGATCTTTATCACTAAACACTAAATTGAATTAGACTTGGATTAGAAATCTTGCTAGGGTAAGTTTTAGGTTAAGTTTGGAAAATTAAGATTTCCCACCACTTTCAATGCCCTAATTTAGATCTCTTTAGGTGTTGTGGTAATTATTAATAAAAGGGATTGGGACGATTGGGAAGAAACGATGTTTCTTCCTCTAGGTCCTTATCCGTCCTTTCTTAATCCTTACCCTAACATCCATGGAAAACATGCACATCCAGTCTTTTATACTACGGTATCACCGTTACCTCATGGGTAGGGTGCCGTAGGGAGCGGTATGTGTATGCATGCATGAAGTCCTAATTATTAATATGTGATGGACAAGAAAGGGGTGAGAGATTTGCATTTCTCAAACCTTCCATATTCCTAACCCTAACAAACGAGGAACTACTCGCTCATTAGGGGATCTATGAAAGACATGATTTTTATTTGAGTTTTCGATTTAAGAGATTAATTATCTAACTACTGCAGATTAATAAAAAGTTCTAATCTAAATTAAGCTAGGGCAGAGAATAAATTTAAACTAGGGCAAAAAGAAGAATTAAGAACTAGGGCAAAATAAAAGAAACTACTTACAAAATTGATGCCCTCAAAACTTGATAGAAATTCTGAATTTTATTCAATGAAAAGAGGCATAACCTAAAACAAGTTTTAGGGTTTCTATTTATAGAGTATAGAAACCCTAGGGTTACAATCAACACACATATGCTTTTACACATATACCCCTAGGAAGACTAGTCAACGCGCCGCCCACCGTTAAAGAAATTTCTACCGATATGGGCGACACACGGCCGCGGAACCGCGGCCATAGGCCGGTTTGGCCGCGGTTCCGCGGCTAAGTAGCGATGTCTTGGGCTCAATTTTTCATGTCTTGGTCTTCTTGCAGTTGTCCTCTATTTTCTTCAATTGATTCTTCAGAATGTCTTCTGGTTTTCTTTCAGTTTTTCACAGTGCAAAATATCGTGGACTTTTACTGTTGCTTCGTGTCGAAGTCTTGAACCTTGCACTACCTTCGTACTTTGTGAACTTGTTTATTGATCTTCATTGTCCCTCAAAATGTGGCATTATCAAGATTCCACCATTTATCGGTCGTAGTCTCACTTTTGTATCATTTTTTTTTATCAATTTCACTGTTTTTGTTCCGAGAACCTGTAACCTGCAACTATATTGCAGACATGGGTCAAAAGCACCTGTTTATATGTAAAATGTATAAGAATGGGGAATATAATAATGCGAAATTATGATATGAACAATATACAAGGTTCATCTATGTCTTTGATGAAGTCAAACTCTTTGACTACCACATCAAAACAGATGTTCTAACTCCGCGATGCCTGCTTTAACTCGTAGATGGATTTAAGCAGCTTGCACTCCTTTCCGCCGCTCCCACTGTCTACGAAGCCCTCTGGTTGAGTCATGTACACGCACTCTTCCAAATCACTATTTAGAAAGGCGGTCTTAACATCCATTTGCCAGATTTCGTAGTCATGCTATGCAGCAATGGCAAGTAAGATCCGGATGGACTTAAGCATAGCTACTGGAGAAAAGGTTTCGTCATAATCTACACCTGGTCTTTGACGAAAACCCATTTGCAACAATTCTAGCTTTGAAAGTCTCAACTTTTCCATCTTCACCAAGTTTCTTCTTAAAGATCCATTTTCTCCCAATGGCTTTTACCCCTTCAGGAGAAACTTCCAAAGTCCATACTTTGTTGGTGTACATGGATTCCATCTCAGATCGCATTGCATCCAGCCATTCACAGAGTCACCACTCGTGATGGCCTGCTCGAAACTAGTCGGGTCATCATCTTCCATGATGCAATCCTCGATTCCACCATCGATGAGAAAACCGTAGTATCTCTCAGGTAGATGAGAACCCTACTAGATCGGCGGAGAGGCCGGGGTTCGTTGGGAACTACTAAATCATCTGGTTCCATTAAATCTTCAGTTGCAGTTTGTAGTGCTGGAACTTCTTCCAGCTCTACCGCTTCACCACTAATTTCTTTTACAAGAAATTCCTTTTCTAAAAAGGTGGCATGTCAAGAAACAATCACCTTTTGTTCCCCGCCGTGGTAGAAAAGATATCCATGTGAATGTTTAGGATATCCCACAAACTTACAAAGAACTGACCGTGCCTCGAGTTTGTCCGGATTTTGTGTTTTAACATAGGCCGGACAACCCCATATCTTAACACGTTTAAGACATGGTCTCTTCCCACTCCATATCTCATATGTTGTGGTAGGTACAAATTTAGAAGGAACTTGATTCAATAGGTATGCTGCTGTCTCAAGCGCATGACCCCAAAAGGAAATAGGTAACTCAGCGGTACTCATCATAGAGCGCACCATATCTAATAGGGTGCGATTCCTCCGCTCCGATACACCGTTGTGCTGTGGTGTATAGGGAGGAGTAAGCTGAGAGAGAATCCCATTCTCTTTTAGATATTCCATGAACTCATTGCTCAAGTATTCTCCTCCTCGATCAGATCGAAAGATCTTAATACTTTTGCCCATTTGGTTCTCTACTTCGTGCTTATATTCCATGAATTTCTCAAAAGCTTCAGACTTGTGTTTCATCAGGAACACATCTCTGTATCTTGAGAGATCGTCAGTTAATGTAATGAAGTAAGAAGAACCGTTCCTGGCATGTGTAGACATAGGACCACATACATCACTATGTATCAGTCCCAAGAGTTCTGTAACTCTTTCTCTGTGTCCACTAAACGAAGTTTTGGTCATCTTGCCTTTGAGACATGACTGGCAAGTGTCATAAGACGAAAATTCGAACGGATTCAAATATCCATCCTTATGTAACATAGCTAGCCGTGTCGCATTGATATGACCCAGTCTATAATGCCACAAGAAGGATTCGTTCATTTCTGAACTCTTCCTCTTGTGTGTGTTCTGTATATTATGAACTATGTTTTGATTTAGAACGTAGATGCCATTATGTAACGAGCCTGATCCAATCAACTTTTGATTTAGGAAGATGTTCATAACATTATCCTGTATTACAAAATTATATCCTTCTTTACTTAATAAAGAAACTGATATAATGTTGCATATCATGTTTGGTATATAATAGCATTCGTTCAGAATTAATGTATTACCACTTGGTAATATAAGGTGATATTCGCCAACTGCTTTGGCTGCAACATTTGCACCATTCCCTACTCTTACGGAATGATCACCCATTGCCAGTTCTCTAATTTCTTTAGCTCGTGCAATATATTGTACATGTGGGATCCTGATCCGGTATCTGCTGCCCTGGACGTAAAGTGAACTGAGAAACAGTTCTCGGTAAGTAACACATCAGAAGAAGATACATCAACATGTTTATTCTCCATTTGGGCGGCGTGTGGATTCTGGTATTCCCCTATTTCCTGTTCAGTCTTATAACAATTATAAGAAAGAACGGAACCAACGTTCCCTACTCATTATAACAAGCGGGTTCGGTCAATACATCCATATTATTATCTTGATTAAGGCCTGATATGGTCGCTACCTGGAGAGAGAGAGAAGAAAACACTTTAGCGTGTGCTCTTACAAGATTAGATTAGTTATTATCTTATCTAATCAGGATGGCTCACTGTTTTAATCAAATCTTCCTTGAAACCCTAAAAGGTAAGATTAGCCGGGATTAATTACACCCTACAAGTTCGCCAATCTTTCAGCCAGATCAGTGTTGGTATTTTGAGGGAGGTTCCCCGTGCTTTCACACGGACCTATTAAAATAAACCTCATTTTCCCAGAGGCATAACCCCGTTAACACCTTTCTAGACACCTACTTGATCGGCTAATTGTCATGTGTAAAACTCTTCCAGGAGTAACTCTTACTCGCAGTGGGTATCGGGATCTAACTATCTCATTGAAGGTATATAATCTCATTGCAAATTTCAACACTTGAAATTCCCGATAATATCTTTTTCCCCTAACCCCCTATGACCTTGACAAAGGCCAACAAAGCATAGGAAGCTAGTCAAGTTCAACCCGTCATTTCTTGATTGAAATAAACCCACCCGCACGACTCTTGACAAAAGCCAACAAGGCCGTACAACTACTCTAATCCAATTGCATCACATGCATAAAAAGATAAGTACTAGTCAGCTACCGCACACTACACCTTGACAAAGGCCAACAAACGCAGCACGAATACTAAATAGTCTTTATCTGAAATAACGGAGGGTTACACATGTTTTTCTGAAAACCATAAGCGTAATGAACTTGATATCGTTGTAGAAACAAGTGATTTTGAAAAGGAGTGTTTTTTAGGCTTTTCTAGTTTCGCTAAAAAGGTCACTCCCGGTGAAGGGATCTCAGCTCTTTCCTCATCGAATAAGGTGCAAGATATTTCATAAATACCGCTGTGCAAAGCAAGAACTATAGAAGCAATCAAAAACTAAACCGTGAGTTTGTAGCATCTGCCAGTTTTGCAAAAGAGGTCACTCCCGGTGAAGGGATCTCGTCTCTTTCCTTATCGAATAAGGTGCTGGATATTCTACATGGAATACCGCTGTGGAAAGCAAGAACTGTAGCTACACTTTTTGAAAATTTGATTCTACAACATCTTTTAGGTTTCTTTTCTTTTATTAATCTCATTAATAAAACCCATCATTTAAGCTTCCTAAGCATCACAGAAGAAACAAAAGCAGCAATATTTATATATCAACATATAGTATAAGCATTCGTCTCAGGCAGTAATATGATCTCATCACAGAACATTGCAGCAGAAGTCAACATATGAAATAGTGGATATACTAGGACATCCGTGTTTTATTTTGAGCCTATATAAAACACGGATTCCACAGTCGCGATGAATAGCCAAACCCACATCCCTAGACCCCTACGAGAGCGGCATGTAACTCTGCCAATTCTAGGGTTAGGAGACCTAGTCTCGACTCCTCGAGATGGCCTCCCACTGGACCCTAGAACCCGGTTACTTGTGCTCTCCGCCTTGGGTCTATCCTAATGCGGAAAAATAAATAATATACAATGGTGACATCAAACTCAACCCGGAAGTGCCCCAATAAAAGAATATTACATACACATGAATTTTACATGAATGAAAAAGAAAACTCTCATCTCACATAAAACCCCCGGCTGTTCAATACATAATGATGCAATATAACATATCACTGCAACACATAAACATCATATTTAACTAGGCGAAGTTAGATAATTCGACAGACACAACGAATTCCCAAAATACCCCAGTGAGCTCAACATTTGAGCAGAAAATAAAAATTCCCAGTAGCATGCCCCAGCACCTATAAACCGTCGTTGAAGTGCCCGTCCCAAGCCTCCACAGTTTGGCAGCGTAACCGGCGTCAAAACCAGGTTTTGGCCGTGGTTACGCGGTCACTGTAGCGAGTTAGGGACTCTTTCTTCAGGTGGGTCCATAAAATTCCCAGCATGATTTTCTGAGTATTTTTAATATGATAAATTTCAACTTTTGAAAAAATTTCCAGCAAGGGGTTAATTCTCGGTGTTTCGGGGTTCGATCGGACTTCTAACTTCGTCTAGACAACGCCTAATGCTCTAGGTTCGCTCTGATACCACTAAAGGGTTAACTTAGCACCTTAGCAAGGTTTTGGCAGGCATCAAACATGCTACTTTAAAATTATTGGGGTGCTAAGCAAACCCTAACCAAGATCTAAACTAGAGAATTATGGTTAACTTGCATGTAAACAATTTTACATCTAAGAGAGAGAGATTACAACCTTTGTAGTCCGTTCCTTCGCTTCATAAGCTCCGAATAGTAGTCCCTTCGCCGCGATCCATGAACTCCCGGACTCAAGAGAGGATCCACAAGTCGAATGATCCAAGCTTGCTTGAAGACTTCCTTTTCGAAGATGATCTACCTTGAAGAATCTCAAACTCAAGCTCTCACTTCTCTAATCAAGTATTAGTGAAGTGAACACCCTAATCTTGTTGGATATATATTCCCTAGAGGCCTACATTGTATAGGATGCTTGGGATATGTATGTACATGACAGTCTTGCTTGAAATGATAGTACACTATTTAGTTTGTCTTTATCTTAACATATGATATATTTTGTGTTGTATTCATTTATATACATATTGATAGAGCCCATAGGGCGTTTGCCTGACTACCGGCGTTGTGATGGCAGTCATACTAGTGGGAGCTGGATAGTCAATAGGCACATCCTTAGATGTCCCTAGTCGCAGGAGTATCGAGACTGGGCATCGATACTCCGGAGTAGACTAGTGTATACATATCTAGACCCTGACGAGGGGCGATGGATTGGTCCCGCAGCCATTGGTGATGTGCACCTAAGATTGTATACAGATGCTCACTGGGTGTGAATACACTGGACAGGACTCGCCGAGAACTGACTGGATGGTATTATACCTAACGTCAGATAGCAGTTCTCAGGTGACATGTGTGCAGATAGTCTGTTGACTTAAAGTCATCATTTTTCTCGTGTGAGTTCCCACTGTGCTTTGATTATTACCCTACCACGGCTCAAAGGAGTCATGCAAACAGGATTTAGTTGGGCACAGTCCCGAGCCACGTGGAGGCAGTGAGCGACTGTTAGGGATTCGTCTCTCCCGGTATAGGGAGTTGATATCGCACTGTGGTCGGTTGGTCATTACCATAAGTCCCTGGCCAGGGCTGATTGAGAATTACTGATGGACTGATCAGTAGATTCTCGGATGGTCTTGAGCCATACCGACATGACTTCTACGGTTATTAGGGGTCTGACGTCCACCATCTCCCTAGACCATACATGCGATACTCTTAGACGAACAGACCGGACTGTGCGGATATTATCACGGACAGGCTCAGTAGGATTTCGGATAGGTTACCTCATCGGCTTTCTTATCGACAACTACCTGGGGACCGTTACGTACAGCTAGTGCCGCTTGCGATCTGTGGTTAAACCCACTGCCAGCGTAGTAGTCGAGTCTTTAGAGTCCCACACAGAGATTTCCCAACTCCAGGCGAAAAGATATAGAGGTCGTATGGTTTTACGACAAAGGTTCGGACGCATACGTGTTTAAACGCACGTACGACATTCGGACAGTTTTTACTAGCCGACTTTGGTTTAAGCCAGATTCTAGTATCAGGTTATTGGATTTATACAGTCCAAATTTTTTTCGTGTTTTCACGGATGAGAGGGGCGTTCTTGTAATTTTCCGAGAAGCTTCTAGAAGGTGATGACTTGGAGGGAGAGGTGGCATTATCATTTAATGATTTAGTGACTCATTGTGAGTGATTCATCTTGTCAATAATGCATCATTAAATGCTTAATGACTCACATGATGAATCACCCACTTGCATTAATGAAACATGATGAATAATCTCATATTATTTATTTCTTTTTAATTCATTATGTTTCATATATCAAGTGAGAAGCTATTTCATTATTATTATTATTATCATTATCATCTTCTCACTCTCTCTCTTCAAGCTCTCTCTCCTTCACCAATCCCTAATCCTACCCCTCATGAGTTGAGAACAAGGATTAGGAAAGACTAATTACTCCATAACCTATCTCTACATCACCTTAGCTACTCTATTTAGCAACTAGAGAAACTAAGTAACTCAAGTTTAGAGGTTATAGCTTGGATTAGGGTTCTCGGGTGGATCGTCTATCACGGAAGGAAGCCGAGGAGGACGTGGAGATCCTAAGAGGCCGTAGATAACATAAAGACGAAGGACTAGAACCGTTTGGTATAATCTCTTAACATAGTAGTTTAGAACTCTATAGGTTTTGTGAAGTGTTGTTTAGCAAACGATTCATACGGTTATTCGATGTTTAACCAAAGAACAAGATCGTTTTTCATATTTCCGCCTCCCCACAAGTATTGGGGTGTTGAACATCGACTTACAGTGGTATCAGAGCCTAACTAAACAATAATTAACACACTTGCAAAATTGTATGAATTTCGAACGAAAAAACAAACCGGAAAAACCCCGATATCACGAAGTTTCTGTCGAATTTTAAATGAGGTCGAAAAATTTTTCAGGGACCTTCAGAATGACCTAAATGAAAGTATAAGAACTCCCAAGAAAATTGGGCTCCTGAATCGGCCAAAGCGCCGCGGAACCGCGGCCGATCCCACCGATCCACCGCGATTCCGCGGCCGAGTTGTGGCCGATTCAGCCCAAATTTCCGGTGTAGGTTCTCTGTGATATTTGGTATTTTCTGGTAATTTTTAATTTTTGCTCAGGTTTCAGATTTACAGAGAAGTATTGGAGCTAAATTAAATGTGTTTAATCGATCGAAATTATACGGTATTTGCATGTTTGATTATATCTGTGAAATGTTTTATGTGTTCGTAAACCTCCCCTAACTGCTAGTATGTCGGTTGGTAAGGGGTTGCACATATCAGTGATGTGAAATATAACTGTTTGTGTATATAAACTGTATTGGACTGTTGTGGTGATTAGCCGGGTTTTGTGATAGGTTATTGTATTAATTCATTTGATGTAAATGTAATAAGTTGTAATATTATTTTGCGGGCACATCCAGGTTGCGGTTGTAGCCACCGTTGTATTATTTCTTTTTATTGTTTTTGCTCCTATGATAGACCCAAGGTGGGGTGCACAAACTACCGGGTATTTTGAAGTGTTGAGGCAGACCGCTTCACTTCTGGTACTTGGCGGGTAGTTTGCCGTACCCGTAGGGGTCTGGGGTGGGAAAATGGCTATTCATCACAACTGTGTAATCCGTCTTTCATTGCAGGCTCAAAAGAAATGCGGATTGCTTGCAAATCCAATATTGTTTATCTGTGATCTGGAATGCCTATTATTGCGTCTGACGAATGTACAATATCTATATATGATAGCTATTTAGACGTCGCTTATGTTTTACACCCGTGCTAGCCCAGCCCCCGCTCTGTCGTTAGTTAAGTAACCTAACGGTTGATGACGGTACCACGTGGCGAATGCGGATGGCATAAGAGGACGTTGTATTTTCGTTGTTATCTGTAATGATAGGTTAATGATGGGACGCATTATTATTAATGCAAAGAAAATAAAACCTAAACTGAATCGTTGGAACAATTTCTAAAAACCACTCGGTTTTCTTGAAAAAGTAAATTTTAAATGCGGAGCTTAAACCACTCCTTTTAAATAAAAGCTATCTCTGTTCCTTCGATCATATCAAGTTCATTACGTTAACGGTTTTTTGCCAAAAAACTAGCCGTAACCATCCGTCGTTTCAGATAGACAGCACATCGTATTCATGCTATGCTTGTTGGCCTACGTCAAGGCATAGTGAATCGTAGCAGTGTGTGTGCCTATTTGTTGCATAGATAGATGCATTAGTTTAATACAGACGTACACCTTGTTGGCTTACGTCAAGGGCTTGTACGATATACTTAAATTGATCAGGACAAGGACGGGTAGAACTTGACTTGCGTCTTATGACTTGTTGGCCTACGTCAAGGTCTATAAGAGCTTGGGGTAAAAATCACATCGGGAGTTTCAAACATAAAGGAAACTTGCAGATTTAGCTTACCTTCTGGAGTGTGGTGACTAGAGTGGCTTCCATCTAGGGCATCATGCAATGATAGTTGGATCCCGATCCCACTGATGAGTAGGATTACTCTCGGGAATTTTTCTCACTTAACAATCAATGCTATAAACCAAGTAGGTGACTAGAAAAGTGTTAGAGGGGCTACGCCTCCAGGGAAAAGAGGTTATTTAATTAAGGAACTTCGCGAAAGCGTTGGAAAACCTCCCTCGAAGTACCAACACTAGCCTGGCTGAAAGGTTAAGCAAGTATTGTGACGTGTGATTAAAACCTGACTAGTTCTTCTTTTAGATTTTGAAGAAGGATTTGAGGAAACAGCGGGAGACATCCTGTTTAGATAAATTAATAACCAATCTAAACTTGCAAGGGCATATGCTCAGTGTTTCTTTTCTCTCTCTCTGGTAGCTACCATGACTGGATTAAAACTATTACTCGAAAAGAATATACTGACCGGGCAGAACTATAAAGATTGGCTAAGGAACGTCAATATTGCGCTGACTTATGACAAAGTTGCATATGTTACCACCGCTGCTCCTCCCCTTATCCCAGGACCAGATTCCTCAGTTGCGGACAAGGAAGTTCGCAAAACCTGGGATGTAGATTGTGAGCGAGCTAAGTGTATCGTGCTGGCGTCCATAAATAATGAACCCCAGAAACAGCACGAGAGTATGGATATTGTATCCATATTCCTCCATTGCAAGGAATTGTATGGTGAACACTCCCGTATCCCGAGGTACGAGACCTCAAGGAAACTCTTCCAGATGAGGTTAGCTCCAGGATCGCCTGTAGGAGAGCACGTCCTCAAAATGATCACCCTCATTGAGGAACTCCCAAACCTGGGATGCGTGCTAGAGAATGATTTGTATATCGACTTGATTTTGCAATCCCTCCCCTACACCTTCTCTCAGTTTGTGCTGAACTTCAATATGCACGAGATGGAAGCTGATCTTCCAAAGCTCCTCAACATGTTGAGGGTAGCAGAGAGCTCCTTGAGAAAGGAGAAGACCCCCGTTCTGTATGTCGGCCAATCATCCTCTTCTAAATCTAAAGCGAAAGCTAAAGGGAAGAAGAAGATGAAAGCCACCAAACCGAAGGGTAGGGTTAAGAAGGTGCAGGGAACGAACAAGGCAGGAAGGGTGAAGGCAGAAAAGAACGAATGCTTTTATTGTCACAAGCAAGGGCACTGGAAGAAGGATTGTCAGGCCTTCAAAGCCAAGGACATGAAGCAAGTAGTTGCTTCTACTTCAGGTGTGTTTGTAATCGAAAATTATTTTTCAGTTAACTCTACATCATGGGTACTTGATACCGGTTCTGGTTCTCATATCTGTAATTCATTGCAGAATCTGAGAAATAGTAGAGTGCTGGGAACAGGTGATATGACTCTCCGGATGGGCAATGGAATGCATGTAGATGCAATTGCAATAAGGGAATATCACCTAGGATTGACTAGTGGACACATTTTGGTGTTGTACAGCTGTTTTTGTATTCCCACTATATTGTGTATTATTATATCAGTATCTTTGTTATCGAATGAAGGATATAGTTTTGCGCTTGAAAGAAATGTTACGAACATTCACCTAAATCAAGAACTGATTGGGTATGGCACACTGGAAAACGGCATATACATACTTAATCAACCTTAAATTTTCAATATTCAAAACACGCGTAAAAGAAAGGCTCCAGATTCGAATCAAGCCTTCCTATGGCATTGTAGACTTGGTCATATAAATGAAACAAGGTTGACTAAGTTACATAAAGATGGATATTTAGATCCGTTTGAATATTCATCATATGCAACTTGTCAATCTTGTATCAAAGGAAAAATGACCAAATCTCCGTTCACCGGACACGGAGAAAGAGCCACTGAACTCTTGGGACTTGTACACAGTGATGTATGTGGTCCGATGTCTACGCATGCACGAAGTGGTCACTCCTACTTCATCACTTTTACTGATGACTTCTTTAGGTATGGACATGCGTTCTTAATGAAACATAAATCCGAGGCTTTTGAGAAGTTTAAGGAGTATAAAAATGAAGTAGAGAATCAAACTGGTAAAAGCATCAAGACACTTCGATCTGATCGAGGCGGAGAATACTTAAGTACCGGTTTCCTTGAATGCTTAAAAGAGAATGGAATTCTCTCTCAGCTTACTCCACCTTATACACCTCAGAATAATGGTGTATCAGAAAGGAGGAATCGCAGGCTATTAGATATGGTGCGTTCAATGATGAGTAGTGCTGAGTTGCCACTTTCCTTCTGGGGATTTGCTCTAGAATCAGCAGCATACCTATTAAATAGAGTTCGGACTAAGTCTGTGCCAACCACTCCATATCAAATGTGGAGCGGGAAGAGACCATATCTCAAGTATAATAAGATATGAGGGTGTCCGGTATATGTTAAAAAGCATAATTCGGACAAGCTCGAGGCACGATCGGTTTTGTGCAAGTTTGTAGGATACCCCAAGCATTCAAGGGGGTATATGGTCTACCACACTGAAGAACAAAAGGTGTTTGTCGCTCGCCACATTGTCTTCTTAGAAAACGAATTTCTTGCAAAAGAAATTAGTGGGAGAGCGGTAGAACTGGAAGAAATTCCAGAACCTCAAACTGCTACTGAGGACTTAGAAGAATCTCAGATTTCAATAGAACATGACGAACCAACGCCACTCCGCAGATCTAGTAGACTTTCTCATCCTCCTGAAAGATACTATGGTTTTCTTCTTGATGGGGATCGAGAGGATTGCATCATCGATAATGATGAGCCTACTAGTTTTCAGCAGGCTATCACGAGTAGAGACTCAATGAAGTGGCTGGATGCTATGAGATCCGAAATGGAATCCATGTACACCAATAAAGTATGGACTTTAGAAGTTGCTCCTCCTGGGGTAAAACCAGTTAGGTGCAAATGGATCTTCAAAAAGAAGTTTGGTGTATTTGGACAAGTGGAAACCTACAAAGCTAGACTAGTTGCAAAAGGTTTTCATCAAAGACCAGAATTGGACTATGATGAAACTTTTTCACCAGTAGCTATGCTTAAATCCATTCGGATCATGCTTGCCATTGCTGCCTTCCATGACTATGAAATCTGGCAAATGGATGTAAAAACAGCTATTCTAAATGGACATTTAGAAGAGAGCGTTTACATGGATCAACCAGAAGGTTTCTTAGACGGTGGGAGCAGCGGAAGAGTGTGCAAATTGCTTAAATCCATTTATGGGTTAAAGTAAGAATCGCGGAGTTGGAACATCTGCTTTGATGAGACAGTCAAGGAATTTGACTTTATCAAAAATGTAGATGAACCATGTATTTATAGGAAGATTGTAGAAGGAGCAGTATTCTTCCTCGTTTTATACGTCGACGACATACTACTGATAGGGAATGATATCCCTATGCTACAATCAGTAAAGCTCTTCTTGTCACAGAAATTCTCCATGAAAGACTTGGGAGATGCAACATACATTCTGGGCATTAAGATCTATCGTGATAGATCTAATAGAATGTTGGGACTTTCACAATCCAGGTATATAGACACTATACTAAAGAGATTTAATATGGAAGATTCCAAGCGCGATAATATGCCCGCTTGTCACGGAATCACCCTCTCCAAAGAGATGTCTCCAAAGACTGATGAAGAGAGGGTTCGCATGGGCATTATACCCTACGCTTCAGCGGTAGGATCTATAATGTATGCGATGTTATGTACCAGGCCAGATGTAGCTTACGCACTTAGTGTGGTAAGCAGGTACCAATCTGACCCAGGTGAGAAACATTGGATAGCAGTGAAGAACATTCTCAAGTACCTGAGAAGGACTAAGGAGATGTTCTTGATTTACGGTAATGGGGACCTCCAGGTAGAGGCTTTTACCGACACCGGCTTCCAAAGTGACAAAGATGATTCTAAATCCATTTCGGGTTTTGTGTTTACCCTCAATGGAGGGGCGGTATGTTGGAGGAGTTCCAAACAGGATACCGTAGCAGACTCAACTATGGAGGCTGAGTATATAGCTGCTAGTGAAGCCGCAAAAGAGGCTGTCTGGATGAAGAAATTCATTTCTGAACTTCAAGTGGTTCCGTCCATTGCCAATCCAATACCTTTGTATTGTGATAACAATGGGGCTGTAGCATTAGCAAAGGAACCAAGGTCCCATCAGAAATCCAAGCATATCTTAAGGTGGTTTCACCCGATCAGGAAGATCGTGGATCGTCGGGAGATCGAGGTATGGAGAGTAGATACAAAAGACAACACGGCAGATCCATTCACCAAGGCCATTCCTCAAGTCCAGTTCGAGAGGCTGTTTGAGATGTTGGGCATGCGTTACGCCAGCAACTGGATCTAGTACAGATAGTAGGTACTCATTGCGCCAATTATAGGCCTCAGTGCAAGTGGGAGATTGTATGATATATATGCCCTAGAGGCCTACATTGTATAGGATGCTTGGGATATGAATGTACAAGACAGTCTTGCTTGATATGATAGTACACTATTTGGTTTGTCTTTATCTTAACATATGATATATTTTGTGTTGTATTCATTTATATACATATTGATAGAGCCCATAGGGTGTTTGCCTGACTACCGGCGTTGTGATGGCAGTCATACTAGTGGGAGCTGGATAGTCAATAGGTACATCCTTAGATGTCCCTAGTCGCAGGAGTATCGAGACTGGGCATCGATACTCCGGAGTAGACTAGTGTATACATATCTAGACCCTGACGAGGGGTTATGGATTGGTCCCGCAGCCATTGGTGATGTGCACCTAAGATTGTATACAGATGCTCACTGGGTGTGAGTACACCGGACAGGACTCGCCGAGAACTGACTGGATGGTATTATACCTAACGTCAGATAGCAGTTCTCAGGTGACATGTGTGCAGATAGTCTGTTGACTTAAAGTCATCATTTGTCTCGTTTGAGTTGTCACTGTGCTTTGATTATTACCCTACCACAGCTCAAAGGAGTCGTGCAAACAGGTTTTAGTTGGGCACAGTCCCGAGCCACGTAGAGGCAATGAGCGACTGTTAGGGATTCTTCTCTCCCGGTATAGGGAGTTGATATCGCACTGTGGCCGGTTGGTCATTACCATAAGTCCCGGGCCAGGGCTGATTGAGAATTACTGATGGACTGATCAGTAGATTCTCGGATGGTCTTGAGCCATACCGACACGACTTGTACGGTTATTAGGGGTCTGACGTCCACCACCTCCCTAGACCATACATTCGATACTCTTAGACGAACAGACCGGACTGCACGGATATTGTCACGGACAGGCTCAGTAGGATTTCGGATGGGTTACCTCATCGGCTTTCTTATCGACAACTACCTGGGGACCGTTACGTACAACTAGTGCCGCTTGCGATCTATGGTTAAACCCACTGCCAGCGTAGTAGTCGAGTCTTTAGAGTCCCACACAGAGATTTCCCAACTCTAGGCGAAAAGATATAGAGGTCGTATGGTTTTACGACAAAGGTTCGGACGCATACGTGTTTAAACGCACGTACGACATTCGGACAGTTTTCACTAGCCGGCTTTGGTTTAAGCCAGATTCTAGTATCAGGTTATTGGATTTATACAGTCTAAAGTTTTTCCGTGTTTTCACGGATGAGAGGGGCGTTCTCGTAATTTTCCGAGAAGCTTCTAGAAGGTGATGACTTGGAGGGAGAGGTGGCATTATCATTTAATGATTTGGTGACTCATTGTGAGTGATTCATCATGTCATTAATGCATCATTAAATGCTTAATGACTCACATGATGAATCACCCACTTGCATTAATGAAACATGATGAATAATCTCATATTATTTATTTCTTTTTAATTCATTATGTTTCATATATCAAATGAGAAGCTATTTCATTATTATTATTATTATCATCTTCTCACTCTCTCTCTTCAAGCTCTCTCTCCTTCACCAATACCTAATCTTACCCCTCATGAGTTGAGAACAAGGATTAGGAAAGACTAATTACTCCATAACCTATCTCTACATCATCTTAGCTACTCTATTTAGCAACTAGAGAAACTAAGTAACCTCAAGTTTAGAGGTTATAGCTTGGATTAGGCTTCTCGGGTGGATTGTCTATCACGGAAGGAAGCCGGGGAGGGCGTGGAGATCCAAAGAGGCCGTAGATAACATAAAGACGAAGGACTAGAACCGTTTGGTATATTCTCTTAACATAGTAGTTTAGAACTCTATAGGTTTTGCTAAGTATTGTTTAGCAAATGATTCATACGGTTATTCGATGTTTAACCAAAGAACAAGATCGTTTTTCATATTTCCGCCTCCCCACAAGTATTGGGGTGTTGAACATCGACTTACAGATCTAAGTAGCAAGAATAGATGAAGATGATGAAGTAGGAATTTTGCTATCTTTTTGTAACATTTTGAAAATCGTTTCGGTGAAATTTCGGAAAATCGATAAAACAAGGGGGTTTTCTGTAAAAAGTCAAAATACAAATATCTTTATTATAAAATTATATATACATATTCTAACTATGTAATTGCTAGTATTGGGTGTTTATTGAGCCACTGGTGAAATTTCAAATTTTCTGAAAAATTTTCCGAAAATAATTATTTTAATATTATTTTAAGCCGTCACTAATAATTTTAATTAGGGAAAATTACAAATTGGAATGAGTTGAAACAAATTTTGTGCATCATAACACATTAAACAAAATTTTATCATGTGGTTTTTGAAATGAAATGGTTTGCCAAAACGGTGTTAGAAAATATCGAAGAAAAAGGCTTAAATAGTGATATTAGTGTTAATGGAAATTAGGGTATATCATTTATTATTTTTCCCTCAACCACACAAACCAAATTTCCCCTCCTTGGCTGAGCCCATGGCAGCCCATTACCCAAGTTCCCACTTAAAAAATGAGAGAAGCAAAACAAATGAAAAGAAAACAAAAGAAATGAGTGAAATAGTAAAATGAGTTTGGGCTTTGACTTTGGTGGACTTTGGACTTTACTCCCTTGACTTTTCCCCACCTCACCCTCTCTTCCTCACCCTTGTAGCCGGCCCTAGGTAGCAGCCCTCCCTCCCTCTTCACAATTCCCATCACATTCTCACATCATTTAATAGAAAAAGGGAATTGTAAAAAGGGTGTAATGAAGGGTTTATTTGAAAAGATGCATTAAATGAGGTGGTTTTACACGCACACCCACATTTCCACTCTCTTTTGCTCTCCCATTTCCTGCAACATGGCCGAGCCTCCTCCATGATCAGCCCAAAAAAAATTCTCCTCATTTTTGGCTCAAAAATCTTCTCATTTCCATTAAAATGCTTCCAAATTACCAGTAATTCCTAGTTAACTCCTAACCCTTTATTTCCTTGGCCAATCAAGTGTGGATCTTGGGCAATGAAGCTAGACTTGGGGGGCTAAGTTTCTTGTAGATCTACAAAATTGTGAGGTATAAATCTCAACTCATGTTTTCATTGTTGCTAAATTATCTAAATCTAGCCTAATTAGGTATTATTGTGGTTTAATTTCTAGATTTCGAAATTCTAAGAGAAGGGTTTGAATATGAATTAGGGATTAACCATCACACTAGGTTAATCAAGTGTAAATTTACGTCCTAAGATGTGCACAATCTAGATTTGTTGTTAATTTTGTAATGAGTTACTTCAAAGTTGTTAAGATTTAATAATTTTATAAACTAGGTTTTTGTAATCTATGAAAGTAACTAATAGAAAAATCCAATTAGGTTATTTATGACTTTATTAACATTTTAAATTGTAGTTTAATGCTTTAGATTATGCAAATCCAAGCTAAATTGTTGTTTGTGCATTTTTGCTATAAAATGGTTGAAATGTGGAGGTGATTTGTATGACCTAATTATGTTGTTAAGTGAGCATTTTGGCCATTAGAATCGTTAAAATATTTAGTTTGGGTAAAACATCAAGTTTTGAACCGAAATGGGAATTTGGGGTAACTAGGTTTTTAAGAAATAAAACGATTTGTTTACTCTTATGGTTTTGATAAATTGAAACCTATTTCTTATATAATTAGTGAGTTTTGAAACCACGATTGGTGCGTTTGAGATTTTCGCAATCACTCGGCGTTTGTACGCCGATGTCGAGGGTTTTGGGTTGATTTGTGAAAGCAAACTATAGGTTTTGACCTATGTGGGATTCATGTGTCGTTTTGGTCATGAGTCGGATTTTAATGCGATACGGTGCGTTATGATATGTAGGTTACCCATGTGGACTTTGAGACGACAAGCAAGCACGTGGCGACGTCGGCAGCGACGAGCGAGGACCAGGTGAGTAGATTTATATCTATGGGGAGAAGTCGGGTGGATGGCGTATAGCACCCCCGCAGTCCGTAGTATAGTTCATATATATATATGTTTATATAGGTGTTTTACGATATGAGAATGTTTATTCATGATATGATTATGTGTTCATGGATTAGCTTTGGGTTAGTTGCGAAACCCTAGAGTAGTTGTTATACCCACATACGCACACACAGACTTGCATACATTACTTTCTTGTGCGTAGATGGGGATGTGTATATATGTATATATGCGTGGGTATGGGACTATGCATATATACATTCATATACATATGCACGGATGATGAGGATAGTACTTGGGATTTGAGATGAGTCGATGAGATCGGTGATATGGCAGGGTTCGTATTTGAGATACGACATGACGTTGTAGCGGATCCTTGACGTAGTGTTTTGACACACGTGCATGCATACTTAGGCGGTCTCAGTATTGTACTAGACGTAGATCAGTACCCCGATCATGATATTTGATAAAGAGGATACCAGATGAATAGTATGATGAATGTGATATTGACCCGTACCCAGATTTGGGATGCCGTACGACGGATTTACGTACGTGGTATATATTGATTATTGATCCACACTCTTGACTTAGGAATGTCTGATTATAGATATGGTATCGGATGTGATATTATTGAGGCGGGATCACCGACTAATATATATATAATTATATATATATATATATATGTATCGATTTAGATGTTAGGCGGTTTCCTTACCTTCAGTTAGCCTGTTAGCTTACCCTATAGTTTAGTATAGTTGGTAGACTAGATTCGACTCCTACCTATTTCAAAAGCTAACGAATCGCGGGTATTTTAAAAGACAGGTCAAGGGATTCTACGGATATTTTAAAAGACGTATCTTTTCTTAAAAACACCGTAGCCCTTATTTTCAAAACACCACGATTCGTGTTATTTTTAAAAGGCACCATTGTTTGACTTATAGTTATCGTTGTGTCTACTATTCTGCTCCCGCACATTATTGCAGTTCGCTCCGCATCGCATATTCATTTTGTGATTTCATATGCTATTGTTGATATTATGCTGTTAGGACACCAGCACCATTACCGATGATGCGTATGTACCACGTACACTTACTTGCCGGCTCACACACATCTTCATCGGTAATTGCCATGTCACGTACACTTAGAAAATACTATTACATTGACACAGCTTGTTATCTAATAGTTTAGACATGATATTAGTGTACTTGCCTTATATGCTTGTTCAGACATTGTATTTATTACCTGCTGCTTCATGCATGTTATTATTCACTGTTATGCCGCATTCATGGATTCTCATGTCTATATTCACTGTTTACATGCTATTGAGGATTTGGATTCAGATTTTCATGAGATTTCCTGGATTTGGGGGAAAACCGCCAAAAAACATTTATAAACTTCTTTTCTCTCTCTTTTAAATGAAAAGTGCGGTTTTCCCATGATGTATGAGTCGTCCACCATGAGTTTGCTGATGGATTTCGAGACCTGATTCGAGGAGTTGGATGAACCGTTTCGGGTACATGGTGGGCGCGGTGCGGTACCCCGGGGCGAGAAGGTCGTGTTGTTGACGTTGAGCCTGGCAGGGGAGCACTACCGACCGGTGATTTTACCCGACGCGTCGGATATCCGGAGGATACCGTCGTGGTCTTGAGATTGATGGTAGGGGCCGGTCTGGATTGACGGCGCCCTAGATAGTGAGATTGAGATCCTGAGATATTGAGACATTAGGATTTATGTTTTGTGTCGATGCTAGACACTGTTTATGCTGATTTCATTTATGATACCTCTTTTAAAATGACAGAAATGTCACTAAATTTTGAAAGCAGTTTTATTCAGTACATGCATTCTGTTTCATGCATTCATACATCATCCATATGATATATTGCTACCTGAAGCACTGACACGGGCACATGGGATTACACTCGGGTTAGATATTTACCCTAGTCATTGTTATAGGCAGCATGTTATATATATTTGAATATATATTATGATCGTTGACCTAGGATTGCGTTGTTCATGCGGTTTCTGCTCGTAGATGTTTTTCTATTCACGAGTTGGCAACTCACCCCCGTTGTGCCACAGTTCTTGCAGGTTTTGCTATACAGGTTCCATTACGGCTTTGCTGGCACTGCTTCTTTCGGGTGACTTGCTAGTAGGTGGGTTTATTGGTATCGTACCCATCATATTACTTTGTATAATACTATTCAGTTGTATCTAGTAAATTCCATCAACCAAACATGTATTTATTTTGAGATAGAGACCACTGATGTTATTCTTTCGAATTTAGAGTTGCGCGTTATATTTCTGTGGATTTCTTGTGTTTTGAGTTTCCTTTTGAGTTTTTGATCCTCGCCCTTGGCGTTATATATTATATTGCTTGTGTGGTTGTGACCGTCAATTGACGAAGAGCTAGCTCCCGCTTGGGGATGCCTTTTATTGATTTCGTATACTATTCATGTTGTATCCCGTTTGGGGGCCAGTATTTACAATGGAGACTCTGCCGAAATTTTCAAGAAATATTTGATGTTTTTAAATATGCATAATTCGGCTAATAAAACTACTTGATTTAAATTGGTTTATCCTTCTCCCTCCTACTTTTCTTGGTTTGGATTTCTGGGTTTTCGGCTTACTTAGATTACGCACGCCTCGAGACGTTTCGTAGTTTAAGTGCCGGTCATGTTCCATACTTTCGGGACGTGACACTTTTGTTTTCAATTTCTCACTTTAAATCATCACTTCACAAAATGCTAGAAAGCTTTTTCAAGAAGGAGGAAGAAGAAGAAAGCTTTTGTGATGAATAATAAATTATTGTTGTGGTTACAAATGGCAACCATGAGTTAATAAATGAAGGCATTAAATCATGTAGAGAATAAACTAGAGTTAAGGGTTTGGGTTGGGTTAACAAATATCTACACAAAATATCAAGCTAGAAAACAAAAAAGGAAAGCTTCATGAAAAAGCTATCCCAAAAGCTAACTCAAATCCAAAACCTAACTTTGTTTAAACTTAACAACCATGTTGCATTTGTAACCCTAACTTGTTACAATATTATATATCACATATACAATATATTTTATAACAAAAGAAAATAATACAATTAACATATATCGTATATACATCAATGTATTATCCAATGAGAAAATGAATCAATAAAGCGAGCTTATATTAGTTAACTTAATGTAATATATCACTTATATAATTATACATTAAATTATCGAATCAACTCATGATCCGACAATCCGGCTATATTGCTTATAACCGACTAATATAAACATATACCAATTCATCGAATCAACACTTGATCCGATGACCCAGCTATATCTCATATACCCAGCCGATATCTCATATCGCGAGAATATAATACGGTATCTCATATCGTATTATTCTCGGTCACGCACATATCACATATGTGCTCCTACTCCGTTTAACTTGAGCCAGGAAACCTCTCTGTAGGACTCTAAAGAATCGTCAATACGCCGGCAGTAAGTGATGATCATATCAAACACCCACAAGCTGCAAGCGGTCAGCTAAACGTAACAGCCACCCTTGTATTGAGGAATCAGAAGATCAACAAGGAAGCCTGTACATTCTCCTGCAAATCTAATCAGTAACACTCCCGTACAGTCCGATCACTTCGTCTGATATGTTGCATATCTAGTCTAGAGGTGGTAAACGTCATACCCCAGTAACTGATAAGTCGTATCGATGTAAGGCTCATAACGGGTCGAGAAACTACTGATAACTCTTACCAGTAAATCTCCATATCAGCCCTTGCCAGGGACTTCTTGTTATATCCAATCGAACACAGCATAACATCTACTCCCTATACCGGGAGAGACGAAACCTCTCTTATCGCTCATTGCCTCCACATGATTCGGGACTGTACCCAAAAGCCACCGTTTTGCACGCCCTCTTGGACGTGGTAAGGTGGAAATCAAAGCACAGTGGGAGTCACACAAGTCTCTATGACGATCTCAGGTGTACAGACTAACCTGTATCAGTGTCACCGGAGAACTGCTATCTGACGATAGGTATAATACCATCCACGAGTTCTCGGTGAGTCCGTTCAGTGTACCCAGTCTCCATTGAGCACCCGTATACCATCTTTGATGTCCAACACCAATGGATATGGGATCATCCATTGCCCATCATATGGGTCAAGATGCGTGTACGCTAGTCTACTCTGGAGTATCGATGCCATGTCTCGATACACTCTCGACTAGGAAAAGTTATAGGATGTACTCGTTGTCTACCCTGGCCCTACTAGTATGATCTCATCGTAGTCCTAGTAGTCAAGTACCTATCCTAAGGGCTTCATCAACATGTGATCAAAAAACAGTATTTGTTAACACGTTAAGACAAAGTGAAACCAGATAGCATATTATCATATCGAGCAAGAAAGTCCTCTCTATATATTTCCAAGCATCCATTATAATATAAATCACATGTAAAACAATGGACTCTAGGGCATATACATAACTAACACTTTCTACACCATTCTACACTCTTTTCTCACTCTCCCTTCATTCCACTCTCCATGGCCGAAATTACCTTTGGCAGCCCCCATTTTTCCCCCTCTCATTTTCTCTCAAAAATTCATCTTTTGCCTCAAAAATTCAATAAAATCTACACCAATTTCCATTAACTCCTAATCCAACCTTTAACCCTTGTTCCTTGGCCAAATCAAGCATGGATTTTTGGAGCAAGACATTACTACAAATAAGGGTTTCCCCTACGGATTTATCCGTAGGGGCAACCCACAGCCCCTACGGATATATGTGTAGTGGCGAAAAAATACCCCGTAGGTGCAAAGCCCGCAGGTGCAAGTTGAAGCCCTGAACATGCCCCTACGGGCAAATTCTTGCCCCTACGGATTTATGTGTAGGTCCTGTTGCCCCTACAGAATAGGCCGTAGGGTAAAAAAAGCTATATTATTTACGGTTTTTTTTAATATATTAAATGTACCTACGGACATAACCGTAGAGCCATGTACTACCCCCTACGAATATCTGCGTAGGTACCTATCCGTAGGGGCAAAATATCAGGAATCCTGATATTTTGCCCCTACGGATAACCCCGTAGGGGCGAGACCGTGGCCCTACGGATATGTCCTTAGGGGCACTCTCAACCCCCTGGTACTGAGATCAGGGGGGAAATATCAGTTACTACTGATATTTTGCCCCTACGGATATAGCCATAGGGGCAACATGTGTACCTACGGATTAATCCGTAGGTACATATTATCTGTATTTTTTTTTTTAAAATGGGCTGCTTGACTTTTTTCCGCCCTGTGCATAATAATATATACATCAATCAAATATAAAATTAATCATCACCCAACATATATCGCAGTATTCATAATCACATCTCACGCATATATATAATATACAAAAGAAACCCAAAAACTGAATATGATATAAATATAAACCAATATCAATATCGTTTCAAAATGTAGTACAGTGTGTATGATATAAATAAATACATGTTTCAAAAAATAAGAACCAAAAAGCTACCCTAGTTCGGTCCAGCTCCACCTCTGAATAACGATAGAATAACGCGCGCCTGCTCCTCGGTCAATAAACTCTGCAATTCGGCGCGAGCGGGAGTCTGAGCGGCCTGTGGAGCTGGCGATATGGTCTGCGCAGCCACCGTCGAGGTAGTCTCTTGCTGAGCCGCGGCTGTGGGAGTCTGAGCGGGCAGTGGAGCTATAGGAGCTGTCTGCGGAACCGCAGCCGATGTAGTGGCTTGCGGAGCCGCAGCCGAAGGAGATGCATATGGAGGCTCGGCCGATGTACCCTGTCGCGTCTGGACATAACGTGTGTAATAAGCGTGTAAGAACTGTGTATTATTCGAAATCGTATCATTATTAAGTTATTTCAAAACCCCGTTTGGATATCTAGTTTGTTGTTTATTTTAATTACATCTGTATGTATGATTAATCAAACTTAAGTCTAAAACCAAATAAGCTCAAGCTACGTACTAATTATGGATATGTTGATATCTATATAATATGACATGATATTTTACTATAAAGTAGTATACATACCAGCATCTCCTTCAACTCCTGAACGGTGGCCCTCAAGCTCTCCAGTTCCTGATGGACACGTCGGTCACTGGAGACGGAGGAAGTAACCACCGGGGTGGAGTCCAACCTCATATAGGCCCTGCTAGGGCCCAGTCCTCGGCCTCTCTCCCAACCTCCGTGGTGCCCTCTGTGTGCGGCGTCCAGAACTGGGGTCAGCAGCCTCGGATCGCTCTGTCCGGTAAAATCGATCCCCGAGGCCTGGGCCTGATCAACCACCCGCTCCTACACCCACATTAAGCAGTAAAGTATAAGTATAAAATTTAAACTTGAACCTTCCAAAACTAAAATTTCAAATTTGGGTAGAAAAAATATTAACACTTACGCAGTACTCCTGGATAGCGACCTCGGGATATCGAAGCTCGCCCGTGGCGGGATCTGTCGAGGTGCCGTGGACGGCAAGATATGCAGACAGCACGCTCGGTGTACCACGGGACGCCACGGTCCGAGATGTCTGCATTATTATAAAGTAACTCTTAATATTAGAAATATTAGAAAATAACTCTTAATATTGCAGAATATCACAAAGGTCGGTCTATTGTAATTTACCGATAACTCCATGGCTCGAGTAATGTTCCTCGAGCCACCTGTGTAAGTGGGGCGACCCTTTTTCGCTGACTTCCTGTTCTCTGTATTCTGAGCGGCCTGTTTCTGCACAACGCATTAATATTTAGTTTTCTAATTAAGAAACACAAAGAAATAAATTATATCATAAATAATGAATTACATTTAAAATACATACCTGTTTGTGTTGGGAGTCGAAATAAGCGCACAATAGAGGCCATGTCTCTACGTCGACTCTCGCAAACGCCGGAGTAGATAGGAAGGCCGCTCTCTTAGCCTCGGGGGTCGCCATCCATAGGGAGTAGCAGTCGGCCTTCAGCTCATTCCTGTTCTATCGGACCTTGGCCTGCATGTTCTTCATCAGGCCATTGTACAAAGCATGAAGGTCGAGCACCCACCCCGGGTGATCAGGGTCGGCTACAGGCTGAAAATCGTAATCCAACTGAAAATACAAAAAAAACATTGTTATTAGATTGAAAGTGTTAATAATAAATATATTGGATAGATCAAATGAAAATATATATTAATACATACCCGAGCCTGATCAAAGAAGAGGGCGAATGAGCGCTGGTGCTGCTCGCCCCACTCAACGTGAAGTGGATAGTTCTTCACGTGCCGGCTCTCATCCCCCAAATACGGGCCGAACCTCTCGGCATGAGGACCGGTATAGCGATAGTCAAGGGTAAAAAAAAGGGGGAATGCTGCCTCCCCCCTAGCTCTTTCAGGCCTCAGCCTATGGGACTGATTCGGGCCTCGAGTCCCCCTCTGGGGATGGGGAGGCCCTGCGTCTGCACGAAATATCAAGACAATCAATAAGACAAAGTTTTATTAAGAAATCAAGGTTAAACGAAAATTCAAGTGTGATATATACCTCCGGTGACTATCGCACGAGCCTGGGCCCGGGCAGCAGCACGAGCGGGACGATAGTTCCTCCGGTGAGGAACAACCGGGGTCCCGGATGCGGACGCATCCCCTCCAACTAGAAAATAAACATCGACGCTAAATTTCCATGATGGTCATATTTATTCAATAGAGCATATGTAAAATGAATAAATATTTTAAATTTATTCATACTAACCTGCAGACGATGCGGAGGGTATGGAAGCGGCAGGAGTGGCCCCTGCAGAAGATGTGGACGCACCACCTATAATTAGACAATTAAAAATAGATTATATAAGTAATTGCTAAAAGAATGTGTAGATCAATAATATAACGTTCTAAATCAATTTGCATACACTATAGGATATATAAACATACCCGCAGGTGCGGTGGTGTCACCACCTACAGCTAGACAATAATAAAAATTGCTAAGTAAGAGCAAAATGAATGTGTTTATTTATGATATAGCATTCTAAATCAATATACATACACTATATGATATATAAACATACCTGGAGGAGCGGGGGTGGCCTCTGTCCCAGATGTGGAGGCATCACCAACAACTAGACAATCAAACATTGAAAATATAAGTAATTTTGACATAAATAGGCATGAATATCTGTAATTTTACATTCAAAATGGATATGCGTGCAGTATACCTGGAGATGTGGCAAAATCCACACGGAAGGAGGCATCCGAAGGGGTCTCCGATCTGGGTGCAAGACCGGCCCTCTGAAGCTCCCTACGGAGCTCCCCGGGGGGCAGAACCGCTCTGCCTCTGCCGCGGCTGGAGCTCCTGCCGCCCCTCGCTACTCCCGACATCGTCATCAAATCTAGATAAACGGTTCGTGGACGCATTAGACAATCATTAAAAGTATTGACTATATATGTATAGAGCGTAAAATGTGAAGTAATAATATAACATTACTGATAACCTTTTTCGTTTCATGGGCGCATTATACATATCTACTTGGATTTCATCGTCGATGTCATTTCTAACCCACGTAACTTCATGATCGGTCGAAGACAACCCGTCCTTCTCAACAGACGGTCGGAGCACTTTAAGCCTTCTCTCTTCTTCGTCCTCATCGCTGTCCTCGTATTCTGGGACATCGTACACATCTCTGGGTTTCCATCGGCATACAACACTCCACCCCGGATGCTTCAAACACTATGAGTAGTATACTTGGAACGCTTGGTTTGGAAAGATAAACGGATCGTCCTGACCGTAAAATCGAAGTGTGTTCACACTGGTCAATCCATATTCATCTTTCCAAGTCCCAAGACTGCTTCTCCACCTGTCTGTATCGGTTCGCGGATCGTACCAAGTACACTGGAATATATAAAAGGGTTCTGATCGTGCGGGATAGTGGATGCCGAGTATACAATTTAAGTACCCATAGTAAATCACACCGTCCGATCCTACCGTCGCAATCCCACTATTCTGAGTGGTTCTAGATGTTTCTATGTCCTTAACTTCGAATTTGTATCCAAGGACACCAAATCCTTTGTAATATGCAACCTCCATACTAGGAAATTGAGCTAAACATCTTGAATCACTCTCAAATGATGCAGACAAGTTCGGATCGTGGATCTAACAAAACAAATTTTACGACAAATACATAACGATACAAGTTTAGATTAAAACTGATAGCAATAAAATGTTATTCGAATAACTTACATGATCTGTGACCCAATCAAAAAAATTATCCTGATGGTATTTTTCCAAACGTTCTTCGTTCCAATCACGATGCCCCTCACGTACCTCGTTAAAATGAATTCTGTTTTCGACAAATAATTGTGACATTAATATTATATCATTTCATACACACACAAACACAGATATAACAATTAATCCAAAAGAACTTACTCTCTAATTTGTTCAAGACATGCGCAATTAAGCAAGATAAACCGGTATATCTTGTTGATAAACATAGTGTCTACCCTCTTATACTCAGCTTTACCATATGGTCCGTCTTGAATTCTTCGTGGTCGGTTAAGCCTTGTCTTAATGTTCTCGTCCAGATAGCGGGAACAAAATGTGGTTACTTCATCAAGAAGATAACCTTGCATGATAGAACCCTCTGGTCGATTTTTATTGCGTATATACTTCTTAAGAGTGTAGAGGTACCTAATGAGAATATATTGAATAAATAAATACGGGCATACAGGACAACAATAAATTTATAAATTGCGCAAAACGAAAAATTACACGTACGTTTCAACGGGATAAATCCATCGATATTGTACCGGTCCGGCTAACTTCGCCTCAGTTGCAAGATGAACCGTCAAGTGTATTATGATATCGAAGAATGACGGTGGGAAAATACGCCCAAACTTGCAAAGTATCAACGCAACAGAATTTTCCAGTTTATCCAGCGTCGCAACCTCCAGTGTTTTAGCACACAACTCCCTGAAAAAACAACATAGGTCGTTGATTACTAGACCAACCGAGTCGGGGAGAGAAGTCCTGAGGGCTAATGGAAGAAGGTGCTCCACGATAACATGGTGATCATGACTTTTCAGCCCATCGATCTTGCCCTTCACAATTTTTATTTTCTTGCTGAATGATCCTGAGAAACCTGTGGGGACTTTCAAATCATGCAACACCTGCAGGAATCTTTTCTTCTCTGGTCGTGACATATGATAAGCGGTATTGGGAAGTACAAACTTACCCTGTTTACCCGCTACCGGTCTAGGGTGCAATTCACTTCTTATTCCCACCTCTTGTAGATCCATCCGAGCATTCATGTTGTCTTTTGATTTCCCGTCTTTACAAAGAAGCAAGTTAAGTATGTGCTCTGATACTCCCTTCTCTATATGCATGACGTGCAGACAATGACGCACTGAATTTGTAGACCAGTACGGAAGCTCGAAGAAAATGCTTAACTTGTTCCAATATTGTGGTTTGACCTGTTTCGTTGGATCCATCCTGAAGGTCACGTTATTGTAACCATCCCATTTAGCAGTCACGTCCTCTCCGGACAATGGGGATGGAGGTCCAAAAAGCTCCTGATGACCATCAAAGTGAACCGTATCTAACCTATAGGGGTGGTCTGGAGGCAGAAAACGTCGATGGCCGCAATAACAAACCTTCCTGCTAAAATTCAAGAATTTTGATGTTGTGTGCTCATGGCAATGAGGACATGCTTTCTGACCATGTACGGACCAACCTGATAGCATTCCATACGCAGGAAAATCATTAATTGTCCACATTAAAGCCGCACGCAGTATGAAGGTTGTATTTGTGTTTGAATCATATGTCTCTACACCATCAATGAACAAAGATTTCAACTCCTCGATCAGAGGTCGGAGATAGACGTCAATATTGTTCTCCGGTGAGTTTGGTCCGTCGATAAGAAGAGGCATCATAAAGTATGATTGGTCCATAGCCAACCAAGGCGACAGATTATAAATTATCATTACAACGAGCCATGTGCTGTGACTTCCAGCCATATAGTTGAATAGGCAGAAGCCATCAGTAGCCAGTCCGAGCCGGACATTGCGAGGATCGCTACTGAATATTGCGTGCCTCCTATCGAAATCCTTTCATGCCGGTGAATCTCTTGGATGGCTCATTTTTCCATTTTCGCTTGGAGGAGCACGGTGATGCAAAATCATTGCCTCGGCTGTTTTCTTGCACCTGAATAGCCTCTGTAGCCTCTGTGTTATGGGAAAGTATCGTGCTATCTTCACAGGTATATCAGGCTTCTTATCAGAATCTTTTGGCTTATACCTGGCATCTCCGCATGTTGGACACTATTTCAAATCTGAATTCACTTTCCGGTATAACACGCAATTTTTAGGACATGCTTGAATCTTCTTGCACTTTAGACCCAAATCAGACATCATCTTCTGGGCTTCGTACCAGCTTTCGGGCACATTATTTCCCGGTGGCATAGAATCTTTCATGAACGAAAGGAGCATTGTGAATGACTTGTTACTCCATCCATTTAGGCACTTAATCTGGAAAAGATGGACGAACCATGAGAGGGTGGAATACTTCGCATTCTCATAAATTAGTTTCCTAGCATCATTCATGAAATTTTCATATTTATCCGCACGCGGTCCTTAACCGGAAGGAATGTCATATTCGGTACGAATAGATTCACCTAGGGCAGCCTCTACCATATCCTCCATTTCTTCCGATGGAAATAAATTTCCGTCACCTGCCGCATTACCGAATTCTTCTTCTTCTCCTGCCGCATTATCGTGTTCTCCTTCTTCTTCTGCCGCAGTACTGTATTCTTCTCCTTCCCCGTGATATTTCCAAGTTGTATAAAGCCTAGTAAACCCATGTTTTACAATATGAAGCTCTGCCAATTCTACCTTCTGCCAGTACTTATTGCCACATCTATCGCACGGACAGAGAATCTTCTCTATTATGATCTTATTATGTGCGCGTGCAAATTCAAGGAAAGAAGCAACTGCTACGACAAACTTAGGTTGCATACGTTGTTTCTAATCCACATACATCCAGTCCTTAACTCTGACGTACTCATGGGCCATGTTAGACTGTATAACATATAAATTGTAGGTTATGCTGACTATATTGAGAAATATAAGAACGGGATAGTTACTGACAAAGGAGAAAATCCGTGTATATGCTTTGTGTGTGCGTTTGTCATTGAAAAGAATAAATTATCGCACGTATGTTAACCGATAGACGGGGACTAAGTGGCGCTTTTAGTTTCATATATGAGTATCGATGGGAATATGAAGGTTTCATATTATCATATATTGGTTTTAACCCGAACATCTTGAATCGCTCTCTAATTATGCATTTGTTGTGTATTCTTGTTGTATGTGTGTGTTCCGGCTGTCGGGGGTAGGCTTCTATCCTATTAAGAATGTATAGAGCGAACGCCCATCACTTGTGCTTTCAACCATTTCGAGTAAATTTCGGCAGCACCTCCCCGCTGTTCTCCAAGTACACTGTAATAGAATAGATAATCATTTCAAAGCCGTGAAACAACGTTGAAATGAACATCTAATCTATCTTTGTACACGGAGAACCAGCGGAAAGGTACCGACGAAATATCTCGAAACGGATGAAAACACAAGTGAATGAAGGCGTTTGCTTTATACATTCTTAACTTGTCCACACGGGAGAAATCTATGGGTTACCATACGATTGAATTTTCTCGTCGCGTAGACTATACGACGGTTGTTAGTATCGAGCTATACTGTCCGATATTTAACAACCTTCGTATAGTTCTAGGTCACGACGAGCATTGCACGTATATTAACCGATAGACGGGGACTAAGTGGCGCTTTTAGTTTCATATATGAGTATCGATGAGAATATGAAGGTTTCATATTATCATCGAATATCATATATTGGTTTTAACTTCAACATCTTGAATCACTCTCTAATGATGCGTTTGTTGTGTGTTCTTGTTGTATGTGTGTATTTCGGCTGTCGGGGGTAAGACTTCTATCCCATTAAAAATGTATAGAGCGAACACCCATTCGCTTGTGCTTTCAACCGTTTCGAGTAAATTTCTGCAGCATCTCCCCGCTGTTCTCCGAGTATACTGTAATAGAATAGATAATTATTTCAAAGCTGTGAAACAACGTTGAAATGAACATCTAATCTATCTTTGTACACGGAGAACCAGCGGAAAAATACAGACAAAATATCTCGAAACGGATGAAAACACAAGTGAATGAAGGTGTTTGCTTTATACATTCCTAACTTGTCCACACGGGACAAATCTATCGGTTATCATACGATTGAATCTTCTCGTCACATAGACTACACGACGGTTGTTAGTATCGAGCTATACCGTCCGATATTTAACAACCTTCGTATAGTTCTATGTCACGACGAATATCGAATGTATGTTAACCGATTGACGGGGACTAAGTGGCGCTTTGAGTTTCATATATGAGTATCGATGAGAATATGAAAGTTTCATATTATCATCGAATATCATATATTGGTTATAACTTGAAAAACGTGCCGTTGAAACAAATTATTGTTCTCCACCTTGCACTCTCTTAACAATGGTACATGCATTAAACATGTAAGAGCTATCTATAACAACTCTAAAGTTTCACCTGTTCGGTTCAACAAAAAGGTTTTTGATATAACAAACACAATTTTCCTCAATTTTTCCCTTGAATCGATGTGAAATTAATAGTGTCCATATGACACAATGGATATATTTTCTACACAAAAGGAAAAAGGCAAACAATAGTAAAGCAATTGTAATTCTATCAAGTATCCATACTGAAAAAGAATAAATAGCAAACTAAAAATTAATCACTAATGAAAAACAAACAAAAGTGCTTATTATTATACTTCAGAGGTTATAAGTGCTTGACCCCCATAGTACATAGGCTGTATCCGCAATTAACCCTTTTCTATATACTTGGGTGTATTGAATTTCTAAAAGTTACACACGGTTTTTCTAAATCCATTTCTTTCCTTTCACTACAAAACCCATTATATTTTCTAATAGGTACCAAAAACTTTCAAAGTTTCTGGATATGCACAAAAAGAAAGCATCGCCAATAAGATTGACATTACCCAAATGACTTTGACCCATTACATATAAATGTCATGGTCTTTCAATATTTTTTAAACAAATACCATAGACTTTGTTTGTTACAAATAAATACCATGAAGTTTTAACGTTTTCACATAATTTCCATAGACTTTGTTGTTTACAAATACATGCCATTGACTTCCAACGTTTTCCAGATAAATACCATGAACTTTGTTGTTTACAAATAAATACATGAACTTTCAGCGTTTTTTAGATAAATCTCATAGACTTTCATGGACCTTTTTCTCATATAAAAACCATGGACTGTGTTATTCACAAATAAACAGTATCGACTTTCACTATTTTCTAGATCAATCCCATAAAATTTCACCTTTTTAACCCTAACCCAGCCCCAGCCGAACCCCAACCCAACACCAAACCCTAACCCTAACCCCAACCCAGCCCCAGCCGAACCCCAACCCCAACACCAAACCCCAACCGAACCCTAACCTTAACCCTAACCCCAACACTAGTCGAACCCCAACCGAACCCGTACCCTAACCCTAATCCTAACCCTAACCCCAACCGATACCTAACCCTAACCCTCATCGCTACCCTAACATCATTAAAATAATGTTTAACTAACCTGTAGGCTAGGCGGTGGAGGAGACGACGGAGACGCTCGGTGGTCGACGACGCGCGCAATCGGCGACGAGGAAGAACGAGGGCGGTGGCAACAACGATAACGGAGGGCGGTGGCGACGACGAGATCACTACAGGCGGTGGCGACGACGATTCGGCCGGCGCTGGCGACGATGAGAACGGCGATCGGCGGGAACGTCGAGGGTTTGGGGATTTGGGTTCGCGCGCAACTGTGATCGATAAAGGGAATAAGAAATAATCAGCGTAGGGATCGATCACTTAAATCCCTATTTAGATGCCCCTACGGATATACCCGTAGGTGCTTGGTTTGCGGCTCCGTAGGGGCAAACAACACTTTAAGATTTAATAATTTTTAAATAAATATGGAAGGACCGTAGGGGCAACCATTTGGACCTATGGATTAATCCGTAGGGCCAAACTTTATCTGCCCCTACGGATGTTGTTATCCGTAGGGCCAAACTTTATCTGCCCCTACGGATGAGAGTCGACAGAGACGATCGAATGTCAGCAACCTATTATTCCAAGTTTAAAGTATTTGGAAAGACATGCAGGCAATTCTATGGACCCTCTAGAAGAATGAAACCCTAACTCGACTTAATGACCGTGTGAAAGCCTTTGAACCTTAGGGTTTGCGGCTCCGCGGCGCCATTAGTGAGGCTTGGGTTTGCCCTTCTACGGCTGGACCATCGATACTGTGGTACGTACTCGATACTATTAAACTGTACCCAAGATGTTGAGCTCTTGGGGGATTATGAGGTTTTGACAGATCGATCGGATGGTTCGACTTCATTCGGATGCTAGGTGGTGAGATGCATTCTTGGGAGACTCTAGATACGGGGATAGCCGTAGGAGCTCAGTCCATGCTGCCATGACGAGACGAGTCCAAAGCAGTCGACATTAGAGAAAAGTGGAGTAAGAGGTTCGTACGAGATCTTGATGAGACGACGTTCCACTCCGCCGACATCAGAGATGCGATACGCATGCCGAGACATTGTACTTGGATATACCTTTCAGAAGGAGTCTCGATGAGTATGTAGCCGTTCCGGAACGAGAACAGATCTAGTAAGGGACGATGACTTCCGGACAGTTCGGCAGAGACGAGATTTGGGAGAGATCTCGACAGGACCCTTCTGGAATGAATTACGAGAAGACTTGGACCTAGGAGTGGTCATGTTACGCATACCGGCAGGCCAGAGTTCAGGATCGTCGACGAGACATGCTATGAGTGACCACGACAGTTGGCCAGAGATTCTTGGAGGATGTGCTTGAGCGGGAATATTCCGCCATATTTGATTTCGGTATTTTGGACGATCTATTCGCATGACTGATTTGATGATTGAGTTCATGATATTTGTTTTCATGTACCATGGTTGCACCTACTGAGTATTTACGATTTTTGCACAGTTGTTGAACTTGATATCATTTTCGTGCCTTGGTTTCACACGTTTATGATTTTATGGGTTTCATACAGTTGAGTTGATTTGGTGAGTATATACACACACGATTTGGTTTTTGCACTCGGTATGATTCACATATGCTTGCAGTGCACTGATACGCATTTTGTGTACTTAGATGCACTGGATTTCGATTTCGATTGCGATACTCAACGTTTGTTTTGTGCACCTTGTGCACCTGATTCGATTTTGCGCATGTTCGACGCTTGATATTGGATTTCATGATCTCGTGCATGATGGATGCACCTGGTTTGGATTTTCGCGCATGTTTTGAGAAGATTTTAGTGCACACCAGATGCACTAAATCGAGATTCTTCGTGCGTGTCAGATGCACCGTCCTTGCTGTCAAGCACACACATTGCCTATGACAGATGTTGTGTGCACACCCGATGCACCTAGATGTTTTCTCTGTTCGCAAGTATGGCAATATATGGATTTTGATTTCCGTGCGCACCAGACGCACGTAGTATTTATATGCATATTTTGGGAATTGATTTTTTATGGAGCAGTACGTTTTTATGATGATTGCTATGAGTTTTTGTACTGAGCAGGACTAGTCAGAGGACAGTACCTGAATATATTTTGCATACATTGATAGTTATTGAAGGGATTTCCAAAAAGCGAGCTATAGTCTCAGTATTTACCTACGTGTCTGATATGACACGAAATGCTTAAAACAAGGAGACCCTTCTAAATTGTTTCCAAAACGGCGGAACGTACATATTAAACAAAGGATATATATATATATATATATATGTGTGTGTGTAGTTACTTTCTTACAATAGACGTCCGCCACTGTGCAGTGCTGCAAGCATCGCACAGCGATTTGAAGAAGATTTGGCATTCATTGCTTCCAGATGTTTTAATGATGTATATCATATTGATTTTCATTTTGGATTTAGACATTGTGTCTTCACCATGACTCCGATGATTGCGGGATGCTGGATGGAGTTTTGATTTTAAGTTACATGCTCATTTTTCATGCGCATGCGCTGCGCTACGATTTGTTTTATGTATTTATGATTTCGTAGCCCCGACGACTTGATGGTTTTGCGTAGATATTTTAGTATTTGGGGGGAGTATAATTTAAATTCGGAGACCGAATTTCTTTAAGGGGGGAAGATTGTAATTTTTGAAAATCGTTTCGGTGAAATTTCGGAAAATCGGTAAAATAAGGGGGTTTTCTGTAAAAAGTCAAAATACAAATATCTTTATTATAAAATTAAATATACATATTCTAACTATTTAATTGCTAGTATTTGGTGTTTATTAAGCCACTGGTTAAATTTCAAATATTCTGAAAAATTTTCCGAAAATAATTATTTTAATATTATTTTAAACCGTCACTAATACATTTAATTAGGGAAAATTACAAATTGTAATGAATTGAAATAAATTTTGTGCATCATAACACATTAAACAAAATTTTATCATGTGGTTTTTGAAATGAAATGGTTTGCCAAAACGGTGTTAGAAAATATCGAAAAAAAAGGCTTCAATAGTGAAATTAGTGTTAATGGAAATTGGGGTATATCATTTATTATTTTTCCCTCAACCACACAAACCAAATTTCCCCTCCTTGGCTGAGACCATGGAAGCCCATTACCGAAGTTCCCACTTAAAAAATGAGAGAAGCAAAACAAATGAAAAGAAAACAAAAGAAATGAGTGAAATAGTAAAATGAGTTTGGGCTTTGACTTTGGTGGACTTTGGACTTTACTCCCTTGACTTTTCCCCACCTCACCCTCTCTTCCTCACCCTTGTAGCCGGCCCTAGGTAGCAGCCCTCCCTCCCTCTTCACAATTCCCATCACATTCTCACATCATTTAATTGAAAAAGGGAATTGTAAAAAGGGTGTAATGAAGGGTTTATTTGAAAAGATGCATTAAATGAAGTGGTTCTACACACACACCCACATTTCCACTCTCTTTCCCTCTCCCATTTCCTGCAACATGGCCGAGCCTCCTCCATGATCAGCCCAAAAAAATTCTCCTCCTCATTTTTGGCTCAAAAATCTTCTCATTTCCATTAAAATGCTTCCAAATTACCACTAATTCCTAGTTAACTCCTAACCCTTTATTTCCTTGGCCAATCAAGTGTGGATCTTGGGCAATGAAGCTAGATTTAGGGGGCTAAGTTTCTCGTAAATCTACAAAATTGTGAGGTATAAATCTCAACCCATGTTTTCATTGTTGCTAAATTATCTAAATCTAGCCTAATTAGGTATTATTGTGGTTTAATTTCTAGATTTGGAAATTCTAAGAGAAGGGTTTGAATATGAATTAGGGCTTAACCATCACACTAGGTTAATCAAGTGTAAATTAACGTCCTAAGATGTGCACAATCTAGATTTGTTGTTAATTTTGTAATGAGTTACTTCAAAATTGTTAAGATTTGATAATTTTATAAACTAGGTTTTTGTAATCTATGAAAGTAACTAATAGAAAAATCCAATTAGGTTATTTATGACTTTATTAACATTTTAAATTGTAGTTTAATGCTTTAGATTATGCAAATCCAAGCTAAATCTATAAAATGGTTGAAATTGGTTAATTTTGTTAACTAGATTTTTGGGTTAATGTAATTTATTGAGATTAAAAATGTGGAGGTGATTTGTATGGCCTAATTATGTTATTAAGTGAGCATTTTGGCCATTAGAATCGTTAAAATATTTAGTTTGGGTAAAACATCAAGTTTTGAACCGAAATGGGAATTTGTGCTAACTAGGTTTTTGGGAAATAAAACGATTTGTTTACTCTTAAGGTTTTGGTAAATTAAAACCTATTTCTTATATAATTAGTGAGTTTTGAAACCACGATTGGTGCGTTTGAGATTTTCGCGATCACTCGGCGTTTGTACGCCGATGTCGAGGGTTTTGGGTTGATTTGTGAAAGCAAACCATAGGTTTTGACTTATGTGGGATTCATGTGTCGTTTTGGTCATGAGTCGGATTTTAATGCGATACGGTGCGTTATGATATGTAGGTTACCCATGTGGACTTCGAGACGACAAGCAAGCACGTGGCGACGTCGGCAGCGGCGAGCGAGAACCAGGTGAGTAGATTTATATCTATGGGGAGAAGTTGGGTGGATGGCGTATAGCACCCCCGCAGTCCGCAGTATAGTTCATATATATATGCTTATATAGGTGTTTTATGATATGAGAATGTTTATTCATGATATGATTATGTGTTCATGGATTAGCTTTAGGTTAGTTGTGAAACCCTAGAGTAGTTGTTATACCCACATACGCACACACAGACTTGCATACATTATTTTCTTGTGCGTAGATGGGGATGTGTATATATGTATATACGCGTGGGTATGGGACTATGCATATATACATTCATATACATATGCACGGATGATGAGGATAGTACTTGGGATTTGAGATGAGTCGATGAGATCGGTGATATGTCAGGATTCGTATTTGAGATACGACATGACGTTATAGCGGGTCCTTGACGTAGTGTTTCACACACGTGCATGCATACTTAGGCGGTATCAGTATTGTACTAGACGTAGATCAGTACCCCGGTCATGATATTTGATAAAGAGGATACAAGATGAATAGTATGATGAATGTGATATTGACCCGTACCCAGATTTGGGATGCCGTACGACGGATTTACGTACGAGCTATATATTGATGATTGATCCGCACTCTTGACTTGGGAATGTCTGATTATAGATATGGTATCGGATGTGATATTATTGAGGAGGGATCACCGAATAATATATATATATATATATATATATATATATATGTATCGATTCAGATGTTAGGCGGTTTCCTTACCTTCAGTTAGCCTGTTAGCTTAGCCCTATAGTTTAGTATAGTTGGTAGACTAGATTCGACTCCTACCTATTTCAAAAGCTAACGAATCGCGGGTATTTTAAAAGACAGGTCAAGGGATTCTACGGATATTTCAAAAGACGTATCTTTTCTTAAAAACACCGTAGCCCTTATTTTCAAAACACCGCGATTCGTGTTATTTTTAAAAGGCACCATTGTTTGACTTATAGTTATCGTTGTGTCTAGTATTCTGCTCCCGCACATTATTGATGGTCGCTCCGCATCGCATATTCATATTGTGATTTCATATGCTATTGTTGATATTATACTATTAGGACACCAGCACCATTACCGATGATGCGTATGTACCACATACACTTACTTGCCGGCTCACACACATCTTCATCGGTAATTGCCATGTCACGTACACTTAGAAAATACTATTACATTGGCATAGCTTGTTAGCTAATAGTTTAGACATGATATTAGTGTACTTGCCTTATATGCTTGTTCAGACATTGTATTTATTACCTGCTGCTTCATGCATGTTATTATTCACTGTTATGCCGCATTCATGGATTCTCATGCCTATATTCACTGTTTACATGCTATTGAGGATTTGGATTCGGATTTTCATGAGATTTCCTGGATTTGGGGGAAAACCGCAGAAAAAACATTTATAAATTTCTTTTCTCTCTCTTTTAAATGAAAAGTGTGGTTTTCCCATAATGTATGAGTCGTCCACCATGAGTTTGCTGATGGATTTCGAGACCCGATTCGAGGAGTTAGATGAACCGTTTCGGGTACATGGTGGGCGCGGTACGGTACCCCGGGGCGAGAAGGTCGTGTTGTTGATGTTGAGCCTGGCAGGGGAGCACTACCGACCGGTGATTTTACCGGACGCGTCGGATATCCGGAGGATACCGTCGTGGTCTTGGGATTGATGGTAGGGGACGGTCTGGAATGACGGCGTCCTATATAGTGAGATTGAGACATTGAGATCCTGAGATATTGAGACATTGGGATTTATGTTTTGTGTCGACGCTAGACACTGTTTATGCTGATTTCATTTATGATACCTCTTTTAAAATGACAGAAATCTCACTAAATTTTGAAAGCAGTTTTATTCAGTACATGCATTCTGTTTCATGCATTCATACATCATCCATATGATATATTGCTACCTGAAGCACTGACACGGGCACATGGGATTACACTCGGGTTAGATATTTACCCTAGTCATTGTTATAGACTGCATGTTATATATATTTGAATATATATTATGATCGTTGACCTAGGATTGCGTTGTTCATGCGGTTTCTGTTCGTAGATGTTTTTCTATTCACGAGTTGGCAACTCACCCCCGTTGTGCCACAGTTCTTGCAGGTTTTGCTGTACAGGTTCCATTACGGCTTTATAGGCACTGCTTCTTTCGGGTGACTTGCTAGTAGGTGGGTTTATTGGTATCGTACCCATCATATTACTTTGTATAATATTATTCAGTTGTATCTAGTAAATTCCATCAACCAAACATGTATTTATTTTGAGATAGAGACCAGTGATGTTATTCTTTCGACCTTAGAATCGCGCGTTATATTTCTGTGGCATTCTTGTGGTTTTGAGTTTCCTTTTGAGTTTTTGATCCTCGCCCTTGGCGTTATATATTATATTTCTTGTGTGGTTATGACCGTCGATTGACGAAGAGCTAGCTCCCGCTTGGGGATGCCTTTTATTGATTTCGTATACTATTCATGTTGTATCCCGTTTGGGGGCCAGTATTTACAAAGGAGACTCTGCCGAAATTTTCAAGAAATATTTGATGTTTTTAAAAACGCATAATTCGGCTAATAAAACTACTTGATTTAAATTGGTTTTTCCTTCTCTCTACTACTTTTCTTTGTTTGGATTTCTGGGTTTTCGGCTTACTTAGATTACGTACTCCTCGAGACGTTTCGTAGTTTAAGTGCCGGTCATGTTCCATACTTTCGGTACGTGACACTTTTGTTTTCAATTTCTCACTTTAAATCATCACTTCACAAAAACCTAGAAAGCTTTTTCAAGGAGGAGGAAGAAGAAGAAAGCTTTTGTGATGAATAATAAATTATTGTTGTGGTTACAAATGACAACCATGAGTTAATAAATGAAGGCATTAAATCATGTAGAGAATAAACTAGAGTTAAGGGTTTGGGTTGGGTTAACAAATATCTACACAAAATATCAAGCTAGAAAACAAAAAAGGAAAGCTTCATGAAAAAGCTAACCCAAAAGCTAGCTCAAATCCAAAACCTAACTTTGTTTAAACTTAACAACCATGTTGCATTTGTAACCCTAACTTGTTACGATATTATATATCACATATACAATATATTTTATAACAAAAGAAAATAATACAATTAACATATATCGTATATACATCAATGTATTATCCAATGAGAAAATGAATTAATAAAGCGAGCTTATATTAGTTAACTTAATATAATATATCACATATATAATTATACATTAAATTATCGAATCAACTCATGATCCGACAATCCGGCTATATTGCTTATAACCGACTAATATAAACATATACCAATTCATCGAATCAACACTTGATCCGATGACCCAGCTATATCTCATATACCCAGCCGATATCTCATATCGCGAGAATATAATATGGTATCTCATATCGTATTATTCTCGGTCATGCGCATATCACATATGTGCTCCTACTCCATTTTGCCTGAGCCAGGAAACCTCTGTGTAGGACTCTATAGAATCGTCAATACGCCGGCAGTAAGTGATGATCATATCAAACACCCACAAGCTGCAAGCGGTCAGCTAAACGTAACAGCCACCCGTGTATTGAGGAATCAGAAGATCAACAAGGAAGCCTGTACATTCTCCTGTAAATCTAATCAGTAACACTCCCGTACAGTTCGATCACTTCGTCTGATATGTTGCATATCTAGTCTAGAGGTGGTAAACGTCATACCCCAGTAACTGATAAGTCGTATCGATGTAAGGCTCATAACGGGTCGAGAAACTACTGATAACTCTTACCAGTAAATCTCCATATCAGCCCTGGCCAGGGATTTCTAGTTATATCCAATCGAACACAGCACAACATCTACTCCCTATACCGGGAGAGACGAAACCCCTCCTATCGCTCATTGCCTCCATATGATTCAGGACTGTACCCAAAAGCCACCGTTTTGCAAGCCCTCTTGGACGTGGTAAGGTGGAAATCAAAGCACAGTGGGAGTCACACAAGACTCTATGACGATCTCAGGTGTACAGACTAACCTGTATCAGTGTCACTGGAGAACTGCTTTCTGACGATAGGTATAATACCATCTAGGAGTTCTCGGTGAGTCCGTTCAGTGTACCCAGTCTCCACTGAGCACCCGTATATCATCTTTGATGTCCAACACCATTGGATATGTGATCATCCATCGCCTATCATATAGGTCAAGATGCATGTACGCTAGTCTGCTCTGGAGTATCGATGCCATGTCTCGATACACCCTCGACTAGGAACAGTTATAGGATGTACTCGTTGTCTACCCTGGCCCCAGTAGTATGATCTCATCGTAGTCCTAGTAGTCAAGTACCTATCCCAAGGGCTTCATCAACATGTGATCACAAAACAGTATTTGTTAACACGTTAAGACAAAGTGAAACCAGATAGTATACTATCATATCGAGCAAGAAAGTCCTCTCTATATATTTCCAAGCATCCATTATAATATACATCACATGTAAAACAATGGACTCTAGAGCATATACATAACTAACACTTTCTACACCATTCTACACTCTTTTCTCACTCTCCCCTCATTCAACTCTCCATGGCCTAAATTACCTTTGGCTGCCCCCATTTTTCCCCCTCTCATTTTCTCTCAAAAATTCATCTTTTGCCTAAAAAATACAAGAAAATCTACACCAATTTCCATTAACTCCTAATCCAACCTTTAACCCTTGTTTCTTGGCCAAATCAAGCATGGATTTTTGGAGCAAGAGAGCATGTTGGGGTGGCTAGGTTGCAAGCTAGATTTCTAAACTTGGAGGTATAATCTTAACCTATATTTAAATTGTTGTTAAATTAATTTAATCTAGCCTAATTAGGAGTTTAATCATGGGTTTAATTTTAAGATTTAAAATTCAAGTAAGGGGTTTGAGTTTAATTTAGGGTGTTCATAAATTGGTAGTGCTTTGAAGTGTAGTATAACATCTTAGAGTATGCACATTGAATTCAGTGTTCAAATTACTAATTGTTACATTTTAATTGTTCAAATTAAGTTATTTGTAAACTAGATTTTTATAAAACATATAAATAGGTGAGATAAAATTCTAGTGATGATGTTTATCAATGATTCATGGTTTTAATGGGTAGATTAACATGTTAATTGAATGCAAAACCTAATTTGGTTAGTAGTTAGTTTAAAAATTGTGATAATTATGCTAATTTGCTAACTAGGTTTTTAGAAATTAATTTAATTGTGGGATTAAAATCTAGTTAGGCTTTTAGTACATCATTTAAGTTTCTATGAGTGGTTGAACAATTTAAAATATGCAAAATCTAGCTTAGTTGTTGAATTGTGAATTTTTGCTTTAAAAAGTATTAAAATTTTGTATTTTTGCAAACTAGAATTTTCAATTCAATACAAATTGATGAGAATAAATTATAGGAATGGTTTATATAACTTAGTTATGATATTTAGTGAATATTATGTCCATTAGTTTCATTAAAACATCAAGTTTCGAATTAAAACGAAAATTTAGTGCTTTCTAGGTTTTCGGAAATAAATCGATTTGATTTATTTTGAGGTTTTGATGAGTTGCAATCTATATTATATTATAATTAGTGATTTGTGAAACCACGATTGGTGTGCTTGGGTTTCCTCGATCAATCGGCGTTTGTACGCCGATGTCGAGTGTTATTTGGTTATTTTGCATGAGCGGGTCATAAGTTTTAACCTATGCGCGTTTCGTGCATCGTTTTAGGTTTTATCCATGATTTTGGTATACAATATTATACATGTTTGCGTATAGGTACCCCTCACGTGGACTTCGGACGTTGAAGAAGAGGATGGCAGCATCGATTTCGGCAGACAAGAACCAAGTGAGTAGATGTATATCTACGGGGGAAGTCGAGTGGATGGCGTATAGCACCCCCGCAAACGTAGGATAAGGATATTACGTACTGTTATTAGGAAGCCGGACGTAACCTTCGATTCTTGGCGAGTAGGGGCCTATTGAAGACTTTAGGTTGGACAAGAATCATTTAGAAAGACTTAACCAGAGGATGACTGCCTTGGAGGGAATTCGTAGGTTTCATGTAGACACACACACACACGCAGACACCTAAACTTGACTTGGTGTATGTGTGTGTGTGTGTGTGTGTGTGTTTGTGTGTGTGTGTGTATAGGAATGTGTGTAGGTATACATATATATATATACAACATATACATGTGATATGAGGATGTTATATTATAACTGGGGATGAGTCGGTTTGACTGGGCATGATGCCGTGAGATATTAGATATACGATCGAGTTATGATATAAGATATATTATGAAATTAGCGGATCATTGGAAAATGAGAAATGTATATTTATACATAAACGATAATAGGTGTTGATGACATTGAAATGTACGAGACTCTATTATAGAACCTGGATTGTAATATGTGACTTATTCACGATATGATATATAATATGATATTTTAGTGGATCATTTGACGATGGATAATTACATAGACGATGATATATGTTTGATGATATTGGGATGTATGCGATTATAGTACAATACCCTTGATCATGATATTGTTTGATGATGATACTATACGAACGATGATGTGTATATATGATAGTTGACCCGTACCCCAATTTTGGGATGCCGTACGATGGATATTACCGTACGAGGCATAGATGTGATGATTGATTCGCACTCTTGACTCGAGGAAGTCGTACTATGTACGTGACGCTATTGAGGCTGGATCGCCGAATACTAGAGATATCGACTCTGAGTTTAGGAGGATTCTTCATACCTTTCGACTAGTGTCTTTAGTTAGTTCCTTAGCTGGTTAGGTAGATCTTAATTTTGGCTCGAGTCATATAGTTTGTAGTTAGATATGTATATTCTAAATGTGCGGTTAACACACTTTCACCCTTATATTCAGATTGTAATCATCGCATTTCATGTTCATACATATGTTTCTTTAGTTAATATGAAACTCTGCCTGTTAGGACACCAGCACAATTACCGATGATGCGCATGTTCCACGTACACTTATTGCCGGCTCACACACGTCATCATCGGTAATTGCCATGTCACGTACACCATAGAACATATTAGCTTTTATTGATATAATTAGCTAAATGCTAGTCCAGTATAATATTGTGTGATTACCCTCTTGTGCTAGTTTAGGCATTGCATTTATTACTTAGACACTTCATGCATTCACATATTCATATTATCATGTAGTATTCTGGGGCTTATGCCGATGCTCATTATTTACTTACTCATGATTTTGGGATTTTGGATTTCTACGAGATTTCTGGATTTTGGGAGAAAACCACAAGAATTTAATAAAAGCTTAGTAGCATCATTTTTAAAATGCAAGTTGCGGTTTTCTCATGATGTATGCGTAGTCCACTATGAGATTTCATGTTTTCTTTTGGATTTCGAGACCCGATTCGAGCAGTGGATGACCGTCTCGGGTACATGGTAGGCCCGGTAAGGTACCCCAGGGCAAGAAGCTCGAGCTGTAGACGATGAGCCTGGCAGAGGAAGACTACCTACCGGTGATGTCTGGCGCGGCGGATATCCGGAGGATACCTACCGTTGTCGTGAGATTTGATGATATGGGCCGATCCGGACTGACGGAGCCCGAGATATTGAGACTATGAGATATTGAGACTATGAAGTATTGAGAATTTAAGACATACTTGTTTTGTGTCGATGCTTGACACCGATTTCCATGGATTTCATTGATGATGTTTCAGATTACCATACAAATTTTACTATGATAAAAGTTAAAGATTTCTTATACAATGGTTGATTGTTTTACATTTATGGTGCATGCATACTCATATACATGACATGTTACTACTTGAGGCACTGACACGAGCACTGAGTATTGCACTTACGCATAGATTATTACCCTGCCACTACTAGATGACTAGTGTTATATTATTATGACCTAGGAGATCGTCGAGCAAGCGATTTCTACTCGCAGATGTCTTCTATTCACGATTTGGAAACTCACCCCCGTTGTGCCAAATTTTCTTACAGGTTCAGATGTACAGGTTTCCTTGGCAGCTTGCTGGCACATCATTTCATTCAAGGTGATTTGCTTGGTAGGTTGGTTCGCTTGGATCAGGACCGCCGTTGTACTTTTATTATTTCATTTGTATGTAGTAAGCTCCATCAAACAGACTTGTATTACTTGATAATTTAGTAGACCAGTTTCTTATTCTTTCGACCTTAGAGTCGCGCTTGTACTATTATGGTTTTTGTTGGATTTGGTTTTCTTTTGAGTTTGAGCCTCGCCCTTTGGCGTTGTATATTATGGTGCATTGTGTGGTTGTTTCCGCCATTTGGCGTAGTGTTAGCTCCCGCATGGGGAAGCCTTTTATTATTGCATATGTATATAATCTTATTTGTACCCGTTTAGAGCCAGTTTTTACAAAGGAGACTCTGCCAAAATTTTAGAGAAATTTGATGTTGTTTTTAAAACTTGTTTTCCCGCACTTCTTCTTTTAAATGGTTTAGATTTCTGGGCTTCGGCTTGCTTAGATTACGATACGCCTCTAGACGTTTCGTAATTTAAGTGCCGGTCACGTTCAGTATCTTTGGGTCATGACAAAGTTGGCATCAGAGCGCTAGGTTTAACCCTTGTCTAAGTTTAGGATGACCTTTGGTTGATGGAGTAGGTGACTTAGGTAGAATGACGTACCGTGGGTATGATCCGCGGCATACATACGATACGCTACTCTACTTAAGAAGACCTAGGATGTACATTTTTTTGCACCGTATTCTATTTGTTCCTTTGATCTATCTTCATCGATATCGGATGGTGGTTTCTGTTACAACAGTCACACGGGCAGAGGGAGCTACGGCTCGAATGCGATGACCGTTAGGGTATCGTTTATTCCTGAGGATCGAGGCACTATTTAGCGTGCGGACGAAGGGTATTCACATGTCATCTAGACGAAGTTAAAAGGTTCGAACGATTGTCAGAAACCTATTTTCCCAAGTTTAAGGTATTCAGAAGAACATGTAGGTATTTCTATGGACCCTCTAGAAGAATGAAACCCTAACTCGACATAATGACCACGAGAACGCCTTTGAACCTTAGGGTTTACGGCAGTTCTGCGGTGCCATTAGTGAGGCTTGGGTTTGCCCTTCTACGGCTAGTCCGCAGATGCTGGGGCATGTACTAGATATTTTTAAACTGTATTTGAGTGTTGAGCTCTCGGGGAATTTTGGGACTTTGATAAATCGACCGAAAAGTTTAACGTAGTCCAGATATCAGGTGAAAGGATAGATTACGTGGGAGACTCTAGATATGAGCATAGCCGTTTGCAGCGCCGTTCATACAGCTACGAAGAGACGAGTTCGAATTAGTCGACACCAGAGGAAAAGGCGCACATTGATGATAGTGTTTACGATTGCGAATTGGTGATTTGAATTTCATATTTCCGTTGTTTGGATTTTGGTATTTTGAGGATTTTATTCTATGATTGGTATTTCCTATGTGTACATTCATTACACTCTATTCGTGTTCCATGTATCAGGTGTATTGATGTTCGTCTTGTGCATACCCAGTGCACTCGATTTGGTTTTATACATTTTGAGATATTGATTTGATTTCGTGCATATGGGTTGCACATGATTTTGACGTATGCTTCGACATACTTTTCATGCACTTTTCGTACTGTGATTTCGGTTTTGATATTCGGTATATGTTTTCGTGCACCATGTGTACTTGATTCAGATTATTGCGCACACTTGACGCACTTGATGGGATTTTGTGCACACCAGATGCACTAAATCGGGGTTTTGTACAGATTAGATACACCTGATATTATTGTCGTGCACGCCCGTTGCACTTGACAAATGTTTTTGGTGCACACCCATTGCACTCAGTTGTGTTTCTATGCGTATTCATGGCATCTGTATTTGATTTCAATTTTTATGCGCACCGGACGCACGTGGTACCTCGTATACTGTGATTGGGATTAATTTCATTTTAAGCAGTATGTTTTTATAATAATTACTAATTGGTATAGTAACCAGGCAGGACGTGTATGTTAAATAAAAGATATATATGTATATCATGTTGGTTTTCGTATTGGGCTTTGACATTATATTCTCACCATAACTCCGATGATTGCGTTATGCTTGACGGAGTTTTGATTTTGAGTTATGTACTTGTTTTTCATGCACATGGATTGCGCTAAGATGTGTTTTATGTATTGATGATTTCGGAGCCCTGACGATTTGAGTGTTTTGCTAAATATTTTAGTATTTGGGGGGAGTTTTAATTTAAATTCGGGGACCGAATTTTTTTAAGGGAGGAAGATTGTAAAGTTTTAAAAATAAATAAATAAATAATTAAATAAATAAAACCCTTTAGGTGAATTTTCTGATAATCGGTAAAATAAACCGAATTTTCCGTAAAACTCAACTATAATTATTTTTCAATATATATGTAAATACGCCTATTTTAACTATATAATTGCTAGTACTTGGTATTTATTTTGCCACTTATAAATTATTAGTTTTCCTAAATATTTTTCCTTAAGTAATTATTTTTAATATTATCATAAGCTTTTAATTATACATTAAATGGGTGCAAATTATAAATTGCAATGGGTTAATTTGACAAATATGAACCATGACATATTAGAATTAAGATTGTTGCATTCTCTTATATTCTTTATTTGGTTTCAAAATTCTAGAGAATTCTAGGTCAAATAGAATTAGGAAAATAAATAAAATTAATTAATTCATGAAAAGACTTAAGCGAGATAGTAATTTGAGAACTTTCTACACCATTCTACACTCTTTTCTCACTCTCCCCTCATTCCTCTCTCCATGGCCGAAATTACCTTTGGCTGCCCCTATTTTTCCCCCTCTCATTTTCTCTTAAAAATTCATCTTTTGCCTCAAAAATCCAATAAAATCTACACCAATTTCCATTAACTCCTAATCCAACCTATAACCCTTGTTCCTTGGCCAAATCAAGCATAGATTTTAGGAGCAAGAGAGCATGTTTGGGTGGCTAGGTTGCAAGCTAGATTTCTAAACATGGAGGAATAATCTTAACCTATGTTTAAATTGTTGTTAAACTAATTTAATCTAGCATAATTAGGAGTTTAATCATGGGTTTGATTTTAAGATTTAAAATTCAAGTAAGGGGTTTGAGTTTAATTTAGGGTTTTCATAAATTGGTTGGGCTTTGAAGTGTAGTATAACATCTTAGAGTATGCGCAATGAATTTATTTGTCAAATTACTAATTGTTACATTTTAATTGTTCAATTTAAGTTATTTGTAAACTAGATTTTTATAAAACATATAAATAGGTGAGATAAAATTGTAGTGATGATGTTTATCAATGATTCATGGTTTTAATGGGTAAATGAACATGTTAATAGAATGCAAAACCTAATTTGGTTACTAGTTGTTAATGGTTAGTTTAAAAATTGTGATAATTATGCTAATTTGCTAACTAGGTTTTTAGAAATTAATTTAATTGTGGGATTAAAATCTAGTTAGGGTTTTGAGTATATCATTAAGGTTTCCAAGAGTGGTTGAACAATTTAAAATATGCAAAATCTAGCTTAGTTGTTGAATTGTGAATTTTTGCTTCAAAAAGTATTAATATTTGATATTTTTGCAAACTAGACTTTTCAATTCAATACAAATTGATGAGAATAAATTATAGGAATGGTTTATACAACTTAGTTATGATATTTAGTGAATATTATGGCCATTAGTTTCGTTAAAACATCAAGTTTCGAATTAAAACGAAAATTAAGTGCTTTCTAGGTTTTCGGAAATAAATCGATTTGATTTATTTTGAGGTTTTGATGAGTTGCAATCTATTTTATATTATAATTAGTGATTTGTGAAACCACGATAGGTGTACTTAGGTTTTTCTCGATCAATCGGCGTTTGTACGCCGATGTCGAGCGTTATTTGGTTATTTTGCATGAGCGGGTCATAGGTTTTAACCTGTACACGTTTCGTGCGTCGTTTTTGGTTTTATCCGCGATTTTGGTTTACAATATTATATATATGTGCTTATAGGTACCCCTCACGTGGACTTCGGAAGATGAAGAAGTGGATGGTGGTATCAACTTCGGCAGACAAGGACCAAGTGAGTAGATGTATATCTACGGGGGAAGTGAGGTGGATAGCGTATAGCACCCCCTCAAACGTAGGTTAAGGATATTACGTACTGTTATTAGGAAGCCGGACGTGACCTTGGATTCTTGTCGAGTAGGGGCCTATTGAAGACCTTAGGTTGGACTAGAATTATTTAGAAAGACTTAACCAGAGGATGACTGCCTTGGAGGGAATTCGCAGGTTTCATGTAGACACACACACAAACACTCACACACCTAAACTTGACTTGGTGTGTGTGTGTGTGTGTGTATAAGAATGTGTGTAGGTATACACACACACACACACACACACACACAATATATACATGTGATATGAGGACGTTATATGTTATCTTAGGATGAGTCGGTATGACTGGGCATGATACCGTGAGATATTGGATATACGATCGAGTTATGATATAAGATATATTACGATATTAGCGGATCGTTGGAACATGAGTAATTTATATTTATACATAAACGATAATAGGTGTTGATGACATTGAAATGTACGAGACTTGAGAATAGAACCTGAATTGTAATATGTGACTTAATCACGATATGATATATGATATGATATTTTAGTGGATCATTTGATGATGGATAATTACACAGACGATGATATATGTTTGATGATATTGGGATGTATGCGATTATAGCACAGTACCCTTGATCATGATATTGTTTGATGATGATACTATACGAACGATAATGTGTATATATGATAGTTGACCCGTACCCCGATTTTGGGATGCCGTACGATGGATTTTACCGTACGAGGCATAGATGTGATGATTGATCCGCATTCTTGACTCGAGGAAGTCGTACTATGTACGCGACGCTATCGAGGCTCGATCGCCGACTAATAGAGATATCGGCTCAGACAATAGGTGGATTCTTCTTACCTTTCGACTTGTGTCTTTAGATAGTTCCTTAGTTGGTTAGGTAGATCTTAGTTTATGCTAGAGTCATATAGTTTGTAGTTAGATATGTATATTCTAAATGTGCGGTTAATACACATTCACTCTTATATTTAGATTGTAATCATCGCATTTCATGTTCATACATATATTTCTTTAGTTAGTATGAAACTCTACCTGTTAGGACACCATCACCATTACAGATGATGCGCATGTTACACGTACACTTATTGCCGGCTCACACACATCATCATTGGTAATTGCCATGTCACGCACACTTTAGAACATATTATCTTTTATTGATATAATCAGCTAAATGCTAGTCCACTATAATATTGTGTGATTACCCTCTTGTGCAAGTTTATGCATTGCATTTATTACTTAGACACTTCATGCATTCACATATTTATATTATCATGCAGTATTCTGGGGCTTATGCTGATGCTTATTATTTACTTACTCATGATTTTGGGATTTTGGATTTCTATGAGATTTCTGGATTTTGGGGGAAAACCGCAAGAATTTAATAAAAGGTTAGTATCATCATTTTTAAAATGCAAGTTGCGGTTTTCTCATAATGTATGTGTCTTCCACCATGAGATTTCATGTTTTCTGTTGGATTTCGAGACCCGATTCGAGGAGTGGATGAACCGTCTCGGGTACATGGTGGGCCCAGTAAGGTATCCCGGGGCAAGAAGCTCGAGTTGTAGACGATGAGCCAGGCAGCGGAAGACTGCCTACCGGTGATGTCTGGCATGGCGGATATCCGGAGGATACCGACCGTTGTCGTAAGATTTGATGATATGGGCCGATCCGGACTGAAGGAGCCCGAGATATTGAGACTATGATATATTGATACTATGAGGTATTGAGACTTTGAGACTTACTTGTTTTGTGTCGATGCTTGACACGGATTTCCATGGATTTCATTGATGATGTTTCAGATTACCACACAAATTTTACTATGATAAAAGTTAAAGGTTTCTTATACAGATATCCAGATTTCATGGTTGATTGGTTTACATTCATGGTGCATCCATACTCATACACATGACATGTTACTACTTGAGGCACTGACACGAGCACTGAGTATTGCTCTTACGCATAGATTATTACCCTGCCACTACTAGATGTCTAGTGTTATATTAGGTATATTATTATGACCTAGGAGATCGTTGTTCATGCGATTTCTACTCGTAGATGTCTTCTACTCCTGAGTTGGCAACTCACCTCCGTTGTGCCAAATTTTCTTACAGGTTCAGATGTATAGGTTTCCTTGGCAGCTTGCTGGCACACATTTCATTCTGGGTGATTTGCTTGGTAGGTTGGTTCACTTGTATCAGGACCGCCGTTGTACTTTTATTATTTCATTTTTATCTAGTAAGCTCCATCAACCAGACTTGTATTACTTGATAATTTAGTAGACCAGTTGCTTATTCTTTCGACCTTAGAGTCGCGCTTGTACTATTAAGGTTTTTGGTGGATTTGGTTTTCTTTTGAGTTTGAGCCTCGCCCTTCGGCATTGTATATTATGGTGTATTATGTGGTTGTTTCCACCATTTGGCATAGAGCTAGCTCCCGCTTGGGGATGCCTTTTATTATTGCATATGTATATAATCTTATCTGTACCCGTTTGGGGGCAGTTTTTACAAAGGAGACTCTGTTGATATTTTTGAGAAATTTGTTGTTGTTTTTAAAACTTATTTTCCTACAGTTCGTTTAAATGGTTTAGATTTCTGGGATTCGGCTTGCTTAGACTACGATACGCCTCTAGACGTTTCGTAATTTAAATGCCGGTCGCGTTCCGTACCTTCGGGTCTTGACAAGGAGTCGTCGGCCGTGTGCGGGTACATGGTGGGGCCCGGTATGGTACCCAGGGGCAAGATAGGGATGCTGTGTATACAGAAAGTAAGCCTGGCAGAGGGACTACTACCTACCGGTGATTGTATTTGGGCTCGGCGGATATCCGGAGGATACCGACCGGAGTCGAGACACTATATGGGCCGATCCGGACTGACAGAGCCCGATATATATGAGGATTTACGGGCCGATCCGGACTGACGGTGCCCAATATATGAGGATTTACGTGCCGATGCTGGGCACAGGTTTCATGATGTTTTCGAGTGTCGATGCTGGACACTCAGGTTCTATGATTTTGATTTGTTGCGAGGGACACACGTTGATTTATATCCTCATACTTTCATGCATATGCTTTTATGATTTTTGGAAGCATGATTTTGTTATGTCATTGGTTGACACGTGGACGTGATCCATATGTATACAGGTATTGATTACATAGTTTGATGATATCCACATAATCATAGACTTCATGCTATAGTTGACACTGATTTCATTAATGATACCTCATGCTTATGATATGTTGCTACCTGAAGCACTGACACGAGCACTTGGTACTACACTTATGTATAGATGTTTACCCTTGACACCTTATCATGCTTCAGAATTTATCATATTGAGGATATATATTATTATTGATCGTTTGACCTAGGATTGAGTCGTACATACGATTTCTGCTCCGTGATGTTTTCTATTCACGAGTTGGCAACTCACCCCCGTTGTGCCACAGTTTCTTGCAGGTTTTGCCGTACAGGTTCTTGCGGCTTTCTGGCACACTGCTTCCTTTCTGTGTGATTGCTTTGGTAGGTGGTTTCACTCGCATCGTGACCACCATTGTACTTATTTATTTTCATTGTTGTATCTAGAAACTCCATCAACCAAACTTGTATATTATTTCAGACTTCGAAAACCCGTGTATTATTCTTTTGACCTTAGAGTCGCACGTTGTATTATTATGGTTTTCTTTTTGATTTGAGTTTACTTTTGAGTTTGGATCATCGCCCTTCGGCGTTGTATATTATATTGCTTGCGTGGTTGTGACCGTCAATTGACGAAGATCTAGCTCCCGCTCTGGGATGCCTTTTATCATTGTGTATATACTATTCATGTTGTACACCTTTTGGGGCCAGTATTTACAAAGGAAACTCTGCCGAAATTTTCAGAAAATACTTGAGATTTTAAAATGCATATTCGGCTTATGTTATTTAAAAACCCCTTTGTTTTAAAACATGTTTTCTTCACTTCTTTCTTTTAATGGTTTAGATTTCTAGGATTTCCTGGCTTACTTGAATTAGATGGGGTCCTATAGACTTCATATGATTTAAGGGCCAGTCACGTGCCATTTCGGGTCGTGATAGCGTCGTTTTTAAAATAGTAAGAAAAATTTTGTTCCGCAAACCGCCATGTTCGATGGCTCCGGTGTTTAGGTAACCCAACATGGTAACAGAGACACCCTATAAAACCTATACTAGCAGTTTAAACATTGTTTAAAATAACGAAACCGAAATAAGTCCAAAACACGAAACCTTGAAATCAAGTTTCTGCTAATTTTTAAAAGGCCTCTAAAATTTTTTTAAGCAAGTGCAGAATGATCCTTTGACTGTGAGATGAACCCGGAACTAAAACGAAGCGATTCTAACATCTTTGGACTGGCCACATCATGAAAAAAACCGGCCTCACCGTTTTTTCTGAAGGGGAATCGAGTCGTTTTTGTTTGGTACTCTCTAACTCTTGGATTTAGGGTTTCAGGATATGTTTGTTTTTGCCAAGAATGAATTTTCAGTTAACCTATGTTTTGGGGCATACCGGAGTATTTCGAAATCGATATTTTAACAACTGTTTAATTGTTATCAGTACTTAGATTATCATCTGCGACCGTGAATGTCATTTGATCGGTAAACCCGTCTATCTGCTATATATCCTTTTAGACGAGTTTGCGAACATTTTAAGTCCATGTCATGCATCCCACGTGTTCGTGAGGAGGCGGAATATATGAAAAACAATTATCAAAGCTTCGTAACACGGACTTGAGCACACAGATCGTGTCTAAACCATTACTAGAAAACTACGAGACCTTAACTACTCTGATTCGAAGTTATACCTCACGTTACTTGTCCTTCGGGTCTTCATCGCTGTCCTCCACACCTCGTCGGCTCTATGGAACATGGGTACCTCAACGGCCTCCTCGAGTCAAAGACGATCCACCGGAGAGTCTATAGTCCGAGCTCCTATCTCGAATCTGAGATAACTGCGGCTTCTAGTTTGCTAATCTAGAAGTCCTAGAGGGTGTAGAGTATTTAGATGGAGTACTTAGTCACTTCCAACCCTAGGATTCTCAACTCATGATAGATTTTAGGGTTTGAGGATGAAGATGAAGACTTGAGGAGAGAGAAGTGTTTTTTGATAATGAATGAACTATTCTCATTTGTGAATATCATGAAGCATAATAATATCATCAAAATAAATATCTAGCTAATATTCATGATGCTTCATTTAATTCACAAGGTGAATCATCTAATGAGTCACATAATGGGTAATGGATCATTTAATGAAACTTACACCTCATCTCCTCCTCCTTATTTAGTTTAAATCTAAAAAGAAATAAACACAAATGAGTCACCTCCATCTAGAAGCTTCCCGACAAATTACCAGACTACCCCTCCCATCCGTATTTCCGAAAAACACGGATAAACTGAGACTGAATAAATCCATCTGTATAATACTTGGATCCAGCTTAAACGAAAGCCCACTAGTATTATCTGCCCGATCATAGTACGTGCACAAGTGTACATAAGTGATCGTGGCCCTACCGTAAGACCATACGGCCTCTACACCTTTTGCCCGGTGCAGGGAAACTCTCTGTGTGGGACTCTAAAGACTCGACACTACGCTGGCAGTGGGTTTAACCACAGGCCGCAAGCAGTACTAACTGTACGTTGTAAGTCCATGCTACCTCTCCCGGTACTTTCGGGCATGCGGAATTTGGTGAAAAACAATTTTCTAGAGGTGGTAACATAGACTCAAAACCGGATCTTTGTTAAATATCTAACTAACAACCTAACTAAGAGTTGTTAACTACTCGGTTAGGGGGTTATACCTTTCTTTCTTGAACTCCTTCGTCTTCAAGCCTCGATGGTTGTCCGGATCGGCTTCACCCCGTCGTCTCCTTGCGCCGAAGATCGATCCACCTGAAAGCTTCAACCTTTGGCTTCTTCTTCGGTCTTTGAAGAAACTAGTTCACTCGGTTTGCTAAACCTTGTGAACTAGAGTGAGTAGAGGAGAGTGTGTTGGGATTTTCTCTATGGTTCTTGATTCTCAACACATGAGACAAGTGAACCATAGACTAAAGAGAGGGAGAGCAAGAGGAAGAAGATGAGAGCTCAAGAACACAAGAGAGAGAATGAAAATGATAGAATGAGCAAGACTTTTCTCACTTGGCTCTCATAATCCAAAACCATCATCACAAAAATAGTAATCAAGTATTGTGTACATGGTTTAAGTCAAAATGGCTATATCATTTCATGCACTCATATTGCACAAGAGAACAAGCAAGTGAAAAGTCTTTGCCATGAAATGATAGCCATTGTCATCAGATGGTCAACTAGTCCAGCCTAGTCAACCGGTCAACAAAGTCAACAAGTTAACAAAGTCAACCCCTCAACAACCATGTCACCACAATACTTAATTAATATTATTGTTAATTACATATCATATTCTCATTAGGGTTGAGCAAAAAGTCAATAGTCAACAGTCAACGGTCAACAACCCTAATGAGAATCCTCTGCCTCTGTCTCTCCGTCAACTGTGCATACACACCCGCATTCGCGTTCCGAGGAACACGAATACATACTGGATAAAACCAATCCCAAAACGTACACTAGGATCTGGCTTAAACCAAAGCCCGCTAGTGTTAACAGTCCGGACACTGTACGTGCACAAGTGCACGGATGTGACCGGACCCTTTCGCAAAACCATGCGACCTGTCGCAAAACCATGCGACCTCTACTCTTTTGCCTAAAGGCGAACAGCTTTCTGTGTGGGACTCTAAAGACTCGACACTACGCTGGCAGTGGGTTTAACCACAGACCGCAAGCGGCACTAGCTGTGCGTAACGGTCCCCAGGTAGATGCCGACAAGAAGACTGACGAGGTGAAACCCATCTGAACTCCTACTGAGCCTGAATGTGACAATCTCCGTACAGTCCGGTCTGTTCGTCTGATACATCGCATGGCGGGCCTAGGGGGGCGGTAAACGTCAGTCCCCTAATAGCGGTACAAGTCGTGTTGGAGTGAAGCCCAATACACCCTGAGATAACACTGGAAGCCTACCAGTATATCCCGCTTGCCCTGGCCAGGGACTACTCATGTAATGGCTCTCCTAGACACAGCGCGATGTCAACCCCCAATACCGGGAGAGATGAATCTTGTCTAACCGTCACTGACTCCAAGTGCTTCGGGACTGCCCCCAACTACTACCTGTTTGCACGACTCCTTTGAGCCGTGGTAGGGTAGTAATCAAAGTACAGTAGGAACACACTCGAGGCGAAGTGACAGTGTCAAGACAGCGGATTAAGCTGTACTCATGTCACCTGGGAACTGATAACTGACGATAGGTATAATACCAACAGGTCAGTTCCCGACGAGTCCTGTCCAGTGTACTCGTAACCCAACGAGCACCCGCATACTATCTCCAGTATGACGTACTGACGGCTGTGGGACAGACCGTCTCCCACACTGGGATGAGAAGCGCATGCGCTAGTCTACTCCGGAGTATCGATGCCCTGTCTCGATAGTCCTACGACTAGGGACCTGCATAAGGATGTGCTTATAGATTACCCAGCCCTACTAGTGTGACTGCCATCACAACGCTGGTAATCAAGCAAAGATCCTAAGGGCTCCACTAATGCGTATAGGTGATATAATAAAATAAACACATGTACACATTGAAGTAGAAACAAACCAAGTAGCATACTACTATTTTGAGCAAGATTGTATATACAAGGTGAATATCCCAAGCTTCCATTAAGTAATATACAAACTAGTATGATACAGTAATGGCCTCTAGGGCATATACACTAACAATCTCCCACTTGCACTAAGGCCATGTACTGGCGTATCGAAGACCTATCATCTCGATCAGCCGCTCGAACTGAGTCTGGGGCAAGGCCTTGGTGAATGGATCTGCAGTGTTATCTTCTGAAGCAACCCTTCGAACCTCGATCTCCTGGCGATTCACGATCTCCCTGATCAGGTGATACCGCCTCAAGATGTTTCTGGATCTCTGATGGGACCTGGGTTCCTTCGCTAAAGCTATAGCCCCGTTGTTGTCGCAATACAGAGGTATTGGATCAACAATGGACAGAACCACCTGAAGTTCTTTCAAGAACTTCCTTATCCAGACAGCTTCTTTTGCGGCATCAGATGCAGCGATGTATTCCGCTTCCATCGTCGAGTCTGCAACGGTTTCCTGTTTGGAACTCTTCCAACACACCGCCCCTCCATTGAGGGTAAAGACAAAACCCGACATGGACTTGGAATCATCCTTGTCACTCTAGAAGCTGGAGGCAGCAAAGGCCTCGATCTGGAGGTCTTTTCCGCCATACACAAAGAACATCTCCTTAGTCCTTCTCAGGTACTTGAGAATGTTCTTTACCGCTATCTAGTGTTTCTCCCCAGGGTTTGACTGATACCGGCTTACCACACTCAGTGCATAAGCTACATCCGGTCTGGTACACAACATCGCATACATTATAGAGCCTACCGCAGAAGCGTAGGGTATAATAGACATGCGATCCCTCTCCAAATCAGTCTTGGGAGACATCTCTTTAGAGCGGGTGATCCCGTGACAAGCCGGTAGGTTACCGCGCTTGGAATCTTCCATACTGAATCTCTTCAGTATGGTGTCGATGTACCTGGACTGTGAAAGTCCTAATATCCTCTTGGATCTATCACGATGGATCCGGATCCCCAGGATGTATGAGGCATCACCCAGGTCTTTCATGGAGAACCTGTGTGACAAGAACCCCTTGACAGATTGTAGCATAGGAATGTCATTTCCTATTAAGAGAATGTCATCCACGTACAAAACGAGGAATACTACAGTTCTCGCTACAAATCTACTATAGATTCATGGTTCATCTGGATTTTTGATAAAGCCAAATTCCTTGACCGTCTCATCAAAACAGATGTTCCAACTCCGCGATGCCTGCTTTAGTCCATAGATGGACTTAAGCAACTTGCACACCTTTCCACTGCTCTCACTCTGAATGAAACCCTCCGGTTGGTCCATATAGATACACTCTTCTAAATTTCCATTTAGAAAAGCGGTCTTTACGTCCATCTGCCAGATCTCATAATCGTGGAAGGCAGCAATGGCAAGAAGGATCCGAATGGATTTCAGCATAGCCACTGGAGAAAAGGTTTCGTCATAGTCCAATCCAGGTCTTTGACGGAAACCCTTTGCAACAAGTCTAGCTTTATAGGTCTCAACCTGTCCATCTACACCAATCTTCCTTTTGAAGATCCACTTGCATCCTACGGGTTTTACCCCGTCTGGAGCAATGTCCAACGTCCATACTTTATTGGTGTACATGGACTCCATTTCGGTCCGCATTGCATCCAGCCATTTTACCGAGTCAACGCTCTGAATGGCTTGCTGGAAGCTAGTAGGCTCATCATAATCTATGATGCAATCCTCTCTATCCCCGTCTATGAGAAAACCGCAGTATCTCTCGGGCGGATGAGACTGCCTACTACTCCTGCGGAGCGGCGTAGGAATGTCCTGTTCTTTTGAACCCTCTGGTTCCACTAAGCTTTCAGTAATAGCTCGTGGTTCTGGAATTTCTTCCAGTTCTACTGTGCTCCCACTTATCTGGTTTTCCAAAAACTCAGTTTCCAAGAAGTAGGCATGACGAGAAACAAAAACCTTTTGTTCCTCTTCGCAGTAGAAGAAATATCCCTTGGAGTTCTTTGGATATCCCACGAACTTGCACTGTACTGAGCGTGCCTCGAGCTTGTCCGCATGCTGCTTTTTGACAAAAGTTGGACTTCCCCATGTCTTAATATGATTAAGATAGGGTCTCTTCCCACACCACATCTCATATGGTGTAGTAGGCACAGTCTTAGTGGGAACTCGGTTCAAAAGGTATGCAGCTGATTCTAGCACATACCCCCAGAATGATCGCGGTAACTCAGCGTTACTCATCATGGACCGTACCATATCGAATAGGGTTCGGTTCCGTCTCTCCGATACACCGTTATGTTGCGGAGTGTATGGAGGAGTAAGCTGAGAGAGAATTCCGTTCTCTTTTAAATAGTCCAGGAATTCGGCAATCAAGTATTCACCACCTCGATCCGATCTTAGGATCTTGATTCTTTTGCCGGTTTGTTTTTCTACTTCATTCTTATATTCCGGGAATTTTCCAAAGGCTTCGGACTTATGTTTCATTAAGAAGACATAACCGTACCTTGAAAAGTCATCCGTAAAAGTAATGAAGTAAGAATAACCGCTTCGCGCATGTGTAGACATTGGACCGCACACGTCGCTGTGTACGAGTCCCAAGAGCTCGCTCGCCCTTACTCCGTGTCCAGTGAATGGTGTCTTTGTCACCTTTCCTTTGAGACAGGATTGACAAGTGGCATACGACTGATATTCGAACGGATTCAAATATCCTTCTGTATGTAACTTTGTTAACCTTCTCTCATTGATGTTACCCAGTCTACAATGCCATAAGAAAGTCTGATATATTTCCGGAGACTTTCTTTTGTGTGTATTCTGGACATTGAAAATCTGTGGTTGGTTTAATACGTATATACCATTGCTTAATGTACCTGACCCAATCAGAACTTGATAAGGTGAATGTTTACAACGTTTCTTACAAACGCAAATTCATAACCTTCTTTAGAAACCAAAGATACAGAAATGATATTACAAGTTGCGTTGGGTACAAAAAAGCAATTACGCAAAACCAAAACATGTCCATCTGACATTCCCAGGTGATAGTCCCCCACGGCCTTAGCATCCATGCTAGCTCCGTTCGCAACTTTGAGGGTCATGTCACCTGCCTTCAAAACCCTACGGTTTCTCAACGCCTGAAAAGAATTACAGATATGAGATCCTGATCCGGTATCCAATACCCAGGAAGTAGAGTTTATTGAAAGACAGTTTTCAATAACATACACACCTGAAGCTGAAGCCGCAACCTGCTTCAGATCCTGTGTTCTGGCTTTCCAAGCCCTGCAATCATTCTTCCAGTGTCCCTTCTTATGATAATAGAAGCATTCTTCCTTATCCACAAGCTTTCCTACTTTCTTTGTTGCTTTTGCCTTTCCCTTCGTATCCACTTTACTAACACCGCCCCTTGGTTTGGCGGGGGCTTTCTTCTTCTTTCCCTTGGCTTTCGCCTTGGACCTAGAAGAAGAAGATCCTCCTACAAAAAAAGTGGATGTTTCCCTACCTTTCTGTAGGGTGCCCTCTGCGCTCCTCAGCATGTTGAGGAGTTCTGAAAGTTCAACTTCCTTTTCTTGTAAGTTGAAGTTCAGTATGAACTGAGCGTAAGTGGAAGGAAGGGACTGGAGAATCAAGTCCGTATAGAGCTCATTCTCCAACATGGTCCCAAGGTCCGCGAGCTCCTCAATGTAGCCAATCATCTTAAGCACGTGTTCCGCTACCGATGATCCGACGGCCAATCTTGCCGAAAATAACTTCTTCGACACTTCGTATCTTGCGATACGAGATTGCTCTCTATACAGTTCTTTTGTATGAAGAAATATGGATTCCAGGTCCATATTCTCGTGCCTCCTCTGATGTTCATTGTCCATAGAGGCATGCATGAGGCACTTGGCCTTCGCGCAGTCTAGTTCCCAGGTCTTACGGATTTCCTTATCCGCGACGCTGGTTTTGGGACTTGGGACAGGGGGAGCTTTGGTGGTAAGAAGATACCCCTGCTTGTCGTAAGTGATTGCCATCTTGACATTCCTGAGCCAATCTTTGTAGTTTGGCCCTGTCAGTATGTTTTTATCTAGGAGTAACTTAAGTCCAGTCATGTCGATTGGTCGCTGCAATTAGGAGAGAGAAGAAACACTCAGCATGATGCTCTTGCATGTTTAGAATGGTTTTTAGTTTGTCTAAACAGGATGGCTCCCACTGTTTCTCGAATCCCTCCTCAAACCAAAAAGGAAGAATTAGTCAGGATCAATCTCACCGTACAATACTTGCTTAACCGTTCAGCCAGGCCAGTGTCGGTACTTCGAGGGAGGTTTTCCAACGCTTTCGCGAAGTTCCTTAATTAAATAACCTCTTTTCCCTGGGGGCGTAGCCCCGCTAACACCTTTCTAGACACCTACTTGGTTTATAGCATTGATCGTTAAGTGAGAAATTTCCCGAGGAGCAGCATATACTCATAGTAGGATCGGGATCCAAATATCATTGCGTGACGAAACTGAAGGAATCCTACCAGAATCATCACACTCCAAATAGTATGCAACACTAGCAAGTTTCAGTTCTTTTGAAACTCCCGATGTGGATTTTTGCCCCATGCTCTTATGACCTTGACTTTGGCCAACAAATCATAAGTCACATGTCAAGTTCTACCAGTCGTTCTCCAGGTTAATTTGAATCCACCCGCACCTACCCTTGACTTTGGCCAACAAGGCAGTACGACTGTTCCAAACTAACACATCTATCTATGCTGCACATGAATACCCAATAGCTTCCAATCACTATGCCTTGACTTTGGCCAACAAACATAGCTTGAATACTATTGACCATCGATGTGAAACGACGGAGGGCTACGAATGGTTTTGGCTAAACCGTGAACGTAGCGACCTTGATATAATTGATGGAACGAGATAGATTTTAAAAGGAGTGGCTCAAGCTCCGCATTTAAAAGTTAGTTTTGAAAAGAACCGAGTGTTTTTTCGAAAGTGTTCCAACGACTTTTACTTGGTTTATTTTCTTGCATTAGTTCTTTTAATGCGTGATATTCTTGCATTAGTTCTTTTAATGCGTCCCATCATTTAATCCTACCATTGCAGAAAACAACCAAAATATGACGTACACTTATGCCATTCGCATTCGCCACGGGGTCCCGTCATTACCCATTAGGTTACTTAACTAACGACAGAGCGGGGGCTGGGCTAGCGCGGCTGTAAAACATAAGCAACGCCTAAATAATATCATATATAGATACATTGCAATGATAGCCATTTCAGATCACAGATGAACACATTGGATATACTAGGAACCCGCAATTCGTACGAGCCTGTAACGAAAAGCAGATTACACGGTCGCGGTGAATAGCCAATACCCCACCCAAGACCCCTACGGGTGCGGCAAATTACCCGCCAAGTACCCGAAGCGAAGCAACCTCCCTCAACTCCGTGAGTAGGCCACTCGGCACTTCGGCATACCCGGTAGTTTGTGCACCCCCTCCATGGGTCTATCCTAGGAGCAAAAACAGTAAAAAGAATTTATACAATGACGGCTACAACCCCGACCCGGTTGTGCGGTCATACAAATAATATTACATCAATTTACAAATTTACATGAATTGAAAGAAAAGAAAAACTCTCGTCTCACAACCCCCGGCTATTCACCCGCGACAATCCAACAGATTCATATACACATTCCAGCAACATTACAGATCACAGATTTGTATAACCCCCACTAATCGACATATAGCGATTAGCAGACGTTCAATACAAATATCACATCACAGAAAACCCGGTCAGCTTAAGTCTTTTAGAAGTTCGATCAAAAATACGGATTTTCATGCCCCAAACACAAAATTTTCGTTCTGAAAAATCTGGGCAGAATATATATATTCCAAAAATCCCAAAATACCCCTATAAGCATACTGTAGCAAAGAAGACCAAGAGAGGAGCCAAGACGGCCGCGTTTCCGCGGCAATAGCAAGCTATTGCCGCGTTTCCGCGGCTCTTTGATGAGATCAGGGGACCGTCTTTCTACAGTATACTCTAAAAACCCTGAGTCGATTTTTGGTATATCTCAAATAATTTTTGCAGCACTTTGAAAATCGACAGAAAGTTTGAAATCCGGTTGTATTTCGCGACTTTTTCTCCGATCGAATTTCTAGTAACTATGCTTACATGTTAGGTAGAGTTTAACTAGGCTCTGATACCATTGTAAGTCCATGCTACCTCTCCCGGTACTTTCGGGCATGCGGAATTTGGTGAAAAACAATTTTCTAGAGGTGGTAACATGGACTCAAAACCGGATCTTTGTTAAACATCTAACTAACAACCTAACTAAGAGTTGTTAACTACTCGGTTTGGGGGTTATACCTTTCTTTCTTGAACTCCTTCGTCTTCAAGCCTCGATGGTTGTCCGGATTGGCTTCACCCCGTCGTCTCCTTGCGCCGAAGATCGATCCACCTGAAAGCTTCTACCTTTGGCTTCTTCTTCGGTCTTTGAAGAAACAAGTTCACTCGGTTTGCTAAACCCTGTGAACTAGAGTGAGTAGAGGAGAGTGTGTTGGGATTTTCTCTATGGTTCTTGATTCTCAACACATGAGACAAGTGAACCATAGACTAAAGAGAGGGAGAGCAAGAGGAAGAAGATGAGAGCTCAAGAACACAAGAGAGAGAATGAAAATGATAGAATGAGCAAGACTTTTCTCACTTGGCTCTCATAATCCAAAACCATCATCACAAAAATAGTAATCAAGTATTGTGTAAATGGTTTAAGTCAAAATGGCTATATCATTTCATGCACTCATATTGCAAAAGAGAACAAGCAAGTGAAAAGTCTTTGCCATGAAATGATAGCCATTGTCATCATGATGGTCAACTAGTCCAGCCTAGTCAACCGGTCAACAAAGTCAACAAGTCAACAAAGTCAACCCCTCAACAACCATGTCACCACAATACTTAATTAATATTATTGTTAATTACATATCATATTCTCATTAGGGTTGAGCAAAAAGTCAATAGTCAACAGTCAACGGTCAACAACCCTAATGAGAATCCTCTGCCTCTGTCTCTCCTTCAACTGTGCATACACACCCGCATTCGCGTTCCGAGGAACACGAATACATACTGGATAAAACCAATCCCAAAACGTACACTAGGATCTGGCTTAAACCAAAGCCCGCTAGTGTTAACTGTCCGGACACTGTACGTGCACAAGTGCACGGATGTGACCGGACCCTGTCGCAAAACCATGCGACCTGTCGCAAAACCATGCGACCTCTACTCTTTTGCCTAAAGGAGAATAGCTTTCTGTGTGGGACTCTAAAGACTCGACACTACGCTGGCAGTGGGTTTAACCACAGACCGCAAGCGGCACTAGCTGTGCGTAACGGTCCCCAGGTAGAAGCCGACAAGAAGACTGACGAGGTGAAACCCATCTGAACTCCTACTGAGCCTGAATGTGACAATCTCCGTACAGTCCGGTCTGTTCGTCTGATACATCGCATGGCGGGCCTAGGGGGGTGGTAAACGTCAGTCCCCTAATAGCGGTATAAGTCGTGTCGGAGTAAAGCCCAATACACCCTGAGATAACACTGGAAGCCTACCAATATTTCCCGCTTGCCCTGGCCAGGGACTACTCGTGTAATGGCTCTCCTAGACACAGCGCGATGTCAACCCCCAACACCGGGAGAGACGAATCCTGTCTAACCGTCACTGCCTCCAAGTGCTTCGGAACTGCACCCAACTACTACCTGTTTGCACGACTCCTTTGAGCCGTGGTAGGGTAGTAATCAAAGTACAGTGGGAACACACTCGAGGCGAAGTGACAGTGTCAAGTCAGCGGACTAAGCTGTACTCATGTCACCTGGGAACTGATAACTGACGATAGGTATAATACCAACCGGTCAGTTCCCGACGAGTCCTGTCCAGTGTACTCGTAACCCAACGAGCACCCGCATACTATCTCCAGTACGACGTACTGACGGCTGTGGGACAGACCGTCTCCCACACTGGGATGAGAAGCGCATGCGCTAGTCTACTCCGGAGTATCGATGCCCTGTCTCGATAGTCCTGCGACTAGGGACCTGCATAAGGATGTGCTTATAGATTACCCAGCCCCACTAGTGTGACTGCCATCACAACGCTGGTAATCAAGCAAAGATCCTAAGGGCTCCACTAATGCTTATAGGTGATATAATAAAATAAACACATGTACACATTAAAGTAGAAACAAACCAAGTAGCATACTACTATTTTGAGCAAGATTGTATATACAAGGTGAATATCCCACGCTTCCATTAAGTAATATACAAACTAGTATGATACAGTAATGGCCTCTAGGGCATATACACTAACATACGTAACGGTCCCCAGGTAGATGTCGATAAGAAGGACGATGAGAAAACCCATCTGAACTCCTACTGAGCCTGTATGTGACAATTTCCGTACAGTCCGGTCTGTTCGTCTAAGACTATCGCATATCGGGACTAGGGGCGGTAAACGTCAGACCCCTAATAGCGGTATAAGTCGCGTCGGAGTGAAGCCCATTACAACTTGAGAAACTACCGGAGCACCTACCAGTAAATCTCGTTTTCCCTTACCAGGGACCTTGCGTAATGGCTCTCCATACATAGCGCGATATCAACCTCCATTACCGGGAGAGACGAATCCTGTCTAACCGCCACTGCCTCCAAGTGCTTCGGGACTGCACCCAACTACTACCAATTTGCACGACTCCTTTGAGCCGTGGTTGGGTAGTAATCTATGTACAGTGGGAACACACTTGAGTCGAAGTAGAAATGTCAAGTCGACGGACTAAGATGTACTCATGTCACCTGAGAACTGCAATCTGACGATAGGTATAGTACCAACCTGCAGTTCCCGGTGAGTCCTGCCCAGTGTACTCGTAACCTAATGAGCACTTGCATACTATCTCCAGTACGACGCACTGATGGCTGTGGGATAGACCATCTCCCCATGCTGGGATGAGAAGCGTATTCACCTGTCTACTCCGTAGTATCGATGCTCTGTCTCGATAATCCTACATCCAGGGACCTGTATAGGATGTTGCTTATAAACTACCCAGCCCCCACTAGTGTGACTGCCATCATAACGCTGGTAATCAAGCAAAGATCCTAAGGGCTCTACTAATATGTATAAGCGATATGTTAAAAGAAACAAATGCACATATTAAAGTAGAAACAAACCAAGTAGCATACTACCATTTTTAGCAAGACTGTCAACACAACTTTGTATATCCCAGGCTTCCATTAAGTAATATGCAATCTAGTATGATACAATAATGGCCTCTAGGGCATAAACACTAACAATCTCCCACTTGCACTAGGGCCATGTACTGGCATATCGCAGACCTATCATCTCGATTAGCCTCTCGAACTGCGTCTGAGGAATGGCCTTTGTGAATGAATCAGCTGTGATATTCTCCGTATCTACTCTCTTCACCTCGATCTCCCGGCGATCTACGATCTCCCTGATCAGGTGATACCGCCTTAAGATGTGTCTGAACTTCTAATGGGACCTAGGTTCCTTCACTAAAGCTATAGCGACGTTGTTGTCACAATAGAGAGGTACTGGATCAATACTGGTAGGAACCACCCGAAGTTCTGTGAGGAACTTCTTTATCCAGACAGCTTCTTTTGCGGCATCGGAAGCAGCTATGTACTCTGCTTCCATCGTCGAGTTAGCAACGGTGTCCTGCTTGGAACTCTTCCAACAGACCGCCCCTCCATTGAGGGTAAAGACATAACCCGACATGGAATTGGAGTCATCTTTGTCACTCTGGAAGCTGGAGTCAGCAAAGTCCTCGATCTGGAGGTCCTTTCCGCCATACACCAAGAACATCTCCTTAGTCCTCCTCAGGTACTTGAGAATGTTCTTTACTGCTATCCAGTTCTTCTTCCCTGAGTTTGACTGATACCGGCTTACAACGCTCAATACGTATGCTACATCTGGTCTGTTACATAACATCGCATACATTATAGAGCCTACCGCAGAAGCGTAGGGTATAATCGACATGCGAGCCCTTTCTAATTCAGTCTTGGGAGACATCTCTTTGGAGAGGGTGATTCCGTGTCAAGCTGGTAGGTTACAGCGCTTAGAATCATCCATACTGAATCTTTTCAATATGGTGTCTATGTACCTATACTGCAAAAGTCCCAACATCCTCTTTGATCTATCACGATAGATCTGGATCCCCAGAATGTAGGAAGCATAACCCAGGTCCTTCATGGAGAACATCTATGAAAAGAATCCTTTGACTGACTATAGCATAGGTATATCATTTCCTATTAAGAGAATGTCATCCACGTACAAGACGAGGAATAATACAGTCCTCTCTACAATCTTACTATATAAGCATGGTTCATCTGGATTTTTGATAAAGTTGAATTCTTTAACAGTATCATCAAAACAGATGATCCAACTCTGTGATGCCTGCTTTAGTCCATAAATGGACTTAAGCAACTTGCACACTTTACCGCTGCTCCAACTCTGAATGAATACCTCTGGCTAATCCATATAGACGCACTTTTCACAATTACCATTTAGAAAAGTCATCTTTACGTCCATCTGCCAGATCTCATAATCGTGGAAGGTAGCAATGGCAAGTAGGACCCGAATGGATTTGAGCATAGCTACTAGAGAAAAGGTTTTGTCATTGTCCAAACCAGGTCTTTGAAGAAAACCCTTTCCAACAAGTCTAGCCTTATAGGTTTCAACCTGTCCATCTACAACAATCTTCCTTCTGAAGATCAATTTGCATCCTACGGGTTTTACCTCATCTGGAGCAATGTCCAAAGTCTATACTTTGTTAGCGTACATGGACTCCATTTCGGTCTGCATTGCATCCAGCCATCTTACTGAGTCGCCGCTCTGAATGGCTTGCTGGAAGCTAGTAAGGTCATCATTGTCAATGATGCAATCCTCTCGGTCCCCGTGTATGAGAAAACTGTAGTATCTCTCGGGCGGATGAGACTGCCTACTACTTCTGCGGATAGGCGCTGGGATGTCCCTTTCTTTTGAAACTTCTGGTTCTACTATACTTTCAGTAACAACTTGTGGTTCTGTAATTGTTAGTTATATATATGCCCTAGAGGCCATTGTTGTACATATGATGTATATTATAGTGGATGCTTGGATATATATAGAGAGAGGACTTTCTTGCTCATCATGATAGTATGCTATTTAGTTACACTTTATCTTAACATGTTGACTTGTATTAGTTTACTGTCTTATTCTCACATGTTGATAAAGCCCTTAGGATTTGTACTCGACTACTGGGACTATGATGAGATCATACTAGTGGGGCCAGGGTAGTCAGCGAGTACATCGTATAACTGTTCCAAGTCGAGGGTGTATCAAGACAGGGCATCGATACACCAGAGTAGACTAGCGTATACGTATCTTGACCCATATGATGGGCGATGGATGATCCCATATCCATCGGTGTTTGACATCAAAGATAGTCTACGGGTGCTCAGTGGAGACTGGGTACACTGAACAGACTAGCCGAGAACTCCCATATGGTATTATACCTCACGTCAGATGGCAGTTCTCTGGTGACACTGGTACAGGGTAGTCTGTAGACCCTAGATCATCATAGAGTCTTGTGTGATTCCCACTTTGCTTGATTTCCACCTTACCACGTCCAAGAGGGCGTGCAAAATGGTAGCTTTTGGGTACAGTCCCAAATCATATGGAGGCAATGAGCGATTGGAGGGGTTTCGTCTCTCCTGGTATAGGGAGTTGATGTTGTGCAGTGTTCGATTGGCTATAACTGGAAGTCCCTGGCTAGGGCGGATATTGAGTACTACTGGTAAGTGTTATCAGTAGGTTCTCAACCTATTATGAGCCTTACATCGACACGACTTATCGGTTACTAGGGTCTGACGTATACCATCCCTAGACTAGATATGCAACATATCAGACGAAAAGACCAGACTCTACAGTAGTGTTAATGATTGGATTCACAGGAGAATGCACAGGCTTGCTTGTTGATCTTCTGATCGTTCAATACCTGGGTGGCTGTTACATTTAGCTGACCGCTTGCAGCTTGTGGTTGTTTGATATGATCATCACCTACTGCCGGCATATTGATGATTCTTTAGAGTCCTACACAGAGGTTTCTTGACTCAGGCAAAACGGAGTAGGAGCACATATGTGATATGTGCGGAACCGAGAATAAAACGATATGAGATACTGTATCATATTCTCGCGATATTTGATATCAGCCGGGTCATCGGATCAAGTGTTGATTCGATGAATCGGTACATGCAATATTTGTCGGTTATATGCAATATAACCGGATTGTTGGATCAAGTGTTGATTCGATAATTTAATGTATAATTATATATATGATATATTACAATACATTATCTAATATTGGCTCGCTTTATTATTTCATTTTCTCACCGGATAATACATTGATATATATGCGATATATGTTAATTGTATTATTTTCTTTTGTTACAAAAATATATTATATATGTGATATATAATATTGTAAAAAGTTATGATTACAAATGCAATATGATTAGTGGAGATTAAACATGCTTAGGGTTTGATTTGGGTTAAATTTTCTAGAAGCTTTTCTTTTGTTTTGAGCAAAGATATTATGTGTTGATATTTTGGAGATATTTTCCTATCCCAACCCACACGCTTTAACCCTAGTTAAATCTCTATAATGGTTAAGTCTTTTTTGACTTAACCATGGTTGCAATTGTAATGATATAACAATTCATTATTCATCACAAAAGATATTGATTATTCTTCTTCTTCTTCCTTGAGCTCTTGAAAATCTTTCTAGGTTTTTTTTATGTGATGAATTAGTGTGAGATTAAGAAAATAAAAGAGAGCTAAAATCCTACTTCATCATCCTCATCTATTCTAGCCACTTAGATTAGAGTGTCCTCTTGTCTAATACTTGATTATACAAGTAAGAGCTTGAGTTAAAGAAACATCAAGGTAGATCATCTTTGACAAGATAGATTTCAAGCAAGCATAGATCATTCGGGTTGTGGAGCTTCTCTTGTGTAACATTTCAAAATAATAAAATATTATTTTTAGGAATTTTTATAATTTAATATTATTTTATTGATTATTTTAATATTAAATTTATAATTAAATACCGATAAATCGGAAAATTTTGAAAATATTTTTTGGAAAATTCAAAAATAATGTATTCTAAGGAATTATGTCATTTTTAAGTTTTATGAGCATTTATATGCTAATTATTTCTAATAGCGATTAAAAATCGCTAATCGGATTTTTGGCTTTTTGTGCAAAACATGCACATATAATTTTGGACTTGTGTTACTTTTTTACTACCATGGGTGTTTTGGGTTTACTATTTGAGAGAGAAGGATTTGGAAAAGAAAAAGAAAAGAAAAAGGTTTGAATAAAGAATTAGGTAGTAGGTATGATGAGAGAGAGAAAGGGGGGGGTGTTTACCTTGGACTTGTGTGAGCCTTTCCCCTTCATCATTTCTTTCATTTCTCTCACCTCTCCCCCTTACTGCTGCTGCCCCCATTCTCCCCTCCACAAATCCCCTCACTTCATCTCAAAAATCAACTCAAAACCTCACACCCATTTAACAAAAAGTGTGCACAAGCTCACAAGCTATAGAATGGACCAAGAAAGTAGATGTTTTGGTGCTGTAGGAGGATTCATGAGTCTCTATTGAGGTATTTCCATCACAATTAGTGTTGTAATTCTTGTGCTTAAGCCTCAATTCAAGTTTCATATCGATATCGTGTGATTTTGGGCACTTTGGACAAACCTAGAGAAGGTTAAGGTTAAATTGAATTGTGTTAGTGTAGTTAAGCCCTATTGGTGACCCTTGAACCGCCTTTGGTGCTACAAACCCAGATCCGTCACATTACGAAACCTGGAACTCAAAACAGAACAGTTTCATGTCGGTTTGTGAGTGTATGTAGCGTGCAGGTGAATCTGGAGTGATCCGGGGTCAACACAAGGAAAATAAACAACACCAGGAGCCTAGTTAGACCACCAGGAGACCACCCTAGGTAGACGAGCACCCAACTCCCTACCTGGGCCGGCCAGGCCGGTTTTGCAAGTTAAGGGGATCGGCCACTTAGTGTCCAGGCTTCTACTGTAGGTCACATACACCCTACACATCACTCTAGACTTGTTTGCTTGCCTTTGTTTGGCCTGAGACGAAATCTGGGATCATTTTCTTGGGTTGCTGCTTTGAATTTAGGTTTGGTTTTGCATATTTTGATTTCCAGATTTTGGTATTTATGCGTTATATCGATCGTGTGACGTTTGTACGTCTATATCGAGTGATTTCGGGTTGTTTTGCGAAGGCTAACCATAGGTTCTAACCTATAGGCCTTTTAGCATATCGTGTTGGTTTTCGCGTGTCGTTTTAAGTTTCGATTTGGTTTTGATGCGATACGATACGTGTGATATGTAGGTACCCCCACGGCAATCCGAGACGATGAAGAAGATGAAGGCGACATCGACACCGACACGCAGGATGCAGGTGAGTAGATTATATCTATAGGGGGAAGTCGGGTGGATGGCGTATAGAACCCCCGCAGTCCGATATTAGTATAGCATACATATATACTCATGATAGCTTCTAGTGTCATGGATAGTTGAGATATGTTAGGTGTACTATAAATAGTTTAGGGGTAGAAGTAAACTAGTGTAGTTTTTAGTCGTGAACCCTAGAACAAGTTTACACCCACACGCACACACGTACTTATTTCTATACTTGTACCTTGATGATGAGGATAGTGGATGACATTGGAGATGAGTCGATGATTTGGGCTTAGTGCCATGATATCGGTGATATGATGTGATTCGTATTTGGGATACGACATGTGGTTTTTAGCGGGCCTATAGACGTGTGTTTCACACACGCACTTATATTTATGTGGATGGTATCGATTTGTACTAGATATGGATCAGTACCCTAGATCATGGGATATGATGATGAGGATACCAGATAATTGATGAGACAATTATGATATTAACTCGTACCAAGCTATTGGGATGCCGTACGACGATTTACCGTACGAGCTTTATATTGATGATAGATCCGCACTCATGACTCGAGGACGTCATATGATATACTGTATCGTACGTGATACTATTGAGCCGAGATCACCGACTATTATACATATACATATATATATATATATATATATATATCGACTCAGATGTAGGTGGTTTCCATACCCCTCCTGCTTAGCTTGTTAGTTTGTTCTGTAGATTCCTTAGTAGACATTAGATTAGACCCGAGACATACCTATTTCAAAACTAACGAACCGGGAATATTTTAAAGATAGGCAAAAAGGGATTCTACGGATAATTTCAAAAGGCGCATCTTTTCTTAAAAACACCGTAGCCCTTATTTTACTAAAAACCCTGATTCGTCTTATTTCAAAAGGCAAAACTGCATGACACTTACACATTGATATAAATTCTTCACTGTTGCGTTGATTACTTGATTCCGCATATTCATATTATTTGGATCTCATTACTTGTGTTTATTGCTATATTACCATCATGCTGTTAGGACACCAGCACCATTATCGATGATGTGTATGTTCCACGTACACTATTTGCCGGCTCACACACTTCATCATCGATAATTGCCATGTCACTACGCTGTAGTACTGTTGCATTCATGATATGATTCCTTGCATAGCATACACGTGTACCTACATAGCGTACACCCATACTTGTGCACATATTTATTGTTCATTCATATTCGTGTACCTACATAGCGTACACCCATACTTGTGCGCATACCTATTGTATATTCATGTTCGTGTACTCACATATTGTACACTCCTACTCATGCACCTACCTGTTGCACACTTATACTTGTACACTTACATATTGCGCATACATAGATGATTCTGACTTGACTCGCAGATTGGGAACCGCAAGATACTTTTAAAAACTGATTCATTTTAAAGAAGCGGTCTTCCCTAATTATGTGCATATTTCTACTCCATGTTGCATGATATACTGATATGCATACATTTTGATTATATGTCGCATACTTCATGCTTTTTGACTATGCGCATTGAGATATGTTGTTTCCATGATATTTCTGGATTTGGGAATCGTGGGTATTTTAAAAGAGAGTATATATTGTTTTAAAAACCCGGTTACTCTTGATATGATATTTCAGTGCGTCCACCATGTGTTTTCTCGGTTCTGAGAGTGGCATGTGAAACCCGATTCGAGGAGCGGTAGGCACCGTCTGTGGGTACATGGTGGACCCGGTGAGGTATCCCGAGGCAAGAGACTCGTATATGTTAGACAGTGAGACCGGCAGGGGAGTACTACCTACCAGTGATAGTATTTGGACTCGGCGGTTATCGTGGGGATACCGACTGAAGTTATGTACGTATGGATATGTCGGAATTCGAGGGTCGAAGCTGGGCACTCGGGTATTCGAGATAGCGTATGATACGTACCTATCAGGGCCAGTCATGGTGACAGCGCCTGATAGATGAGGATTTACGTGCCGATGCTAGGCACAGGTTTCATGATGTTTTCGAGTGTCGATGCTAGGCACTCAGGTTCCATGATTTGATTTATATCCTCATACTTCCATGCATATGCTTTATGATATTTACATGCATGATGCTTATTATCATTGGGTGACAGGTGGACGGGATCGACATACATACAGACATTGATCACATAGTTAGATGATATCCACGTACATACAGACTTTGATTACATTGATCATATTTCTTATGTATATATAACAGTGGATGAGAACGCTGTTATATATGCCCTTACACCAACATTAGTGGAATGGGACGCTAATATATGTGTATTGATATCAGTTTAGATACTTCATCATACTTATTCATGTTGGATATTTATGCCCTAGAGGCCTACATTGTATAGGATGCTTGGGATATGTATGTACATGACAGTCTTGCTTGATATGATAGTACGCTATTTGGTTTGACTTTGTCTTAACGTATGATATATTTTACTTGGTATTTATATATATATGTTGATAAAGCCCATAGGGTGTTTGTCTGACTACCGGCGTTGTGATGGCAGTCATACTAGTAGGAGCTGGATAGTCAATAGGCACACCCTTAGATGTCCCTGGTCGCAGAAGTATCGAGATTGGGCATCGATACTTCGGAGTAGACTAGTGTATACATATCTAGACCCTGACGAGGGGCGATGGATTGGTCCCGCAACCATTGGTGGTGTTCACCTAAGATTGTATACAGATGCTCACTGGGTGTGAGTACACCGGACAGGACTCGCCGAAAACTGACTGGATGGTATTATACCTAACGTCAGATAGCTGTTCTCAGGTGACATGTGTGCAGATAGTCCGTTGACTTAAGGTCATCATTTGTCTCGTGTGAGTTCCCACTGTGCTTTGATTATTACCCTACCACGGCTCAAAGGAGTCGTGCAAACAGGTTTCAGTTGGGCACAGTCCCGAGCCACGTGGAGGCAGTGAGCGACTGTTAGGGATTCGTCTCTCCCGGTATAGGGAGTTGATATCGCACTGTGGTCGGTTGGTCATTACCATAAGTCCCTGGCCAGGGCTGATTGAGAATTACTGATGGAATGGTCAGTAGATTCTCGGGTGGTCTTGAACCATACCGACATGACTTGTACGGTTATTAGGGGTCTGACGTCCACCACCTCCCTAGACCGTACATATGATACTCTTAGACGAACAGACCGGACTGCGCGGATATTGTCATCGACAGGCTTAGTAGGATTTCAGATGGGTTATCTCATCGTCTTTCTTATCGACAACTACCTGGGGACCGTTACGTACAGCTAGTGCCGCTTGCGGTCTGTGGTTAAACCCACTGCCAGCGTAGTAGTTGAGTCTTTAGAGTCCCACATTGAGATTTCCCAAACCCAGGCGAAAAGATATAGAGGTCGTATGGTTTTACGACAAAGGTTCGAACGCGTACGTGTTTAAACGCACGTGCGACATTCGGACAGTTTTTACTAGCTGGCTTTGGTTTAAGCCAGATTCTAGTATCAGGTTATTGGATTTATACAGTCTAAAGTTTTTCCGTGTTTTCACGGATGAGAGGGGCGTTGTCGTAATTTTCCGAGAAGCTTCTAGAAGGATGTGACATGGAGGGAGAGGTGGCATTTTCATTTAATGATTTCGTGACTCATTGTGAGTGATTCATCATGTCATTAATGCATTATTAAATGCTTAATGACTCACATAATGAATCACCCACTTGCATTTATGAAACATGATGAATAATCTCATATTATTCATTTCTTTTTATTCATTATGTTTCATATATCAAGTGAGAAGCTATTTCATTATTATTATTATTATCATTATCATCTTCTCACTCTCTCTCTTCAAGCTCTCTCTCTTTCACCAAAGCCTAATCCTACCCCTCTTGAGTTGAGAACAAGGATTAGGAAAGACAAATTACTCCATAACCTATCTCTACATCACCTTAGCTACTCTATTTAGCAACTATAGAAACTAAGTAACCTCAAGTTTAGAGGTTATAGCTTGGATTAGGGTTCTCGGGTGGATCGTCTATCACGGAAGAAAGCCGAAGAGGACGTGGAGATCCAAAGAGGCCGTAGATACCATTAAGACGAAGGACTAGAACCGTTTGGTATAATCTCTTAACATAGTAGTTTAGAACTCTATAGCTTTTGTTAAAACTTGTTTAGCAAACGATTCATACGGTTATTTGATGTTTAATCATAGAACAAGATTGTTATTCATATTTCCGCCTCCCCATAAGTATTGGGGTGTTGAACATCGACTTACAGTGGTATCAGAGCCTAGCTAAACAGTATTTAACACACTTGCAAATTTTTATGAATTTCGAACGGAAAAACAAACCGGAAAAACCCCGATATCATGTACTTTCTGTCGAATTTTAAATGAGGTCCAAAAATTTTTCAGGGACCTTCAGATTGACCTAAATGAATGTATTAGAACACCCAAGAAAATTAGGCTCATGAATCGGCCATAGCGCCGCGGAACCGCGGCCGATCCCACAGATCCGCCGCGATTCCGCCGTGCTTTGGACGATTCATCATCCCAAGTTTCTTGTATTGATTCTCTGTGATATTTGGTGTTTTCTGGTAATTTTTATTTTTGCTCAGGTTTCAGATTTACAAAGAAGTATTGGAGAAAAATTAAATGTGTTTAATCGATCGAAATTATACGGTATTTGCTTGTTTGATTATATCTGTGAAATGTTTTATGTGTTCGTAAACCTCCCCTAACTGCTAGTATGTCGGTTGGCAGGGGGTTGCACATATCTGTGATGTTATATATAACTGTTTGTGTATATAAACTGTATTGGACTGTTGTGGTGATTAGCCGGGTTTTGTGATGGGTTATTGTATTAATTCATTTGATGTAAATGTAATAAGTTGTAATATTATTTTACGGGACACATCCAGGTTGCGGTTGTAGCCACCGTTGTACTATTTCTTTTTACTGTTTTTCCTCCTACGATAGACCTAAGGTGGGGTGCACAAACTACTGGGTATTTTGAAGTGTTGGGGCAGACCGCTTCACTTCTGATACTTGGCGGGTAGTTTGCCGTACCCGTAGGGGTCTGGGGTGGGAAAATGGCTATTCATCACAACTGTGTAATCCGTCTTTCATTGCAGGCTCAAACGAAATGCGGATTGCTTGCAAATCCAATATTGTTTATCTGTGATCTGGAATGCCTATTATTGCATCTGACGAATGTACAATATCTATATATGATAGCGATTTAGACGTCGCTTATGTTTTACACCCGCGCTAGCCCAGCCCCGCTCTGTCGTTAGTTAAGTAACCTAACGGGTGATGACGGGACCCCGTGGCGAATGCGGATGGCATAAGAGGACGTTGTATTTTCGTTGTTATCTGTAATGATAGGTTAAAGATGGGACGCATTATTATTAATGCAACGAAAATAAAACCTAAACTGAATCGTTGGAACAATTTCTAAAAACCACTCTGTTTTCTTGAAAAACCAAATTTTAAATGCGGAGCTTAAACCACTCCTTTTAATAAAAGCTATCTTAGTTCTTTCGATCAAATCAAGTCCACTACGTTAACGGTTTTTTGCCAAAAACCAGCCGTAACCCTCCGTCGTTTCAGATAGACAGCGCATCGTATTCATGCTATGCTTGTTGGCCTACGTTAAGGCATAGTGTATGGTAGCAGTGTGTGTGCCTATTTGTTGCATAGATAGATGCATTAGTTTAATACAGACGTACACCTTGTTGGCCTACGTCAAGGGCTTGTACGATGTATTTAAATTGATCAGGACAACTACGGGTAGAACTTGACTTGCGTCTTATGACTTGTTGGCCTACGTCAAGGTCTATAAGAGCTTGGACTAAAAATTACATCGGGAGTTTCAAACATAAAGGAAACTTGCAGATTTAGCTTACCTTCTGGAGTGTGGTGACTAGAGTGGCTTCCATCTAGGACATCATACAATGATAGTTGGATCCCGATCCCACTGATGAGTAGGATTACTCTCGGGAATTTCTCTCACTTAACAATCAATGCTATAAACCAAGTAGGTGCCTCAAAAGGTGTTAGAGGGGCTACGCCTCCAGGGAAAAGAGGTTCTCTAATTAAGGAACTTCGCGAAAGCGTTGGAAAACCTCCCTCGAAGTACCAACACCAGCCTGGCTGAAAGGTTAAGCAAGAATTGTAACGTGTGATTAAATCCTGACTAGTTCTTCTTTTAGGTTTTGAAGAAGGATTTGAGGAAACAGTGGGAGCCATCCTGTTTAGATAAAATAATAACCAATCTAAACTTTCAAGAGCATATGCTGAGTGTTTTCTTTTCTCTCTCTCTGGCAGCTACCATGACTGGACTAAAACTATTACTTGAAAAGAATATACTGACCGGGCAGAACTATAAAGATTGGCTAAGGAACGTCAATATTGCGCTGACTTATGACAAAGTTGCATATGTTACCACCGCTGTTCCTCCCCTTATCCCAGGACCAGATTCCTCAGTTGCGGACAAGGAAGTTCGTAAAACCTAGGATCTAGACTGTGAGCGAGCTAAGTGTATCGTGCTGGCGTCCATGAATAATGAAATCCAGAAACAGCACGAGAGTATGGATATTGCATCCATATTCCTTCATTGCAAGGAATTGTATGGTGAACACTCCCGTATCGCAAGGTACGAAACCTGAAGGAAACTCTTCCAGATGAGGTTAGCTCCAGGATCGCCTGTTGGAGAGCACGTCCTCAAAATGATCACCCTCATTGAGGAACTCGCAAACCTGGGATGCGTGCTAGAGAATGATTTGTATATCGACTTGATTTTGCAGTCCCTTCCCCACACCTTCTTTCAGTTCGTGCTGAACTTCAACATGCACGAAATGGAAGCGGATCTTCCAAAGCTCCTCAATATGTTGAGGGTAGCAGAGACCTCCTTGAAAAAGGAGAAGACTCCCGTTCTGTATGTTGGCCAATCATCTTCTTCTAAATCTAAAGCGAAAGCTAAAGGGAAGAAGAAGATGAAAGCCACCAAACCGAAGGGTGGGGTCAAGAAGGTGCAGGGAACGAACAAGGAAGGAAGGGTGAAGGCAGAAAAGAACGAGTGCTTCTATTGTCACAAGCAAGGACACTGGAAGAAGGACTGTATGGCCTTTAAAGCCAAGGACATGAAGTAAGCTGTTGCTTCTGCTTCAGGTGTGTTCGTAATCGAAAATTGTCTTTCAGTAAACTCTACTTCATGGGTACTTGATACCGGTTCTGGTTCTCACATCTGTAATTCTTTGCAGGATCTGAGAAATAGTAGAGTACTGGGGGCAGGTGATATGACTCTCCGGATGGGCAATGGAATGCATGTAGATGCAGTTGCAATAGAGGAATATCACCTAGGGTTGAATAGTGGACACATTTTGGTATTGTACAACTGTTTTTGTATTCCCAGTATGTTGTGTAATATTATATCAGTATCTTTGTTGTCTAATAAAGGATATAATTTTGCGCTTGAAAGAAATGTCATGAACATTCTCCTAAATCAAGAACTGATTGGGTTTGGCACACTGGAAAACGGCATATACATACTTAATCAACCACAAATTTTCAATATTCAAAACACGCGTAAACGAAAGGCTCAAGATTCGAATCAAGCCTTCCTATGGCATTGTAGACTTGGTCATATAAATGAAACAAGGTTGACTAAGTTACATAAAGATGGATATCTAGATCCGTTTGAATATTCATCATATGCAACTTGTCAATCATGTATCAAAGGAAAAATGACTAAATCTCCGTTCACCGGACACGGAGAAAAAGCCACTGAACTCTTGGGACTAGTACACAGTGATGTATGTGGTCCGATGTCTACGCATGCACGAAGCGGTCACTCCTACTTCATAACTTTTACTGATGACTTCTCTAGGTATGGACATATATTCTTAATGAAACATAAATCCGAGGCCTTTGAGAAGTTTAAGGAGTATAAAAATGAAGTAGAGAAACAGACTGGTAAAAGCATCAAGACACTTCGATCTGATCGAGGTGGAGAATACTTAAGTACCAGTTTCCTTGAATACTTAAAAGAGAATGGAATTCTCTCTCAGCTTACTCCGCCTTATACACCTCAGCATAATGGTGTATCAGAAAGGAGGAATCGCACGCTATTAGATATGGTGCGTTCGATGATGAGTAGTGCTGAATTGCCACTTTCCTTCTGGGGATTTGCTCTAGAATCAGCCGCATACCTATTGAATAGAGTTCCAACTAAGTCTGTACCTACCACTCCATATGAAATGTGGTGTGGGAAGAGACCATATCTCAAGTATATCAAGATATGGGGGTGTCCGGTATATGTTAAAAAGCATAATCCGAACAAGCTCGAAGAACGATCGGTTTTATGCAAGTTTGTAGGATACCCCAAGCATTCAAGGGGGTACATGGTCTACCACACTGAAGAATAATAGGTGTTTGTCGCTCGTCACATTGTCTTCTTAGAAAGCGAATTTCTTGCAAAAAAATTAGTGGGAGCACGGTAGAACTGGAAGAAATTCCAGAACCTCAAACTGCAACCGAAGACTTAGAAGAATCTCAGATTTCAATAGAACATGACGAACCAACGCCATTCCGCAGATCTAGTAGGCTTTCTCATCCTCCTGAAAGATACTATGGTTTTCTTCTTGATGGGGATCGAGAGGATTGCATCATCGATGATGATGAGCCTACTAGTTTTCGGCAGGCTATCACGAGTAGCGACTCAGTGAAGTGGCTGGATGCAATGAGATCCGAAATGGAATCCATGTACACCAATAAAGTAAGGGCTTTAGAAGTTGCTCCTCCTGGGGTAAAACCAGTTGGGTGCAAATGGATCTTCAAAAAGAAGATTGGTACATTTGGACAAGTAGAAACCTACAAAGCTAGACTAGTAGCAAAAGGTTTTCGTCAAAGACCAGGATTGGACTATGATGAAACTTTTTCACCAGTAGCTATGCTTAAATCCATTCGGATCATGCTTGCCATTGCTGCCTTCCATGACTATGAAATCTGGCAAATGGATGTAAAAACAGCTTTTCTAAATGGTCATCTAGAAGAGAGTGTTTACATGGATCAACCAGAAGGTTTCTTAGACAGTGGGAGCAGCGGAAGAGTGTGCAAATTGCTTAAATCCATTTATGGGTTAAAGCAAGCATCGCGGAGTTGGAACATCTGCTTTGATGAAACAGTCAAGGAATTTGACTTTATCAAAAATGTAGATGAACCATGCATTTATAGGAAGATTGTAGAAGGAGCAGTAGTCTTCCTCGTTTTATACGTCGACGACATACTACTGATAGGGAATGATATCCCTATACTACAATCAGTAAAGCTCTTCTTATCACAAAAATTCTCCATGAAAGACTTGGGAGATGCATCATACATTCTGGGCATTAAGATCTATCGAGATAGATCTAATAGAATATTGGGACTTTCACAGTCCAGGTATATAGACACTATAGTAAAGAGATTTAGTATAGAAGATTCCAAGCGCGGCAATATGCCCGCTTGTCACGGAATTACCCTCTCCAAGGAAATGTCTCCAAAGACTGACGAAGAGAGGGCTCGCATGGGCATTATACCCTACGCTTCGGCGGTAGGATCAATAATGTATGCGATGTTATGTACCAGACTGGATGTAGCTTACACACTTAGTGTAGTAAGCAGGTATCAGTCTGACCCAGGTGAGAAACATTGGATAGCGGTGAAGAACATTCTCAAGTACCTGAGAAGGACTAAGGAGATGTTCTTGATTTACGGTAATGGGGACCTCCAGGTAGAGGCTTTTACCGACTCCGGCTTCCAAAGTGATAAAGATGATTCTAAATCCATTTCGGGTTTTGTGTTTACCCTCAATGGAGGGGCGGTATGTTGGAAGAGTTCCAAACAAGATACCGTCGCAGACTCAACTATGGAGGCTGAGTATATAGCAGCTAGTGAAGCCGCAAAAGAGGCCGTCTGGATGAGGAAGTTCATTTCTGAACTTCAGGTGGTTCCGTCCATTGCCAATCCAATACCTTTGTATTGCGATAACAATGGCGCTGTAGATTTAGCGAAGGAACCAAGGTCCCATAAGAAATCCAGGCATATCTTAAGGCGGTTTCACCTGATCAGGGAGATCGTGAATCGTCGGGAGATCGAGATACGGAGAGTGGACACAAAAGACAACACGGAAGATCCATTCACCAAGGCCATTCCTCAAGTACAGTTCGAGAGGTTATTTGAGATGTTGGGCATGCGGTACGCCAGCAACTGGATCTGGTAGAGACAGTGGGTACTCATTGCAGCAATTATAGGCCTTAGTGCAAGTGGGAGATTGTTGGATATATATGCCCTAGAGGCCTACATTGTATAGGATGCTTGGGATATGTATGTACATGACAGTCTTGCTTGATATGATAGTACGCTATTTGGTTTGACTTTGTCTTAACGTATGATATATTTTACTTGGTATTTATATATATATGTTGATAAAGCCCATAGAGTGTTTGTTTGACTACCGGTGTTGTGATGGCAGTCATACTAGTGGGAGCTGGATAGTCAATAGGCGCACCCTTAGATGTCCCTGGTCGCAGGAGTATCGAGATTGGGCATCGATACTCCGGAGTAGACTAGTGTATACATATCTAGACCCTGACGAGGGGCGATGGATTGGTCCCGCAACCATTGGTGGTGTTCACCTAAGATTGTATACAGATGCTCACTGGGTGTGAGTACACCGGACAGGACTCGCCGAGAACTGACTGGATGGTATTATACCTAACGTCAGATAGCAGTTCTCAGGTGACATGTGTGCAGATAGTCCGTTGACTTAAGGTCATCATTTGTCTCGTGTGAGTTCCCACTGTGCTTTGATTATTACCCTACCACGGCTCAAAGGAGTCGTGCAAACAGGTTTCAGTTGGGAACAGTCCTGAGCCACGTGGAGGCAGTGAGCGACTGTTAGGGATTCGTCTCTCCCGGTATAGGGAGTTGATATCGCACTGTGGTCGGTTGGTCATTACCATAAGTCCCTGGCCAGGGCTGATTGAGAATTACTGATGGAATGATCAGTAGATTCTCGGGTGGTCTTGAACAATACCGACACGACTTGTACGGTTATTAGGGGTCTGACGTCCACCACCTCCCTAGACCGTACATGTGATACTCTTAGACGAACAGACCGGACTGCGCGGATATTGTCATCGACAGGCTCAGTAGGATTTCAGATGGGTTATCTCATCGGCTTTCTTATCGACAACTACTTGGGGACCGTTACGTACAGCTAGTGCCGCTTGCGGTCTGTGGTTAAACCCACTGCCAGCGTAGTAGTTGAGTCTTTAGAGTCCCACATAGAGATTTCCCAAACCCAGGCGAAAAGATATAGAGGTCGTATGGTTTTCCGACAAAGGTTCGAACGCGTACATGTTTAAACGCACGTGCGACATTCGGACAGCTTTTACTAGCTGGCTTTGGTTTAAGCCAGATTCTAGTATCAGGTTATTGGATTTATACAGTCTAAAGTTTTTCCGTGTTTTCACGGATGAGAGGGGCGTTCTCGTAATTTTCCGAGAAGCTTCTAGAAGGTTGTGACATGGAGGGAGAGGTGGCATTTTCATTTAATGATTTAGTGACTCATTGTGAGTGATTCATCATGTCATTAATGCATTATTAAATGCTTAATGACTCACATAATGAATCACCAACTTGCATTTATGAAACATGATGAATAATCTCATATTATTCATTTCTTTTTATTCATTATGTTTCATATATCAAGTGAGAAGCTATTTCATTATTATTATTATTATCATTATCATCTTCTCACTCTCTCTCTTCATGCTCTCTCTCCTTCACCAAAGCCTAATCCTACCCCTCATGAGTTGAGAACAAGGATTAGGAAAGACTAATTACTCCATAACCTATCTCTACATCACCTTAGCTACTCTATTTAGCAACTAGAGAAACTAAGTAACCTCAAGTTTAGAGGTTATAGCTTGGATTAGGGTTCTCGGGTGGATCGTCTATCACGGAAGAAAGCCGAAGAGGATGTGGAGATCCAAAGAGGCCATAGATAACATTAAGACGAAGGACTAGAACCGTTTGGTATAATCTCTTACCATAGTAGTTTAGAACTCTATAGCTTTTGTTAAAACTTGTTTAGCAAACGATTCATACGGTTATTCGATGTTTAATCATAGAACAAGATTGTTATTCATATTTCCGCCTCCCCATATGTATTGGGGTGTTGAACATCGACTTACAATTCATGCAGACATACCTCATCCTATGATATGTTATTACCTGAGGCACTGGCACGAGCACTTGGCACTACATACATGTTTAGATGTTATAATGCCACCTTATCATGCTTCAGACTTATTTATTTAAGGTTTTTATATATCTGATCGTTTTGACCTAGGATTAGGTCATGCATGCGATTTCTACTTGTAGATATCTTCTATTCACGAGTTGGCAACTCACCTCCATTGTGCCACAGTTCTTGCAGGTTTTTCCCGTACAGGTTTCAATGCGGCTTTTCTGGCACACTGCTTCCATATGGGTGACTTGCTTGGGTAGGTGGGTTCTTTTGTATCAGAACCACCATTGTACATGTATTATTCAGTTGTATCTAGTAATTCCATCAACCAAAATAACTTGTATGTTGTTTCAGACTTAGAAACGAGTTATGTATTATTTCGACCTTAAAGTCGCGCGTTGTAGTATTACGCTTTTCATGCTATTTGAGTTTCCTTTGAGTTTTGATCCACGCCCTTCGACATTGTATATTTTATTTCTTGCATGGCTGTGATCGTCGATTGACGAAGTGCTAGCTCCCGCTTGGGGATGCATTTTATCATTTCATATATATTATTTATGTTGTACCCCGTTCGGGGCCAGTATTTACAAAGGAAACTCTGCCGAAATTTTCAGAAAAGATATGTGATTTTTAAAATGCATATTCGGCTTAGTTATTTAAAAACTTTGATTTTCAAACATGTTTTCTTCACTTTTAAAAGCTATTTTCCTACTTCTTAAAAACCAGTTTCTCATTTACTCCTTAAAATGGTTTTAGATTTCTGGGCTTTTGGCTTACTTGGATCAGATGGGGTCCTATAGACTTCATATGATTCAAGTGCCAGTCATGTGCTCTTTCGGGTCGTGACAAAGTTGGTATCAGAGCGCTAGGTTAACCTTGGTTCGAGTCTAAGTTTGACTATGTGGAGCCTAGAGCGTTTATATATATACGGAACTTAGGCTTGACCATACGGAACTTAGACTTAGTCGAGGGGGTATTATACCCGAACTTTCGTCGTGTAGGATGACCCTTGGTTGATTGAGTAGGTAGCTTGAGTAGAGTGACGTACCGTACGTATGTTCCGCGGCATATTTACGATACGCTACTCCGCTTAAGAAACCTTAGGATGTACATTTCCTTGCACAGTGTTTTATTCTTTCCTATGATCTATCCTCATCGATACTGGTTATGATTTTTGCTGCCACGATTACACGGGCAGAGGGAGAGAGATACGGCTAGAGTTGCGTCAGAATGAGCTCGTAGTGGACGAGGACTGATCAGGGCGTGATTCCAGAGACATACGATTGTTATAGAGGCGTCGTTTATTGTGTTTTCGCGCCATGAGCGTTTGACAGATCGCTTTTACGAGATTTCTCGGAGTTGCAGATCGGTACCAGAGGATCAGGCTACTGCTAGAGGCTAGCCAAGATATGATGACCAATGATATATCGCTTATTTAGGACGATTGAGGCTCTGTTCAGCATACAGACGAATGAGCCAGTTGTTGCAGCAAATGACGAGATATCGCCCAGGTGATTGGAGCCGCTGCAGCATGACCATATACCTAGAGATATGATGTTGAGTCGCTAGTCACTCGAGGATGAATTGTTAGGACATGTGGTTCATTCGCTTACCCCGATGCGAGGTCATCAGATAGATTGATTCCAGCTAGAGACGACTTCACGCAGATTCGTTGAGAGTCGATAGAGACGATCGAATGTCAGGAGCCCATTTTCCAAGTTTAAAGTATTCGGAAAGACATGCAAGCGAGTCTATGGACCTTCTAGAAGAATGAAACCCTAACTCGACATAATGACCGTGTGAAAGGTTTTGAACCTTAGGGTTTGCGGCAGTTCCGCGACGTCATTAGTGAGGCTTGGGTTTGCCCTTCTACGGCTGGACCACCGATGTTGTGGTATGTACTCGATACTATTAAACTGTACCCAAGATGTTGAGCTCTTGGGGGATTATGAGGTTCTGACGAGTCGATCGGATAGTTCGACATCATTCGGACATCATGTGATGGGACACATTGCTTGGGAGACTCTAGATACGAGTATAGCCATTGGAGCGCCGTCCATGCAGCCACGATGAAATGAGTCCGAAGCAGTCGAGAGCAGGGAAAAGTGGAGTACGAGATTCGTGTGAGCTCTTGACGAGAGGACGTTCCACTCCGTTGACATCAGAGATGTGATACGCACGCAGAGGCGTTGTATATGGATATACCTTCCAGAAGGAGTTGCGAGGAGTATGCTGCCATTCCGAAATAAGAGCCAGATATAGTGATGGTGGTAAATTCTGGGCAATTCGGTAGAAACGAGATTTGAGAGAAAGCTCGACAGGACTTTTCTTGAATACTATACGAGAAGACTTGGACCCAGGAGTGGTCATATTGCGCGCACCCAGCAGGCCAGGGTTCGGCATCGTCGATGAGACAGTTGACCAGGTTCGGATAGAGGACATCACCCAGATGCGTTGTGAATTGGTCAAGAACGGACGGGTATTGAGTATATCTCCGCAGGATGGGACGAGTTCTGGAGGATGTGTTCGGCTGGATATCTTCCACAGAGTGATGGAGATACCGAGTTTGTGATTTCGTGTCCGTGTGAGAGACTTCGGATAGACCGTAGCCGAGAACAATTGCAGTGCGCAGATAGAGACGTGACGTCGAAATGGACGATGATGCAGATAGGCGGAACAAGAGGTTCGTGCGAGATGCTGACGAGTTGTTGTTACTTCCCGTTAAGATTAAAGGCCGGAGATGTTTACAGAGGCGTTGGGATGCGACCAGTTTCCGAGAAAATGTTGCGCTGAGGACGCAGATGTCCAGAGTGCGAGAAAGGATTATGCAAGAGTACCAGCCTCCGCACAGTTCGGCATAGGCGAGATAGGAAGAGACCTTTAGCAGGATCCCTTTCAGGACACTGCTGCAATAAGATTTGCACCAGGAGCAGAAGTGTGATGTGCATTCAGAGGACCAGAGGTCGGCGCCAGTGACGTGCTGCTCTACGAGTGGCCGTGAGGATTGACCGAGAGATGACCAGAGAAGTGCCAGAACGTAATTGTTCCCGTTAGCACACCTGACAGGGCCATTTAGCCGATAGATTGTGAGATTGATAATCCACAGAAAAGATAAGGGCCCAGAGACAGAGGACACTAGACCGTGAACAAGAGGCAAGTAGATATCTTGCGGTACTAGCATTGGATACATCGACACCTTATCGACTTTGAAGGAGGATATACCGATGACGGTATTTATGATTTGTGATTTTGTGATTCGATTATCACGTATCCGTCATCTTGGATTTCGGTATTTTGGGCGATTTATTCGCATGATTTAGTCTTGATGGCTGAGTTCTATGATATTTGTTTTCGTGCACCACAGTTGCACATGACTTCGATTTGACATCATTCGATATGTCGATTTTGATTTCATGCCTGTGTTATGCATGCGATTCGACTTATGCCTTCGGCATCGTTTACATGCACTTTTACTGTTTTGATTTGAATTGTGCACGCTGATGCACACGATTGTGAGATTATCCACCATGGTATACCTGATTTTATTAAGCCGTATTGTATACCGTCGATTTTGATTCTGATGTTGATGTTGGTTTCCTGCACTCCGTGCATTTGATTGGACTTGCGTATGTTCGATGCTTGATATTGGATTTCGTGATTTCGTGCATGTTGAGTGCGCATGATTTAGATTTTATTCGTGCGTGATGGATGCACCTAATTTGGATTTTCGAGCGTGTTGAGCGCATGATTTGAGAAGATTTTAGTGCACACCAGATGCACTAAATCGGGATTCTTCGTGCATGTCTGATGCACCTGATTTTGCTGTCAGGCACACACGTTGCCTATGACAGATGTTTCGTGCACAACCGTTGCTCCTAGATGTTGTTTTGTGCACCTGTATGGCACATATATGGATTTTGATTTCCGTGTGCACCAGAAGCACAGAGTATTCTTACATACATTTTTGGGATTGATTCCTTATGGAGCAATACATTTTTTTATGATATTTGCTATGTGTTTTCATACTGAGCAGGACTAGTCAGAGGACAGTACCTAGATATATTTTGCATGCATTGATAGTCATCAAAGGGATTTCCAAAAAGCGAGCTATAGTCTCATTATATACCTACGTATCTGATAGGACACGAAACGTTTAAAACAAGGAAACCCTTCTAAATTGTTTTCAAAATGGCGGGACGTGCATATTAAACAAAGGATATATATGTATATGGGTATTTTATTATAATGGACGTCCGCCACTATGCAGTGTTATGCGCATCGCACAGCAACTTAAAAAGATTTGGCATGCATTTACTTTAGCTAATTACAAGTATAGTTTTGCTATATATCATATTGGTTTTGTATTGGATTTGACATTTGTGTTTTTACCATGACTCCGATGAGTGCGGGATGCTTGACGGAGCTTTGTTTTTGAGTTATCTTCTCATGACTCTTGCGCTTGCATTGCGCTATGATGCGTTTTATGTATTGATGATTTCGGAACCCCGATGATTTGGACTTCTTATTGAAATGTTTTAGAATTTGGGGGTTTTAATTTAAATTCGGGGACCGAATTTCTTTAATGGGGGAAGATTGTAACATTTCAAAATAATAAAATATTATTTTTGGAAATTTTTATAATTTAATATTATTTTATTGATTATTTTAATATTAAATTTATAATTAAATACCGATAAATGGGAAAATTTTGAAATTTTTTTTTGGAAAATTCAAAAATAATGTATTCAATGGAATTATGTCATTTTTAAGTTTAATGAGCATTTAAATGCTAATTTAGTGCTAATCGCGATTAAAAATCGATAATCGGATTTTTGGCTTTTTGTGCAAAACATGCACATATCATTTTGGACTTGTGTTACATTTTTCCTACCATGGGTGATTTGGGTTTTCTATTTGAGAGAAGGATTTGGAAAAGAAAAGGAAAAGAAAGAGGTTTGAATAAAGAATTAGGTAGTAGGTATGATGTGAGAGAGAAAGGGGGGTGTTTACCTTTGACTTGTGTGAGCCTTTCCCCTTCATCATTTCTCTGGTTTCTCTCACCTCTCCCCCGTAGTGCTGCTGCTGCTACTGCCCCCATTCTCCCCTCCACAAATCCCCTCACTTCATCTCAAAAATCAACTCAAAACCTCACACTCATTTCACAAAAAGTGTGCACAAGCTCACAAACTATAGAATGGACTAAGAAAGTTGATGTTTTGGTGCTGTAGGAGGATTCATGAGTCTCTATTGAGCTATTTCCTTCACAATTAGTATTGTAATTGTTGTGCTTAAGCCTCAATTCAAGTTTCATATCGATATCGTGTGATTTTGGGCACTTTGGACAATGCTAGAGAGGGTTAAGGTTAAATTGAATTGTGTTAGTGTAGTTATGCCATCTTGGTGACCCGTGAACCCCCCCTTGGTGCTACGAACCCAGATCTGTCACATTACGAAACCTGGAACCCAAAACATAACAGTTTCATGTCGGTTTGTGAGTGTATGTAGCGTGCAGGTGAATCTGGAGTGATCCGAGATCAATACAAGGAAAATAAACAACACCAGGAGCCTAGTTAGACCACTAGGAGACCACCCTAGGCAGACGAGCACCCAACTCCCTACCTGGGCCGGCCAGGCCGGTTTTGCAAGTTAAGGGGATCGGCCACTTACTGTACGGTAGGGTCCAGGCTTCTACTGTAGGTCACATACACCCTATACATCACTCTAGACTTGTTTGCTTGTCTTTGTTTGGCCTAAGACGAAATCTGGGATCATTTTCTTGGGTTTCTGCTTTGAATTTAGTTTTGGTTTTGCGTATTTTGATTTCCAGATTTTGGTATTTGTGCGTTATCTCGATCGTGTGACGTTTGTACGTCTATATCGAGTTATTTCGGGTTATTTTGCGAAGGCTAACCATAGGTTCTAACCTATAGTCCTTTTAGCGTATCGTGTTGGTTTTCACGTGTCGTTTTAAGTTTCGATTTGGTTTTGATGTGATGCGATACGTGTGATATGTAGGTACCCCCACGACGATCTTAGACGATGAAGAAGATGAAGGCGACATCGATACCGACACGCAGGATGCAGGTGAGTAGATTATATCTACAGGGGGAAGTCTTGTGGATGGTGTATAGCACCCCCGCAGTCCGATATTAGTATAGCATACATATATACACATGATAGCTTCTAGTGTCGTGAATATTTAAGATGTGTTAGGTGTACTATAGATAGATTAGGGGTAGAAGTAAACTAGTGTAGTTTCTAGTCGTGAACCATAGAACAGGTTTACACCCACACGGACACACGTACTTATTGCTATACTTGTACCTTGATGATGAGGATAGTGGATGACATTGGAGATGAGTCGATGATTTGGGCTTAGTGCTATGATATCGGTGATATGATGTGATTCGTATTTGTGATACGACATGTGGTTTTTAGCGGGCCTATAGACGTGTGTTTCACACACGCACTTATATTTATGTGGATGGTATCGATTTGTACTAGATTTAGATCAGTACCCCAGATCATGGGATATGATGATAAGGATACCAGATAATTGATAAGACAATTGTGATATTGACCCGTACCCAGCTATTGGGATGCCGTACGACGATTTACCTTACGAGCTTTATATTGATGATAGATCCGCACTCATGACTCGAGGACGTCATATGATATACTGTATCGTACGTGATACCATTGAGGCGGGATCACCGATTTATATATATATATATATATATATATATATATATCGACTCACATGTAGGTGGTTTCCATACCCCTCCTGCTTAGCTTGTTAGTTAGGTCTGTAGATTCCTTAGTGGACATTAGATTAGACCCAAGACATACCTATTTCAAAATTAACGAATCGAGAATATTTTAAAGATAGGCAAAAAGGGATTCTACAGATAATTTCAAAAGGCGTATCTTTTCTTAAAAACACTGTAGCTCTTATTTTACTAAAAACCCCGATTCGTCTTATTTCAAAAGGCAAAACTGCATGACACTTACACATTGATATAGATTCTTTACTGTTGTGTTGATTACTTGATTCCGCATATTCATATTATTTGCATCGCATTACTTGTGTTTATTGCTATATTACCATCATGCTGTTAGGACACCAGCACCATTATCGATGATGCGTATGTTCCACGTACACTATTTGCCGGCTCACACACTTCATCATCGATAATAGCCATGTCACTACACTGTAGTACTGTTGCATTTATGATATGATTCCTTGCATGGCATACTCGTGTACCTACATAGCGTACACCCATACATGTGCACATATTTATTGTACATTCATACTCGTGTACCCACATAGCGTACACCCATACTTGTGCACATACCTATTGTACATTCATGTTCGTGTACGCACATATTGTACACTTCTACTCGTGCACCTACCTGTTGCACACTTATACTTGTACACTTACATATTGCGCATACATAGATGATTCTGGCTTGATTCGCAGATTGGGAACCGCAAGATACTTTTAAAAACTGATTCATTTTAAAGAAGCTGTCTTCCCTAATTATATGCATATTGCTACTCCATGTTGCATGATATACTGATATGCTTACATTTTGATTATATGTCGTATACATCATGCTTTTTGACTATACGCATTGAGATATGTTGCTTCCATGATATTTCTGGATTTGGGAACCGTGGGTATTTTAAAAGAGAGTATATATTGTTTTAAAAACCCGGTTATCCTTGATATGATATTTCCGTGCGTCCACCATGTGTTTTCTCGGTTCTGAGAGTGGCATGTGAAACCCGATTCGAGGAGCGGTAGGCACCGTCTGCGGGTACATGGTGGACCCGGTGAGGTACCCCGGGGCAAAAGACTCGTATATGTTAGACGGTGAGCCCGACAGGGGAGTACTATCTACCGGTGATAGTATTTGGACTCGGCGGTTATCGTGGGGATACCGACTGGTGTTATGTACGTATGGATACGTCGGAATTCGAGGTCGAAGATGGTAACTCGGGTATTCGAGATAGCGTATGATACGTACCTATCAGGGCCAGTCATGGTGACAGTGCCTGATAGATGAGGATTTACGTGCCGATGCTAGGCACATGTTTCATGATGTTTTCGAGTGTCGATGCTAGGCACTCAGGTTCCATGATTTGATTTATATCCTCATACTTCCATGCATATGCTTTATGATATTTACATGCATGATGCTTATTGTCATTGGGTGACAGGTGGACGGGATCCACATACATACAGACATTGATCACATAGTTAGATGATATCCACATACATACAGACTTTGATTACATTGATCATATTTCTTATGTATATATAACAGTGGATGAGGACGCTGTTATATATGCCCTTACACCAATATTAGTGGAATGGAACGCTAATATATGTGTATTGATATCAGTTTAGATACTTCATCTTACTTATTCATGCAAACATACCTCATCCTATGATATGTTATTACCTGAGGCACTGGCACGAGCACTTGGCACTACATACATGTTTAGATGTTATATTGCCACCTTATCATGCTTCAGACTTATTTATTTAAGCATTTTACATATCTGATCGTTTTGACCTAGGATTAGGTCATTCATGCGATTTCTACTTGTAGATATCTTCTATTCACGAGTTGGAAACTCACCCCCGTTGTGCCACGGTACTTTCAGGTTTTTGCCATACAGGTTTCAATGCGGCTTTTCTGGCATACTTCTTCCATATGGGTGACTTGCTTGGGTAAGTGGGTTCTTTTGTATCAGAACCACCATTGTACATGTATTATTCAGTTGTATCTAGTAATTCCATCAACCAAAAAAACTTGTATATTGTTTCAGACTTAGAAACCAGTTATGTATTATTTCGACCTTAAAGTCGCGTGTTGTAGTATTACGCTTTTCTTGCTATTTGAGTTTTCTTTTGAGTTTTGATCCTCGCCCTTCGGCATTGTATATTATATTGCTTGCGTGGCTGTGACCGTCGATTGACGAAGAGCTAGCTCCCGCTTGGGGATGCATTTTATCATTTCATATATATTATTTATGTTGTAACCCGTTCGGGGCGAGTATTTACAATGGAAACTCTGCCGAAATTTTCAGAAAAGATATGTGATTTTTAAAATGCATATTCGTCTTAGTTATTTAAAAAATTTGATTTTCAAACATGTTTTCTTCACTTTTAAAAGCTATTTTCCTACCTCTTAAAAACCAGTTTCTCTATTTACTCCTTAAAATGGTTTTAGATTTCTAGGCTTTTGGCTTACTTGGATCAGATGCGGTCCTATAGACTTCATATGATTCAAGTGCCAGTCGCGTGCTCTTTCGGGTCATGACATCTTGAGTCCGGGAGATCATGGATCGCGGCTAAAGGACTACTTCTCGGAGCTTATGAAGAGAAGGAGCGGACTATAAAGGTTGTAATCCCTCTCTCTTAGTTGTAAAGATGTTTATTTGCTTGTTTAACCCTAATAATCTAGCAATGATCCTCGCTTTAGGTTGTTCGGCACGTCTAAATTTTAAATCGGGCATGGTTAATGCCTTATAGACTCTTGTGACAGTGCCTAGTAACCCTACAGTGGTATTAGAGCAAGGCTAGAGCATTAGGCGACGTGTATACGAAGTTAAAAGTCCGATCGAACCCCGAAACGTCAAAAATGACCCCCTCACTGGAAATTTTTTAAAAAGGTGGTTTTTTCAACATTAAAAATACTAAGAAAATTCAGCAGGTGATTCTAAGGATTGCTGTAAACGAAACCCTAACTCCCTGAAGTCACCGCGGAACCGCGGCAGGAGCATGCTTTGCGCGACTTTAAGGTCGAAATAATACATAACTGGTTTCTAAGTCTGAAACAATATACAAGTTTTTTTGGTTGATGGAATTACTAGATACAACTGAATAATACATGTACAATGGTGGTTCTGATACAAAAGAACCCACCTACCCAAGCAAGTCGCCCATATGGAAGAAGTATGCCAGAAAAGACGCATTGAAACCTGTATGGCAAAAACCTGAAAGAACTGTGGCACAACAGGGGTGAGTTGCCAACTCGTGAATAGAAGATATCTACAAGTAGAAATCGCATGAATGACCTAATCCTAGGTCAAAACGATCAGATATATAAAATCCTTAAATAAATAAGTCTGAAGCATGATAAGGTGGCAATATAACATCTAAACATGTATGTAGTGCCAAGTGCTCGTGCCAGTGCCTCAGGTAATAACATATCATAGGATGAGGTATGTCAACATGAATAAGTATGATGAAGTATCTAAACTGATATCAATACACACGATAAATTTTCAAGTGTTGAATATTTCATGAGTTTAAAACTTTCGGAAAAACATGTAAGCATATCTGTGGACCCTCTAGAAGAACGTAATCTTAACTCTCGATTATGTGATCGTCAAAACTGCCACTGAACCCTAGGGTTTGTGGTAGTTTGGCGTTGCCACATGTGAGGCGTTGGTTTGACCCTTCTACGGCTGGTTCATTGGGGCGGTGACATGTTCTGGGTTTTTTTTGAACTCCGCTCAAGTGTTAAGCTATTAGGGAATTCTTGGGTGTTTGATTTTTCGATCGGAAAGTTTAATATTGTCTATTTATCTGGAATGTGATACAATATATGGAATTCATATAGTTAGGCATGAAATGCGAAGTATGTGATATTTCGGATTTACGATGTCTAAAGTGATTGTGGATTCCAAATGTTGTAGTTTTACATTTTTTTTATGTGACCATAAGCGTAGTATGTGGTGTGTCGCCGGCTTCGTTGCTATACATCAACGACAGTCGGGTTACGCATACTTGCTTACGTTGATGATATGTGATATTATGTGTTTCTGTGATATGTTATATTGGATCGTCATGTTCTGAATAGCCGGGGGTTTCATGTGAGATGAGGGTTTTTATTTTCATTCATGTAAAATTCATTTGTATGTAATATTCTTTCATTGGGGCACTTCCGGGATGAGGTTGATGTCACCATTGTATATTATTTACTTTTCCGCATTAGATAGAACCAAGGAGGGCAGCATAAGTAATCGGGTTCTACGGTACAGTGGGAGGCCATCTTGAGGAGTCGAGACCGGGTCTCCTAACCCTAGAATTGGCAGTGTTGCTTGCCGCTCTCGTAGGGGTCTAGGGATGTAGGTTAGGCTATTCATCGCGACTGTGGAATCTGTGTTTTATACAGGCTCGATGTTAAACACGGACGTCCTAGTATATCCAATATTTCATATGTTATCTTCTGCTGCAATTTTCTATGATGAGATCATATTACTGCCTGAGACGAATGCTTATACTATATATATGATATATAAATATTACAGCTTTTGTTTCTTCTGAGATGCTTAGGAAGCATAATTGATGGGATTTTATTAATGAGATTAATAAAAGAAAAGAAACCTAAAAGATGTTGTAGAATCAAAACTTTATAAAAAGGGTAGCTACAGTTTTGCTTTGCACAGCGGTATATACGATATACCCTGCACCTTATTCGATGAGGAAAGAGCCGAGATCCATTTACCGGGAGTGACTCTTTAGCAATACTGGCAGATGCTACAAACTCACGGTTTAGTTTTTGACAGCTTAAATAGTTCTTGCTTTGCACCGCGGTATATATGATATACCCTGCACCTTATTCGTTGGGGAAAGAGCCGAGATCCCTTCACCGGGAGTGACCTCTTTAGAGAAACTGGAGAAGCCTCAAAAATACTCCTTTTCAAAATCACTTGTTTCTACAACGATATCAAGTAAATTACGCTAATGGTTTTTCTGAAAAACCTACGTAGCCCTCCGACATTTCAGATAGGTAATACTTAGTATTCGTGCTGCGTTTATTGGCTTTCGTCAAGGCGTAGTGTGCGGTAGATGACTATTGCTTATCTGTAGCATATGATGTGATTGGGTTAGGGTAGTCGTACGGCTTTCTTGGCTTTCGTCAAAGGACGTATGGCTGGGTTTAATTCAATGAAGAAATATACGGGTTGAACTTGACTAGCGGACTATGCTTTGTTCGCATTCGTCAAGGTCATAGCACGTTAGGGCTAAAACTATTATCGGGAATTTCAAGTGTAGAAATTTGCAATGAGATTGCATACCATCTATGAGATAGATGGATCCTGATACCCACTGCGAGTAAGAGTTACTCCTGAGAGAATCTTACACAGGACAATTAGCCAATCAAGTAGGTGTCTAGAAAGGTGTTAACGGGGTTAAGCCTCTGGGAAAACGAGGTTTATTTTAATTAGGTCCGTGTGAAAGCACGGGGAACCTCCCTCAAAGTACCAACACAGATCTGGCTGAAAGATTGACGAAATTGTAGGGTGTAATTAATCCCGGCTAGTTTCTCCTTTTAGGGTTTGAAGGAAGATTTGATAAAAAATAGTGGGAGGCATCCTGATTAGATAAGATAATAACCAATTTAATCTTGCAAGAGCATACGCTAAAGTGTTTCCTTCTCTCTCTCTCTCCAGGTAGCGACCATGTCAGGACTTAATCAAGATAATAATATGGATGTATTAACTGAACCTCCTTATTATACTGAGCAGGGGAACGTTGGTTTCGTTCTTTCTTATAAGTGTTATAAGACTGAGAGGAAATAGGAGAATATCTGGATTCTCACACCGCCTAAACAAAGAACAAGTATGTTGATGCATCTTCTTCGGGTGTGTTAGTTATTGAGAACTGTTTCTCAGTTCACCCTACGTCCTGGGTATTAGATACGGAATCGAGATCCCACATATGTAAATTGTTACGTGGGCTACGTAAAGGTAGAGAACTGGGAAAGGGTGATCATTCCGTACAAGTAGGGAATGGTATAAATATTGCAGCCAAAGCAGTTGGCGAATATCACTTAGTATTACCAAGTAGTAATACATTGATTCTGAATGAGTGCTATTATATACCGAACATGATGTGCAATATTATATCAGTTTCTTTTTTAAAGAAGGGTATAATGTTGTAATACAAGATAATGTTATGAACATCTTCCTAAATCAAAAGTTGATTGGATCAGGCTCGTTACATAATGCCATATTCATTCTCAATCAAAATATAGTCTTTAATATACTAAACACACACAAGAGGAAGAGTTCAGAAATGAACGAATCCTTCTTATGGCATTGTAGACTTGGTCATATCAATGCGACACGGCTAGCTAAGTTACGTAAGGATGGATATTTGAATCCGTTCGAATTATCATCTTATGATACTTTCCATTCATGTCTAAAAGGTAAAATGACCAAAACTTCGTTTAGTGGACACGGAGAAAGAGTTAAGGAACTCTTAGCGCTGGTACATTGTGATGTATGTGGTCCCATGTCTACACATGCCAGGAACGGTTCTTCCTACTTTATTACATTCACTGACGATCTCTCAAGATACGGACATGTGTTCCTGATGAAGCACAAGTCTGAAGCTTTTGAGAAATTCAGAGAATATAAGCACGAAGTAGAGAACCAAACGGGCAAAAATATTAAGATCCTTCGATCTGATCGAGGTGGAGAATACTTGAGCAATGAGTACCTAGACTATCTAAAAGAGAATGGGATTCTCTCTCAGCTTACTCCTCTTTATACACCACAGCACAATGGTGTATCGGAGCGGAGGAATCGCACACTATTAGATATGGTGCACTGTATGATGAGCACTGCTGAGTTATCTATTTCCTTCTTGGGCTATGCGCTTGAGACAACCATACACCTATTGAATATGGTTCCTACCAAATCAGTGCCTGCCACTCCATATGAGATATGGAAAGGGAAGAGAGCATCTCTTATGTATGTTAAGATATGGGGTTGTCCGGCCTATGTCAAAAGGCTAAATCCGGATAAACTCGAGGCAAGGTCTGTCATATGCAAGTTTGTAGGATATCCCAGGAATTCACAAGGGTATATCTTCTACTACACTGAGGAACAAAAGGTGTTTATTTCTCGACATGCCACCTTTTTAGAAAAGTAATTTCTTGCAAAGGAAATTTGTTTCGTGGAGGTAGAACTGGAAGAAGTTCCAGCAACACAAACTATGACAGATGATTTATTGGAACCAGAAGATTCAGTAGCACCCAACGAACCCCAGCCTCTCCACTGATCTAGTAGGGTTCTCATCCACCTGAGAGATACTACGGTTTTCTCGTTGATGGTGGGAGTGAGGATTGCATCATGGAAGATGATCACCCGACTAGTTTCGAGCAGGCCATCACGAATGGTGGCTCTATGAAATGGCTGGATGCAATGCGATCTGAGATGGAATCCATGTACACCAACAAAGTATGGACTTTGGAAGTTGGTCCTGAAAGGGTAAAACCCATTGGGAGGAAATGGATCTTTAAGAAGAAACATGGTGTAGATGGAAAAGTTGAGACTTACAAAGCTAGACTTGTTGCAAAGGGTTTTCGTCAACGACTAGGTGTGGATTATGACGAAACCTTTTCGCCAGTGGCTATGCTTAAGTCCATCCGGATCTTACTTGCCATTGCTGCATACCATGATTACGAAATCTGGCAGAGGGATGTTAAGACCGCCTTTCTAAATGGTGATTTAGAAGAGTGCATGTACATGACTCAGCCAGAGGGCTTCGTAGATAGTGTGAGCAGCGGAAAGGTGTGCAAGCTGCTTAAATCCATCTATGGATTAAAGCAAGCATCGCGAAGTTGGAACATCTACTTTGATGTTGTAGTCAAAGGGTTTGACTTCATTAAAAACGTAGATGATCCTTGTATATATAAAAAGGTTGCAGAGAGTAAGGTTGTCTTCCTCGTATTGTACGTCGATGACATACTCTTGATAGTAAATGATGTTCCTAAGCTGCAATCGGTCAAGCTCTTCTTATCACAAAGATTCTCAATAAAAAATCTAGGGGATGCCTCCTGCATACTGGGAATAATGATCTATAGAGATAGATCTAAACGGATACTGGGATTATCCTAATCCAGGTACATTGACACCATACTAAAGAGGTTTAGTATGGAAGAATCCAAGCATGGGAACCTACCCACAATCTCTGGACTCACTCTCTCCAAAGAGTTGTCTCCCAAGACTGATTTGGAGAGAGCTCGCATGCAAAGGATACCCTATGCTTCGGCAGTAGGCTCTATCATGTATGCGATACTATGTACCAGACCCGATGTAGCATACTCACTAAGTATAGTGAGTCGGTATCAAGCAGATCCTGGAAAGAGTCACTGGATAGCTGTGAAGAACATTCTCAAGTACTTGAGAAGAACTAAGGAGATGGTCTTGGTGTATGGTAATGGAGAACTCCAGGTGGAGTCCTTTACCGATTCGAGCTTCCAAAGTGATAAGGACAAATTTAAGTCGCACTAGGGATTTGTCTTTACCCTCAATGGAGGGGCGGTGTGTTGGAAGAGTTCCAAACAGGATACCGTTGCAGACTCGACGATGGAGGCTGAATACATCGTTGCTAACGATGCTGCAAAAGAGGCTGTCTGGATAAAGAAGTTCATTACTGAACTTGGTGTGGTTCCATCCATTGAGCATCCAATACCTTTGTATTGTGATAACAATGGAGCTGTGGCTTTGGCCAAGGAACCCAGGTCCCATCAGAAGTCCAGACATATTCTGAGGCGGTATCACCTGATCAGGGAGATAGTTGATCACCGGGAGATCGAGGTCAGGAGAGTTGATATGAAGGACAATACTGCGGATCCACTCATGAAGGCCATTCCCTAGACACAGTTTGAGAGACTTTTCGGGATGTTGGGTTTGAGATACTACAACAGCTGGCCTTAGTGCAAGTGGGAAATTGTTAGTTATATATATGCCCTAAAGGCCATTATTGTACATATGATGTATATTATAGTGGATGCTTGGATATATATATATATATATAGAGGACTTTCTTTCTCGTCATGATAGTAAGCTTTTTGGTTACACTTTATCTTAACATGTTAACTTGTATTAGTTTACTGTCTTGTTCACACATGTTGATAAAGCCCTTAAGATATGTACTCGACTACTAGGACTATGATGAGATCATACTAGTGGGCCAGGGTAGTCAGTGAGTACCTCCTATAACTGTTTTTAGTCGAGGGTGTATCGAGACAGGGCATCGATACACCAGAGTAGACTAGCGTATACGTATCTTGACCCATATGATGGGCGATGGATGATCCCATATCCATCGGTGTTTGACATCAAAGATAGTGTACGGGTGCTCAGTGGAGACTGGGTACACTGAACGGACTCGCCGAGAACTCCCAAATGGTATTATAACTCACGTCAGATGGCAGTTCTCTGGTGACACTGGTACATGGTAGTCTGTAGACCCGAGATCGTCATAGACTCTTGTGTGATTCCCACTGTGCTTTGATTTCCACCTTACTACCTCCAAGTGGGCATGCAAAACGGTGGCTTTTGGGTACAGTCCCGAATCACATGGAGGCAATGAGCGATAGGAGGGGTTTCGTCTCTCCCGGTATAGGGAGTTGATGTTGTGATGTGTTCGATTTGCTATAACTGGAAGTCCCTGGCCACGGCGGATATTGAGTACTACTGGTAAGTGTTCTCAGTAGGTTCTCGACCAGTTATGAGCCTCACATCGACACGACTTATTGGTTACTGGGGTTTGACGTATACCACCCCTAGACTAGATATGCAACATATCAGACGAAGAGACCGGACTCTACGGTAGTGTTACTAATTGGATTCACAGGAGAATGCACAAGCTTGCTTGTTGATCTTCTGATTATTGAATACCTGGGTGGCTGTTACGTTTAGCTAACCGCTTGCAACTTGTGGGTGTTTGATATGATCATCACCTACTGCCGGCGTATTGACGATTCTTTAGAGTCCTACACAGAGATTTCTTGACTCAGGCAAAACGGAGTAGGAGTACATATGTGATATGTGCGGGACCGAGAATAATACGATATGAGATACCGTATTCTATTCTCGCGATATTTGATATCAGCCGGGTAATCGGATCAAGTGTTGATTCGATGAATCGGTACATACAATATTTGTCGGTTATATACGATATAACCGGATTGTCAGATCAAGTGTTGATTCGATAATTTAATGTACAATTATATATATGATATATTACAATACATTATCTAATATTGGCTCGCTTTATTATTTCATTTTCTCACCGGATAATACATTGATATATATGCGATATATGTTAATTGTATTATTTTCTTTTGTTACAAAAATATAATATATATGTGATATATAATATTGTAACAAGTTATGATTACTAATGCAACATGATTAGTGGAGATTAAACATGGTTAGGGTTTGATTTGTGTTAATCTTTTCAAGAAGCTTCTATAAGCTTTTCTTTTGTTTTGAGCAAAGATATTATGTTTTGATATTTTGGAGATATTTTCCAAACCCAACCCATACATTTTAACCCTAGTTAAATCTCTACAATGGTTAAGTCTTTCTTGACATAACCATGATTGCAATTGTAATGATATAACAATTCATTATTCATCACAAAAGATATTGATTCTTCTTCTTCTTCCTCCTTGAGCTCTTGAAAACCTTTCTAGGTTTTTCTTATGTGATGAATTGGTGTGAGAATAAGAAAATAAAAGAGAGCTAAAATCCTACTTCATCATCCTCATCTATTCTAGCCATTTAGATTAGAATGTTCACTTGTCTAATACTTGATTATACAAGTGAGAGCTTGAGTTAAAGAAACTTCAAGGTAGATCATCTTTGAAAAGGAAGACTTCAAGCAAGCATGGATCATTCGGGTTGTGGAGCTTCTCTTGAGTCCGAGAGATCATGGATCGCGGCTAAGGGAGTACTACTCGGAGCTTATGAAGCGAAGGAGCGGACTACAATGGTTGTAATCCTTCTCTCTTAGTTGTAAAGATGTTTACTTGCATGTTTAACCCTAATAATCTAGCAAAGATCCTCGCTTTAGGTTGCTCGGCACGTCTAAATTTTAAATCGGACATGGTTGATGCCTTATAGACCCTTATGACAGTGCCTAGTAACCCTAGAGGAATTTCTTCCAGTTCTATTGCGCTCCCACTCTTCTGATTTTCTAAAAATTCAGCTTCCAAGAAGTGGGCATGACGAGAAACAAAAACCTTTTATTGCTCTGCGTAATAGAAATAATACCCCTTGGAGTTCTTTGGATATCCCACAAGCTTACACTGTACTGAGCGTGCATCGAGCTTGTCCGCATGCTGCTTTTTAACAAAAGCTGGACATCCCCATGTCTTCAAGTACTGAAGATAGGGTTTCTTCCCACTCCACATCTGATATGGTGTGGTAGGCACAGTCTTGGTTGGAACCTTGTTCAACAGATATGCAGCTGATTCTAGTGCATAACCTCAGAAAGATTGCGGTAACTCAGCCTTACTCATCATGGAACGAACCATATCCAATAGAGTTCGATTCCTCCTTTCCGATACACCATTGTGTTGTGGTGTGTATGGAGGAGTAAGCTGAGAATTCCCTTATCTTTTAAGTATCCTGTTCATATCAGATTTTTGCATTTTCATACCGCCCAATTTTTATCACATTGCATATCCGTAGATACTCTTGAGCCGTGTTTGCTAGTCAATTGCAGGATACAGGTTCTCGGTTCCAAAACGGTGAAATTCATGGAAAACACGACAAAATCCGGGTTCCTGCCAACCACAGATAAAAACACGGTCTCTGCTCTTCATCCGTATGTTGCCAGATATCAATAGGAAGACAAAAGATCAAATCAATGTCATTCTCATGCACAAGGCTCAATGGTAGCACAAAATCCAAGAGATCTACGCGGAGCTCGAGGCAAATCATGACAAAATCTTGACAAAAAGTCCACCTTTCCCTCAACAGAATTCTGGAAAATTCGTGGAGCAATTATAAGAAAATACATATACCAGAATAATGTAGACAACAGATCAGGCCAGCACCAAAAATTGGGGGGCCCAATTCAATCATAAGGCCGCGGATCCGCGGCTAAAGTGGGGTCCAGGCCGCGGATCCGCGGCAATATAGTGGCGGCAGTTGATGATTTTTGGGGGTTTTTTTTGGTCTTTTTGTTTAGGTTCTGGTGGTTGCCCTAGGGTTTCATTCTCTGGCATATAAATAGCCCAGAAGTTTGTGAAGGAAGGGGTCCAACTTTGTATTTTTCATTTTGCCTAGTTTTAGTATTGTTCTTCTTCCTCTTCTCACCTCTTCTCCATTAAACTTGTAAGTGAGCTTTTGAGTGAAGAGTGATGAATAAAGAAGACCATTTTTATTATCGTGCTTGTCTCTTTCTTTACTTGTTATAATTGTTGTAATTTTAATTGTTAAGTAGTTGTTGTTATTTCCTTGTTGTTTGTTTCTTCTCTCTTTTTCTTTATCCTTACATACGACAATGATACTTACGCTTGATCCTCGCCAAGGTGAGGTCGCAAATAGTTAGTCGTATTCTTCTAATCTTCTTCTTTCTATCTTCCTCTTTTGTGTTGTTTTATTTTTCCGTATTATGAAGTGTGAGTAGTTCTATACTTGTTAGGGTAGGATAAGGGAAGTTTGAGAGAAGGAAATCTCTCTCACTCTTTCCTTGCCCAACAACTTAAATCAACTCCCGTTAACCCAACCACAATCCGCTCCTTACGGCACCCTATCCTACATGATAGCGGTGATTCCGTAGTGAGACCGGTTGTGGTTGAATTAACCGGAGGTTATGGATAAGAGCCAAGAACGGACGGACAAGCACCAAAAGGAAGGACTATGCGTTGGAAAGCCTAGCTTATACTCGCAAGTTCCTTCCTAGTCGTGCTAATCCCCGTTGTTGCCGATTACCGTAACACCGATATTAAGTGGGGCAACGAAAGATGTGGAGACTCCTAACTCAAACTAACCTAATCCTAACCCTAACAAGCTCTCTTTAAATATCAACTCAACACTTAGATAACTACAAACAAAATCTGAACAACCGGACTTAACTCGTCGAAAAACACATAGAAAAAGATTCCCATCTCCCTGCGGACGACCCGTACTCAACCGGCTAGCTACGTGCGAAACCGTCTTGATTGCGGTATTTAGAACTAAACTTGACACGCTCGTATCCTAACAATCAAATGGCGCCGTTGCCGGGGAGACGGTAGTCTATTTCTAAGTGAAATTTCGGGTTAATTTGTGAATATAAAAACAACAACAAAAAAAAAAACCAAAAAAAAAATATATACTTTGTAAAAATCATCTTGTTATTCTTGATTAAGTTTTTGTGCAAGTGTGCAGGAAATACGAAGCTCAAGATCGACGCCTAAGAGATTGGAAATACGGAGTTCAAGTACAGTGCCAAAGACGTGGGAAGATAGACCCACATTTCGCGGCTACACCGCGACGGACAAAAACGAAGCATCCGGTCTACTGTACAAATCTGGAGCAAAAACAGTGAGCAAGTAAAAATTCCAAACATCCAGACAACCAGAGGGGACAAAGAACAGCATCTCCACAAAATTCCAAATCCCAAGCCCACCATCTAGCCGCGGAACCGCGGCCTTAGTACCTGTTTGGCCGCCCTTCCGCGGCCATTTAGTGGCTTAAGGGTCCCAAATTCTCTCTGTAAGCTCCTCTGCCTCTCTCCACTCCTCTAAGCTCCACTGAATTGTGTTTTCTACAGCCTTCTTTGCGCAAATTCTTCTCCCCCTTCCAATAAACTGTTCTTGTGCAGGATTCTTTGCGCCGCAAATAAAAATTGTTTGCTGTTGATATTGTTACTGTTTTGCATTCTTTAATACGGACTTAAGGGGCTTGAAACCAATCCAGATTGGGTGGGGATTTCATCACCCTTCCCAGGACCCCGGAAATCACTAAAGCATTGCATTGTCCATTGTAATTAAAAAATACTAGACTTCAGCCCTAAGGACTTCGCGCTCATTAGGAGAAGATAAACCTTGTTTAGAACCTTGCTTAACCGTATATTGTTTACGGGGTGTCTAGGAAAGTGTTAAAGGCGCAACCGCCGAAAGAGAAAGGGTTATTTAATTAAGGAACTTCGCGAAAGCGTTGGACAACCTCCCCTTATCTCTGCACTTACCTGGCCTCGTGATCAGTGTATTTTTAAGCCTGTTTCTCGACACTGTTTAACTTCGACAATCAAGTTCAGGAGCAGGTCTAGTAGACCTAGGTTACCCTAGATCTAGGTGTGATTGTGCATATCTTGTTTGTGATTGCTTAAGCCGTATTTCCGTACATACTTCTGTAAATCTCTTTCTAAAAACAAAATAAAAAAGAAAAAAATCAAAAACTTTTATAAAAACTTGCCCTTTTGTCGCCAAATCCATTTTTACCCAACACCCATCGCCTTTCTTCATTGACGTTTTCTTACCCTCACCTTCTCCGCTTTGACTATACTAAACTCGTTTAGTGTATGTCCGCTTGGACTCGGGACACTAGCGCCCGTCTAGTCCGCGTTACGTTAGTCGCAACCGACTACGCGATCGACTCCGAAGTCGATACTCCGTCCACTCCTCTTTCACCCCTTCCTTTGCCGGCCAACTCCGACGTTGACCGGAATTCTGTTCATACATCTTCACCTTCACCTTCACCTTCACCAACCTCTTCTTCCGCGATGTCGGGATTTAATCCGAACATCTCATTGACCACCCCTGGATTGGCTCCACCTCCTATGGAGACCAATCTCCCACCACCTCCGCCTGTTGTAGCGCCGCAGCGAATTGCGCTCCAGGATCGTTTCTACCCTACCCGTTCTGCACTTCCAACCTGCCTTTCTCTTCCTCCGGCCAATGGGGACAACTTTGAAATTAAGCCCCATTTCATCAACATGCTTCCACGTTTTCATGGGCTTGAATCTGAAGATGCCTATATCTTCATTAACAAATTTCAAAACGTCTGTGCCATGATGAAAACAACCCAGCTGTCGGACGATGCTATACGTCTACGGGTCATTCCGTTCACTTTATGCGATCTCGCAGAAAAATGGCTGTATAGCACCGCTTCCCACTCAATCACCAGCTGGGACGAGTTTGTTAAAGCGTTTCTGAAAAAATTCTACCCAAATCATAAGACCGCAAGAATTCGAAATGAGATCAACCAATTCTCCCAGCTTCCTTCTGAACCCTTTTGGAAGTGCTTTGACCGATACAAAGACCTTCTTGTTCAGTGTCCTCACCACGGTATAGAGAAATGGCAACTCTGCCAAACCTTATACGAGGGACTGAACCCAGCAACGAAGCAGTTGCTGGAAACCATCTGTCAGGGCCACTTCCTATCCAAATCTGACGAGGAAGCGTGGCAGTTCTTTGACGATCTTGCGGAGCAAACGCTATAGTGGGAGAGCACCAGACCGACTTCTTCTTCTTCTACCTCCACTTCTACCGGTCAGTCTAGGGTAGGAATCCACCAACTCGATGTCTCTATTGCGATGAAAGCTGAAATGGCTGCAATAACACGAAAGCTTGAAGCAATAGAGAGCAAATTTTCTGCTCCTGCCCCCACACCTGTTCTCCCCCTTCGTACCATCTGCGCTTGTTGTTCCGATCCGTCCCACTTGACCGAAGAGTGTCCTTACAATCCACCCTCGCAAGGACAGGATCAGGTTAATGCATTCCAGCAAAGACCGAGGAATGATCCATACTCTTCCACCTTCAATCCCGGTTGGAGGAACCACCCCAATTTCGCCTGGAATCAGAATCAGAATCAATTCCAGGGCAACAATTTCCAAAGGGCCCCTCCACCGCAACAACAAGCGCAACAACAAACTCAGTATCAGCAGCCCTTCCAACCCCAGCCTTACCAAAACCAGACGAACAACTTTGCACCGAACAATTCCTTTCCACCAAACAACTTTGTTCCGTCGAACAACGATAAGGTTTCCTCGCTCGAGCGAAGTCTGGATGCGTTTGTTAAACAATCGACTCAATCCACCGCCAACATCCAGTCTTCGATCCAATCTTTAGTGCAACACACCGCCGCACACGGGCAGAGCATCAAGACTATCGAGGCCCAGATTGCACAGCTGAACGCGGCCTTGAGCGAGCGAGAGAAGGGGAAGCTCCCGTCCCAGCCACTTCCAAATCCCGGCCACCCACATAATGCACATGTTGCTCTTGAACAACAAAACCATAATGTGAGTGCCGTGACCACACTGAGATCAGGGAGGGTGCTGCAAAACAACATTGGCAAGCAAATCAACGATGACACCCCGGCCGCTTCTTCTTCTTCTTCTCCTGCTTCTTCTTCGTCTTCCGAGCCTATTCTCCGTTCTTCACAAGGCTCTCCTTCCTCTTCTTCTCTAAACGGACCCGCTTCTCACTCCACGAAAACACCTATTCTGGGATCCGTTCCAACTCCAAAATCTCCTCCTCCAGCATTAGACTCAGCCAATTTTCAAAATGTTCCATTTCCAAACCGGTTGAGGTCTAACAAACAAAATCCACAAATGGAGAAGATTTTGGAGTTATTCAAGCAAGTTAACATTAACATTCCTCTTTTAGATGCTATCCAACAAGTCCCTTCTTACGCGAAAATCTTAAAGGACTTGTGCACGAAAAAGAGGAAGTCTCAGGTACCCAAGAAAGTTTTCTTGGCTAGTGCTGTGAGTGATGCCCTTACCCAATCTTTACCACAAAAACGGAAGGACCCTGGCTGTCCTACGATTTCAATTACTATTGGGGATAAGAACATCAACCGCGCACTATTAGATCTTGGTGCCAGTGTTAACTTGCTTCCGTATTCAGTATACGAGCAATTAGGCGTCGGAGAGCTGAAACCCACACACTGCACTCTCCAGATGGCCGACCGATCGATCACCCATCCTAGGGGTGAGCTAGAGGATGTGTTAATCAAAGTCGGGGACTTCATATTCCCCGTCGACTTCATTGTCTTAGATACACAGCCTGTAGCTAACCCCCGGAATCAAATTCCGGTGATACTCGGTCGCCCATTTCTCGCAACCTCAAATGCTGTGATCAATTGTCGCAATGGTTCAATGAACCTCTCTTTTGGAAATATGACAATTGAACTCAACATTTTTAGGTTGGGGAATCAGCCCGCCGAACCTAATGCTCATATACTGGATGTTTGCTCGATCCAGGAGATCACCGCCGAAGAGTGTGAATTCGAGGAGTTTTTGTTTGAATACGATAATCTTGACGCCACTAGTGCGTGTCTCTTCGAACCTGCTGCTGTTTCTGCGCCCGATAACGACTACGAGTGTTTCACGTTCACGAACGATCTTAGCCGCGCACAACCCGAGTTTGAATCTTTCGACTTTTCGGATGAGTTACCTGAACCATCCGACTCGGTTGCCTACACTCGTTTTGAACCTTTGCTGGAGTCCTTTGAGTTCGAGACCTTTGCACCAGTCTTGCCTTCCATCATTTCACCTCCAACGCTCGAACTCAAGCCGTTGCCGTCTCACCTTAAGTATGCTTACTTAGGTGAGAACGAGACCCTCCCTGTCATCATCTCGGCTTCTCTAGCTCCCGAGCAAGAGAAAGCCCTTCTCACGGTCTTGCACGGCAACAGGCAAGCTTTTGGCTGGTCCATGGCGGACATCAAGGGGATTAGTCCCCTCATCGTTGAGCATCACATTCATCTGATGGATGATGCCAAACCAGCCCGGGATCCACAGAGACGTCTTAATCCAGTCATGAAGGAGGCTGTGAAGAAGGAGATCGTCAAATGTCTAGATAGTGGTATCATTTACCCTATTTCTGATAGCCAGTGGGTTAGCCCCATTCACGTTGTCCCCAAGAAGTCGGGCATCACGGTCATAACCAACGAGGCGAATGAGTTAATCCCTACTCGCACCCAAACCGGGTGGCGAGTTTGCATTGATTACAGAAAACTCAACGCTGCTACGCGGAAAGACCACTTTCCGCTACCTTTTATTGACCAGATGCTCGAACGATTGGCCAGACATGAGTACTATTGCTTTCTTGATGGCTACTCTGGCTATAATCAAATTCCCATCGCCGAAAAAGACCAGGACAAGACCACTTTCACTTGTCCTTTCGGCACGTTTGCATATCGACGCATGCCCTTTGGGTTATGCAATGCGCCCGCTACCTTCCAGCGGTGTATGATGGGGATTTTCTCAGACATGGTGGAGAAATTTCTGGAGATTTTCATGGATGACTTCTCCATTTTCGGCGATTCTTTTGACGAGTGTCTGCTGCATCTCGACGCTGTCCTTACCAGATGTAAGGACAAGAATCTCACTTTGAACTGGGAGAAATGCCACTTCATGGTGCGTGAAGGTATTGTCTTAGGACATATCATCTCGCAAAATGGCATAGAGGTCGACAAAGCAAAGATTGAGGTCATTTCCAATCTGCCTCCTCCCCGATGCGTCAGAGATATCCGAGCCTTCCTTGGCCATGCCGGTTTTTATAGACGGTTTATCAAGGACTTTAGCAAGATTGCTAGGCCCTTGACTCTTCTCCTGGCCAAGGACACGCCATTCGACTTCAGCTCAAGCTGTGCGGCTGCTTTTGAATCATTGAAACACTCACTCACTTCTGCTCCCGTTCTCTCTTCCCCTGACTGGACGCACCCATTCGAGATTATGTGCGATGCATCCGACTTTGCCATCGGTGCTGTCCTTGGACAGCACATCAACAAGATGCCGCACGTGATCTATTACGCAAGCCGAACCCTGAACGACGCACAACTCAATTATACAACAACTGAGAAGGAATTCTTAGCTGTTGTATTTTCTTTAGAGAAGTTCAGGCCGTACCTCATCGGCTCTCCAGTCATCGTTTACACTGATCATTCTGCTCTGCGCCATCTTTTTGCGAAGAAAGATGCCAAATCTCGGCTTATACGTTGGATCCTCTTGCTTCAAGAGTTTGACCTTGTCATTAAGGACAAAAGAGGATGTGAAAACGTTGTCGCCGACCATCTTTCACGACTTCCTTCTTCGCCGTCGCTTCCTATCTCAATCAATGACGTTTTCCCGGATGAACAACTCTTGACAGTATCTTGCGAACCCTGGTTCGCAGATATTGTGAACTATTTGGCCACGGGATTGCTACCGACCGAATGGTCACGTCAGGACAGACTTCGCTTCTTATCCCAAGTAAAACACTTTTACTGGGACGAACCCTACTTGTTCAAGTACTGTCCCGACCAGATTATTCGTCGGTGTATCCCAGATGAGGAATTCAAGAGTGTGCTGTCATTTTGCCACGACCAAGCATGTGGCGGGCATTTTGGGCCCAGAAAGACAGCTGAGAAGATCTTGCAATGTGGTTTCTACTGGCCACAACTTTTCAAAGACGCTCACGATTATTGCAAGACTTGCTCCCGGTGCCAACACATGGGCCGGATATCCCGGAGGAACGAGATGCCGCTCCAACCAATCTTGGTTGTGGAGATTTTCGATGTTTGGGGGATAGACTTCATGGGGCCGTTTCCCAGCTCTTTTGGGAACTTGTACATCCTTCTAGCTGTTGATTACGTCTCTAAATGGGTCGAGGCTGTGCCCAGCCGAACTAACGACAACAAGGTTGTCGTTAGGTTCCTTAAAGAAAACATTTTCTCACGGTTTGGGCACCCCCGAGCGATCATTAGCGACAATGGAAGTCATTTCTGCAATAGGACTTTCGAGGCCTTGATGCGGAAATACTCCATTAATCATAAGCTTTCTACGCCCTACCACCCCCAAACCTGCGGGCAGGCCGAAGTTTCAAATCGGCAAATCAAGCAGATACTGGAGAAAACGGTCTCCAAGAACCGTAAGGATTGGTCTTTGAAACTCACTGATGCCCTTTGGGCATTTAGAACCGCTTATAAGACCGACCTTGGCATGTCTCCCTATCGGCTTGTGTACGGAAAAGCCTGCCACCTTCCTGTCGAAATCGAGCATCGCGCGTTTTGGGCGATAAAGGAGCTGAATCTGTCTCTGGAGGACGCGGGCAGCCATCGGAAGCTGCAGCTGAACGAACTGAGCGAGCTTAGGGATGAGGCTTACGACAACGCGGTTGTCGTTAAGAATCGAACGAAGGTGTTTCATGATAAACACCTTGTGCGCAAAACCTTCGTACCTGGTCAACAGGTACTTCTTTACGACACCCGACTTCATTTCCATCCTGGAAAGCTCCGATCTCGCTGGAAAGGGCCGTATTTTGTGCGGACTGTGTATCCGCAGGGCGCTGTGGATTTGGAAAATCCAAAGGACGGTTCACTCTTCAAAGTGAACGGACACCGATGCAAACCGTACCTTAGCGCCGAACCAACAGAGGAGCTCCTGTTCTTACAGGAGCCGGTTTACCTTGCTTGATCTTCCTCTGCCTACCTCCAAACTTCGGTTATCCAGCCAAGAACAGTGGACACTGTTCCAAATAAGTTTGGGGGTATGTACAAACCATTTTGTTTATATTTGTGTATATTCTTTTTCTTTTCTTTCAAAAACAAATAAAACTTGTGTATCGCTAACCAACAATTTTGAACCTTCAAACTACTCTCTTCATGCAATGACAGTGAGGACACTGTCCAGTTTAAGTTTGGGGGTACGCTCGGTACGCATTTCTTACCTTCGCATTCATATGTATATTTTGCATCTGCATATTAAAATCCATAAAATCCATAAAAATTTGAAAATTTTCCAAAAATATAAAAACTTTTTGTCAAGTTAGCTTGTGGAAGAACTTTGATTCAACATTCGACGGTTTTTGTTTGATAAAATAGGAATAACTAGATCTTATGTTTGGATTTTGAAAACCTGAAAGATAACTCTCCTTTGAAGTTAACTATAGCTGATATACGTCTTTACATCACACTACACGTGTCGTGAGTTTTGGGAATTAGATGACAAGTCTTTCATGTTCAAACTTTTAAACAGATAAATGATTTTCTGAGAATCAAATAGGTTTGTTCTGAAATAAGTAATGACAAGAATAGTTTATGAAGTAAAGCGAATATGAAGGAATGTTATTGATGGCGTAATAGGAGCTAAGTCTGAAAAATAACCCATCTAAAACTTGATTACACACCAAACCCACTAGACACGTCTTTTATCCAAAAAAAAAAAATATTTGAACTGCCGGTTATATCTCCGTTCGTATTAAATCATCTGATTTTCACGCCAAACTGTCTTTTGTTTTTGGACCTAGGTAACTTGAGTAATTAAGTCCGCTGGGGTGTTTCTACACCTAATGCCCTAAAACCAACTGGTTTGGGTGCATTGGCCCAAAGCTCGCTAAGAAGCCTAGAAAGTCCAGTTTAAAACAAAGTCAAGCAAGTGTTCTCTCCGAGTTAAAATTCCTAACGGTTCTTTGTGTGAGAATAATCTTGATAAAAGACAGGCTTTTAAAAAAATTTTAACGGAGATATGAAGGTTTTACTCTTTGATAAAGACTATTGCACGTTCACAGTGGTGTGTATGAAATGAAAACAAGAAAAAGGTGGAGTGAAAAATACGACTTAGTTTCCTGTTAAGGAAGATAGAAATTCTGAAGTTGAAACCTTACTGCAAAACGAAACTTGAAAAATGCTTAACTCATTATAAAACTTATGTGATCCTTTTAAAATTGTTATCTGGGCTTTATTGTGCGACATGATGACTCTAATCGATCCTTCTGGAACTTAACGACACTATCCGCACTGCACGTAAAGACATATAAAATTTGTAGTTAAATAAGATGTGAGGTGTGAAAAATAAAGGTTCGATAGTCTAGACTAAGGATTATAGAATTGTTATTTTCTAAAACAAAACTTTAGGGTTTGAAACTTAGTCATTTTTACAAACCAACTTGACCGGATTTTGTGGGTAGTATCCGCTGAAAACCCTCAGGAGACAACACTCCTCCTACTAGGGACACCTAGAGGTTTAACGGCTTGTTGCACATGCTCAGTGCAATCGCGTTCCCTGCGAAAGTGAGGTTAGGAAATTTTTTGTGAATAAATGGACTTTGCTCGGGACGAGCAAATGATGAGTTTGGGGGTATTTGTTCATATCAGATTTTTGCATTTTCATACCGCCCAATTTTTATCACATTGCATATCCGTAGATACTCTTGAGCCGTGTTTGCTAGTCAATTGCAGGATACAGGTTCTCGGTTCCAAAACGGTGAAATTCATGGAAAACACGACAAAATCCGGGTTCCTGCCAACCACAGATAAAAACACGGTCTCTGCTCTTCATCCGTATGTTGCCAGATATCAATAGGAAGACAAAAGATCAAATCAATGTCATTCTCATGCACAAGGCTCAATGGTAGCACAAAATCCAAGAGATCTACGCGGAGCTCGAGGCAAATCATGACAAAATCTTGACAAAAAGTCCACCTTTCCCTCAACAGAATTCTGGAAAATTCGTGGAGCAATTATAAGAAAATACATATACCAGAATAATGTAGACAACAGATCAGGCCAGCACCAAAAATTGGGGGGCCCAATTCAATCATAAGGCCGCGGATCTGCGGCCAAAGTGGGGTCCAGGCCGCGGATCCGCGGCAATATAGTGGCTGCAGTTGATGATTTTTGGGGGGTTTTTTTGGTCTTTTTGTTTAGGTTCTGGTGGTTGCCCTAGGGTTTCATTCTCTGGCCTATAAATAGCCCAGAAGTTTGTGAAGGAAGGGGTCCAACTTTGTATTTTTCATTTTGCCTAGTTTTAGTATTGTTCTTCTTCCTCTTCTCACCTCTTCTCCATTAAACTTGTAAGTGAGCTTTTGAGTGAAGAGTGATGAATAAAGAAGACCATTTTTATTATCATGCTTGTCTCTTTCTTTACTTGTTATAATTGTTGTAATTTTAATTGTTAAGTAGTTGTTGTTATTTCCTTGTTGTTTGTTTCTTCTCTCTTTTTCTTTATCCTTACATACGACAATGATACTTACGCTTGATCCTCGCCAAGGTGAGGTCGCAAATAGTTAGTCGTATTCTTCTAATCTTCTTCTTTCTATCTTCCTCTTTTGTGTTGTTTTATTTTTCCGTATTATGAAGTGTGAGTAGTTCTATACTTGTTAGGGTAGGATAAGGGAAGTTTGAGAGAAGGAAATCTCTCTCACTCTTTCCTTGCCCAACAACTTAAATCAACTCCCGTTAACCCAACCACAATCCGCTCCTTACGGCACCCTATCCTACATGATAGCGGTGATTCCGTAGTGAGACCGGTTGTGGTTGAATTAACCGGAGGTTATGGATAAGAGCCAAGAACGGACGGACAAGCACCAAAAGGAAGGACTATGCGTTGGAAAGCCTAGCTTATACTCGCAAGTTCCTTCCTAGTCGTGCTAATCCCCGTTGTTGCCGATTACCGTAACACCGATATTAAGTGGGGCAACGAAAGATGTGGAGACTCCTAACTCAAACTAACCTAATCCTAACCCTAACAAGCTCTCTTTAAATATCAACTCAACACTTAGATAACTACAAACAAAATCTGAACAACCGGACTTAACTCGTCGAAAAACACATAGAAAAAGATTCCCATCTCCCTGCGGACGACCCGTACTCAACCGGCTAGCTACGTGCGAAACCGTCTTGATTGCGGTATTTAGAACTAAACTTGACACGCTCGTATCCTAACAATCATATCCCAGGAACTCGGTACTTAAGTATTCACCACCTCGATCAGATCTCATTGTCTTGATACTTTTTCCTGTTTGGTTTTCCACTTCATTCTTGTATTCCCAGAATTTCTCAAAGGCCTCGAATTTGTGCTTCATCAAGAAGATATGTCCATACCTAGAGAAATCATCCTTAAAAGTAATGAAGTAGGAATGACCACCTCTTGCATGTGTAAACATTGGACCGCACACGTCACTGTGTACGAGTCCCAAGAGTTTGCTCGCTCTTACACCGTGTCCAGTAAACGGAGTCTTTGTCATCTTTCCAATGAGATAAGATTCACAAGTAGCATAAGATTTATATTTGAACGGATTCAAATGTCCTTCTCTATGTAACTTAGTCAACCGTGTTTTAATAATGTGACATAGTCTACAATGCCATAAGAAAGCCTGATTTACTTCCCGAGACATTCTTATAAGTGTGTTCTGGACATTGAAATCCTTAGCTTGATTTAATACATACATACCGTTATCTAATGTACCGGACCCAATCAGAACTTGATTTAGGTGGATGTTTAGCACATCGCTTACGAATGTAAAATCATATCGCTCTCTAGAAAGTGAGGATACTGATATGATATTACAAGTCAAACTAGGTACATACAAACAGTGACATAGAATCAATATCTGCCTATTTGTCAGTCGTAGGCGATATTCCCCCACGGATTCAGTGTCAATGCTCATTCCGTTCGCAACTCTGAGAGGCATATCGCCTACCATGATAACTCTACGGTTTCTCAAAGCATGTAACGAATTACAGATATGAGATCCTGATCCGGTATCTAGTACCCAGGAAGTAGAGTTAATTGACAAACATGCTTCGAATCCTGGCTACTGGCTTCCAAAGCCCTGCAATCTGTCACGACCCGAAATTGGCACGTGACGGCGCTTAAACTACGCAATGTCTACAGTCGTAACGTAATTTAAGTAAGCCGAAAACCCAGCAATCTAAACCATCAAAAGTAGTAAGAAATAATAACATTTTTAAAACCTTTGAAATCACAACCCAAATTCTTTAAATGTCCAAATTTATTTTCTTAAAATTTTGGCAGCACCTCCTTTGTAAAAACCAGCCCCAAAAATGGGTACAACATAAATATAAGTAAAGAATCCCCAAACGGGAGAAAAACACGCCCAATGGCGGAAAACAACCACCACAACAGATATACAACGCCGTAGCGAAGAAATAAAAGACGATAAAAAGGAAACTGTATAAAAGACAACCAAGTCACAAAATAATATACAATATCGTCCTCACATCAAGTCTCTAAGTCAAACATGAAAGTAGTAGATGGAGAGTAAAAGGATACAACAAATATACAATACAACAACGACTAACCACAAAACCTACCCAAAGCAAAACTGTACACTGTGAGCCGATGAGGTATCCTTAGTAAAAGATGATATGATAGATGAATAGCCTGCATCGACTACTGATCGCACGCTTTTGGCGTGTCGGATGTTCAAAGATCTAAAGTATAACCGCGATCAGGACGGTGTCGCTATGCAGCTAGCCAGTTGAGCATGGGTCGATCCACAGGGAGATGGTTGTATGTCCGTTCGAGTTTTAGACGAGTCAATGAAGAATTTGTATATGTTTTTTCAAATCTAACCTATGTGTTTTATATGCAAGTATAAAGTTGTTAAGAAAAAGATACGAAAGTGTAAGCTAAGGAAATCCGCACTCAAAACCTTTGAGCCGAATCTTGACCAATTGAAGCTAGAGCAATCGGCAACAACGTGGATTAGGGGATTTAAGCACGGTATTCATGGAATCCGGCTTATTTACCCTCGTCCTTCCGTTCTTGTCTCTTGCTTTCGCCTCCGGCCAAACCGAACGCAACCGGTCGTGTTTAGGAATCACCGTTACCTTGGTAGGGTAGGGTGCCTAACTGAGCGCTTGCGTAATGTTTGGGCGGAGTTCAAAGGAAAATAACGGGAAAAGGAAATGAGCAAAGAAACATTAACTTACAATATCGTATTTATTCTTTACAACACATATTACAACCATTCACAAAACGAACCGAAAAGAGCAAAAGAAAAGATAGACAAAGAAAAGAAAAGATTACAAGCAAGTAATTAAAGTGCATGGTAATAAATTGCAAGTAATAAAAGACAAGAATGAAAAATGCAAGAAAGAGATAAGCAAGAAAGTAACACTAAGAACCATAGAACTCAAGACAAGCCATGGTATCAATAGCCAACCCTTAAACTTGCAAGCTCAATCAAGAGGTTGCAAGATCAAGAGAAGGGTAAATAACTCATGTGAAATGAAGCACAAGAGAGAGAACAAAATGATACAACCTCTTGAGATCAATGACCAAAGCTTAAACTTGCAAGCTCACTTAAGAGGTTGCAAGATCAAGTTAAGGTAGGGTGCTTAAGGGGGAAGCTAAGCAAAAAAGAATGATACAAAAACCCTCATCTTCATTTAACATCCACTCAATGCTCTCACTACATTTTCATGGGGGAAAGAATGAAGAAGAAGAAGAAGAAGAAGACTAAAAACTAACAAAAAAGAGGCATGAGAATGAACTCCTTTGCTTGGCAAGTTCTGGGGTATTTATAGGAAGGGAACTGGAAACCTATGGCAAGAATCTGGCTCAACATAAGATGACCAAACTGCCCCCAGAAGACGACACAGAGAGGAGCACACGTGGCCGTGGCTCCGCGGCCGTCGCATGCTTAGGCCGCGGAACCGCGGACGTCTTGATGAATTAGGTGACGCTATTTTGTCGTTTTTCCTGGTTTACTGTTTTGTGCTGTTCTACATGTACCAAACTGCAAATTGCTTCCACAATTGCTTCAGATCTGCAATGGTCCAAAATGGCATCAATAATAATACTTTTGACCTTTTCTCCCTCGAGCTCCGCACACCCATTGATTCTTGTGCTGCCCCCCTCGTGCTCTTTGCTTGTCCGAGACACGAATGACCACTGTCATATGTCTTGTCTCAGGAACTGGTACGTGGCACTGGACGGATACGGATGACCGGAACCCGGCTTTTATCTGCTGTCAACAGATGTTCTGTATTTTGGCGTAACTGTGGAGATTTTGTATTTGCATTATTTTGGACTAGGAACCTGTAGTCTGTAAATATGTATCTAACACAGATTAGCAGTACCTACCTATAAACAAACGATCGTAAGAATGGGCGGTAACAAATGCAATTTTCTGGTATGAACAAATACCCCGAAACTTAAGTTTTGCTCGTCCCGAGCAAAACCAATTATTCACAATAAAAATCCTAACCGCACTTTCGCAGGAAACGCGATTGCGCTGAGCACGTGCAACAAGCCGTTAAAGCTCTAGGTGTCCCTAGTAGGAGGAGTGTTGTCTCCTGATGGTTTTCAGCGGATACTACCCACAAAATCCGGTCAAGCTTGTTTTGCAAAATTACTATGATTCAAACCCTAAAGTTTTGTTTCAGAAAATAACAATTCTATTATCCTAAGTCTAGACTATCGAACCTTTATTTTTCACATCTCGCTTCTTATTTAACTTAAGATTTTATATGTCTTTACGTGCAGTGCAAATAGTGTCGTTAAGTTCCAAAAGGATCGATTAAAGTCATCATGTCACACAATAAAGCCCAGATAAAATTTTTAAAAGGATCACATAAGTCTTATAAAGAGTTAAGCATTTTCAAGTTTCGTTTTCCAGTAAAGTTTCAACTTCAGAATTTCAATCTTCCCTAACAGGTAACTCGGACTTAGTTTTCACTCCACCTTTTTCTTATTTTCATTTCATACACACCTCTGTGATCGTGCAATAGTTTTTATCATAGAATAAAACCTTCATATCTCCGCTAGAAATATTTTTTATAAAACCTGTTTTTTGTCAAGATTATTCTCACACAAAGAACCGTTAGGAATTTTAACTCGGAGAGAACATTTGCTTGACTTTGTTTTAATCTTGACTTTCTAGGCTTCTTAACGAGCTTTGGGCCAATGCACCCAAACCAGTTGGCTTTAGGGCATTAGGTGTAGAAACACCCCAGCGGACTTAATTACTCAAGTTACTTAGGTCCAAAAACAAAAGACAATTTAGCGTGAAAATCATGATGATTCAATGCGAACGGAGATATAACCGGTAGTTCAGTTATTTTTTTGGATAAAAGACGTGTTTTAGTGGGTTAGGTGTGTAATCATTCCAATCAAGTTTCAGATGGGTTAATCTTCAGACTTAGTTCCAATTAAGGCATCAATAACATTCCTTCATTTTCGCTTCACTTCATAAACTATTCTTGATATTACTTAATTCAGAACAAACCTATTTGATCCTCAGAAAATTATTTATCCATTTAAATGTTTTTAGACACAAAAGACTTGTCATCAAATTTCCAAAACTCACGACACGTGTAGTGTGATGTAAAAACGTATATCAGCTTTAGTTAACTTCAAAGGAGAGTTATCTTTCAGGTTTTTAAAATCTAAAAATAAGATTTAGTTATTCTTATCTTATCAAACAAAACCGTCGAAATGTTGAATCAGAGTTCTCCCACTAGCTAACTCGACAGAAAAGTTTTTATATTTTTAGAAAATTTTCTGATTTTTATGGATTTTTAAATAGGTATGCAAATGCAAAATATACAAATGAATGCGAAGGAAGAAAGCTTACCGAACACACCCCCAAACTTAAACTTGACAGTGTCCTCACTGTCAGGCTACACCAGGAGGGTCAAAATTGTCGGCTCTCTCCAAAAGAAAATTTTATACAAAACAAGAAGAAAACCAAAAAAAGATATATACAAAAAAGGGTTCCCCCCAAACTTCAGTGAAACAGTGTTTCCACTGTTTAAGCGGTGAAGTTCAGGATTAGGGGGAAAGAAAACAGTTTCAAACTATACAAGGCCTTACATAGGCCAAAAGTGAGCACCAACCATTCAAAGATTTTATCGCTATAATGCACAGGTTGGTGGAAGAAGGCGTAGAGAAAAGAGAGGTAGAATACGCAAGACCGTATGGAGATAGAAGTGGTATACGGTCTAGGTATATGAGAAGAAGAATGGCGGAAGGGAGAAAGAAGTGGAATACGAACTTGAGGGTGAAAATGGAGCGAATAAATTAGCACAATTCGTGATGACCGATGTGTAAAAAGCGATTGTGCTAATCTATTAACTCGTCGAGAAATGGGGTCAAATCCCTCAAGATTCGTGAGAAACGATGGGTACGCCGAACTTGGTAAACCAGACACTGGAAGTGAAAATGATACGGTTTCTTGCAATGTCGGAACAATGGAAAGGATGGAGGTAGGTGATTGAGGAAGGTTATCGGTTAAAGGTTCAGGAGGGTGTACACAGTCTGTTGGAGATAGTGCCCTCAGAGTCAATTATTGGATCACAGGCACGTGATTGCAATGATTGAGGGAGGACCTGTCCCAGTAGGAAAGTCTTACTCGAGATGATAGTATGCTATCTGGTTTATCTTTATCATCGTGTACTGCTTTAGGTGACCTTACAGGTCACTATTGCACGTTGATAGAGCCCCTAGGATTCTTGCTTGACTACCAGCAGTATGAGGGCGGTCATATAAGTGAGAGCTGGAGTCTATAGGCATATCCTTAAAAGGTCCCTAGTCGTGGGAGTTTCGAGACAGGGCATCGATTCTCCAGAGTAGACTAGTGTATACAGTCGAGACCCCGACGAGGGGCGGTGGCCGGTCTCACAAGCCACTGGTGTCAGTGGGTTCACCTAAGATGTATACAGGTGCTCATTGGGTTATGAGTACACCGGACAGGACTCGCCGGGAACATGCTAGTTTGTCTTAAACCTGACGTCAGATAGCAGTTCCCTGGTGACATGTGTGCAGGTTAGTTCATCGACCTGAGGATCGTCATTTGTCTCGTGTGAGTTCCCACTGTACTTTGATTACTGCCCTACCATGCTCAAAGGAGTCGTGCAAACAGGTTTTAGTTGGGTACAGTCCCGAGCCACATGGAGGCAGTGAGCGGATCTTCAGGGGTTCGACTCTCCCGGTATTGGGGGTGAGGTCGCGCTGTGTCTAGGAGAGCCATTACACAAAGTCCTTGGCCAACGCAGGAGATTTACTGGTAGGTATTCCAGTAGTATCTCAGGGTGTTCTGGGCTACACTCCGACACGACTTGTACCGCTTTTGGGGGTCTGACTTTTACCAACCCCCTAGGCCCGACATGCGATGCTCATAGATGAACGGACCGGACTGTACGGATATTGTCACTGACAGGCTCAGTAGGATGTCAGGATGAGTTCGCTCATCGACGTCCCTTTTGGTCAATAGCTGGTGGCCCGTTATGTATTGGCTTATACCTCTGACGTGCTAGTGGTTAAATCCACAGCCATAGTATTGACGAGTCTTTAGAGTCCATCACACTTTCAGTTACTCAAGTTTCGGGCGAAACGCTGTAGAGGCCGTATGGAGATATGGAGGGGGTTATTTGCAAGTTTGCAAATAACATTTGTGGAGGGGTTTTCTTGCATTTGTGAGATTATGATATGACCATCATCATTATATTCTTTTTACATCATTCTTTTAGCATTAATGAGATTAAGATTGATTTGTGTTTGGATGTGAGGTTCACCTTTTGGGATGTGGTCACCCCTTGCCTTTTACTACCATCACCTCCCTCTTGCATTATACTTTCACTCCACCACCATTCCTCACTTGGGCAAGGGCCGACCACTTCATTGAGGGAGAATGAGAGAGTTTCATTTTTGGAGTGTGGCATTTTTGATCTCATTTCATGCTAGGAAAAATGCAAGCACCATTTTCCTTATCTTGATTCCTCCATCATCTTCAAAGGCAACAAAAACCCCAAAAGAGACATAGTCTTCTACACTAGCCTACAGCAAATCTTGGGCATGTCGACTTGCCAGCTTCATGCCCGAGTTGCCTCGGTATAGAGGCGGGAGCCCATAAAAGATGCAGACGATGTGGTGCCTTTCCGGCAAGGAGGCGACGACCGGAGTTTCCGCGGGAGATCGGGACGACGACAAGAAGACCGGAGGACTCGGATCACTCGGTATATCTCTTCCCTATCTTGTAGTTAGCTAGGACTAGTTAATGGTTCGATCCGGGTGTTTAGTGCGCGGTGGTGCCGGTTTGCTAGTTTGCAAAAATTAAAGTTTATCACCGCTTCCGCATTTGGACGTCGGATTGACGGCCGGGGTGCCGCCGTGCACTTACAGTGGTATCAGAGACTCGCCATTAACTTAGTCTAGCTTTGCCTAATGTGTTTTACGTTTCCGATCGAACAAAATCCCGAAACCGCGTTTTCAAGCACTATCAGTTTCTGTCGAAATTTTTTTGGAGTCCAAAAATTTTTCGGGTTGTCTCAGAATGATGTGCAGGGAGTTCTAAGAACACTGGAAAAATTTTATGACCCGATCCCTCCGTACGACCGCGGAACCGCGACCATAACCCCTCTTTGGCCGCGGTTCCGCCGCAGAAATGTGGGTTCATGTCATCATTTCTTTGCAGTGGGCTTGTGGGCTGAAAATAGGGGTTTTGGTATACTTTGTTTGGGCCCAGAATTTCTTGATATGTACATTTGATATTGCGGGGCGAGCGTCCGACATGTGGACTGCCGTCACTGCCTGTTTGTATTATTATTTTGGGGCACGCCTAGGTTGCGGTCGATGTACCCGTTGTATGTATATTTTACTTTCTGTACTAGGATTACCCCGCGGAGGGGTGCACGGATAACCGGGTTCTAGAGGGTAACGGGCCCGCATCTCATGGCATTGAGACGGAGGGGGCTTCACTCTAGGATTGGCGGGCTATTCGCCGCACTCGTAGGGGGTACAGGTTGACCCAGGAGGGGTGCCCAAGTTACCGGATTCCGTGAAGTGCTGGGTGGTCCATTCACGGTGCTGAAGGGGGCTGCCTCGCTTCAGGTTTTGGCAGGTGACTTGCCGCGCCCGTAGGGGTCTAGGATTTCATTGCACAGGCTATCCACACGACCAGGGGAACGTCGGGTTTCAGTAGCGGCTCTGTGAAACCCGGGGATCCCAGATATCTGTATTGTTCTGTGATGCTGTACATTTCTGTGATGTTGCATTTTATCACGCCTTGAGCGAAATATAATATATTGGTATATATATTAGTAGATGTTGTATATGTTTTGCATCCGCGCTAGTCCAGTCCCCGCTCTGTCGTTAGTTAGCTAACCTAACGGGTAATGACGGGACCCAGTGGCGAATGCGGATGGCATATACGTACATCAGTATATTTTCGTTCTTTGTGGTGTGATCAATTGATGGGACTGCGTTGATTCGGATCAATGCAAGTTAAAAACAAACCTAATCTGATGTTGTTGGAACACTTTTCAAAAAGCTGTTATTGCAAGAACGTTCACTTTTGTTTTGCACCGTGATATTCAGTTGGAATATCCTTCTCCTCAGTCGACGAGGCAAGGGCCGAGATCCCTTCACCGGGAGTGACCCCTTGGACAAAAGTTTGCGTCAGGGCATTAACTTCACTATAGCCGATTACTTTTGCTTTGCACCGTGGTATTCAGTTGGAATATCCTGCACCTCATTCTACGGGGAAAGAGCCGAGATCCCTTCACGGGGAGTGACCTCTTTAGCAAAGGTTTTCGTTACTATATTTTTCTAAAAAGCTATCCGTTCCTTCAACGATATCAAGTTCATTACGTTAAAGGTTTTCGCCAGAAACCATTCGTAGCCCTCCGTCGTTTCATATGGGTAGTTGATAGTATTCAAGCTGTGCTTGTTGGCCAAAGTCAAGGCACAGTGTTTGGTAGCTGTTGGTTATTCATATGCAGCATAGATAGATGCGTTGGTTTGTAACAGTCGTACTGCCTTGTTGGCCAAAGTCAAGGGTGGGTACGGGTGGATTCAAATTAACCTGGAGAATGACGGGTAGAACTTGACATGTGACTTATGATTTGTTGGCCAAAGTCAAGGTCATAAGAGAATGGGGTAAAAATCACATCGGGAGTTTCAAAAGAACTGAAACTTGCCAGATATGCGCATACCTTCTGGAGTGTGATACCGTCAGCGGATTCCGTCACGTTATCATGCGATGATAGTTGGATCCCGATTCCCACTGATGAGTTGGTTTACTCCTCGGGTGTTCCCGACTAATTCTTCTTTTAGGTTTGGAGGAGAATTTGAGGTGACAGTGGGAGGTTTCCAGATTAGATAAATTGGTAACCATTCTGATCTAGGGTAGAGTGCACGCTGAGTGTTTCTTTTCTCTCTCTCTTTGGCAGCGACCCATTGACCCCACCCTAAGACTATGACTCAGTGACCAAGTTGACCGAACCTTCTTTAACACTGGCTTTTGGATTGTCAGAGTTGCAAACCTCATTGCCACTCCTACTTTTACCCTTTTCTCCAGGACACCCCGTATTACTACAAACGTCCACTTCCATTGGACAAAACCGTCGTATGGTTATATAAGAACTCGAAGGAATTTATTCGAGGATGGTTTCAGGTTCTGGAGGAAACGGATATGATTATTCAGTTGTCTTTTCCTTTTACCTTCTCTCGGGTTTCGGGTACTCCTTGGTTTAGGAGATAGTACACCTATTACGCAAATTGGATAGTCTTCTTCCAAACCATAGGCAGGTGCCGACCGGTAGGGAATGAAGAAAACCAATTAGCATAACGATGGTGTGTAGAAGGTATTAAGTTAAGACAAAACAAGGGATTAGTAAGAGGGCAAAGTAAATTGCGACTGATATTCACGACCAAACCAAGTATTTCATTACCACTCCCACTTCACCTTTGTATTTCTCCAAGACACTCCGTATCACTACGAAGATCCACAGTTTATTGGATAATCCATCGTATGGTTATATACGAACTCGAAAGGAACTTGTTCCAGTTCGGGGATGGATTCTGGTTCAGGAGAAATAGGAATAAGGTTTATTCGGTTGTCTTTTATCTTCACCTTCTCTCGCCTTGCGAGTGCTCCTAGGATTAGGACAGTACACCCATTATGCTTATTGGATAGTCTTCTTCCAAACCATAGGCTGGTGCCGAACGGTAGGGAAGGAAGAAAACCACTTGGCCTAAAGGGGTGTGCAGAAGGTAATGAATAAAGACATATAAAGGGATCTGGAGAGGTGGCAAAGAATTATACGGTTACAGTCGTGAATCTGGAAGAGGCATTACTAGGAATACCGGGATACCCCGTCGAAACATTTCAATGTTTCAGTTTCACTGTGTACTGTTAATGGAAAACTGATTTCCCAATTAGATACTTACTCCAGGGTATGTATTTACCAGGTATGATCCTCACATCTGTATGGTTTTACAGATGATGAGTGGGAGTAAGTTATTGGGAATTGGGTGATCATCCTCATTATATCGGGATTCGTTGTAATCGGTGATATTTGAGGAAGTCACCTGGACTGTTTGCCGGTCGGCAAATATTTGGTTTTGAATATCCGCTGTCATGCACCAATTTCAAATTGATATATCTGTACGTCTATTTTCATAGAGTGAGATATACCTTTTTGAAATTATGTCTATGACATTTACCTATATCAGTTGATGGTTAGGTAAGGAGCATTAAACAACGGTGTAATTCTTCTTAACCATAAGTACAGTTTTCAACCTACGACACACAGTGAATGAGTTATCAGACTCAAGGGACTTATACAGAGTATTGTATGTTGTCCAGGGTCCATCAGGACAGAGGGGTTGGTCCTCGTACTATATTCGGTTCACTTATGACTTCTCTAGTTTTTAGACAGGTATTTCGTGGAAACACAGGGTCCGAATTTTGAGAAGTTATAGGTATTTCAATAAAGTAGAGAACCAGGTATTGCAAGTATCGGGATTCTTCAAAGTGATCGAAGATGTAGATACTTGTGTATGGTATTCAGTTGATAGTAGTGATTATGAGAACTTGCTTCTCCTTCAGGTTACTCATAATTGGAAGCATTCCTATGTTGAGTAATGCTGATCGGCCTCCTTCCATTTAGTTGACATGCACTGGGGACAGTTGCATGATTTGAATCTGGTTCAATTAAATCAATGCCTCTGGTTCTATATTGGATATAGAACAGTTCATATCTTAACATTGTTAAGATACGGGGAGTTATCCAGCTTATGCTTAAAACCAGACTCTGGATAACTCAAGGCACGTTTCTGTAATGGCTGTTTGTGGGTTGACCTGGGCTATGACAAGGGTTGATTTTCTACCATAAGAAAGATCAATAGTGATATTGTTCTTGACTCGCCACAGTTTTAAATAAAAATGGATTTTTTCAGGAAAACAGTAGTGGGAGTATGGTAGAACTGGAAGTGATTCCAGAACCACAAACGATTACTGAAGATTTGATAGGAACCTAGAGATTCAATCTTGTTTGACATTCCATTGGCCACTCCGCAGATACGGTGGGTAACCTCAGGCACCCGAGAGGTACTCCGGTAGACTCAAGGACGGTGGCAGGGAGGTTCTTGTTTACCCAGACTTGCCATTGCTGTTGTTCCGGACTGTGAGATCCGGCAGGAGGATGAGTATAGCGTCTTTCTAAACTAGTTTTAGAAATGTACGTGTATATGACTCTGCCCGAGGGTTTTCGTAGTCAGTGGGAGCAGCGGAAACATTGGTGGACAGGTGGCTTATGTCTATTTATGGACTAAAGCAGATATAGAGGAGATAGATCATTTATTTCTGATGTGACAGTCATAGGTTTGACTTCATCAGAATAGGGGATGGATCTGTTAAGAAGGTAGTAGGGTGTGATGTCCTGGTATTTGATGACACACACAGAGTAGGAAGTGATATTCCTATACTACGATCGGTTATACTTTGGTCGTCACACAGTGATTTCTCCACATAGGACTTGGATAACATATCAGACATTCTGGTTACTAGATTTATAAATCTAGATTTGGGTAGTTTCCCAATCTGGGTACTTAGACACCATTCTACAGGTATTTAGAATGGACGACTCCTGGCACAGTAGTGTACCTGCAGGTGACGGAGTCACCCTCTCTAAAGGTGTCTTACAGACTAAAGGGGAGAGGGATGTGCATGATTGGCAGATCACTTGCTTAAGCAATTGAGTCAATCATGAGATGTCAAGTACCACACCAGATGTTTTTCTTACAGTAGGTGCAATAAATTGATATTAATCCAATCATGGAGAAACAACCGGAAGCAGTTTTAGAACATAAGTGGATGTTCTAGGGATATGATAGCAGCATTCTCCTTCGGGAGACAGTTATCATTCCAGGCTTCCAAGGTGACCTGGATGGCAGAGTGGCTGTCAGAGTTATAGTTTTCCCTCTGACGAGGGACAGTATTTTGGACAAGTGGTCCAGGTGGACTCTGAGGGAAGGCATGGCGCAGGATACTGATTAAGTTCAGTTGACGATACAGTCTAAGAAGTTTGGATTTGGAGTTCATTTATGAGCTAGGTCCCATCAGATATCCAGACACATTCTAAGACAGGTATTGCTCATTTCGGGAGATGGCTTTCTCCGCGAACTTGAGATAAAGAGAGACATAGAAAGAAACATCACAGCGGATCCACTCACTGAGGCTATTCCACGAACGCAATAGTTTCGCAAACGAGTTTTGTGAGACTGACTAGTAGAGGAGTTGGGTGTTCGGTATCACACGGGCTGTGAGTATGCGACATCGCAATAATTAGCCTTGAGTGCAAGTGGGAGATTGTTGGAGATAGTGCCCTCAGAGTCAATTATTGGATCACAGGCACGTGATTGCAATGATTGAGGGAGGACCTGTCCCAGTAGGAAAGTCTTACTCGAGATGATAGTATGCTATCTGGTTTATCTTTATCATCGTGTACTGCTTTAGGTGACCTTACAGGTCACTATTGCACGTTGATAGAGCCCCTAGGATTCTTGCTTGACTACCAGCAGTATGAGGGCGGTCATATAAGTGAGAGCTGGAGTCTATAGGCATATCCTTAAAAGGTCCCTAGTCGTGGGAGTTTCGAGACAGGGCATCGATTCTCCAGAGTAGACTAGTGTATACAGTCGAGACCCCGACGAGGGGCGGTGGCCGGTCTCACAAGCCACTGGTGTCAGTGGGTTCACCTAAGATGTATACAGGTGCTCATTGGGTTATGAGTACACCGGACAGGACTCGCCGGGAACATGCTAGTTGGTCTTATACCTGACGTCAGATAGCACTTCCCTGGTGACATGTGTGCAGGTTAGTTCATCGACCTGAGGATCGTCATTTGTCTCGTGTGAGTTCCCACTGTACTTTGATTACTACCCTACCACGCTCAAAGGAGTCGTGCAAACAGGTTTTAGTTGGGTACAGTCCCGAGCCACATGGAGGCAGTGAGCGGATCTTCAGGGGTTCGTCTCTCCCGGTATTGGGGGTGAGGTCACGCTGTGTCTAGGAGAGCCATTACACAAAGTCCTTGGCCAAGGAAGGAGATTTACTGGTAGGTATTCCAGTAGTATCTCAGGGTGTTCTGGGCTACACTCCGACACGACTTGTACCGCTTTTGGGGGTCTGACTTTTACCAACCCCCTAGGCCGGACATGCGATGCTCATAGACGAACGGACCAGACTGTACGGATATTGTCACTGACAGGCTCAGTAGGGTGTCAGGATGAGTTCGCTCATCGACGTCCCTTTTGGTCAATAGCTGGTGGCCCGTTATGTATTGGCTTATACCTCTGACGTGCTAGTGGTTAAATCCACAGCCATAGTATTGACGAGTCTTTAGAGTCCACCACACTTTCAGTTACTCAAGTTTCGGGCGAAATGCTGTAGAGTCCGTATGGAGATATGGCAGGGTTCGATCAGATACGTGCGGTATTGCACGGATCGAGATCGGACGGTTTTTGCTAGCCGGCTTTGGCTTAAGCCGGATCCTAGTATTAGAGAGTGTAGATTTTGTCTCTTTGCATTTGTATCCGGTCGGAATACAGATGCGGGTGTGTATGCACAGTATCGGGGTTTTCCTGTAATTTATTACGGGATCAGTTTTCTGAGGTTGCCAGTTTGCATTCCGTTCCGGCCGGTTTTCCTTTGTTCTTTCCCGGCCGGACTTTTCCGATGGAGGGGGTTATTTGCAAGTTTGCAAATAACATTTGTGGAGGGGTTTTCTTGCATTTGTGAGATTATGATATGACCATCATCATTATATTCTTTTTACATCATTCTTTTAGCATTAATGAGATTAAGATTGATTTGTGTTTGGATGTGAGGTTCACCTTTTGGGATGTGGTCACCCCTTGCCTTTTACTACCATCACCTCCCTCTTGCATTATACTTTCACTCCACCACCATTCCTCACTTGGGCAAGGGCCGGCCACTTCATTGAGGGAGAATGAGAGAGTTTCATTTTTGGAGTGTGGCATTTTTGATCTCATTTCATGCTAGGAAAAATGCAAGCACCATTTTTCTTATCTTGATTCCTCCATCATCTTCAAAGGCAACAAAAACCCCAAAAGTGACATAGTCTTCTACACTAGCCTACAGCAAATCTTGGGCATGTCGACTTGCCAGCTTCATGCCCGAGTTGCCTCGGTATAGAGGCGGGAGCCCGTAAAAGATGCAGACGATGTGGTGCCTTTCCGGCAAGGAGGCGACGACCGGAGTTTCCACGGGAGATCGGGACGACGACAAGAAGACCGGAGGACTCGGATCACTCGGTATATCTCTTCCCTATCTTGTAGTTGGCTAGGACTAGTTATTGGTTCGATCCGGGTGTTTAGTGCGCGGTGGTGCCGGTTTGCTAGTTTGCAAAAATTAAAGTTTATCACCGTTTCCGCATTTGGCCGTCGGATTGACGGCCGGGGCGCCACCGTGCACTTACACAGTCAACGAAAGAAACAGGATGAATTTGAAAATCCGACTCATCAATTAAAACTGGTTCATCCTAAAAAATATCCTCAATAGTCTACTCAAAGTTAAGCACATCCATGCAAATTTTATCAAAATCAAGACGCATATGGGGTTCGGGAAAAACAGTTAATGACTCGGGATGATGAATTGGAGAGAAAAACTCGTCAAATATACATGTTCATCATCCAAAATATTCCCAGCGTCAATATCCTCAATCAAGTGAAAATCTATATTCTCAGAAACCTCATTAAAAGCATGGATTTCAATCGATTCTGGTTCTAAGATGGAGGTGTAGAGGTCAAAAGGATTGGGTGTGGTTTCACTCAAAAGGGACCCTTCACAATCAGGCAAATCAAACACTACAAAGTCACACAAATCATTATCTGTTCTATCTTTAATTAATCAATCGTTTGGAACACTAGATAGACATTCAAAACCAGAGTTGTGGGATTCAAGTTGAAACGGGTAGGCTTGATTCGGAAGGGGGTACAGCTCACTCTCTCCACTCAAATTCTCAACCTGTCCTACCGCCTCTTCATACATTGGAAAATTTGGAGCTAGTTGAAAACTAGCTACCGGGTCACTAGGCTGTATGAGGGCGGCCATGGACGCATTCAAATCCATCATCTGTTGGTACGATGCTACCCTAAAATCTTCCAAAGACTGTTCCAGACTAGACATGGGTTGTGAAGGGGTTTCAGTGAAAGATTCAAAGTTGTTTTGGTACTGGAAACTCCCAAATGATGGTTCAGAAGCAATGTCTAGGGAAGGTACAAAAGTCGGGTAGGAATGGTAGGAATTGAAAGGCTGGATAGGGGTAGGATCAACACTTGGATACGAAGGTGAATGGAATTGTTGATCCCAAGAATTCGAAGTGGTGAAAGGAGTGAAAGATCGGCTATGAGATTGTTCAATACGTTCAGCGATGGACAAAGGACGACTTGCAAAAGGGGTATCAACATAAGCGGGTGCGGGAGGTTGAAAAGGTTGATACAAAGTGGATTACGGAGGGCAAGTGTTTGTCCTAGACGCGTCTATGTGATCTTTCAATGACATTTTGGGCATGGAGGGGTCGTTCGATGTTTGGCCAAAGCAAGAACCGTAAGAAGTTATGTCTGGTTATGGGTACCAAAGTTCGGCAAGAGTTTTGCGAGGTGGGGTACCCATGATATGAAGAGAGAAAGAAATAAAGGCAGAGAAAAGGAGGGGAAAAAGAATGTGAGTTTTTTTAGTTAGATATTAACAAAAGAAAGAAATATACATACAAAAAGAAAAAAAAAAACAATCACGAAACAAAAATACCACACACCTAATCGTTCTAGGGTTCACCTAGGTCAACTAAACCTGCTCCAGAACTTGATTGTCGAAGTAAAACTGTGTCGAGAAACGGGCTTAAGACACACTGATCACGAGTCCAGGTAAGTGCAGAGATAAGGGGAGGTTTTCCGACGCTTTCGCGAAGGTCCTTAATTAAATAACCCTTTCTCTTTTGGCGGTTTCGCCGTTAACACTTTCTTAGACACCCCGTAAACAATGTACCGTTAAGCGAGCTTCTAAACACAGTTAACTTCTCCTAGTGAGCGCGGAGTCCTTAAGGCTTAAAGTCTAGTTTCTTTTAAAGTTTGTGCGGGTAAACGTTATGCTCAAGTTCATGATTTGTGGGCCACGGAAAAGATGATGAAATCCTTTACCGTATGTTGTGGGGTTCGCTTGCCCTTAAGTCCGTATTAATGTATGCAATGCGCAATTCAATAAAAATTCTTTAAAGAATTAAACAATCGTTTTTTTTAGTTTAAGCGCGGCACTGCAGCAAATACGGGTTAGTCAATTTTTAGCGTTTGCTAGCGAACTTGCAAAGAATCCTGCAAAGAATAGTATATTGGATGCATCGGATTTGAGAAGAAGGTGTTTAAGAAATACGTACCGTTAAGTTTTTGGGTTAGGAAACCCCCGTTGAATCAATTCCGGTAAGCTTGAAAAGTTCTCTTGCGCGGGTCAAACTACCCGGATCTTTGGCACTGTACTTTGCAATCACCTTAGCCTTGAACGTACACTTTGCTCCCCACAATCGCAGTTTGCAAATCCGCAAAAATCTGCACTCTTGCCCACAAAAATGATAAAAAATAACAAAAAGATTTTTTTTATTTATAAATATATACAAAAAGAATATTAACCCGAATAACAAGAAAGAAAGATACGTTACCGTCTCCCCGGAAACGGCGCCATTTGATCGCACGCTTTTGGCGTGTCGGATATTCAAAGTTCTAAAGTATAACCGCGATCAGGACGGCGTCGCTATGCAGCTAGCCGGTTGAGCACGGGTTGATCCACAGGGAGATGGTTGTATGTCCGTTCGAGTTTTAAACGAGTCAATGAAGAATTTGTATATGTTTGTTCAAATCTAACCTATGTGTTTTATATGCAAGTATAAAGTTGTTAAGAAAAAGATACGAAAGTGTAAGCTAAGAAAATCAGTACTCAAAACCTTTGAGCCGAGTCTTGACCAATTGAAGCTAGAGCAATCGGCAACAACGTGGATTAGGGGATTTAAGCACGGTATTCGTGGAATCCGGCTTATTTACCCTCGTCCTTCCGTTCTTGTCTCTTGCTTTCGCCTCCGGCCAAACCGAACGCAACCGGTCGTGTTTAGGAATCACCGTTACCTTGGTAGGGTAGGGTGCCTAACTGAGCGCTTACGTAATTTTTGGGCGGAGTTCAAAGGAAAATAACAGGAAAATGAATTGAGCAAAGAAACATTAACTTACAATATCGTATTTATTCTTAACAACACATATTATAACCATTCACAAAACAAATCGAAAAGAGCAAAAGAAAAGATAGACAAAGAAAAGAAAAGATTAAAAGAAAGTAATTAAAGTGCATGGTAATAAATTGCAAGTAATAAAAGACAAGAATGAAAAATGCAAGAAAGAGATAAGCAAGAAAGTAACACTAAGAACCATAGAACTCAAGACAAGCCATTGGATCAATAGCCATCCCTTAAACTTGCAAGCTCAATCAAAAGGTTGCAAGATCAAGAGAAGGGTAAAGAACTCATGTAAAATGAAGCACAAGAGAGAGAACAAAATGATACAACCACTTGAGATCAATGACCAAAGCTTAAACTTGCAAGCTCACTTAAGAGGTTGCAAGATCAAGTTAAGGTAAAGAGCTCAAGGGGGAAGCTAAGCAAAAAAGAATGATACAAAAACCCTCGTCTTCATTTAACATCCACTCGATGCTCTCACAACATTTTCATGGGGGAAAGAATGAAGAAGAAGAAGAAGAAGACTAAAAACTAACAAAAAAGAGGCATGAGAATGAACTCCTTTGCTTGGCAAGTTCTGGGGTATTTATAGGAAGGGAACTGGAAACCTAGGGCAAGAATCTGGCTCCACATAAGATGACCAAACTGCCCCAGAAGACGACACAGAGAGGAGCCCACATGGCCGCGGTTCCGCGGCCTAAGCTTGCTTAGGGCGCGGAACCGCGGCCGTCTTGATGAATTAGGTGACGCTCTTTTGTTGTTTTTCCTGGTTTACTGTCTTGTGCTGTTCTACATGTACCAAACTGCAAATTGCTTCCGCAATTGCTTCAGATCTGCAATGGTCCAAAATGGCATCAATAATAATACTTTTGACCTTTTCTCCCTCGAGCTCCGCACACCCATTGATTCTTGTGCTGCCCCCCTCGTGCTCTGTGCTTGTCCGAGACACGAATGACCACTGTCATATGTCTTGTCTCAGGAACTGGTACGTGGCACTGGGCGGATACGGATGACCGGAACCCGGCTTTTATCTGCTGTCAACAGATGTTCTGTATTTTGGCATAACTGTGGAGATTTTGTATCATTTGCGTTATTTTGGACTAGGAACCTGTAGTCTATAGATATGTAGCAAACACAGATTAACAGTACCTACCTATAAACAAACGAGCGTAAGAATGGGCGGTAACAAATGCAATATTCTGGTATGAACAACTACTCTGGGAACAACCTGCAAAATAAACTGTGGCACAACGGGAGAGAGTTTCCAACTCGTGAATAGTAAATAACATATGCAGGTAATCGCAAGTGAGTACGTATAACGCGAATCCAACATATGTGAGCTAATAGCAATAAAAGTCATACGATTACAACTGTCATGAAAGGTACAGTAATGGTTACTACAAATACATGAAGCAATAATATGACAATCGGTATGCAATAATCATGCAATAATGATATGAAAATGTATATATGCGACAGTCATGAAAGGTACTCTAGCACGTACAACTAACACATGACGCAATGCATACAAAACGAAGTATGTAAATGCAACAGTCATGAAAGGTACACTAACAGGTAAAACTAATTCATGAAGCAGTGCATAAACAATAAATGTAGAGTATGGGATGAAACATGTCATTTCTACGGAATCCTGACATCGTGGTAGGACCAAAATCCATCAAGACAATCCAAATCCTAATTCCTCAAATCGGCCCCTAAATTGGCTCTCATATCATGTAAGTCTCACAAACCCCGAATGTACAATATCAAGTAAATCTCATATATCTAGAATGTACAAAATCAACAATCTCATATATATCATGTATCTAATCTCAAATGAATCTCCTATATCCCAAATCCAATATCAGGTGAATCTCATATATCCTAAATATATTTGCATGAATAATTAAGATGAAGTATATGAATTTATATGTATACAGATATATTAGCGTCTCATTCCACTAATATATATATATATATATGCATATATAACAGTGTCCCATTCCACTGTTATATATACTTAGGAGTAAAAATATCATGAAAACTAGTGTCTAGCATCGACACATAAATACTCATATCCATACATTCCTCGAATCGTAAGTGTCCGGTATCGACACCCGTGATCCACGTATGGGTCTTTCTCATATTTATACGTTCCTCGAATCGTAAGTGTCCTGTATCGATACCCGTGATCCACGTATCGGTATATACGTTCCTCGAATCGTTAGTGTCCGGTATCGACACCCGCGATCCACGTATCGGTTTAAAACAAATCTTAGAGTGGATGCATCCAAATATCAAGTAAAGAAAAGAAATACTTGCATAATTCATGAAAAATCCATATCTCAATGCGAAAATCCATGAATATAATATATGCAACATAAAACTGAAATGCGAGCATATAATGGAAAAGCCGCTATGTAACTGCAACAAGTTAATATATAAATCACGCGATTCCTAATTTCTCCAAGTCTATAAAACATCAAGTAAAGATAAACATGTTGCTACAAAAAGATATATGTGTAAACATAAAGGTATAGGAAGGAATATGTATCTACCTATCAGTAATGATGTAATATACCCTCCAGGTATAAGTGAAGTATGTATGCAAGGTATACTTGTAGCTATGTCATTATGTATGTATGTACCTATCGCTAAAGGTACAATACCCTATGTAAGTCCATGCCACGCACCCCACAAGCTCACGGGGAGGCGGAATATATGAAAATCAATTATCAAAGCTTCGTAATACGGACTTGAGCACACGGATCGTGTCTAAACCATTACTAGCAAACTACGAGAGGTTTAACTACTCGGATTCGAAGTTATACCTCACGTTACTTGTCCTTCGGGTCTTCATCACTATCCTCCACACCTCGTAGGCTCTATGGAACTAGGGCACGTCAACGCCTCCTCGAGTCAAAGACGATCCACCCGAGAGTCTATAGTCCGGGATCCTATCTCGAATCTGAGATAATTACGGCTTCTAGATCACTAATCTAGAAGTCCTAGAGGGTGTAGAGTAATTAGATGGATTACTTAGTCACTTAAACCCTAGGATTCTCAACTCATGAGAGCTATTAGGGTCTGAGGAAGAAGATGAAGAAGTGAGGAGAGAGAAAGCTTTTGTGATAATGATATGAATAATCACTCATGAAAGATTAATATCAAGCATACAAATATCTCTTTGATAAATATCTAGAAATATCATGTAAGCTTCATTTAATTCCAAATGGTGAATCATCTCATGAGTCATTAAGCATTTAATGAAAACTTACAACTCATCTCTCCACCTCATTTGTGTTTAATCCATAAAGAAATAAAAACAAATGAGTCATCTTCTTCTAGAAGCTTCCCGACAAATTACGAGACTGCCCCTCCCATCCGTATTTCCGAAAAACACGGATAATCTTAGACTGAATAAATCCATCTGTATAATACTAGAATCTGGCTTAAAGCAAAGCCCGCTAGTATTATCTGCCCGATCATAATACGTGCACAAGTGTACGTAAGTGATCGCGACCCTGCCATAAAACCATACGGCCTCTACACCTTTTGACCTGTGCAGGGTAACTCTCCGTGTGGGACTTTAAAGACTCGACACTACGCTGGCAGTGGGTTTAACCACAGGCCGCAAGTGGTATTAGCTGTACGTAACGGTCCACATGTAGATGTCGATAAGAAGGATGATGAGGAAACCCATCCGAACTCCAACTGAGCCTGATGTGACAATCTCCGTACAGTTCGATCTGTTCGTCTAGGACTTTCGCATATCGGGCCTAGGGGGCGGTAAACGTCAGACCCCTAATAGAGGTATAAGTCGTGTCGGAGTGAAGCCCATTACACCTTGAGAAACTACTGGAAGCCACCGGTAAATCTCACTTGCCCAAGCCAGGGACTTTGTATAATGGCTCTTCATACACAGCACGATATCAACCCCCAATACCGGAAGAGACGAATCCTGTCTAACCGCCACTGCCTCTAAGTGCTTCGGGACTGCACCCAACTACTACCTGTTTGCACAACTCCTTTGAGCCGTGGTAGGGTAGTAATCTAAGTACAGTGGGAACACACCCGTGGCGAAGTAGGAGTATCAAGTCGACGGACTAAGCTGTACTCATGTCACCTGGGAACTGCTATCTGACGATGGGTATAAATCCAACCTGCAGTTCCCGGCGAGTCCTGTCAGGTGTACCCGTAACCTAACGAGCACCTGCATACTATCTCTAGTACGACGTACTGATGGCTGTGGGACAGACCATCTCCCCAACTGGGATGAGAAGAGTATACACCAGTCTACTCCGGAGTATCGATACCCTGTCTCGATAATCCTTTGACCAGGGACCTGTATAGGATGTTGCTTATAGACTACCCAGACCGCACTTGTGTGACTGCCATCACAACGCTGGTAATCAAGCAAAGATCCTAAGGGCTCTACTAATATGTATAAGCGATACGTTAAAAGAAACATATGCACATATTAAAGTAGACTTAAACCAAGTAGCATACTACAATTTTCAGAAGGACTGTCAATACAACTGTGAATATCCCAAGCTTCCATTAAGTAATATACAAACTAGTATTATACAGTAATGGCCTCTAGGGCATAAACACTAACAATCTCCCACTTGCACTAGGGCCATGTACTGGCATATCGTAGACCTATCATCTCGAATAGCCTCTCGAACTGCGTCTGAGGAATGGCCTTTGTAAATGGATCAGCAGTGATATTCTCTGTATCTACTCTCTTTACCTCGATCTCCCGGCGATCTACGATCTCCCTAATCAGGTGATACCGGCTTAAGATGTGTCTGGACTTCTGATGGGACCTAGGTTCCTTCGCTAAAGCTATAGCGCCGTTGTTGTCACAATACCGAGGTATTGGATCAATACTGGTAGGAACCACCTGAAGTTCTGTTAGGAACTTCTTCATCCAGACAGCTTCTTTTGCGGCATCACAAGCAGTTATATACTTCGCTTCCATCGTTGAGTCAGCAACGATGTCCTGCTTGGAACTCATCCAACAGACCGCCCCTCCATTGAGGGTAAAGACATAACCCGATATGGACTTAGAGTCATCCTTGTCACTCTGGAAGCTGGAGTAAGTGAAGGCCTCGATCTGGTTGTCTTTTCCGCCATACACTAAGTGTATGGTTACTAGGCACACTAACAAGGCTCTACAAGGCATCGACCATGCCAAAATTAAATTTTTATGTGCCGAATAACACTAAGCAAGATCGTATACTAGAGTTTAGGCGAAACAATTAGCAAGTAAACATTTTTACTCTAAAGGGAATACGAAATACAACCTTTGTAGATCGGTCCTTCACTTCTAAAGCTCCTTGATGAAGTCCCTTCGCTGCGATCAAGGTTCTCTCGGACTCTTGCATGGCTTCACGAGGTGAAAGATGCGACCTTTCTTGAAGTCTCCGAAGCCGAAGATGATCTATGTCGAGGGAATTCCGACTCAAGCTCCTACTTCACTAACTAGAGAATTAGTGAAGTAAACACCCTAAACTAAAGTGCTAGTCTAGTAGAGGATGGAGAAATAGGAAGTGAGTTCTCTTTGGAATTTTATATCTCACAATCTTTTGCTCTCTTTTCAAAACCATAGTTTTCTTTTTTTTTTATTCAATGAAGAAGATGAACAAAAGAAAAAGGAAAGGATAATGATCTAGTGAAAAGTCTAACCATGGTGAGTGAGTATCATATACTAACCCTTGTAGAGACTTAACCCTAGGCTAATCTTTATGGTTGGGTTAAGAAATATCCATAGTAAAAACAAAACCAAGTTGAATTAGTCAATGCATCCACAAGCTTCCACAAGCTTCTTGCATTTTCTAATCCTCCACTTGATTTTGTAATTACTTTAGATATTAAAAACCCTAAATAAAAATTAGCATAGTGTAAGTCTCATACACCCATGTATAGTGTATCATCAACCATGATACAAAAATACAACACATTTTCATATATATCATATATAGTAAAAATGTGTACATGTGAAAAAAAACCGTAAGTGAACATGTGTTAGTAAATGTAAACTAGTATATCTAATATACAATTATACAATTAATTATTAAATCAACACGTGACTTAATAATCCGGTCATATCTCATATAACCGACTAACATTCATCATATCGACTTATCGAATCAACACTTGATTCGATAACCCGGTCATATCATATATAACCGACCGATACAAAAGGTCACGAGAATAAAATACGGTATCACATACACGCATTATTCTCGGTCCCGCACATATCACATACGTGCTCCTATTTTTTTTTGCCTGAGCCAGAAAAACCTCTATGTAGGACTCTAAAGACTCGTCAATACGCGGCAGTAGGTGATGATCACATCAAGCACCCACAAGCCGTCAGCGGTACTAGCTGGACGTAACGGCTACCCGGATATTGAGCGATCAGAAGATCAGCAAGCAAGCCCGCTCCAACTCCTGTAAAAAGTCTGCCGGTAACACTTCCCGTACAGTCCGGTCTCCTCGTCTGATATGTCGCATATCAAGTCTAGGGGTGGTAAACGTCAGACCCCAATAACCGATAAGTCGTGCCGATGTGAGGCTCATAACGGGTCGAGAAAGTACTGGTAACACTTACCAGTAAATCTCTGAATTAGCCCTGGCCAGGGAATTCCCTGTTACGGCCAATCGAGCACAGCGCAACATCAACCCCCAATACCGGGAGAGACGAAACCCCTCCTATCGCTCATTGCATCCATGTGACTCAGGACTGTACCCAAAAACCACCGTTTTTCACGCCCTCATGGACGTGGTAAGATGGAAATCAAAGCACAGTGGGAATTACACAAGACTCTATGACGATCTCGGGTCTACAGACTAACCTGCACAAGTGTCACCAGAGAACTGCCATCTGACGTAAGGTATAATACCATCTGGGAGTTCTCGGCGAGTCCGTCCAGTGTACCCAGTCTCTACTGAGCACCCGTATACTATCTCTAATGTTAGACACCAATGGATAAGGGATCATCCATCGCCTATCTCATGGGTCGAGAAGCGTATACGCTAGTCTACTCTGGTATATCGATGTCCTGTCTCGATACACCCTCGACTAGGGACCTTGAAGGATGTACTTATGGACTACCATGTCCCCACTAGTATGATCCGCATCATAGTCCAGGTACTCAAGTACACATCCTAAGGGCTTTATCAACATGTAGCCATCAGACAGTATAAAGAGACAAGTATACATGTTAAGATAAAGAGCAACCAGATAGCATACTATCATATCGAGCAAGAAAGTCCTCTCTATATATGTCCAAGCATCCAATATAATATACATCATCTGTACAATACTGGCCTCTAGGGCATACATCTAACTAACAATCTCCCACTTGCACTAGGGCCAGCTTCTTTAGTATCGCATACCGAGCATCCCGAAGAGTCTCTCAAACTGTATCTGGGGAATGGCCTTCGTGAGTGGATCCGCTGTGTTGTTCTTCGTGTCAACCCTCCTGACCTCGATCTCCCGGCGATCAACTATCTCCCGGATCAGGTGATACCGTCTCAGAATATGCCTGGATCACTGATGGGACCTGGTTTCCTTGGCCAAAGCCACCGCTCCATTGTTATCGCAATACAAAGGTATTGGATGCTCAATAGATGGAACCACTCCAAGTTCAGTAATGAACTTCTTGATCCAGACAGCCTCTTTGGCAGCATCGTTGGCAGCGATGTATTCAGCCTCCATCGTCGAGTCTGCCACGGTTTCCTACTTGGAACTCTTCCAGCTTACCGCCCCTCCATAAAGGGTAAAGACAAATCCCGACTGCGACTTAGAGTCGTCCTTATCACTCTGGAAGCTCGAATCGGTAAAGGACTCCACTTGGAGTTCTCCGTTAGCATACACCAAGAGCATCTCTTTAGTCCTTCGTAAGTACTTGAGAATGCTCTTCACAGCTGTCCAGTGACTCTCTCCAGGATCAGCTTGATACCTACTCACTACACTTAGTGAGTATGCTACATCGGGTCTGGTACATAGCATCGAGTACATGATAGAGCCTACAGCCGAAGCATAGGGTATCCCTTGCATGCGAGCTCTCTCCAAATCAGTCTTGGGAGACATCTCTTTGGAGAGAGTGAGCCCTGAGATTGTGGGTAAAAATCCACGTTTGGACTCTTCCATACTAAACCTCTTTAGTATGGTGTCAATGTACCTGAATTGGGACAATCCCAAAATCCTTTTAGATCTATCTCTATAGATCCTAATTCCCAATATGCAGGTGGCATCACCAAGATCTTTCATTGAGAATCTCTGTGATAAGAAGAGCTTGACCGATTGCAGCATAGGAATGTCATTTCCTATCAGGAGTATGTCGTCCACGTACAATACGAGGAAGACAACCTTACTCCCTGCTACCTTCTTGTAGATACATGGTTCATCTACGTTTTTGACGAAATCAAACTCTTTGATAACGATGTCAAAGCAGATGTTCCAACTCCGTGATGCTTGTTTTAATCCATAAATGGACTTAAGCAGCTTGCACACCTTCCCGCTGCTTCCACTATCTACGAAGCCCTCTGGCTGAGTCATGTACACGCACTCTTCTAAATCACCGTTTAGAAAGGCGGTCTTAATATCCATTTACCAGATTTCGTAGTCATGATATGCAGCAATGGCAAGCATGATCCGGATGGATTTAAGTATAGCCACTGGAGAAATGGTTTCGTCATAGTCCACACCTGGTCTTTGACGAAAACCCTTTGCAACAAGTCTAGCTTTGAAAGTCTCCACTTTCCCATCTACACCAAGTTTTTTCTTGAAGATCCACTTGCTCCCAATGGGTTTTACCCCTTCAGGAGCATCTTCCAAAGTCCATACTTTGTTGGTGTACATGGATTCCATCTCGGACCGCATTGCATCCAGCCATTTCACTGAGTCTCCACTCGTGATGGCCTGCTCAAAGCTAGTTGGGTCATCATCAACCATGATTCAATCCTCGCTCGAGCTTGTCCGGATTTTGCCTTTTGGCATAGGCCGGACAACCCCATATCTTAACTCGTTTAAGACATGATCTCTTCCCACTCCATATCTCATATGGTGTGGTAGGTACAGATTTAGATGGAACTTGATTCAATAGGTATGCTGATATCTCCAGCGCATACCCCCAGAAGGAAATAGGTAACTCAGCTATTCTCATCATAGAGCGCACCATATCTAATACGGTGCGGTTTCTCCGTTCTGATACACCGTTGTGCTGTCGTGTATATGAAGGAGTTAGCTGAGAGAGAATCCCATTCACTTTTAGGAAGTCCAGGAATTCATTGCTCAAGTATTCACCTCCTCGATCAGATCGAAGGATTTTAATACTTTTCCCGGTTTGGTTCTCGACTTCTTGATTATATTCTCTAAATTTCTCAAAAGCTTCTGATTTGTGTCTCATCAGGAACACATATCCGAATCTAGAGAGATCGTCAGTGAATGTAATGAAGTACGAAGAACCATCCTTGGAATGTGTAGACATGGGACCGCATACATCACTATGTATCAGTCCCAAGAGTTTGGTAACTCTTTCTCCGTGTCCTGTAAACAGAGTTTTGGTCATCTTGCCTTTGAGACATGACTGGCAAGTATCATAAGATGAAAATTCAAACGGATTTAAATATCCATCCTTATGCAACTTAGCTAGTCGTGTCGCATTGATGTGACCCAGTCTACAATGCCACAAGAAGGATTCGTTCAGTTCTGAACTCTTCCTCTTGTGTTTGTTTGTTATGCTCAGAACTGTTGATTGAATTAGAACATAAATGCCATTGCATAACGTGCCTGATCCAACCAACTATTGGTTAAGGAAAATGTTTATAACATTATCCTGTAATACAAAATTATATCCCTCTTTACTTACTAAAGAAACCGATATAATGTTACATATCAGGTTCGGCATGTAATAACATTCGTTTAGAACCAATTTATTGCCAGCTGGCAATACAAGGTGATATTCCCCGACGGTTTTAGCTGCAACAATTGCACCATTTCCAACCCTTATGTCTTTATCACCTTCTCCAAGTTCTCTACCTTTTCTAAGCCCATGTAACTGATTACATATATGGGATCCTGACCCGGTATCCAATACCCAGGATGTAGAGGAAATGGAGAAACAATTCTCAGTAACGAATACACCCGAAGAAAATGCATCAACATGTACTTTCTTCTTTCGGGTGGCATGGGAATCCTGGTATTCCCCTATATCCTGTTCAGTCCTATAACTCTTATAAGAAAGAACGGAACCAACGTTCCCCAGCACAGTATAACAAGCGGGTTCGGTCAATACATCCATATTATTATCTTTATTAAGGCATGATATGGTCGCTACCTGGAGAGAGAGAGAAGAAAACACTTTAGCGTATGTTCTTGCAAGATCAGATTGGTTTTTATCTTATCTAATCAGGATGGATCCCACTGTTTTTATCAAATCTTCCTTCAAACCCTAAAAAGAAAGACTAGCCGGGATTAATTACACCCTACAACTTCGCCAATCTTTCAGCCAGTCCAGTGTCGGTACTTTGAGGGAGGTTCCCCGTGCTTTCGCACGGACCTAATTAAAGTAAACCTCATTTTCCCAGAGGCGTAACCCCGTTGACACCTTTCTAGACACCTACTTGATCGGCTAATTGTCCAGGGTAAAACTCTCCCGGGAGTAACAATTACTCGCAGTGGATATCGTGATCCAACTATCTCATAGAAGGTATGCAATCTCATTGCAAATCTCAACACTTGAAATTCCCGATAATATTTCTCCCCTAACCCCTATGACCTTGACAAAGGCCAACAAATCATAGGATGTTAGTCAAGTTCAACCCGTCATTTCTTGATTGAATCAAACCCACCTGCACGACCCTTGACAAAGGCCAACAAGGTCGTACGACTACCCCAAAACCATCGGCATCATATGCATAAGCAGATAAGCACTATTCAGCTACCGCACACTACGCCTTGACAAAGGCCAACAAACGCAGCACGAATACTAAACAGTTCTTATCTGAAATGACGGAGGGCTACGACAGGTTTTTCTGAAAACCTATTGCGTAATGAACTTGATATCGTCGTAGAATCATGTGAATTTTGAAATGGAGTGATTTTGAGGCTTTTATTAGTTTTGCTAAAGAGGTCACTCCTGGTGAAGGGATCTCGGCTCTTTCCTTATGGAATAAGGTGCAAGATATATCATATACATCACTATGCAAAGCAAAACTCCAAAAGCAGTCAAAAGTCAAACCGAGTGTTGTATCATCTGCCAGTTTTGCTAAAGAGGTCACTCCCGGTGAAGGGATCTCGGCTCTTTCCTCATCGAATAAGGTGCGGGATATATCATATATATTTCTATGCAAAGCAAAACTGTAGCTACCCTTTTATTTTTAAAATTTGATTCTACAACATCTTTTAGGTTTCTTTTCTTTCATTAATGACATTAATGAAGTCCCATCATTTAAGTCACCTAAACATCACAGATATATACGACGTACACTTATGCCATCCGCATTCGCCTCGATGTCCCCTCGTGCACCGTTATGTTAGGTAACTAACGGTAGAGCAGGGCAGGGCTAGCGCGGGTGTAAAACATAAGTAACGTCTATATAATATATCATATATACTATATACAGTATTTATCACAGAACATCGAATGATCACATCACAGATATCGCTGCAGAAGAAATATATGAAACATTGGATATACTAGGACGTCCGTGTTTTATTTTGAGCCTCTATAAAACACGGATTTCACGGTCGCGATGAATAGCCAAACCCACACCCCTAGACCCCTACGAGAGCGACAAGCAACCCTTCCAATTCTAGGGTTAGGAGACCCGGACTCGACTCCTCGAGTTGGTCTCCCACTGGACCCTAGAACCCGGTTACTTTTGCTCCCCTCCTTGGGTCTATCCTAGTGCGGAAAAGTAAATAATATACAAATGGTGACATCAACCTCGACCCGGAAGTGCCCCAATAAAAGAATATTACATACATTTAAATTTTACATGAATGAAAATAAAAACTCTCATCTCACATAAAAAAACCCCGGCTATTCAGAACGCGACGATCCAATATAACATATCCAGCAACACAGAACATCACATGTCATCAACGTGAGTAAATATGCGCATCCCAATTTGTTAGTGTATATGCCCTAGAGGCCATTACTGTATCATACTAGTATGTATATTACTTGATGGAAGCTTAGGATATTCACAGTTGTACAGACAATCTTGCTCAATATAGTAGTATGCTACTTGGTTTGTCTCTGCTTTAATGTGTACATGTGTGTTTATTTATTATATCACCTATACGCATTAGTAGAGCCCTTAGGATCTTTGCTTGATTACCGGCGTTGTGATGGCGATCACAATCGTGGGGGCTGGGTAATCTACAAGCACATCCTTATACACGTCCCTAGTCGTTGGAGTATCGAGATAGGGCATCGATACTCCAGAGTAGACTAGCGTATGCGCTTCTCATCCCAGCACGGGAGACGGTCTGTCCCACAGCCGTCAGTACGTCGTACTTGAGATAGTATGCGGGTGCTCGTTAGGTTACGAGTACACTGGACAAGACTCGTCGGGAACTGATGGTTGGTATTATACCTATCGTCATTTATCAGTTCCCAGGTGACATGAGTACAGCTTAGTCCGCTGACTTGACACTGTCACTTCGCCTCGAGTGTGTTCCCACTGTTCTTTGATTACTACCCTACCACGGCTCTACTGAGTCGTGCAAACAGGTAGTAGTTGGGAGCAGTCCCGAAGCACTTGGAGGCAGTGACGGTTAGACAGGATTCGTCTCTCCCGATATTGGGGGTTGACATCACGCTGTGTCTAGGAGAGCCATTACACGAGTAGTCCCTGGCCAGGGCAAGCGAGATATACTGGTAGGTTTCCAGTGTTATCTCAGGGTGTATTGGGCTTCACTCCGACACGACTTGTACCGCTATTAGGGGACTGACGTTTACCGCCCCCCTAGGCCCGCCATGCGATGTATCAGACGAACAAACCGGACTGTACGGAGATTTTCAAATACTGACTCAGTAGGAGTTCGGATGGGTTTACCTCATCGGCCTTCTTATCGACATCTACCTGGGGACCATTACGTACAGCAAGTGCCGCTTGCGGTCTGTGGTTAAACCCACTGCCAGCGTAGTGTCGAGTCTTTATAGTCCCACACAGAGAGTTTCCCTGCACTGAGCGAAACGTGTAGAGGCCGTATGGTTTTACGGCAGGGCTCCGATCACTTACGTACACTTGTGTGCGTATGGTGTTCGGGCAGGCAGTACTAGTGGGCTTTGTTTTAAGCCGGATCCTAGTATTGCACGGATGGATTTGTTTTGTCTTCTGTGCATCCGCATTCTACGGAATACGGATGCAGGTGTGTATGCACAGTTTTTCGGAGTGATAAAGGAGGAGGTGCCTCATTAGGGTTTTGGCAGTTGATTCGGTCAAAACCATTTTGAGGCGGACTCATTAGGGTTTTGACAGTTCGTTTGGTCAAAACCATTATGAGCCGCGAACTTCATTTACTAATCCTATTAGTGATAATCTTATGATGGCTAATTGCATTGACCATTTGACCCCGTTGACCTCTCTTGACTTTGTTGACCGGTTGACCGGGTTGACCATTGACTTTCAAGAGGGTTCCACACTTTTCTTTTCTTTTCCTTTTTCTTTTGGATTATGATAATGGTCATTTCAAAGTAGCCATCAACTTTATCTTGATGGGATTAGTAATGATGTTGTTTTGCATTATTTGCAACCATGGTTCTTTTCTTTTGTATGATAATATTATTCTCATTCTCTCTCTTGAAATGAGAAGCTCCATGGTTGCTAAAAACCTCCTTCTTCTTCCTCCTCTTGATTTCTCCTTTGATCTCATGTGTTGAGAGAAAAAGGATTCCACTTGACAAACACATCCATACATCTTCTCTACATATCCTAGGGCTTCTAGATTAGCAATCTCCTTGCCCTAGTTACCTCGGCTTGAGGTGGAGCTCGGTGTACATCTCTCGGGTGGATCGTCTTTGACTCAAGGAGGCCGCGGAGGTGACCGAAGTCCGGATCAACCATTGAGCAAGCAAAGAGAAGAACAACAAGAAGAGAATAACAACAAAGAAGAAGAACAACAAGAAGAGAAGGAGTTCAAGTTGAGGTATAACCCCTAACCGAGTAGATACATCTCTTGTTAGGTTGCTAGTGTATTGTTTAGCAAAGATCCGGCTTTTACGGTCCATGTTACAAAGTTTAGAAAAATTTTTGTTTTACCGTTTCCGCAATCCCGAAAGTACCGGGAGAGGTAACGTGGACCTAACACAATTGTCGTTGACATACCGCAACGAAACCGGCGATATCACATATTACACTTACGGTCGCAGAAAAGAAAGTGTAAAACTACAACATTTGGAATCCACAATCTGTTTAGACATCGTAAATCCGAAATATCACATATTTCGCATTTCATGCCTAACTGTATGAATTCCACATATTGTATCACATTCCAGATAAATAGACAGTATTAAACTTGCCGATCGAATAATCAAATACCCAATATTTCCTAAATAGCTCAACACTTGAGCGGAGTTCGAAAATTCCAGAATGCGTCACAGTAGCAACGGTCCAGCCGTAGAAGGGTCAAGCCAACGCCTCATATGTGGCACGCCGTACTGCCCCAAACCCTAAGGTTCAAAGGGCAGTTCAAGACGGTCACATAATCGAGTTAAGGTTTGTTGTCTTCTAGAGGGTCCATCGCATCACATGCACGTTTTTCCGAAAGATTTAAACCCGAGAAAAATTCAACACTTGAATGTTTTTCGTGCCGGAAAAAATTGAGTTAAGAATATCCGTTCGAACATTTTAATACTTTCTAAATTATCTGGGAAAACATAACAAAATTAAATTTTCCGATCGAATCGATGGTTACAAAATGAACCCCTAAAAACTCAACACTTGTGTCAGTTTAAAAATACCCAAAAAATATAACAATCAGATACAAGAATTATTATGCAAACCAACTGTCAAAGTCTCACTGTACGGCCGCGGTTCCGCGGCATAAGCAGGGTATTGCCGCGGAACTGCGGCGGTCCGTACATATTACGTCACCAAGCGCCGTAATTTTTAGAAATCCCTGCTATATTTTTTAAGTATTTTTAAATCTGAAAAAACCCAGATTTCGAAAAAAGTCCAGAGAGGGGTTGATTTCGACGTTGTCGGGTTCGTTAGGTGTTTTAACTTCGTTAACACATCGCCTAATTCCCTAGCTAGGCTCTGATACCACTGTAAGGTTACTAGGCACACTAACAAGGCTCTACAAGGCATCGACCATGCCAAAATTAAATTTTTATGTGCCGAATAACACTAAGCAAGATCGTATACTAGATTTTAGGCGAAACAATTGGCAAGTAAACATCTTTACTCTAAAGAGAATACGAAATACAACCTTTGTAGATCGGTCCTTCACTTCTAAAGCTCCTTGATGAAGTCCCTTCGCTGCGATCAAGGTTCTCCCGGACTCTTGCATGGCTTCACGAGGCGAACGATGCGACCTTGCTTGAAGTCTCTGAGGTCGAAGATGATCTACGTCGAGGGAATTCCGACTCAAGCTCCTACTTAACTAACTAGAGATTTAGTGATGTAAACACCCTAAACTAAAGTGCTAGTCTAGTAGAGGATGGAGAAATAGGAAGTGGGTTCTCTTTGGAATTTTATATCTCACAATCTTTTGCTCTCTTTTCAAAACCCTAGTTTTCGTTTTTTTTTATTCAATGAAGAAGATGAACAAAAGAAAGAGAAAAGGATAATGATCTAGTGAGAAGTCTAACCATGGTAAGTGAGTATCATATACTAACCCTTGTAGAGACTTAACCCTAGGCTAATCTTTATGGTTGGGTTAAGAAATATCCATAGTAAAAACAAAACCAAGTTGAATTAGTCAATGCATCCACAAGCTTCCACAAGCTTCATGCATTTTCTAATCCACCACTTGATTTTGTAATTACTTTAGATATTAAAAACCCTAAATAAAAATTAGCATAGTGTAAGTCTCATACACCCATGTATAGTGTATCATCAACCATGATACAAAAATACAACACATTTTCATATATATCATATATAGTAAAAATGTGTACATGTGAGAAAAAACCCTAAGTGAACATGTGTTAGTAAATGTAAACTAGTATATCTAATATACAATTATACACTTAATTATTAAATCAACACTTGACTTAATAATCCGGTCATATCTTATATAACCGACTAACATTCATCGTATCGACTTATCGAATCAACACTTCATTCGATAACCCGGTCATATCATATATAACCGACCGATACAAAAGGTCACGAGAATAAAATACGGTATCACATACACGCATTATTCTCGGTCCCGCACATATCACATACGTGCTCCTATTTTTTTTTGCCTGAGCCAGAAAAACCTCTATGTAGGACTCTAAAGACTCATCAATACGCCGGCAGTAGGTGATGATCACATCAAGCACCCACAAGCCGTCAGCGGTACTAGCTGGACGTAACGGCTATCCGGGTATTGAGCGATCAGAAGATCAGCAAGCAAGCCCGCTCCAACTCCTGTAAAAATCCTGCCGTTAACACTTCCCGTACAGTCCGGTCTCCTCGTCTGATATGTCGCATATCAAGACTAGGGGTGGTAAACGTCAGACCCCAATAACCGTTAAGTCGTGCCGATGTGAGGCTCATAACGGGTCGAGAAACTACTGGTAACACATACCAGTAAATCTCTGAATCAGTCCTGGCCAGGGACTTCCCTGTTACGGCCAATCGAACACAGCGCAACATCAACCCCCAATACCGGGAGAGAGGAAACCCCTCCTATCGCTCATTGCCTCCATGTGACTCGGGACTATACCCAAAAACCACCGTTTTGCACACCCTCATGGACGTGGTAAGGTGGAAATCAAAGCACAGTAGGAATCACACAAGACCCTATGACGATCTCGGGTCTACAGACTAACCTACACAAGTGTCACCAGAGAACTTCCATCTGACGTAAGGTATAATACCATCTGGGAGTTCTCGATGAGTCCGTCCAGTGTACCCAGTCTCTACTGAGCACCCGTATACTATCTCTGATGTCAAACACTAATGGATATGGGATCATCCATCGCCCATCTCATGGGTCGAGAAGTGTATACACTAGTCTACTCTGGTATATCGATGCCCTGTCTCGATACACCCACGACTAGGGATCTTGAAGGATGTACTTATGGACTACCATGTCCTTACTAGTATGTTCCGCATCATAGTCTAGGCAGTCAAGTACATATCCTAAGGGCTTTACCAACATGTAACTATAAGACAGTATAAAGAGACAAGTATACATGTTAAGATAAAGAGCAACCAGATAGCATACTATCATATCGAGCAAGAAAGTCCTCTTTATATATGTCCATGCATCCAATATAATATACATCATCTGTACAATACTGTCCTCTAGGGCATACATACAACTAACACCAAGAACATCTCCTTAGTCCTCCTTAGGTACTTGAGAATGTTCTTTACTGCTATCCAATGCTTCTACCCTAGGTTTGCCTGATACCGGCTTACAACGCTTAATGCGTATGCTACATCTGGTCTGGTACATAACATTTCATACATTATAGAACCTACCGCAGAAGCGTAGGGTATAATCGACATGCGATCCCTTTCCAATTCAGTCTTGGGAGACATCTGTTTGGAGAGGTTGATTTCGTGACAATCCGGTAGGTTACCGCGCTTAGAATCATCCATACTGAATCTTTTCAATATGGTGTCTATGTACCTGGACTGCGAATATCCCAACATCCTCTTTGATCTATCAGGATAGATCTGGATCCCCAGAATGTAGGTGGCATCACCCAGGTCCTTCATGGAGAACTTCTGTGACAAGAATCTTTTGGCTGACTGTAGCATAGGAATATCATTTCCTATTAGGAGAATGTCATCCACATACAAGACGAGGAATACTTCAACTCTCCCTACAATCTTACTGTATATGCATGGTTCATCTGGATTCTTGATAAAGTCGAATTCTTTGACAGTATCATCAAAACAGATGTTCCAACTACGCGATGCCTGCTTTAGTCCATAAATGGACTTAAGCAACTTGCACACTTTACCGCTGCTCCCACTCTGAATGAATCCCTCTGGCTGATCCATATAGACGCATTCTTCCAAATTACCATTTAGAAAAGCCATCTTTACGTCCATCTGCCAGATCTCATAATCGTGGAAGGCAGCAATGGCAAGAAGGACCCGAATGGATTTGAGCATAGCCACTGGACAAAAGGTTTCGTCATAGTCCAAAGCAGTTCTTTGACGAAAACCTTTTGCAACAAGTCTAGCCTTATAGGTTTCAACCTGTCCATGTACACCAATCTTCATTCTGAAGATCCACTTGCATCCTACGGGTTTTACACCATCTGGAGCAATGTCCAAAATCCATACTTTGTTAGTGTACATGGACACCATTTCAGTCCTCATTGCATCCAGCCATTTTACCGAGTCGCCGCCCTGAATGGCTTGCTGGAAGCTAATAGGGTCATCATTATCAATGATGCAATCTTCTCGATCCCCGTCTTTGAGAAAACCGTAGTATCTTTCGGGAGGAAGAGACTGCCTACTACTTCTGCGGATAGGCGCTGGTATGTCCCTTTCTTCTGAAACTTCTGGTTCTACCATACTTTCAGTAATAGCTTGTGGTTCTGGAATTTTTTCCAGTTCTATTGCGCTCCCACACTTCTGATTTTCTAAAAATTCAGATTCCAAGAAGTGGGCATGACGAGAAACAAAAACCTTTTGTTCCTCTGCGTAATAGAAATAATACCCCTTGGAGATCTTTGGATATCCCACAAACTTACACTGTACTGAGCGTGCCTCGAGCTTGTCCCAATGCTGCTTTTTTACAAAAGCTGGACATCCCCATGTCCTAAAGTGTTTAAGACAGGGTTTCTTTCCACTCCACATCTGATATTGTATGGTAGGCACAGTCTTGGTTGGAACCTGGTTCAAAAGATATGCAGCTGATTCTAGTGCATAACCTCAGAAAGATCGCGGTAACTCAGCCTTACTCATCATGGAACGAACCATATCCAATAGGGTTCGATTCCTCCTTTCCGGTACACCATTGTGTTGTGGTGTGTCTGGAGGAGTAAGCTGAGAGAGAATTCAATTCTCTTTTAAGTATCCCAGGAACTCGGCACTTAAGTATTCACCACCTCGATTAGATCTCAGTGTCTTGATACTTTTGCCTGTCTGTTTTTCCACTTCATTCTTGTATTTTCGGAATATCTCAAAGGCCTCGGATTTATGCTTCATTAAGAAGATATGTCCATACCTAGAGAAATCATCCGTAAATGTAATGAAGTAGGAATAACCACCTCGCGCATGTGTAGACATTGGACCGCACACGTCACTGTGTACGAGTCCCAAGAGCTCGCTCGCTCATACTCCATGTCCAGTAAACGGAGTCTTTGTCATCCTTTTCATGAGACAAGATTCACAAGTAGCATAAGATTGATATTCGAACGGATTCAAATATCCTTCTCTATGTAACTTCGTCAACCGTGTTTCATTGATGTGACCTAGTCTACAATGCCATAAGAAAGCCTGATTTATTTTTGGAGATTTTCTTTTAAGTGTATTCTGGACATTGAAAACCTGAGCTTGATTCAATACGTATATACCGTCTCTAATGTACCGGACCCAATCAGAACATGATTTAGGTGTATGTGAACTACATCACTTACGAATGTAAAGTCATACCCCTCTCTCGAAAGTGAGGACACTAATATGATATTACAAGTCAAACTAGGTACATACAAACAGTTACGTAGAATCAATATCTGCCCACTTATCAAACCTAGGCGATATTCTCCCACGGATTCAGCGTCCATGCTCATTCCGTTTCCAACTCTGAGAGACAATCACCTTCCCTGATAACTCTACGGTTTCTCAAAGCATGTAATGAATTACAGGCATGAGATCCTGATCCGATATCTAGTACCAAAGAAATAGAGTTAATTGACGTACAGTTCTCAATCACAAACGCACTCGAGGCCAAAGCCACAACATGCTTCGTATCCTGGCTACTGGCTTCCAAAGCCCTGCAATCCTTTTGCCAATGCCCAATCCCATAACAATAGGAACATCCCTCCTTACCTACACCAAGTCCCAAAACATTTGCTCTTCCCTTTCCTTCTACTTCACTGATACCGTATATCGGCTTTCTGGAGGTCTTCTTCTTTTCACCCTTTGCTTTCGTCCTGGATTCAGAAGAAGAAGGTCCCCCATTAAGCAGAGCGGGTGTCTCCCTGGTTTCTTTCAAAGTGTAAGTAGAGGGTAGGGACTATGGAAATAAGTCAGTGTATGACCTGTTTCCTAACGTGGTATCCAGGTCCTTGATCTCATCAGTATAGCTAGTCATCGTAAGGACGTCGTCCCCTACAGATGACCCGACAGCCAATCTCTCTTGAAATAATTCGTTCGAGGGCTCATATCTTGCGATATGAGATTGCTCTCCATATAAATCTTTGTTATGGAGAAAGATGGAAAATAAGTTCATCTTCTCATGCTGCTTTTGGTATACACCATCAGCTGAAGCCAATACGAGGCACTGGGCATTCGCATTATCCTTTTCCCTTGTCTGACGGATATCCATATCCGCGACGGTGGAAACTGGACCTGGGACGGTGGGGGCTACAGTAGTAATAGGGTGGTCCAGCTTGTCATAGGCAATGGACATCTGGACAGACCACTGTCAATCATATAAGTCAGATTCAGTCATTTTGTTATCTAGATGTAACCTAGTCATGGTCACAAGGTCGCAGCAAAGAGAGAGAGAGGGAACACTTTAGCATGATGCTCTTGGAAGTTTAGATTGGTTTTTAATTTATCTAAACTGGATGGCTCCCACTGTTTCTCGAATCCTTCCTCAAACCTTAAAAGAAGAATTAGTCAGGACTGATCTCACCGTACAATACTTGCTTAACCGTTCAGCCGGGCTAGTGTCGGTACTTCGAGGGAGGTTTTACAACGCTTTCGCGAAGTTCCTTAATTAAATAACCTCTTTTCTCTGGAGGTGTAGCCCCGCTGACACTGTTCTAGACACCTACTTGGTTTATAGCATTGATCGTTAAGTGACGAATCTCACGATAAGTAGCATATACTCACAGAAGGATCGGGATTCAAATATCATCGCGTGATAATGCTGAAGGAATCCTACCAACATTCATCAAACTCCAAATGGTATGCAACACTAGCAAGTTTCAGTTTCTTTAGAAACTCCCGATGTGGATTTTTGCCCCATGCTCTTATGACCATGACTAAGGGCCAACAAATCATAAGTCACATGTCAAGTTCTTGTTAGTTATATGTATGCCCTAGAGGCATTACTGTACATACGATGTATATTATAATGGATGCTTGGACATATATAGGGAGGACTTTCTTGCTCGATATGATAGTATGCTATCTGGTTGTACTTTATCTTAACATGTACTCTGATTGTCTCTATGTTACATGTTGATAAAGCCCTTAGGATATGTACTCGACTACTGGGACTATGATGAGATCATACTAGTGGGGCCACGGTAGTCGACGTGTACATCCTATAACTGTTCTTAGTCGAGGGTGTATCGAGACAGGGCATCGATACACCAGAGTAGACTAGCGTATACGCATCTTGACCCATATGATGGGCGATGGATGATCCCATATACATCGGTGTTTGACATCAAGGATGGTGTACGGGTGCTCAGAAGAGACTGGGTACACTGGACGGACTCGCCGAGAACTCCCAGATGGTATTATACCTCACATCAGATGGCAGTTCTCCGATAACACTAGTACAGAGTAGTCTGTTGACCCGAGATCCTCATAGAGTCTTGTGTGATTCCCACTGTGCTTTGATTTCCATCATACCACATCCAAGAGGGCGTGCAAAAAGATGGCTTTTGGGTACAGTCCCGAATCCCATGGAGGCAATGAGCGATAGGAGGGGATTCGTCTCTCCCAGTATAGGGAGTTGATGTTGCGCTGTGTTCGATTGGCTATAACCGGAAATCCAGGGCCAGGGTTGCTGAGATTTACTGGTAAGTGTTATCAGTAGTTTCTCGAACTGTTATAGACCTCATATCGACACAACTTACCAAGCTACTGGGGTCTGACGTTTACCACCCCTAGGCGAGATATGCGACATATTAGACGACGAGACCGGGCTGTACGGGAGTGTTACTGATTGGATTCACAGGAGAATGTACAGGCTTGCTTGTGGATCTTCTGAGCGCTCAATACCTGGGTGGCTGTTACGTTTAGCTGACCGCTTGCAGCTTGTGGATGTTTGATATGATCATCACCTACTGCCGGCGTATTGACGATTCTTTAGAGTCCTACACAGAGGTTTCTTGACTCAGGCAAAACAGAGTAGGGGCACATATGTGATATGTGCAGGACCGAGGATAATGCGATATGTGATACCGTATTCTATTCTGGCGATATTTGATATCAGCCGGGTCATCGGATCAAGTGTTGATTCGATGAATCGGTAAAATGAGATATTAGTCGGTTGTATGCGATATAGCCGGATTGTCGGATCTAGTGTTAATTCGATAATTTAATGTATAATAATATATATGATATATTAAATTACATTAACTAATATTAGCTCACTAAAAGATTCTTTTTCTCACTCGGGTAATACATTGTTATATATGCGATATATGTTAATTGTATTATTTTATTTTGTAACAATAAATATTATATATGTGATATATAATATTGTAACATGATATGGTTATTAATGCAACATGTTTAGTGGAGATTAAACATGGTTAGGGTTTGATTTGGGTTAAGCTTTTCTAGAAGTTTCTAGAAACTTTCATTTTTTGTTTTGGAAAAGATATTTTGCAAGATATTTCTTTAACTCAACCCAAACCCTTAACCCTAGTAAAATCTCTACAATGGTTACTTGAACCATGGTTGCATTTCTAACCTTATCATAACTTTCATTATTCATCACAAAAGGATTCTAAGGATTATTCATCTTCTTCTTCTTCTTTCTTTCATGGAAAAAGCTTTCTAGCTTTTTCTAAATGATGATTATGTGTGAGAAAAAGATTATAAATGAGAGCAAAAATCCTACTTCATCATCCTCATCTATCCTTGCCCTTTAGATGAGGGTGTTCACTTCATTTAGTGAGTGAGAGCTTGTGTTAAAGAAACTTCAAGGTAGATCATCTTTGTTATCGAAGATCGGAAGCAAGCTTGCATCTTTCTCTTCGTGGAGCCTCTCGAGAGTCCGGAATACGATGATCACAGCGAAGGGACTTCAACACGGAGTTTAAGAAGTGAAGGACCATATCTACAAAGATTGTAATCCCTCTCACTTAGTGTTAAAATGTTTAACATGCTTGTTTTCGCCTAAAGTCTGGTTTAAAGTTCTTGGTTTAGGGTTGTTCGGCACGGCTAAAATTTAAATTGGGCATGGTTGATGCATTATAGACCCTTGTACGTGTGCCTAGCAACCCTACAGTGGTATCAGAGCCAAGCTAGAGCTTTAGGCAAAGTCTAGGCGAAGTTTAAAGTCCGATTGAACTCCGAATACCCGATATACCCTAGTTTCTGGAAATTTTTCAAAACTGTTGATTTTTTCATATTAAAAATACTCAAAAAAATCAGCAGGGTATTTTAGGAATTGCTGTGAAATACGACATCTTAATTCCACTAAAATGCCGCGGAACCGCGGCAATACCTTGCATGCGCAGAGGTTCCGCGGTGGAATAGTAGAATTAGGGTTAGGGTTTTGTACAGTAACTTCAGTACCAACTTCCTGATTCTTCTGGGAATTTTTAATTATACTCAAGTGTTGAGTTTTCTGGGTTGTATTGGGGACTCGTTGATTCGATCGGATAATATAATTTCGTTTAAGTTTTTTCCGGATAATTTTAGAAACTGTTAAAAAGTTCGAACGGATATCAATAACTCACTTTTTCCACTGTCGGAAAATTTTTGAAAAGTTGAATTTTTCCGTAGTTTAAGAACGTTCTAAGTCGTGCAAGTAACGCGGTGGACCCTCTAGAAGACAACAAACCTTAACTCGATTATGTGACCGTCTTGAACTGCCTCTAAACCTTAGGGTTTGCGGCAGTACGGTGTGCCACATGTGAGGCGTTGGCTTGACCCTTCTACGGCTGGACCATTGGTAATGTGGCATGTGATGAATGTTTTTAAACTAATTTCAAGTGTTGAGAACTATTTGGGAAAACTTGGGTGTTTGATTATTCGATCGGAAGGTTTAACATTGTCTATTTATCTGGAATATGCTACAATATTTAGAATGTACAGGTAGTTATGAAATAACTAATTTGAATGTTATAAATCTAGTAGTTTATTCTCAAATGATCGGTTGCCACGGAATTTTGATGTGATCAAAAGTCCGTCGCAATCACGTAGCATACGCGGATACTCGCCGAGTAAACTTAACAGGCAGCCATGCCCCATAGCCCCGACCAAGTGACTGTAGGAGAACCCCGTCGCCAAAAGCATCCGTTCGGGTGCTCGCGGTAGCGGTGTTCCGCCTTAGTGCACTTCGTCGACGGCATCCGTGGGTGCGGTCGTCTACTAAATTTTGCGACGAGCATTCGATCAGGATGTCGGGAATCTTGTTGAATTGCCCGACTTGATATTGAAAAGAGTTTTCGATAATGAGACTAAAACGCAGGGTTTATAATTGTTAGGCATGCGATGTCTAATGAATTCATTTGGTTAGGCATGAGATGTCTAAGAAGGTTGCGGATTCCAACTGTTGTAGTTTTACACTTTCTTTTCTGTGACCGTAAGCGTAGTATGTGGTGTATCGCCGGCTTCGTTGCTATACATCAACGACAATCGGGATACGCATACTTGCTTACGTTGATGATATGAGATATTATGTGTTGCTGTGTTATGTTATATTGGATCGTCGCGTTTTTGAATAGCCGGGTGTTTTATATGAGATGAGAGTTTTTCTTTTTCATTCATGTAAAATTCATTTGTATGTAATGTTCTTTTATTGGGGCACTTCCGGGCTGAGGATGATGTCACCATTGTATATTATTTACTTTTCCGCATTAGGTAGACCCAAGGCGGGGAGAACAAGTAACCGGGTTCTGTGATCCAGTGGGAGACCATCTCGAGGAGTCGAGACCGGGTCTCCTAACCCCAGAATTAGCAGTGTTGCTTGCCGCTCTCGTAGGGGTCTAGGGATGTCGGTTTGGCTATTTATCGCGACCGTGGAATCCGTGTTTTATACAGGCTCCTATTAAAACCCGGACGTCCTAGTATATCCAATATTTCATATATGTTTCTTCTTCTGCAATGTTCTGTGATGAGATCATATTACTGCCTGAGACGAATGTTTATATTATATATATTATATACATGTTATATTGCAGATTTCGTTTCAAATGTGATGCTTGTGAAGCATAATAAAATGGGACATCATTAATGAGATTAATGAAATAAAAGAAACCTAAGATGTTGTAGAAACTTGTTTAAAAACTGGTAGCTCTAGTTCTTGCTTTGCATTGCGGTGTTCCTTGTAGAACATCCAGCACCTTATTCGATAAGGAAAGAGCCGAGATCCCTTCACCGGGAGTGACCTCTTTAGTGAAACTAGCAGATGCTACAAACTCGGTCTGTCTTTTGATTGCTTCTATAGTTCTTGCTTTGCATAGTGGTATTTGTGAAATATCCTGCACCTTATTCGATGAGGAAAGAGCCGACGATCCCTTCACCGGGAGTGACCTCTTTAGCAAAACTAGAAAGGCCTCAGAAACACTACATTTAAAATCACTCGATTCTACAACGATATCAAGTTCATTACGCAAAGGGTTTTCTTAAAAACCCGTCGTAGCCCTCCGTCATTTCAGATAAGGACTGTTTAGTATTCGTGCTGCGTTTGTTGGCCTTTGTCAAGGCGTAGTGTGCGGTAGCTGAAATGTACTTATCTGCTTATGCATATGATGCAGATTGGATTAAGGTAGTCGTACGACCTTGTTAACTTTTGTCAAGGGCCGTGCGGGTGGGTTTAATTCAATCAGGAAATTACGGGCTGAACTTGACTAGCAGCCTATGGTTTGTTGGCCTTTGTCAAGGTCATAGGAGACTTGGGGTAAAATATTATTCGGAATTTCAAGTGTTGAAATTTGCAATGAGATTGCATACCTTCTATGAGATAGTTGGATCCCGATACCCGCTGCGAGTAAGAGTTACTCCTGGGTGAGTTTTACACATTACAATTAGCCGATCAAGTAGGTGTCTAGAAAGGTGTTAACGGGGTTACGCTCCTGGGAAAACGAGGTTTATTTTAATTTGTTAGTTGTATGTATGCCCTAGAGGCCAGTATTGTACAGATGATGTATATTATATTGGATGCTTGGACATATATAGAGAGGACTTTCTTGCTCGATATGATAGTATGCTATCTGGTTGCTTTTTATCTTAACATGTATACTTGTCACTTTATACTGTCTGATGGCTACATGTTGATAAAGCCCTTAGGATGTGTACTTGACTACCTGGACTATGATGCGGATCATACTAGTGGGGACATGGTAGTCCATAAGTACATCCTTCAAGGTCCCTAGTCGAGGGTGTATCGAGACAGGGCATCGATATACCAGAGTAGCGTATACGCTTCTCGACCCATGAGATGGGCGATGGATGATCCCATATCCATTGGTGTTTGACATCAGAGATGGTATGCGGGTGCTCAGTGGAGACTGGGTACACTGGACGGACTCGCCGAGAACTCATAGATGGTATTATACCTTACGTCAGATGGCAGTTCTGTGGTGACACCTGTGCAGGTTAGTCTGTAGACCCGAGATCGTCATAGAGTCTTATGTGATTCCCACTGTGCTTTGATTTCCACCTTACCATGTCCATAAGGGCGTACAAAACGGTGGTTTTTGGGTACAGTCCTGAGTCACATGGAGGCAATGAGCGATAGGAGGGGTTTCGTCTCTCCCGGTATTGGGGGTTGATGTTGCGCTGTGCTCGATTGGCCTAACAGGGAAGTCCCTGGCCAGGGCTGATTAGAGATTTATTGGTAAGTGTTACTATTAGTTTCTCGACCCGTTATGAGCCTCACATCGGAACGACTTATCGGTTATTCGGGTCTGACGTTTACCACCCCTAGACTTGATATGCGACATATCAGACGAGGAGTCCGGACTGTATGGGAAGTGTTACCGGCAGGCTTTTACAGGAGTTGGAGTGGGCTTGCTTGCTGATCTTCTGATCGCTCAATACCCGGGTAGCCGTTACGTCCAGCTTTTACCGCTGACGGCTTGTGGATGCGTGATGTGATCATCACCTACTGCCGGCGTATTGACGAGTCTTTAGAGTCCTACACAGAGGTTTTACTGGCTCAGGCGAAACCAAATAGGAGCGCATATGTGATATGTGCGAGTCCGAGAATAATGCGTGTATGTGATACCGTATTCTATTCTCGCGACTTTTTGTATCGCTCGGTTATATATGATATTGCCGAGTTATCGAATCAAGTGTTGATTCGATAAGTCGATACGATGGATGTTAGCCGGTTATATGAGATATGACCGGATTATTAAATCAAGTGTTGATTTAATAATTAAGTGTATAATTTTATATTAGATATACTAATTTACATTTGCTAACAAATGTTCACTTAGGGTTTTTCTCACATGTACACTACTTTAACATGTATATGATATATGTTAAAATGTGTTATCTTGATGTATCATGGTTGTGTATGAGACATACACCATCCTAATTGGTATGATTGGGTTTAATGTTTAAAAGTAATTACCAAATTAGTTGGAAATTGGAAAATGCATGATGCTTGTGGAAGCTTGTGGATGCATTGACTAAAGTCCAATAGATTTGTTTTTACTTTGGACTTTAACCTAACCATCATACAATTAGCTATGGTTATGGCTCTACAAGGGTTAGTATATGATACTCACTTACCATGGTTAGCCTTCTCACTTGATCATTATCCTTATTCTTTTCTTTTGTTCATCTTCTTCATTGAGCAAAAGAAATAGCTTGCTAGGGTTTTGAAAAAGGAGTGAAACTTTGTGAGAAACAAAATTCTAAAGAGAACCCACTTCCTATTTCTCTATCCTCTACTAGACTAGCACTTTAGTTTAGGGTGTTACTTTACTAATTCTCTAGTTAGTGAAGTAGGAGCTTGAGTCAGAATTCTCTCGACGTAGATCATCTTCGGCCTCGGAGACTTCAAGCAAGGTCGCATCCTTCACGTCGTGAAGCCATGCAAGAGCCTGGGAGAACTTTGATCGCAGCGAAGGGACATCAACAAGGAGCAAATGAAGTGAAGGACCGATCTACAAAAGTTGTATTTCGTGTTCCCTTAGTAGTTAAAGTTGTTTGCTTGCTTTTGATTCACCAAAACTCTAGTATAAGATCTTGCTTAGGGTTTTTAGACACATAAATTTTTTAAACGGGCATGATCGATGCCTTATAGAGCCTTGTTAGTGTGCCTAGTAACCCTACAGTGGTATCAGAGCCTAGCTATTAGGCGATGTGTTAACGAAGTTAAAACTCCGAAGGAACCCGATAACGTCAAAATCAACCCCTCTCTGGGCATTTTTTCAAATCTGTGATTTTTCTGAATTTAAAATACTTGAAAAATTCAGTAGGGAAATATAAGAATTGTGGTAAAAAACGACATCCTAATCCGTACATTCCACCGCGGAACCGCGGCAATACCCTGCTTGGGCCGCGGTTCCGCGGCCGTACAGAGGCGATAGGCCATCATTTTTGCACTGTAATTTCTACTACTGTAATTTATATTTTCTGGGTATTTTTAAAACTGACTCATGTGTTGAGTATTTTGGGTTTTATTTTGTAATCGTCGATTCGATCGGGAATTTTAAATTCGTTATTCTGTTTTCCGGATAATTTTGTAAGTATTAAAATGTTCGAACGGATATCATTAACTCAAATTTTCCCGACAAGAAAAACGTTAAAGTGTTGAATTTTTCTCGGGTTTAAATCTTTCGGAAAAACGTGCAAAGAATGCGATGGACTCTCTAGAAGACAACAAAGCTTAACTCGATTATGTGACCGTCTTGAACTGCCCTTTGAACCTTAGGGTTTGGGGCATTACGGCGTGCCACATGTGAGGCATTGGCTCGACCGTTCTACGGCTGGACCGTTGCTACTGTAACATATTCTGGGATTTTTGAACTCCGCTCAAGTGTTGAGCTATTATGAAAATCTTGGGTATTTGATTATCTGTTCGGAAAGTTTAATACTCTCCATTTATCTGGAATGCGATACAATATGTGGAATTCATACAGTTAGGCATGAAATGCGAAATATGTGATATTTCGGATTTACGTTGTCTAAAGAGATTGTGGATTCCAAATGTTGTAGTTTTACTCTTTCTTTTCTGTGACCGTAAGTGTAATATGTGATATCGCCGGTTTCGTTGCTATATGTCAGCGACAATTGGGATGTGCATATTTACTTACGTTGATGACATGTGATGTTATGTGTTGCTGGATATGTTATATTGGATCGTCGCGTTCTGAATAGCCGGGGGGTTTTATGTGAGATGAGAGTTTTTATTTTCATTCATGTAAATTAAATGTATGTAATATTCTTTTATTGGGGCACTTCCGGGTCGAGGTTGATGTCACCATTTGTATATTATTTACTTTTCCGCACTAGGATAGACCTAAGGAGGGGAGCACAAGTAACCGGGTTCTAGGGTCCAGTGGGAGACCAATTCGAGGAGTCGAGTCCGGGTCTCCTAACCCTAGAATTGGAAGGGTTGCTTGCCACTCTCGTAGGGGTCTAGGGGTGTGGGTTTGGCTATTCATCGCGACCGTGGAATCCATATTTTATAGAGGCTCAAAATAAAACACGGACGTCCTAGTATATACAATGTTTCATATGTTTCTTCTGCTGCGATATCTGTGATGTGATCATTTGATGTTCTGTGATAAATACTGTATATAGTATATATGATATATTATATAGACGTTACTTATGCTTTACACCCGTGCTAGCCCTGCCCAGCTCTACCGTTAGTTACCTAACCTAAAGGTGCGCGAGGGGACATCGAGGCGAATACGGATGGCATAAATGTACGTCATAGTTATCTGTGATGTTTAGGTGACTTAAATGATGGGACTTCATTAATGTGATTAATGAAAGAAAAGAAACCTAGAAGTTGTTGTAGAATCAAAATTTCAAATAAAAAGGGTAGCTACAGTTTTGCTTTGCATAGCAGTATATATGATATACCCTGCACCTTATTCGATGGGGAAAGAGCCGAGATTTCTTCACCGGGAGTGACCTCTTTAGCAAAACTGGCAGATGCTACAACACTCGGTTTGACTTTTGACTGCTTTTTGGTGTTTTGCATTGCATAGCGATATATATGATATATCTAGCAACTTATTCGATGAGGAAAGAGCCGAGATCACTTCACCGGGAGTGACCTCTTTAGCAAAACTAATGAATGCCTAAAATCACTCCATTTCAAAATTTCACTCGATTCTACAATGATATCAAGTTCATTATGCAATAGGTTTTCAGAAAAACCTGCGTAGCCCTCCGTCAATTCAGATAAGTAATATTTAGTATTCGTGCTGCGGTAGTTTGGCGAGCGTCAAGGCGTAGTGTACGGTAGCTAATTATTACTTATCTGTAGCATGAGATGCAATTGGATTAGGGTATTCGTATGGCGTTGTTTGGCATGCGTCAAGGGTCGTACGGGTGGGTTTAATTCAATCACGAATTGTACGGGTTGAACTTGACTAGCGGACTATGGGTTGTTTGGCATGCGTCAAGGTCATAGCACGCTAGGGGCAAAACATTATCGGGAAATTCAAGTGTTGAAATTTGCAATGAGATTGCATACCTTCTATGAGATATTTGGATCCCGATACCCACTGCGAGTAATTGTTACTCCTGGGAGAGTTTTACACAGGACAATTAGCCGATCAAGTAGGTGTCTAGAAAGGTGTCAACGGGGTTACGCCTCTGGGAAAACGAGCTTTACTTTAATTAGGTCCGTGCGAAAGCACGGGGAACCTCCCTCAAAATACCGACACTGGCCTGGCTGAAAGATTGGCGAAATTGTAGGGTGTAATTAATCCCAGCTAGTCTTTCTTTTTAGGGTTTGAAGGAAGATTTGATAAAAACAGTGGGAGCCATCCTGATTAGATAAGATAAATAACCAATCTGATCTTGCAAGAGCATACGCTAAAGTGTTTTCTTCTCTCTCTCTCTCTCCAGGTAGCGACCATATCATGCCTTAATAAAGATAATAATATGGATGTATTGACCGAACCAGCATGTTATACTGTGCTGGGGAATGTTGGTTCCGTTCTTTCTTATAAAAGTTATAAGACTGAACAGGATATAGGGGAATACCAGGATTCCCATGCCACCCGTGTGAAGAAAGTACATGTTGATGCATTTTCTTCGGGTGTGTTCGTTACTGAGAACTGTTTCTCCATTTGCTCTGCGTCCTGGGTATTGGATACCAGGTCAGGATCCTATATATGTAATCAGTTACATGGGCTTAGGAAAGGTAGAGAACTTGGAAAAGGTGATAAAGACATAAAGGTTGGAAATGGTGCAATTGTTGCAGCTAAAACCTTCTGGGAATATCACCTTGTATTGCCAACTGGTGATACATTGGTTCTGAACAAATGCTATTACATGCCGAACCTGATATGCAATATTTTATCGGTTTCTTTACTGAGTAAAGTGTTGGAGATAGTGCCCTCAGAGTCAATTATTGGATCACAGGCACGTGATTGCAATGATTGAGGGAGGACCTATCCCGGTACGACAGTCTTACTCGAGATGATAGTATGCTATCTGGTTTACCTTTATCATCGTGTACTGCTTCAGGTGACCTTACAGGTCGCTATTACACGTTGATAGATCCCCTAGGATTCTTGCTTGACCACCAGCAGTATGAGGGCGATTATATAAGTGGGAGCTGGTAGTCTATAAGCACATCCTTAAATGGTCCCTAGTCGTGGGAGTTTCGAGACAGGGCATCGATACTCCAGAGTAGACCAGTGTATACAGTCGAGACCCCGACGAGGGGCGGTGGCCGGTCTCACAAGCCACTGGTGTCAGTTGGTTCACCTAAGATGTATACAGGTGCTCATTGGGTTATGAGTACACCGGACAGGACTCGCCGGGAACCTGCTAGTTGGTCTTATACCTGACGTCAGATAGCAGTTCCCTGGTGACATGTGTACAGGTTAGTTCATCGACCTGAGATCGTCATTTGCCTCGTGTGAGTTCCCACTGTGCTTTGATTACTACCCTACCACGGCTCAAAGGAGTCGTGCAAACAGGTTTTAGTTGGGTACAGTCCCGAGCCACATGGAGGCAGTGGGCGGATCTTCAGGGGTTCGTCTCTCCCGGTATTGGGGGTGAGGTCGCGCTGTGTCTAGGAAAGCCATTACACGAAGTCCTTGGCCAAGGCAGGAGATTTACTGGTAGGTATTCCAGTAGTATCTCAGGGTGTTCTGGGCTACACTCCGACACGACTTGTACCGCTTTTGGGGGTCTGACTTTTACCCACCCCCTAGGCCCGACATGCGATTCTCATAGACGAACGGACTGGACTGTACGGATATTGTCACTGACAGGCTCAGTAGGGTGTCAGGATGAGTTCGCTCATCGACGTCCCTTTTGGTCAATAGCTGGTGGCCCGTTACGTATTGGCTTATACCTCTGACGTGCTAGTGGTTAAATCCACAGCCATAGTATTGACGAGTCTTTAGAGTCCACCACACATTCAGTTACTCAGCTTTCGGGCGAAATGCTGTAGAGGCCGTACGGAGATATGGCAGGGTCCGATCAGATACGTGCGGTATTGCACGGATCAGGATCGGACGGTTTTGTACTAAAGGCCGTATGGATATATGGCAGGGTTCGATCAGATACGTGCGGTATTGTACGGATCAGGATCGGACGGATATTACTAGCCGGCTTTGGTTTAAGCCGGATCCTAGTATAGTATAGTGTAGATTTGTCTCATTGCATTTGTATCCGGTCGGAATACAAATGCGGGCATGTATATGCAGTAGCGGGGTTTTCCTGTAATTTATTACGGGACCAGTTTTCTGGAGTTGCCAGTTTGCATTCCGTTGCGGCCGGTTTTCCTTTGTTCTTTCCCGGCCTGACTTTTCCGATGGAGGGGGTTATTTGCAATTGTGCAAATAACATTTGTGGAGGCGGTTTCTTGCAAATATATTCATTATGATAGGATAAGCATCTTTGCTTTTTCATGATGGGTTTTTTCATTAATTGAGATAAGAAAGGGTATGGGTTTGATGTGAATTTGTTATGATGATGTTTTGGTGTGGTCACCTCTTCTCTTCTCCTACCATCACCTCCCTTCATGCTACACATTCTTCTCTCCACCATTCTCACAAATTAGAGGCCGGCCACATTTTTGGAGCGGGGGAGAAAATGAGAGGGTTTCATTTTGATGACGATAATTTGGTTCATCTCATTTTTCCTTGCTACACACATTCTAGCTCCACTTGAAAATTCCATTCCTCCATCAAGGCAACTACAAACCCCAAATGAGACTAGCATGATCTACACCACATTCTATAGCAAATCTTGGGCACGTCGACTTGCCAGCTTCGTGCCCGAGTTGCCTCGGTATTGAGGTGGGAGCCCGTAAAAGATGCAGGCGATGTGGTGCCCTTCCGGCGAGGAGGCGACGACCGGAGTTTCCGCAGAAGATCGGGACGACGACGAGAAGACCGGAGGACTCGGATCACTCGGTATATCTCTTCCCATCTTGTAGTTAGCTAGAACTAGTTTAATGGTCCGATCCGGGTGTTTAGTGCGCGGTGGTGCCGGTTTGCAAAGTTCACAAAATTAAAGTTTATCACCGCTTCCGCATTTGGCCGTCGGATTGACGGCCGGGGCGCCGCCGTGCACTTACAGTGGTTTCAGAGACTCGCCATTAACTTCGTCTAGCTTTGTTTGATGTGTTTGCATTCCCGATCGACCAAAATTCCAAAAACCCCCGTTTTCTTCACATCAGTTTTCTGTCGATTTTTTCCTTGCTCTAAAATTTTTTCAGGTTGTAGAAAACTGATGTACAAGAAGTTCTAAGAGTTCTGGGAAAATTCGAGACAATGATCGCTCAGGTAGAGCGCGGAACCGCGGCTAAACCCTCCTTGGCGCCGCGGTTCCGCCGCAGGTTTGAGGGATCAATGGGTCGAAATTTTCCAGTGGGCTTGTGGGCTGATTTTAGGGGTTTTGGAATATTAAACTTGGGCCCAGAATTTCTGTGAGTGCTACAGTATTGCTTGGGGGACCACTTGTTAATTTTTTGATCGATCGGATATTTTAAACACATTATTTCACCGTATTTACATTATATCTGCGACCGTGAATGTTACTCGATCGGTAAATCCGATCTAACTGCTATAGCCCGGTTAGACGGATTTGCGAACGTGACTTTCACGTTGATGTTTTGTGATTTTGCTGTGATGTTGCGGCTCGGTCGTGGGGGATAGCCTGGATGCAATGCTAGTACAGTTGTGGTTGTATTATGTACATTTGATATTGCGGGGCGAGCGTCCGACATGTGGACTGCCGTCACTGCCTGTTTGTATTATTATTTTGGGGCACGACCAGGTTGCGGTCGATGTACCCGGTGTATGTATATTTTACTTTCTGTACTAGGGTTACCCCGCGGAGGGGTGTACGGATAGCCGGGTTCTGAAGGGCAACAAGCCCGCATCTCATGGCATTGGGACAGAGGGGGCTTCACTCTAGAATTGGCGGGCTATTCGCCGCACTCGTAGGGGGTACAGGTTGACCCAGGAGGGGTGCCCAAGTTACCGGATTCCGTGAAGTGCTGGGTGGTCCATTCACGGTGCTGAAGGGGGCTGCCTCGCTTCAGGTTTTGGCAGGTAACTTGCCGCGCCCGTAGGGGTCTAGATTTTCATTGCACAGGCTATCCACACGACCAGGGGAACGTCGGGTTTCAGTAGTGGCTCTGTGAAATCCGGGGATCCCAGATATCTGTATTGTTCTGTGATGCTGTACATTCCTGTGATGTTGCATTTCTTATCACGCCTTGAGTGAATATAATATATTGGTATATATATTAGTAGATGTTGTATATGTTTTACATCCGCGCTAGTCCAGTCCCCGCTCTGTCGTTAGTTAGCTAACCTAACGGGTAATGACGGGACCCAGTGGCGAATGCGGATGGCATATACGTACATCAGTATATTTTCGTTCTTTGTGGTGTGATCAATTGATGGGGCTGCGTTGATTCGGATCAATGCAAGATAAAACAAACCTATTCTGATGTTGTTGGAACACTTTTCAAAAAGCTGTTATTGCAAGGACGTTCACTTTTGTTTTGCATCGTGGTATTCATTTGGAATATCCTGCTCCTCAGTCGACGAGGCAAGGGCCGAGATCCCTTCACCGGGAGTGACCCCTTGGACAGAAGTTTGCGTCAGGGCATTAACTTCACTATAGCCGATTACTTTTGCTTTGCATCGTGGTATTCAGTTGGAATATCCTGCACCTCATTCTACGGGGAAAGAGCCGAGATCCCTTCACCGGGAGTGACCTCTTTAGTAAAGGTTTTCGTCACTATATTTTCTAAAAAGCTATCCGTTCCTTCAACGATATCAAGTTCATTACGTTAAAGGTTTTCGCCAGAAACCATTCGTAGCCCTCCGTCGTTTCAGAAAGGTAGCACGTAGTATTCATGCTATGTTTGTTGACCTTCGTCAAGGCATAGTGCATGGTAGCTGCTTGTTGCCTTTCTGCTGCATAGATAGATGCGTTGGTTTGGGACAGTCGTATAGCCTTGTTGGCCTTCGTCAAAAGCTTGTGCGGGTGGGCTCAAATCAACCTGGAGAATGACGGGTAGAACTTGACATGTGACTTATGATTTGTTGGCCTTCGTCAAGGTCATAAGAGCATGGGGTAAAAATCACATCGGGAGTTTCAAAAGAACTGAAACTTGCCAGATATGCGCTTACCTTCTGGAGTGTGATACCATGAGCGGATTCCGTCACGTTATCATGCGATGATAGTTGGATCCCGATTCCCACTGATGAGTTGGATTACTCCTCGGGTGACCCCGACTAATTCTTCTTTCAGGTTTGGAGGAGAATTTGAGGTACAGTGGGAGGTTTCCAGATTAGATAAATTGGTAACCATTCTGATCTAGGTTAGAGTGCATGCTGAGTGTTTCTTTTCTCTCTCTCTGGCAGCGACCATTGACCCGACCCTAGACTATGACTCAGTGACCAAGTTGACCGAACCTTCTTAACACTGGCTTTTGGATTGTCAGAGTTGCAGACCTCATTGCCACTCCTACTTTTACCCTTTTCTCCAGGACACCCCGTATTACTGCGAACGTCCACTTTCATTGGACAAAGCCATCGTATGGTTAGATACGAACTCGAAGGAATTCGAGGATGGTTTCCGGTTCTGGAGAAAACGGATAAGGTTTATTCAGTTGTCTTTTCCTTTTTGCCTTCTCTCAAGTTACGAGTACTCCTTAGTTTAGGAGATAGTACACCTATTACGCAAATTGGATAGTCTTCTTCCAAACCTTAGGCTGGTGCCGAACAGTGGGGAATGAAGAAAACCAATTAGCATAACGATGGTGTGCAGAAGGTATTAAGATTAAGACAAAGCAAGGGATTAGTAAGAGGGCAAAGTAAATTGCGACTGATATTCACGACCAAACCAAGTATTTCTTCGCCAATCCTAAATCACCTTTGTATTTCTCCAGAACACTCCGTATCACTACAAAGATCCACAGTTTATTGGATACTCCATCGTATGGTTATATACGAACTCGAAAGGAACTTGTTCTAGTTCGGGGATGGATTCTGGTCCAGGAGAAATAGGAATAAGGTTTATTCGGTTGTCTTTTATCTTCACCTTCTCTCGCATTGCGAGTGCTCCTAGGACTAGGACAGTACACCCATTATGCTTATTGGATAGTCTTCTTCCAAACCATAGGCTGGTGCCGAACGGTAGGGAAGGAAGAAAACCAATTGGCCTAAAGGGGTGTGCAGAAGGTAATGACTAAAGACATATAAAGGGATTTTGAGACGTGGCAAAGAATTATACGGTTATAGTTGTGAATCTGGATAATGGTAGAGGCATTACTAGGAATACCAGAATACCCCATCGAAACATTTCAATGTTTCAGTTCAATTGTGTACTGTTAAAAGAAAACTGATTTCCCGATTAGACACTTGCTCCAGGGTATGTATTTATCAGGTTTGATTCTCACATCTGTATGGTTTTACAGATGATGAGTGGGAGTAGGTTATTGGAAATTGGGTGATCATCCTCATTATATCGGGATTCGTTGTAATCGGTGATATTTGAGGAGATCACCTGGGCTGTTTACCGGTCGGCAAATATTTGGTTTTGAATATCCGCTGTTGTGCACCAATTTCAAATTGATATATCTGTACGTCTATTTTCATCGAGTGAGATATACCTTTTGATATTATGTCGATGACATTTACCTATATCAGTGGATGGTTAGGTAAGGAGCATTAAACAGCGGTGTAATTCTTCTTAACCATAAGTACAGTTTTCAACCTACGACACACAGTGAAAGAGTTGTTAGACTCGGCGGACTTATACAGAGTATTGTATATTGTCCAGTGTCCATTAGGACAGAGGGGTTGGTCCTCATACTATATTCTGTTTACTTTTAACTTCTCTAGTTCTTAGACATGTGTTTCATAGAAACACAGGGTCTAAGTTTTGAGGAGTTATAGGTATTTGAATAGAGTAGAGAACCAGGTGTAGCAAGTATCGGGATTCTTCAAGGTGATCGAAGATGTAGATACTTGTGTTTGGTATTCAGTTGATAGTAATGATAAAGAGAAATTGCTTCTCTTTCAGGTTACTCATAATTGGAAGCATTCCTAAGTTGAGTAACGCTGATCGGCCTCTCTCCATTTAGTTGACATGCACTGGAGACAGCTGCATGATTTGAATCTGGTTAAATTAAATCAGTGCCTCTGGTTCTATATTGGATGTAGAACAGTTCATATCTTAACGTTGTTATGGTACGGGGAGTTGTCCGGCTTATGATTAAAACCAGACACTGGACAACTCAAGGCACGTTTCTGTAATGGCTGTTTGTGGGTTGACCCAGGCTATGACGAGGGTTGATTTTCTACCATCTGGCAGATCAATAGAAATATTGTTCTAGACTCGCTACAGTTTTATTAAAAATGGATTTTTTCAAAAACAGTAGTGGGAGTATGGTAGAACTGGAAGTGATTCCAGAACCGCAAACGATTACTGAAGATTTGATAAGGAACCTAAAGATTCAATCTGATTTGACATTCCATTGGCCACTCCGCAGATACGGTGGGTAACTTCAGCCACCCGAGAGGTGCTCCGGTAGCCTCAAGGACGGTGACAGGGAAGTTCTTGTTTACCCACACTTGCCATTGCTGTTGTTCCAGACTGTGAGACCCGGCAGGAGGATGAGTATAGCGTCGTTTTGAACTAGCTTCAGAAGTGTGCGTGTATATGACTCTGCCAGAGGGTTGTCATAGTCAGTGGGAGCAGCGGAAGCATTGGTGGACATCAGGCTTATGTCTATTTATAGACTAAAGCAGATATAGCGGAGATAGATCATCTATTTCTGATGTGACAGTCATAGGTTTGACGTCATCAGAATAGGGGATGGATCTGTTGAGAAGGTAGTAGGGTGTGATATCCGGGTTTTGGATGACGTACACAAAGTAGGAAGTGACATTCCTATACTACGATCGGTTATACTTTGGTCGTCACACAGTGGTTTCTCCACAAAGGACTTGGACATTATATCAGACATACTGGTTACTAGATCTATGGTTTTAGATCTAGATTTGGGTGGTTTCCCAATCAGGGTACTTTGACAGCATTCTAAGAGTATTTAGAATGGACGACTCCTGGCACGGTAGTGTACCTGCAGGTGATGGAGTCACCCTCTCTAAAGGTGTCTTATAGACTAAAGTAGAGAGGGATGTGCATGATTGGCAGATCACTTGCTTAGGCAATTGAGTCAATCATAAGATGTCAAGTACCACACCAGATGTTGTTCTTGCACTAGATGCAATAAGTTGACATTGATCCAATCCTGGAGAAACAATCGGAAGCAGTTTTAGAACATAAGTGGATGTTCTAGGGATATGATAACGACAGCCTCATTTGGGAGACTGTTATCATTCCAGGCTTCCAAGGTGACCTGGACGACAAGGAGGTTGTCAGAGTTATAGTTTTCCCTCTGACGAGGGGCAGTATTTTGGACAGGTGATCCAAGGCAATACTGAGGGAGGCATGGCGCAGGATACTGATTAAGTTCAGTTGACGATACAGTCTAAGAAGTTTGGATTTGGAGTTCATTAATGAGCTAAGTCCCATCAGACATCCAGACACATTCTAAGACAAGTATTGCTCATTTCGGGAGATGGCTTTCTCCGCGAACTTGAGATATAGAGAGACATAGAAAGAAACTTCAAGGCGGATCCACTCACTGAGGCTATTCCTCGATCGCAAGAGTTTCGCAAATAGGCTTTGTGAGACTGACTAGTAGAGGAGTTGGGTGTTCGGTATCACACGGGCTGTGAGTATGCGACATCGCAATAATTAGCCTTGAGTGCAAGTGGGAGATTGTTGGAGATAGTGCCCTCAGAGTCAATTATTGGATCATAGGCACGTGATTGCAATGATTGAGTGAGGACCTATCCCGGTACGACAGTCTTACTCGAGATGATAGTATGCTATCTGGTTTACCTTTATCATCGTGTACTGCTTCAGGTGACCTTACAGGTCGCTATTACACGTTGATAGAGCCCCTAGGATTCTTGCTTGACCACCAGCAGTATGAGGGCGATCATATAAGTGGGAGCTGGTAGTCTATAAGCACATCCTTAAATGGTCCCTAGTCGTGGGAGTTTCGAGACAGGGTATCGATACTCCAGAGTAGACTAGTGTATACAGTCGAGACCACGACGAGGGGCGGTGGCCGGTCTCACAAGCCACTGGTGTCAGTTGGTTCACCTAAGATGTATACAGGTGCTCATTGGGTTATGAGTACACCGGACAGGACTCGCCGGGAACCTGCTAGTTGGTCTTATACCTGACGTCAGATAGCAGTTCCCTGGTGACATGTGTACAGGTTAGTTCATCGACCTGAGATCGTCATTTTTCTCATGTGAGTTCCCACTGTGCTTTGATTACTACCCTACCACGGCTCAAAGGAGTCGTGCAAACAGGTTTTAGTTGGGTACAGTCCCGAGCCACATGGAGGCAGTGAGCGGATCTTCAGGGGTTCGTCTCTCCCGGTATTGGGGGTGAGGTCGCGCTGTGTCTAGGAGAGCCATTACACGAAGTCCTTGGCCAAGGCAGGAGATTTACTGGTAGGTATTCCAGTAGTATCTCAGGGTGTTCTGGGCTACACTCCGACATGACTTGTACCGCTTTTGGGGGTCTGACTTTTACCCACCCCCTAAGCCCGACATGCGATGCTCATAGACGAACGGACCGGACTGTACGGATATTGTCACTGACAGGCTCAGTAGGGTGTCAGGATGAGTTCGCTCATCGACGTCCCTTTTGGTCAATAGCTGGTGGCCCGTTACGTATTGGCTTATACCTCTGACGTGCTAGTGGTTAAATCCACAGCCATAGTATTGACGAGTCTTTAGAGTCCACCACACATTCAGTTACTCAGCATTCGGGCAAAACGCTGTAGAGGCCGTATGGAGATATGGTAGGGTCCGATCAGATACGTGCGGTATTGCACGGATCAGGATCGGACGGTTTTGTACTAAAGGCCGTATGGATATATGGCAGGGTTCGATCAGATACGTACGGTATTGCACGGATCAGGATCGGACGGATATTACTAGCCCGCTTTGGTTTAAGCCGGATCCTAGTATAGTACAGTGTAGATTTGTCTCATTGCATTTGTATCCGGTCGGAATACAAATGCGGGCATGTATATGCAGTAGCGGGGTTTTCCTGTAATTTATTACTGGACCAGTTTTCTAGAGTTGCCAGTTTGCATTCCGTTCCGGCCGGTTTTCCTTTGTTCTTTCCCGGCCGGACTTTTCCGATGGAGGGGGTTATTTGCAATTGTGCAAATAACATTTGTGGAGGGGGTTTCTTTCAAATATATTCATTATGATAGGATAAGCATCTTTGCTTTTTCATGATGGGTTTTTGCATTAATTGAGATAAGAAAGGGTATGGGTTTGATGTGAATTTGTTATGATGATGTTTTGGTGTGGTCACCTCTTCTCTTCTCCTACCATCACCTCCCTTCATGCTACAGATTCTTCTCTCCACCATTCTCACAAATTAGAGGCCGGCCACATTTTTGGAGAGGGGGAGAAAATGAGAGGGTTTCATTTTGATGAGGATAATTTGGTTCATCACATTTTTCCTTGCTACACACATTCTAGCTCCACTTGAAAATTCCATTCCTCCATCAAGGCAACTACAAACCCTAAATGAGACTAGCATGATCTACACCACATTCTATAGCAAATCTTGGGCACGTCGACTTGCCAGCTCCGTGCCTGAGTTGCCTCGGTATTGAGGTGGGAGCCCGTAAAAGGTGCAGGCGATGTGGTGCCTTTCCGGCGAGGAGGCGATGACCGGAGTTTCCGCAGAAGATCGGGACGACGACGAGAAGACCGGAGGACTCGAATCACTCGGTATATCTCTTCCCATCTTGTAGTTAGCTAGAACTAGTTTAATGGTCCGATCCGGGTGTTTAGTGCGCGATGGTGCCGGTTTGCAAAGTTCGCAAAATTAAAGTTTATCACCGCTTCCGCATTTGGCCGTCGGATTGACGGCCGGGGCGCCGCCGTGCACTTACATAAAGAGGGATATAATTTTGGATTACAGGATAATGTTATGAACATTTTCCGTAACCAAAAGTTGGTTGGATCAGGCACGTTGTGCAATGGCATTTATGTTCTAAATCAATCAACAGTTCTGAGCATAACAAACACACACAAGAGGAAGAGTTCAGAACTGAACGTATCCTTCTTATGGCATTATAGACTGGGTCACATCAATGCGACACGACTAGCTATGTTGCATAAGGATGGATATTTAAATTCTTTTGAATTTTCATCTTATGGCACTTGCCAGTCATGTCTCAAAAGCAAGATGACGAAAACTCCGTTTACGGGACACGGAGAAAGAGTTACCGGACTCTTGGGACTGATACATCGTGATGTATGCGGTCCCATGTCTACAAATGCCAGGGATGGTTCTTCGTACTTCATTACATTCACTGAAGATCTCTCTAGATTCGGATATGTGTTCCGGATGAAACACAAATCAGAAGCTTTTAAGAAATTTAGAGAATATTAACAAGAAGTCGAGAACCAAACCGGGAAAAGTATTAAAATCCTTCGATCTGATCGAGGAGGTGAATACTTGAGCAATGAATTCCTGGACTTCCTAAAAGAGAATGGGATTCTCTCTCAGCTGACTTCTCCATATACACCACAGCACAATGGTGTATCGTAACGGAGGAACCGCACCCTATTAGATATGGTGCGCACAATGATGAGTACAGCTGAGTTACTTATTTCCTTCTTGGGATATGCGCTTGAGACAGCCATAGACCTATTGAATAGAGTTCCTATCAAATCTGTGCCTACCACTCCATATGAGATATGGAAATGGAAGAGACCACATCTTAATTACATTAAGATATGGGGTTGTCCGGCCTATGTCAAAAGACAAAATCCGGACAAACTCGAGGCAAGACCAGTCTTATGTAAGTTTGTAGGATATCCCAAAAATTCACAAGGGTATATCTTCTACCATCCCGAGGAGCAAAAGGTGTTTGTTTCTCGACATGCCACTTTCTTAGAAAAAAGTTTTCTTATGTAACAGATTAGTGGCATTGAGGTAGAACTGGAAGAGGTTCCAGCGACACAAACTATAACAGAAGACTTGGTAGAACCAGAGTATTCAGTAGTACCCGACGAACCCCATCCTCTCCGTCGATCTGGTAGGGTTTCTCATCCACCTGAGAGATACTACGGTTTTCTCATTGACGGTGGGAGCGAGAATTGCATCATGGTTGATGATGACCCAACTAGCTTCGAGCAGGCCATCATGAGGGGAGACTCAGTGAAATGGCTGGATGCAATGCGGTCCGAGATGGAATCCATGTACACCAACAAAGTATGGACTTTGGAAGTTGCTCCTGAAGGGGTAAAACCCATTGGGAGCAAGTGGATCTTCAAGAAAAAACTTGGTGTAGATGGGAAAGTGGAGACTTTCAAAGCTAGACTTGTTGCAAAGGGTTTTCGTCAAAGACCAGGTGTGGACTATGACGAAACCTTTTCTCCAGTGGCTATGCTTAAATCCTTCCGGATCATGCTTGCCATCGCTGCATATCTTGATTACGAAATATGGCAAATGGATGTTATGACCGCCTTTCTAAACGGTGATTTAGAAGAGTGCGTGTACATGACTCAGCCAGAGGGCTTCGTAGATAGTGGAAGCAGCGGGAAGGTGAGCAAGCAGCTTAAATCCATTTATGGATTAAAGCAAGCATCGCGGAGTTGGAACATCTGCTTTGACGTCGTTATCAAAGAGTTTGATTTCGTCAAAAATGTAGATGAACCTTGTATCTACAAGAAGGTGGAAGAGAGTAAGGTTGTCTTCCTCGTATTGTACGTGGACGACATACTCATGATAGGAAATGACATTCCTATGCTGCAATCGGTCAAGCTCTTCTTATCACAAAGATTCTCAATGAAAGATCTTGGTGATGCCTCCTACATATTGGGAATTTTGATCTATAGAGATAGATCTAAAAGGATATTAGGATTGTCCCAATCCAGGTACATTGAAACCATACTAAAGAGGTTTAGTATGGAAGAGTCTAAACGTGGGTTTTTACCCACAATCTCAGGGCTCACTCTCTCCAAAGAGATGTCTCCAAAGACTGATTTGGAGATAGCTCGAATGCAAGGGATACCCTATGCTTCGACTGTAGGCTCTATCATATACGCAATGCTATGTACCAGACCCGATGTAGCATACTCTCTAAGTATAGTGAGTAGGTATCAAGCTGATACTTAAGAGAGTCACTGGACAGCTGTGAAGACCATTCTCAAGTAGTTACGAATGACTAAAGAGATGCTCTTGGTGTATGGTAACGGAGAACTCCAAGTGGAGCCCTTTACCGATTCGAGCTTCCAGAGTGATAAGGATGACTCTATGTCGCAGTCGGGTTTTGACTTTAACCTTTAGGGAGGGGCAGTTAGCTGGAAGAGTTCCAAGCAGGAAACCGTGGCAGATTCGACGATGGAGGCTGAATACATCGCTGCCAACGATGCTGCCGAAGAGGCGGTCTGGATCAAGAATTTCATTACTGAACTTGGAGTGGTTCCATCCATTGAGCATCCAATACCTTTGTATTGCGATAACAATGGAGCGGTGGTTTTGGCCAAGGAACCCAGGTCTCATCAGTGATCCAGGCATATTCTGAGGTGGTATCACCTGATCCGGGAGATAGTTGATCGCCGGGAGATCGAGGTCGGGAGGGTTGACACGAAGAACAACGCAGCGGATCCACTCACGAAGGCCATTCCCCAGATACAGTTTGAGAGACTCTTCAGGATGCTCGGTATGCGATACTACAGCAGCTAGCCCTAGTGCAAGTGGGAGATTGATAGTTGTATGTAAGCCCTAGAGGCCAGTATTGTACAGATGATGTATATTATATTGGATGCTTGGACATATATAGAGAGGACTTTCTTGCTCGATATGATAGTATGCTATCTGGTTGCTCTTTATCTTAACATGTATACTTGTCTCTTTATACTGTCTGATGGCTACATGTTGATAAAGCCTTTAGGATGTGTACTTGACTACCTGGACTATGATGCGGATCATACTAGTGGGGACATGGTAGTCCATAAGTACATCCTTCAAGGTCCCTAGTCGAGGGTGTATCGAGACAGAACATCGATATACCAGAGTAGACTAGCGTATACGCTTCTCGACCCATGAGATGGGCGATGGATGATCCCTTATCCATTGGTTTTTGACATCAGAGATGGTATGCGGGTGCTCAGTGGAGACTGGGTACACTGGACGGACTCGCCGAGAACTCCCAGATGGTATTATACCTTACGTCAGATGGCAGTTCTCTGGTGACACCTGTGCAGGTTAGTCTGTAGACCCGAGATCGTCATAGAGTCTTGTGTGATTCCCACTGTGCTTTGATTTGCACCTTACCACGTCCATGAGGGTGTGCAAAATGGTGGTTTTTCGGTACAGTCCCGAGTCACATGGAGGCAACGAGCGATAGGAGGGGTTTCGTCTCTTCCGGTATTGGTGGTTGATGTTGCGCTGTGCTCGATTGGCCGTAACAGGGAAGTCCCTGGCCAGGGCTGATTAGAGATTTACTGGTAAGTGTTACCAGTAGTTTCTCGAACCGTTTTGAGCCTCGCATCGGCACGACTTATCGGTTATTGGGGTCTGGCGTTTACCACCCCAAGACTTGATATGCGACATATCAGACGAGGAGACCGGACTGTACGCGAAGTGTTACCGGCAGGCTTTTACAGGAGTAGGAGCGGGCTTGCTTGCAGATCTTCTTATCGGTCAATACGCGGGTAGCCGTTACGTCCAGCTAGTACCGCTGACGGCTTGTGGGTGCGTGATGTGATCATCACCTACTGCCGGCGTATTGACGAGTCTTTAGAGTCCTACACAGAGGTTTTACTGGCTCAGGCAAAACAAAATAGGAGCGCATATGTGATATGTGCGAGACCGAGAATAATGCGTGTATGTGATACCGTATTCTATTCTCGCGACTTTTTGTATCGCTCGGTTATATATGATATAGCCGGGTTATCGAATCATGTGTTGATTCGATAAGTCGATACGATGGATGTTAGCCTGTTATATGAGATATGACTGGATTATTCAGTCAAGTGTTGATTTAATAATTAAGTGTACAATTGTATATTAGATATACTAATTTACATTTGCTAACACTTGTTCACTTTAGGGTTTTTCTCACATGTACACTACTTTAACATGTATATGATATATGTTAAAATGTGTTATCTTGATGTATCATGGTTGATGATACACATGACTTGTGTGTATGAGACATACACCATCCTAGTTGTTATGATTGGGTTTAATGTTTAAAAGTAATTACAAAATTAGTGGGAAATTGTAAAATGCATGATGCTTGTGGAAGCTTGTGGATGTATTGACTAAATTCCACTAGATTTGTTTTTACTTTGGACTTTAACCTAACCATCACATAATTAGCTATGGTTATGGCTCTACAAGGGTTAGTATATGATACTCACTCACCATGGTTAGCCTTCTCACTTGATTATTATCCTTATTCATTTCTTTTGTTCATCTTCTTCATTGAGCAAAAGAAATAGCTTGCTAGGGTTTTGAAAAACGAGTGAAGCTTTGTGAGAAACAAAATTCTAAAGAGAACCCACTTCCTATTTCTCCATACTCTACTAGACTAGCACTTTTGTTTAGGGTGTTTACTTCACTAATTCTCTAGTTTGTGAAGTAGGAGCTTGAGTCGGAATTCCCTCGACGTAGATCATCTTCGGCCTCGGAGACTTCAAGCAAGGTCGCATCCTTCGCGTCGTGAAGCCATGCAAGAGCCCGGGAGAACATTGATCGTAGCGAAGGGACTTTAACAAGGAGCAAATGAAGTGAAGGACCGATCTACAAAGGTTGTATTTCGTGTTCCCTTAGTAGTTAAAGTTGTTTGCTTGCTTTTGATTCACCTAAACTCTAGTATAAGATCTTGCTTTGGGTTTTTAGGCACATAAATTTTTTAAACGGGCATGCTCGATGCCTTATAGAGCCTTGTTAGTGTACCTAGTAACCCTACAGTGGGATCAAAGCCTAGCTAGAGTATTAGGCGATGTGTTAACGAAGTTAAAACTCCGAACGAACCCGATAACGTCAAAATCAACCCCTCTCTGGGCATTTTTTCAAATCTGTGATTTTTCTGAATTAAAAATACCTGAAAAATTCAGTAGGGAAATATAAGAATTGTGGTGAAAAACGACATCCTAATCCGTACATTCCACCGCGGAACCGCGGCAATGCCCTGCTTGGGCCGCGGTTCCGCGGCCGTACAGAGGCGATAGGCCATCATTTTTGCACTGTAATTTCTACTTCTGTAATTTATATTTTCTGGGTATTTTTAAAACTGACTCAAGTGTTGAGTATTTTTGGGTTTATTTTGTAATCATCGATTCGTTCGGGAATTTTAAATTCGTTATTCTTTTTTCCGGATAATTTAGTAAGTATTAAAATGTTCGAACGGATACCATTAACTCAATTTTTCCCGGCAATAAAAACGTTCAAGTGTTGAATTTTTCTCGGGTTTAAATCTTTCGGAAAAACGTGCAAAGAATGTGATGGACCCTCTAGAAGACAACAAACCTTAACTCGATTATGTGACCGTCTTGAACTGCCCTTTGAACTTTAGGGTTTGGGGCAGTACGGCGTGCCACATATGAGGCGTTGGCTTGACCCTTCTACGGCTGGACCGTTGCTACTGTAACGTATTCTGGGATTTTTGAACTCCGCTCAAGTGTTGAGCTATTATGGAAATCTTGGGTATTTGATTATCTGTTCGGAAAGTTTAATACTCTCCATTTATCTGGAATATGATACAATATGTGGAATTAATACAGTTAGGCATGAAATGCGAAATATGTAATATTTCGGATTTACGATGTCTAAAGAGATTGTGGATTCCAAATGTTGTAGTTTTACACTTTCTTTTCTGTGACCGTAAGTGTAATATGTGTATTGCCGGTTTCGTTGCTATATGTCAACGACAACTGGGATGCGCATATTTACTTACGTTGATGACATGTGCTGTTATGTGTTGCTGGATATGTTATATTGGATCGTCGCGTTCTGAATAGCCGGGGGGTTTTATGTGAGATGAGGGTTTTTATTTTCATTCATGTAAATTAAATGTATGTAATATTCTTTTATTGGGGCACTTCCGGGTCGAGGTTGATGTCACCATTTGTATATTATTTACTTTTCCACACTAGGATAGACCCAAGGAGGGGAGCACAAGTAACCGGGTTCTAGGGTCCAGTGGGAGACCAACTCGAGGAGTCGAGTCCAGGTCTCCTAACCCTAGAATTGGAAGGGTTGCTTGCCACTCTCATAGGGGTCTAGGGGTGTGGGTTTGGCTATTCATCACGACCGTGGAATCCGTATTTTATAGAGGCTCAAAATAAAACACGGACGTCCTAGTATATCCAATGTTTCATATGTTTCTTCTGCTGCGATATCTGTATGTGATCATTTAATGTTCTGTGATAAATACTGTATATAGTATATATGATATATTATATAGATGTTACTTATGTTTTACACCCGCGCTAGCCCTGCCCTGCTCTGCCGTTAGTTACCTAACCTAACGGTGCACGAGGGGACATCGAGGAGAATGCGGATGGCGTATGTGTACGTCGTATTTATCTGTGATGTTTAGGTGACATAAATGATGGGACTTCATTAATGTGATTAATGAAAGAAAAGAAACCTAAAAGATGTTGTAGAATCAAATTTTCAAATAAAAAGGGTAGCTACAGTTTTGCTTTGCATAGCGGTATATATGATATACCCTGCAACTTATTCGATGGGGAAAGAACCGAGATCCCTTCACCGGGAGTGACCACTTTAGCAAAACTGGCAGATGCTACAACACTCAGTTTGACTTTTGACTGCTTTTTGGAGTTTTGCTTTGCATAGCGATATATATGATATATCCAGCACCTTATTCGATAAGGAAAGAGCCGAGATCCCTTCGCCGAGAGTGACCTCTTTAGCAAAACTAATGAAAGCCTCAAAATCACTCCATTTCAAAATTTCACTCGATTCTACAACGATATCAAGTTCATTACGCAATAGGTTTTCAGAAAAACTTGCGTAGCCCTCCGTCAATTCAGATAAGTAATATTTAGTATTCGTGCTGCGGTAGTTTGGCATGCATCAAGGCGTAGTGTACGGTAGCTAATTATTACTTATCTGTAGCATGAGATGCGATTGGATTAGCGTATTCGTACGGCGTTGTTTGGCATGCGTCAAGGGTCGTACGGGTGGGTTTAATTCAATCACGAATTGTACGGGTTGAACTTGACTAGCGGACTATGGGTTGTTTGGCATGCGTCAAGGTCATAGCACGCTAGGGGCAAAACATTATCGGGAATTTCAAGTGTTGAAATTTGCAATGAGATTGCATACCTTCTATGAGATAGTTGGATCCCGATACCCACTGTGAGTAACTGTTACTCCTGGGAGAGTTTTATACAGGACAATTAGCCGATCAAGTAGGTGTTTAGAAAGGTGTCAACGGGGTTACGCCTCTGGGAAAAAGAGGTTTACTTTAATTAGGTCCGTGCGAAAGCACGGGGAACCTCCCTCAAAGTACCGACACTGGCCTGGCTGAAAGATTGGTGAAAGTGTATGGTGTAATTAATCCCGGCTAGTCTTTCCTTTTAGGGTTTGAAGGAACATTTGATAAAAACAGTAGGAGCCATCCTGATTAGATAGGATAAATAACCAATCTGATCTTGCAAGAGCATACGCTAAAGTGTTTTCTTCTCTCTCTCTCTCCAGGTAGCGACCATATCATGCCTTAATAAAGATAATAATATGGATGTATTGACCGAACCCGCATGTTATATTGTGTTGGGGAACGTTGGTTCCGTTCTTTCTTATAAAAGTTATAAGACTGAACAGGATATAGGGGAATTCCAGGATTCACATGCCACCCGTGTGAAGAAAGTACATGTTGATGCATTTTCTTCGGGTGTGTTCGTTACTGAGAACTTTTTCTCCATTTGCTCTGCGTCCTAGGTATTGGATACCGGGTCAGGATCCCATATATGTAATCAGTTACATGGGCTTAGGAAAGGTAGAGAACTTGCAGAAGGTGATAAAGACATAAGGGTTGGAAATGGTGCAATTGTTTCAGCTAAAACCGTTGGGGAATATCACCTTGTATTGCCAACTAGTAATACATTGGTTCTGAACGAATGCTATTAGATGCCGAACCTGATATGCAATATTATATCGGTTTCTTTACTGAGTAAAGAGAGATATAATTTTGTACTACAGGATAATGTTATGAATATTTTCCGTAACCAAAAGTTGGTTGGATCAGGCACGTTGTACAATGGCATTTATGTTCTAAATCAATCAACAATTCTGAGCATAACAAACACACACAAGAGGAAGAGTTCAGAACTGAACGTATCTGTAACGTTTTGAAAATCGTTTCGGTGAAATTTCGGAAAATCGGTAAAATAAAGGGGTTTTCTGTAAAAAGTCAAAATACAAATATCTTTATTATAAAATTAAATATACATATTCTAGCTATGTAATTGCTAGTATTTGGTGTTTATTGAGCCACTGGTGAAATTTTAAATTTTCTGAAAAAAATTATTTTAATATTATTTTAAGCCGTACCTAATATATTTAATTAGGGAAAATTACAAATTGGAATGAGTTGAAACAAATTTTGTGCATCATAACACATTAAACAAAATTTTATCATGTGGTTTTTGAAATGAAATGGTTTGCCAAAACGGTTTAGAAAATATCGAAGAAAAATGGCTTAATTAGCGAAATTAGTGTTAATGGGAATTGGGGTAATACATTTATCTTTTCCCTAACCCACACACCCACACCTCACCCTCTCTCCCCCTCCCTATGTGGCTGGCCCACTTTGACAGCCCCTCCCTCTCTCTCTCTCTCTAATCACCTCACATTTCAAAAGAAAAGAAAAGAAAAGAAAAGAAAAGTCAAAGAGGTGTAGAATTTGTCTTTTCTCCCCACTTTCTTCACCTCTCTCTCTCTCCTCACTCCGCCCACACAACTTGGCCGAAAATTGCTGTCCCCAATCAGCAGCAGCCCTTCCCCCAAATCCACTCCATTTTGCATTAAAAAATCCACAATTTTGCCTCAGGATCCTTGCAAAATCAAAGCTAATTCAAAATCCAAGCCTTACCCATTATTTCTTGGCTACTATAGTATGATTCTTAGTGAAAAGTTTTCATTTTGGAGGCCAAAATTTTGGTGCTAGATTCATGTTTGATCTCTTGATCATGAGGTATAATTCTAACCTTTCTCTTAAATTTTTGTTAATTGCCTTAGGTTAGCTTAATTATATGTTTAAATAGGTTTTTAATTAGTTCTAAGTGCATGATTTGAAAATCAAGAGAGGGGTTTGAATTCAAATTGGGGTTTTGTGTTGTGAGATTATGGTTGTGTGATGTATTTGACATATTAGTGTTATGCTAAATCAAATCAAGTTGCTAGTTTGCTTTTTTTGTAAATTTTAATTGTGATAATTATATAAATTGCAAACTAGGTTTTAAAAATATATATATTTTGGTGAGATAAAAATCTAATTAGGGTATTCATAACATTATTAACATTTTAAATTGTAGTTTAATAGTTTAGTTCATGAAAATCCAAGCTAAATTGTTATTTGTGCATTTTTGCTATAAAATTGTTAAAATTGGGTATTTTGTAAACTAGATTTTTGGGGTTAATGAAATTTAATGAAATTTAATGAGATTAAATCGTGGAAATTATTTTATGACTTATTTAAGATGTTAATAAGTATTATTGCTATTAGAATTGTTAAAACATCAAGTTTTGTACTAAAACGGTAAATTTTTGCTTGCTAGGTTTTCGGAAAAATAGCTTTTAAGGTGAGTTTGGGGTTTTTGTAAATTTTAACCTATTTCATATAATAATTAGTGATTTGTGAAACCATGATTGGTATGTTTAGTGTTTTTCTTGATCAATCGACGTTTGTACGCCGATGTTAAGGGTTTTTGAGTTGATTTGCGAAAGCAACCATAGGTCTTGACCTATGTGGGATTCGTGTGTTGTTTTGGTCATGAGTCGGATTTTAATGCGATACGGTGCGTTATGATATGTAGGTACCCCATGTGGACTTCGAAACGACAAGCAAGCGCGTGGCGACGTTGGCACCGGCGAGCGAGGACCAGGTGAGTAGATTTATATCTACGGGGAGAAGTCGGGTGGATGGCGTATAACACCCCCACAGTTCGTGGTGATGTATACGAATACGTATACACACACATATTTTGATTATATATATTATGTTGATATGAGACTTGATGATAAAGGTGGATTCTAGGTGTTCATGGATTAGTTTAGTGTTAGTTGCGAAACCCTAGAGTAGTTGTTACACCCACATACGCACGCACACACATGCATGCATCTATGTTATTACCTGTGCGTATATGGGGAGATGTGTTTATGTGTTCACCTGGGTATGGGACTAGGTGTTCACATACTGGATTTGCGGATGATACTTGGGATTGAGATGAGTCGATGAGATTTGAGTTGAGACCGTGAGATCGGTGATATGGCAGGATTCGTACTTGAGATACGTTCTGATGTTATAGCGGATCTTTGGATGACAATGCCATGTGAATAGTGATATTAGTAGTCTACTAGACGTAGGTCAGTACACCAGATGATGATCTTGATAAAGAGGATATCAAATGAATAGTGTGATGAGTGTGATATTGACCCGTATCCAAATTTGGGGATGCCGTACGACGGATTTACGTACGAGCTATATATTGATGATTGATCCGCACTCTTGACTTGGGATGTCTGATTATAGATATGGTATCGGATATGATATTATTGAGGCGGGATCACCGACTAATATATATACTGGTATGTATACGTATCGACTCAGATGTTAGGAGGTTTTCTTACCTGTAGTTCAGCTTGTTAGTTCAGCCGTATAATTTAGTATAGTTGTTAGACTAGATTAGACTCCTGCCTATTTCAAAACTAACGAATCGTGGGTATTTTAAAAGACAGGTCAAGGGATTTTACGGATATTTCAAAAGACGTATCTTTTCTTAAAAAACACCGTAGCCCTTATTTCCAAAACACCGCGATTCGTGTCATTTCAAAAGGCATTATTATAGGACTTATATTAGGGTAATGCAGTTTAGTTATCGTTGTGTCTAGTGTTCAGCTCCCGCATATTACTGCAGTTGCTCCGCATCGCATACTTATTGTAATTCATATTTCATTATTGATATCATGCTGTTAGGACACCATCACCATTACCGATGATGCGTATGTACTATGTACACTTACTTGCCGGCTCACACACATCTTCATCAGTAATTGCCATGTCACGTACACTTAGAAAATACTATTTCATTGACATAGGTTGTTAGATAATAGTTTAGACGTTGTAGTTATTAATTGTCACTTCATGCATACTGTTATTCATTGTTATTCTGCATTCATGGATTCTCATGCAAATATTCACTATTTTTCGTGCTATTGAGGCTTTGGATTCGGATTTCCATGAGATTTTCTGGATTTAGGGGAAAACCGCAAAACTTATACAAACTTCTTCTCTCTTTTTAAATAAAAAGCGCGGTTTTCCCAAGATGTATGAGTCGTCCACTATGAGTTTGCTGATGAATTTCGAGACCCGATTCGAGGAGACGGATGAACCGTTTCGGGTACATGGTGGACCCGGTAAGGTACCCCGGGGCAAGAAGGTCGTGTTGCTGACGTTGAGCCTGGCAGGGGAGCACTACCGACCGGTGATATTACCCGACACGTCGGATATCCGGAGGATACCTTCGTAGTCTTGAGATGGATGGTAGGGGCCGGTCTGGACTGACGGCGCCCTAGATATTGAGATTTGATACATTGAGATTTTGAGATATTGAGCTACTGAGATTTGATTGTCCAGGTCAGTCCGGGTAGCCGGAGCCTGAGATATTGAGATTTTGTGGATTTTTGTTTTTGTGTCGATGTTAGACACGGTTTATACTGATTTCCATATGATACCCCATTTAAAAAAAATACATAAATCTCACTGAGTTATGAAAGCAGTTTCTTTAGTACATGTACTCTGTTTTCATGCATTCATACATCATCCATATGATATATTGCTATCTGAGGCACTGACACGAGCACTTGGTATTACTGTTGTTTAGATGTATACCCTAGCCATTGTTATAGGCTGTTGGTTTTATATTTGAGGATATATATTGATCGTATGACCTAGGATTGCGTCATACATGCGATTCCTGTTCGTAGATGTATTCTATTCACGAGTTGGCAACTCACCCCCGTTGTGCCGCAGTTTCTTGCAGGTTTTGCCGTACAGGTTTCATTACGGCTTTGCTGGCACTGCTTCCTTCGGGTGACTTGCTAGTAGGTGGGTTTATTTGTATCATACCCATCATTAGATATTGTATATTATTATTCAGTTTTATCTAGAAGTTCCATCAACCAAACATGTATTTATTGAGATAGAGACCAGAGATGTTATTCTTTCGACCTTAGAGTCACGCGTTATATTTCTATGGAATTCTTGTTGTTTGAGTTTCCTTTTGAGTTTTTGATCCTCGCCCTTGGCGTTGTATATTATATTGCTTATGTGGTTGTGACCGTCGATTGACGAAGAGCTAGCTCCCGCTTGGGGATGCCTTTTTATTGATTTCGTATACTATTCATGTTGTATCCCGTTTGGGGGCCAGTATTTACAAAAGAGACTCTGCCGAAATTTTCAGGAAATATTTTGATGTTTTTAAAACCGCATAATTCGGCTTATGCTATTAAAATTACTTGATTTTAAATTGGTTTTCCTTCACTCTACCATTTTTCTTGGTTTGGATTTCTGGGTTTTCGGCTTACTTAGATTACGTACGCCTCGAGACGTTTCGTAGTTTATGTGCCGGTCATGTTCCGTATTTTCGGGACGTGACAAAGTTGGTATCAGAGCGTTAGGTTTTACCTTCGGAGCGTAGGATGACCCTTGGTTGATGGAATAGGTGACTAAAGTAGAGTGACGTACCATGGGTATGTTCCGCGGCATACTTACGATACGCTACTCCACTTAAGAAGCCTTAGGATGTACATTTCTTTGTTCAGTATCATATTCATTCCTGATCTAGCCTCATCGGTACCAGTTATGGATTTGCTGCCACGATTACGGGCAGGGAGGCTACGGCTAGAGTTGCGGTCAGCATGAGCTCGTCACGAACGAGGACTGACCAGGGCGTAATTCTGGCGACATACGATTGCATTGAGAGGCGTCGTCTGATTATGTTTTTATGCCATGAGCGTTTGGATAGATAGCTGTATGAGATTACTCGGACGTGCAGACCAGCGCCAGAGGATTGAGCGAATGATAAGAGGCCAGCCAGATTTTGATGACCGTTGGCGTATTGGTTATTCATGATGATTGAGGCACTGTTCAGCGTGCAGACGAATGAGCCAGTTGTTGCTGCGAACAACGAGATATTGTCCCAGATGTTGGAGCTATTGCAGTACGGGTTGTACTAAGAGATGATAGAAGGTCGCTAGTCACCCGAGGATGAATGGCTAGGACATGTGGTTTGTTCGCCTATCCCGATGCGAGGTCATCAGATAGATTGATTCCAGCTAGAGACGACTTCACGCGGAGACGTTGAGAGTCGACAGAGACGATCGAGTTTCAGCAACCTATTATTCCAAGTTTAAAGTATTCGGAAAGGCATGCAGGAAATTCTATGGACCCTCTAGAAGAATGAAACCCTAACTCGACTTAATGACCGTGTGAAAGCCTTTGAACCTTTGGGTTTGCGGCAGTTCCGCGGCGCCATTAGTGAGGCTTGGGTTTGCCCTTCTACGGCTGGACCATCGATGCTGTGGTACGTACTCGATACTGTTAAACTGTACCCAAGATGTTGAGCTCTTGGGGGATTATGATGTTTTGACGAATCGATCGGATGGTTCGACTTCATTCGGATGCTAGGTGGTGAGATGCATTTCTTGTGAGACTCCAGATACGAGGATAGCCGTTGGAGCGCAGTCCATGCAGCCAAAATGAGACGAGTCCGAAGCAGTCGACATTAGAGAAAGTGGAGCAAGAGGTTCGTACGAGATCTTGATGAGACGACGTTCCACTCCGCCGAGATCAGAGATGCGATACGCATGCTGAGGCATTGTGCTTGGATATACCTTCTAGAAGGAGTCGCGATGAGTATGCAGCCGTTCCGGAACAAGAAACAGATATAGTAAAGGACGATGACTTCTGGACAGTTCGGCAGAGACGAGATTTGGAAGAGGTCTCGACAGGACCTTTCTGGAATGAATTACGAGAAGACTAGGACCCAGGAGCGGTAATGTTGCGCACGCCGGCAGGCCAGTGTTCAAGATCGTCGACGGGACATGCTATGAGTGACCACGGCAGTTGTCCAGAGGTTCTTAGAGGAAGTGCTTGAGCGGGGACTATTCCGCCATATTTGATTTCAGTATTTTGGACGATCTATTCGCATGATTTATTTTGATGATTGAGTTTCATGATATTTGTTTCATGCGCCATGGTTGCACCTACTAAGTATTTACGATTTTTGCACAGTTGTTGCACTTGAGAAAGTTTTCGTGCCTTGGTTTCTCATATTTGTGATTTTATAGATTTCATACAGTTGAGTTGATTTGTGCGTATAGACGCATACGGTTTGGTTTTTGCACTCGGTATAGTTCACATATGCCTGCAGTGCAGTGATACGCATATTGTGCATTTAGATGCACTGGACTTCGATTTCGATTGTGATGTTCGATATTTGATTTGTGCACCTTGTGCACCCGATTTGATTTTGCGCATGTTCGGCGCTTGATATTGGATTTCATGATCTCGTGCATGATGGATGCACCTGATTTGGATTTTCGCGCATGTTTTGAGAAGCGATTTTGGTGCACACCAGATGCACTAAATCGAGATTTTTCGTGCGCGTCAGATGCAGCTGTCCTTGCTGTCAGGCACACACGTTGCCTATGACAGATGTTGTGTGCACACCCGATGCACTTAGATATTGTTTCTGTGCGCATGTATGGCACATATATGGATTTTGATTTCCGTGCATACCAGACGCACATAGAATTTATATGCATATTTTGGGAATTGATTTCTTATGGAGCAGTACGTTTTTATGATGATTGCTATGAGTTTTTGTACTGAGCAGGACAAGTCAGAGGACAGTACCTGAATATATTTTGCATGCATTGATAGTTATTGAAGGGATTTCCAAAAAAAAAAGCGAGCTATAGTCTCAGTATTTACCTACGTGTCTGATATGACACGAAATGTTTAAAAGAAGGAGACCCTTCTAAATTGTTTCGAAAATGGCGGAACGTACATATTAAACAAAGGATATATATATATATATAGTTATTTTCTTACAATAGACGTCCGCCACTGTGCAGTGCTTCGAGCATCGCACAGCGAATTGAAGAAGATTTGGCATGCATTGCTTCCAGATGTTTTAATGATGTATATCATATTCATTTTCATTTTGGATTTAGACATTGTGCCTTCATCATGACTCCGATGATTGCGGGATGCTTGACGGAGTTTTGATTTTGAGTGATATGCTCATTTTTCATGCGCCTGCGCTGCGCTACGATTTGTTTTATGTATTTATGATTTCGGAGCCCCGACGACTTGATGGTTTTGCTTAGATGATTTAGTATTTGGGGGGAAGTTTTAATTTAAATTCGGGGACCGAATTTCTTTAAGGGGGGAAGACTGTAACGTTTTGAAAATCGTTTCGGTGAAATTTCGGAAAATCGGTAAAATAAGGGGGTTTTCTGTAAAAAGTCAAAATACAAATATCTTTATTATAAAATTAAATATACATATTCTAGCTATGTAATTGCTAGTATTTGGTGTTTATTGAGCCACTGGTGAAATTTCAAATTTTCTGAAAAAAATTATTTTAATATTATTTTAAGCCGTCCCTAATATATTTAATTACGGAAAATTACAAATTGGAATGAGTTGAAAAAAAATTTGTTCATCATAACACATTAAACAAAATTTTATCATGTGGTTTATGAAATGAAATGGTTTGCCAAAACGGTTTAGAAAATATCGAAGAAAAATGGCTTAATTAGCGAAATTAGTGTTAATGGGAATTTGGGTAATACATTTATCTTTTCCCTAACCCACACACCCACACCCCACCCTCTCTCCCCCTCCCCATGTGGCTGTCCCACTTTGACAGCCCCTCCCTCTCTCTCTCTCTCTCCAATCACCTCACATTTCAAAAGAAAAGAAAAGAAAAGTCAAAGAGGTGTAGAATTTGTCTTTTCTCCCCACTTTCTTCACCTCTCTCTCTCTCCTCACTCTCCCCACACAACTTGGCCGAAAATTACTGTCCCCAATCAGCAGCAGCCCCTCCCCCAAATCCCCTCCATTTTGCATAAAACAAATCCACAATTTTGCCTCAAAATCCTTGCAAAATCAAAGCTAATTCAAAATCCAAGCCTTACCCATTATTTCTTGGCTACTATAGTATGATTCTTAGTGAAAAGTTTTCATTTTGGAGGCCAAAATTTTGGTGCTAGATTCATGTTTGATCTCTTGATCATGAGGTATAATTCTAACCTTTCTCTTAAATTGTTGTTAATTGCCTTAGGTTAGCTTAATTATATGTTTAAATCGGTTTTAATTAGTTCTAAGTGCATGATTTGAAATTCAAGAGAGGGGTTTGAATTCAAATTGGGGTTTTGTGTTGTGAGATTATGGTTGTGTGATATATTTGACATATTAGTGTTATGCTAAATCAAATCAAGTTGCTAGTTTGCTTTTCTTGTAAATTTTAATTGTGATAATTATATAAATTGCAAACTAGGTTTTAAAAATATATATATTTTGGTGAGATAAAAATCTAATTAGGGTATTCATAACATTATTAACATTTTAAATTGTAGTTTAATAGTTTAGTTCATGAAAATCCAAGCTAAATTGTTATTTGTGCATTTTTGCTATAAAATTGTTAAAATTGGGTATTTTGTAAACTAGATTTTTGGGGTTAATGAAATTTAATGAAATTTAATGAGATTAAATCGTGGAAATTATTTTATGACTTTTTTAAGATGTTAATAAGTATTATTGCCATTAGAATTGTTAAAACATCAAGTTTTGTACTAAAACGGTAAATTTTTGCTTGCTAGGTTTTCGGAAAAATAGCTTTTAAGGTGAGTTTGTGGTTTTTGTAAATTTTAACTTATTTCATATAATAATTAGTGATTTGTGAAACCGTGCTTGGTATGTTTAGTGTTTTTCTTGATCAATCGACGTTTGTACGCCGATGTCGAGGGTTTTTGAGTTGATTTGTGAAAGCAAACATAGGTCTTGACCTATGTGGGATTCGTGTGTTGTTTTGGTCATGAGTCGGATTTTAATGCGATACGGTGCGTTATGATATGTAGGTACCCCATGTGGACTTCGAAACGACAAGCAAGCGCGTGGCGACGTTGGCACCGGCGAGCGAGGACCAGGTGAGTAGATTTATATCTACGGGGAGAAGTCGGGTGGATGGCGTATAGCACCCCCGCAGTTCGTGGTGATGTATACGAATACGTATACACACACATATTTTGATTATATATATTATGTTGATATGAGACTTGATGATAAAGGTGGATTCTAGGTGTTCATGGATTAGTTTAGTGTTAGTTGCGAAACCCTAGAGTAGTTGTTACACCCACACACGCACGCACACACATGCATGCATCTATGTTATTACCTGTGCGTATATGGGGAGATGTGTTTATGTGTTCACCTGGGTATGGGACTAGGTGTTCACATACTGGATTTGCGGATGATACTTGGGATTGAGATGAGTCGATGAGATTTGAGTTGAGGACGTGAGATCGGTGATATGGCAGGATTCGTACTTGAGATACGTTCTGATGTTATAGCGGATCTTTGGATGACAATGCTATATGAATAGTGATATTAGTAGTGTACTAGACGTAGGTCAGTACCCCAGATGATGATCTTGATAAAGAGGATACCATATGAATAGTGTGATGAGTATGATATTGACCCGTATCCAAATTTGGGGATCCCGTACGACGGATTTACGTACGAGCTATATATTGATGATTGAACCGCACTCTTGACTTGGGATGTCTGATTATAGATATGGTATCGGATATGATATTATTGAGGCGGGATCACCGGCTAATATATATACAGGTATGTATACGTATCGACTCAGATGTTAGGAGGTTTCCTTACCTGTAGTTCAGCTTGTTAGTTCAGCCGTATAATTTAGTGTAGTTGTTAGACTAGATTAGACTCCTGCCTATTTCAAAACTAACGAATCGTGGGTATTTTAAAAGACAGGTCAAGGGATTTTACGGATATTTCAAAAGACGTATCTTTTCTTAAAAAACACCGTAGCCCTTATTTCCAAAACACCGCGATTCGTGTCATTTCAAAAGGCATTATTATAGGACTTATATTAGGGTAATGCAGTATAGTTATCGTTGTGTCTAGTGTTCAGCTCCCGCATATTATTGCTGTTGCTCCGCATCGCATACTTATTGTAATTCATATTTCATTATTGATATCATGCTGTTAAGACACCATCACCATTACCAATGATGCGTATGTACTACGTACACTTACTTGCCGGCTCACACACATCTTCATCGGTAATTGCCATGTCACGTACACTTAGAAAATACTATTTCATTGACATAGGTTGTTAGCTAATAGTTTAGACATTGTAGTTATTACTTGTCACTTCATGCATACTGTTATTCATTGTTATGCCGCATTCATGGATTCTCATGCATATATTCACTATTTTTCGTGCTATTGAGGCTTTGGATTTGGATTTCCATGAGATTTTCTGGATTTAGGGGAAAACCGCAAAACTTATACAGACTTCTTCTCTCTATTTAAATAAAAAGCGCGGTTTTCCCATGATGTATGAGTCGTCCACCATGAGTTTGCTGATGGATTTCGAGACCCGATTCGAGGAGACGGCTGAACCGTTTCGGGTACATGGTGGACCCGGTAAGGTACCCTGGGGCAAGAAGTTCGTGTTGTTGACGTTGAGCCTGGCAGGGGAGCACTACCGACCGGTGATATTACCCGACACGTCGGATATCCGGAGGATACCTTCGTAGTCTTGAGATGGATGGTAGGGGCCGGTCTGTACTGACGGCGCCCTAGATATTGAGATTTGATACATTGAGATTTTGAGATATTGAGGTACTGAGATTTGATTGTCCAGGTCAGTCTGGGTAGCCGGAGCCTGAGATATTGAGATATGTGGATTTATGTTTTTGTGTCGATGTTAGACACGGTTTATACTGATTTCCTTATGATACCTCATTTAAAAAAAAATACAGAAATCTCACTGAGTTATGAAAGCAGTTTCTTTAGTACATGTACTCTGTTTTCATGCATTCATACATCATCCATATGATATATTGCTATCTGAGGCACTGACACGAGCACTTGGTATTACTGTTGTTTAGAGGTATACCCTAGCCATTGTTATAGGCTGTTGGTTTTATATTTGAGGATATATATTGATCGTATGACCTAGGATTGCGTCATACATGCGATTCCTGTTCGTAGATTTATTCTATTCACGAGTTGGCAACTCACCCCCGTTGTGCCCCAGTTTCTTGCAGGTTTTGCCGTTCAGGTTTCATTACGGCTTTGCTGGCACTGCTTCCTTCGGGTGACTTGCTAGTAGGTGGGTTTATTTGTATCATACCCATCATTAGATATTGTATATTATTATTCAGTTGTATCTAGAAGTTCCATCAACCAAACATGTATTTATTGAGATAGAGACCAGAGATGTTATTCTTTCGACCTTAGAGTCACGCGTTATATTTCTGTGGAATTCTTGTTGTTTGAGTTTCCTTTTGAGTTTTTGATCCTCGCGCTTGGCGTTGTATATTATATTGCTTATGTGGTTGTGACCGTCGATTGACGAAAAGCTAGCTCCCGCTTGGGGATGCCTTTTTATTGATTTCTTATACTATTCATGTTGTATCCCGTTTGGGGGCCAGTATTTACAAAGGAGACTCTGCCGAAATTTTCAGGAAATATTTTGATGTTTTTAACACCGCATAATTCGGCTTATGCTATTAAAATTACTTGATTTTAAATTGGTTTTCCTTCACTCTACCATTTCTCTTGGTTTGGATTTCTGGGTTTTCAGCTTACTTAGATTACGTACGCCTCGAGACGTTTCGTAGTTTAAGTGCCGGTCATGTTCCGTACTTTCGGGACGTGACAGTATCCTTCTTATGGCATTATAGACTGGGTCAAATCAATGCGACACGACTAGCTATGTTGCATAAGGATGGATATTTAAATCCTTTTGAATTTTCATCTTATGACACTTGCCAGTCATGTCTCAAAAGCAAGATGACCAAAACTCCGTTTACGGGACACGGAGAAAGAGTTACCAAACTCTTGGGACTGATACATAGTGATGTATGCGGTCCCATGTCTACAAATTCCAGGGATGGTTCTTCGTACTTCATTACATTCACTGACGATATCTCTAGATTCGGATATGTGTTACGGATGAAACACAAATCAGAAGCTTTTGAGAAATTTAGAGAATAAAAACAAGAAGTCGAGAACCAAACCGGGAAAAGTATTAAAATCCTTCGATCTGATCGAGGATGTGAATATTTGAGCAATGAATTTCTGGACTTCCTAAAAGAGAATGGGATTCTCTCTCAGCTGACTCCTCCATATACACCACAGCACAACGGTGTATCGTAACGGAGGAACCGCACCTTATTAGATATGGTGCGCTCAATGATGAGTACAGCTGAGTTACCTATTTCCTTATTGGGATATGCGCTTGAGACAGCCATAGACCTATTGAATAGAGTTCCTATCAAATCTGTGCCTACCACTCCATATGAGATATGGAAATGGAAGAGACCACATCTTAATTACATTAAGATATGGGGTTGTCCGGCCTATGTCAAAAGACAAAATCCGGACAAACTCGAGGCAAGATCAGCCTTATGTAAGTTTGTAGGATATCCCAAAAATTCACAAGTGTATATCTTCTACCATCCCGAGGAGCAAAAGGTGTTTGTTTCTCGACATGCCACATTCTTAGAAAAAAGTTTTCTTATGAAACAGATTAGTGGCATTGAGGTAGAACTGGAAGAGGTTCCTGCGACACAAACTATAACAGAAGACTTGGTAGAACCAGAGGATTCAGTAGTACCCGACGAACCCCAGCCTCTCCGTCGATCCGGTAGGGTTTCTCATCCACCTGAGAGATACTACGGTTTTCTCATTGATGGTGGGAGCGAGAATTGCATCATGGTTGATGATGACCCAACTAGCTTCGAGCAGGCCATCACGAGTGGAGACTCAGTGAAATGGCTGGATGCAATGCGGTCCAAGATGGAATCCATGTACACCAACAAAGTATGGACTTTGGAAGTTGCTCCTGAAGGGGTAAAACCTATTGGGAGCAAGTGGTGTAAGTTATATGTATGCCCTAGAGGCCATTACTGTACATAGGATGTATATTGTAGTGGATGCTGGGACATATATAGGGAGGACTTTCTTGCTCGACATGATAGTATGCTATCTGGTTGCTCTTTAACTTAACGTGTATACTGTTTGTCTCTCTGTTACATGTTCGTAAAGCCCTTGGGATGTGTACTTGACTACCTGGACTATGATGCGGATCATACTAGTGGGGACATGGTAGTCCATAAGTACATCCTTCAAAGTCCCTAGTCGTGGGTGTATCGAGATGGGGCATCGATATACCAGAGTAGACTAGCGTATACCTTCTCGACCCATACAGATGGGCGATGGATGATCCCATATCCATTGGTGTTTGACATCAGAGATGATATACGGGTGCTCAGTGGAGACTGGGTATACTGGACGGACTCGCCGAGAACTCCCAGATGGTATTATACCTTACGTCAGATGGCAGTTCTCTGGTGACACTGGTACAGAGTAGTCTGTTGACCCGAGATCGTCATAGAGTCTTGTGTGGTTCCCACTGTGCTTTGATTTCCATCTTACCACGTCCAAGAGGGCGTGCAAAACGGTGGTTTTTGGGTGCATTCCCGAATCACATGAAGGCAATGAGCGATAGGAGGGGATTCGTCTCTCCCGGTATAGGGAGTTGATGTTGCGCTGTGTTCGATTGGCTATAACCGGAAATCCCTGGCCAGGGTTGCTGAGATTTACTGGTAAGTGTTACCAGTAGTTTCTCAAACTGTTATAGACCTCATATCGACATGACTTATCGAGCTATTGGGGTCTGACGTTTACCACCCCTAGGCGAGATATGCGACATATCAGACGATCAGACCGGACTGTACGGTAGTGATACTGGTTGGATTCACTGGAGTGTGAGCGGGCTTGCTCGTCGATCTTCTGATCGCTCAATACCCGGGTGGCCGTTACGTTTAGCAGACCGCTTGCGGCTTGTGGGTGTTTGATATGATCATCACCTGCTGCCGGCGTATTGACGAGTCTTTAGAGTCCTACACAGAGGTTTCCTGGCTCAAGCGAAACGAAATAGGAGCGCATATGAGATATGTGCGGGACCGAGAATAATGCGTGTATGTGATACCGTATTTCATTCTCGCGATGAATGTATCGAATGGTTGTATGCGATATAACCTAGTTATCGAATCGAGGATTGATTCGATAAAACGATATATTCGATATTAGTCGGTTATATGCGATATGACCGGATCGTTAAATCAAGTGTTGATTTAATGATTTAATGCATAAATATATATTTGATATATTACTTTGCATTAATTAGTATTGGTTCACTTAAGATGGATTTTCTCACTCGGATGTGCACATTGTATATACGATATAATTTTGTGCACTAGTTTGTATCATGTTTGATGATGCATGCTAAATTGGCTAAGTGTAAAGATTAAACCATGGTTGTGTAATGGTTAGGGTTTTGTTTTTACTTATTCATTTATTTATTTCATTTATTCTTTTTGGAAAATAAAATGCATAAAGAGAAAATGGTGGCTTTCATTTGTTTCTTTCATGAAGATTCATGAAGGTTTGACTAAGTCACCATTTTGTCTCATGCTTAACGCTAACCACTCCATTTAACCATAGTCCACTCTCTACACCTAACTATGGTTTTGTTTATGATAAGTTTTCATTTTCTATTCTATTTTAAATTAACTTATCATATTCATTATCTTCTTCTTCTTCTTCACTTCATGAAGAAAAAGCTTGACCATCAATGGTGATTGATGAAAAAGAGTGAGAAATCCAATTCTAAAGTGAACCCACTTCCTATTTCTTCATCCTCTACCTCTTGCCAAGTAGTAGAGTGTGTTTTCTTCACAAGTTTCAAGACTTGGTGAAGTGGGAGCTTGATCTTGTGATGCTTCGACGTAGATCATCTTCGGCACGAAGCCGACGACCTTACCCGCCCATTTCTCCGATGAAGCCGACACTAGAGCCCGGGATCCGATTTGTACAGCGGAGAGGACTTCATCACGGAGCCATGGAGGTGGAGGACCTGATCTACAAAGGTTGTATTTCCGTACTATTAGTTAAAGTAGTTAACTAATTGCTTTGTCGCCTAAACTTCTAGCCAACGATCCGTATTAGGGTTTCTCGGCACCCATAAAATTTGAAATTGGCATGGTTGATGCCTTGTGAGACCTCATTAGAGTGCCTAGGAACCCTACAGTGATATCAGAGCCTAGCTAGAGCCTTAGGCGATGCGTAGACGGAGTTTGATACCCGATCGAACCGAAACCCCGATTCCAAAATGCGCTCTGGACTTTTTCCAAAAACTGGGATTTTTGTGAATTAAAAATTGCTAAAAAATTCAGTAGGAAAAACTAAGAATTACGGTGCAAAAATTATCACATGATTCCATAAAAGTGCGGCGGAACCGCGGCATTAGCTTGCTAATGCGGCGGTTCCGCGGCCCTTTTGTCTTATCTGTCATTAATTCTTGCACAGTAACTCCTATATTTTAGTGCTGGATTTTATGGGAATTTTTAATTTGAATTGAAGAGTTGAATTTTCTGGGGTGTTTTGGAGCGTACATGATTCGATCGGATTATCAGACTTTGTCTATGTGGCTTTCCGGATATTTTAAAATATGTTAAAAAGTTCGATCGGACATAAATACCCACTTTTTCCCCTGTCGGGAAATTTCCAAGTGTTGGATTTTTCCGTGGTTTAAAGACGTTCGAAGTAGTGCAAGTAACGCGATGGTCCCTCTAGAAGACAACAAAGCTTAACTCGATTATGTGACCGTCTTGAACTGCCCTTTGAACCTTCGGGTTTGGGGCAGTACGGCGTGCCATATGTGAGGCGTTGGCTTGACCCTTCTACGGCTGGACCGTTGGTACTGAGGCACGAACTGAATGTTTTTAGACTTGTTTCATGTGTTGATCTGTATCGGGAAAACTTGGGTGTTCGATTGTTCGATCGAAAAGTTTAACATTTTCTATTTATCTGGAATGTGATACAATAATTGGAATTCACAAGTAGTTATGAGATAACTGAATGAATGTTATAAATCTAGCAGTTTAGTCTCACTTGATCGGTTGCCACGGAATTTTGATGTGATCAAAAGTCCGTCGCAATCACGTAGCGTACGCGGATACTCGCCGGGTAAACTTAATAGACAGCCTCGCTCCATAGGCCCGACCAAGTGACTGTAGGAGAACCCCATCGCCGAAAGCATCCGTTCGGGTGCTCGCGGCAGCGGTGTTCCGCCTTGGTCACTTCGTCGACGGTATCGGGGGTGCGACCGCCTACTAAAGTTTGCGACGAGCATTCGATCAGGATGTCGGGAATCTTGTTGAATTGCCCGACTTTATATTGAAAAGTGTTTTCGATTTTGAGTCTAAAATGCGGGGTTTATAATTGTTAGGCATGTGATGTCTAAGGAATTCATTTGGTCAGGCATGCGATGTCTGAGGAGGTTGCGGATTCCAACTGTTGTAGTTTTACACTTTCTTTTCTGTGACCGTAAGTGTAATATGTGACATCGCCGGTTTCGTTGCTATATGTCAACGACAATTGGGATGCGCATATTTACTTACGTTGATGACATGTGATGTTATGTGTTGCTGGATATGTTATATTGGATCGTCGTGTTTGAATAGCCGGGGGTTTTTATATGAGATGAGTGTTTTTCATTTTCATTCATGTAAAAACTTGTATGTAATATTCTTTTATTGGGGCACTTCCAGGTTGCGGAAGATGTCACCCTTTGTATATTATTTACTTTTCCGCACTAGGATAGACCCAAGGAGGGGAGCACAAGTAACCGGGTTTTGGAGTCCAGTGGGAGACCTACTCGAGGAGTCGAGTCCGGGTTTCCTAACTCTAGAATTGGTAGGGTTGCTTGCCGCTCTCGTAGGGGTCTAGGGGTGTGGGTTTGGCTATTCATCACGACCGTGGAATCCGTGTTTTATACTGGCTCGTATTGAAAACACGGACGACCTAGTATATCCAATATTTCATATGTTTCTTCTGCTGCGATATCTGTGATGTGATCATGTGATGTTCTGTGATACATACAGTATATAGTATATATGATATATTATATAGGCGTTACTTATGTTTTACACCCGCGCTAGCCCTGCCCCGCTCTGCCGTTAGTTACCTAACCTAACGGTGCACGAGGGGACATCGAGGCGAATGCGGATGGCATAAGTGTACGTCGTATTTATCTGTAATGTTTAGGTAACTTAAATGTTGGGACTTCATTAATGTGATTAATGAAATAAAAGAAACCTAAGAAGTTGTAGAATCGAATTTCAAAATAAAACAGGTAGCTACAGTTCTTTCTTTGCACAGAGGTATATGTGATATATCCTGCACCTTATTCGATGAGGAAAGGACCGAGATCCCTTCACCGGGAGTGACTCCTTTAGCAATAACTGGCAGATGCTACACACTCGGTTTGTCTTTTGATTGCTTTTAAGAGTTTTTCCTTTGCACAGAGATATATATGATATATCCCGCACCTCATTCGACGAGGAAAGGACCGACGATCCCTTCACCGGGAGTGACTCCTTTAGCAAAACTAGAAAAGCCTCAAAAACACTCCATTTTAAAATCATTTGATTCTACAACGATATCAAGTTCATTACGCAATAGGTTTTCAGAAAAACCTGTCGTAACCCTCCATCATTTCAGATAAGTCTTGTTTAGTATTCGTGCTGCGTTTGTTGACCTTGTCAAGGCGCAGTGTGCGGTAGCTAACCAGTATTTATCTGCTTATGCATATGATGCAGATTGGGTTAGGGTAGTCGTGCGGCCTTGTTGACCTTGTCAAGGGTCGTGCGGGTGGGTTTGATTCAATCAAGAAATGACGGGTTGAACTTAACTTGCGGTCTATGGTTTGTTGACCTTGTCAAGGTCATAGATCGTTCGGGGCAAAATATATCGGGAATTTCAAGTGTTGAAATTTGCAATGAGATTGCATACCTTCTATGAGATAGTTGGATCCCGATACCCGCTACGAGTAAGAGTTACTCCTGGGAGAGTTTTACACATTACAATTAGCCGATCAAGTAGGTGTCTAGAAAGGTGTCAACGGGGTTACGCCTCTGGAAAAACGAGGTTTACATTAATTAGGTTCGTGCGAAAGCACGGGGGACCTCCCTCAAAGTACCGACACTGGCCTGGCTGAAAGATTGGCGAACTTGTATTGTGTAATTAATCCCGGCTAGTCTTTCCTTTTAGGGTTTGAAGGAAGATTTGATAAAAAGCAGTGGGAGCCATCCTGATTAGATAAAATAATAACCAATCTATTCTTGCAAGAGCGCACGCTGAGTGTTTTTCTTCTCTCTCTCTCCAGGTAGCGACCATATCACGCCTTAATCAAGATAATAATACGGAAATATTGACCGAACCTGCTTGTTATACTGAGCTGGGGAACGTTGGTCCCGCTCCAACTTATAATTGTTATAAGACAGAGCAGGAAATTGGGGATTACCAGAATTCCCGTGCCGCCCAAACGAAGAGAGTGCATGCTGATGCATCATCTTCGGGTATGTTCATTACAGAGAACTGTTTCTCAGTATCCTTTACGTCCTGGGTATGAGATACCGGATCAGGATCCCAGGTATGTAATCTGTTACATAGGGCTACAGAAAGGTAGAGAACTGAGAACGGGTGATAAGTTTCATGAGGCAGAAAACGGTGCAAGAGTTGCAGCCAAGTCTGTAAGTCACTGTCACCCTGTATTACAAATACATTGATTCTGAACGAATGTTGTTAGATACCGAACCTGATATACAAAATCATATCACTCTCTTTATTAGTAAAGAAATGATAAAATTTTGTATTGTTGGATAATGTTTTGAACATTTCCTATATCAAAAGTTGATCGGTTCAGGCACGTTATCTAAAAGCATTGATGTTCTAAATCAAACTACAGTTCTTAGTATATGGAACACACACAAGAGGAAGAGTTCAGAAATGAACGAATCCTTCTTGATGCATTGTAGACTAGGTCATATCAATGTGACCCGACTAGCTGAAGTTACATAAAGATGCATATTTAAATGAGTTTGAATTTACATCTTGTGAAACTTGCCAGTCATGTCACAGAGATAAGATGACCACAGCTCTGTTTATTGGAAATAGAGAAAGAGTTAGTGAACTCTTGGGATTGATACATGCCGATGTATGTAAGGTCCCCTGTCTATACATGCCAGGACTGGTTCTTTATACTTCATTACGTTCTCTGATGATCTCTTTAGATTCAGACATATGTTCTTGTTGAAACACATGTCCGAACCTTTTTGAGATATTCACAGAATATAAGTTAGAAGTAGAGAACCAAAATACGGGTATAAGTATTATGTCCTATGATGAGATCAAGAAGGAGAATACTTGAGCACGGAATTCCTGGACTATTCTAAAGGAGAATGAGATTCTCTCTCAGCATTACTCCTCCGTATACACCATAGCACGATGGTATATCGGGGCGGAGCAGATACACCCTATTTGATATGGTGTGCTCTATGATGAGTACAGCTGAGTTACCTTTTTCCTTTTGGGAGTTATGCACTTATGAAGTTGCATACCTATTGAATAGGGTTCGAATCAAATCAGTTGCCTACCACTCCATATGAGATATAGAAAGGGAAGAGCCCATGTCTTAAGCTAGTTAAGATTTGGGGTTGTCCGGGTTATGTTTAAAAGCAAAATCCGGACAAGCTCGAGGCAAGGTCTGTTATGTAAAACTGGAAATGTTCCAGCTATACAAACAACAGCAGATGATTTGGCGGAACCAAAGGATTCAGTAGATTCCAACGAACCTCAGCCTCTCCGCCGATCTAGTAGGGTTCCTCACCCACCTGAGAGATACTTCGGTTTCTCTATGATAGTGGGAGCGAGGATTGCATCATGAGATGATGACCTAACTAGTTTCGAGCTGGCCATCAGGAGTAAAACTCTGTAAGAATGGCTGGATGCTTAGTGATCTGAGATGGAATCCTTATACACCAACAAAGTATGGACTTTGGTTGCTATATCTGAAGGGTTAAATCCCCATCAGGAGCAAGTATATCTTGAGAAGATTACTTGGTGTATATGGAAAAGTTGAGACTTTCAAAGCTAGACTTGTTAAAGCTTTTCGTCATCGACCAGGCGTGGATAATGATGAAACCTTTTCAAGTGGCTATGCTTAAGTCCATCCAGATCCTACTTGCCACGGCTACATACCATGACTGCGATATCTGGCGGTTGGGTGCCATGACTACTTTTCTAAATAATGATTTAGAAGAGAACGTCTATAAGAACACAGCCAGAGGGCTTCGTAAACAGTGGGAGCAGCGGAAACGTGTGCAAGATGTTTTATAGGATAAAGCAGGTATCGCGGAGTTGGAACGTCTGTTTTTGATGAATTAGTCAAAGAGTTTGACATCATCAAAATGGTAGATGAACCTTGTATATACAAAAAGGTAGTAGGGAGTATGGTGATGATCCTCGTAGAGTACGTGGATGACATACTCTTGATAGGGAAGGAGTTTCCTATGCTACGCTCGATCAATCTCCGCTTATCACAATGATTCTCCACATAGGATCAAAGTGATACCTACTAAATCCTGGATTTTGGATCTCTGAGATAGATCCAAATGGATGTTAGGATACTCACTAGTTGTAGTGAGATGGTATCAGTTGATCCTGGGGAAAATCACTGGAAGTGTTCTAGGGTGATAAACACAACTGAATGTCAGTCACGGGCATTGTCTTTACCCTCAGTAAAGGGACGGTATGTTGGAAGAGTTCCAAGCTAGATACCGTGACATACTAGATGATAAAGGCAGGATACATCGCTACTAAAGATGCTACCAAAGAGGCTGTTTGGGTGTATATTGGTTCATGAGATGAACTAGGTTCCTACCTTTGTGAGACAATGGAGTTGTGGCTTATGCCAAGGAACGCCCATCCCATCAGTGATCCAGACAAATTCTAAGGCAGTATCACCTGATCATGGAGATAGTTGATCTCCAAGGAGATCGAGGTTTGGAGAGTAGACTCAGAGGACAACACAGCGGATCCACTCACAAAGGCCTATTCCCAGAGAGAGATTTTTATGGGATGGTTGAGTATGAGATACTGCAACCACTGCTACAGATGGCCCTAGTGCAAGTGGGAGATTGTTAGTTATATGTATGCCCTAGAGGCCATTACTGTACATAGGATGTATATTGTAGTGGATGCTGGGACATATATAGGGAGGACTTTCTTGCTCGACATGATAGTATGCTATCTGGTTGCTCTTTAACTTAACGTGTATACTGTTTGTCTCTCTGTTACATGTTGGTAAAGCCCTTGGGATGTGTACTTGACTACCTAGACTATGATGCGGATCATACTAGTGGGGACATGGTAGTCCATAAGTACATCCTTCAAAGTCCCTAGTCGTGGGTGTATCGAGACGGGGCATCGATATACCAGAGTAGACTAGCGTATACCTTCTCGACCCATACAGATGGGCGATGGATGATCCCATATCCATTGGTGTTTGACATCAGAGATGATATACGGGTGCTCAGTGGAGACTGGGTACACTGGACGGACTCGCCGAGAACTCCCAGATGGTATTATACCTTACGTCAGATGGCAGTTCTCTGGTGACACTGGTACAGAGTAGTCTGTTGACCTGAGATCGTCATAGAGTCTTGTGTGGTTCCCACTGTGCTTTGATTTCCATCTTACCACGTCCAAGAGGGCGTGCAAAACGGTGGCTTTTGGGTACAGTCCCGAATCACATGAAGGCAATGAGCGATAGGAGGGGATTCGACTCTCCCGGTATAGGGAGTTAATGTTGCGCTGTGTTCGATTGGCTATAACCGGAAATTCCTGGCCAGGGTTGCTGAGATTTACTGGTAAGTGTTACCAGTAGTTTCTCAAACTGTTATAGACCTCATATCGACACGACTTATCGAGCTATTGGGGTCTGACGTTTACCACCCCTAGGCGAGATATGCGACATATCAGACGATCTGACCAGACTGTACGTGTAGCGTCTTGAAAAGTCGTTTTGGTGTTTTCCTGAAAATCGGTGAAAATTCGGTATTTTTCCGAAAACCGTCTTTCTCGTTATTTTGCAGTTTAGGGCTAATTATACTTAAAATGGATAGGTAATTGCTTGTTTTTAGTAGCTAATGAGTTAATTATGAAATTCTGGTCGTTTAAAAATTTTCCCTAATTTTTCAATTTTTTAATATTATTTTAAGCCGGTAGGAAAATACATTAATTAGCGATAAATACAAATTTTTCCGGGCTAATTTTAATCTTTAAAATTATGATAATTAAAATCTAGTGGTAACATAAATTTTTAGTATTTTATTTTGATTTTTAACAAATTTCTAGTATAGAAAGCGAAATTATTGAATTTTAAGCTAAAACTTGCAATTTTTGACTTGTAGGGGGTCTTTTTGCATAAAACTTCTTTTGTAAAACCCCTCTCTCTCTTCCCTCAGCCCTAGGACAGCCCCACATTGTTCAAGTCCAGAAATTTCTGGCCTCACCTTGCTTTTTCTTCATGTGTGTAATTGTTTTGTTTAGGAATTTATTTTATAAATAGTTGTTGAAGTATGGTGCTTCGACTTTTGGGAGAGTTGACCAATGACTTTTCCTACACACCCACACCCTCCCCCTCACCTCATACTGGCCGAAACCTGCACCCCCTCCTCTTCATCTCTTTTCTTTTCATTTCTTCAAAATTCTTCAAGTTTAATTCATCAAAAATTGCAATTTAAAGCTTACAAATTAAACCCATCCTTCATCTTTCTTTTCCTTCACCTCCCTAGCTTGGATCTTGATGCCTGAGGCCATCATTTGGAGCAAATTTATTCTTGCTAGATCTCAAATTGAGTTATAATTTCCATCAAGTTAATTTCTTTTAACTAAATTCCTTTAATTATATGGTTTTAGTGTTAAAAGTTTAGTTAATTTCTAATCTAGTTTATAAAAGAGTAGTTTGTTTTAAACTAGGGTTTTTGAAGCCATGATAGTTAATTAAATTTTTTTGTAGTTAATCTAGTTGTTACTTAACTAATCTTTATGGTTACCTTGCTTAAGCGGCTTCCTATTAACCTAATCTATGTTAAACTTGGGTGAAATTGCATTAAGTTTGCTAATTTACCAAAATCTAGAAGAGGGTTGTGTATGGATTGTGAGTTGTGAAGCATGATAAATGAGTTGAATTAGGGTTTAAAAACCATTATTTAGTTGATTAAATCTAATTTGTTATCTAGTTGTTTTGCTAACCTAATCTAGAAGGTTAACTTGCTAATTGAGTTATAAATTAGTGTTAATTTAAGGTTTTCATATATAGTTTGGATTAAGAATTGCTAGGTTAGATAATTCAAGTAATGGTTGTTTATGGAAAATAGGTTTTGAATCTTTGCTAATGTGTTGTAATTATAGTGTTTGTAGATAGCTTGTTGTGTGGTTGGATATTGTGTTGGATTGTGATAACCGTATCGCTAATTTTCGATTTTTGCACCAAAATTGCTAGTTTGTGCTTACTAGGTTTTTATTAAACTTATTTGGTGAATTATTTGTGATACCTTGGGGATGTTTTTAGCATATCCTATGACGTTTAGGATGCGTGAGCGCGGAGTTTTGAGTAGTCGGGTTTTAGTTTTGCCGGGCGACCAAATCGGCGTTTTTTGGCAGTTTTTGCGATTTTCGCGTGTGTTCCGCGCACTTTGTGCACGTTGTACCTAGCTAGCGAACATTAGTAGTTTCGTTGGGGTTTTGCGTCATTCTTGATATGTAACCTTATGTTTGGTATTGATGTAAATTCCAGGTTCGGTCGCGGAGACGTCAGACGCGGCGCGAAAGGGGAAAGCGGTGATTGGACACAGCTAGCCAGGGATTCCTGTGAGTAGATGTAACATCTACGGGGGACTATCGTTGGATGGCGCAAGCCGCCCGATAGCTTTAGTATCTTACAAGATTCTTAGTGATGTTAGAAATTAGGGGTGAAATACGTATATGATTATTTGCTGCATCCATGCATTATATTGACATACATATACGAAACCATGTTATAGGACACCTGCACTATTGCCAGGGTTTTTATATGCAGCACGAGCACTATTCATGCTTACACACACACCCTGGTAATTGCCATGCCACCACACTAGATAACCTTTAAATCTAAACCTTTTACTAAATGATACTTAAACTTGTGCTATTGCCTTTAATTCCATAAAATGAAACCGTAGGATTGCTATTCATGTGCATGTACTTCATCATATTAATTGTTCATGCCTAATCTATTAATCACACATCGCAACTTGATTATTGATACCATATGCATTCATTATCATTGATATATGCACTTATGAGGATTTCTTGAGATTTTATGATATTTCTGGATTTCGGAGGAAAGCCGCAAAATTTCTAAACTTATTATATTTTTAAAATATGTAAATTGCGGTTTTCTAGTGATGTAAGTGTCGTCCACCATGAGTTTGCTGTGGTTTTGGAAATCCGTGTCGAGGAGTGGAGGAACCGGCACGGGTACATGGTGGGCCCGGTAAGGTACCCCCGGGGCAAGAGGAATGTGGTGTTGACGTTGAGCCTGGCAGGGGACGGATTACCTACCGGTGACTGTTTGGGACGGCGGATATCCAGAGGATACCGACCGTGGCCGCTAGATGATGAGATATTGATATTTGAGATGGGTCAGTCGGACGGCTGAGGCCAGAGACACTATGACATGGATTTATGAGATTTGAGACAGCTTTTAGGTGTCGTTGCTGGACACCGGTTCTCGTCGATTCCTTGAGTATTATGCTGGCATTCTAAAAGAGTTTCAAAAACAAAAAGAGATAAAATATTTCTTATAGATACCTATTGAGATCTCAGATATTCATGTTGCATACATATTCGTACACTGATGTTGTATACACACCTGCTAGTGCATCCATTCATACCTGTATTTTAGATGCTAGGATGCTTGTGTGCATGCATACGATAGCCTTTGTAGATGTTATTTATTACTCACGAGTTGGCAACTCACCCCCGTTGTGCCACAGCCTTTTGCAGGTCCGCTCCGTCAGTACAGTAGCGGCGGGCGCACTTGTTCTTTTGCCTCTTTTGCCTGGACTCGAGGTTTTGCTCATAGGTGGGTCATGTTATTATTTTTGTACCACCTTGTATATTCTTTGTATCTAGTGTACTCCATCTACTGTTTCTACCAGTATTATTGTATTGACCTAGAGATGAGACTGTGAGGTTTGTGGACTTTTATGCTGTATTTTGGGGTCGAGCTCACTTGAGTCGACATGCTGTTTTTTTCTTATGCTTCATTATGATTATTTTGCTAGTTGTTGCTTTATATTGCGTGGGATTTGTGACCGCCTTGTGGCGAAGAGCTAGCTCCCGCTTGGGGATGCCCTATTGTGTTGGATTCATATATATTTTGTTGTACCCATTTTGGGGGCCAGTATTTACAAAGGAGACTCTGCCGAAATTTTTGGAAAAATTGGTATTGTTTTTAAAAAGGGTTTTACATGACTTATTTGATAAACTGCTTTCAATTGATTGGGTTTTCTTCACTCTTTTTCTTAATTGGTTTTGTTTTCTGGGCTTTGGCTTACTTATTTTACGGACGTCTTTAGACGTTTCGTACACTTAAATGCCAGTCACGTTCCGTACCCTGCGGGTCGTGACAAAGTTGGTATCAGAGCGATAGGTTTTACCTTTTGAGTGTAGGATGACCCTTGGTAGATGGAGTAAGTGACTTAAGTAGGGTAACGTAGCGTGTGTATGTCCGCGGCATACTTGCGATACGGTACTCCGCCTAAGTGACTTTAGGATATACTTGCTTGAAAATTCCTTCTTCAATTCCGTGTATCCTATGATCCTATTGCACTGTTCTTATTACCCCTTTTCCTGTAACAGCCACTATGCCGCCGAAGGCTACGAGGGCACAGAGGGCTGCCGCCAGAGACGAGATTCGAGCTGGCTCGTCCGAGACTAGGACTGAGCAGGGTGGTATGCCTACGCCGTAGGGACAAACCGATCCACCTTCCCCAGGCCGTATGGATAGGCTCGAGACTGGTATGGAGGAGTTGCGACAGATGATGGGAGGCATGCAGGAGCTACGTCAGATGGTAGGATCCCTAGTTGCAGCCAGTCGTACACCGAGGCCGGATGACGTACCTACTACATCACAGACGACCATGATACCTGCTCCTACTACTACCACCGTGACCATCCCGGTTTCACTACAGGATTTCATGAGGCTGAGACCTCCAGTATTCACCGGCACCGAAACAGCGGAGGACCCACAGACGTTCCTTGACAGTTTAGCCAGGATCTTCCGTTCGCTGAGATGTTCTGATGATCGATGGGTAGAGCTTGCGAGTTTCCGATTAGAGGGTCTCGCGCAGACATGGTGGGAATCAGTCTTGAGAGGTCGAGCTGCTGGTCTACCGCCTATGACGTGGGCCGAGTTTACAGCGGTCTTTCTAGCCCGTTTCCTTCCAGAGAGCGTTCGTGACGCCATAGCTCGTAGCTTCGAGGCCTTAGTCAAGACACCTGGGATGACGGTGTCTGAGTATGACATCCAGTTTACACAGTTATCCCGATATGCTCAGTATTTGGTGGATACCGAGGAGAAGATGGTGAAGAGGTTCGTACAAGGACTTGATGCCCAGCTATATCTTGCCATTGGCGCCCAGCACTACGACACTTATTCAGCTGCTATGGATACGGCATTGCGGATGGAGGCACGCATATCACGGACTTCGGCCGTTTCTGGGCCGAAGAGGATTCGCACCGATGTACCGTCTCAGAGGCAGCGCGCCAGATTCTTTCCGAGAGATAGGCCTGGCAGAGGATTTGGGCGGGGACAGTTATATGGTTCTTATCCCCAGGGGCAGCAGCCGTCGCCAGGGTGTTTTGGATGCGGGAGTCCGCACCATCTTGTCAGAGACTGTCCGGTGAGACGACAGGGAGCAGCGACAGTTCCGCATGTGACCCTACCACCATCACCACCCCCTCCTCAGAGAGCCCTACTTCCTACCCCAGGCGATGCTCCACGCCAGTTAGGTGCACCGAGAGGCCGTGGACGCGGCGGTCCTGTTCAGAGAGGACGAGGAGGCAGAGGCCGAGGTCGAGGTCAGCCCGCTATCGGTGGAGGACAGGCCCGAGTTTTTGCTTTGACACCGCAGGATGCGCAGGCATCCAATGCCGTTGTGACAGGTACCTTGCCAGTTTGTTCTTTCGACGCCCGGGTATTATTCGACCCAGGTTCCACACATTCGTACGTATCTACACACTTTGCACCGATGTTGGGCCGTGATTCGTCGTCGTTAGATCATCCGCTTGTTGTTAGTACTCCGGTAGGCGAGTCGTTTGTCGCTCGGTTTGTATTTCGTTTGTGTTCCGTTCGTATCGGGGAGAGGGATTCATCGGTTGATTTGATTCTCCTCGATATGTTGGACTTTGATGTGCTTTTGGGCATGGATTGGCTAGCCACTTGTTATGCTTCGGTGGACTGCCGTGAGAAGGCAGTCATATTTAGCTTTCCGGGAGAGCCAGTCCTTGTTATTCAGGGAGACCGCAGTGTCACCCTTCCCAGCTTAATTTCGTCTCTTCGCGCTGGTCAGCTCTTGCGGAAGGGATGTCAGGGATTCTTAGCATGTATTTGTGATACTCGAGCTGCATAGGTTCCGTTAGACCGGGTCCCGGTAGTTTGTGAGTTCCCTGATGTTTTCCCTGATGAGCTACCTGGGCTACCGCCTGAGCGCGATGTTGAGTTCTGCATTGATTTGATTCCCGGCTCCGGGCCTATTTCTATACCGCCTTATCGGATGGCCCCGGCAGAGCTTCGAGAGCTGAAGGATCAGTTGCAAGATTTGTTAGATAAGGGGCTAATTCGACCGAGTGTTTCTCCGTGGGGTGCTCCGGTCCTGTTTGTGAAGAAGAAGGATGGAAGTTTGCGCTTATGTATCGACTACCGCCAGCTGAACAAAGTTACCGTTCGGAACAGATATCCGTTGCCGCGCATTGATGATTTGTTCGACCAGCTTCAGGGTGCGGGGTATTTTTCGAGGATCGACTTGCGATCAGGATACCATCAGCTGCGAGTTCGACAGGAGGATATACCGAGGACAGCTTTCCGCACGCGCTACGGCCACTACGAGTTTTTGGTGATGTCGTTCGGACTCACCAACGCCCCAGCAGCATTCATGGATTTGATGAACCGTACATTCAGGCCGTATCTTGACTTGTTCATCATCGTGTTTATCGACGATATCTTGGTGTACTCCCGGAGCAGAGAGGAGCACGAGCAGCACTTACGGATTACGTTTCAGACTCTGAGGGAGCACCAGCTGTTCGCAAAGTTCTCCAAGTGTGCGTTCTGGCTGGACAGCGTCGGATTCTTGGGTCACGTGGTTACGAGAGACGGCATTTGTGTAGACCCGAAGAAGATTGAGGCTGTTCAGCAGTGGCCCCGACCTACATCGGTTACTGAGATCCGTAGTTTTCTAGGCCTGGCGGGCTACTACAGGCGTTTTGTTCAGGACTTCTCCCGTATAGCTGCACCTTTGACCGGTTTGACCCGGAAGGGAGTTCCTTTTGTTTGGACAGAGGAGTGCGAGCGCAGTTTTCAGCAGCTACTGACTTGTTTGACTACGGCGCCGGTATTATCTTTGCCTTCGGGATCAGGCGGATTTGTTGTCTACTGTGATGCTTCGCGAGTGGAATTAGGATGCGTATTGATGCAGCATGGCCGGGTGATCGCTTATGCTTCTCGGCAGTTGAAGAATCATGAACAAAACTACCCCACTCATGATTTGGAGATGGCTGCAGTGGTCTTTGCACTGAAGATTTGGCGACATTACCTATACGGCGAGTCGTGTCAGATATTCACCGATCACAAGAGCTTAAAGTACATATTTCAGCAGCGAGACCTGAACCTCAGACAGCGTCGTTGGATGGAGTTGGTGAAAGACTACGACTGCGAGATCTTATATCACCCCGGCAAGGCGAATGTGGTGGCAGATGCGTTGAGTAGGAGGCCCGGGGGTAGTCTATCCTTTTTGCGCGCAGTGCAGAGGCAGTCGTCAGCAGATTGGCAGATGTTATGCGACAGCCGGGTTGAGTTCGAGTTCACTCAGACAGGGGGATAGCTCGCGCATGTTCGTGCACGCCCACAGTTGCTTGACCGTATATGTGAGGCACAGCGCAGTGACGACCGTTGCTCAGAGATCGTGGCACAGATGGGACAGGGCAGATTTTCCGAGTTCGTGATTGACGATCAGGGGATTTTACGATATGGATCTAGACTGTGCGTACCAGATACTGATGGATTGCGGCGCGACATTCTTGAGGAGGCACACCGATCAGTGTATAGTGTCCACCCCGGTTCCACCAAGATGTACCATGATATAAGAGAGACCTACTGGTGGGACGGGATGAAGAGGGACATTGCGGAGTTCGTTTCGAGATGCCTGACTTGTCAGCAAGTCAAGGCCGAGCACCAGAGGCCCGCAGGAGAGCTACAGCCGTTACCCATTCCAGAGTGGAAATGGGAACAGATTTCGATGGACTTCGTTGTAGGTCTACCCAGGACCAGTCGAGGGTACGACTCCATCTGGGTGATCGTGGATAGATTGACGAAAGCGGCTCACTTCCTACCAGTGAAGACCACTTTCAGCTTCGCTCAGTATGCTCAGCTCTATATTGACGAGATCGTGCGACTACATGGCGTACCGACTTGTATCGTGTCAGATCGAGGCACTCAGTTCACCAGCCGACTTTGGCAGAGACTTCAGGAGGCTTTGGGCACTCGTTTGAGCTTCAGCACAGCGTTTCATCCGCAGACAGACGGACAGTCAGAGCGGACCATTCAGACTATCGAGGACATGCTCAGAGCGTGCGTTTTAGACTTTGGTGGTAGCTGGGATTGTCATTTACCTCTAGTGGAGTTCTCCTACAACAACAGCTTCCAGGATACTATTCAGATGGCACCTTTCGAGGCATTGTATGGGAGGAGATGCAGATCGCCCGTTTGTTGGACAGAGCTCAGCGAGAGCAGCATTTTGGGGCCGCAGCTTGTTGAGGAGACGACAGCGAAGATACAGTTGATCCGAGACCGGATGAGAGCGGCTCAGAGCAGGCAGAAATCGTATGCAGACAGGCGCCGTCGCAGATTAGAGTTCGCAGTTGGCGACTATGTTTTTCTGAAAGTCTCTCCGATGAAGGGCGTGATGAGTTTTGGGCAAAAGGGGAAGCTTAGCCCTAGATTCGTAGGTCCCTTCGAGATCCTCGAGCGTGTCGGCGCAGTTGCATATCGTTTGGCTCTTCCACCCAGCTTTCCCGATGTTCACCCCGTCTTCCATGTTTCGATGCTCCGCAAGTACCTTCACGACCCTTCGCATGCGATTCAGCACCCGACAGTCCAGCTAGAGCGCGACCTTTCTTTTGCAGAGCAGCCGGTGGCCATCCTGGATCGGCAGGTGAAGAAGTTGAGATCGAAGATTATACCAACCGTCAAGGTCCTTTGGCGTAGCCCGAGCAGCGAGGAGGTTACCTAGGAGACCGAGGGCGAGATGAGGAAGAAATATCCCCATCTCTTCGAAGGTACGCGTAGCTATATTTTTTTTTAAATTCGGTGACCGAATTTCTTTAAGGGGGAAAGATTGTAGCGTCTTGAAAAGTCGTTTTGGTGTTTTCCTGAAAATCGGTGAAAATTCGGTATTTTTCCGAAAACCGTCTTTCTCGTTATTTTGCAGTTTAGGGCTAATTATACTTAAAATGGATAGGTAATTGCTTGTTTTTAGTAGCTAATGAGTTAATTATGAAATTCTGGTCGTTTAAAAATTTTCCCTAATTTTTCAATTTTTTAATATTATTTTAAGCCGGTAGGAAAATACATTAATTAGCGATAAATACAAATTTTTCCGGGCTAATTTTAATCTTTAAAATTATGATAATTAAAATCTAGTGGTAACATAAATTTTTAGTATTTTATTTTGATTTTTAACAAATTTCTAGTATAGAAAGCGAAATTATTGAATTTTAAGCTAAAACTTGCAATTTTTGACTTGTAGGGGGTCTTTTTGCATAAAACTTCTTTTGTAAAACCCCTCTCTCTCTTCCCTCAGCCCTAGGACAGCCCCACATTGTTCAAGTCCAGAAATTTCTGGCCTCACCTTGCTTTTTCTTCATGTGTGTAATTGTTTTGTTTAGGAATTTATTTTATAAATAGTTGTTGAAGTATGGTGCTTTGACTTTTGGGAGAGTTGACCAATGACTTTTCCTACACACCCACACCCTCCCCCTCACCTCATACTGGCCGAAACCTGCACCCCCTCCTCTTCATCTCTTTTCTTTTCATTTCTTCAAAATTCTTCAAGTTTAATTCATCAAAAATTGCAATTTAAAGCTTACAAATTAAACCCATCCTTCATCTTTCTTTTCCTTCACCTCCCTAGCTTGGATCTTGATGCTTGAGGCCATCATTTGGAGCAAATTTATTCTTGCTAGATCTCAAATTGAGGTATAATTTCCATCAAGTTAATTTCTTTTGGCTAAATTCCTTTAATTATATGGTTTTAGTGTTAAAAGTTTAGTTAATTTCTAATCTAGTTTATAAAAGAGTAGTTTGTTTTAAACTAGGGTTTTTGAAGCCATGATAGTTAATTAAATTGTTTTGTAGTTAATCTAGTTGTTACTTAACTAATCTTTATGGTTACCTTGCTTAAGCGGCTTCCTATTAACCTAATCTATGTTAAACTTGGGTGAAATTGCATTAAGTTTGCTAATTTACCAAAATCTAGAAGAGGGTTGTGTATGGATTGTGAGTTGTGAAGCATGATAAATGAGTTGAATTAGGGTTTAGAAACCATTATTTAGTTGATTAAATCTAATTTGTTATCTAGTTGTTTTGCTAACCTAATCTAGAAGGTTAACTTGCTAATTGAGTTATAAATTAGTGTTAATTTAAGGTTTTCATATATAGTTTGGATTAAGAATTGCTAGGTTAGATAATTCAAGTAATGGTTGTTTATGGAAAATAGGTTTTGAATCTTTGCTAATGTGTTGTAATTATAGTGTTTGTAAATAGCTTGTTGTGTGGTTGGATATTGTGTTGGATTGTGATAACCGTATCGCTAATTTTCGATTTTTGCACCAAAATTGCTAGTTTGTGCTTACTAGGTTTTTATTAAACTTATTTGGTGAATTATTTGTGATACCTTGGGGATGTTTTTAGCATCTCCTATGACGTTTAGGATGCGTGAGCGCGGAGTTTTGAGTAGTCGGGTTTTAGTTTTGCCGGGCGACCAAATCGGCGTTTTTTGGCAGTTTTTGCGATTTTCACGTGTGTTCCGCGCACTTTGTGCACGTTGTACCTAGCTAGCGAACATTAGTAGTTTCGTTGGGGTTTTGCGTCGTTCTTGATATGTAACCTTATGTTTGGTATTGATGTAAATTCCAGGTTCGGTCGCGGAGACGTCAGACGCGGCGCGAAAGGGGAAAGCGGTGATTGGACACAGCTAGCCAGGGATTCCTGTGAGTAGATGTAACATCTACGGGGGACTATCGTTGGATGGCGCAAGCCGCCCGATAGCTTTAGTATCTTACAAGATTCTTAGTGATGTTAGAAATTAGGGGTGAAATACGTATATGATTATTTGCTGCATCCATGCATTATATTGACATACATATACGAAACCATGTTATAGGACACCTGCACTATTGCTAGGGTTTTTATATGCAGCACGAGCACTATTCATGCTTACACACACACCCTGGTAATTGCCATGCCACCACACTAGATAACCTTTAAATTTAAACCTTTTACTAAATGATACTTAAACTTGTGCTATTGCCTTTAATTCCTTAAAATGAAACCGTAGGATTGCTATTCATGTGCATGTACTTCATCATATTAATTGTTCATGCCTAATCTATTAATCACACATCGCAACTTGATTATTGATACCATATGCATTCATTATCATTGATATATGCACTAATGAGGATTTCTTGAGATTTTATGATATTTCTGGATTTCGGGGGAAAGCCGCAAAATTTCTAAACTTATTATATTTTTAAAATATGTAAATTGCGGTTTTCTAGTGATGTAAGTGTCGTCCACCATGAGTTTGCTGTGGTTTTGAAAATCCGTGTCGAGGAGTGGAGGAACCGGCACGGGTACATGGTGGGCCCGGTAAGGTACCCCAGGGCAAGAGGAATGTGGTGTTGACGTTGAGCCTGGCAGGGGACGGACTACCTACCGGTGACTGTTTGGGACGGCGGATATCCAGAGGATACCGACCGTGGCCGCTAGATGATGAGATATTGATATTTGAGATGGGTCAGCCGGACGGCTGAGGCCAGAGACACTATGACATGGATTTATGAGATTTGAGACAGCTTTTAGGTGTCGTTGCTGGACACCGGTTCTCGTCGATTCCTTGAGTATTATGCTGGCATTCTAAAAGAGTTTCAAAAACAAAAAGAGATAAAATGTTTCTTATAGATACCTATTGAGATCTCAGATATTCATGTTGCATACATATTCTTACACTGATGTTGTATACACACCTGCTAGTGCATCCATTCATACCTGTATTTTAGATGCTAGGATGCTTGTGTGCATGCATACGATAGCCTTTGTAGATGTTATTTATTACTCACGAGTTGGCAACTCACCCCCGTTGTGCCACAGCCTTTTGCAGGTCCGCTCTGTCAGTACAGTAGCGGCGGGCGCACTTGTTCTTTTGCCTCTTTTGCCTGGACTCGAGGTTTTGCTCATAGGTGGGTCATGTTATTATTTTTGTACCACCTTGTATATTCTTTGTATCTAGTGTACTCCATCTACTGTTTCTACCAGTATTATTGTATTGACCTAGAGATGAAACTGTGAGGTTTGTGGACTTTTATGCTGTATTTTGGGGTCGAGCTCACTTGAGTCGACATGCTGTTTTTTTCTTATGCTTCATTATGATTATTTTGCTAGTTGTTGCTTTATATTGCGTGGGATTTGTGACCGCCTTGTGGCGAAGAGCTAGCTCCCGCTTGGGGATGCCCTATTGTGTTGGATTCATATATATTTTGTTGTACCCATTTTGGGGGCCAGTATTTACATAGGAGACTCTGCCGAAATTTTCGGAAAAATTGGTATTGTTTTTAAAAAGGGTTTTACATGACTTATTTGATAAACTCGCTTTAAATTGATTGGGTTTTCTTCACTCTTTTTCTTAATTGGTTTTGTTTTCTGGGCTTTGGCTTACTTATTTTACGGACGTCTTTAGACGTTTCGTAAACTTAAATGCCAGTCACGTTCCGTACCCTGCGGGTCGTGACAGTACGGTAGTGTTACTGGTTGGATTCACTGGAGTGTGAGCGGGCTTGCTCGTCGATCTTCTGATCGCTCAATACCCGGGTGGCCGTTACGTTTAGCAGACCGCTTGCGGCTTGTGGGTGTTTGATATGATCATCACCTGCTGCCGGCGTATTGACGAGTCTTTAGAGTCCTACACAGAGGTTTCCTGGCTCAAGCGAAACGAAATAGGAGCGCATATGAGATATGTGCGGGACCGAGAATAATGCGTGTATGTGATACCGTATTTCATTCTCGCGATGAATGTATCGAATGGTTGTATGCGATATAACCTAGTTATCGAATCGAGGATTGATTCGATAAAACGATACATTCGATATTAGTCGGTTATATGCGATATGACCGGATCGTTAAATCAAGTGTTGATTTAATGATTTAATGCATAAATATATATTTGATATATTACTTTGCATTAATTAGTATTGGTTCACTTAAGATGGATTTTCTCACTCGGATGTGCACATTGTATATACGATATAATTTTGTGCACTAGTTTGTATCATGTTTGATGATGCATGCTAAATTGGCTAAGTGTAAAGATTAAACCATGGTTGTGTAATGGTTAGGGTTTTGTTTTTACTTATTCATTTATTTATTTCATTTATTCCTTTTGGAAAATAAAATGCATAAAGAGAAAATGGTGGCTTTCATTTGTTTCTTTCATGAAGATTCATGAAGGTTTGACTAAGTCACCATTTTGTCTCATGCTTAACCCTAACCACTCCATTTAACCATAGTCCACTCTCTACACCTAACTATGGTTTTGTTTATGATAAGTTTTCATTTTCTATTCTATTTTAAATTAACTTATCATATTCATTATCTTCTTCTTCTTCTTCTTCACTTCATGAAGAAAAAGCTTGACCATCAATGGTGATTGATGAAAAAGAGTGAGAAATCCAATTCTAAAGTGAACCCACTTCCTATTTCTTCATCCACTACCTCTTGCCAAGTAGTTGAGTGTGTTTTCTTCACAAGTTTCAAGACTTGGTGAAGTGGGAGCTTGATCTTGTGATGCTTCGACGTAGATCATCTTCGGCACGAAGCCGACGACCTTACCCGCCCATTTCTCCGATGAAGCTGACACTAGAGCCCGGGATCCGATTTGTACAGCGGAGAGGACTTCATCACGGAGCCGTGGAGGTGGAGGACCGGATCTACAAAGGTTGTATTTCTGTACTATTAGTTAAAGTAGTTAACTAGTTGCTTTGTCGCCTAAACTTCTAGCCAACGATCCGTATTAGGGTTTCTCGGCACCCATAAAATTTGAAATTGGCATGGTTGATGCCTTGTGAGACCTCATTAGAGTGCCTAGGAACCCTACAAGTGGTTCTTCACGAAAAAACTTGGTGTAGATGGGAAAGTGGAGACTTTCAAAGCTAGACTTGTTGCAAAGGGTTTTCGTCAAAGACCAGGTGTGGACTATGACGAAACCTTTTCTCCAGTGGCTATGCTTAAATCCATCCGGATCATGCTTGACATCGATGCATATCATGATTACGAAATCTGGCAAATGGATGTTAACCGCCTTTCTAAACGGTGATTTAGAAGAGTGCGTGTACATGACTCAGCCAGAGGACTTTGTAGATAGTGGGAGCAGCGGGAAGGTGTGCAAGCTGCTTAAATCCATTTATGGATTAAAGCAAGCATTACGGAGTTAGAACATCTGCTTTGACGTCGTTATCAAAGTGTTTGATTTCGTCAAAAACGTAGATGAACCTTGTATCCACAAGAAGGTGGCAGAGAGTAAGGTTGTCTTCCTCGTATTGTACGTGGACGGCATACTCTTGATAGGAAATGACATTCCTATGCTGCAATCGGTCAAGCTCTTCTTATCAAAAAGATTCTCAATGAAAGATCTTGGTGATGCCTCCTGCATATTGGGAATTATGATCTATAGAGATAGATCTAAAAGGATATTGGGATTGTCCCAATCCAGGTACATTGACACCATACTAAAAAGGTTTAGTATGGAAGAGTCTAAACGTGGGTTTTTACCCACAATCTCAGGGCTCACTCTCTCCAAAGAGATATCTCCCAAGACTGATTTGGAGAGAGCTCGCATGCAAGGGATACCCTATGCTTCGGCTGTAGGCACTATCATGTACGCGATGCTATGTACCAGACCCGATGTAGCATACTCACTAAGTATAGTGAGTAGGTATCAAGCTGATCCTGGAGAGAGTCACTGGACAGCTGTGAAGAGCATTCTCAAGTACTTGCGAAGGACTAAAGAGATACACTTGGTGTATGGTAACGGAGAACTCCAAGTGGAGTCCTTTACCGATTCGAGCTTCCAGAGTGATAAGGACGACTCTAAGTTGCAGTCGGGTTTTGTCTTTACCCTTTACGGAGGGGCGGTTAGCTGGAAGAGTTCCAAGCAGGAAACCGTAGCAGATTCGACGATGGAGGATGAATACATCGTTGCCAACGATGCTGCCAAAGAGGCTGTCTGGATCAAGAAGTTCATTACTAAACTTGGAGTGGTTCCATCCATTGAGCATCCAAAACCTTTGTATTGCGATAACAATGGAGCGGTGGCTTTGGCCAAGGAACCCAGGTCCCATCAGCGATCCAGGCATATTCTGAGGCGGTATCACCTGATCCGGGAGATAGTTGATCGCCGGGAGATCAAGGTCAGGAGGGTTGACACGAAGAACTACACAGCGGATCCACTCACGAAGGCCATTCCCCAGATACAGTTTGAGAGACTCTTCGGGATGCTCGGTATGCGATACTACAGCAGCTGGCCCTAGTGCAAGTGGGAGATTGTTAGTTATATGTATTCCTTAAAGGCCAGTATTGTACAGATGATGTATATTATATTGGATGCTTGGACATATATAGAGAGGGCTTTCTTGCTCGATATGATAGTATGCTATCTGGTTGCTCTTTATCTTAACATGTATACTTGTCTCTTTATATTGTCTGATGGCTAAATGTTGATAAAGACCTTAGGATGTGTACTTGACTACCTGGACTATGATGCGGATCATACTAGTGGGGACATGGTAGTCCATAAGTACATCCTTCAAGGTCCCTAGTCGAGGGTGTATCGAGACAGGGCATCGATATACCAGAGTAGACTAGCGTATACGCTTCTCGACCCATGAGATGGGCGATGGATGATCCCATATCCATTGGTGTTTGACATCAGAGATGGTATGCGGGTGCTCAGTGGAGACTGGGTACACTGGACGGACTCGCCGAGAACTCCCAGATGGTATTATACCTTACGTCAGATGGCAGTTCTCTGGTGACACTTGGGCAGGTTAGTCTGTAGACCCGAGATCGTCATAGAGTCTTGTGTGATTCCCACTATGCTTTGATTTCTACCTTACCACGTCCATGACGGCGTGCAAAACGGTGGTTTTTGGGTACAGTCCCGAGTCACATGGAGGCAATGAGCGATAGGAGGGGTTTCGTCTCTCCCGGTATTGGGGGTTGATGTTGTGCTGTGCTCGATTGGCCGTAACAGGGAAGTCCCTAGACAGGGCTGATTAGAGATTTACTGGTAAGTGTTACCAGTAGTTTCTCGACCTGTTATGGGCCGCACATCGGCATGACTTATCGGTTATTGGGGTCTGACGTTTACCACCCCTAGACTTGATATGCGACATATCAGACGAGGAGACTGGACTGTACGGGAAGTGTTACCGGCAGGCTTTTACAGGAGTTGGAGCGGGCTTGCTTGCTGATCTTCTGATCGCTCAATACCCGGGTAGCCGTTACGTCCAGCTAGTACCGCTGACGGCTTGTGGGTGCGTGATGTGATCATCACCTACTGCCGGCGTATTGACGAGTCTTTAGAGTCCTACAAAGAGGTTTTACTGGCTCAGGCAAAACGAAATAGGAGTGCATATGTGATATGTGCGAGACCGAGAATAATGCGTGTATGTGATACCGTATTCTATTCTCGCGACTTTTTGTATCGCTCGGTTATATATGATATAGCCGGGTTATCGAATCAAGTGTTGATTCGATAAGTCGATACGATGGATGTTAGCCGGTTATATGAGATATGACCGGAATATTAAGTCAAGTGTTGATTTAATAATTAAGTGTATAATTGTATATTAAATATACTAATTTACATTTGCTAACCCTTGTTCACTTTAGGGTTTTTCTCACATGTACACTACTTTAACATGTATATGATTTATGTTAAAATGTGTTATCTTCATGAATCATGGTTGATGATACATATGACTTGTGTGTATGAGACATACACCATCCTAATTGTTATGATTAAGTTTAATGTTTAAAAGTAATTAAAAAATTAGTGGGAAATTGGAAAATGCATGATGCTTGTGGAAGCTTGTGGATGCATTGACTAAAGTCCACTAGATTTGTTTTTACTTTGGACTTTAACCTAACAATCACACAATTAGCTATGGTTATGGCTCTACAAGGGTTAGTATATGATACTCACTCACCATGGTTAGCCTTTTCACTTGATCATTATCCTTATTCTTTTCTTTTGTTCATCTTCTTCATTGAGCAAAAGAAATTGCTTGCTAGGGTTTTGAAAAAGGAGTGAAACTTTGTGAGAAACAAAATTCTAAAGAGAACCCACTTCCTATTTCTCCATCCTCTACTAGAATAGCACTTTAGTTTAGGGTGTTTACTTCATTAATTCTCTAGTTAGTGAAGTAGGAGCTTGAGTCGGAATTCCCTCGACGTAGATCATCTTCGGCCTCGGAGACTTCAAGCAAGGTCGCATCCTTCGCGTCGTGAAGCCATGCAAGAGCCCGGGAGAACTTTGATCGCAGTGAAGTGACTTCAACAAGGAGCAAATGAAGTGAAGGACCGATCTACAAATCTTGTATTTCGTGTTCCCTTAGTAGTTAAAGTTGTTTGCTTGCTTTTGATTCACCTAAACTCTAGTATAAGATCTTGCTTAGGGTTTTTAGGCACATAAATTTTTTAAACGGGCATGCTCGATGCCTTATAGAGCCTTGTTAGTGTGCCTAGTAACCCTACATAATTAGGTCCGTGCAAAAGCACGGGGAACCTCCCTCAAAGTACTGGCACTGGCCTGGCTGAAAGATTAGCGAACTTGTAGAGTGTAATTAATTCCGGCTAGTCTTTTCTTTTAGGGTTTGAAGGAAGATTTGACTAAAACAGTGGGAGACATCCTGATTAGATAAATTGATAACCAATCTAATCTTGTAAAAGCGCACGCTGAGTGTTTTCTTCTCTCTCTCTCCTGGTTATGACTATGTTACGCTTTAATCAAGATAATAATATGGATGTATTGATCGAACCCGCTTGTTATACTGAGCTGGGAAACGTTGGTCCCGCTCCAACTTATAATTGCTATAAGACAGAGCAGGAAATAGGGGATTACCAGAATTCCCGTGCCGTCCAAACGAACAAAGTGCATGCTGATGCATCTTCTTCGGGTGAGTTCATTACGGAGAACTGTTTCTTAGTATCCTTTACGTCCAGGGTATTTGATACCAGATCAGGATCATACATATGTGATTTGTTACATGGGCTACAGATAGGTAGAGAACTGAGAACGGGTGATAAGTTTCATGAGATACAAACGGTGCAAGTGTTGTAGCCAAGTCTGTTGGTCACTATCACCCTGTTTAACCAGAATACATTGATTCTGAACGAATGTTATTAGATACCGAACCTGATGTACAACATCATATCAGTCTCTTTATGAGTAAAGAAAGAATATAATTTTGTATTGTTGGATAATGTTTTGAACATTTCCTATATCAAGAGTTGATCGGTTAAGGTACATTATCTAAAAGTATTGATGTTCTAAATCAAACCACAGTTCTTAATGAACAGAACACACACAAGAGGAAGAGTTCAGAAATGAACGAATCCTTCTTTAGGCATTGTAGACTAAGTCATATCAATGCGACCCGACTAGCTGAAGTTACATATAGATGCATATTAAAATTAGTTTGAATTATATCTTGGGAAACTTGCCTGTCATGTCACAAAGATACGATGACCATAGCTCTGTTTATTGGAAACAGAGAAAGAGTTAGTGAACTCTTGGGACTGATACATGTTGATGTATGAATGTCCCCTGTCTACACATGCCCGGATCGGTTCTTTATACTTCATTATATTCACTGATTATCTCTCAAGATTCAGACATATGTTCCTGTTGAAACACAAGTCTGGAACTTTTGAGAAATTTAATGAATATAAGTTAGAAGTAGAGAACCATAAACGGGTATAAGTATTATGTCCTTTGATGAGATCAGGGAGGAGAATACTTGAGCACGGAATTCCTGGACTATTCTAAAAGAGAATGAGATTCTCTCTCAGCATTACTCCTCCGAATACACCACAGCACCTCGGTGTATCGGGGCACAGCAATAGCACCCTATGTGATATGGTGTGCTCTATGATGAGTACTACTGCGTTTCCTATTTCCTTTTGGGTGTTATGCGCTTGAGAAGCTGCATACCTATTGAATAGGGTTCAAATCAAATCAGTTGCCTACCACTTTATATATGATATGGAATGGGAAGAGCCCATCTCTTAAGTGTATTACGATTTGGGGTTGTCTGGCCTTTGCCTAAAAAGCAAAATCCGGACAAGCTTGAGGCAAAGTCAGTTCTGTGGAAGTTTGTTAGATATCCCAAGCATTTGCAAGGGAATATCTTCTACCAAACGGAGGAACAAAAGATGTTTTGTTTCTCAGCATGCCACCTTTGTGAAAGGGAATTTCTTGTGAATAAATTATTGGTCATGTGGTAGAACTGGAAACAGTTCCAGCTATACAAACTACAGCAGATGATTTGGTAGAACCAAAGGATTCAATAGTTTCCAACGAACCTCAGCCTCTCCGCCGATCAAGTAGGGTTCCTCTCCCACCTGAGAGATACTTTGGTTTCTCTATGACAGTGGGAGCGAGGATTGCATCATGAGATTATGACCCAACTAGTTTCGAGCTGGCCATCAGAAGCGGGACTCTGTAAGAATGGCTGGATGCTTTGCGATCTGTGATGGAATCCTCATACACCAACAAAGTATGGACTTTGGTTGCTTTATCTGAAGGGTTAAATCCACATCAGGAGCAAGTATATCTTGAGAAGATTACTTGGTGTACATGAAAAAGTTGAGACTTTCAAAGCTATGCTTAAGTCCATCCAGATCCTACTTGCCACGGCTACATACCATTACTACGATAACTGGCGGTTGGGTGTAATGTCTGCTTTTCTAAATGATAATTTTGAAGAGAGAGTCTATAAGTACACAGCCAGAGGGCTTCATAGACAGTGGGAGCAGCGGAAACGTGAGCAAGATGTTTAATGTGATAAAGCAGGCATCGCGGAGTTGGGACGTCTGTTTTGATGTCATAGTCAAAGAGTTTGACTTCATCAAAATGGTAGATGAACCTTGTATATACAAAAAGGAAGTAGGGAGTAAGGTGGTGATTCTCGTAGAGTACGTGGATGACATACTCTTGATAGGGAAGGAGTTTCCTATGCTACGCTCGGTCAATCTTCGCTTATCATAAGGATTCTCAATATAGGATCAAAGTGATACCGTTGAAGTCAAAATTTGCATCCCGATTGACCAAGTCAAAGTCAAGGTCAACCCCAATCCAGGTGGGCCTAAGCCCAAGCAAGTGGGCTAATGCCCTGGTTTAGCCCGAACACGAAGCGTCCGGCCTTCCGCCATACCAAAATAGAATATCATGTAATAAATAATTTTTATGTAATTTTGTATGCATGAATGTAAACAAAATGGGCATGAAGCCAAATTTTTGTAAGCTCATGGCTTATGTGCAAAAAGAAATGGCACATGAGCCATGGGATGGGCAAAATGCCATTTTTATAAAGCCCAAGGGGCTATATGTAAATATGTAAGCCTATATAAGGAAAAATGATGATGAATAAAAATACTTTTCATTCTCACAAAAAAACCTAGGATTTGTTGCCCTTTCCCTTTTCTGAAGGTCTCAAACCTTCTTTTTGCTTTTTGAATTAAATCAAGAGTTTTACTCTTCCTTTTCAAAAACAAAATAGTTTTTCACCACAAAATCAATAAAGGGGAACTTGGATCTGCCATTAGATCTCAAAAAGAATAGATTTTTAGATCTCACATCTCTTGAGCCAGCGAACAGAGGAGGAAGAAGAAGAACCCATTTCCTCAACCAAAACATTTTTAGGAGTTTTAACTCCATATATATATATATATATATATATATAACAACAAATATTTCCTTTCTGAAGCATAGCTTCTGTTTCTGGGACTAAAAGCCCATTTTTCCTCGCCGGCGTCCAAGCACTCGAGCGCCGAGTGCCTACGTGCCAACACGTGGCACGCTAGCGCTCGGGCGCAAAGCACCCATGAGCCGACACGTGGCGCGCTAGCACTCGAGCACAAAGCACCCACGTGCCGACACATAGCGCGTTTGCACTCCAGCGCCCTGTGCTCGAGAGCAAAGCGCCCACGTGCCGACACGTAGCACGCTTGCGCTCAAGCACACTGCGCTCGAGCGCAAAGAGCCCACGTGCCGACACGTGGCGCGTTTGTGCTCCAGCGCTCCATGCCCGAGAGCAAAGCGCCCACGTGCCGATACGTGGCGCACTTGCGCTCAAGCGCACTGCGCCTGAGTGTAAAGCGCCCACGTGCCGACACGTGGCGCGCTTGCGCTCCAGCACCTTGCGCTCAAGCGTAAAGCGCCCACATGCCGACACGTGGCGCGCTTGCGCTCAAGTGCCCAGCGTTCATGCGCAAAGCACCCACGTGCAGACACGTGGCGCGCTTGCGCCTAATCGCACAGCACCTAAGCGCACAACGCACGAGGCGCTGGCCCCCATGCATCCTTTGGATGTCTTTTCCCGCTCTTTTATATATATATATACATATGCATACATATGTACACATACACATACTCCACGACACTGCCCCTGTTAGAAAAAAATTTCTAACGGGGCGCTGCCCCGCACCCCGTAAAGAGGCTGCTAGTCCCCTTGACCCCCAGCCCGCTATCCGGGTAGCGGGACCCCCGTAAAAACTCTGTGTGGCTCCCGATATATCCAAACCCCCCTTTCAAAACAAAACACATGTACACTGCACATTGAGTTCGCATGACCGGTTTAACTCGTCAATCGGAGGTTCCCTCGCTCCAAAGGCGAGGGGTAATTAACGGCTGCTTAGTTCGCGCCTGCCGGAGATTCGGATACCCACAATCATTAAACCCCGGCCTACCCTAGGCAGGAGGAATCTGTAGTACGCCTGACAAGCGCGCGCGTATTTCCATCTCAATGGGGTGACGAAAAACACCCTACAGATTCTGGCACGCTTGGTGGGACCAATCTCTCCTCCCATATTTCGGGTTAAACGTTCATGCGAACTCAATCAATATACATACCTATATTTAAACTAAAATAATGCTTTTTCATGCAGGTTTTCAAGCAATCACTCTCCAACAATGTCTCCAAGGACGATCTCAGCTCTTAGCACGACTCCCGTTTTCTACACGATGAAGATGGACTCTAGCACGGTCCTTCCGTCCAGTCTCGGGCGACAATTGGAGGAGGAGCTGCTACCATTCGGCTCTATCCTGTTCGTGTCAGCTAACGCCAACCCGGCTCCTCAAGCTCCAGCAACAGACAAACCGGTCTTGAAAGGCAGGAGACCGAATGTGGTAATCTCGAGGGCGCCCCAACCCAAACGCAAATCGGTGTCTGGACGGCTTTCCATGGCCCTAACTGGGGGCAAAGCCATCGGAACAAAAGAAATTGCCAGACGTAGTGGGCAAGCCCAAGCGATACCTTCGACGGACATGCGGGCAGATGTCTTCTCAAGCACCCCCATCGCTCGGCTTATGGCGGCTTCCCGAAGAGCAGAAGCCTACCAAGCACTTAAGGTAGAGAAGCTCAGGCAGAAGCAGCTCAGATATAGAGCCAACAAAAGGGCTAGGGCTCTGGCCATGTTAAAATTTATGAATTTCCAAAGCCCGGACTGCTCCGCGAAACCAGCTGCCAGTGATGAAAGAATGGCTGAATGTGTTATCCACACTGTCTACATGGCCGGATATGAAGAAACAAACCCTCCTCTTCTTCACAGCCTTGGTGATGATATGGTTGACGCTACCCAGCATCGGCTCGATCTAAATGATGAAGAGCCCGCTCAGGCCGATAAGCCAGAGGAGCCCATGGTTCCTGCGGAATTGAGCTCAGGCAATAAAGATTACCCGGTTGTCATAGCCGGAACTATAGAACAAGCATTATTCCAATTGCTTCAAAGGCAATTCCATGACGGGGATGAGAAGATAGCCGAGGTCTATTCCAAAGTCGACGAGCTGGCAAACGTCGTGGCAGATCTCGCGACCCAAGTCGCCCGATTGCAATTACAACAGAATCAAATTTTGGTTCATGAGCCAGGGATTGATACCCAGAGGCAGCCAACTGATATCCCTTCAACCTAACAGCGGAGCGCCTTCGTGAAAAACGACCCCAATCTGTTAGTTATATGTATGCCCTAGAGGCCATTACTGTACATTGGATGTATATTGTGGTGGATGCTGGGACATATATAGGTAGGACTTTCTTGCTCGACATGATAGTACGCTATCTGGTTGCTCTTTGTCTTAACGTGTATACTTTCCGTCTCTCTGTTACATGTTGATAAAGCCCTTAGGATGTGTACTCGACTTCCAGGACTATGATGCAGATCATACTAGCGGGGCCTGGATAGTCCATGAGTACATCCTTGAAATGTTCCTAGTCGAGAATATCGAGACGGGGCATCGATATTCCAGAGTAGACTAGCGTATATCTTCTCGACCCATGCGATGGGCGATGGATGATCCCATATCCATTGGTGTTTGACATCGGAGATGGTATGCGGGTGCTCAGTAGAGACTGGGTACACTGAACGGACTCACCGAGAACTCCCAGATGGTATTATACCTCACGTCAGATGGCAGTTCTCTGGTGACACTGGTACAGCTTAGTCTGTTGACCCGAGATCGTCATAGAGTCTTGCGTGTCTCCCACTGTGCTTTGATTTCCACCCTACCACGGCTCTACTGAGTCGTGCAAACAGGTGGTTTTTGGGTACAGTCCCGATTCACATGGAGGCAATGAGCGATAGGAGGGGATTCGTCTCTCCCGGTATTGGGGGTTGATGTTGCGCAATGCACGACTGGCCATAACAGGAAATCCCTGGCAAGGGTTGCAGTGATATACTGGTAAGAGTTATCAGTAGTTTCATGAATGTTATGGACCTCAAGTCGGCATGACTTATCGAGCTATTGGGGTCTGACGTTTACCACCCCTAGGCGAGATATGCGACATATCAGACGAACAGACCGGACTGTACGGTAAGTGTTACTGGTTGGATTCACAGGAGTGTGAGCGGGCTTGCTGTCGATATTATGATCGCTCAATACCCGGGTGGCCGTTACGTTTAGCAGACCGCTTGCAGGTTGTGGGTGTTTGATATGATCAACATCTGCTGCCGGCGTATTGACGAGTCTTTAGAGTCCTACACAGAGGTTTCCTGGCTCAAGCGAAACGAAATAGGAGCGCATATGAGATATGTGCGGGACCGAGAATAATGCGTGTATGTGATACCGTATTCTATTCTCGCGATGAATGTATCGATTAGTTATATGCGATATAACCTAGTTATCGAATCAAGGATTGATTCGATAAGCCGATACATTGGATACTAGCCGGTTATATGCGATATGACCGGATCATTGAATCAAGTGTTGATTTAATGATTTAATGCATAATTATATATATTTGATATATTACTTTGCATTAACTAGTACTGGTTCACTTTAAAAGGATTTTCTCACTTGAATTGTGCAAGTTGTATATGTGATATACTTTTGTGCACAAGATTGTATCATGTTTGATGATACTTGCTCTTTTGGGTTTGTGTAAAGATTAAACCATGTTTAGTGAATGGTTAGGGTTTCTTTTCTCTTATTTATTTATCCATTTATTATTGTTTTGGAAAAGATAAAGAGAAAAAAGAAATGGTGGCTTATTTTGTTTTTTCTTTAAAGCTTCTTGAAGCTTTGAACAAGTCTACCATTCTTGTCTCTTCTTTAACCCTAACCACTCATCTAAACCTTAGTTAAATCTCTACACTAAACCATGGTTGAAGTTATGATAAGTATTCTTTTTATTTTCCTTTTTAATTAACTTATCATATCTTCTTCTTCTTCTTCATCTTCTTCTTCCAGGAAGAAAGCTAGAGACCATCAATGGCAACTAGTGAAATCAAGTGAGAAATCCAATTCTAAAGTCTACCCACTTCCTATTTCTTCATCCTCTACCTCTTGCCAAGTTGTATAGGGTGTTTACTTCACAAGTTTTCAAAGCTTGGTGATGTTGGAGCTTGTTCTTGTGATGCCTCGACGTAGATCATCTTCGGCATCGAACCGACGATCAAGCCCGCCCATTCTTCGATGATGCCAATGCTAGAGTCAAGGGTTCGATTTGGACAGCGGAGGGAGATCATCGCGGAGCTTAGGAAGTGGTGGACCGGATCTACAAAGGTTGTAGCCCCTTCCCTTTAGCTATATTTCCATTTACTTACTCGCTTCGCCTATATATCTAGTTAACGATCCGTTCTAGGGTTTCTCGGCACCGTATTTTTTAGAAATTTGCATGGATGATGACTTGTGAGACCTCACTAGGGTGCCTAGGAACCTTACAGTGGTATCAGAGCCTAGCTAGAGCCTTAGGCGAAGTCCCGACGGAATTAGAAGTCCGATCGACCCAAAACCCCGACTTTAAAAATGCTCTATAGACATTTCTGTAAAATGTGGATTTTTGTAGATTAAAAATATTCAGAAAAATCAGCAGGGGATTGTAAGGGTTACTGCAAAATTCGATCGCCTAATTCCTTAAAAGCACCGCGGATCCGCGGCATGAGCATCCTCATGCGGCGGTTCCGCGGCAGTTTTGTCGTTTTGTGCATCGAAGTTTGCACCGTAATTCTCAGTAAAATGTGCTGGTTTTCCTGGGAATATTTTAATATATATTCCAGAGTTTTATTTTCTGGGTTGTATTGGGACTCGGTGTATTCGATCGGACTGTCTAATTTTTGTCGGTGTGCTTTTCCGGGTATTTTTTAGAATATGTTAAAAAGTTCGACCGGATATAAATACCCACTTTTTCCCCTGCCGGGAAATTTCCAATTGTTGGATTTTTCCGTAGTTTAACGGCGTTCTAAGTAGTGCAAGTAACGCGATGGACCCTCTAGAAGACAACAAAGCTTATCTCGATTATGTGACCGTCTTGAACTGCCCTTTGAACCTTCGGGTTTGGGGCAGTACGGCGTGCCACATGTGAGGCGTTGGCTTGACCCTTCTACGGCTGGACCGTTGGTACTGAGGCACGAACTGAATGTTGTTAGACTTATTTCATGTGTTGAGCTGTATCGGGAAAACTTGGGTGTTCGATTGTTCGATCGAAAAGTTTAGCATTTTCTATTTATCCGGAATGTGATACAATACTTGGAATTCGCAAATAGTTATGAGATGACTGGATGAATGTTATAAACATAGCAGTTTAGTCTCACTTGATCGGTTGCCATGGAATTTTGAAGTGATCAAAAGTCCGTTGCAATCACGTAGCGTACGCGGATACTCGCCGGGTAAACTTAATAGACAGCCTCACCCCATAGCCCCGACCAAGTGACTGTAGGAGAACCCCGTCGCCGAAAGCATCCGTCCGGGTGCTCACGGCAGTGGTGTTCCGCCTTGGTGCACTTCGTCGACGGTATCAGGGGTGCTGCCGCCTACTAAAGTTTGCGACGAGCATTCGATCAGTTTTTCGGGAATCTTGTTGAATTGCCCGACTTGATATTGAAAAGTGTTTTCGATAACGAGACTAAAATGCGGGGTTTATAATTGTTAGGCATGTGATGTCTAAGTAATTCATTTGATTAGGCATGTGATGTCTAAAGAGGTTGCGGATTCCAACTGTTGTAGTTTTACACTTTCTTTTCTGTGACCGTAAGTGTAATATGTGATATCGCCGGTTTCGTTGCTATATGTCAACGACAATTAGGATGCGCATATTTACTTACGTTGATGACATGTGATGTTATGTGTTGCTGGATATGTTATATTGGATCGTCGTGTTTGAATAGCCGGGGGTTTTTATGTGAGATGAGTGTTTTTCATTTTCATTCATGTAAAAACTTGTATGTAATATTCTTTTATTGGGGCACTTCCAGGTTGCGGAAGTTGTCACCGTTGATGTATATTATTTACTTTTCTGCACTAGGATAGACCAAAGGAGGGGAGCACAAGTAACCGGGTTTTAGGGTCCAGAGGGAGACCATCTCGAGGAGTCGAGTCCGGGTCTCCTAACCCTAGAATTGGTAGGGTTGCTTGCCGCTCTCGTAGGGGTCTAGGGGTGTGGGATTGGCTATTCATCACGACCGTGGAATCCGTGTTTTATACTGGCTCGTATTGAAAACATGGACGTCCTAGTATATCCAATATTTCATATGATTCTTTCGCTGCGTTATCTGTGATGTGATCATGCGATGTTTTGTGCTCTGTTCAGATAGATGTAGTATATAGTATATAGTATATATTATATAGACGTTACTTATGTTTTACACCCGCGCTAGCCCTGCCCCGCTCTGCCGTCAGTTACCTAACCTAACAGTGCACGAGGGGACATCGAGGCGAATGCGGATGGCATAAGTGTACGTCATATTTATCTGTGATGTTTAGGTAATTTAAATGATGGGATATTCATTAATGAGATTAATGAAAGAAAATAAACCTAATTGATGTTGTGGAATCGAATTTCAAAATAAAACAGGTTGCTACAGTTCTTGCTTTGCATCGTGGTGTTCCTTGTAGAACATCCTGCACCTTATTCGATAAGGAAAGGACCGAGATCCCTTCACCGGGAGTGACTCCTTTAGCAATAACTGGCAGATGCTACAACCCTCGGTTTTTCTTTGATCGCTTCTATAGTTTCCGCTTTGCACAGTGATATATATGATATATCCCGCACCTCATTCGACGAGGAAAGGGCCGACGATCCCTTCACCGGGAGTGACCCCTTTAGCAAAACTAGAAAAGCCTCAAAAACTATCCATTTAAAAACCATTTGATCCGCAACGAGATCAAGTTCAAAGCGTTAAAGGTTTTCACAAAAACCACTCGCAACCCTCCGTCATTTTAGGAAGTAGAGTACTTAGTATTCGTGCTATGTTTGTTGACCATAGTCAAGGCACAGTGTACGGTAGCTAAGTGATGTCTTCCTACACCGCATATGATGCGATTAGTTAGGACAGTCGCGTGACTTTGTTGACCTTAGTTAAGGGTCATGTGGGTGGGTCTAATTAATCACGAAATGACGGGTAGAACTTGACTAGTACTTATGATTTGTTGACCATAGTTAAGGTCATAGGTGCTAGGGGTAAAAACCTTTATCGGGAGTTTCAAGTGTTGAAATTTGCAATGAGATTGCATACCTTCTATATGATAGTTGGATCCCGATACCCACTGCGGGTAATAGTTACTCCTGGGAGAGTTTTGCACTTTACAATTAGCCGATCAAGTAGGTGTCTAGAAAGGTGTCAACGGGGTTACGCCTCTGGGAAAACGAGGTTTACTGTAATTAGGTCCGTGCGAAAGCACGGGGAACCTCCCTCAAAGTACCGACACTGGCCTGGCTGAAAGATTGGCGAACTTGTAGAGTGTAATTAATCCCGGCTAGTCTTTCCTTTTAGGGTTTGAAGGAAGATTTGATAAAAACAGTGGGAGCCATCCTGATTAGATAAAATATATAACCAATCTAATCTTGCAAGAGCGCACGCTGAGTGTTTTCTTCTCTCTCTCTCCTGGTAGCGACCATATCATGCCTTAATCAAGATAATAATATGGATGTATTGACCGAACCCGCTTGTTATACTAAGCTGGGGAACGTTGGTCCCGCTCCAACTTATAATTGTTATAAGACAGAGCAGGAAATTGGGGAATACCAGAATTCCTATGCCGCCCAAACGAAGAAAGTGCATATGATGCATCTCCTTCGGGTGTGTTCATTACAAAGAACTGTTTCTCAGTATCCTCTGCATCCTGGGTATATGCTACCGGATCAGGATCCCAGATATGTAATCTGTTACATAGGGCTATAAAAAGGTAGAAAAACTGAGAACGGGTGATAAGTTTCATGAGACAGAAAACGGGGCAAGTGTTGCAGCCAAGTCTGTTGGTCACTGTCATCCTGTATTACGAATACATTGATTCTGAACAAATGCTATTAGATACCGAACCTGATATACAAAATCATATCAGTCTCTTTATTACTAAAGAAAGGATATAATTTTGTATTAATGGATAATGTTTTGAATATTTCCTATATCAAAAGTTGATCGATTCAGGCACGTTATCTAAAAGCATTGAAGTTCTAAATCAAACTCCAGTTCCTAGTATACAGAACACACACAAGAGGAAGAGTTCAGAAATGAACAAATCTTTCTTGAGGCATTGTAGACTAGGTCACATCAATGCAACCCGACTGGCTGAAGTTACATTTTAGATGCATATTTAAATCAGTTTGAATTTACATCTTGTGAAACTTGCCAGTCATGTCACAAAGATTAGATGACCATAGCTCTGTTTATTAGAAACAGAGAAAGAGTTAGTAAACTCTTGGGACTGATACATAATGATGTATGTGAAGTCTCCTGTCTACACAAGCCAAGAATGGTTCTTTATACTTCATTATATTCTTTGATAATCTCTCAAGATTCAGTCATATGTTCCTGTTGAAACATAAGTCCGAACCTTTTGAGATATTCACAGAATATAAGTTAGAAATAGAGAACCAAAATACGGATATAAGTATTATGTCCTATGATCAGATCAGGGAGGAGAATACTTGTGCATAGAATTCCTGGACTATTCTAAAGGAGAATGAGATTCTCTCTGAGTGCTACTCCTCTGAATACACCACAGCACAATGGTGTATCAGGGCGGAGCAATTGCACAATATTAGATATGGTGTGCTCTATGATGAGTATTACTGAGTTACCCATTTCCTTTTGGGGTTATGCACTTGAGAAGCTGCATACCTATTGAATTAGGTTTGAATCAAATCACTGCCTACCACTGCATATAAGATATGGTGTGGGAAGATCCTATCTCTTAAGCGAGTTAAGATTTGGGGTTGTCCGGCCTATGTTTAAAGCAAAATCCGGACAAGATCAAGGCAGGATCAGTTCTGTAGAACTGGAAAGGATCCAGCTATACAAAACTGCAGTTGATGATTTGACAGAACCAAAGGATTCTATAGTTCCCGACGAACCTCAGCCTCTCCGCAGATCTAGTAGGGTTCCTCATCCGCCTGAGAGATACCTCGGTTTCTTGATGACAGTGGGAGCAAGGATTGCATCATGAGATGATGACCCAACTAGTTTCGAGCAGGCCATCGAGAGTAGGGACTCTGTAAGAATGGCTCGATGCTTAGCGATCTGAGATGGAATCCATGTACACCAGCAAAGTATGGACTTTAGCTGCTATGTCTGAAGGGTTAAATCCCCATCAGGAGCAAGTATATCTTGAGAAGATTACTTGGTGTAGATGGAAAAGTTGAGACTTTCAAAGCTAGACTTGTTAAAGGTTTTCGTCATCGACCAGGCGTGGATAATGATGAAACCTTTTTCCAGTAGCTATGCTTAAGTCTATCCAGATCCTACTTACCACGGCTACATACCATGACTACGATATCTGGCGGTTGGGTGCCATGACTGCTTTTTTAAATACTGATTTAGAAGAGAACGTCTATAAGAACACAGCCAGAGGTCTTCGTAAAACAGTGGGAGCAGCGGAAACGTGTGCAAGTTGCTTTATATAATGAAGAAGGCATCGCGGAGTTGGAACGTCTGTTTTGATGTAATAGTCAAAGTGTTTGACTTCATCAAAATGGTAGACGAACCTTGTATATACAAAAGGGTAGTAGAGAGTAAGGTGATCATCTTCGTATTGTACGTAGACAACATACTCTTGATAGGAAAAGAGTTTCCTATACTACGATCGGTCAATCTCCTATTATCACAAGGATTCTCCAAATAGGATAAAGATGATACCTCCTAAATCCTGAGATTTGGACCTATGAGATAGATCTAAAGAGATATTAGGGTTCTCACTAGGAATAGTGAGATTGTATCAATCGATCCTGGGGAGAATCACTGGAAGTGTTCCAGGGTGATAAAGACGACTGAATGTCAGTCACAGGCACTGTCTTTACCCTCAGTAAAGGGACGGTATGTTGGAAGAGTTCCAAGCAAGATACCGTGGCAAACAAGACGATAAAGGCTGGTAACATCGCTATTGAAGATACTACCAAAGAGGAAGTTTGGGTGTATATTGGTTCATAAGATGAACTAGGTTCCTGCCATTGTATGACAATGGAAGTGTGGCTTTGGCCCTGGAACCCTGGTCCCATCAGTGACCCAGACAAATTCTGAGGAAGCATCACATGATCATGGAGATAGTTGATCTCCGGGGTGATCGAGGTTAGGAGAGTAGACTCAGAGGATAACACGGCGGATCCATTTACGAAGGCCTTTTCCCAAAGAGAGACTTTTAGGGGATGGTTGAGTATGTGATACTGCAACCACTGCTACAGATGGCCCTAGTGCAAGTGGGAGATTGTTAGTTATATGTATGCCCTAGAGGCCATTACTGTACATTGGATGTATATTGTGGTGGATGCTGGGACATATATAGGTAGGACTTTCTTGCTCGACATGATAGTACGCTATCTGGTTGCTCTTTGTCTTAACGTGTATACTTTCCGTCTCTCTGTTACAAGTTGATAAAGCCCTTAGGATGTGTACTCGACTTCCAGGACTATGATGCAGATCATACTAGCGGGGCCTGGATAGTCCATGAGTACATCCTTGAAATGTTCCTAGTCGAGGGAATATCGAGACGGGGCATCGATATTCCAGAGTAGACTAGCGTATATCTTCTCGACCCATGCGATGGGCGATGGATGATCCCATATCCATTGGTGTTTGACATCGGAGATGGTATGCGGGTGCTCAGTAGAGACAGGGTACACTGAACGGACTCGCCGAGAACTCCCAGATGGTATTATACCTCACGTCAGATGGCAGTTCTCTGGTGACACTGGTACAGCTTAGTCTGTTGACCCGAGATCGTCATAGAGTCTTGTGTGTCTCCCACTGTGCTTTGATTTCCACCCTACCACGGCTCTACTGAGTCGTGCAAACAGGTGGTTTTTGGGTACAGTCCCGATTCACATTGAGGCAATGAGCGATAGGAGGGGATTCGTCTCTCCCGGTATTGGGGGTTGATGTTGCGCAATGCACGACTGGACATAACAGGAAATCCCTGGCCAGGGTTGCAGTGATATACTGGTAAGAGTTATCAGTAGTTTCACGAATGTTATGGACCTCAAGTCGGCATGACTTATCGAGCTATTGGGGTCTGACGTTTACCACCCCTAGGCGAGATATGCGACATATCAGACGAACAGACCGGACTGTACGGTAAGTGTTACTGGTTGGATTCACAGGAGTGTGAGCGGGCTTGCTCGTCGATCTTCTGATCGCTCAATACCCGGGTGGCCGTTACGTTTAGCAGACCACTTGCGGCTTGTGGGTTTTTGATATGATCAACATCTGCTGCCGGCGTATTGACGAGTCATTAGAGTCCTACACAGAGGCTTCCTGGCTCAAGCGAAACGAAATAGGAGCGCATATGAGATATGTGCGGGACCGAGAATAATGCGTGTATGTGATACCGTATTCTATTCTCGCGATGAATGTATCGATTAGTTATATGCGATATAACCTAGTTATCGAATCAAGGATTGATTCGATAAGCCGATACATTGGATACTAGCCGGTTATATGCGATATGACCGGATCATTGAATCAAGTGTTGATTTAATGATTTAATGCATAATTATATATATTTGATATATTACTTTGCATTAACTAGTATTGGTTCACTTTAAAAGGATTTTCTCACTTGAATTGTGCAAGTTGTATATGTGATATACTTTTGTGCACAAGATTGTATCATGTTTGATGATACTTGCTCTTTTGGGTTTGTGTAAAGATTAAACCATGTTTAGTGAATGGTTATGGTTTCTTTTCTCTTATTTATTTATCCATTTATTATTGTTTTGGAAAAGATAAAGAGAAAAAAGAAATGGTGGCTTATTTTGTTTTTTCTTTAAAGCTTCTTGAAGCTTTGAACAAGTCTACCATTCTTGTCTCTTCTTTAACCCTAACCACTCATCTAAACCTTAGTTAAATCTCTACACTAAACCATGGTTGAAGTTATGATAAGTATTCTTTTTATTTTCCTTTTTAATTAACTTATCATATCTTCTTCTTCTTCTTCATCTTCTTCTTCCATGAAGAAAGCTAGTGACCATCAATGGCAACTAGTGAAATCAAGTGAGAAATCCAATTCTAAAGTCTACCCACTTCTTATTTCTTCATCCTCTACCTCTTGCCAAGTTGTATAGGGTGTTTACTTCATAAGTTTTCAAAGCTTAGTGAAGTTGGAGCTTGTTCTTGTGATGCCTCGACGTAGATCATCTTCGGCATCGAACCGACGATCAAGCCCGCCCATTCTTCGATGATGCCAATGCTAGAGTCAAGGGTTTGATTTAGACAGCGGAGGGAGATCATCGCGGAGCTTAGGAAGTGGTGGACCGGATCTACAAAGGTTGTAGCCCCTTCCCTTTAGCTATATTTCCGTTTACTTACTCGCTTCGCCTATATATCTAGTTAACGATCCGTTCTAGGGTTTCTCGGCACCGTATTTTTTAGAAATTTGCATGGATGATGACTTGTGAGACCTCACTAGGGTGCCTAGGAACCTTACAGTGGTATCAGAGCCTAGCTAGAGCCTTAGGCGAACTCCCGACGGAATTAGAAGTCCGATCGACCTAAAACCCCGACTTTAAAAATGCTCTCTGGACATTTCTGTAAAATGTGGATTTTTGTAGATTAAAAATATTCAGAAAAATCAGCAGGGGATTGTAAGGGTTACTGCAAAATTCGATCACCTAATTCCTTAAAAGCACCGCGGATCCGCGGCATGAGCATGCTCATGCGGCGGTTCCGCGGCAGTTTTGTCGTTTTGTGCATCGAAGTTTGCACCGTAATTCTCAGTAAAATGTGCTGGTTTTCCTTGGAATATTTTAATATATATTCCAGAGTTTTATTTTCTGGGTTGTATTGGGACTCGGTGTATTCGATCGGACTGTCTAATTTTTGTCGGTGTGCTTTTCCGGTTATTTTTTAGAATATGTTAAAAAGTTCGACCGGATATAAATACCCACTTTTTCCCCTGCCGGGAAATTTCCAATTGTTGGATTTTTCCGTAGTTTAACGACGTTCTAAGTTGTGCAAGTAACGCGATGGACCCTCTAGAAGACAACAAACCTTAACTCGATTATGTGACCGTCTTGAACTGCCCTTTGAACCTTCGGGTTTGGGGCAGTATGGCGTGCCACATGTGAGGCGTTGGCTTGACCCTTCTTCGGCTGGACCGTTGGTACTGAGGCACGAACTGAATGTTGTTAGACTTATTTCATGTGTTGAGCTGTATCGGGAAAACTTGGGTGTTCGATTGTTCGATCGAAAAGTTTAGCATTTTCTATTTATCCGGAATGTGATACTATACTTGGAATTCGCAAATAGTTATGAGATGACTGGATGAATGTTATAAACATAGCAGTTTAGTCTCACTTGATCGGTTGCCATGGATATTTGATGTGATCAAAAGTCCGTTGCAATCACGTAGCGTACGCGGATACTCGCCGGGTAAACTTAATAGACAGCCTCACCCCATAGCCCCGACCAAGTGACTGTAGGAGAACCCCGTCGCCGAAAGCATCCGTCCGGGTGCTCGCGGCAGCGGTGTTCCTCCTTGGTGCACTTCGTCGACGGTATCAGGGGTGCGGCCGCCTACTAAAGTTTGCGACGAGCATTCGATCAGTTTTTCGGGAATCTTGTTGAATTGCCCGACTTGATATTGAAAAGTGTTTTCGATAACGAGACTAAAATGCGGGGTTTATAATTGTTAGGCATGTGATGTCTAAGTAATTCATTTGATTAGGCATGTGATGTCTAAAGAGGTTGCGGATTCCAACTGTTGTAGTTTTACACTTTCTTTTCTGTGACCGTAAGTGTAATATGTGATATCGCCGGTTTCGTTGCTATATGTCAACGACAATTGGGATGCGCATATTTACTTACGTTGATGACATGTGATGTTATGTGTTGCTGGATATGTTATATTGGATCGTCGTGTTTGAATAGCCGGGGGTTTTTATGTGAGATGAGTGTTTTTCATTTTCATTCATGTAAAAACTTGTATGTAATATTCTTTTATTGGGGCACTTCCAGGTTGCGGAAGTTGTCACCGTTGATGTATATTATTTACTTTTCTGCACTAGGATAGACCCAAGGAGGGGAGCACAAGTAACCGGGTTCTAGGGTCCAGAGGGAGACCATCTCGAGGAGTCGAGTCCGGGTCTCCTAACCCTAGAATTGGTAGGGTTGCTTGCCGCTCTCGTAGGGGTCTAGGGGTGTGGGATTGGCTATTCATCGCTCCTGGTACCATATTCCAGTGCAGCGATGCAGACGCCAACCAATATCCAATTTTCCAAAATTTTCCCGGCCCTACGGTTAGTCCCCAACTTGACAACCGTATACAATCCACGGGCTCAAATAATTCTCATCATACCCATATCCTACTGCAATCACCAGTCCAGCTGTTGGTCTCCGCCCTCGGAATTATGCTCCATTGGGAAGACCAACTTATTTGTCCTGGCACAGGTGCTTCAGTGTTAGCAACGCTGATGCCGGCCCCTACCCTAAAATTCCAAGCTCGCCATTGATGGACCTCTAAGTCTCTAAACTGGAAACAGTTGACCACCAAGTCATTAAACTGGAAACAGATGACCTCTACATCGTTAAACTGGAAACAGATGACCACCAAGTCGTTAAACTGGGAACAGACGACCTCTACGTCGTTAAACTGGAAACAGATGACCACCAAGTCGTTAAACTGGAAACAGATGACCACCAAGTCGTTAAACTGGAAACAGACGACCACTACGTCGTTAAACTGGAAACAGATGACCACCAAGTCGTTAAACTGGAAACAGATGACCACCAAGTCGTTAAACTGGAAACAGACGACCTCTATGTCGTTAAACTGGAAACTGATGACCACCAAGTCGTTAAACTGGATAAAGACGACCTCTACGTCGTTAAACTGGAAACAGATGACCACCAAGTTGTTAAACTGGAAACAGACGACCTCTATGTCATTAAACTGGAAACAGATGACCACCAAGTCGTTAAACTGGAAACAGAGGACCTCTACGTCGTTAAACTGGAAACAGATGACCACTAAGTCGTTAAACTGGAAACAGACGACCACTACGTCGTTAAACTAGAAACAGACGACCTCTAAGTCGTTAAACTGGAAACAGATGACCCCTAAGTCATTAAACTAGGGACGAAGGGAAATCCACTCATGTGTCCTCACGATGCTTGAGGAGAACAAACCTTTGTGGGATGCTTATGACTCACAAAGGAAAAACACACTTAGGAGTCCTCATGACTCCTAAGGAGAAAATACACCTGCGGGATCCTTACGACTCGTAGGGACAAAATGCTTTTATGGGACCCTCACGGCCTATAAAATTGAAAAGCCTTAGGTGAAAGGGATCTAAACTTGTCTCCTAAGCCATCGCTTCACAATCCCCAAGTGGCGAATGATGAGCCGCTCCTGGTACCATATTCCAGTGCAGCGATGCAGACGCCAACCAAATTCCAAACTCATACCCCAACGGCGAATGATGAGTCGCTCCTGGTACCATATTCCAGTGCAGCGATGCAGACGCCAACAAAGTCCCAAAAGTTTTCCAGCCCTACGGTCTGGATCATACATCCTGCAAAACCGTATACAATCCACGGGCGTAAATGACCCCAATCTCTCCCAAATCCTGCCGGTGAGGCTACTTTTAAAGTCCCACATTAGGGTGTTTTTCGTCACCCCATTGAGATGGGAATACGCGCGCGCTTGTCAGGCGTACTACAGATCCCCCCTGTCTAGGGTAGATGGGGGTTTATTGATTGTGGGGATCCGAATCTCCGGCAGCCGCGGACTAAGCTGCCGTTAATTACCCCTCGCCTTTGGGGCGAGGGAACCTCCGATTAACGGGTTAAACTGGTCTTGCGAACTCAATGTGCAGTGTATGTGTGTTGTGTTTTGAAAGGGGGGTTTGGATATATCGGGAGCCACGCAGAGTTTTTTACGGGGGTCCCGCTACCCGGATAGCGGGCTGGGGGTCAAGGGGGCTAGCAGCCCCCTTACGGGGTGCGGGGCAGCGCCCCGTTAGAAATTTTTTTCTAACAGGGACAGTGTCGTGGAGCACGTGTGTGTGCAAATATGTATACATATGTATATATATATGTATATATGCATATATGTATATATATAAAAGAAAGAGGGGAAAAGGCATCCAAAGGATGTGTGGGGGCAGCACCTTGGGCGCTGTGCGCCTAGCTGCTGTGCGCTCAGGTGCTAGAGTGCCACGTGTCGGCACGTAGGCGCTCTGCGCTTGAGCCCCTGCGCTTGAGCGCAAGCGCGCCACGTGTCGGCACGTAGGCGACTTGCGCTTGGGCGCAAGTGCGCCACGTGTCGGCACGGGGGAGACTTTCGCCCGAGCGCTTGCGTTTGAGCGCAAGCGCGCCACGTGTCGGCACGGAGGAGACTTGCGCTCGAGCACTTGCGCTTAGGCGCAAGCACGCCACGTGTCGGCACCGGGGCGACTTGCGCTCGAGCGCTTGCGCTTGAACGCAAGCGCGCCACGTGTCGGCACCGGGCGACTTGCGCTCGGGCGCTTGCGCTTGAGCGCAAGCGCGCCACGTGTCGGCACGTGGGCGACTTGCGCTCGGACGCTTGCGCAGGAGCGCAAGCGCGCCACGTGTCGGGACGCGGGCGCTCTGCGCTTGACCGCCGGCGAGAAAAAGAGGCCTTTAGCCTAAGAAACAGAAGCTATGCTTCAGAAGGAAATATTTGTTATGTATATATGTATGGAGTTAAACTCCTGGGATGTTTTGAAGCTGATGAAGGGGGTTCTTCTTCTTCCTTCTGTTGTTTGGCCGGATCTTGAAGATCAAGAAGTAGGAGATTTTAAAAATCGCTCCTTTTTGAGATCTGATGGGAGATCTGAGTTCCCCTTTGTGGGTTTTGTGGTGGAAAACTACTTAGTTTTGGAAAAGAAAGAGTAAAACTCTTGATTTAATTCAAAAGAATTGAGAAGGTTTAGAACCTTGGAGAAGGAGCAGGAGGCACAAAGAACCCTAGTTTTTTTGGGGGAATGAAAAGTGTTATCTTTTTTTTTATTCATCATGTTGCCTTATATAGGCTTACATATTTACATATAGCCCCTTGGGCTTTACAAAAATGGCATTTTAGCCATCCCATGGCTCATGTACCATTTCATTTTTGCACATAAGCCATGGGCTTACAAAATATTGGCTTTATGCCCATTTTGTTTTCATTCACGCATAAACAATTACATAAAAATTATTTATTACATGATTTTGTTGTTGGCATGGGGAGGCTGGCTGCGGGCTCGACTTGGGCATGGGCCCGCTTGACCTGGGCTTGGGTCCACCTGGCTTGGGATTGACTTTGATTTTGACTTGGTCAACCGGGGTGTAAATTTTTACCCCAACACCCACCAGCGGCAAAAAAAAAGAAGAAAAAAAAGAAAAAAGAGGGTATGTCCACAAGCAAAACGGGCACGGATGAAAACCCGTAAGGGCTTCGTGAGTAAAAACAGCAGGACTGCCGGCGAGTTTGTGAAAACCCAAAAGGGCGCAAACTCATGAAAAAGAGATGAAATGCACTCGCAAAGTCCTCTCGACTTTGTGAGGAGAAAATTCCCGCGTGAGATCCTTACGACTCACAAAGAGCAACACACTTAGGAGTCCCTACGACTCCTAAGGAGAAAATACACCTACGAGATCCTTTCGACTCGTAGGGAGAAAATGCTTTTATGGGACCCTTACGACCCATAAAATTGAAAAGCCTTAGGTGACAGGGATCTAAACCTGTCTCCTAAGGCACCAATTTCCAAATCCTCCCGGTGCAAATGATGAGTTGCTCCTGGCATTATTCCAGTGCAGCAATGAAGATGCCAAACAAAAACCCCAATTCCCAAATCCTTCCGAGTCAAATGATGAGTTGCTCCTGGCATTATTCCAGTGCAGCAATGCAGATGCCAAACAAAAACCAATTCCCAAATCCTTCCGGGGCAAATGATGAGTTGCTCCTGGCATTATTTCAGTGCAGCAATGCAGATGCCAAACGAAAACCCCAATTGCCAAATCCTCTCGGGGCAAATGATGAGTTGCTCCTGGCATTATTCCAGTGCAGCAATGCAGATGCCAAACAAAAACCCCAATTCCCAAATCCTCTCGGGGCAAATGATGAGTTGCTCCTGGAATTATTCCAGTGCAGCGATGCAGATACCAAACCAAAAAAAACCAATTACCAAATCTCTGAAAGACAGATGATGATTCGCTCCTGGTACCTTATTCCAGTATAGCGATGCTGATGTCAACTCAAATCAAATAAATCAAACCAACAATCTCTGCGGCGGAATCATGCTTCGTACCAGAATATACCCCGTGTCGAAATCATGCTTCGCCTTAGGGGTATCTGCCTTCCATGTCGGAATTATGCTTCGACTCGGAATACAACAGCGACACTCCGCGCCGGGGAAAAGTCCACCAGCGACACTCCGCGCCGGAGAAAAGTCGATCAGCGACACTCCGCGCTGGGGAGAAGTCAACCCGACAATCCGCACCGGAGAAAAGTCGATCAGCGACACTCCGCGCCGGGGAAAAGTCAACCCGACACTCCGCGCCGGGGAAAAGTCGATCAGCGACACTCCGTGCCTGGGAAAAGTAAACCCGACACTCCGCGCCGGGGAAAAGTCGCTCAGCGACACTCCGCGCCGGGGAAAAGTCAACCCGACACTCCGCGCCGGGGAAAAGTCAACCCGACACACCGCGCGTGGGAAAAGTCGATCAGCGACACTCCGCGCCGGGGAAAAGACAACCCGACACTCCACGCTGATCAACGACACTCCGTGCCGGGGAAAAGTCAACCCGACACTCCGAGCCGGGGAAAAGTCGATCTGCGACACTCCGCGCCGGGAAAAAGTCGACCCGACACTCCGCGCCGGGGAAAAGTCAATCAGCGACACTCCGCGCCGGGGAAAAGTCGACCCGACACTCCGCGCCGGGGAAAAGTCGACCAGCGACACTCCGTGCCGGGGACAAGTCGACCAACGACAATACGCGCCGGGGAAAAGTCGATCAGCGACACTCCGCGCTGGGGAAAAGTCAACCCGACAATCCGCGCCGGGCAAAAGTCAACCCGACACTCCGCGCCGGGGAAAAGTCAACACGACACTCCGCGCCAGGAAAAAGTCGATCAGCGACACTCTGTACCGGGGAAAAGTCAACCCGACACTCCGTGCCGGGGAAAAGTCAATCAGCGACACTCCGTGCGGGGGAAAAGTCAACCAGCGACACTCCGTGCCGGGGAAAAGTCGATCAGCGACACTCCGCGCCGGGGAAAAGTCGATAAGCGACACTCCGTGCCGGGGAAAAGTCGATCAGCAACACTCCGTGCCCGGGATAAGTCAACCCGACACTCCGCGCCGGGGAAAGTCGATCAGCGACACTCCGCGCAGGGGAAAAGTCAACATGACACTCCGCGCCAGGGAAAAGTCGATCAGCGACACTCCGTGCCGGGGAAAAGTCAACCCGACACTCCGCGCCGGGGAAAAATCGATCAGCGACACTCCGTGCTGGGGAAAAGTCAACCAGCGATACTCCGCGCCGGGGAAAAGTCGATCAGCGACACTCCGTGCCGAGGAAAAGTCGATCAGCTACACTCCGTGCCGGGGATAAGTCAACCCGACACTCCGCGCCGGGGAAAAGTCGATCAGCGACACTCCGCGCCGGGGAAAAGTGTACCCGACACTCCGCGCCGGGGAAAAGTCGATTAACGACACTCCGTGCCGGGGAATAGTCCACCCGACACTCCGCGCCGGGGAAAAGTCGATCAGCGACACTCCGCGCCGGGGAAAAGTAAACCCGACACTCTACGGCGGGAAAAAGTCGGTCAGCGACACTCCATGCCGGGGGAAAGTCAACCCGACACTCCGCGCCGGGGAAAAGTCGATCAGCGACACTCCGCGCCGGGAAAAAGTCAACCCGACACTCCACGCCGGGGAAAAGTCGGTCAGCGACACTCCGTGCCGGGGAAAAGTCGAACAACAGCGACACTCAGTGCCGAGGACAAGTCGACCAGTGACACTTCGCGCCGGGGAAAAGTCGATCAGCGACACTCAGCGCCGGGGAAAAGTCAACCCGACACTCCGCGCCGGGGAAAAGTCAACCCGACATTCCGCGCCGGGGAAAAGTCGATCAGGGACACTCCGCGCCGGGGAAAAGTCGATCAGCGACACTCCGCGCCGGGAAAAGTCAACCCGACACTCCGTGACGGGGAAAAGTCGATCAGCGACACTCCGTGCCGGGGAAAAGTCAACCCGACACTCCGCGCCGGGGAAAAGTCGATCAGCGACACTCCGTGCCGGGGAAAAGTCGACCAGCGACACTCCGCGCCGGGGAAAAGTCGATCAGCGACACTCCGTGCCGGGAAAAAGTCAACCCGATACTCCGCGACGAGGAAAAGTCGATCAGCGACACTCCGCGCCGGGGAAAATTCTACCTGACACTCCACGACGGGGAAAAGTCGATCGGCGACACTCCGCGCCGGGGAAAAGTCAACTCGACACTCCGCGATGGGGAAAAGTCGATCAGCGACACTCCGTGCCGGGGAAAAGTCAACCCGACACTCCGCGCCGGGGAAAAGTCAACCCGACACTCCGCGTCGGGGAAAAGACGATCAGCGACACTCCGCGCCGGGGAAAAGTAGATCAGCGACACTCCGCGCCGGGGAAAAGTCAACCCGACACTCCGCGCCGGGGAATAGTCAATCAGCGACACTCCGTGCCGAGGAAAAGTCGAACAACAGCGACACTCCGTGCCGGGGACAAGTCGACCAGCGACACTCCGTGCCGAGAACAAGTCGATCACCAGCGACACTCCGTGCCGGGGATAAGTCGATCATCAGCGACACTCCATGCCGGGGACAAGTCGACCAGCGACACTCCGTGCCGGGGATAAGTCGATCATCAGCGACACTCCGTGCTGGGGAAAAGTCGAACAGCGACACTCCGTGCCGGGGTTAAGTCGAACAACGACACTCCGTGCCGGGGACACGTCAACCAGCGACACTCTGCATCGGGAAACGTCCAACACAGACGCTCCGCATCAGGGAAACGTCCAACAACGACACTCCGTGCCGGGGAAACGTCAAGCAGGCACTCCGTCTCGGGGATACGTCAACCGGCCGATACTCCGCCTCGGGGAAATGTCAAGCGGACACTCCGTGCCGGGGGCACATCGAAAGCAGACACTCCGCCTCGGTGAAACGTCAAGCAGACACTCCGTGCCAGGGCCACGTCAACTATAGACACTCCGCCTCGGGGAAACGTCGACCAGCGACACTCCGTGCTGGGGGCACGTCTACTAAATCACTCCGGACCAGGGAAACGTCTACCATGGACACTCTGTCTCGGAGACGCGTCAAGCGTCGACCGTCCATGTCGTAAAAGGGGCCGTGCATCCCAAAAAAATGGGAACCAATGCAAGTCGCCTCCACGCGAAAAAAGATCCATCAATTTCATGCACACGACCCACATATGTGGTGTGCATTTATTGATGAGGGGCACTTTGTTGAAGTCAAAATTTGCACCCGGGTTGACCAAGTCAAAGTCAAGGTCAACCCCAATCCAGGCGGGCCCAAGCCCAAGCAAGTGGGCCAATGCCCAGGTTTAGCCCGAACACGAAGCGTCCGGCCTTCCGCCATTCCAAAATAAAAAATAATGTAATAAAAAAAATTTATGTAATTTTTTATGCTTGAATGTAAACAAAATGGGCATGAAGCCAAATTTTTGTAAGCCCATGGCTTATGTGCAAAAAGAAATGGCACTTGATCCATGGGATGGGCAAAATGCCATTTTTGTAAAGCCCAAGGGGCTATATGTAAATATGTAAGCCTATATAAGGCAAAATGATGATGAATAAAAATACTTTTCATTCTCACAAAAACCTAGGATTTGTATCTTTTTCCCTTTTCTGAAGGTCTCAAACATTCTTTTTTCTTTTTGATTTAAATCAAAAGTTTTACTCTTCCTTTTCAAAAACAAAATAGTTTTTCACCACAAAATCCACAAAGGGGGACTTGGATCTGCCATTAGATCATAAAAAGAAGAGATTTTTAGATCTCACATCTCTTGAGCCAGCCAACAGAGGAGGAAGAAGAAGAACCCATTTCCTCAACCTAAACATTTTTAGGAGTTTTAACACCATATATATATATATATAACAACAAATATTTCCTTTCTGAAGCATAGCTTCTGTTTCTGGGAATGAAAGCCCCTTTTTCCTCGCCGGCGCCCAAGCACTCAAGTGCAGAGCGCCCACGTGCCGACACGTGGCGCACTAGCGCTCGAGCGCAAAGCGCCCACGAGCCGACACGTGGCGCGCTAGCACTCCGGCGCTCTGCGCCCACATGCCGACACGTGGCGCACTTGCGCTCTAGCGCAAAGCGCCCACGTGCCGACACGTGGCGCGCTTGCGCTCGAGCACCCAGCGTTCATGCGCAAAGCGCCCACGTGCTGACACGTGGCGCGCTTGCGCCTAAGCGCACGGCACCTAAGCACACAGCGCTCGAGGCGCTAGCCCCCACGCATCCTTTGGTTGTCTTTTCCCCCTCTTTTATATATATATATATATACACACACACACACATATATATATATACATATGCATACATATGTACACATACACATACTCCACGACATTGCCCCCGTTAGAAAAAAATTTGTAGTACGCCTTTCAAAACATAACAGTTTGTAGTATGCCTTTCAAACCCCCGTAGAAACTCTACGTGGCTCCCGATATATCCAAACCCCCCTTTCAAAACACAACACACTTACACTACACATTGAGTTCGAACAACCAGTTTAACCCGTCAATCGGAGGTTCCCTCGCTCCAAAGGCGAGGGGTAATGAACGGCAGCTTAGTTCGCGGCTGCCGGAGATTCGGATCCCCATAATCATTAAACCCCGACCTACCCTAGGCAGGGGGAATTTATAGTACGCTTGACAAGCGCGCGCGTGTTCCCATCTCATTGGGGTGACGAAAAACACCCTACAGATACCTCCTAAATCCTGGGTTTTGGATCTATGAGATAGATCTAATTGGATGTTAGGATACTCACTAGTTGTAGTGAGATGGTACCAATCGATCCTGGGGAGAATCATTGGAAAGGTTCCATGGTGATAAGGACGACTGAATGTCAGTCGCAGGCATTGTCTTTAACCTCAGTGGAAGGACGGTATCTTGGAAGAGTTCCAAGCTAGATACCGTGACTTACTAGACGATTGAAGGCAAGATACATCGTTACCAAGGATGCTACCAAAGAGGCAGTCTGGATATATAAGTTCATGAGATGAACTTCGTTCCAACCATTGTGTGACAATGGAGTTAAGGCTTTGGCCTAGGAACCACCGTCCCATCAGAAATCCAGATATAATTCTTAGGCAGTATCACCTGATCATGGAGATGGTTGATCTTCAGGGACATCGAGGTTAGGAGAGTAGACACAGAGGACAACAGCGCGGATCCACTCACAAAGGCCTTTTGGCCAGTTGAGACTTTTATGGGATGGTTGAGTATGACATACTTCAACCACAGCTAATTGTTGGGTATGTGATACCATAACAGATGACCCTAGTGCAAGTGGGAGATTGTTAGTTATATGTATGCCCTAGAGGCCATTACTGTACATACGATGTATACTGTAATGGATGCTTGGACATATATAGGTAGGACTTTCTTGCTCGACATGATAGTATGCTATCTGGTTGTACTTTATCTTAACATGTACTTTGATTGTCTCTATGTTACATGTTGATAAAGCCCTTAGGATATGTACTCGACTACTGGGACTATGATGAGATCATACTAGTGGGGCCACGGTAGTCGACGAGTACATCCTATAACTGATCCTAGTCGAGGGTGTATCGAGACAGGGCATCGATATATCAGAGTAGACTAGCGTATACGCATCTTGACCCATATGATGGGAGATGGATGATCCCATATCCATTGGTGTTTGACATCAAGGATGGTATATGGGTGCTCAGTAGAGACTGGGTACACTGGACGGACTCGCCGAGAACTCCCAGATGGTATTATACCTCACGTCAGATGGCAGTTCTCCGGTGACACTGGTACAGAGTAGTCTGTTGACCCGAGATCGTCATAGAGTCTTGTGTGATTCCCACCGTGCTTTGATTTCCATCATACCAAGTCCAAGAGGGCGTGCAAAATGGTGGCTTTTGGGTACTGTCCCGAATCACATGGAGGCAATGAGCGATAGGAGGGGATTCTTCTCTCCCGGTATAGGGAGTTGATGTTGCGCTGTGTTCGATTGGCTATAACCGGAAATTCCTGGCCAGGGTTGCTGAGATTTACTGGTAAGTGTTATCAGTAGTTTCTCGAACTGTTATAGGCCTCATATCGACACGACTTATCAAGCTACTGGGGTCTGACGTTTAGCACCCTTAGGCGAGATATGCGACATATCAGATGACGAGACCGGACTGTACGGGATTGTTACCGATTGGATTCACAGGAGAATGTATAGGCTTGCTTGTTGATCTTCTGAGCGCTCAATACCTGGGTGGCTGTTACGTTTAGCTGACCGCTTGCAGCTTGTGGGTGTTTGATATGATCATCACCTACTGCCAGCGTATTGACGATTCTTTGGAGTCCTACACAGTGGTTTCTTGACTCAGGAAAAATGGAGTAGGGGCACATATGTGATATGTGCAGGACCAAGGATAATGCAATACCGTATTTTATTCTCGCGATATTTGATATCAGCCGGGTCATCGGATCAAGTGTTGATTCGATGAAATGGTAAAATATGATATTAGTCGGTTATATGCGATATAGCCGTATTGTCGGATCAAGTGTTGATTCGATAATTTAATGTATAATAATATATATGATATATTAAATTACATTAACTATTATTAGCTTACTAAAAGATTCTTTTTCTCACTCGGGTAATACATTGATATATATACGATATATGTTAATTGTATTAATTTATTTTGTTATAATAAATATTATATATGTGATATATAATATTGTAACATGATGTGGTTATTAACGCAACATGTTTAGTGGAGGTTAAACATGGTTAGGGTTTGATTTGGGTTAAGCATTTCTAGAAATTTCTAGAAGCTTTCATTTTTTGTTTTGGAAAAGATATTTTGCAAGATATTTCTTTAACTCAACCCAAATACATAACCCTAGTAAAATCTCTACAATGGTTACTTGAACCATGGTTGGATTTCTAACCTTATCATAACTTTCATTATTCATCACAAAAGGATTCTAATGATTATTCATCTTCTTTTTCTTCTTTCTTTCAAGGAAAAAGCTTTCTAGTTTTTTCTAAGTGATGATTATGTGTGAGAAAAAGATTATAAATGAGAGCAAAAATCCTACTTCATCATCCTCATCTATCCTTGCCCTTTAGATGAGGGTGTTCACTTCATTTAGTGAGTGAGAGCTTGTGTTAATGAAACTTCAAGGTAGATTATCTTTGTTATCGAAGATCGGAAGCAAGCTTGCATCTTTCTCTTCGTGGAGCCTCTCGAAAGTCCGGAACATGATGATCGCGGCGAAGGGACTTCAACACGGAGCTTAAGAAGTGAAGGACCGGATCTACAAAGGTTGTAATCCCTCTCACTTAGTGTTAAAATGTTTAACATGCTTGTTTTCGCCTAAACTCTAGTTTAAAGATATTGGTTTAGGGTTGTTCGGCATGACTAAAATTTAAATCGGGCATGGTTGATACCTTATAGACCCTTGTGTGTGTGCCTAGCAACCCTACAGTTCTACCCATCATTATCTTGTTAATTTGAACCTACCCGTATATACTCTTGACTAAGGGCCAAATAAAGTAATACGACTGTCCCAAACCAACGCATCTATCTATGCTATATGTGAACGCCCCAGCAGCTACCAATCACTATATCTTGACTAAGGGCCAAACAAACATAGTTTGAATACTACTGACCATTCATATGCAATGACGGAGGGCTACGACTGGTTTTGGAAAAACCGTGAACGTAGTGAACTTGATATAATCGAAGGAAGCTGATAACTTTTTAAAAGGAGTGGTTAAAGCTCCGCAATTAAAAATTCTTCTTTTTTAAAATAACCGAGTGGTTTCTTTTAAACTGTTCCAACGATTTCAACTTTGGTTTGTTTTCTTTGCATTAAAATAATGCGTCCCATCAATTAACCAATCATTGTAGAAAACAACGAAAATACGACGTCCTCTTATGCCATCCGCATTCGCCACTGGGTCCCGTCATTCACCCGTTAGGTTACTTAACTAACGACAGAGCGGGGGCTGGGCTAGCGCTGGTGTAAAACATAAGTAAAGTCTAATAGCTATCATATATAGATATTGTACATTCGTCAGACGCAATAATAGTCATTCTAGATCACAGATGAACATTATTGGATATACAAGCAATCCGCATTTCCTTTGAGCCTGCAACGAAAGACGGATTACACAGTTGTGATGAATAGCCATTATCCCACCCTAGACCCCTACGGGTACAGAAAACTACCCGCCAAGTGCCCGAAGTGAAGCGGTCTCCCTCAGCAACGTGAGTAGGCCACTAAACACTTCAAAGTACCCGGTAGTTTTTGCACCCCATCTTGAGTCTATCCTAGGAGCATAAAACAGTAAATGAAATAATACAACGGTGGCTACAACCTTAGCCCTGATGTTCCCCGCAATAGAATATTACATCATATTACAATTTATATCGAATGAATGAATATAAAATCTCATCTCAAACCCCGGCTAATCATCACAACGATCCAATCAAGTTCATATACACTAGCCAGTAAAAACTATTACAGAAACGTGCAACCCCCTGCTAACCGACATACTAGCAATTATGGGAGGTTTACGAACACATTAAACATTACAGATAAAAACCCGATTAGCAAATAACATAGAATATCGATCGATAACCTTTTTCCGTCTCTACCCCAAATGCAAGCCAGCACTGAAAATACCTGGGCATAAACAAAATATACAGGAAAACAAAACACCACAAAATAAGAGTTACTGTGGAAATACGAGTCAACTCTGAGTTGACTCGGCCGCGGATCCGCGGCGGATCGCACCAATCCGCCGCGCTTCCACGGCAGTCTAAACGAGTTAGCTCATCCTATTTCTGCAGTATTCTTAGAATTCCCTGCTGTGAATTTTCATACATATCAAATAATTTTTTCGACACGTTTAAAATTGACGGAAACTTGAGGGGTCCGGGGTTATATTTTCGCGTTTTTCCGACGATCGAACTTCTAATTAGTTGCTAACAAGCAAGTAAAGGCTTTGTAGGCTCTGATACCACAGTAAGTCCATGTCATGCACCCCACAAGCTCGCAGGGACGCGGAATATATGAAAAACAATTATCAAAGTTTCGTAACACGGACTTGAGCACACGGATCGTGTCTAAACCATTACTAGCAAACTACGAGAGTTTTAACTACTCGGATTCGAAGTTATACCTCACGTTACTTGTCTTTCGGGTCCTCATCGCTATCCTACACACCTTGTAGGCTCTATGGAACAAGGGCACCTCAATGCCTACTCGAGTCAATGACGATCCACCCGAGAGTCTATAGTCTGGCTCCTATCTCGAATCTGAGATAACTACGGCTTCTAGATCGCTAATCTAGAAGTCCTAGAGGGTGTATAGTAATTAGATGGATTATTTAGTCACTTAAACTCTAGGATTCTCAACTCATCAGAGCTATTAGGGTTTGAGGAAGAAGATGAAGAATTGAGGGGAGAGAAAGCTTTTGTGATAAAGCTATGAATAATCACTCCTGAAAGAATAAGATCAAGCATACAAATATCTCTTTGATAAATATCTAGAAATATCTTGTAAGCTTCATTTAATTCTAAATGGTGAATCACCTCATAAGTCATTAAGCATTTAATGAAAACTTACAACTCATCTCTCCACCTCATTTGTGTTTAATTCATAAAGAAATAAAAACAAATGAGTCATCTTCTTCTAGAAGCTTCACGAAAAATTACGAGACTGCCCCTCCCATCCGTATTTCCGAAAAACACGGATAATCTTTGACTGAATAAATCCATCTGTATAATACTAGAATCTGGATTAAACCAAAGCCCGCTAGAATTATCTGCCCGATCATAATACGTGCAAAAGGGTACGTAAGTGATCGCGGCCCTGCCGTAAAACCATACGGCCTCTACACCTTTTACCCGGTGCAGGGAAACTCTCTGTGTGGGACTCTAAACACTCGACACTACGCTGGCAGTGGGTTTAACCACAGGCCACAAGCGGTACTAGCTGTATGTAATGGTCCCCAGGTAGATGTCGATAAGAAGGACGATGAGGAAACCTATCCGAACTCCAACTGAGCCTGATGTGTCAATCGCCGTACAGTCCGGTCTGTTCGTCTAGGACTATCGCATATCGGGCCTAGTGGGCGGTAAACGTCAGACCCCTAATAGCGGTATAAGTCGTATCGGAGTGAAGCCCATTACACCTTGAGAAACTACTAGAAGCCACCAGTAAATCTCGCTTGCCCTGGCCAGGGACTTTGCGTAATGGCTCTCCATACACAGCGCGATATCAACCCCCAATACCGGGAGAGACGAATCATGTCTAACCGCCACTGCCTCCAAGTGCTTCGGGACTGCACCCAACTACTACCTGTTTGCATGACTTCTTTGAGCCGTGGTAGGGTAGTAATCTAAGTACAGTGGGAACACACCCGAGGCGAAGTAGAAGTATCAAGTTGACGGACTAAGCTGTACTCATATCACCTTGGAACTGCTATCTGACGATGGGTATAAATCCAACCTACAGTTCCCAGCGAGTCCCGTCCGGTATACCCGTAACCTAACGAGCACCTGCATACTATCTCCAGTACGACGTACTGATGGCTGTGGGACAGACCATCTCCCCAACTGGGATGAGAAGCGTATACACTAGTCTACTCCGGAGTATCAATGCCCTATCTCTATAATCCTACGATCAGGGACCTGTATAGGATGTTGCTTATAGACTACCCAGCCCCCACTAGTGTGACTGCCATCATAACGCTGGTAATCAAGCAAAGATCCTAAGGGCTCTACTAATATGTATAAGCGATACGTTAAAAGAAACATATGCACATATTAAAGTAGACTCAAACCAAGTAGCATACTACCATTTTTAGCAAGACTGTCAATACAACTGTGATTATCCCAAGCTTCCATTAAGTAATATACAAACTAGTATGATACAGTAATGGCCTCTAGGTCATAAACACTAACACCCTATAGGTATCTGGTATATAGCATGTAAGCATGTCAAGGTATATATGTAAGCATGCAGGTATACAGGTATGCTATAAGTCATATGCATAAAGAAATATGAATCAATGTCTCAATGTCCCTAACCAAACAATATCATTTCTATATGTGGGTTGTGCGTGATATGGCAATTATTGATGGGGTGTGTGGCATACAATTAGTGCTCGTGCAATATGAGCCGTCAATAATAGTGCAGTGTTCTAAGGATACTAGTCCAAGCATAATAATTAACTAAGCAGTAGGGTGTATGCGCAACTCTATAAATGAAATAGAATATGCGACAATTTTAACATCTCTAGCCCAGACGCACAACGCCATGCGGACGATTCCCTTGTAGATGTTAAATCTACCCACCAACACTCCTGGCTAAGTGAAGCCTACCACTTGTTTTCCCTTTGTAGCAGCGTCCGAAGTCCCCGCCTGCGAACCTATAACAGTATAACAATAAAACAAGTGTATATTAGTAAAAGACCCAAAACACGTACAAACTATATTTAACCGACGCAACAACACAAAACATACTCGCAAGTGTTCGTATTGTGGCTAACGTGTGTAGCGACACGACGAAACTAACCTAAGAATAAAATCATACAAAGTGCACGATCCGTGTCGTATAACGTATCGCGCTTAAACGAAACATAAGAAACTACCTATGTGATCCCAGATTTTATATACAGAGAAAACACAACAACCAAATAACACCAAATACACCTAAACCACTGCAGACACCTACCTAGAAAAACCCAGACCCTAACCCCAATCCCTAGCCGAGGTCGCCGGAATTCCCCTCTGTGTCGCCGGCCATGGTCTGAGCAGGGTGTCTCGTGCTTGAGGTGAAGGCTCAGGGTCTTAGGTACAACACAGCTACTTTGTTTGGTTTTCTATTAAACTCTCCGGGTCACAGCAGATCACAGAAGTCACATATGACACTAAAAATACGATATGTGCACAAAAACATAACTTTAAACATTCGAAACTAAAATTAAAAGTATACACAACACAAAAACTATATAATGAACAGATGGAGTTCATTACCAAACCAAAAGAACTCAAAGATCCAAGATTTGCAAGCTCCAAGGCATCCAAGAGGCAAATAAAGGAAAAAGATGTGATTTTGGTGAGTTTTGTGAATGATTTGACGAAGTTTAGTGATGGAAACATAAGTGTTCAGTTTGTAAAGGAAAAAGAAATGAGAGGATAAAAGAGATAGAGAAATGAGAGGGTGTGAGGTTAAATAGAGAGGGAGGTGAGTGTAGGGTGATAGGTGAGGTGGGTGTAACCATTAGCATTAACTCACCATTAATGCTTTCATACCAGTCATCATGCCACCTCCTCACTCCAATAGAAATATCTCTCTCTCACAAAATATCTAGGGTTTAGGTTAAGGATTAAAGCAAGGATTAGATAAATGGTTAAGTGTCATGGTTGCTAAGATCAAGATTACACAAACAAACCCTCACATTAACGTGCACACGTGCGTGCATGTCCATAACAAATAATAAAAAATTATTAATTAAATGATATAAAATGTGAGGAACCCGAATTGGAAAACTTTTTACAGTAAACCCGCATTAACGTCTAAACTAACCCTAACCGAAATCTAAGGCGTTACAATCTCCCCCCTTATAAAAATTCGTCCCCGAATTTAAAATTTTCACTAAGCGTACCTTCAAAGAGAAGAGTACAAAACTCTCATATCTTACTCGCAGCCTTTCCTAGCGATCACCTCACTATACGGCTTCGCCCAAGAAAAACTCTCCACAGATAGCAAGACCCTTGACCGAAGTTTCTACACCTGCCGAGCCATTAACAAAATTGGCTGCCGGTGAACGAAAAGATCGCGTCCAAGCTAAATGGTCTGGTGCTGAATCATGTGAGAAAGTAATGAAGGTAATTGCAAAGTATCGACACAAAGAATACTGGATGAATACTCAATAATCTGGGCAGAAGTGCCTAATTATAGGCAACGGAACTAACTCGGTCGAGGATCTCAAAAGGACCTAAAATCCTAGGATAAGCTACCCAAAACTCAACACGTCATTCATCGGAAAAATCCGCAGGAATACGTGATCTCCCATTGCGAACTCAAGTCTTCGACCACCACGGTCGGCATAAGACCTCTGTCTGCACTGGGCTATTCTCATCCTGACCTGAACCAAGTGGATCATCTCCGAAGTATCTAGACTAGCTGGGGTCCAAAATCCTACATACGCAGAATCAGAAAAACAGAATGGCGATCGGCACGACCTAACTACAAAACCTAAGGGTAGCCAATTGGAGTGTCTCCTGATAACTTCTATCGAACGAGAACCCTAACAATGGCAAATGACGATCCCAACAGCCGAAAACAATTAGTACGTACGCAGAAGCATATCCTCCAGAGTCGGTATAGCCCGCTCTCATAAAACCATCATCCTGTGGATGGAAAAACGGAGCTAAAGCTCAACCAGTACCTAAGGCTTCCTGAAGCTCCTACCCAAGAAGGAAAGCGAACAGGGTGCCTTCATTGGATACGACCCATGAAGGAACTCCGTGCAACGCACAACTTAACAAAGAATAACTGAGCAAACTGAGTATAACCGGACAACAAACAGCCAAATGGAGTCACACCTTGTCTGGACAGGGGTAGACGCAACAACAAATATTCATGGAGATCTGCTCCCACTCCAACTCCGGAACGGTTAAAGGTTGCAACTCTCCAGCCGGTCTCAGATGCTCAACCTTAACTCACAACAAGACAAACATCTTGAAACAATATCCGAAACTTCACTCTTCATCCCTGTCCACCCGTAACTATTTCATAAGTCACGCTACAAATTGGTGGAACTTGAATGAACACCGAAAGCTGACTGATGTGCCTGCTTTAGGATTTCGCGTCTCTTCCCATCAGCAACAGGTACACACAAACGCGTCCCTAAAAGTAGCACACCCTTGTCACAAATCAAGAACTCCGGATCATTACCCAGCCGAGTATGCTCAAGAATCTCTGACGAACGAGCATCGGCGGGCTGTGCCTCGCGAAGACGATTAAGGAAAAGTGGACAGGCGCGGACATGAGCAAGCTGTCCCCTCAGTAGAGGCGAACTTAAGCTGTACTCAACGATCGCACAAAAACTGTAAATCTGCAGAAGACTATCTCAACAATCAAAACCCGCTGCAGGAAGATGTACATTAAGCTTTGGTGGTCCGCGAAAATCTGACACGACTCCCCGAACAAGTAGTGTCTCCAAATCACCAACGCACGACCACCGCGGCCATCTCCAGATCATGAGTGGGATATCCTGCCCGTACTTCCTCTAATTGTCGGGAAGAAAAAGCAATAACTCTATAGTGTCACATCTGTACACAATCGAGCCCCACTCGCGAAACATCACAGTAAAACTACAAAGTCGCCCGAACCAGCAAGCAAGAAAGAACTGGTGCAGTTGTCAACCGAGTCTTCAACTGCTGAAAACTCCGCACGCATGCCTCGGGCTAAAGAAAAGGAACCTCCTTTCCGGTCAGTCCAGTCAATGGTGCAGCGATACACTAGTAATACCGCATGAAACGGCGGTAAAAACCTGCTAAGCCCAAAAATCTGCGGACTTCCGTCCCATACACAAGTCTGGCCCAACCTGTACGGCCTCGATCTTCCTTGAAACCATACAAAAACCGTCTCCTGTAACTATAAGACGTAGGAGTCAACACAAACAAGCCTGAATGAACACTCCGAGAATTTAGCAAACCGCTGGGGCTCTCCCAATATCTGCAAAACAAATCATCAAGTGCTGCTCATGTTCCTCACGACACATTAGAATAGACCAGAATGTCATCAATAACACAACAATAACTGGTCGAGGAACAGCCTGAAGAAATCCGGTTCATCATATCCACGAATGCTGCTAAGGCATTGGTGAGTCTAATGACAGCACCAAAACACAAAAAGCACATAGCACACACAAGGCAGTCTTCGGAATGTCATCACTCTGAACCCGCAACAATGATGACCTGATCCCAAACAAACTTAGAAAATGTCTCGCACTCGGGAGCTGATCGAAGAAATCGTCAATGCGAGGTAAAGGATACCTATCCGCACCATAAACCGGTTAAATTGACGATCAATCAATACACAACCTCAAACTGCCGTCTTTCTCCTTGACGACCAGAAATAGGAGCACCCCAATGCGAAAGACTCAGATGCACTAGCCCCCCAACAAACAACTCTGCAGCTCATCCTTAAGCTCTCTAAACTCCGCCGGCTCATCTGGAACAACGTCGGAAAACTCTCGCACGATAGGAACCCGGTCCAACAAACTCTCTATGGCTCCGATATCATGAATGAATGCCAAGAATCCTCGACATCCTCTCCTCAAAAGCCGACTAGCGAAAAAGGCTGAATTCAAGCTGTGTGTGGCGGCACCACTGTCCCCCTGCACAACAAGAACTGACTTGCCGTGAAAACAAAACCTGACTGTTTTCTCGCGGTAGTCCACAGACGCATAGCACGTAGCTAACCAGTCTGTGCCCAGTAGAGCGTCAAATCTAACCTTTCTAGAAGGATCAAAACAACGGACGAATATCTATCTCCTATCCGATTGGTACACGACTGAAATACGTATCGCGCAACAAAAGAATCGCTCATAGAAGTTAAAACAACAAACGGCTGATCTAGCTAACACGACTCTCGGCCTAACCAAGGCACAAAGTGTGTAAAACAAACAAGTGCATCAAAAGAACATATGAATCATGAATACCTGAAAACTCTGCATTGGACGCCCGCGCATCCCGATGAGTAGAAGAAAACTCTGGTGTCTGCCTCTTACCCGCAACTGGCTGAAATACTCCTCTGCCAACCTGTCCCCTCTGAGCGAATCCTCCGCGACCATGACCTCTCCGAACATGAGTCTGACGCGGTGCTAAGGAACAATCCCTGATGAGGTGATGAAGGCTCCCGCACCAGAAACATCCACGCGATGTCTGCTGACACTCCTGGGGATGAGAGCTAAACGACTGTCCTCGTCCTAAGACTCTGCTACTCCCGCGACGGTCGAGAAGTCTGTCTCGACGACTAGGCCTCTGTCTCTGGGCTGGAACACCAGTACGGGTTGTCCACTATCCCGGAACTCCCAAAGTCTCTGGAAGACGTGCCTTGTAAACTAGGGCTGCATCCACTGGTGCTATGTAGGTGACGGAATGCTGTGTGCTGACCGCAAGGAACAACTGGGTAACAAGGGTGACAACCTCCTGTCGCTGCGCTCGAATGGCCTCAACCAATGAACTCATCGTCTGGCGCATGTCCTGCATATCTTCCACAAGAATAGCGAGTTGGTCTGTTGAAGGCGGATCCATCTGGTCCTGTGCAACGAGCGTGCCATCCGGTTCAGTCCTCGTCCCACCCGAGTCAATCCTGACCTCGGCCCTCGCTGCATCACTCTGAGTCCACATAGTCATCGGCGGCAAAAGCTATAAATGGAAATAAGATTCGCTAAGAACACGGAAATCGAATCACAAGGATTTGAATCATCAAGGAAGGAATTTCATGCAATTTGTACTTAGGTCACTTTAGGCGGAGTACCGCATCTGAGTATGCCGCGGACATACACACACTACGTTACTCTTCTTAAGCTACCTACTCCATCATACCAAGGTCATCCTACACGCCGAAAGGTAAAACCTAGCGCTGTGATACCAACTTTGTCACGACCCGAAATTGGCACGTGACGGCCCTTAAACTACGCAATGTCTACAGGCGTAACGCAATTTAAGTAAGCCGAAAACCCAGCAATCTAAACCATCAAAAGTAGTAAGACATAATAACATTTTTAAAACCTTTGAAATCGCAACCGAAATTCTTTAAAAGTCCAGCTTTATTTTCTTAAAATTTTGGCAGCACCTCTTTTGTAAAAACCAGCCCCAAAAATGGGTACAACATAAATATAAATAAAGCATCCCCAAACGGGAGCAAAACACGCCCAAAGGCGGAAAACAACCACCACAACAGATATACGACGCCGTAGCGAAGAAATAAAAGACGATAAAAAGAAAACTGTATAAAAGACAACCAAGTCACAAAATAATATACAATATTGTCCTCACATCAAGTCTCTAAGTCAAACATGAAAGTAGTAGATGGAGAGTACAAGGATACAACGAATATACAATACAACAATGACTAACCACAAAACCCACCTAAAACAAAACTGCACACTGTGAGCCGATGCGGTATCCGTAGTAAAAGATGATATGATAGATGAATAGCCTGCCTCGAGTACTCTGGGGAACAACCTACAAAACAAACTGTGGCACAACGGGGGTGAGTTACGAACTCGTGAATAGTAAATAACATATGCAGGTAATCACAAGTATGCACGTACAACGCGAATCTAACATATGTGAGCTAATAGCAGTAAAAGTCATATGAATGCAATAGTCATGAAAGGTACACTAACGGTTAGTACAAATTGTTAGTGTATATGCCTTAGGGGCTATTATTGTATCATACTAGCTTATATATTACTTAATGGAAGCTTGGGATATCACAGTTATATTAACGGTCTTGCTAAATATGGTAGTATGCTACTTGGTTTATTTCTATCTTAATATGTGTGTACGTATTGATAGAGCCCTTAGGATCTTGCTTGACTACCAGCATTGTGATGGCAGTCACACTAGTGGAGGCTGGGTAATCTACAAGCACATTCTTTTTCAGGTCCCTAGTCATAGGATTATCGAGACAGGGCATCGATACTCCGGAGTAGACTGGTGTGTACGCTTCTCATCCCAGTTGGGGAGATGGTCTGTCCCACAGCCATCAGTACGTTGTACTACAGATAGTATACAGGTGCTCGTTGGGTTACGGGTACACCGGACAGGACTCGCAGGGAACTGTTGGTTGGTATTATACCCGTCGTCAGTTAACAGTTCCCAGGTGACATGAGTACAGCATAGTCCGCAGACTTGGCACTGCTGCTTCGCCTCGAGTGTGTTCCCACTGTTCTTAGATTGCTACCCTACCACGGCTGAAAGAAGTCGTGCAAATAGGTAGCAATTGGGTGCAGTCCCGAAGCACTTAGAGGCAGTGGCGGTTAGACAGGATTCGTCTCTCCCGGTATTAGGAGTTGATATCGCGCTGTGTTTGGAGAGCTATTACACATAGTCTCTGGCCAGGGCAAGCGAGATTTACTGGTAGGTTTTCCAGTAGCTTCTCAAGGTGTAATGGGCTTCACTCCGACACGGCTTATACCGCTTTTAGGGGACTGGCGCTTGCCGCCCCGCTAGGCCCGATATGCGATAGTCCTAGACGAACAGACTGGACTGTACAGAGATTGTCACATCAGGCTCAGTAGGATTTCGGATGGGTTTCCTCATCGGCCTTCTTATCGACATCTACCTGGGGACCGTTACATACAGCTAGTGCCGCTTGCGGTCAGTGGTTAAACCCACTGCCAGCGTAGTAGTCGAGACTTTAGAGTCCCACACAGAGAGTTTCCTTGCTTCGGGCGAAACGATATAGAGGTCGTATGGTTTTACGACAGGGTTCGGACACATACGTGTTTTAACGCATGTACGATGTTCGGACAGTTTATACTAGCAGGCTTTGGTTTAAGCCAGATTCTAGTATTAGATTATTGGATTTATACAGTCTCAGTATTTCCGTGTTTTCACGGATGGGAGGGGCATTCTCGTAATTAGTCGAGAAGCTTCTAGAAGATTGATAAGTTGAAGGCTAAGGTGGCATTTGTATTTATTGGTTTAATGACTCATGGTGTGATTCATCCATAGGAGTTAATGATGCATTTATGGCTTAATGATTCATGGGATGAATCATACAAACTGAGTTAATGAAGCATGATGATATTTTTATTTGTTATTCATTTAATAAATATCTTATGCTTCATATATTCACAATGAGTTATTTTTCCATGATGATTCTCACTCTCACCTTCTCTCTCCTCAAGCTCTCTCTCTTCAAACCCTAACCCTAATCCTCTCATGTGTTGAGATCCTAGGGTTAGTAAGACTCATAGATCCCCAATCCCATTCTATATCCTCTAGGTTGCTTTGAGTAGCACTCTTAGTCACCTAGTTACCTTAAGTGTGTGGTTAAGCTTGGAGAAGTAGCTCTCGGGTGGATCTTCTATAACAAAGAGGAGGCCGACGAGGAGGTGGTCATCGAGAACAAGTAGGACTTGAATCATTAGGTATAATCTTCTTTCATAGTAGCTAATCTCTCATATGTTGTTGTTAGTTAGGGTTTGGCAAAGATCCGTAAAGTTAGTAGATGTTAGTTTAAACAAAATGATTGTTTTACCTTTTCTGCCTCCCCGCATCATATGGGGTGTCTATCATCGACTTACAGTAGTATCAGAGCCTAGCTAAACCATAACTAACTTGTTAGCAAAGTCGTTAGAAATTCGATCGCGAAACGAATCGGAAAAAACATCATTTTCACATAGTTTCTGTCGTTTTTAAAACGGGGTCTAAAAATTTTTCAGAGACCCTTAAAAATACAAGAAGGGAATTATAAGATTACTGGAGAAATTTGGGTTCCTAACTCGGCCAAACCGCCACGGAACCGCGGCCGATCCAAAGCGATCCGCCGTGGATCCGCGGCCGAGTTGGAGCCGAGTCAGCCCAAAATTCCACAGTAACTCATCTGTGTTGATTTTGTATTTTCTGGGATGTTATGTTTCTTCTCAGATTTAAGGTGCACAGTGAAGTATTTGGATTAGAATCATTTGTGTTTGCTTGATCGAAATTCTATGAGGTTTGGCTAATTTGATTATATCTGTGATTTGTTTAATGTGTTCGTAAACCTCCCTAACTGCTAGTATGTCGGTTAGCAGGGGTTGCACATTTCTGTAATGGTTTTTACTGTTTGTGTTTGTGGACTTGTTGGATTGTCGTGAATGGATAGTCGGGGATATGAGACGAGTGTTTCTTTCATTCAAATGTAATTTGTAAATTGTTGTAATATTCTTTTGTGGGGCACATCCAGGATGAGGTTGTAGGCACCGTTGTATTATTTCATTTACTGACTTTTGCTCCTAGGATAGACCCAAGGTGCGGTGCACAAACTACCGGGTACTTTGAAGTGTTTAGTGGCCTACTCACGTTGTTGAGGGAGACCGCTTCACATCGGTTACTTGGCGGGTAGTTTGCCGTACCCGTAGGGGTCTAGGGTGGGGTTTTGGCTATTCATCGTGGCTGTGTAATCCGTCTTTCTTTGCAGGCTCAAAAGGAATGCGGATTCATAGAAAATCTAATATGTTCATCTGTGATCTAGAATGCCTATTATTGCGTCTGACGAATGTACAATATCTATATATGATAGCTATTAGACGTCACTTATGTTTTACACCCACGCTAGCCCAGCCCCCGCTCTGTCTTAGTTAAGTAACCTAACGGGTGAATGACGGGACCCAGTGGAGAATGCGGATGGTATAAGACCATGTTATATTTTCGTTGTTTACTGCAATGATAGGTTAATTGATGGGACGCATTATATTAATGCAATGAAAATAAACCAAAGTTGAATCGTTGGAACAGTTTAAAAGAAACCGCTCGGTTAATTTAAAACAGAGGATAATTTTTAAAATTGCGGAGCTTTAACCACTCCTTTTAAAAGCTATCAGGTTCCTTCGATCATATCAAGTTCACTACATTCACGGTTTCGCCAAAACCATTCGTAGCCCTCCGTCATTTCATTTGGGTATTCAGTAGTATTCAAGCTATGTATTTTGACCAACGCCAAGGCATAGTGTTTGGTAGCTGCTGGGTATTCATTTATTGCATAGATTGATGAGTTACTTTGGGACAGTCGTATTATTATTTGGCAAACGTCAGGGGTATGTACGGATGGGTTCAAATTAACAATATAATGATGGGTAGAACTTGACATGTGACTTATGACATTTTGACCAATGCCAAGGTCATAAGAGCATGGGGCAGAAATTTATATCGGGAATTTCTAAAGAAACTGAAATTTGCAAAAAGATGCATACCATTTGGAGTGTGATAATTTTGGTAGGATTCATTTGGCAGTATCACACGATGATATTTGGATCCCGATCCTACTGTGAGTATCCGCTACTCATCAGGAGATTCGTCACATAACGATCAATGCTATAAACCAAGTAGATGTTGAGAAAGGTGTCAGCGGGGTTACGCCCCCAGAGAAAAGAGGTTATTTAATTAAGGAACTTCGCGAAAGCGTTGGAAAACCTCTCTTGAAGTACCGACACCGGCCTGGCTGAACGATTAAGCAAGTATTGTACAGTGAGAATAGTCCTGACTAGTTCTTCCTTTTTGGTTTGAGGAGGGATTCGAGAAATAGTGGGAGCCATCCAGTTTAGATAAACTAAAAACCACTCTAAACTTGTAAGAGCATCATGCTAAAGTGTTTCCTCTCTCTCCTTATTGCAGCGACCCAGAACATGACAGGCCTTAAGTTACTATTAGAAAAAAATATATTGACAGGGCCAAACTATAATGATTGGTTACGGAATGTCAAGATGGCTTTGACTTATGACAAATTGGGGTATGTCCTTACTACTAAGGCACCTGCTGTCCCTGGTCCAAAATCCAGTATTGCGGATAAGGAAATCCACAAGACCTGGGAGTTAGATTGCGCGAAGGCCAAATGCATTGTGCTTGCCTCTATGAATAATGAACATCAGAGGAGACACGAGGATATGGATCTTGAATCCATATTTCTCCACACAAAAGATCTGTCTGGAGAGCAATCTCGTATAGCTAGATACGAGACCTCGAAGAACTTTTTTCAGTCGAGTCTGGCCGTCGGATTATCTGTAGGAGAACATGTCCTTAAGATGATTGGCTATATAGAAGAGCTCGCGGACCTCGGGACGACTTTGGAGAACGAGCTCTATACAGAGTTGATTCTTCAGTCCCTTCCTTCCACCTACGCCCAGTTTATTCTGAATTTCAACATTCAAAGAAAAGAAGTTGAACATCCAGAACTCCTTACCATGTTGAGGAGTGCAGAGGGCACTTTGCAGAAGGCAAGGGAAACACCCGCTATGTTTGTTCGCGGTGCTTCCTCTTCCGGGTCCAAGGCTAGGGCCAAAGGAAGGAAGAAGAAGGCCGCTACCAAACCGAGAGGTAGTGTTTGTAAGGTGGGAGCTAAGGGAAAGGCAAAGGTTGCGGTGCCAGTAGTAGCAAAGGACGAGTGCTTCCACTGTCGTAGGAAAGGGCACTAGAAGAAAGATTGCAAAGCTTGGAATGCCAAGAACCAAGAACTAAAGCAAGCTGTGGCTTTGACTTTAGGTGTGTTTGTAATTGAAAATTGTCTGTCAATCAACTCTACTTCCTGGGTATTGGATACCGGATCAGGATCTCATATATGCAATTCATTGCAGGCACTGAGAAACCGTAGAGTGCTGAAGGTTGTTGATATGACCGTCCAGGTTGCTAAAGGAGCTAGCGTGGGTGCTTTTTCCGTAGGGGATTATCACCTTGGATTGACGAGTGGATATATTTTGGTTTTGCATAACTGTTTTTGTGTACCCAGTTTAACGTGTAATATCATATCAGTTTCGTTGTTATCAAAAGAAGGTTATGATTTCACATTTGTAAGAGATGTTGTTAACATCCACCTTAATCATGGTATGATTGGGTCCGGTACACTAGATAACGGTATATATGTGTTAAACCAATTACAGATTTTCAATGTCCAGAACACACTAAAAGGAAAGTCTCCAGATATAAATAAGGCTTTCTTCTTGCATTGTAGACTGGGTCACATCAATGAGACAAGGTTAACTAAGTTACATAGTGAAGGATATTTGGATCCATTCGAATATCAATCTTATGCCACTTGTCAATCATGTCTCAAAGGAAAGATGACAAAGACTCCATTCACAGGACATGGAGTACGAGCGAGCGAGCTCTTAGGACTCATACACAGCGATGTATGTCGTCCAATGTCTACACATGCAATAGGTGGTTTTTCATATTTCATTACTTTTACGGAAGATTACTCTAGGTACGGATTCATTTTCTTGATGAAACATAAATCCGAGGCCTTTGAGAATAAGAATGAAGTAGAAAACCAAATCGGCAAAAGTATCAAGACACTGAGATCTGATCGAGGTGGTGAATACTTAAGTGCCGAGTTCCTAGGTTACCTAAAAGAGAAAGGAATTCTCTCTCAGCTTACTCCTCCATACACTCCACAGCACAACGGTGTATCGGAGAGACGGAATCGAACCCTATTGGATATGGTACGTTCCATGATAAGTAATGCTGAGTTACCGTGATCTTTCTGGGTTTATGCGCTAGAATCAGCAGCATATATTTTGAACAAGGCTCCTACCAAGACTGTGCCTACCACGCCATATCTGATGTGGAGTGGGAAGAAACCCTATCTTCAGTATCTAAAGATATGGGGATGTCCAGCTTTTGTTAAAAAGCAGCATGCGGACAAACTTGAGGCACGAGCAGTACAGTGTAAGTTTGTGGGATATCCAAAAAACTCCAAGGGGTATTTCTTCTATTACGTAGAGGAACAAAAGGTTTTTGTTTCTCATAATGCCCATTTTCTAGAAGATCGGTTTTTAGAAAAGGAAACAAGTGGGAGCACAGTAGAACTGGAAGAAATTCCAGAACCACAAACTACTACTGAAAGTTTGGTAGAACCAGTAGTTCAAGAAGAACAGGACATTCCCGCACCCATCCGCAGGAGTAGTAGGCCGTCTCATCCGCCTGAGAGATACTACGGTTTTCTCATAGATGGGGATAGAGAGGATTGCATCATTGATGATAATGAACCTACTAGCTTCCAGCAGACCATCCAGGGCGGCGACTCGGTACGATGGCTGGATGCAATGCGGATCGAGATGGAGTCCATGTACACCAACAAAGTATGGACTTTTGACTTTGCTCCAGATGGGGTAAAACCCATAGGATGCAAATGGATCTTTAAGAAAAAGATTGGTGTAGATGGACATGTGGAAACCTATAAGGCTAGACTTGTTGCAAAGGGTTTTCGTCAAAGACCTGGTTTGGACTATAAGGAAACATTTTCTCCTGTGGCTATGCTCAAATCCATTCGGATCCTTCTTGCAATTGCTGCCTTCCATGATTATGAGATCTGGCAGATGGACGTAAAGACGGCTTTTCTAAATGGTAATTTGGAAGAGTGTGTCTATATGGATCAGCCAGAAAGTTTCAATCAGAGTGGGAGCAGCGGGAAAGTGTGCAAGTTGCTTAAGTCCATTTATGGACTGAAGCAGGCATCGCGGAGCTGGAACATCTGTTTTGATGAAACGGTCAAAGAATATGACTTTATCAAATATCCAGATGAACCATGTATATATAGTAAAATTGTAGCACCAACTGTCGTATTCCTCGTCTTGTACGTGGATGAAATTCTATTGATAGGAAATGACATTCCTATTGTAACACCTTAGGATGTGTTTAGTGGCTAATTATATGTTAATATATGGTTTTTAATAAAAAGTTTACCAAATTGATTTTCACATATTTTATCAAATTTAATGAATATTTTATTAGAATTTTCCTAAGCTTGCACACACTTATGCATGTAAACTAGGGTTAAAAAAGGGACTAAACCATGATTAGCAACCATGGTGGACTAACCCTTTTCTTAAGCTAATATAAAATTTGAGTTGATTTATTTTGGTTTTTATTTATGTGTTTTTTATGGAAAAAGGGGATTTAAATTGTTTTGGGTTTGACTTGGTGAAAGAGAGAGAGAGAGAGTGCATGATGGGCATGATGGCCTTGCCATGCTTCATTAAATGAGGAGAGAGAGTGGGGGGGTTGACTAACCTTAGCTCTCATTTCCTTTGCTTTGTTCTCATTTTTCTCTCAACTCTCACTCACACACACACCCTTAACAGCCGCAGCAGCTCTAGCAGCAGCAAAAAGCAACAACAACAACAACAGAAAGCAGCAGCAGCAACAAGAGCAGCAACCGCATCAGCTGCAGAAGCAATAAAAGCAGCAGGAGAAGCTGGCAGTAGCAGTAACCAGCAGCAGCAGCACCACCTCCTCCTCTTCTTCTTCTTCTCCTTGCTCGTAGGATTCCTAGAGAGTATAATCTTTGAACTCATTCTTTTGTTCGCTAAACGTATGTGTAGTTTAGCTTCGATTAGTGTTAATTATGCGTTTTAGTGCTAAATATGGCGATTAGTGTGAACTTTGGTTAAGTGATGAATTAGTTGGTTAGACTAACTTAGTTAAGTGTTATTAGGGCCACATAAACCTAGCTTAACCCCAGATTTCACCAAAATACCATAGGGTTTCAAATAGTGCAAAGTTTAGCATTTTAATGTGAATTCTTGGCTTTCTGTGATCTGCTTTAGACCCGGGTTGTTCAGGTAAAAATTGAGGAAACTGGAGCATGTATATTAGGTATAGACCACACCACCAGAGCACGAGCCCGTAACCCCACACCCAGGCCGCTGGAATATTCCTTCTGGCCTCAAATTGCTGCCAGACAGGGGAGCTAGGTGTTAAGGTTTGTTCTGTAGGTGTCTGCTACATTTCTAAGGTCTATGGTATATGCAATTTTGTAAGTTTTTAACCTGGGTAGAATCTGGGATAATATATCGTTTTTCCAGTATGTTTTGTTTGCACGATACGCGCGATACGTGAGTGGGTTCTGTGATCCAGCGTGTCGCGACATGTTGGGATAGTTTTAGACGCGTATACACACGTTTCAGTGTATCGTACCCACGCGTGTTTAGTTCGCGACGCGAGTTTCTCGTTTTGTTTCAATATCGCGTTTCGCGAGATATTTGCTTATATATGAATTCTTTGTGTAAATTCCAGGTTCGCAGGCAGGTACGTCGGACACCGCAAAGAAAGGGAAGCAAGTGGTCGGCTACGTGTAGCACGCGACCAGGTGAGTAGATTTAACATATACGGGGCAATCGCCCGTATGACGTTAAGCGTCAGGACATGATAGGATATTTAGTCGTAGATGTTCTTGTGCATTAGCGTAGCATACCTCCCTTATTGCATATAGAAATGGTAGATATAGAACACTGCACTGTCACTAACGGTTAAAACAGCACGAGCACTAATTGTACGTTACACTCACACCGTTAGTGATTGCCATGACGCTTGCATTATAGGATTGCTACGAATTACATATCGTTTGATTGCCGCATCATTAATGATTGTCATGACTTGTCGCATTTTGGCATACACTTATATTGATATTTTCGTACCTGCACACATGCACACTGTATATTCATACCAGTGCACACCTATATTGATATTTTCATACCTGCGGACATGCACACTGTATATTCCTACTAGTGCACACCTATATTGATATTTTCATACCTGCGCACATGCACACTGTATATTCATACCAGTGCGCACCTATATTGATATTTTCATACCTGCGGACATGCACACTGTATAATCATACCAGTGCACACCTATATTGATATTTTCATACCTGCGCACATGCACACTGTATATTCATACCAGTGCACAACTATATTGATATTTTCATACCTGCACACATGCACACTGTATATTCATACCAGTGCACACCTATATTTATATTTTCATACCTGCGCACATGCACACTGTAAATTCATATTAGTGCTTCACTCATATTCGCGTATATATCCATTTGCACATCCATACCTACATACATACATATGTCACATACATGGATGATATTGATTTGATTTCATGAAAATAGGGACCGTATGAGATAATTTCAAAACTGGATTCTTTTAAAATGAGCGGTGTACCCTTTTTACTCTTAGTATCATACGACACATTGCATGGATTTAGGCATTGAGTTTGGATTTATTTGATTTCTGGATTTGGGAACCGAGGTATTACTTTAAGAAAATATGCACTGTTTTAAAAGCCCAGTTTCTCTTGATATGATATTTCAGTGCGTCCACCATGCGTTTTCTCAGTTCTGAGACGTGTGATATGTGAACCCGAATCGATCAGCTGGACGAAGCCGATTGCGGGTACATGGTGGACCCGGTATGGTACCCCGGGGCAAGAACGGATTGATGTGCAGTAGACGGTGAGCCTGGCAGAGGTACCACTACCTACAGGTGATTGGTTGGACCTGGCGGTTATCCGGAGGATTTCGACCAGAGTCGATAGATGGATACGGGACGACACGTACTGTTAGTGTATATGCCCTAGAGGCCATTACTGTATCATACTAGTATGTATATTACTTGATGGAAGCTTAGGATATTCACAGTTGTATAGACAATCTTGCTCGAAATGGTAGTATGCTACTTGGTTTGTCTCTGCTTTAATGTGTACATGTGTTTCTTTATTGTATCACCTATACGCATTACTGGAGCCCTTAGGATCTTTGCTTGATTACCAGCATTGTGATGGCAGTCACACTCGTGGGGGCTGGGTAATCTATAAGCACATCCTTATTTACATGTCCCTGGTCATGGGATTATCGAGACAGGGCATCAATACTCCGGAGTAGACTAGCATATGCGCTTCTCATCCCAGCGCGGGAGACGGCCTGTCCCACAGCCGTCAGTACGTCGTACTTGAGATAGTATACGGGTGATCGTTAGGTTACGAGTACACTGGACAGGACTCGTCGGGAACTATTGGTTGGTATTATACCTATCATCAGTTATCAGTTCCCAGGTGACATGAGTACAGCTTAGTCCGCTGACTTTACATTGTCACTTCGTGTAACACCCGAGCCCAATAACACTATTTATATTACTAGTTGAGGGTTGTGGTTTGCTCATTTCCAATTTTCTTGATTTTCTGGTGTTTATTGCTAAATTTTACCCGGTTAAGTCATTTTGGCACATAACAAATTTTAACTCCGAAAATGAAATTTAAGATGTCCATGTTAGCCTACTCGTCGCCACTAGTCGCGTGGTAGCGTCCGCGTGTCGAGATTCCGTTCCGTTTGGCTAAACGGGCAAGTTTGGGCGACTACGCGCGCGTGCAAGTGTCCGACTTGGGGGCATGCATTTTAATCATTAAACACCTCTTTTCAAAATTTGGAACCCGCTTAAAATCCTATAATTTGAATTTGGAACATTTGGGCGCAACCCGGGCGCGATTTGGAAATGTTTCATTTCGCGCCAAAAAGGGCCCGTTTCAATTTAATATATATAACTAAATATATCCACGAATATATTTCCTCAACAGTTTAATCCTTCAGAATCTTAATTTCAATCCCTCTCGTGGCCAATCATGAGCCATCATTAAAACTCGTGGGCCTCGCTCCTTTCCTCATCTCTCTCTCTCTCTCTTCCCTCAACCTAACCCTTTCTCTCTCCAATCCCTTTCTCTCTCTTCCTCTATATTTATAACCCACGCTGCAGCCGCCTCCCCATGCTTCTGCCTCACCACGAGAAACCCGACGCAAACCCTAACCCTAGCCCTCGCGGTCTCACCGCCGGTCTCCTCGCGACCTCGCCGTCGCCGCCCTCACCACCACGACCTCCATCGCACCCACCTACCTTCCTCCTCCCGTTCTCCCGACGATCCCGCGCCTGCACCCATTCCCCCGACGCCTCCATCCCCTCGCAGACCTCGCCGTCGACGTCGCCTCCCACCGTCGACGCCTCCCACGACTCCCTCTCACCCTCCTCGTCGAGACCTCGTCGTCGCTGCCCTCCTCCCCTCGCCGGAACACCAACCCGAGGCCCTAACCCCTCGCCTAACCTCCGCTGTTCGCCGGAGAAGCGCACCGGCGACCTCGTCGACGCCACCTCCGACAACCTCCCTTCCCTCTCGACCACCAGAGGCGACTACCACCCTCGCACTCGTTGCAGCACCCCTTTCCAGCGAACTCAAGATTGTTCCAGCCACCGTTCTTCGCCGTCGCTGCCTCGCCGGCGTCCCAGTGCCGTCGAGCCATCGTGTTTGCACCCTGTTTCTTCTCTGTGAGTTTTCCTTGTGTTTCCTTTTGGTACAATCCCCTCGCTGGTCGTATTTGGCATATATCGTATCTTCGTTGCTAACTTTGCTACTTTGTTGTTGCCGGAATCCGACCGTGCCGTCTGACGAACCCGACGCTCCAGCGAAGCCCCCTGGTCCGTGTGATCCCATTGACCTCTGTTGGGACTCGATCCGTGGCCCGTGCTTCCTTATCGCAGTTTCTGCCGACATCGCATCCGTGTTTCGGTTTGCGGAACCGCCGAGGCAAGTATCCGAATACTTGCTTAACATGCTACAATTTAATCATCATATTATAACCACACAACTAATATAACATCGATACCTTTTATAACTTAGAATCGCTAGCCGCGATTATCCGTAACCTTAAATCAATGAAATCATTGCTCGCTTTAACCGGTCTGCTATTAATTCATACTTAACTAATCAAACCAAGTAGATCATCCCCACTTCATTTGTTAAAATCACTCATGAGACAATTATTGTGCTTAGTTCAAATTCATGTAACTCCATTACGTATATTATCGATATTGTTCGTCTTGTGGCTTTTGCACCTCAAAGGTGCGTGAACCGGATTAATAAGAGAACACGAAATATCACTGTGTTTACCTAGATGAATATTGTTATTTACTGTTTCCTGCTACTGTTCATTATTGATTGTGTACCTGTTGTGAGAACTTACCGATTGCACGACATATTGGCCTGACCCTGCTACACCTGACATATACATACTTACCGACTCATCCCGTTGTACCATGACATTACTTGTTCCTGATCTCGTGCCTAATGCCGACAAACCTAACCATTCCTGCTGTCGATCCAGACAGACCTACTTTTACTTGACATTGCGTTGGCATTAATCCTTGACTACTGAATACCTGACTTGACATACATAGTTTGGGGGTATGGGGAAATCAAAGGTGAAACCGACTTGTAACTCAACAGTTCGATACATTGTTCTGATCAGTCTTACGGGCTTGGCCAGCTCCGGAGTGTTGATGCTGACATCACTCATCTATCCTACTACCTTTTACTGCTTAGCGGCACGTCTCGGATTCAGCCCCGAGGATCATGACCGTGGTCCCGGGCACGCACGGGATACTATTGAGTTACATCGACGATTCATCAATTGGTTTCAAAGACTATAGAGTAGAAAACCTGATAGGACAGTTTAGTCACCTTTGCACATTACCCTGCGTGTTACTTCTTATTACTGCTTTATTCATGTTCATGCTTGCATTGTTTATTACCATGTTTATGCTATATACTTGATTTCATGACGCGCTGACATCTGGGTTTTGCATGGCCCAGATTCCGTCCCTTTGTCGTCGACCAAGCAGGAGTACTTCAGCCAGCCGGCTGAACTGTGAGTTCTTTAGAGTTTAGTTTATTTATGTCATTTCATTTCCAGATGTGAGCCCGCATTATGGGACATACTGTTTATTCCTTGTATTGGATCATTAGCTTCCGCACTCTTGTTTATTGATTCTTGTTATTATGGATTTGGACATGTATTAGATTAGCTTATTATCTTGTTCTTGATATCTTTACAACCGTAATGTGACTGTGGATGGATACTTCCTACCCACAGGTAGCATGGTTGGCTATGTCACGTGCCCAAATCTTGCGTACTCTGGGAAGCGGGGCGTGACATGGTTTTATGGTATCAGAGCCATAGGTTAATTGGGTTGATTCTTTGTAGTTGGGTATTGCACCCGATACACGAATCAGGATACCCGTGATTAGGAAACATGTCCTGCCACTTTGACCGTTTTACCATCCTTGAATCCTTCTTCCGGATCATGTCGGCATGCAAACTTACTTTGCATTGTCAACTCGAAAACCTAATTTCTTGTTATCTCTAGGACTTAGGCGACTTGGGTGGAGTTAAGTAATTGCGGCTATGATACCACGGCATAGCTACAATGCGGTACTCTATTTAAGTATCTTGGAGTTCTAGCCTTGATCTATACTCAGAATCTATCATCATGCTAATGTTGGGTACTTTGATTTCCAGGATTCATGGCAGGTACGAATTTGAAGATGGACCAAAGAAGTGCGGTCTTAGCCGCCAGGCGTAGAGTGATAAGGGGATTGCTGGAGAGTCTAAAGGAACAGATCGAGCTGGAACCGGCTTTTGCACTGAACCAAACGTCGGTACGTAGAAGTATTCCAGTGAACAGGCGCAGCGTAGCACCGATGAAGAAAATGATTGTGGGTGATCGAAAGGGGAGCGTGATCTGTAGCCACTGCCATAAACCCGGACATGTGCGAAGGGAGTGTCGTTTGAGGCTGGGACTCTGTTTTAGATGTGGAGCGGCAGATCACACCGTTGATGCTTGTCCGTCGAAGCCTCGCACAAAGGATGATACATAGAAGCCTCCGCAAGGACCGTTCCAAGGACAGGAACCGCTTACTCAAGGACCACAGCAGGCTCGAGCGTTCGTGTTGACAACTGAAGAAGCTAAGGCATCGGGAGAAGTGGTTTCAGGTAATTTACTCGTTCATGGTTTTCCCGCTTTGGCATTACTTAATTTCGGAGCATCCCATTGTTTATGTCATCCAAATTTATAACTACACACTCGATCACCTGCACGACCCTGTCTAGTTTCTGGGACATACACACTAGGAATGGGAAAATCATAGCTAGTAAGGAAGGTAGAGATCGTACAGTTGTTATTTGCGGACGGGAGCTTTTTGCAGACTTCTTGGTGATAGATACGAGCAGTTTTGAGGTTGTCTTGGGGATGGATTTTCCTGGCACTTTCCACGCCCACATTGGCTGTAGGGCAAGGAAGGTAATTTCCAGATTCCCGGACATTCTAAGTTACTTTCATTGGAGAAAGAAATTCTGTCGGGCCAGTCGAGTTTAGGGCTAGGCCGACGAACAGTGTTCTTGCGGCTATGGTAGTGGAGAGTGATGAAGAGCCGGCAGTTGTCCGCGACATTATGGATGTGTTTGAAGACATTTCGGGCTTACCACCGAAGCGAGATGTGGCGATTGCGTTTGACCTTACTCCTGGTGCAACGCCAGTATCAAAGGCTGACTATCCAATGGCACCAGTAGAATTGGAGGGAGTTAAGAAACAAGTGAGTGAATTACTCGAGAAGGGATGATTCGAAGCAGCAACTCACCTTGGAAAGCTCCAGTTCTTTTAGTGAAGAAGAAGGATCGCACTGCCGACGTGGAGACAAGAGAAACTATTCGCAAAGACGAGTAAGTGCGAATTCTGGCTGGAAGAAGTGAAGTTCCTGGAGCATGTCGTGTCGGGCGATGGAATCGCCGTTGATCCCGAAACGATTGCAGCAGTTCGGGATTGGCCTATTCCAAGGAATGTTGCAGAGATAAGAAGTTTTCTTGGACTCGCCGGTTACTACAAAAGATTTGTGGAGAACTTTGCTCGTTTAGCTGAGCCATTAACCAAGCTTACGCGTAAGGAGGTACCGTTTGTTTGGACAGATGGATGTGCATTGGCCTTCGAGACGTTGAAGCAGAAGTTGATAACCGCCCCTATCCTAACCGTACCGGATGATTCAGGAGGACTGGTGATTCACAGCGACGCATCTGGAAAAGGATTGGGATGTGTTTTGATGCAGAATGGGAAAGTCGTCGCTTACGCATCGAGACAGCTGAAGACTCATGAGCAGAACTATCCGACTCACGACTTGGAGCTTGCAGCCGTGATCTTCGCCCTGAAGATTTGGAGACACTACCTTCTGGGCGAGAGAGTTGAAGTCTTTACGGATCACAAGAGTTTGAAATATGTGTTCACTCAGAAGGAGTTGAACATGAGGCAACGCAGATGGTTGGAGCTGATAGCCGACTACGACCTTGATCTTAAGTACCATCCGGGAAAAGTTAACGTCGTGCCAGATGCGCTAAGTCGGTTACCAGCAATTCAGTTATTGACTGCACAGAGAGAGATCATTGAGGAGTTTCGGAGATTTGACTTGGAGGTTGTGCTACCGCGTGCTACAGGACAGTTGATGCAGTTACAAGTACAATCGTCCTTAGTTGAGAAGATTAAAGCGGCGCAATCGCAGGATCCTAGACTGCAAAAGTTTCGAGAGCAGGTTGGAGCCGGACTACGAACCGATCTACTGATCCATGAAGATGGTTCGTTGAGATATGGTAGCCGTGTGTGTGTGCCAAAAGGAGATGTGCGGGAAGAGCTTATGAAGGAGGCACACAGTTCAGCTTACTCTGTACATCCAGGAGGGACAAAGATGTACCGAGATATTCGACAGCATTTCTGGTGGGGAGGTATGAAACGGGAAATTGCTCGCTTCGTGGCTAAGTGCTTGGTGTGTCAGCAAGTCAAGGCTGAACACCAAAGGGTTGCTGGTTTGTTGCAACCACTTCCGATTCCTCAATGGAAGTGGGAACATATAACCATGGATTTCGTGACGGCTTTACCGCGGAGTCCAAAGGGCAACAATGCTGTATGGGTGATTGTCGATCGGTTGACCAAGGCAGCTCACTTTATTCCTTTTCGGGTTGGTCAATCGACGGAGACTTTGGCAGAGCGGTACATGCAGGAGATTGTCAGATTGCATGGAGTGCCGGTAAGCATCGTGTCCGATCGGGACACTCGGTTCTTGTCACACTTTTGTAGGAGTTTACAAGAAAGTTTGGGGACTCGATTGAAGTTCAGCACAGCTTATCATCCCCAGACTGATGGACAATCAGAGAGAACGATCCAGACCCTTGAAGATATGTTGAGGGCTTGCATGTTAGACTTCAAAGGTTCTTGGGAGGATCATCTACACCTGGTGGAGTTTTCGTACAACAATAGCTTCCAAGCGACAATTCAGATGGCTCCGTTTGAAGCGTTGTATGGTCGTAAGTGCCGTTCGCCGGTTTGTTGGGATGATGTTGGTGAACGAAGGTTACTAGGACCAGATTTGGTGGTACAGACAGTCGAGAAGGTGAATACAATCAGGAAGCATATGAAGGCAGCTCAAGACAGACAGAAAAGTTGGGCCGACACGTCAAGAAGACCTCTAGAGTTCGCCGTGGGCGATTTGGTATTCCTGAAGATATCACCGACTAGAGGGGTGATTCGCTTTGGAAGTCGGGGAAAGCTTAGTCCCCGATTCGTTGGACCCTTCGAGATATTGGAGCGTATTGGAGAGGTATCGTACCGGTTGGCGTTACCACCGTCATTAGCAGAAGTTCACAACGTGTTTCATGTGTCTCAACTACGGAGGTATGTTCGTGATGAGACTCATGTCTTGGGTCATTCGGAGTTGACTGTACGAGAGGACCTGACTTTTGAGGAGCGACCAGTCGAGATCAAGGATCGAAGAGAAAAGGTTCTTAAGAACAAGGTTATCCCTCTTGTGCTAGTTTCTTGGGGTAACCGATCGCATGGAGAATCTACTTGGGAGCGAGAAGACGAGATCCGACAGAAATTCCCTCACCTTTTCCAGTAGTTAGCTATCTTGTATTCTTGGAATTTCGAGGACGAAATTCTTTTGTAGTTGGGTATGATGTAACACCCGAGCCCAATAACACTATTTATATTACTAGTTGAGGGTTGTGGTTTGCTCATTTCCAATTTTCCTGATTTTCTGGTGTCTATTGCTAAATTTTACCCGGTTAAGTCATTTTGGCACATAACAAATTTTAACTCCGAAAATGAAATTTAAGATGTCCATGTTAGCCTACTCGTCGCCACTAGTCGCGTGGTAGCGTCCGCGTGTCGAGATTCCGTTCCGTTTGGCTAAACGGGCAAGTTTGGGCGACTACGCGCGCGTGCAAGTGTCCGACTTGGGGGCATGCATTTTAATCATTAAACACCTCTTTTCAAAATTTGGAACCCGCTTAAAATCCTATAATTTGAATTTGGAACATTTGGGCGCAACCCGGGCGCGATTTGGAAATGTTTCATTTCGCGCCAAAAAGGGCCCGTTTCAATTTAATATATATAACTAAATATATCCACGAATATATTTCCTCAACAGTTTAATCCTTCAGAATCTTAATTTCAATCCCTCTCGTGGCCAATCACGAGCCATCATTAAAACTCGTGGGCCCCGCTCCTTTCCTCATCTCTCTCTCTCTCTTCCCTCAACCTAACCCTTTCTCTCTCCAATCCCTTTCTCTCTCTTCCTCTATATTTATAACCCACGCTGCAGCCGCCTCCCCATGCTTCTGCCTCACCACGAGAAACCCGACGCAAACCCTAACCCTAGCCCTCGCGGTCTCACCGCCGGTCTCCTCGCGACCTCGCCGTCGCCGCCCTCACCACCACGACCTCCACCGCACCCACCTACCTTCCTCCTCCCGTTCTCCCGACGATCCCGCGCCTGCACCCATTCCCCCGACGCCTCCATCCCCTCGCAGACCTCGCCGTCGACGTCGCCTCCCACCGTCGACGCCTCCCACGACTCCCTCTCACCCTCCTCGTCGAGACCTCGTCGTCGCTGCCCTCCTCCCCTCGCCGGAACACCAACCCGAGGCCCTAACCCCTCGCCTAACCTCCGCTGTTCACCGGAGAAGCGCGCCGGCGACCTCGTCGACGCCACCTCCGACCACCTCCCTTCCCTCTCGACCACCAGAGGCGACTACCACCCTCGCACTCGCTGCAGCACCCCTTTCCAGCGAACTCAAGATTGTTCCAGCCACCGTTCTTCGCCGTCGCTGCCTCGCCGGCGTCCCAGTGCCGTCGAGCCATCGTGTTTGCACCCTGTTTCTTCTCTGTGAGTTTTCCTTGTGTTTCCTTTTGGTACAATCCCCTCGCTGGTCGTATTTGGCATATATCGTATCTTCGTTGCTAACTTTGCTACTTTGTTGTTGCCGGAATCCGACCGTGCCGTCTGACGAACCCGACGCTCCAGCGAAGCCCCCTGGTCCGTGTGATCCCGTTGACCTCTGTTGGGACTCGATCCGTGGCCCGTGCTTCCTTATCACTGTTTCTGCCGACATCGCATCCGTGTTTCGGTTTGCGGAACCGCCGAGGCAAGTATCCGAATACTTGCTTAACATGCTACAATTTAATCATCATATTATAACCACACAACTAATATAACATCGATACCTTTTATAACTTAGAATCGCTAGCCGCGATTATCCGTAACCTTAAATCAATGAAATCATTGCTCGCTTTAACCGGTCTGCTATTAATTCATACTTAACTAATCAAACCAAGTAGATCATCCCCACTTCATTTGTTAAAATCACTCATGAGACAATTATTGTGCTTAGTTCAAATTCATGTAACTCCATTACGTATATTATCGATATTGTTCGTCTTGTGGCTTTTGCACCTCAAAGGTGCGTGAACCGGATTAATAAGAGAACACGAAATATCACTGTGTTTACCTAGATGAATATTGTTATTTACTGTTTCCTGCTACTGTTCATTATTGATTGTGTACCTGTTGTGAGAACTTACCGATTGCACGACATATTGGCCTGACCCTGCTACACCTGACATATACATACTTACCGACTCATCCCGTTGTACCATGACATTACTTGTTCCTGATCTCGTGCCTAATGCCGACAAACCTAACCATTCCTGCTGTCGATCCAGACAGACCTACTTTTACTTGACATTGCGTTGGCATTAATCCTTGACTACTGAATACCTGACTTGACATACATAGTTTGGGGGTATGGGGAAATCAAAGGTGAAACCGACTTGTAACTCAACAGTTCGATACATTGTTCTGATCAGTCTTACGGGCTTGGCCAGCTCCGGAGTGTTGATGCTGACATCACTCATCTATCCTACTACCTTTTACTGCTTAGCGGCACGTCTCGGATTCAGCCCCGAGGATCATGACCGTGGTCCCGGGCACGCACGGGATACTATTGAGTTACATCGACGATTCATCAATTGGTTTCAAAGACTATAGAGTAGAAAACCTGATAGGACAGTTTAGTCACCTTTGCACATTACCCTGCGTGTTACTTCTTATTACTGCTTTATTCATGTTCATGCTTGCATTGTTTATTACCATGTTTATGCTATATACTTGATTTCATGACGCGCTGACGTCTGGGTTTTGCATGGCCCAGATTCCGTCCCTTTGTCGTCGACCAAGCAGGAGTACTTCAGCCAGCCGGCTGAACTGTGAGTTCTTTAGAGTTTAGTTTATTTATGTCATTTCATTTCCAGATGTGAGCCCGCATTATGGGACATACTGTTTATTCCTTGTATTGGATCATTAGCTTCCGCACTCTTGTTTATTGATTCTTGTTATTATGGATTTGGACATGTATTAGATTAGCTTATTATCTTGTTCTTGATATCTTTACAACCGTAATGTGACTGTGGATGGATACTTCCTACCCACAGGTAGCATGGTTGGCTATGTCACGTGCCCAAATCTTGCGTACTCTGGGAAGCGGGGCGTGACACTTCGCCTCGAGTGTGTTCCCACTGCACTTTGATTACTACCCTACCACGGCTCAAAGGAGTCGTGCAAACAGGTAGTTTTTGGGTGCAGTCCCGAAGCACTTGGAGGCAGTGACGGTTAGACAGGATTCATCTCTCCCGGTATTGGGGGTTGACATCGCGCTGTGTCCAGGAGAGCCATTACACAAGTAGTCCTTGGCCAGGGCAAGCGAGATATACGGGTAGGTTTCCAGTGTTATCTCAGGGTGTTCTGGGCTACACTCCGAAACGACTTGTACCGCTATTAGGGGACTGACGTTTACCGCCCCCCTAGACCCACCATGCGATGTATCAGATGAACAGACCAGACTGTACGGAGACTGTCAAATTCAGGCTCAGTAAGAGTTCAGATGGGTTCACCTGGTCAGTCTTCTTATCGGCATCTACCTGGCGACCGTTACGTACAGCTAGTGCCGCTTGCGGTCTGTAGTTAAACCCACTGCCAGCGTAGTGTCGAGTCTTTAGAGTCCCACACAGAGAGGTATTCGCCTTTAAGAAAAATGAGTAGATGTCGCATGGTTTTGCGACAGGGTTCGTTCACATCCGCGCACTTGTGCACGTTTGCTGTCCGGACAGCTTATACTAGCGGGCTTTGGTTTAAGCCGGATCCTAGTATATGATTTGGGATTGGTTTTATCTCATTGTATTCGTGTTCCTCGGATCACGGATACGGGTGCGTATGCACAGTTGACTGAGACAGAGGGAGAGGACTTTGATTAGGGTTAATGACCATTGTCATTTTCTTAACCCTAATGCTTATGTGAGAATTATGATTAATTGATATTAGTTAAATATAATTGTGCATGGTTAGGGTTGTTTACCATTTAACCATACTTGACTTGTTGACCTAGATGGACATGTTGACCATCATCATTCCATATGAAAGATGCTCTTTGATCCTTGCAATTTGCATTTAACGTAAAATGATAATGGTCAAGTCTTGATTAACCCTGACAATTATCTTAGCTAATTATCTAATTTCATAATTCACACATATATGTGAGAATGATTCATTTTTCATTTCATTCTATCATATTAGTTCTCCCTCCTCCTCTTCCTATCTCTCTAGCCCTCCCCTCTCATGAGTTGAGAAACACTTGAGCTTGAGATAAATCACTCTAAAATACTCTCTATTCTTTTCTATGGTTCTAGGATTAGCACTCCAAGCATCTTAGTTACTTCTAGTTTGAAGTTGAAGCCAAAGGTTGAGGCTCTCGGATGGATCCTTCTTCGACTAGAGAAGGCGACAAGGAGATTACTTTCTTTCACTCCAAGGAGCAAGGAGAGAAGGACATAAAGCCTTAGGTATAACCTCTTTTCCATGTAGCTAAAACTAGTTAGATTTGTAGTTAGTTTTTGTTTACCAAAGATCCTCCTTTTGATAGTCCATGTTGCCTAGTTCGATAAAAATCCGATTTTTATACCGTTTCCGCCTCCCCGCAAGCACCGGGGTGGGCAACATGGACTTACAGTGGTATCAGAGCCTAACTAAATATAAACTAGCTAGTTAGTAAAGTGTATAGAACTTCGATCGGTAAAAATCGCAAAACTAGTTTTTCAAAACCCTAAGTTTCTGTTGATTTTTTTTTTCTGCTCTAAAAATAATAAATCATACTTCAAAAATCGGCTCAGGGTTTTGTTAAGAAACTCACCAAAGACGATCCAGTGAACCGTTCAAAGTGCCGCGTTTCCGCGGTAAGAACATGCTTCTTGCCGCGGAACCGCAGCCGATTTGACTCGGTTGTGGACCGAGTTTGGTGCAGTATTCTTCTGTTAAGGTTTTAGGATTTTTAAAATATTTTATTTCTGCCCAGATTTTCCAGAAAAGAAATTTGTATTTGGGGTGGTTATAAATCCGTATTTTTGATCGAACTTCCCTATACTTTGACTAATGGGTTATATCTGTGATGTATTATATGTATTGAACGTCTGCAAATCGCTATACATCGATTAGTGGGGGTTATACATATCTGTGATCTGTAATGCTTATTGGTTTGTGTATATGAACTCGGTGGATTGTCGCGGATGAATAGCCGGGGTGGATGTGAGATGAGACTTTCTTTTTTCTTTCATTCATGTATTATGTAATTTGATGTAATATTATTTGTATGACAGCACAACCGGGTCGAGGTTGTAGCCGTCATTGTATTATTTCTTTTTACTGTTTTTTCTCCTAACATAGACCCAAGGTGGGGTGCACAAACTACCGGGTATCTCGAAGTGCCGAGTGGCCTACTTACATCGTTGAGGGAGGTTGCTTCGCTTCGGGTACTTGGCGGGTAGTTTACCCCACCCGTAGGGGTCTTGGGTGGGGTATTGGCTCTTCATCGCGACCGTGTAAGCCGCATTTCGTTGCAGGCTCGAACGAATCGCGGATTCCTAGTATATCCAAAGTGTTCATCTGTAATCTGTAATGGCTATCATTGCTATATATCTATATATGATATCTATTTAGGCGTTGCTTATGTTTTGCATCCGCGCTAGCCCAGCCCCCGCTCTGTCGTTAGTTAAGTAACCTAACGGGTGATGACGGGGCCCCGTGGTGAATGCGAATGGCATAAGCGTACGTCATATTTTGGTTGTTTTCTGCAATTGTAGGATCAAAAGATGGGACGCATTAAAATTAATGCAAGAAAATAAACCAAGTAAAAGTCGATTGGAACACTTTCAAAACCACTCGGTTCTTTTCAAAAACCAGCTTTTAAACGCGGAGCTTGAACCACTCCTTTCAAAAAGCTATCTCGTTCCATCAATTATATCAAGTTCACTACGTTCACGGTTTCGCCAAAACCATTCGTAGACCTCCGTCATTTCGGTTAAATATTCAGTAGTATTCAAGCTATGTATTTTGACCTTCGCCAAGGCATAGTGATTGGTAACTGCTGAATATTTATCTGTAGTATAGATAGATGCGTTGGTTTGGGACAGTCGTACTACTATTTTGGCCTTCGTCAAAGGTATGTACGGGTGGGTTCAAATTAACGTGGACAATGACGGGTAGAACTTGACATGTGACTTATGATATGTTGGCCTTCGTCAAGGTCATAAGAGCATGGGGCAAAAATCCACATCGGGAGTTTCAAAAGTACTGAAACTTGCTAGCGCTGTATACCATTTGGAGTGTGATGATTCTGGTAGGATTCCTTCAGTTTTGTCACGCGATGATATTTGGATCCCGATCCTAATGTGAGTATATGCTACTCCTCGGGAACTTTTAACTTAACGATCAATGCTATAAACCAAGTAGGTGTCTAGAAAGGTGTTAGCGGGGCTACGCCCACAGGGAAAAGAGGTTACTTAATTAAGGAATTTCGCGAAAGCGTTGGAAAACCTCCCTCGAAGTACCGACACTGGCCTGGCTGAACGGTTAAGCAAGTATTGTACGGTGAGATTGATCCTGACTAATTCTTCCTTTATGGTTTGAGGAGGGATTCGAGAGACAGTGGGAGCCATCCTGTTTAGATAAATTAAAAAACAATCTAAACTTGCAAGAGCATCATGCTAAGTGTTTTCTTCTCTCTCTCTTAATTGCTGCGACCCAATGACCGCACCTAGGTTACATCTAGATAATAAAATGACTGAATCTGACTGTTATGGCTGGCAAAGGTCTGTCCAGATGTCCATTGCCCATGACAAGCTGGGACACCTCTTGACTGATCCAACCCCTGCCATCTCAGGTCCAGTTTCCCCTGTCACGGATATTGATATCCGTAGGACATCGGAAGAAAACTGTGCGAAAGCCAAGTGCCTCGTGTTAACCTCAGTTGATGGTGTAAGCCAGAGGCAACATGAGAAGATGGACTTAGTTTCTATCTTCCTCCATAACAATGATTTATATAGAGAGCAATCTCGTATCGCAAGATATGAGACCTCGAACGAATTGCTTCCAGCGAGGTTGGCTATCGGGTCATTTGTAGGGGGCAACGTCCTTACAGAGGCCAGCTCTTTTGAGCTCCCGGACCTGAAGACCACGTTGAAGAACGAGTCAGATGCTGACTTAGTTCAACAGTCTCTACCTACTACCCTGAAGGAAACCAGGGAAGTAGAAAGAAAGGGAAGGGCAAAAGTTTCGGGAATGGATATAGTAAAAGAGGGATGTTCCTATTGTTACGGGAATGAACATGGGCAGAAGGATTGCAGGGTTTGTAAAGCCAGTAGCCAGAATTCGAAGCATGTTGTGGCTTCGGCTTCGGGTGTGTTTGTAATAAAGAACTGTATGTCAGTTAACCCTACTTCCTGGGTATTGGATACCGGATCAGGATCTCATATCTGTAATTCGTTACAGGCTCTGAGAAACCATTGGGTTATCAAGAAAGGTGATATGACTCTCAGGGTTGCTAACGGAATGAGCATGTATGATGAATCCGTAGGAGAATATCATCTAGGACTGACAACTGGGTAGATATTGATTCTGCGTGACTGTTTTTATGTACCAGGTGCGACTTGTAACATTATATCTGTATCCTTCCTATCAAAGGAAGGATATGATTTTACTTTTGTAAGCGATGTAGTAAACATCCACCTAAATCAAGTACTGATTGGGTCAGGTACATTGAAAAACGGTATATACATTTTGAATCAAGCTCAGGTCTTCAGTGTCCAGAACACACTTAAAAGAAAGTCTACGGAATTAAATCAGGCTTTCTTATGGCATTGTAGACTGGGTCACATAAATGAGACACGGTTAACAAAATTACATAAAGAAGGATACTTGGATCCGTTCGAGTACCAGTCTTATGCCACTTGTGAATCTTGTCTCATGGGAAAGATGACGAAGACTCCGTTCACTGGACACGGAGAAAGAGCGAGCGAGATCTTAGGACTCATACACAGTGACGTGTGTGGTCCAATGTCTACACATGCGCGAAGTGGTTATTCATACTTCATTACTTTCACAGATGATTTCTCTACGTATGGGCATGTCTTCTTAATGAAGCACAAATCCGAGGCCTTTGAGAAATTTCGGGAATACAAGAATGAAGTTGAAAAACAAACAGGCAAAAGTATCAATACACTGAGATCTGATCGAGGTGGTGAATACTTAAGTGCTGAGTTTCTGGGCTACTTAAAAAAGAATGGAATTCTCTCTCAGCTTACTCCTCCATACACACCGTAACACAACGGTGTATCGGAAAGGAGGAATCGAACCCTATTGGATATGGTTCGATCCAAGATGAGTAAGGCTGAGTTGCCGCGATCCTTCTGGGGTTATGCACTAGAATCAGCTGCATATCTTTTGAACAAGGTTCCCTCCAAGACTGTGCCTACCACACCATATCAGATATGGTATGGGAAGAAACCCTGTCTTAAGTATCTAAAGATATGGGGATGTCCAGCTTTTGTAAAAAAGCAGCATGCGGACAAGCTCGAGGCACGCTCAGTACTGTGTAAGTTTGTGGGATACCCAAAGAACTCCATGGGGTATTTTTTCTATTACGCAGAGGAACAAAAGGTTTTTGTTTCTCGTCATGCCCTCTTTCTGGAATATCAGTTTTTAGAAAAAGAAGCAAGTGGGAGCGTAGTAGAACTGGAGGAAACTCCAGAACCATAAGTTATTACTGGAAATTTGGAAGAACCAGAAGTTTCAAGAGTACTGACATCCCTACGCCACTCCGTAGGAGTAGTAGGCAGTCTCATCCGCCCGAGAGATACTACGGTTTTCTCATAGACGGGGATAGAGAGGATTGCACTATTGATTATGGTGAGCCTATTAGCTTCCAGCAAGCCATTCAGAGCCGCGACTCGGTAAAATGGCTGGATGCAATGCGGGCCGAGATGGAGTCCATTTACACCAACAAAGTTTGGACTTTGGACTTTGCTCCAGAAGGGGTAAAACCCGTAGGCTGCAAATGGATCTTCAGAAAGAAAATTGGTGTAGATGGGCAGGTTGAGACCTATAAAGCTAGACTTGTTGCAAATGGTTTTCGTCAAAGACCTGGTTTGGACTATGACGAGATCTTTTCTCCAGTGGCTATGCTAAAATCCATTCGAATCCTTCTTGCCATTGCTGCCTTCCATGATTATGAAATCTGGCAGATGGACGTAAAGACGGCTTTCCTAAATGGAAATTTAGAAGAGTGCGTCTATATGGATCAGCCAGAAGGATTCATTCAGAGTGGGAGAAGCGGTAAAGTGTGCAAGTTGCTAAAGTCCATCTATGGACTTAAGCAGGCATCGCGGAGTTGGAACATCTGCTTTAATGATACTGTCAAAGAATTCGACTTTATCGAAAACCCAGATGAACCATGCATCTACAGTAAGATTGTAGGGAGAACTGTGGTATTCTTCGTCTTGTACGTGGATGACATTCTCCTAAAAGGAAATGATATTCCTATGCTACAGTCAGTCAAAGGATTTTTGTTGCAGAGCTTCTCCATGAAGGACCTGGGCGATGCCAACTACATTCTGGGGATCCATATCTATCGTGATAGATCTAAGAGAATGTTGGGACTTTCACAGTCAAGGTACATCGACACCATACTGAAAAGATCCAGCATGAAAGATTCCAAGCGCGGTAATTTACCGGCTTGTCACGGGATCACCCTCTCCAAAGAGATGTCTCCCAAGACTGATTTGGAAAGGGATCGCATGTCTATTATACCCTACGCTTCTGCGGTAGGCTCTATAATGTATGCGATGTTATGTACCTGACCAGATGTAGCATACGGATTAAGAGTTGTAAGCCGGTATCAGTCGAACCCAGGGGAGAAACACTGGATAGCGGTATAGAACATTCTCAAGTACCTGAGAAGGACTAAGGAGATGTTCTTGGTGTTTGGCAGAAAAGACCTCCAGCTCGAGGCCTTTGCCGACTCCAGCTTCCAGAGTGACAAGGATGACTCCAAGTCCATGTCGGGTTATGTCTTTACCCTCAATGGAAGGGCGGTTTGCTGGAAGAGTTCCAAGCAGGAGACCGTTGCTGACTCAACTATGGAAGCGGAGTACATAGCTGCTTGCGATGCCGCAAAGGAAGCTGTCTGGATGAAGAAGTTCCACACGGAGCTTCAGGTGGTTCCTACCATTGTTGATCCAATACCGCTGTATTGCGACAACAACGGCGCTATAGCTTTAGCGAAGGAACCCAGGTCCCATCAGAAGTCCAGGCACATTTTGAGTCGGTTCCGCCTGATCAGGGAGATCGTAGATCGCCGGGAGATCGAGGTGAAGAGAGTAAATACGGAGAATAACACTGCAGATCCACTCACAAAGGCCCTACCCCAGACTCAGTTCAAGCGGCTGATCAAGATGATAGGTCTTCGATACGCCAGTACATGGCCTTAGTGCAAGTGGGAGATTGTTAGTGTATATGCCCTTGAGGCCATTACTGTATCATACTAGTATGTATATTACTTGATGGAAGCTTGGGATATTCACAATTGTATAGACAATCTTGCTCGAAATGGTAGTATGCTACTTGGTTTGTCTCTGTTTTAATATGTACATGTGTTTCTTTATTGTATCACCTATACGCATTAGTGGAGCCCTTAGGATATTTGCTTGATTACCAGCGTTGTGATGGCAGTCACACTCGTGGGGGCTGGGTAATCTATAAGCACATCCTTATTTACATGTCCCTGGTCATGGGATTATCGAGACAGGGCAGCGATACTCCGGAGTAGACTAGCGTATGCGCTTCTCATCCCAGCACAGGAGACGGCCTGTCCCACAGCCGTCAGTACGTCGTACTTGAGATAATATACGGGTGCTCGTTAGGTTACGAGTACACTGGACAGGACTCGTCGGGAACTGTTGGTTGGTATTATACATATCGTTAGTTATCAGTTCCCAGGTGACATGAGTACAGCTTAGTCCGCTTACTTGACACTGTCACTTCGCCTCGAGTGTGTTCCCACTGCACTTTGATTACTACCATACCACGGCTCAAAGAAGTCGTGAAAACAGGTAGTTTTTCGGTGCAGTCCCGAAGCACTTGGAGGCAGTGACGGTTAGACAGGATTCGTCTCTCCCAGTATTGGGGGTTGACATCGCGCTGTGTCCAGGAGAGCCATTACACAAGTAGTCCGTGGCCAGGGCAAGCGAGATATATTGGTAGGTTTCCAGTGTTATCTCAGGGTGTTCTGGGCTACACTTCGACACGACTTGTACTGCTATTAGGGGACTGACGTTTACCGCCCCCTAGGCCCGCCATGCGATGTATCAGACGAACAGACCAAACTGTACGGAGACTGTCACATTCAGGCTCAGTAGGAGTTCAGATGGGTTCACCTCGTCAGTCTTCTTATCGGCATCTACCTAGGGACCGTTACGTATAGCTAGTGCCGCTTGCGGTCTGTGGTTAAACCCACTGCCAGCGTAGTGTCGAGTCTTTAGAGTCCCACACAGAGAGTTATTCGCCTTTAGGCAAAATGAGTAGAGGTCGCATGGTTTTGCGACAGGGTTCGTTCACATCCGCGCACTTGTGCACGTTTGCTGTCCGGACAGCTTATACTAGCGGGCTTTGGTTTAAGCCGGATCCTAGTATATGATTTGGGATTGGTTTTATCTTATTGTATTCGTGTTCCTCGGATCACGGATACGGGTGCGTATGCACAGTTGACTGAGACAGAGGGAGAGGACTTTGATTAGGGTTAATGACCATTGTCATTTTCTTAACCCTAATGCTTATGTGAGAATTATGATTAGTTGATATTAGTTAAATATAATTGTGCATGGTTAGGGTTGTTGACCATTTAACCATACTTGACTTATTGACCTAGGTTGACATGTTGACCATCATCACTCCATATGGAAGATGCTCTTTGATCCTTATAATTTGCATTTAATGTGAAATGATAATGGTCAAGTCTTGATTAACCATGACAATTATCTTAGCTAATTATCTAATTTCATAATTCACACATATATGTGAGAATGGTTCATTTTTCATTTCATTCTATCATATTAGTTCTCTCTCCTCCTCTTCCTCTCTCTCTAGCTCTCCCCTCTAATGAGTTGAGAAACACTTGAGCTTGAGATAAATCACCCTAAAATACTCTCTACTCTTTTCTAAGGTTCTAGGTTTAGCACTCCAAGCATCTTAGTTACTTTTAGCTTGAAGTTGAAGCCAAAGGTTGAGGCTCTCGGGTGGATCCTTCTTCGACTAGAGAAGGCGACAAGGAGATTACTTTCTTTCACTCCAAGGAGCAAGGAGAGAAGGACATAAAGCCCTAGGTATAACCTCTTTTCCATGTAGCTAAAACTAGTTAGCTTTGTAATTAGTTTTTGTTTAGCAAAGATCCTCCTTTTGATAGTCCTTGTTGCCTAGTTCGATAAAAATCTGATTTTTATAACGTTTCCGCCTCCCCGCAAGCACCGGGGTGGGCAACGTGAACTTACACGTACAGCCGGGGCCGAGGAGCGATTCCGCAGATGGAGCCCATGGGCCGATCCGACTGACGGAGCCCGATACTTGAGCATTTGCGTGTCGATGTTGGACACGATTATTTTATGATATTTCGAGTGCCGATGTTGGGCACTGACGATTCTATGAGATTTACAGGATTTGAAGGCCGGTTAGAATGACGGCGCCTGAGTTTTACTGGGATTTGGGTGTATTGATGGACACCGGTTGTTTTTCCACGTTGATATTCCTTGTAGATATTATTTATTCCCATGCTCAGCATTCAGTATTTTACATCTCATCCTGTATCTATTGTACCTGATAGAGTACACATTCTATGCATGATTATCATATACCTTGCTCACTCTATATAGATGTTGTTAGATTGCATTTGCTATGCACGACTATTGTATACCCTGCTGATCATATAGAGATGTTACTAGATCGCACCGTTGCATGATTATTGCTCATCGAGTTCATCATATAAATGTATCTGTTGGCATAGGTTAGAGTATCGCAGCACGTGCATGCTCGCGATTACCTTTATATGTTATCTACTATTCATGAGTTGGCAACTCACCCCCGTTGTGCCACAGTGTTTGTAGGTTGCCCTTCGGAGTAGTCACGCCAGGTGGCTTTCTTGCATCTTTTGACACGGATACCACTACAGTTGGCGTACTAGATCCTTTGCTGATAGGTGGGTTTTTGTGCGGTATCTGTTTGTTTTCCAGTTGTATACATTGTTGTATCCAGTACTCTCTATCTACTTCCATGTATTGACTTAGAGACCAGTTGTGAGAACGATGTATATTATTTTGTACTCTGGTGTCGAGCTCGTTGTGAGCCGACTTTATTTACGCTGCTTTATCTTTCATAATATTTGCTTTCACTTTTACTGCTCATTCTTCGCTACGGCGTCGTATACTATATTTGTGGTGACTGTTTCCGCCATTGGGCGTGATTGCTCCCGTTTGAGATGCTTTATTTCTATTGTATATCACTTTATTCATATATTGTCTTGTACCCGATTTCGGGGCTAGTTTTTACAAAGGAAATGCTGCCAAAATTTTTAAGAATATAACTTGAACTTTAAAGATTATTACTAAATTACTTAAGGTTTTTCTTAACGTTTTACAAATGTTTCTATTAAATTTTTTAACACTCTATTCTTTTAATGGTTTTGATTTCTGGGTTTCGGCTTACTTAGTCGCGTTACGCCTGTAGACGTTACGTAGTTAAGTGCCGGTCACGGGCCGAACTTTGGGTCGTGGCACCTATGCTACAATCTATCAAAGGATTCTTGTCACACAGGTTCACCATGAAAGACCTCGGTGATGCCACTTACATTCTGAGGATCCGGATCTATTGTGATAGATCCAAGAGGATGTTGGGACTTTCGCAGTCCAGGTATATCAACATAATATTGAAAAGATTCAGTATGGAAGATTCTAAGCGCGGTAGTTTACCGGCTTGTCACGGAATTACCCTCTCCAAAGAGATGTCTCCCAAGACTGATTTGGAAAGGGATTGCATGTCTATTATACCATACGCTTCTGCGGTAGGCTCTATAATGTATGCGATGTTGTGCACCAGACCAGATGTAGTTTACGCACTGAGCGTGGTAAGCTGGTATCAGTCAGACCCTTGGGAGAAGCACTGGATAACAGTAAAGAACATTCTCAAGTACCTGAGAAGAACTAAGGAGATGTTCTTGGTTTACGGCGGAAATGACCTCAAGATCGAGGCTTATGCTGATTCTAGCTTCCAGAGTGCTAAGGATGACTCTAAGTCCATGTCAGGTTATGTCTTTACCCTCAATGGAGGGGCGGTGTGCTGGAAGAGTTCCAAGCAGGACACCGTTGCTGAATCGACGATGGAAGCGGAGTATATCGCTGCTTGCGATGCCGCAAAAGAAGCAGTCTGGATAAAGAAGTTCCTAACAGAACTTCTGGTTGTTCCTACCATAGTTGATCCAATACCGCTGTATTGCAACAACAACGGAGATATATCTTTAGCAAAGGAACCCAGGTCCCATCAGAAGTCCAGACACATCTCAAGGCGGTATCACCTGATCAGGGAGATCATAGATCGCCGGGAGATCGAGGTCCGGAGAGTTGCTACAGAGGAGAACACTGCTGATCCATTCACAAAAGCCTAACCTCAGATTCAGTTCGAGAGGCTACTCAAGATGATCGGTCTTCGATACGCCAGTACATGGCCCTAGTGCAAGTGGGAGATTGTCAGTGTATATTCCTTAGGGGCCATTATTGTATCATACTAGCTTGTATATTACTTAATGGAAGCTTGGGATATTCACAGTTATATTAACAGTCTTGCTAAACATGGTAGTATGCTACTTGGTATATATCTATCTTAATTTGTGTGTACGTATTGATAGAGCCCTTAGGATCTTGCTTGACTACCAGCGTTGTGATGGCAGTCACACTAGTGGGGGCTGGGTAGTCTACAAGCACATCCATTTTCACGTCCCTAGTCGTAGGATTATCGATATAGGGCATCGATACTCTGGAGTAGAATAGTGTGTACGCTTTTCATCCCAGTTGGGGAGACGGTCTGTCCCACAGCCATCAGTACGTTGTACTGGAGATAGTATACAGGTGCTCGTTGGGTTACGGGTACACTGGACAGGACTCGCAGGGAACTGTTGGTAGGTATTATACCCGTTGTCAGTTAACAGTTCCTAGGTGACATGAGTACAGCATAGTCCGCAGACTTGACACTGCTGCTTTGCCTCGAGTGTGTTCCCACTGTTCTTAGATTGCTACTCTGCCACGGCTCAAAGGAGTCGTGCAAACAGGTAGTAGTTGGGTGCAGTCCCGAAGCACTTGGAGGCAGTGGCGGTTAGACTTGATTCGTCTCTCCCGGTATTGGGAGTTGATATCGCGCTGTGTCTGGAGAGCCATTACGCAAAGTCCCTGGCCAGGGCAAGCGAGATTTACAGGTAGGTTTTCCAGTAGCTTCTCAAGGTGTAATGGGCTTCACTCCGACACGACTTATACGGCTTTTAGGGGACTGACGATTGCCTCCCCCGTAGGCCCGATATGCAATAGTCCTAGACGAACAGACCGGACTGTACGGAGATTGTCACGTCAGGCTCAGTAGGAGTTCGGACGGGTTTCCTCATCGGCCATCTTATCGACATCTACCCGGGGACCGTTACGTACAGCTAGTGCCGCTTACGGTCTGTGGTTAAACCCACTGCCAGCGTAGTAGTCAAGTCTTTAGAGTCCCACACAGAGAGTTTCCCTGCTTCGGGCGAAACGATATAGAGGTCGTATGGTTTTACGAAAGGGTTCGGACACATACGTGTTTTTACGCACGTACAATGTTCGGACAGTTTATACTAGCAGGCTTTGGTTTAAGCCAAATTCTAGTATTGGATTATTGGATTTATACAGTCTTAGTATTTCTGTGTTTTCACGGATGGGAGGGGCATTCTCATAATTAGTCGAGAAACTTCTAGAAAATTGATGAGTTAGAGGCTAAGGTGGCATTTGCATTTATTGGTTTAATGACTCATGGTGTGATTCATCTAAAGGAGCTAATGATGCATTAATGACTTAATGACTCATGGGATGAATCACACAAAGTGAGTTAATGAAGCATGATGATATTTTTATTTATTATTCATTTAATAAATATCTTATGCTTCATATATTCACAATGAGATATTTTTCCAATATGATTCTCACTCTCACCTTCTCTCTTCCCAAGCTCTCTATCTTCAAACCCTAACCCTAATCCTCTCATGCGTTGAGATCCTAGGGTTAGTAAGACTCATAGATCCCTAATCCTATCATATATCCTCTAGGTTGCTTTGATTAGCACTATTAGTTACCTAGTTACCTCAAGTGTGAGGTTAAGCTTGGAGATGTAGCTCTCGGGTGGATCTTCTATCACAAAGAGGAGGCCGACGAGAAGGTGGTGAACGAGAACAAGAAGGAATTGATTCATTTGGTATAATCTTCTTTCATAGTAGCTAATCCCTCCTATGTTGTTGTAAGTTAGGGTTTGGCAAAGATCCGTAAAGTTAGTCGATGTTAGTTTAAATAAAATGATTCTTTTACCTTTTTCGCCTCCCCGCATCAAATGGGGTGTCTAACGTCGACGTACAGAAATACATGAAGCAATAATATGACAATCGGTATGCAATAATCATGCAATAATGATATGAAAATGTATATATGCAATAGTCATGAAAGGTACTCTAGCAGGTACAACTAACACATGAAGCAATGCATATAAAATGAAGTATGTAAATGCAACAGTCATGAAAGGTACACTAATAGGTACAACTAATACATGAAATAGTGCATAAACAATAAATGTAGAGTATGGGATGAAACATGTCATTTCCACGGAATCCTGATATCGTGGTAGGACCAAAATCCATCAAGACAATCCAAATCCCAACTCCTCAAATCAACCCCTAAATTGGCTCCTATATCATGTAAGTCTTACGAACCCCGAATGCACAATATCAAGTAAATCTCATATATCCAGAATGTACAAAATCAGCAATATCATATATATCCTGTATCCAATCTCAAATGAATCTTCTATATCCCAAATCCAATATCAAGTGAATCACATATATCCTAAGTATATTTGCATGAATAATTAAGATGAAGTATATGAATTTATATGTATACATATATATTAGCGTCCCATTCCACTAATATATATATATATATATATATATATATATATATATAACAGCGTCCCATTCCACTGTTATATATACTTAGGAGTAAAAATATCATGAAAACAAGTGTCTAGCATCGACACATAAATACTCATATCCATACGTTCCTCGAATCGTAAGTGTCCGGTATCGACACCCTTGATCCACGTATCGGTCTTTCTCGTATTTATACGTTCCTCGAATCGTAAGTCTCTGGTATCGACATTCGTGATCCACGTATTGGTATATACGTTCCTCGAATCGTAAGTGTCCGGTATCGACACCCGTGATCCACGTATCTGTTTAAAACAAATCTCAGAGTTGATGCATCCAAATATCAAGTAAAGATTAAGAAATACTTGCATAATTCATGAAAAATCCATATCTCAATGCGAAAATCCATGAATATAATATATGCAACATAAAACTGAAATGCGAGCAAATAAAGGAAAAGCCGCTATGTAACTGCAACAAGTTAATATATAAATCATGTGATTCCTAATTTATCCAAGTCTATATAACATCAAGTAAAGATAAACATGTAGCTATAACGAGATATATGTGTAAACATAAAGGTATAGCAAGGTATGTGTATCTACCTATCAGTAATGATGTAATATACCCTCCAGGTATAAGTGAAGTATGTATGCAAGTTATACATGTAGCTATGTCATTTTGTGTGTATGTACCAATCGCTAATGGTACAATACCCTATAGGTATCTGGTATCTAGCATGTAAGCATGTCAATCCATATGTGTAAGCATGTAGGTATACAGGTATGCTATAAGTCATATGCATAAATAAATATGAATCAATGTCTCAATGTTCCTAACCAAACAATATCATTTCTATATGTGGGTTGTGCGTGACATGGTAATTATTGACGGTGTGTGTGGCATACAATCAGTGCTCGTGCAACATGAGCCGTCAATAATAGTGCGGTGTCTTAAGGATACTAGTCCAAGCACAACAATTAACTAAGCAGTAGGGTGTATGCGCAACTCTATAAATGAAATAAAATATGCGACAATTTTAACATCTCTAGCCCAGACGCATAACGCCATGCGGGCGATTCCCTTGTAGATGTTAAATCTACTCACCAACGCTCCGGGCTAAGTGAAGCCTACCATCTGTTTTCCCTTTGTAGCGGCGTCCGAAATCCCCGCCTGCGAACCTATAAAATTATAACAATTAAACAAGTGTATATTAGTAAAATACCCAAAAAACGTACAAACTACATTTAACCGACGCAACAACACAAAATATACTCTTAAGTGTTTGTATTGTGGCTAACGTGCGTAGCGACATGACGAAACCAACCACAGAGCAAAATCATACAAAGTGCACGATCCGTGTCGTATAACGTATAGCGCTTAAACGAAACACAAGAAACTACCTATGTGATCCCAGATTTTGCATACAGAGAAAACTCAATAACCAAACAAGACCAAATACACCTAAACCACTGCAGACACCTACCTAGAAAAACCCAGACCCTAACCCCAATCCCTAGCCGAGGTCGCCGGAATTCCCCTCTGTGTCGCCGGCCATGGTCCGAGCAGGGTGTCTCGTGCTTGAGGTGAAGGCTCAGGGTCTTAGGTACAACACAGCTACTTTGTTTGGTTTTCTATTAAACTCTCCGGGTCACAGCAGATCACAGAAGTCACAGATGACACTAAAAATACGATATGTGCACAAAAACATAACTTTAAACATTCCAAACTAAAATTAAAAGTATACACAACACAAAAACTATATAATGAACAGATGGAGTTCATTACCAAACCAAAATAACTAAAAGATCCAAGCTTTGCAAGCTCCAAGGCATCCAAGAGGCAAATAAAGGAAAAAGATGTGATTTTGGTGAGTTTTGTGATGGATTTGATGAAGTTTGGTGATGGAAACTTAAGTGTTCAGTTTGTAAAGGAGAAAGAAATGAGAGGATAAAAGAGAGAGAGAAATGAGAGGCTGTGAGGTTAAAGAGAGAGGGAGGTGAGTGTAGGGTGAGAGGTGAGGTGAGTGCAACCATTAGGATTAACTCACCATTAATGCTTTCATACCACTCATCATGCCACCTCCTCACTCCAAAAGAAATATCTCGCTCTCTTACAAAATATCTAGGGTTTAGGTTAAGGATTAAAGCAAGGATTATATAAATGGTTAAGTGTCATGGTTGCTAAGATCAAGATTACACAAACAAACCCGCATATTAACGTGCACACGTGCGTGCTTGTCCATAACAAGTATAACAAATTATTAATTAAATGTTATAAAATGTAAGGAACCCGAATTGGTAAATTTTTTACAGTAAACCTGCATTAACGTCTAAACTAACCTTAACCGAAATCTAAGGCGTTACATAATCTTTCTTCAAATGCCCCTTCCCATAACAATAGGAACATCCCTCCTTCCCTGCACCAAGTCCCGAAACTTTTGCTCTTCCCTTTCCTTCTACTTCACTGACACCGTATATCGGCTTTGTGGAGGTTTTCTTCTTTTCACCCTTTGCTTTTGCCTTGGATGCAAAAGAAGAAGGTCCTCCATTAAGCAGAGCGGGTGTCTCCCTGGTTTCTTTCAGGGTGTAAGTAGAGGGTAAGGACTGTGGAAATAAGTCAGTATATGACTTGTTTCCCAACGTGGTCTCCAGGTCCGTAAGCTCATCAATATAGCTAGTCATCATAAGGACGTCATCCCTTGCAGATGACCCGATAGCCAACCTCGCTTGAAGCAATTCGTTCGAGGTCTCATATCTTTCGATACGAGATTGCTCTCCATATAAATCTTTGTTATAGAGGAAGATGGAAACTAAGTCCATCTTCTTGTGCTGCTTCTGGTATACACCATCAACTGAAGCCAACACGAGGCACTTGGCATTCACACTATCCTTTCCCTTGTCTGATGGATATCCATATCCGTGATGGTAGAAACTGGACCAGGGACGGCGGGGGATTGAGTTGTAATAGGGTGGTCCAGCTTGTCATAGGCAAGGGACATCTGGACAGACCATTACCAGTCATAAAAGTCAGATTCAGTAAACTTATTATCTAGATTTAACCTAGTCATGGTCACAGGGTCGCTGCAGTTGAGAGAGAAGAAAACACTTTAGCACGATACTCTTGCAAGTTTAGATTGGTTTTTAGTTTATCTAAACAGGATGGCTCCGACTGTTTCTCGAATCCTTCCTCAAATAATAAAAGAAGAATTATTCAGGACTGATATCATCGTATAATACTTGCTTAACCATTCAGCCATGCTAGTGTCGGTACTTCGAGGCAGGTTTTATGACGCTTTCGCGAAGTTCCTTAATTAAATAACCTCTTTTCCGTGGAGGCGTAGCCCCGCTGACTCCGTTCTAGACACCTACTTGGTTTATAGCATTGATCGTTAAGTGACGAATCTCCTGATGAGTAGCATATACTCACAGTAGGATCGGGATCCAGATATCATTGTGTGATAATGCTGAAGGAATCCAACCAACATTATCAAACTCCAAATGGTATGCAACAATAGCAAGTTTTAGTTTCTTTAGAAACTCCGGATGTGGATTTTTGCCCCATGCTCTTATGACCTTGACGTTGGCCAAAATATCATAAGTCACATATCAAGTTCTACCGATCATTATCTTGTTAATTTGAACCCACCCGTACATACCCCTGACGTTGGCCAAATGGCAGTACGACTTTCCCAAACCAACTCATCTATCTATGCAACATATGAATACCTCAGCAGCCACCAAACACTATGCCTTGACGAAGGCCAACAAACATAGCTTGAATACTACAGACCATCCATATGAAATGACGGAGAGCCACGACTGGTTTTGGCGAAACCATGAACGTAGTGAACTTGATATAATCGAAGGAACCTGATAGCCTTTTAAAAGGAGTGGTTAAAGCCCCGCAATTAAAAATTCTGCTCTTTTAAAATAACTGAGTGGTTTCATTTAAATTTGTTCCAATGATTCAGCTTTGGTTTTTTTCTTTGCATTAATATAATGCGTCACATCATTTATCCTATCATTGCAGAAAACAACGAAAATACAACGTCTGCTTATGCCATCCGCATTCGCCACTGGGCCCCATCATTCACCCGTTAAGTTACTTAACTAATGACAGAGTGGGGCTGAGCTAGCGCGGATGCAAAACATAAGCAACGCCTACTAGATATCATATATAGATATTGTTCATTCGTTAGACGCAATAATAGGCATTCCAGATTACAGATGAACATATTGGATATACTAGAAATCCACGTTTTGTTCGAGCCTGCAAAAAAACCGGATTACACGGTCGTGATGAATAACAAAACCCCACCCTAGACCCCTACGGGTGCGGCAAACTACCCGTCTAGTACCAGAAGTTAAACAGTCTCCCTCAACGACGTGTGTATGCCATTAAACACTTCAAAGTACCCGGTACTTTGTGCACCCCATCTTGGGTCTATCCTAGGAGCATAAAACAGTAAATGAAATAATACAACGGTGGCTACAACCTCAACCCGGATGTGCCCCGCAAAATAATATTACAACATATTACAATTTACATCGAATGAAAGATAAAAACTCACATCTCACATCCCCGGCTATTCATCCACGACAATCAAATGAAGTTCATATCCACAAACCAATATCCATTACAGAAATGTGCAACCCCTAACTAACCGACATACTAGCAATTAGCGGAGGTTTACGAACACATCAAAAAACCCGATTAGCAAATAATTTAGAATTTCGATCGACAACCTTTTCCGTGTCTACCCCCCAAATACAAGCCAGCAATGAAAAGACCTGGGCAGAAACAAAAATTACAGGAAAATAGAACACCCAAAAATAAGACAAACTGTGTAAATACGAGTCAACTCGGAGTCGACTCGGCCACGGATCTGCGGCGTATTGCACCAATCCGCCGCGCTTCCACGGTCGTCTGACCGAGTTAGCAACTCGTATTTCTCTAGTATTCTTAGAATTCCAAGCTGTGAATTTTCGTACTTCAGAAATAAATTTTTCGACAAGTTTAAAATCGACAGAAACTTTAGGGAAGCGGGGTTATGTATTTGTGTTTTTCCGACGATCGAAGTTCTAATTAGTTGCTAACAAGCTAGTAAAGCTTTTGTAGGCTCTGATACCACTGTAAGTCCATGTCACGCACCGTACGTGTTCGCGGGGAGGCGGAATATATGAAAAACAATTATCAAAGTTTCGTAACACGGACTTGAGCACACGGACTTGCAAGAAACTGTGGCACAACGGGGGTGAGTTGCCAACTCGTGAGTAGAAAACATCTACGAACAGAAATCGCATGAACAACGCAATCCTAAGTCATATGATCATAATATATCCTCAAATATATAATCTGCAGCCTATAACAATGGCTAGGGTATACCTCTAAACAACGGTAATACGAAGTGCTCGTGTCAGTGCCTAAGATAGGAATATATCATATGGATGAGGTATGAATGCATGAAAACAGAATACATGTAAATGAAGAAACTGCTTTCACTATTTAGTGAGATTTCTGTATTTTCAAAACGAGGTATCATAAATGAAATCAGCATAAACAGTATATAGTATCGACACAAAACATAAATCCCAATATCTCAATATCTCAGGCTCCGGCTATCCGGACTGGCCTGGATCATCAATCTCAGTACCTCAAGGTCTCAAAATCTCAATGTCTCAATCTCACTATATAGGGCGCCGTCAGTCCGGACCGGCCCCTACCATCAATCTCAAGACCACGACGGTATCCTCCGGATATTCGACGCGTCCTGTAAAATCACCGGTAGGTAGTCCTCCCCTGCCAGGCTCATCGTCTACTACTCAAACTTCTTGCCCCGGGGTACCTTACCGGGCCCACCATGTACCCGAAACGGTTTAACCAACTCCTCGAATCGGGTCTCGAAATCCATCAGCAAACTCATGGTGGACGACTCATACATCATGGGAAAAACCGCACTTTTCATTTAAAAAGAGAGAGAAAAGAAGTTTATAAATGTTTTTGCGGTTTTCCCCTAAATCCAGGAAATCTCATGAAAATCCGAATCCAAATCGTCAATAGCATGTAAACAGTGAATATAGGTATAAAAATCCATGAATGCGGCATAATAGTGAATAATAATATGCATGAAGTAGCAAGTAATAACTACAATGTCTAAACTAGCATATATGGCAAGTACACTAATATCATGTCTAAACTATTAGCTAACAAACTATGTCAATGAAATAGTATTTTCTAAAGTGTTCGTGACATGTCAATTACCGATGAAGATGTGTGTGAGCCGGCAAGTAAGCGTACGTGGTACATACGCGTCATCGGTAATGGTGCTGGTGTTCTAGCAGCATGATATCAATAACGGTATATGAATCACAAAATAAGTATGCGATGCGGAGCGAACATCAATAATGTGCGGGAGCTGAATACTAAACACAATGATAACTAATCTGCATTTAATAAAATATGAGTTCCATAGTGGTGCCATTTGAAATAACACGAATCGTGGGGTTTTGAAAATAAGGGCTACGGTGTTTTTAAGAAAAGATACGTCTTTTGAAATATCCGTAGAATCCCATGACCTGTCTTTCAAATTACCCACGATCCGTTAGTTTTGAAATAGGTAAGAATCTAACCTAGTCTAACAACTACACTAAACTATACGGCTGAACTAACAAGCTAACTGAATGTAAGGAAACCGCCTAACATCTGAGTCGATACATACATACATACATACATATATATATATATATATATTAGTCGATGATCCCGCCTCAATAATATCACATCCGATACCATATCAATAATCAGATATTCCCAAGTCAAGAGTGCGGATAAAACATCAATATATAGCTCGTACGTAAATCCATCGTACGGCATCAAAAATCTGGGTACGGGTCAATATCACATTCATCATACTATTCATCTGGTATCCTCTTTATCAAATATCTTGATCGGGGTACTGATCTACGTCTAGTACAATACTGATACCATCTATGAAATGCATGCGGGTGTATGAAAACACCACGCCTAGAGAACCCACTAAAATATCATGTCGTATCTCAAATACGGACTACATCACATCACCGATCTCACGGCCTCAAGCCCAATCTCATCGACTCATCTCCAAATATCATACAATATCATCAACATTCATGCATGTGTATATGAATGTATATATGCATAGTCTCATACCCATGCGTATATACATATATACACATTCCCATATATGCACAAGAAGATGATATATGCAAGTGTATATGTGTGCGTGTTTGCAAATCCTTACTCTAGGTTTCGTGACTAAGAAATCCGCTAAAGTCCTTTCTTCAATTTTCGGTAACCCTAAGCCTATAGGCTCCTAAGGCTTCTCTTATTCGGTGTTCATATCTCCTATTAACATATAAAAGTATATTGTTACCACATCAACTCATTCCTCATAATTTTGCGGGGGTGCTATACGCCATCCACCCGACTTCTCCCCGTAAATATAAATCTACTCACCTGATCTTCGCTCGCCGGTCTCGACGTCGCCCCGCGCTTGATTGTCGTCTTGAAGTCCACATGGGGTACCTACATGTCATATATAGTATCGTATCGCATTAAAATCTGACTCATGACCAAAATGACACATGAATCCCACATAGGTCAAAACCTATGGTTGCATTCACAAATCAACCCAAAAACCCTCGACGTCGGCATACAAATGCCGATTGACCGAGAAAAACACCAAACGTATCTATCATGGTTTCAAAACTCACTAACTGTATAAGAAATAGGGATTAATTCATCAAATCCATAAAATTAAACCAATCGTTTTATTTTCCAAAAACCTACGTATCACAAATCCCCATTTCGGTTCAAAACTTGATGTTTTAACCAATCTACAAATTTTAATGATTCAAATGGCCAAAATGCTCATTAAATAACATAATTAGGTCATACAAATCACTTTCATAAATTAAACTCATCAATTTGTATAAATTCCATATTCCTAGTTTGCAAAAATACCGATTTTAACTCTTTTTAAAGTAAAATTAAAAATTTTACAATTAAGCTTGGTTTTGCATATACTAAAATATTAAACCACAATTTATAATGTTAATAATACCATGAAATCCTAATTAGATTTTTATCTCACCAAAATATATATATTTCTAAAACCTAGTTCGCAATTTATATAATTATCACAAATTTAAATCAACAAAAATGCAAACTACCAACTAGATTAATTTTTAGCAAGCATTAACATGTTAATCTACTCATTGTAACCTTAAGCAAGTGACAACCATTCTAATTGAATCCAAACCCTAACTTTTTAATTCAAAGCCTTCACTTGAAAATTCAAGTCTTGAAATAGAAATCAAATTAAACACCAAATTAGCCTCAATTGAAATATGATAGCAACAATTAAGTAACTTGATTAGGATTTATACCTCACAACCATAGATCTAGTTTGAAAATCTTGGCCTCCAAATTGCTCTTTTTTCACCAAAGTCCATGCATGTTAGTGGTAAGGAAAAATGTGTAAGAGTTGGATTTGGATTTAGCTTTGAATTTGTATGGATTTTGAGGCATTTTGATGAATTTTTTGGAAGAGAAAAGAAGGTGAACATGGAGGGGTTGCTGCTGATTTTGGGGAAGGGGGGATCGGCCACAATGAGGGGGGATGAGGAGAGAGAGAGGTGTTGAAAGTCAACAAAGTTGTCCAAGTCAACAAAGCCCATACACTTCTATGTATTCTCTTTCTAATTTTTCTTTTCTTTTCATCGAAATGGAGTGGGGAAAGGGGGGGAGGGGCTGCTGAATTTCAGCCACAAAAGGGGAGGAAAAATGGGAGGGTGTGAGTGTGGGTGTGGGTGTAGCAAGTTCCAAGTGAAGGAAATACCCCCATACCTCAATTACTTTAAATAAATTTCAAATGTTAGCCTTTTTCGTTTACATTTTCTAAACCGTTATACAACTTCAATTCATTTCAGAAACAATATTTTACTTGTTAGTTTAATGTGTAATGATGCATAAAATTTGTTTCAACCCATTCCAATTTGTAATTTTCCCTAATTAAATGTATTAGTGGCGGCTTAAAATAATATTAAAATAATTAATTTCGGAAAATTTTTCAGAAAATTAGAAATTTTACCAGTGGCTCAATTAACACCAAATACTAGCAATTACATATCTAGAATATGTATATTTAATTTTATAATAAAGATATTTGTATTTTGACTTTTTACAGAAAACCCCCTTATTTTACCGATTTTTCCGAAATTTCACCGAAACAGTTTTCAAAACGTTACAATCTTCCCCCGTTAAAGAAATTGGGTCCCCGAATTTAAATTAAAACTCCCCCCAAATACTAAAACATCTAAGCAAAACCATCAAGTAGTCGGTGCTCCGAAATCTTAAATACATAAAACAAATCGTAGCGCAGCGCATGCACATGAAAAATGAGCATATAACTCAAAATCAAAACTCCATCCAGCATCCTGCAATCATCGGAGTCATGGTGAAGACACAATGTCTAAATCCAAAATGAAAATCAATATGATATACAACATTAAAACATCTGGAAGCAATGCATGCCAAATCTTCTTCAAATCGCTGTGCGATGTTCGCAGCACTGCACAGTGGCGGACGTCTATTGTAAGAAAATAACTACATCTATATATATCATTTATTTAATATGCACGTCCCGCCGTTTTGAAAGCAATTTCAGAAGGGTTTCCTTTATAAAATGTTTCGTGTCATCTCGGACACGTAGGTAAATACTGAGACTATAGCTCCTCTTTGGAAATCCCTTTGATAACTATCAATGTTTGCAAAAATATACTCAGGTACTTTCTTGTGACTAGTCCTGCTCAGTACTAAACTAAATAGCAAACATCATAAAATATACAGCTCCAAAATAAATCAGTCCCAATTATATATATGAATACCATGTGTGTCTGGTGCGCACATAAATCGAAATCCATGAATGTGCCATACATATGCACAGAAACAATATCTAAGTGCAACGGGTGTGCACGAAACACCTGTCAAAAGCAACGTGTGTGCCTGACAACAAAACCAGGTGCATCTGATATGTACGAAGAATCTCGATTTAGTGCATCTAGTGTGCACCTAAATCGCATCAAACGTCTTAAGTATGCGCAAAATCCAAATCAAGTGCACAATGTGCATGAAAATGAATATCGAATATCACACTCAAAATCGACGGTTTACGATACATTTCAATCAAAATACAAATCAGGTATACCGTGGTATAAAGTCTCACCATCCTGTGCATCGGCGTGCACAAAAGCAAATCAAATACTAAAAGTGCATGAAAACTATGCCGAAAGTATAAGTCAAATCATATGCATGCCCTAGGCATGAAATCAAATATCATGAAACTCGGTCATAAAAACTCAATCATGAAATAAATCACCCATAAATACTGAAATCCAATATGACGGATACGTGATAGTCAATCACAAAACCATAAATCAGAAATGTTGTCGTCGATATGTCCGTCCTTAAAGTCGAGAAGGTGTCGGTACATCCAATGCTAGCAGAGCAAGATATCTACTTGCCTTTTGATCATGGCATGTCGCCTAGTGCCCTTAGGCTCTCGTCTCTCACTGCAGATTGCTAAGTACATAGCTCCTCGGCTCAACGGTCCAATATAGAAATGATAATGGATGCAGTCCGCTCTGACACATCCTCTAAAGATCTCTGGCCAACTATCATGGTTACTCATAACATGTCTCGTCGACGATGCCGAACTCTGGCCTACTGGGTGTGCGTCATATGACCGCTCCTGGGTCCAGGTCTTCTCGTTCAGTATTTCCAGAAAGGTCCTGTCGAAGTCTCTCCCAAGTCTCGTTTCTGCCGAACTGCCCGGAAGTTATCATCCTTTACTATATCTATTTCTTGTTCCAGAATGGCTGCATACTCATCACGACTCCTCCTGGAATATATATTCATAGTCAACGCTCCCGCTTGCGTATCACATCTCTGATGTCGGCGGAGTGGAACGTCACCTCATCAAGATCTCGTACGAACCACTTACTCCACTTTTCTCTAATTTCGACTGCTTCGGACTCGCCTCGTCGTGGTTGCAAGGACTGTGCTCCAACGGCTATACTCGTATCTGGAGTCTCCCAAGCAATGCATCCGATCGCATAGCATCCGAATGAAGTCGAACCCTTCAACCGATTCGTCAAAACAACATAATCCCCTAAGAGCTCAACATCTTGGGTACAGTTTAATAGTATCGAGTACATACCACAGTATCGGTGGACCAGCTGTAGAAGGGCAAACCCAAGCCTCACTACTGGCGCCGCGGAACTGCCGCAAGCCCTAAGGTTCAAAGGCTTTCACACGGTCATTATGTCGAGTTAGGGTTTCAATCTTCTAGAGGGTCCATAGAATTGCCTGCATGTCTTTCCGAATACTTTAAACTTGGAATATGGGTTTCTGACATTCGATCGCCTCTGTCGACTCTCAACGTATCCGCGTGAAGTCGTCTCTAGCTGGAATCAATCTATCTGATGACCTCGCATCGGGTAAGCGAACAGACCACATGTCCTAGTCTTTCATTCTCGGGTGACTAGCGATATTATATCAAATCTCTAAGTACAACTCGTACTGCAATAGCTCCAATATCTGGGGCAATATCTCGTCATTCGCCGCAACAACTGGCTCATTCGTCCGCACACTGAACAGTGCTTCAATCATCAAGAATAGTCGGTGCATCGACGGTCATCACATTCTGGCTGGCCTCTTGCAGTGGCCCTTCCTCTGGTCCTGATATGCACGTCCGAGAAATCTCTTATAAGCGATCCATTAAACGGTCGTAGCTCGAAAACGCAATAAAACGAAGCCTCCCTATCCAATCGTATATCCTTTGAATCACACCCTGGTCAGTCCTCGTTTCGTGATGAGCTCGTGCTGACCGCAACTCTAGTCGTAGCTCTCCACGCTCGTGTAACCGTGGTAACAAAACCATAACTGGTACCGATGAGGCTAGATCATAGGAAGGAATATAATACTGTGCAAGGAAATGTACATCCTAAGGCTCCTTAAGTGGAGTAGCGTATCGTAAGTATGCCGCGGAACATACCCACGGTACGTCACTCTACTTTAGTCACCTACTCTATCAACCAAGGGTCGTCCTACACTCCGAAGGTAAAACCTAACGCTATGATACCAAATTTTTCACGACCCGAAAAGTACGGAACATGACCGACACTTAAATTACGGACGTCTCGAGGCGTACGTAATCTAAGTAAGCCAAAACCCAGAAATCAAAACCAAAGAAGCAGTAGAGTGAAGGAAAAACCAACTTAAAGCAAGTAGTTTTAATAGCATAAGCCGAATTATGCGTTTTTCAAAACATCAAATATTTCCTGAAAATTTCGGCAGAGTCTTCTTTGTAAATACTGGCCCCCAAACGGGATATAACATGAATAGTATACGAAATGAATAAAAAGGCATCCCCAAGCTGGATCTAGCTTTTCGTCAATCGACGGTCACAACCACGCAAGCAATATAATATACAACGCCAAGGGCGAGAATCAAAACTCAAAAGGATACTCAAAACAGCAAGAAATCCATAGAAATACAACGCGCGACTCTAAGGTCGAAAGAATAACATCACTGGTCTCTATCTCTGAAAAAAATACATGTTTGGTTGATGGAACTTATAGATACAAAAGAATAATAATATACAAGGTACAATGATGGGTACGATACAAGTAAACCCACCTATTAGCAAGTCACCCGAAAAAGAAGCAGTGCCAGCAAAGCCGTAATGAAACCTGTACGGCAAAACCTACAAGAAACTGTGGCACAACGGGGGTGAGTTGCCAACTCGTGAGTAGAAAACATCTACGAACAGAAATCTCATGAACAACGCAATCCTAAATCATACGATCATAATATATCCTCAAATATATAATCTGCAGCCTATAACAATGGCTAGGGTATACGTCTAAACAACGGTAATTCCAAGTGCTCGTGTCAGTGCCTCAGGTAGCAATATAACATATGGATGAGGTATGAATGCATGAAAATAGAATACATGTAAATGAAGAAACTGCTTTCATAATTTAGTGAGATTTCTGGTTTTTCAAAATGAGGTATCATAAATGAAATCAGCATAAACAGTGTCCAGCATCGACACAAAACATAAATCCTAATATCTCAATATCTCAAGCTCCGGCTATCCGTACTGGCCTGGATCATCAATCTCAGTACCTCGATGTCTCAAAATCTTAATGTCTCAATCTCACTATCTAGGGCGCCGTCAGTCCGGACCGGCCCCTACCATCAATCTCAAGACCACGACGGTATCCTCCGCATATCCGACGCGTCGGGTAAAATCACCGGTAGGTAGTCCTCCCTGCCAGGCTCATCGTCTACCACTCGAACTTCTTGCCCCGGGGTACCTTACCGGGGCCACCATGTACCCGAAACGGTTCATCCAACTCCTCGAATCGGGTCTCGAAATCTATCAGCAAACTCATGGTGGACGACTCATACATCATTGGAAAACCGCACTTTTCATTTAAAAAGATAGAGAAAAGAAATTTATAAATGTTTTTGCGGTTTTCCCCCAAATCCAGGAAATCTCATTAAAATCCAAATCCAAATCCTCAATAGCATGCAAACAGTGAATATAGGCATAAAAATCCATGAATGCGGCATAACAGTGAATAATAACATACATGAAGTAGCAAGTAATAACTACAATGTCTAAACTAGCATATAAGGCAAGTACACTAATATCATATCTAAACTATTAGCTAACAAACTATGTCAATGAAATAGTATTTTCTAAAGTGCTCATGACATGGCAATTACTGATGAAGATGTGTGTGAGCCGGCAAGTAAGTGTACGTGGTACATACGCGTCATCGGTAATGGTGCTGGTGTCCTAGCAGCATGATATCAATAACGGTATATGAATCACAAAATAAGTATGCGATGCGGAGCGATCAGCAATAATGTGCGGGAGCTGAATACTAAACACTATGATAAATAATCTGCATTTAATAAAATATTAGTTCCACAGTGGTGCCATTTGAAATAACACGAATCGTGGGGTTTTGAAAATAAGGGCTACGGTGTTTTCAAGAAAAGATATGTCTTTCGAAATATCCGTAGAATCCCTTTGACCTGTATTTTAAAATACCCATGATCCGTTAATTTTGAAATAGGTAGGAATCTAACCTAGTCTAACAACTACATTAAACAATACGGCTGAACTAACATGCTAACTAAAGGTAAGGAAACCACCTAATATCTGAGTCGATACACACACACACACAGATATATATATATATATATATATATATATATATATTTGTCAATGATCCCGCCTCAATAATATCACATCCGATACCATATCTATAATCAGATATTCCCAAGTGAAAAGTGCGGATCAAACATCAATATATAGCTCGTACGTAAATCCGTCGCACGGCATCCTAAATCTTGGTACGGGTCAATATCACATTCATCATACTATTCATCTGGTCTCCTCTTTATCAAATATCATGATCGCGGTACTGATCTACGTCTAGTACAATACTGATACCATCCATGAAATGCATGCGGGTGTATGAAAACACCACGCCCAGAGAACCCACTAAAATATCATGTCGTATCTCAAATACGGACCACATCACATAACCGATCTCACGGCCTCAAGCCTAATCTCATCGACTCATCTCCAAATATCATACAATATCCTAAACATTCATGCATGTGTATATGAATGTATATATGCATAGTCCCATACCCTTGCGTATATACATATATACACATTTCCATATACACACAAGAAGATGATATATGCAAGTGTATATGTGTGCGTGTATGTAAATCCTTACTCTAGGTTTCGTGACTAAGAAATCCGCTAAAGTCCTTTCTTCAATTTTCGCTAACCCTAAACCTATAGGCTCCTAAGGCTTCTCTTATTCGGTGTTCATATCTCCTATTAACATATAAAAGTATATTGTTACCGTATCACCTCATTACTTATAATTTTCCGGGGGTGCTATACGCCATCCACCCGACTTCTCCCCGTAGATATAAATCTACTCACCTGATCTTCGCTCGCCGGTGTCGACGTCGCCCAGTGCTTGCTTGTCGTCTCGAAGTCCACTTGGGGTACCTACATGTCATATATAGCATCGTATCGCATTAAAATCTGACTCATGACCAAAATGACACATGAATCCCATATAGGTCAAAACCTATGGTTGCTTTCACAAATCAACCCAAAAACCCTCGATGTCGGCATACAAACGCCGATTGATCGACAATCATGGTTTCAAAACTTACTAACTGTATAAGAAATAGGGATTAATTCATCAAATCCATAAAATTAAACCAATCGTTTTATTTTCCAAAAACCTAGTTATCACAAATCCTCATTTCGGTTCAAAACTTGATGTTTTAACCAATCTACAAATTTTAACGATTCAAATGGCCAAAATGCTCATTAAATAATATAATTAGGTCATACAAATCACTTTCATAAATTAAACTCATCAATTTGTATAAATTCCAAATTCCTAGTTTGCAAAAATACCGATTTTAACTCTTTTTAAAGTAAAATTCACAATTTTACAATTAAGCTTGGTTTTGCATATACTAAAATATTAAACCACAATTTATAATGTTAATATTGCCATGAAAGCCTAATTATAATTTTATCTCACCAAAATATATATATTTCTGAAACCTAGCTTGCAATTTATATAATTATCACAAATTTAAATCAAAAAAAATGCAAACTAGCAACTAGATTAGTTTTTAGCAAGCATTAACATGTTAATCTACTCATTGTAACCTTAAGCAAGTGACAACCACTCTAATTGAATCCGAACCCTAACTTTTTAATTCAAAGCCTTCACTTGAAAATTCAAGTCTTGAAATAGAAATCAAATTAAACACCAAATTAGCCTCAATTGAAGTATGATAGCAAAAATTAAGTAACTTGATTAGGATTTATACCTCACAACCATAGATCTAACATGAAAATCTTGGCCTCCAAATTGCTCTCTTTTCACCAAAGTCCATGCATGTTAGGGTAAGGAAAAATGGGTAAGAGTTGGATTTGGATTTAGCTTTGAATTTGTATGGATTTTGAGGCATTTTGATGAATTTTTTTTGAAGAGAAAAGAAGGTGAACATGGAGGGGCTACTGCTGATTTTGGGGAAGGGGGGCTCGGCCACAATGAGGGGGGATGAGGAGAGAGAGAGGTGTTGAAATTCAACAAAGTTGTCCAAGTCAACAAAGCCCATACACTTCTATCTATTCTCTTTCTAATTTTTCTTTTCTTTTGATGGAAATGGAGTGGGGAAATGGGATGAGGGGCTGCTGAATTTCAGCCATAAAAAAGGAGGGAAAATGGGGGGTATGAGTGTGGTTGTGGGTGTAGCAAGTTCCAAGTGAAGGAAATACCCCCATACCTCAATTACTTTAAATAAATTTCAAATGTTAGCCTTTTACTTTTACATTTTCTAAACCGTTATACAACTTCAATTCATTTCAGAAACAATATTTTATTTGTTAGTTTAATGTGTCATGATGCACAAAATTTGTTTCAACCAATTCCAATTTGTAAATTTCCGTTATTAAATTATTAGTGACGGCTTAAAATAATATTAAAATAATTAATTTAGGATTTTTTTCAGAAAATTAGAAATTTTACCAGTGGCTCAATAAACATCAAATACTAGCAATTACATAGCTAGAATATGTATATTTAATTTTATAATAAAGATATTTGTATTTTGACTTTCTACAGAAACCCCCCTTATTTTACCGATTTTTCCGAAATTTCACCGAAACGATTTTCAAAACGTTACACTATGCTCGCAGTGGGTTTAACCACAGGCCATAAGCGGTACTAGCTGTACGTAATGGTCCCCTGGTAGATATCGATAAGAAGGACATTGAAGAAACCCATCCGAACTCCTACTGAGCCTGTATGTGACAATCTCCGTACAGTCCGGTCTGTTCGTCTAAAACTATCGCATATCGGGCTTAGGGGGCGGTAAACGTCAAACACCTAATAGCGGTATAAGTCCTGTCGGAGTGAAGCCTATTACACCTTGAGAAACTACCGGAGCACCTACCAGTAAATCTCACTTGCCCTGGCTAGGGACTTTGTGTAATGGCTCTCCACACACAGCGCGATATAAACCCCCAATACTGTGAGAGATGAATCCTGTCTAACCGCAACTGCCTCCAAGTGCTTCGTGAATGCACCCAACTACTACCTGTTTGCACGACTCCTTTGAGCCGTGGTAGGGTAGTAATCTAAGTATAGTGGGAACACACTTGCGGCGAAGCAGCAATGTCAAATCGACGGACTAAGCTGTACTCATGTCACCTGGGAACTGCAATCTGACGAAAGGTATAGTACCAACCTGCAATTCCCGGTGAGTTCTGTCCGGTGTACTCGTAACCTAACGAGCACTTACATACTATCTCCAGTACGACGTACTGATGGCTGTGGGACAGACCATCTCCCCATGCTGGGATGAGAAGCATATACAACAGTCTACTCCGGAGTATCGATGCCATGTCTCGATAATCCTACGACCAGGGACCTGTATAGGATGTTGCTTATAGACTACCCAGCCCCTACTAGTGTGACTGTCATCACAACGCTGGTAATCAAACAATGATCATAAGGGCTCTACTAATATGTATAAGCGATATGTTTAAAGAAACATATGCACATATAAAAGTAGAAACAAACGAAGTAGCATACTACCATTCCTAGCAAGACTGTTAATACAACTGTGAATATCCCAAGCTTCCATTAAGTAATATACAATCTAGTATGATACAATAATGGCCTCTAGGGCATAAACACTAACAAACATGACATTCACGTTGATGTTCTATGATTGTGCTGATATTATGGTTGGATTGTCATGGTTGATAGCTTGTGGTGCAATGATTTAGTACAGTTTGTATTAATTTATACATTTTTTATTACGGGGTGAGCGTCCGACTTGTGGACTGCCGTCTTTGCCGGGTTGTATATTATTTTTTTAGGGCATAACTGGGTTGTGATCGATGTCACCATTTGTACATATTGTTTTCATTTTCTGTACTAGGATGCGGTGGAGTGCATGAATAGCCGAGTTCTAGAAGGCAAAAAGCCCGCATCTCATGCCTTTGAGACGGAGGGGGCTTCATTGTAGAATTGACGGGCTATTCGCCACACTCGTAGGGGGTATATGATGACCCACGTTGGGGCGCCTAAGTTATCGGATTCCGTGAAGTGCTGGGTGGCCCATTCACTTTGTTGAAGGGGGTTGCCTCTCTTCTGTGATTGGCGGATAACTTGCCGCGCTCGTAAGGGTCCAGGTTTTCATTGCATAGGCTATCCACGTGACCCGGAACGTCAGGATTTATTTGCGGCTCAAATTAAACCCGGGGCTCTAAGATTATCCACCATTCTATATTGTTGGCTGGGATTCAGTGATGATGTTTGTTATCATTCCTGGGAAAAATGTTATATATACTTATATATATATTTATATTTATATATATATATATACACTTGTATATGTTGTATATGTTTTGCACCCGCGCTAATCCAGCCCCCGCTCTGTCGTTAGTTAAGTAACCTAACGGGTGATGACGGGGCCCAGTGGCGAATGCGGATGGCATATACGTACATCATATTTTTGTTCTTTTCTGGTGTGATAGGTTAAATGATGGGACCACATTAATTTTGATTAATGCAAGATAAGAAAACCTAAAAGATGTTGTTGGAACAAATTTCGAAAAACTGTAGTTATATTCTTTCCCTTTGCACAGTGGTATTCGGTTATGAATATCCAGCATCTCATTCCAGGAGGCAAGGGCCGAGATCCCTTCACGGGGAGTGAGCTCTTGAGCAAAACTCTATACTTAAATTACTCAGTTTTTTCAAAACCACAAGTTTTCAAAAGCGGAGCCTAAACCGCTTCTTTTCAAAACTACTCAGGTTCCTTCAACGATATCAAGTTCATTACGTTAATGGGTTTTTTGGCAAAAAAACCCAGCCATAGTCCTCCGTCGTTTCTTATAATTACTATTTGGTATTCGTGATGTGTTTGTTGGCATCCATCAAGGCATAGTGTGTAGGGTTCCTAGGCACACCCCTGAGGTTCCACAAGGCATCTACCATGCCAAATTCAAAAATTTATGTGCCGAGAAACCCTAATGCAAGATCGTTAACTAGAGGATAGGCGAAACTACAAGCAAGTTAACTACTTAACTACAAGTTAAAGGGATTACAACCTTTGTAGATCCGGTCCTCCACTTCTTTTGCTCCGTGATGACGTCCCTCCACTGTGATCATCAGGATCCCGGACTCTAGCGTTGGTTTCATCAGAGAAATGATCGGGTTAGGTCGTTGACTCCGATGACGAAGATGATCTACGTCGAGGCAACTCAAACTCAAGCTCCATCTTCACTAGGTCATGAAACTTATGAAGATAACACCCTATACAACATGGCAAGTGGTAGAGGATGAAGAAATAGGAAGTGGGTTCACTTTGGATTTGGATTTCTCACTTGATTTCATCACTTGGAAATTTTCAAGAATGGTTTTCTTCACTTGAAGAAGATGAAGAAGAAGAAGAAAGGAAAAATAAATTCTTGAAATCAATAAATCAAGTGATGCTTATCATAATGCAACCATGGGTGAAGTTAACACATGTAGAGAATAAAATAGGGTTTAGGTGTAATGGTTAGGTTAAGGTATAAAACAAAATGGCTAGACTTTTCAAAGCTTCAAGAAGCTTCAAGAATAAAACAAGAAAGCCAACATTTTATTTTTGCCAAAAATAAATGAATAAAATAAATAAATAAGTTAAAACCTTAACCATTAACCTAAACATGGTTCAAAGCATAGACACGCCCAAGTTTGCATGTATCATCAAACATGATACAAACTAGTGCACACACATATATCATATATACAATGTGCACAATCTAGTGAGAAAATCAATCTTAAGTGAAGCAATATTAGTTAATGTAAAGTAATATATCAAATATATAATTATACATCAAATCATTAAATCAATACTTGATTTAATGATCCGGTCATACTGCATATAACCGACTAATATCAAGTGTATCAATATATTGAATCAACATTTGATTCGGTAACCCGGCTATATCTTATATAACCGTCCGATGATACAATTCGCGAGAATAGAATTCAGTATCACATACTGGTATTATTCTCGGTCCCGCACATATCTCATATGCGCTCCTATTTCGTTTCGCTTGAGCCAGGAAACCTCTGTGTAGGTCTCTAAAGACTCGTCAATACGCCGGCAGTAGGTGATGATCATATCAAACACCCACAAGCCGCAAGCGGTCTGCTAAACGTAACGGCCACCCGGGTATTGAGCGATCAGAAGATCAACGAGCAAGCCCGCTCACACTCCTGTGAATCCAACCAGTAACACTTACCGCACAGTCCGGTCTGTTCGTCTGATATGTCGCATATCTCTCCTAGGGGTGGTAAACGTCAGACCCCAATAGCTTGATAAGTCATGCCGATGTAAGGTCCATAACAAGTGTGAAACTACTGATAACACTTACCAGTAAATCAGTGCAACCCTGCCCAGTGATTTCCAGTTATGGCCAGTCGAGCATAGTGCAACATCAACCCCCAATACCGGGAGAGACGAATCCCCTCCTATCACCACCTGTTTGCACGACTCAATAGAGCCGTGGTAGGATGGAAATCAAAGCACAGTGGGAGACACACAAGACTCTATGACGATCTCGGGTCAACAGACTAAGCTGTACCAGTGTCACCAGAAAACTGCCATCTGACGTAAGGTATTATACCATCTGGGAGTTCTCGGCGAGTCCGTTCAGTGTACCCAGTCTCCACTGAGCACCCACATACCATCTCTGATGTCAAACACCAATGGATATGGGATCATCCATCGCCCATCACATGGGTTGAGAAGATATACGCTAGTCTACTCTGGAATATCGATGCCCCGTCTCGATATTCCCACGACTAGGAACATTGAAGGATGTACTCATGGACTACCCAGGCCCCACTAGTATGATCTACATCATAGTCCTGGAAGTCGAGTACACATCCTAAGGGCTTTATCAACATGTAACAGAGAGACAGAAAGTATACATGTTAAGATAAAGAGCAACCAGATAGCGTATTATCATGTCGAGCAAGAAAGTCCTACCTATATATGTCCCAGCATCCACTACAATATACATCCAATGTACAGTAATGGCCTCTAGGGCATACATATAACTAACAATCTCCCACTTGCACTAGGGCCATCTGTAGTAGTGTTTGTAGTATCTAATACTCAACCATCCCAGATAAGTCTCTCTCTGGGAAAAAGCCTTTGTGAGTGGATCCGCCGTGTTGTCCTCTTAGTCTACTCTCCTAACCTCGATCGCCCTGGAGATCAACTATCTCCATGATCAGGTGACGTTGCCTCAGAATATGTCTGGGTCACTGATGGGACCATGGTTCCTGGGCCAAAGCCACACTTCCATTGTCACACAATGGTAGGAACCTAGTTCATCTCATGAACCACTATACACCCAAACTGCCTCTTTGGTAGCATCTTTAATAGCGATGTTACCAGCCTTTATCGTCTAGTTTGCCACGATATCTCAGCTTGGAACTCTTCCAACATATCGTCCCTTTACTGAGGGTAAAGACAATGCCTGCGACTGAAATTCAGTCGTCCTTATCACCCTGGAACCTTTCCAGTGATTCTCCCCAGGATCGATTGATACCATCTCACTAAACCTAGTGATAACCCTAACATCCCTTTAGATCTATCTCATAAATCCAAATCCCAGGATTTAGGAGGTATCACCTTTATCCTATTTGGAGAATCCTTGTGATAAGAGGAGATTGACCGAGCATATTATAGGAAACTCCTTCCCTATCAAGAGTATGTCATCTACGTACTCTACGAGGATCACCACCATACTCCCTACTACCTTTTGTATATACGAGGTTCATCTACCATTTTGATGAAGTCAAACACTTTGACTATCACATCAAAACAGATGTTCCAACTTTGCGATGCCTGCTTTATCATGTAAAGCAATTTGCACACGTTTCCGCTGCTCCCATTGTTTACGAAGCCCTCTGGCTGTGTTCTTATAGACGTTCTCTACTAAATCATTATTTAGAAAAATAGTCATGGCACCCAACCACCAGATATCGTAGTCATGGTATGTAGGAATGGTAAGTAGGATCTGGATGGATTTAAGCATAGTCCCCGGAAAATGTTTCATCATTATCCACGCCTGGTCGATGACGAAAACTTTTAACAAGTCTAGCTTTGAAAGTCTCAACTTTTCCATCTACACCAAGTAATCTTCTCAAGATATACTTGCTCCTGATGGGGATTTAACCCTTCAGATATAGCATCCAAAGTCCATACTTTATTGGTGTACATGGATTCCATCTCAGATCGCTTAGCATCCAGCCATTCTTACAGAGTCCCTACTCTTGATGGCCTGCTCGAAACTAGTTGGGTCATCATCTCATGATGCAATCCTCGCTCCCACTGTCATCGAGAGACCAAAGTATCTCTCAGGCAGGTGAGGAACCCTGCTAGATCGACGGAGAGGCTGAGGTTCGTCGGAGACTACTGAATCCTTTGGTCCTATCAAATCATCAGCTGTAGTTTGTATAGCTGGAACTCTTTCCAGTTCTACAGAACTGACCTTGCCTCGATCTTGTCCGGATTTTGCTTTTGACATAGGCTGGACAATCCCAAATCTTAACTTACTTAAGAGATGGGCTCTTCCCATACCATATCTCATATGGAGTGGTAGGCATTGATTTGATTCGAACCCAATTTAATAGGTATGCAGCTTCTCAAGTGCATAACCCCCTAAAAGAAACAGGTAACTCAGTAATACTCATCATAGAGCACACCATATCAAATATGGTGCGATTGCTCCGCCCTGATACACCTTTGTGATGTGGTATATTCAGAGGAGTAATACGGAGAGAGAATCTCATTATCCTTTAGAATAGTCCAGGAATTCTATGCACAAGTATTCTCCTCCTTGATCTTATCATAGGACATAATACTTATACCCGGTTTTTGGTTCTCTACTTCTAACTTATATTATGTGAATATCTTAAAAGTTTCAGACTTATGTTTCAACAGGAACATATGACTGAATCTTGAGAGATCATCAGAGAATGTAATGAAGTACAAAGAACCGGTCTTGGCATGTGTAGACAGGGGACCTTACATACATCATCATGTATCAATCCCTAAAGTTCGCTAACTCTTTCTCTGTTTCTGATAAACAGAGCTATGGTCATCTAATCTTTGTGACATGACTGGCAAGTTTCACAAGATGTAAATTCAAACTGATTTAAATATTCATCTAGAATGTAACTTAAGCTAGTCGGGTCACATTGATATGACCTAGTCTACAATGCCTCTAGAAGGATTCGTTCATTTCTAAACACTTCCTCTTGTGTGTGTTCTGTATACTAGGAACTGTAGTTTGATTTAGAACGTCAATGCTTTTAGATAATGTGCCTGAACCGATCAACTTTTGAAATGTTCAAAACAATATTAACCAATACAAAATTATATCCTTCTTTAATAAATAAAGAGATTGATATGATTTTGTATATCAGGTTCGGTATCTAATAGCATTTTTTCAGAATCAATGTATTGGTAATACAGGGTGACAGTGACCAACAGACTTGGCTGCAACACTTGCACCGTTTTCTGTCTCATGAAATTTTTCACTCGTTCTCAGTTCTCCACCTTTCTGTAGCCTATGTAACAGATTACATATGCGGGATCCTGATCCGGTATCCAATACGCAGGACATAGAGGATATTGAGAAACAGTTCTTCATAATGAACATACCCGAAGGAGATGCATCTCGTGCACTTTCTTCGTTTGGCCGTCATGGGAATCCTGGTATTCCCTTATTTCTTGCTCGGTCTTATAATAATTATAAGTTGGAGCGGGACCAACGTTCCCCAGCTCAGTATAACAAGCGGGTTCGGTCAATACATCCATATTATTATCTTGATTAAGGCGTGATATGGTCGCTACCTGGAGAGAGAGAGAGAAGAAAACACTCTGCGTGCGCTTTTGCAAGATTAGATTGGTTATATATTTTATCTAATCAGGATGGCTCCCACTGTTTTTATCAAATCTTCCTTCAAACCTTAAAAGGAAGGACTAGCCGGGATTAATTACACTCTGCAAGTTCGCTAATCTTTCAGCCAGGCCAGTGTCGGTACTTTGAGGGAGGTTCCCCATGCTTTCGCACGGACCTAATTAAAACAAACCTCGTTTTCCCAGGGGCATAACCCCGTTGACACCTTTCTAGACACCTACTTGATCGGCTAATTGTAAAGTGCAAAACTTTCCCAGGAGTAACAATTACTTGCAGTGGGTATCGGGATCCTACTATCATATAGAAGGTATGCAATCTCATTGCAAATTTCAACACTTGAAACTCCCGATAATGGTTTTTACCCCTAGCACCTATGACCTTGGCTAAGGTCAACAAATCATAAGCACTAGTCAAGTTCTACCCGTCATTTCGTGATTAATTAGACCCACCCAGATGACCTTTGGCTAAGGTCAACAAAGCCACATGACTGTCCTAACTAATCACATCATATGCTGTGTAGGAAGACATCACTTAGCAACCGTACACTACGCCTCGGCTATGGTCGACAAACGTAGCACGAATACTAAGTACTCTACTTCCTAAAATGACGGAGGGTTGCGGATGGTTTTTAAGAAAACCTTTAACGCTTTGAACTTGATCTCGTTGCGGAATCAAATGGTTTTTAAATGGAGTGTTTTTGAGGCTTTTCTAGTTTTGCTAAAGGGGTCACACCCGTTGAAGGGATCGTCAGCCCTTTCCTCATCGAATAAGGTGCAGGATATATCATATATACCACTGTGCATAGCAAAAACTATAAAAGCAATCAAAAGACAAACCGAGGGTTGTAGCATCTGCCAGTTATTGCTAAAGGGATCACTTCTGGTGAAGGGATCGTCGGCCCTTTCCTCATCGAATAAGGTGCAGGATGCTCTACAAGGAACACCGCGATACAAAGCAAGAACTGTAGCTACCTGATTTTATTTTTGAAATTCGATTCCACAACATCTTTTAGGTTTATTTTCTTTCATTAATCTCATTAATGAATGTCCCATCATTTAAGTCCACCTAAACATCACAGATAATATAACGTACGCTTATGCCATCCGCATTCGCCTCGATGTCCCGTCTGCACCGTTAGGTTAGGTAACTAACGGCAGAGCGAGGCTGGGCTAGCGCGGGTGTAAAACATAAGCAACGTCTATATAATATATCATATATACTATATACAATATCAATCTGAACATATCACATGATCACATCACAGATAACGCAGCAGAAATTAACATATGAAATATTGGATATACTAGGACGTCCGTGTTTTATTTTGAGCCTTAGTAAAACACGGATTCCACGGTCGTGATGAATAGCCAATCCCACACCCATAAGACCCCTACGAGAGCGGCAAGCAACCCTACCAATTCTAGGGTTAGGAGACCCGGACTCGACTCCTCGAGATGGTCTCCCACCAGACCCTAGAACCCGGTTACTTGTTCTCCCCTCCTTGGGTCTATCCTAATGCGGAAAAGTAAATAATATACATCAACGGTGACATCTTCCGCAATATGGAAGTACCCCAATAAAAGAATATTACATACAAGTTTTTACATGAATGAAAATGGAAAAACACTCATCTCACATAAAAACCCCCAGGCTATTCAAACACGACGATCCAATATAACATATCCAGCAATACATAACATCACATGTCATCAACGTAAGTAAATATGCCCATCCCAATTGTCGTTGACATATAGCAACGAAACCGGCGATATCACATATTACACTTACGGTCGCAGAAAAGAAAGTGTAAAACTACAACAGTTGGAATCCGCAATCTCCTTAGACATCGCATGCCTAACCAAATGAATTCCTTAGACATCGCATGCCAAACAATTATAAACCTCACATTTTAGTCACATTATCGAAAACACTTTTCAATATCAAGTCGGGAAATTCAGCAAGATTCCTGACATCCTGAACGAATGCTCGTCGCAAACTTTAGTAGACGGCCGCACCCCCGATGCCGTCGACGAAGTGCACCAAGGCGGAACACCGCTGTCGCGAGCACCCGAACGGATGCTTTCGGCGACGGGGTTCTCCTACAGTCACTTGGTCGGGGCTATGGGGTGTAGCTGTCTATTAAGTTTACCCGGCAAGTTTCCGCGTACGCTCCATGATTGCGACGGACTTTTGATCACATCAAAATCCCGTGGCAACCGGTCAAGTGAGACTAAACTGCTAGATTTATAGCATTCATATTAGTTATCACATAACTACTTGTGGATTCCAATTATTGTATCACATTCCAGATAAATAGAAAATGTTAAACTTTCCGATCGAACAATCAAGCACCCAAGTTTTCCAGAAACAGCTCAACACATGAAATAAGTTTAAAAACATTCACTTCATACCACAGTACCAACGGTCCAGCCGTCGAAGGGTCAAGCCAACGCCTCACATGTGGCATGCCGTACTGCCCCAAACACTAAGGTTCAAATGGCAGTTCAAGACGGTCACATAATCGAGTTAAGGTTTGTTGTCTTCTAGAGGGTCCATCGCGTAACTTGCACTACTTTGAACGTTATTAAACTACGGAAAAATCCAACAATTGAAAATTTCCCGGCATGGGGAAAAGTGGGTATTTATATCCGGTCGAACTTTTTAACAAGTTCTAAAATTACCCGGAAAAACACTTAGACACAGTTAAAATTTCCGATCGAATCATCGAGTCCCCAATACAACCCAGAAAACTCAACTCTTGAATGCAAATTAAAAATTCCCAGAAAACTCAGGAATAACTTAGTGACATTACTGTGCAAAATGTGATGAAAGAAGTGACGGTACGGCCGCGGAACCGCCGCACGAGCCATGCTCGTGCCGCGGTTCCGCGGCGCCTTAATCGACTTAGGCGCACGTTTTGCACAGTAACTCCTAGAAAACCCTGCTGATTTTTTTGAGAATTTTTAATCTGGAAAAATCCACAGTTACCGAAAATGTACAGAGAAGGGTATAATTTAGGGTTTCGGGGTTCGATCGGGTTTCTAACAACGTCTACACTTCGCCTAAAGCTCTAACTAGGCTCTGATACCACTGTAGGGTTCCTAGGCACACCCATGAGGTTCCACAAGGCATCTACCATGCCAAATTCAAAAATTTATGTGCCGAGAAACCCTAATGCAAGATCGTTACCAAGAGGATAGGCGAAACTACAAGCAAGTTAACTACTTAACTACAAGTGAAAGGGATTACAACCTTTGTAGATCCGGTCCTTTAGCTCTGTGATGACGTCCCTCCACTGCGATCATCGGGATCCCAGACTCTAGCGTTGGTTTCATCGGAGAAATGATCGGGCTAGGTCGTTGACTTCGATGCCGAAGATGATCTACGTCGAGGCAACTCAAACTCAAGCTCCATCTTCACTAGGTCACGAAACTTGTGAAGATAACACCCTATACAACATGGCAAGTGGTAGAGAATGAAGAAATAGGAAGTGGGTTCACTTTGGATTTGGATTTCTCACTTGATTTCATCACTTGGAAATTTTCAAGAATGGTTTTCTTCACTTGAAGAAGATGAAGAAGAAGAAGAAAGGAAAAATAAATTCTTGAAAATAATAAATCAAGTGATGCTTATCATAATGCAACCATGGGTGAAGTTAACACTTGTAGAGAATAAACTAGGGTTTAGGTGTAATGGTTAGGTTTAGGCATAAAACAAAATGGCTAGACTTTTCAAAGCTTCATGAAGCTTCAAGCATAAAACAAGAAAGCCGCCATTTTATTTTTGCCAAAAATAAATGAATAAAATAAATAAATAAGTTAAAACCCTAACCATTAACCTAAACATGGTTCAAAGCATACACACACCCAAGTTTGCATGTATCATCAAATATGATACAAACTAGTGCACAAACATATATCATATATACAATGTGCACAATCTAGTGAGAAAATCAATCTTAAGTGAAGCAATATTAGTTAATGTAAAGTAATATATCAAATATATAATTATACATCAAATCATTAAATCAATACTTGATTTAATGATCTGGTCATACTGCATATAACCGACTAATATCAGGTGTATCAATATATCGAATCAATATTTGATTCGGTAACTCGGCTATATCTTATATAACCGTCCGATGATACAAATCGCGAGAATAGAATTCAGTATCACAAATTGGTATTATTCTCGGTCCCGCACATATCTCATATACGCTCCTATTTCGTTTCGCTTGAGCCAGGAAACCTCTGTGTAGGACTCTAAAGACTCGTCAATACGCCGGCAGTAGGTGATGATCATATCAAACACCCACAAGCCACAAGCGGTCTGCTAAACGTAACGGCCACCCGGGTATTGAGCGATCAGAAGATCAACGAGCAAGCCCACTCACACTCCTGTGAATCCTACCAGTAACACTTACCGCACAGTCCGGTCTGTTCATCTGATATGTCGCATATCTCGCCTAGGGGTGGTAAACGTCAGACCCCAATAGCTTGTCAAGTCATGCCGATGTAAGGTCCATAACAAGCGTGAAACTACTGATAACACTTACCAGTAAATCAGTGCAACCCTTGACAGGGATTTCCAGTTATGGCCAGTCGAGCATAGCGCAACATCAACCCCCAATACCGGGAGAGACGAATCCCCTCCTATCGCTCATTTCCTCCATGTGAATCGGGAATGTACCCAAAAACCACCTGTTTGCATGACTCAGTGGAGCCGTGGTAGGGTGGAAATCAAAGCAAGTAGGAGACACACAACACTCTATGACGATCTCGAGTCAACAGACTAAGCTGCACCAGTGTCACCAGAGAAGTGCCATCTGACGTAATGTATAATACCATCTGGGAGTTCTCGGCGAGTCCGTTCAGTGTACCCAGTCTCCACTGAGCACCCACATACCATCTCTGATGTCAAACACAAATGGATATGGGATCATCCATCGCCCATCACATGGGTCGAGAAGATATACGCTAGTGTACTCTGGAATATCGATGCCCCGTCTCGATATTCCCACGACTAGGAACATTGAAGGATGTACTCATGGACTACCCAGGCCCCACTAGTATGATGTACATCATAGTCCTAGAAGTCGAGTACACATCCTAAGTGCTTTATCAACATGTAACAGAGAGACAGAAAGTATACATGTTAAGATAAAGAGCAACCAGATAGCGTATTATCATGTCGAGCAAGAAAGTCCTACCTATATATGTCCCAGCATCCACTACAATATACATCCAATGTACAGTAATGGCCTCTAGGGCATACATATAACTAACATAGTGTATGGTAGCTGAATAATACTTATTTGTAGCATTAGAGATGCATTAATTTAGGACAGTCATACAGCCTTGTTGGCATCCATTAAGGGCGAGTACGGGTGGGTCTAAATTATTCTGGACAATGACGGGGAGAACTTGACTTGTGCTTTATGATTTATTGGCATCTGTCAAGGTCATAAGACGGCTGGGGAAAAAACCATATCGGGAGTTTCAAATATACAGGAAACTTGCAAGTGTTGCATACCTTTTGGATTGTGGTGACTAGAGTGGCTTCCATCTAGTTTATCATGCATTGATAGTTGGATCCCAATCCCACTGATGAGTAGGATTACTCATGGGAGATTTTTCCACTTAACAATTAATGCTATAAACCATGTAGGTGTAACATTTCAGAAAATATAAAATATTTTTTTTGAATTTAATAATAAAATAGTATATTTCCCGAAAACTGCCCGATTTGCGAAATTGGGGTTTTCGAAAAAGGGTAAAAATATATACCAATATTTGTGAAATAAATGAAAATTAAAATGATTTATTCATTTAATAAAATAATTAAAGGATATGGCATTTTTAAAATTTATTATACGCGGTTTCGATAAAAATCCGATTAGTGCACTGCTAATCGCGATTAAGCCAAATCCGTGTTTTTACAGTTTTTATGGTTAGTGCACCATGACATGTTTCATTTGGTTACATGTTTTTTCGTTTCATTTGGGTTATGTGTGATAGTTTATTGGTGGTGAGAAAAGAAAAAGAAAAGTCAAAAGGGGACATAATGATTTGGGTATGTATACTTTTGGAGAGAGAGAGAGAGAGAGTGTGTGAATAATAGTGAGAGAAAGAGGGGGCTGCTGCCATACCCTTGGCCCATCATTTTCTCCTCCTCCTTCTTCGTTCTCTAACCTCATTTCCCTTCTCAAATAACCCTAGATCTATCTCCAAATAATCCCCAAAACCCTACACCCCTTTCATAAAAATTAACCCCCATCTCTTCCTCTATACATTGAACTAAGCGAAGTAGAATTTTGATGACGTTGGGGAGCAAGGGTTTTCTAGAGTGGCCTTATTGAGGTATAATTTCTTCCCTTTAGATTAGTTTTGTGAGATCTCATGCTATGGATGTCGTTTTGTGATGTCGCTGACCTGTTGTGACCCCGTGCATTCACTGGGAAAACAAACGGAGTGGTAGTGTTGTACTCGAGACCCTGAGTGTTCACCCAAAACCCTAGCCAATTCCCACCGATTTTGGTCGGCGAATTTGGGGACAAATCCGGCGACCTCGTCCCTGTAAGGGACTGGGGGGTTGTATTTTCTTGGGTAGCTGTTTGAAGTGGTTTTGTGATGTTTGGTACTACTAGATTTTAATATAATGAATGTAGGTGGAATCTGGGAATATTGGTGAGTGTTTACATGACCTTGCTGACACGATTCCTGAACTGAGCCATAGAGGTGAACGTGATGCACGAACTTAGGATTTGTTCCGTATCAGTTTTTATGACTTTTAGTGTGCCTATAGGGTATCTGGAGCAACCTAGGACATTTTTGAGAGAACCAAACAATACCAGGGACCAAATTAAGTCACTTGGAGACCACTCTAACCAGATGAACCTAAATAGGGACCCCTGGGCCGGCGACCTCGGATTTTAGGTGGGAGTGGCCGGCCACTTGGTGAGGGCCGGGGTCAAGGTTTGTCCAGTAGGTCATATATACTATATACATCACCTTAGACTTGTTTCCTGGATTTATTTGACCTGAGTCAAAATCTGGGAACACTTGTGTGTGATTTAGGATATGTTTTCCGTATTTTGAATGATGAGTTTTGATATTTGGATTCGTTTTTGGTAGTCGCGTGTTTGTACATCGACAACAAGGGTTGTTTGGTTGATTTTGTACGCGTATGCTATAGGTTCTAACCTACGAGCAAGGCGCGTGCAGTTTTCGATTTTAGAACTTGATTTTAATAGCGTTGCGATATGTGTTGTTATTAAAGGTACCTTCGTGTTGATTCCGAGGTGACGGAGCATGGAGTCAACGACTTCGGCAAGCGAAGACCACGGTGAGTAGATCTATATCTATGGGGGAAGTCGAGTGGATGGCGTATAGCACCCCCACAAAGTCTTGATGGAAACTGATTTTTAGAATATTGTTAAGGAAACCTAGATTTGGAAACTAGGGTTAGAGTTAAATGATAGCTATGAAACCATATTAGAAACTAGAGGATAGTTAGAAGTGATATGTAATGACTATTATAGGATGACGGAATTTGAGGATGAGATGTAACGACATTGCCGTCTAGGGTACTATAGGACTAGATTGCCCATGTAGATGTGTCATCCGAACCATACCCTTTTCTAAACAGAAGAATCGTATATATCCCTTAAATATATACCTTGAGGGACGTTATGAATTTTCAAATGATATCTTTTCCTTAAAAACACCGTGACTCCTATTTTCAAAAGTATGTTTCTCTTCCTTTAAAATCTGCTTGTATGGTTCGGGTGTGTTTGTTAGATTAGATACGTATACTTATAGTAGAGATAGAATGTTTATGAAAACTCGACTTGATGTGAGATGTAAATGTGATGAAAGAATATAAGGCGAATATGATGATATGATGATATGATGATATGTTGGTATGCGGACGCGAGTCGATCGAGATGATTTATACCCTGCCGGTCCCCTGATATCAGATTATTGTGGATGTAACCTGGGACATAGGTGTGTGTGTGTGTGTATATATATATATAGAGAGAGAGAGAGAGAATGTTGTGAATCATGGATGATAGGCCGTACGTGATATTAGGCCGTACCTTCATTTGTCTTATAGGATGATATGATCCCTATTAGCATAATGCCGTCGTACGATGATTTTCCGTGTGTGATGAGTTTGACTTGATATTTGATCCTTACCCTTGAATAGAGGCTGCCGTAGGATGTATTATCCCGTACTCGATGTTGTTAGGCTAGATGCCGATTGATAGATTTACCGACTCGATCATGTTAGATATGTATACCCGTCAGTATTTGCATATGATTACCTTATGCTGCATCCAAATTATTCTCATTGCCTTGCTTATACCTGTGATAGTACACCTGCACCGTTATCGATGAAGCGTATGTTACACGTACACAGATTTTAGGCCCACACACATCATCATCGATAATTGCCATGTCACTACACAGTTGGATTACTTCATCATGATATGACTTTTCATATAACCTGCTTGCGCACATACACATTAGTATATTCATATTGGTGCACATATACATTGATACATCCATATTTGCACCCATACACAATGTATATCCCTATTGGTGCACATATACATTGATACATCCATATTTGCGCACATACACATTGAATATTCATATTGGTGCACCTATACATTGATACATCCTTACTTGCGCATATACATATTGTGCCTACATAGATAACTAGTTTTATTGGGAAATTGGGAACCACATGTTTTATTTTAAAAACTGAAATCATTTAAAAGAGCGGTTTTCCCCTAATATATCATATAACTGTTCCATGTTGCATGATATACGGATATGCTCACATCTCTATTATATGTCGCATATGTCATGCTATATGATTTTACACATTGAGATATGTTGTTTTCATGAGATTTCTGGATTTGACAACCTTAGACATTTTAAAAGAGATTATGTGTTGTTTTAAAAACCCGATTTCTCTTGATATGATATTTCAATGCGTCCACCATGCGTTTTCTTGGTTCTGAGACGTGTGACATGTGAAACCCGATTCGAGAAAGCGGATGAGACCGATTGCGGGTAAATGGTGGACCCGGTATGGTACCCCGGTACAAGAAAGGGATGCTGTGTATACAGACGGTGAGCCTGGCAGAGGGACTACTACCTACCGGTGACAGTATTTGGGCTCGGCGGATATCCGGAGGATACCGACCAGAGTCGAGAGATGATATGGGCCGATCCGGACTGACGGAGCCCGTAGGCCGATCCGGACTGACGGAGCCCGATATATGAGGATTTACGTGCCGATGCTGGGCATGGTTTTCATGATGTTTTTGAGTGTCGATGCTAGGAACCCAGGTTCCATGATTTTGATGTGTCGTGAGGGACACCGTTGATTTACATCCTCATACTTTCATGCACACTCTTTTATGATATTTACGTGCTTGCAAACATTGATTATATGGTTGGATGAGATCCACATGCATGCATACATTGATTTTATGGGTGGACGAGATCCACATGCATATATGCATTAATTATTACTGTTGGATGCTATCCACATGCTTATAGGCACTAACTACCTTGTTGGCACACATACCGACCCGATCACCCAAGATATCATAGTATTACCTTTATGATATAGTAGACCGAGGTTTCGTTATTTATTCGATTTCGACTTATTGATATATTTCTATTCACGAGTTGGCAACTCACACCTGTTGTGCCACAGTTCTTGCAGGTTGAGCGCTTGGATCAGTAGCGGCTTCGCTGGCACACAATTGCATTCGGGTGTTTTGCTTTGGTAGGTGGGACATTTGTATTGTAGCCACTCTTGTATTTATATTTCATATTGTATCTAGTTAACTCAATCAATCAAATTTAGTAAATTGTATAAGTAGTGAGACTTAGTGGGATTCTGGTTGCGAGACTTAGAGCTGGTTTTTTTCGCTACTTGCGGTATTTATGTCTTTCTTTTCTTTATCTTTTGTGGTGAATTTCGCCGTTGGGCGTCGTATACTTATTTTTACTGTATTGCGTGGTTGTGATCCGCCGTTTGGTGAAGAGCTAGCTCCCGCTTGGGGATGCCTTTATCATTATTATGTATTTGTGGTTTTGGATCAAAATATACAAAGGAGGTGCTGCCAAAATTTTTAAAAGACGAAACACGTTTTCAAATTTATAAATTTCACTTGCATCATTCTTGTTCCTTTTCTATGCATTAAGAAAACTTGATTTCATTATACCTTTATTTCAAAACCTCACCTCCTTTATTTTCTTAAAAAGGTTTAGATTTCTGGGTTTCAGCTTGCTTGAATTCCGTTACGCCTTTAGACGTTGCGTGATTCAAGTGCTGGTCACGAGCAAATATTTTAGGTCGTGACAAAGTTGGTATCAGAGCGTTAGGTTTAACCTTTGTTCGATTCTATGTTTGACTATGCGGAGTCTAGGGTGGGTATGTATTTCAGAACCTAGGCTTGACCTTACGGAACTTAGACTTGAACGGGGGGGGGGGTATTAAACCCGAACTTTCGTTTCATAAGCTGGCCCTGATTGATGGAGTATGTAGCTTGAGTAGAGTGACGTACCGTACGTATGTTCCGCGACATATTTATGATACGATACTCCACTTAAGAAACCTTAGGATGTACATATTTTGAGATCTGTGATTCTCTTCGTATCCTTGATTATACATCCATTTGAGATCCTTGATTTTATTTCTTCCATGATCATACTGTCATTGATGCCGTTCCTTCTTATGATCATGTATCCATTCTGAATCTGTCGTTTCCTTTCATGCCGTTGATATGCTTTCTTCGATACTCGATTGAGGTTCCTGTCACCAGGGTTTGAGCGCAGATTGAGCTGCTGCTAGTGTTGCGGTCAGGGCGAGCTCGTCTGGTACGAGGGCCGACCATTGTGTTTTCGGGTGACGTGGGAACGTCTCGATGTAGTGTTTTGTTGTGACCTCCTGTTGAGGCGAGTGTTGGTTTTGCACCGGATGATCGGGCCATCGATAGAGCTGTCAGTTGCTAGAGGACTGTTGATGTACATCATACCTCAGAGATATTGATGTCGCCTACCGTGCAAACAGATGACGCAGCTGTTGCTGAGATTGATGGAATGTTGCTTCTTGAACTTACGAGCTGAGATCGCCGGAGTATCCAGGCAGAAATGCGACAGATAATAGCTAGCCTACCCCGAGTTGAGAGACGAAGGTGATTCGTCAGATTGATGCGCCGACGTAGGCCCGGTTGAACTGAAGATTTCAAGTGTTGAGAGTCTTACTAAGATCTAGAGCAGACCGATCCAGAGATGACCGCTGAGGTATCGCCTTTCCTGGAGGATTGAGGCATTGTTAAGCGTGCGGACAGAGGGTATTCGCATGTCGGCTAGGTGAAGTTAAAAGGTTCGAGCGACTGTCAGAAACCCATTTTCCCCAAGTTTAAAGTGTTCGGGGGAACATGCAAGTAATTCTGTGGACCCTCTAGAAGAATGAAGCCCTAACTGGACATGATGACCATGGAACCGCTTTGAACCTTAGGGTTTGTGGCAGTTTAGCGGTGCCATCAGAAAGGCTTGGGTTTCCCTTCTACGGCTGGTCCAGAGGTGCTGTGGTATGTACCAGATATTTTTAGACTGCGCTCAGGTGTTGAGCCTTCGGGAAATTTTGGGGTCTTGATGACTCGATCGAAAAGTTTGACGTCGTCCATATATCATGTGATAAGAGATCGGCAAGTTGAACAGCTTCAGATAGAGGACCTCACCCAGATGCGTTGTGAGTTGATCGAGAGCGGATGAGTATGGAGTATTCCTCCGATGGTTGGGACGAGTTTCCAAGGACGCGTTCGGCCAGATATCTTCTACAGAGTGATGAAGATACTGTTGGATATATATGCCCTAGAGGCCTTCATTATATAGGATGCTAGGGATATGTATGTACATGACAATCTTGCTTAATATGATAGTACGCTATGTAAGTGCACGGCGGCGCCCCGGCCGTCAATCCGACGGCCAAACGCGGAAACGGTGGTAAACATAAATTTTTGCGGACTTGGCAAAACGGCACCACCGCGCACTAAAACCGGATCGGGCCATTAAACTAGTCTAAGCTATCTAGAGAGGGGGTAGAGAAGTACACCATACGATCCAAGTCCTCCGGTCTTCATCTCCACTCCGATCTCCTCGCGGGATCTCCGTCCGTCTCCTCCTCGTCGGAAAGGGCACCACGAAGCCGGGTACTTTTACGGGCTCCCGCCTCTATGCCGAGGCAACTCGGGCGCGAAGTAGGCTACCCGACGCGTCCAAGATATGCTGTAGGATATAGTGTAGAACATGCTAGTCTCATTTGGGGTTTGGAGTTGCCTTTGGATGGAGGAATGAAGGTGTGAAAATGGTGCTTTCATTTTTCACTATATGAGAATGAGATGAAGGAAATATGAGATCAAGAATACCAAATGACCCTCTCTCACTCACTCAATAATTTTGGCCGGCCCCTATATGAAGTGAGAATGGTGGAGGGATTAATCAAGCATGAAGGGAGGTGATGGTAGTGTAAAGTGAAGGGGTGACCACATACAAAGACATAATGATCACTAAACTTAACCTCAACCTCAAATCATTTCTAATCTCATCAAATCACATGAAAAGCAAAGATGCTTATCATATCAACCCATATGCAAATAAGTCCTCCACAAAGTGTAATTTGCAAAACTGCAAATTACCCCTCCATCGGAAAAGTCCGGCCGGGAAAGAACAAAGGAAAACCGGCCGGAACGGAATGCAAACTGGCAACTCCAGAAAACTGGTCCCGTAATAAATTACAGGAAAACCCCGATACTGTGCATACACACCCGCATCTGTATTCCGTCCGGATACAAATGCAATGAGACAAAATCTACACTGTACTAAACTAGGACCGGCTTAAACCAAAGCCGGCTAGTAATATCCGTTCGATCCTGATCCGTGCAATACCGCACGTATCTGATCGAACCCTGCCATATAACCATACGGCCACTAGTACAAACCGTCCGATCCTGATCCGTGCAATACCGCACGTATCTGATCGGACCCTGCCATATCTCCATACGGCCTCTACAGCGTTTCGCCCGAAACTTGAGTAACTGAAAGTGTGGTGGACTCTAAAGACTCGTCAATACTATGGCTGTGGATTTAACCACTAGCACGTCAGAGGTATAAGCCAATACGTGACGGGCCACCAGCTATTGACCAAAAGGGACGTCGATGAGTAAACTCATCCTGACACCCTACTGAGCCTGTCAGTGACAATATCCGTGCAGTCCGGTCCGTTCGTCTATGAGTATCGCATGGCGGGCCTAGGGGGTTGGTGAAAGTCAGACCCCCAAAAGCGGTACAAGTCGTGTCGGAGTGTAGCCCAGAACACCCTGAGATACTACTGGAATACCTACCAGTAAATCTCCTTGCCTTGGCCAAGGACTTTGTGTAATGGCTCTCCTAGACACAGCGCGACCTCACCCCCAATACCGGGAGAGACGAACCCCTGAAGATACGCTCACTGCCTCCATGTGGCTCGGGACTGTACCCAACTAAAACCTGTTTGCACGACTCCTTTGAGCCGTGGTAGGGTAGTAATCAAAGTACAGTGGGAACTCACACGAGACAAATGACGATCCCCAGGTCGATGAACTAACCTGCACACATGTCACCAGGGAACTGCCATCTGACGTCTGGTATATGACCAACTAGCATGTTCCCGGCGAGTCCTGTCCGGTGTACTCATAACCAAATGAGCACCTGTATACATCTTAGGTGATCCAACTGACACCAGTGGCTTGTGAGACCGGCCACCGCCCCTCGTCGGGGTCTCGACTGTATACACTAGTCTACTAATGGAGTATCGATGCCCGGTCTCGAAACTCCCACGACTAGGGACCTTTTAAGGATATGCTTGTAGACCCCCAGCTCCCACTTATATGATCGCCCTCATACTGCTGGTGGTCAAGCAAGAATCCTAGGGGCTCTATCAACGTGTAATAGCGACGTGTCATGTCACCTAAAGCAGTACACGATGATAAAGGTAAACCAGATAGCATACTATCATCTCGAGTAAGACTGTCCTACCGGGATAGGTCCTCCCTCAATCATTACAATCACGTACCTGTGACCTAATAATTGACTCTGAGGGCACTATCTCCAACAATCTCCCACTTGCACTCAAGGCTAATTATTGCGATGTCGCATACTCACAGCCCGTGTGATACCGAACATCCAACTCCTCTACTAGTCAGTCTCACAAAGCTCGTTTGCGGAACTATTGCGTTCAAGGAATAGCCTCAGTGAGTGGATCCGCTTAGTTGTTTCTTTCTATGTCTCTCTATATCTCAAGTTCGCGGAGAAAGCCATCTCCCGAAATGAGCAATACCTGTCTTAGAATGTCTGGATGTCTGATAGGACCTAGCTCATAAATGAACTCCAAATCCAAACTTCTTAGACTGTATCGTCAACTGAACTTAATCAGTATCCTGCGCGCCATGCCTCCCTCAGTATTGCCTTGGACCACCTGTCCAAAATACTGCCCCTCATCAGAAGGAAAACTATAACTCTGACAACCTCCTTGTCGACCATGTCACCTTGGAAGCCTGGAATGATAACTGTCTCCTGAATGAGGCTGTCGTTATCATATCCCTAGAACATCCACTTATGTTCTAAAATTGCTTCCGACTGTTTCTCCAAGATTGGATTAATGTCTACTTATTGCATCTAGTGCAAGAACAACATCTGGTGTGGTACTTGACATCTCACGATTGACTCAATTGCCTGAGCAAGTGATCTGCCAATCATGCACGTCCCTCTCCCCTTTAGTCTGTAAGACACCTTTGGAGAGGGTGACTCCATTACCTGCCGGTACACTACCGTGCCAGGAGTCGTCCATCCTAAATACTCTTAGAATGCTGTCAAGTACCCTGATTGGGAAACCACCCAAATCTAGATCTAAAACCATAGATCCAGTAACCAGTATGTCAGATATAAAATCCATTTCCTTTGTGGAGAAACCACTGTGTGACGACCAAAGTATAACCGATCGTAGTGTAGGAGTTTCCTTGCCTACTCTGTGTATATCATCCAAATACCAGGATATCATACCCTACTACCTTCTCAACAGATCCATCCCCTATTCTGATGAAGTCAAACCCATGACTGTCACGTCAGAATTAGATGATCTATCTCCGCTACATCTGCTCTAGTCTATAAATAGACATAAGCTACCTGTCCACCAATGCTTCCGCTGCTCCCACTGACTACGACAACCCTCTGGCAGAGTCATATTGACGTACACTTCTAAAACTAGTTTAGAACGACGCTATACTCATCCTCCCGCCGGGTCTCGCAGCCTGGAACAACAGCAATGGTAATTGTGGGTAAACAAGAACTTCCCTGTCACCGTCCTTGAGGCTACCGGAGTACCTCTCGAGTGCCTGAAGTTACCCACCTTATCTGCGGAGTGGCCAATGGAATGTCAAATCAGATTGAATCTCTAGGTTCCTTATCAAAGCTTCAGTAATCGTTTGCGGTTCTGGAATCACTTCCAGTTCTACCATACTCCCACTACTGTTTTCTGAAAAAATCCATTTCTTTTAAAATTGTGGCGAGTGAAGAACAATATCACTATTGATCTTCCAGATGGTAGAAAATCAACCCTCGTCATAGCCTGGGTCAACCCACAAACAGCCACTACTGAAACGTGCCTATGAGTTATCCGGAGTCTGGTTTTAATCATAAGCCAGACAACTCCCCGTACCTTAACAACGTTAAGATATGAACTGTTCTATATCCAGTATAGAACCAGAGGCACTGATTTAATTGAACCAGATTCAAATCATGCAGCTGTCTCCAGTGCATGTCAACTAAATGGAGAGAGACCGATCAGCGTTACTCAACTTAGGAATACTTCCAATTATGAGTAACCTGAAAGAGAAGCAAGTTCTCTTAATCATTACTATCAACTGAACACCATACACAAGTATCTACATCTTCGATCACTTTGAAGAATCCCGATACTTGCTACACCTGGTTCTCTACTCTATTCAAATACCAATAACTTCTCCAAATTCGGACCCTGTGTTTCCACGAAACACCTGTCTAAAAACTAGAGAAGTCATAAGTAAACTGAATGTAGTACGAGGACCAACCCCTCTGTCCTGATGGACCCTGGACAACATACAATACTCTGTATAAGTCCCTTGAGTCTGATAACTCATTCACTGTGTGTCGTAGGTTGAAAACTGTACTTATGGTTAAGAAGAATTACACCGCTGTTTAATGCTCCTTACCTAACCATCCACTGATATAGGTAAATGTCATCGACATAATATCAAAAGGTATATCTCACTCTATGAAAATAGACGTACAGATATATCAATTTGAAATTGGTGCACAACAACGGATATTCAAAACCAAATATTTGCCGACCGGCAAACAACCCAGGTGGCATCCTCAAATATCACCAATTACAACGAATCCCGATATAATGAGGATGATCACCCAATTCCCAATAACGTACTCCCACTCATCATCTGTAAAACCATACAGATGTGAGAATCAAACCTGGTAAATACATACCCTGGAGCAAGTATCTAATCGGGAAATCAGTTTTCCATTAACAGTACACAGTTGAACTGAAACATTGAAATGTTTCGATGGGGTATCCTGGTGTTCCTAGTAATGCCTCTTCCATCATCCAGATTCACAACTTTAACCGTATAATTCTTTGCCACCTCTCCAAATCCCTTCATATGTCTTTAGTCTTTACCTTCTGTACACCCCTTTAGGCCAATTGGTTTTCAACCTTCCCTACCGTTCGGCACCAGCCTATGGTTTGGAAGAAGACTATCCAAAAAGCATAAAGGGTGTACTGTCCTAATCCTAGGAGCACTCGCAACGCGAGAGAAGGTGAAGATAAAAGACATCTGAATGTACTTTATTCCTATTTCTCCTGAACCAGGATCCATCCCCGAACTGGAACAAGTTCCTTTCGAGTTCGTATATAACCATACGATGGATTATCCAATAAAACGGGATCTTCGTAGTGATACGGAGAGTCCTGGAGAAATACAAAGGTGACGTGGGAGTGGTAACGAAATATTTGGTTTGGTCGTGAATATCTGTTGCAGTTTACTTTGCCCTCTTACTAATCCCTTGCTTTGTCTGAACTTAATACCTTCTGCACACCATCGTTATGCTAATTGGTTTTCTTCATTCCCTACCGGTCGGCACCAGCCTAAGGTTTGGAAGAAGACAATCCAATTTGCGTAATAGGTGTACTACCCCTAAACCAAGGAGTACTCGTAACCTGAGAGAGGGTAAAAGGAAAAGACAACTGAATAGTCCTATCCGTTTTCTCCAGAACCGAAAACCATCCTCGAATCCCTTCGAGTTCGTATCTAACCATACGATGGTTTTGTCCAATGGAAGTGGACGTTCGTAGTAATACGGGGTGTCCTGGAGAAAAGGGTAAAAGTAGGAGTGGCAATGAGGTCTGCAACTCTGACAATCCAAAAGCCAGTGTTTAAGAAGGTTCGGTCAACTTGGTCACTGAGTCATAGTCTTAGGGTCGGGTCAATGGTCGCTGCCAGAGAGAGAGAAAAGAAACACTCAGCGTGCACTCTAACCTAGATCAGAATGGTTACCAATTTATCTAATCTGGAAACCTCCCACTGTACCTCAAATTCTCCTCCAAACCTGAAAGAAGAATTAGTCGGGGTCACCCGAGGAGTAAACCAACTCATCAGTGGGAATCGGGATCCAACTCTCATCGCATGATAACATGACGGAATCCGCTCACGGTATCACACTCCAGAAGGTATGCGCATATCTGGCAAGTTTCAGTTCTTTTGAAACTCCCGATGAAATTTCTGCCCCATGCTCTTATGACCTTGGCGTGAGGTCAAAATATCATAAGTCACATGTCAAGTTCTGCCCGTCATTATCCAGGTTAATCTGAACCCACCCGTACATACCCTTGACGTAGGCCAAAATAGTAGTACGACTGTCCCAAACCAACGCATCTATCTATGCAACAGATAAATACCCGGCAGCTACCAATCACTATGCCTTGGCGTGAGGTCAAAATACATAGCTTGAATACTACCGAATATTTAACTGAAATGACGGAGGGCTACGAATGGTTTCTGGCGAAAACCTTTAACGTAATGAACTTGATATCGTCGAAGGAACTGATAGCTTTTTGAAAATATAGTGACGAAAACCGTTGCTAAAGAGGTCACTCCCGGTGAAGGGATCTCGGCTCTTTCCCCGTAGAATGGGGTGCAGGATATTCCAACTGAATACCACGGTGCAAAGCAAAAGTAATCGGCTATAGTGAAGTTAATGCCCTGACGCAAACTTCTGTCCAAGGGGTCACTCCCGGTGAAGGGATCTCGGCCCTTGCCTCGTCGACTGAGGAGCAGGATATTCCAAATGAATATCTCGATGCAAAACAAAAGTGAACGTCCTTGCAATAACAGCTTTTTGAAAAGTGTTCCAACAACATCAGATTAGGTTTGTTTAACTTGCATTGATCCGAATCAACGCAGTCCCATCAATTAATCACACCACAAAGAACGAAAATATACTGACGTACGTATATGCCATCCGCATTCGCCACTGGGTCCCGTCATCACCCGTTAGGTTAGCTAACTAACGGCAGAGCGGGGACTGGACTAGCGCGGATGAAAAACATATACAACATCTACTAATATATATACCAATATATTATATTTCGCTCAAGGCGTGAAAAGAAATGCAACATCACAGAAATGTACAGCATCACAGAACAATACAGATATCTGGGATCCCCGGGTTTCACAGAGCCACTACTGAAACCCGACGTTCCCCTGGTCGTGTGGATAGCCTGTGCAATGAAATCCTAGACCCCTACGGGCGCGGCAAGTCACCCGCCAAAACCTGAAGTGAGGCAGCCCCCTTCAGCGCCGTGAATGGACCACCCAGCACTTCACGGAATCCGGCAACTTGGGCACCCCTCCTGGGTCAACCTGTACCCCCTACGAGTGCGGCGAATAGCCCTGCCAATCCTAGTGTGAAGCCCCCTCCGTCTCAATGCCATGAGATGCGGGCCCGTTGCCCTCTAGAACCCGGCTATCCGTGCACCCCTCCGCGGGGTAATCCTAGTACAGAAAGTAAAATATACATACAACGGGTACATCGACCGCAACCAGGTCGTGCCCCAAAAGAATAATACAAACAGGCAGTGACGGCAGTCCACATGTCGGACGCTCGCCCCGCAATATCAAATGTACATAATACAACCACAACTGTACTAGCATTGCATCCAGGCTATCCCCCACGACCGATCCGCAACATCACAGCAAAAACAGAACATCAACGTGAAAGTCACGTTCGCAAATCCGTCTAACCGGGCTATAGCAGTTAGACCGGATTTACCGATCAAGTGACATTCACGGTCGCAGATATAATGTAAATACTGTGAAATAATGTGTTTGAAATATCCGATCGATCAAAAATTAACAAGTGGGCCCCCAATCAAAACTGTAGCACTCACAGAAATCCTGGGCCCAATTTTAATATTCCAAAACCCATATTATAAGCCCATAAGGCCTCTGAAAAAATTTGGTGATGTGATATGAATAGTGCGCGGCGGAAGGGCCGCACGAGGTGGGGTTTCGCGGCGGATCCGCGCTCCAATTGTGGAGTTACATCATCAAATTTTTACAGAACCCTTAGATTTCCCAGTACATCAATATTTTACAACCAGAAAAATTTTTCGAGACCAAAAATTTTCAACAGAAACTGATGCGAACTAAAATGCAGTTTTGGAACATTCGATCGATCGAAACAGAAAAACACATTACACCAAGCTAGACTATGTTAATGGCGAGGCTCTGATACCACTGTAAGTGCACGGCGGCGCCCCGGCCGTCAATCCGACGGCCAAACGCGGAAACGGTGGTAAACATAAATTTTTGCGGACTTGGCAAAACGGCACCACCGCGCACTAAAACCAGATCGGGCCATTAAACTAGTCTAAGCTATCTAGAGAGGGGGTAGAGAAGTATACCATACGATCCAAGTCCTCCGGTCTTCATCTCCACTCCGATCTCCTCGCGGGATCTCCGTCCGTCTCCTCCTCGTCGGAAAGGGCACCACGAAGCCGGGTACTTTTACGGGCTCCCGCCTCTATGCCGAGGCAACTCGGGCGCGAAGTAGGCTACCCGACGTGTCCAAGATATGCTGTAGGATATAGTGTAGAACATGCTAGTCTCATTTGGGGTTTGGAGTTGCCTTTGGATGGAGGAATGAAGGTGTGAAAATGGTGCTTTCATTTTTCACTATATGAGAATGAGATGAAGGAAATATGAGAACAAGAATACCAAATGACCCTCTCTCACTCACTCAATAATTTTGGCCGGCCCCTATATGAAGTGAGAATGGTGGAGGGATTAATCAAGCATGAAGGGAGGTGATGGTAGTGTAAAGTGAAGGGGTGACCACATACAAAGACATAATGATCACTAAACTTAACCTCAACCTCAAATCATTTCTAATCTCATCAAATCACATGAAAAGCAAAGATGCTTATCATATCAACCCATATGCAAATAAGTCCTCCACAAAGTGTAATTTGCAAAACTGCAAATTACCCCTCCATCGGAAAAGTCCGGCCGGGAAAGAACAAAGGAAAACCGGCCGGAACGGAATGCAAACTGGCAACTCCAGAAAACTGGTCCCGTAATAAATTACAGGAAAACCCCGATACTGTGCATACACACCCGCATCTGTATTCCGTCCGGATACAAATGCAATGATACAAAATCTACACTGTACTAAACTAGGACCGGCTTAAACCAAAGCCGGCTAGTAATATCCGTTCGATCCTGATCCGTGCAATACCGCACGTATCTGATCCAACCCTGCCATATAACCATACGGCCACTAGTACAAACCGTCCGATCCTGATCCGTGCAATACCGCACGTATCTGATCGGACCCTGCCATATCTCCATACGGCCTCTACAGCGTTTCGCCCGAAACTTGAGTAACTGAAAGTGTGGTGGACTCTAAAGACTCGTCAATACTATGGCTGTGGATTTAACCACTAGCACGTCAGAGGTATAAGCCAATACGTGACGGGCCACCAGCTATTGACCAAAAGGGACGTCGATGAGTAAACTCATCCTGACACCCTACTGAGCCTGTCAGTGACAATATCCGTGCAGTCCGGTCCGTTCGTCTATGAGTATCGCATGGCGGGCCTAGGGGGTTGGTGAAAGTCAGACCCCCAAAAGCGGTACAAGTCGTGTCGGAGTGTAGCCCAGAACACCCTGAGATACTACTGGAATACCTACCAGTAAATCTCCTTGCCTTGGCCAAGGACTTTGTGTAATGGCTCTCCTAGACACAGCGCGACCTCACCCCCAATACCGGGAGAGACGAACCCCTGAAGATACGCTCACTGCCTCCATGTGGCTCGGGACTGTACCCAACTAAAACCTGTTTGCACGACTCCTTTGAGCCGTGGTAGGGTAGTAATCAAAGTACAGTGGGAACTCACACGAGACAAATGACGATCCCCAGGTCGATGAACTAACCTGCACACATGTCACCAGGGAACTGCCATCTGACGTCTGGTATATGACCAACTAGCATGTTCCCGGCGAGTCCTGTCCGGTGTACTCATAACCAAATGAGCACCTGTATACATCTTAGGTGATCCAACTGACACCAGTGGCTTGTGAGACCGGCCACCGCCCCTCGTCGGGGTCTCGACTGTATACACTAGTCTACTAATGGAGTATCGATGCCCGGTCTCGAAACTCCCACGACTAGGGACCTTTTAAGGATATGCTTGTAGACCCCCAGCTCCCACTTATATGATCGCCCTCATACTGCTGGTGGTCAAGCAAGAATCCTAGGGGCTCTATCAACGTGTAATAGCGACGTGTCATGTCACCTAAAGCAGTACACGATGATAAAGGTAAACCAGATAGCATACTATCATCTCGAGTAAGACTGTCCTACCGGGATAGGTCCTCCCTCAATCATTACAATCACGTACCTGTGACCTAATAATTGACTCTGAGGGCACTATCTCCAACACGCTATTTGGTTTGACTTTATCTTAACGTGTGATATATTTTACTTTGTATTTATAAACATGTCGATAAAGCCCATAAGGTGTTTGCCTGACTACCGGTATTGTGATGACAGTCATACTTGTGGGAGCTGGATAGTCAATAGGCACATCCTTAGATGTCCCTGGTCGCAGGAGTATCGAGACTGGGCATCGATACTCCAGAGTAGACTAGTGTATACATATCTAGACCCTGACGAGGGGCGATGGATTGGTCCCGCAGCCATTGGTGATGTGCACCTAAGATTGTATATAGATGCTCACTGGGTGTGAGTACACCGGACAGGACTTGCCGAGAACTGACTGGATGGTATTTATACCTAACGTCAGATAGCAGTTCTCAAGTGACATGTGTGCAGATAGTCCGTTGACCTAAAGTCGTCATTTGTCTCGTGTGAGTTCCTACTGTGCTTTGATTACTACCCTACCACGGTTCAAAGGAGTCATGCAAACAGGTTTTAGTTGGGCACAGTCCCGAGCTACGTGGAGGCAGTGAGCGACTGTTAGGGATTCATCTCTCCCGGTATAGGGAGTTGATATCGCAGGGTGATCGGTTGGTCATTACCATAAGTCCCTGGACAGGGCTGATTGAGAATTACTGATGGACTGATCAGTAGATTCTCGGATGGTCTTGAGCCATGCCGACACGACTTGTACGATTATTAGGGGTCTGATGTTTACCACCTCCCAAGACCATACATACGATACTCTTAGACGAACAGACCGGACTGCACGGATATTGTCACGGACAGGCTCGGTAGGAGTTCGGATAGGTTTCCTCATCGGCCTTCTTATCGACATCTACCTGGGGACCGTTACGTACAGCTAGTGCTGCTTGCGGTCTGTGGTTAAACCCACTGCAAGTGTAGTAGTCGAGTTTTTAGAGTCCTACACAGAGATTTCCCTACTCCAGGCGAAACGATATAGAGGTCGTACGGTTTTACGACAAGGGTTCGGACACATACGTGTTTAAACGCACGTACGACGTTCGGACAGTTTTTACTAGCCGGCTTTGGTTTAAGCCAGATTCTAGTATCAGGTTATTGGATTTGTACAGTCTAAAGTTTTTCCGTGTTTTCACGGATAGGAGGGGCGTTCTCGTAATTTTACGTGAAGCTTCTAGAAGCATGGTGACTTGAGGGTTTAGGTGGCATTATCATTAAATGCAATTGTTACTCATTTTGTGTGATTTATCATGTCATTAATGCATTATTAAATGCTTAATGACTCACATAGTGAATCACTCATATTGAATTAATGTAGCATGATGAATAATCACATTTATTCATTTATTTGTTTATTCATTATGCTTCGTATATTTAAGTGAGAAACAATATCATTATCATTATTATGTTCACCTTCTTTCTCTTCAAGCTCACTCTCTCTTCAAACCCTAATCCTACCACTCATGAGTTGAGATCAAGGATTAGAATAGACTAAACTATCCATAATCTAACTCTATATCATCTAAGTTCCTTTGATTAGCAACTAGAGAAACTTAGTTACCTCAAGCATAGAGGTGAAGCTTGGAGTAGGGTTCTCGGGTGGATCATCTATCATGGGAAAGAGGCCGAGGAGGATGAAGAGATCGAAAAGACGAAGGACACGATTCACTAGGTATAATCTCTTTACATAGTAGCTAAGAACTTCTGTAGTTGTTGTTAATTATCGTTTAGTAAAGATCTTCGGTTAGTCGATGTATGCTTAAGGAACAAGATCGTTTTTCATATTTCCGCCACCCCTCAACTCATGGGGTGTTGCACATCGACTTACAGTGGTATTAGAGCCTCACTAAACAATTATTAACTCATTTGCAAAGTCGTATGAATTTCGAACACAAAACGAACCGGAAAATATAACGATATCACATAGTTTCTGTCGATTTTAAAATGAGGCCTAAAAATTTTTCAGGGGCCTCCAGAATAACCTACATGAAATTATAAGAACACAGGAAAAAAAATAGGCTCCTGAATCGGCCACCGAGCCGCGGAACCGCGGCCGATCCCACCGATCCGCCGTGCATCCGCGGCCGAGTTGGAGCCGATTCAGCCCAGTTTTTCCCTGTTGCTCTTCTGTGATGTTTTGTCTTTTCTGGAATGATTTATTTTCTGCTCAATTCTTAGATTTACAGAGAAGTTTTGGCGTAGAATCTAATGTGTTTGATCGATCAAAATTATACAATGTTTGCTTATTTGATTATATCTGTGAACTGTATTATGTGTTCGTAAACCTCCCCTAACTGCTAGTATGTCGGTTGGCAGGGGGTTGCAAATATCTGTGATGTTTTTAACTGTTTGTGATTATGAACTGTATTGGTTTGTTGTGATGATTAGCCGGGGTTTTGTGATGGGTTATTGTATTAATCCATACGATGTAATTGTAATAAGTTGTAATATTATTTTGCGGGGCACATCCAGGTTACGGTTGTAGCCACCGTTGTATTATACCTTTTTACTGTTTTTGCTCCTAGGATAGACCCAAGGTGGGGTGCACAAACTACTGGGTACTTTGAAGTGTTTAGTGGCCTAGTCACGTTGTTGAGGGAGACCGCTTCACTTTGGGTACTTGGCGGGTAGTTTGCCGTACCCGTAGGGGTCTGGGGTGGGGTAATGGCTATTCATCACAACTGTGTAATCCGTCTTTCGTTGCAGGCTCAAAAGAAACGCGGATTTCTTATATATCCAATAAAGTTCATCTGTGATCTGGAAAGCCTATTATTGCGTCTGACGAATGTACAATATCTATATATGATAGCTATTTAGACGTCACTTATGTTTTACACCCGCGCTAGCCCAGCCCCCGCTCTGCCGTTAGTTAAGTAACCTAACAGGTGTTGACGGGACCCCGTGGCGAATGCGGATGGCATAAGAGGACGTTGTATTTTCGTTGTTATCAGTAATGATAGGTTAATGATGGGATGCATTATTATTAATGCAAAGAAAATAAAACCTAAACTGAATCGTTGGAACAATTTCAAAACCACTCGGTTTTCTTCAAAAAGAAAATTTTAAATGCAGAGCTTAAACCATTCCTTTTAATAAAGGCTATCATGGTTCCTTCGATCATATCAAGTTCACTACGTTAACGGTTTTTTGCCAAAAACCATCCGTAACCCTCCGTCGTTTCAAATAGACAGCACATCGTATTCATGCTATGCTTGTTGGCCTACGTCAAGGCATAGTGTATGGTAGCAGTGTGTTTGCTTATTTGTTGCATAGATAGATGCATTAGTATAGGACAGACGTACAGCCTTGTTGGCCTACGTCAAGGGCATGTACGATGTACCTAAATTAATCAGGACAACGACGGGTAGAATTTGACTTGCGTCTTATGATTTATTGGCCTACGTCAAGGTCATAAGAGCTTGGGGTAAAAATCACATCGGGAGTTTCAAACATAAAGGAAACTTGCAGATTTAGCATACCTTCTGGAGTGTGGTGACTAGAGTGGCTTCAATCTAGGGCATCATGCAATGATAGTTGGATCCCGATCCCACCGATGAGTAGGATTACTCTCGGGAAATTTTCTCAAATAACAATCAATGTTATAAACCAAGTAGGTGTCCAGAAAGCTGTTAGAGGGGCTACGCCTCCATGGAAAAGAGGTTATTTAATTAAGGAACTTCGTGAAAGTGTTAGAAAACCTCCCTCGAAGTACCAACACTGGCCTGGCTGAAAGGTTAAGCAAGTATTATGACGTGTGATTAAATCCTGACTAATTCTTCTTTTAGGTTTTGAAGAAGGATTTGAGGAAACAGTGGGAGCCATCCTGTTTAGATAAACTAATAACCAATCTAAACTTGCAAGAGCATATGTTGAGTGTTTTCTTTTCTCTCTCTCTGGCAGCTACCATGACAGGACTAAAACTATTACTTGAAAAAAATATACTGACCCGGCAGAACTATAAAGATTGGCTAAGGAACGTCAACATTGCACCGACTTATGACAAAGTAGCATATGTTACCACCGCTGTTCCTCCCCTTATCCCAGGACCAGATTCCGCAGTTGCGGACAAGGAAGTTCGCAAAACCTGGGATCTAGACTGTGAGAGAGCTAAGTGTATCGTGCTGGCGTCCATGAACAATGAACTCCAGAAACAGCACGAGAGTATGGATATTATATCCATCTTTCTCCATTGCAAGGAATTGTATGGGGAGCACTCCCGTATCGCGAGGTACGAGACCTCAAAGAAACTTTTCCAGATGAAGTTAGCTCCAGGATCACCTGTAGGAGAGCACGTCTAGAAAATGATCAGCCTCATTGAGGAACTCGCAAACCTGGGATGCGTGCTAGAGAATGATTTGTATATCGACTTGATTTTGCAGTCCCTTCCCCACACCTTCTATCAGTTCGTGCTAAGCTTCAACATGCACGAAATGGAAGCTGATCTTCCAAAGCTCCTCCACATGTTGAGGGTAGCAGAGACCTCCTTGAAAAAGGAGAAGACCCCCGTTCTGTATGTTGGCCAATCATCCTCTTCTAAATCTAAAGAGAAAGCTAAAGGAAAGAAGAAGATGAAAGACAACAAACCGAAAGACAGGGTCAAGAAAGTGCAGGGAACGAACAAGGCAGGAAGGGTAAAGGCAGATATAAACAAATGCTATTATTATCACAAGCAAGGGCACTGGAAGAAGGACTGTGTGGCCTTCAAAGCCAAGGACAAGAAGCAAGCTGTTGCTTCTGCTTCAGGTGTGTTCGTAATCGAAAATTGTCTTTCAATAAACTCTACATCATGGGTACTTGATACCGGTTCTGGTTCTCACATCTGTAATTCATTGTAGGATCTGAGAAATAGTAGAGTACTGGGGACAGGTGATATGACTCTCCGGATGGGCAATGGAATGCATGTAGATGCTATTGCAATAGGGGAATATCACCTAGGGTTGACTAGTGGGCACATTTTGGTGTTGTACAGCTATTTTTGTATTCCCAGTATGTTGTGTAATATTATATCAGTATCTTTGTTATCTAATGAAGGATATAATTTTGCGCTTGAAAGAAATGTCATGAACATTCTCCTAAATCAAGAACTGATTGGGTTTGTCACACTGGAAAACGGCATATACATACTTAATCAACCTCGAATTTTCAATATTCAAAACACGCTTAAAAGAAAGGCTCAAGATTCAAATCAAGCCTTCCTATGGCATTGTAGACTTGGTTATATAAACGAAACAAATTTGACTAAGTTACATAAAGATAGATATTTAGATCCATTTGAATATTCAGCATATGCAACTTGTCAATCATGTATCAAAGGAAAAATGACCAAATCTCCGTTCACCGGATACGGAGAAAGAGCCACAGAACTCTTGGGACTTGTACACAGTGATGCATGTGGTCCAATGTCTACGCATGCGAGAAGCGGTCACTCCTACTTCATCACTTTTACTGATGACTTCTCTAGGTATGGACATGTGTTCTTAATGAAGCATAAATCCGAGGCCTTTGAGAAGTTTAAGGAGTATAAAAATGAAGTAGAGAAACAGACTGGTAAAAGCATCAAGACACTTCGATCAGATCGAGGTGGAGAATACTTAAGTACCAGTTTCCTTGAATGCTTAAAAGAGAATGGAATTCTCTCTCAGCTTACTCCGCCTTATACACCTCAGCATAATGGTGTATCAGAAAGGAGCAATCGCACGCTATTAGATATAGTGCGTTCAATGATGAGTAGTGCTGAGTTGCCACTTTCCTTCTGGGTTTTGCTCTAAAATCAGCAGCATACATATTGAATAGAGTTCCGACTAAGTCTGTGCCTACCACTCCATATGAAATGTGGAGCGGGAAGAGACCATATCTCAAGTATATCAAGATATGGGGGTGTCCGACATATGTTAAAAAGCATAGTCCAGAAAAGCTCGAGGCACGATCGGTTTTGTGCAAGTTTGTAGGACACAACAAACATTCAAGGGGGTATATGGTCTACCACACTGAAGAACAAAAGGTTTTTGTCGCTCGCCACATTCTCTTCTTAGAGAGCGAATTTCTTGCAAAAGAAATTAGTGGGAGCGCGGTAGAGCTGGAAGAAATTCCAGAACCTCAAACTGCTGCCGAGGACTTAGTAGAACCTCAGGTTTCAATAGAACCCGACGAACCAACGCCACTCCGCAGATCTAGTAGGCTTTCTCATCCTCCTGAAAGATACTATGGGTTTCTTCTAGATGGGGATCGAGAGGATTGCATCATCGATGATGATGAGCCTACTAGTTTTCAGCAGGCTATCAAGAGTATAGACACGGTGAAGTGGCTGGATGCTATGAGATCCGAAATGGAATCCATGTACACTAATAAAGTATGGACTTTAGAAGTTGCTTCTCCTGGGGTGAAACTAGTTGGATGCAAATGGATCTTCAAAAAGAAGATTGGTGCATTTGGACAAGTGGAAAACTACAAAGCTAGACTCGTTGCAAAAGGTTTTCGTCAAAGAACAGGATTGGACTATGATGAAACCTTTTCACTTATAGCTATGCTTAAATCCATTCGGATCCTGCGTGCCATAGCTGCCTTCCATGACTATGAAATATTGCAGATGGACGTAAAAACAGCTTTTCTAAATGGACATTTAGAAGAGAGTGTTTACATGGATCAACCAGAAGGTTTCTTAGACAGTGGGAGCAGCGGAAGAGTGTGCTAGTTGCTTAAATCCATCTATAGGTTAAAGCAAGCATCGCGAAGTTGGAACATCTGTTTTAATGAAACAGTCAAAGAATTTGACTTTATCAAAAATGTAGATGAACCATGTATTTATAGGAAGATTGTAGAAGGAGCAGTAGTCTTCCACGTTTTGTACGTCGACGACATACTACTGATAGGGAATGATATCCCTATGCTACAATCAGTAAAGCTCTTCTTGTTACAGAAATTCTCCATGAAAGACTTGGGTGATGCAACCTACATTCTGGGCATTAAGATCTATCGTGATAGATCCAATAGAATGTTGGGACTTTCACAGTCCAGGTATATTGACACTATACTTAAGAGATTTAGTATGGAAGATTCCAAGAGCGGTAATATACCCGCTTGTCACGGGATAACCCTCTCCAAAGAGATGTCTCCAAAGACTGATGAAGAGAGGGCTCGCATGGGCATTATACCCTACGCTTCGGCAGTAGGATCTATAATGTATGCGATTTTATGTACCAGACCAGATGTGGCTTATGCACTTAGTGTAGTAAGCAGGTATCAGTCTGACCCAGGTGAGAAGCATTGGATAGCGATAAAGAACATTCTCAAGTACCTAAGAAGGACTAAGGAGTTGTTCTTGATTTACGGTAATGGGGACCTCCAGGTTGTGGCTTTTACCGACTCCGGATTCCAAAGTGACAAAGATGATTCTAAAACCATTTCGGGTTTTGTGTTTACCCTCAATGGAGGGGCGGTATGTTGGAGGAGTTCCAAACAGAATACCGTCGCAGACTCAACTATGGAGGCTGAGTATATAGATGCTAGTGAAGCCGCAAAAGAGGCTGTCTGGATGAGGAAGTTCATCTCTGAACTTCAGGTGGTTCCGTCCATTGCCAATCCAATACCTTTGTATTGTGATAACAATGGGGCTGTAGCATTAGCGAAGGAACCAAGTTCCCATCAGAAATCCAGGCATATCTTAAGGCGGTTTCACCTGATCAGGTAGATCGTGGATCGTCAGGAGATCGAGATACGGAGAGTGGACACAAAAGACAACACGGCAGATCCATTCACCAAGGCCATCACTCAAGTCCAGTTCGAGAGGCTGTTTGAGATGTTGGGCATGCGGTACGCAAGCAACTGGATCTAGTGCAGACAGTGGGTACTCATTGCGCCAATTATAGGCCTTAGTGCAAGTGGGAGATTGTTGGATATATATGCCCTAGAGGCCTTCATTGTATAGGATGCTAAGGATATGTATGTACATGACAATCTTTCTTAATATGATAGTACGCTATTTGGTTTGACTTTATCTTAACGTGTGATATATTTTACTTTGTATTTATAAACATGTTGATAAAGCCCATAGGGTGTTTGCCTGACTACCGGCATTGTGATGTCAGTCATACTTGTGAGAGCTGGATAGTCAATAGGCACATCCTTAGATGTCCCTGGTCGCAGGAGTATCAAGACTGGGCATCGATACTCCAGAGTAGACTAGTGTATACATATCTAGACCCTGACGAGGGGCGATGGATTGGTCCCGCAGCCATTGGTGATGTGCAACTAAGATTGTATACAGATGCTCACGGGTGTGAGTACACCGGACATGACTCGCCGAGAACTGACTGGATGGTATTTATACCTACCGTCAGATAGCAGTTCTCAGGTGCCATGTGTGCAGATAGTCCGTTGACTTAAGGTCGTCATTTGTCTCGTGTGAGTTTCCACTGTGCTTTGATTACTACCCTACCATGGTTCAAAGGAGTCGTGCAAACAGGTTTTAGTTAGGCACAGTCCCGAGCCACGTGGATGCAGTGAGCGACTGTTAGGGATTCGTCTCTCCCGGTATAGGGAGTTGATATCGCACGGTGATCGGTTGGTCATTACCATAAGTCCCTGGCCAGGGCTGATTGAGAATTACTGATGGACTGATCAGTAGATTCTCGGATGGTCTTGAGCCATGCCGACACGACTTGTACGGTTATTAGGGGTCTGACGTTTACCGCCTTCCTAGACCATACATGCTATGCTCTTAGACGAACAGACCGGACTGCGCGGATATTGTTACGGACAGGCTCAGTAGGAGTTCGGATCGGTTTCCTCATCGGCCTTCTTATCGACATCTACCTGGGGACCGTTACGTACAGCTAGTGCCGCTTGCGGTCTGTGCTTAAACCCACTACCAGCGTAGTAGTCGAGTCTTTACAGTCTCACACAGAGATTTCCCTATTCCAGGAGAAACGATATAGAGGTCTTACGGTTTTACGGCAAGGGTTTGGACGCATACGTGTTTAAACGCACGTACGACGTTCGGACAGCTTTACTAGCCAGCTTTGGTTTACGCAAGATTCTAGTATCAGGTTATTGGATTTATACAGTCTAAAGTTTTTCCATGTTTTCACGGATAGGAGGGGCATTCTCGTAATTTTACGGGAAGCTTCCAGAAGCATGGTGACTTGAGGGTTTAGGTGGCATTATCATTAAATGCAATTGTGACTCATTTTGTGTGATTCATCATGTCATTAATGCATTATTAAAAGCTTAATGACTCACATAGTGAATCGCTCATATTGAATTAATGTAGCATGATGAATAATCACATTTATTCATTTATTTGTTTATTCATTATGCTTCATATATTCAAGTAAGAAACAATATCATTATCATTATCATGTTCACCTTCTCTCTCTTCAAGCTTACTCTCTCTTCAAACCCTAATCCTACCACTCATGAGTTGAGTTCAAGGATTAGAATAGACTAAACAATCCATAACCTAACTCTATATCATCTAAGTTCCTTTGATTAGCAACTAGAGAAACTTAGTTACCTCAAGCATAGAGGTGAAGCTTGGATTAGTGTTCTCGGGTGGATCATCTATCACGGGAAGGAGGCCGAGGAGGACGAAGAGATCGAAAAGACGAAGGACACGATTCACTAGGTATAATCTCATTACATAGTAGCTAAGAACTTCTATGGTTGTTGTTAATTATCGTTTAGTAAAGATCTTCGGTTAGTCGATGTATGCTTAAAGAACAAGATCGTTTTCCATATTTCCGCCTCCCCGCAACTCGTGGGGTGATGCACATCGACTTACAGATACAGAGTACGCGATTTCGAGTCCGTGTGAGAGACTTCGGATTGACCATTGCCGAGAACAGTAGAAGTACGCAGATAGCAAGACATGACGTCGAAGCAGATGATGATAATGGCGAGTGGAGCCAGAGGTTCATGCGAGATGCTGACGAGCTGTTACTACTCCCCGTCGAGATTAGAGATCCGATATGTATACAGAGGCGTTGGGATACGGACTATTCCCGAGGGAATGTGTGCGGAATACGTAGATGTCTAGAAAGAGAGAAAGGATTATGTAAGAGTACCAGCCTCTGTACAGTTCGGCATAGGCGAGATCGGAAGAAACCTCGAGCAGGATTTCCTTCCAGGACACTGCTGCAAAGAGATTTGCACCCAGAATCAGTTGTGTCACGTGTATTCAGAGGACCAGAGGCCAACGCTAGTAACGTGCTGCCTTACTAGTTATCATGATGATTGACCGAGGGATGACCAGAGAAGTGCCAGAACGGAATCGTCTCCATTACCACACCTGACAGGGCCGATGAGCCGATGGATTGCGAGATTGGTAATCCGAGGAGAAGATGAGTACCCATAGACAGAGGACGCTAGACCATGAGCAGGAGTCGAGCTGATATTCTTGTTCTGCCGGTTTTAGGCTCACCGACTCATTTTTCGACATTGTAGGAAGTGTACCTCAATGTCCATTGTTGCATTTTACGTTGGTGATCTGAGTATCACGCTTATATCTCTTGGATTTGAGTTTTGATGACGAGTTTCCAGATATTGATTTCGTGCATCATGGCTGCACCTACTGGGTATTTACATTTTTTACATAGTTATTGCACTTAAGATATGTTTTTATACACCATTGTATTGGTTTTTGATTTGTGCATATTTATTGCACTTGATATCGGTTTTGTGCCTTGGCTGCACATGTTTATGATTTCGTGGATTTCATACAGTTGATTCGATTTTTGTGCGTGTGGTACGTACTCGATTTGATTTTTGCACTCGGTATAGCATATATGTGTTTGTAGTGCATTGATATGTGTTTTGCGTAGTTGCACACGTTTATGATCTTATACACCTTGGTACCCTCGGTGTTGTTGTTCACGCGTTTGAGTTATTGATCGGTATTTTGTGCACGGGATGCATGGGATTTGTATTTTGTGCACTGGATGCACCAGATTTATATTTTGTGCATTTGTTGCACCAGATTAGTATTTCTCACATTAGTTGCACTAGATTTGCATTTCTTGCATTTGTTGCACCGGACGGGTATTTATGCGTTTGTCACACTGGATTTATACTCCGTACCTTGGTTGCACCCGATTTATTTCCCTGAGCATTAGTTTTAGCAGATTTGCATTTTCGTGCGCGTTGGCACTTGCCGTTCATTTTCGTGCATGCTACTGCACTATATGATTTTATGGACCCGACGCGCTTTGGTTGGATTCTTGCGCATATTAGGCACCTGATTTGGATTTTCGTGCATGTTGGGCGCTTGATATGAGACGTGATTTTGTGCACACCGGATGCACTCTAGATGCACTTGATATTATTGTCGTGCACATCCGTTGCACTGGACAGATGCTTTCGTGCACACCCGTTGCACTGAGTTTTGCTTTTGTGCATATTATGGCATTTGTATTTGGATTTGATTCCGTGCGCACCAGACGCACGCGATTATTGGATATGCCTATTGAGGCTGATTTTTCTTTTGAGCACCTTGTTTTCATGATAGGCACTATATTATGAAATAGCCAAACAGGACTGATCTGAGGACAGTACCTGAGTACCTTGCATGCATTAAAACATTACCAAGAGGGTTTTCAAAAAGAGCTATAGTATCGCTATTTCCTACTTGTCCGTGAGCGACACGAACGTTATAAAGGAAAATCTTTTGGGATATTTTGAAAACAACGGGACGTGTATTTAGGAAAACATATATGTACATATATTATTATTTTAAAATGAGCGTCTGTCACTTATGCCGTGAGTTACGCATCATACGACGATTTAGAAAAGATTTTTGCATGAGTTTTATTCAGTTCTTGAAAGTTTTCCAAAGATGCGTACTATACACGTATTATAGTATTTGACTAGTGTATATTGGATTTCAGTAGTAGATTCGAGATCTGTATCTCTATTGTAACTCCGAGGATATGCGTCCAAATCCGATGATTTGCGTGGCGCTTGATGGAGTTCGATTTTGAGTTTTGTACTAGTTTTCACGCGCACTTGACGCGCTGTGTTATTTCTGTGTTTTCCATGATTTCGGAGCCCCGTTGATTTGAGCTGATTATTGAAATGTTTGAGATTTTGGGGGTATAAATTTAAATTCGGGGACCGAATTTATTTAAGGGGGGAAGATTGTAACAATTCAGAAAATATAAAATATTATTTTTGGAATTTAATATTAAAATAATATATTTCCCGAAAACTGGCCGGTTTGCGAAATTGGGGTTTTCGAAAAAGGGTATAAATATATACCAATATTTGTGAAATAAATGAAAAGTAAAATGATTTATCCATTTAATAATATAATTAAAGGATTTGGCATTTTTAAAATTTATTATACACAGTTTCGATAAAAATCCGATTAGTGCACTGCTAATCGCGATTAAGCCAAATCCGTGTTTCTACAGTTTTCATGGTTAGTGCACCATGACATGTTTCATTTGGTTACATGTTGTTTCATTTCATTTGGGTTATGTGTGATGGTTTATTAGTTGGATGAAAAGAAAAAGAAAAGTCAAAAGGGGACATAATGATTAGGGTAGGTATACTTTTGGTGAGAGAGAGAGTGTGTGTGAATAATAGTGAAAAAGAGGGGGGGCTGCTGCCATACCCATGGCCCAACATTTTCTCCTCCTTCTTCTTCATTCTCCAACCTCACTTCCTTCCTCAAATAACCCTAGATCCATCTCCAAATAATCCCAAAAACCCTACACCCCTTTCACAAAAATTAACCTCCATCTCTTCCTCTACACATTGAACCAAGCAAAGTGGAATTTTGATGATGTTGGGGAGATAGGGTTTTCTTGAGTGACCTTATTGAGGTATAATTTCTACCCTTTAGATTAGTTTTATGAGATATTGTGTTTTGGATGTCGTTTTGTGATGTCGCTGACCTACTGTGACCCCGAGCATTCACTAGGAAAACAAACAGAGTTGTAGTGTTGTACTCGAGACCCTGAGTGTTCACCCAATACCCTAACCCTTTCCCACCGGTTTTGGCGGGAGACTTTTGGGACAAATCCGGCGACCTCGGCCCTGTAGTGGACTAGGGGTTGTATTTTCTAGGGTAGCTGTTTGAAGTGGTTTTGTGATGTTTGGTACTACTAGATTTTTATGTAATGACTGTAGGTGGAATCCGGGAACATTTGTGAGTGTTTACATGACTTTGGTGACACAATTCCTGACCTTAGCCATAGGGGTGAACGCGATGCACGAACTTAGGATTTGTTCCGTATCAGTTTTTGTGACTTTTAGTGTGCCTATAGGGTATCTGGAGCAACCTAGGACATTTTTGAGAGAACCAAACAATACCAGGGACAAAATTAAGTCACTAGGAGACCACTCTGACTAGATGAACCCAAACAGGGACCCCTGGGCCGGCAACCTCGGATTTTAGGTGGGAGTGGCCGGCCACTTGGTGAGGGCAGGGGTCTAGGTTGGTCTAGTAGGTCATATATACTATATACACCACCCTAGACTTGTTTGCTTGGATTTATTTGACCTGAGTCAAAATCTGGGAACACTTGTGTGTGATTTAGGATATGTTTTCCGTATTTTAAATGATGAGTTTTGATATTTGGATTCATTTTTGGTTGTCGCATGTTTGTACATCGACAACAAAGGTTGTTTGGTTTATTTTGTACGCGTATGCTATAGGTTCTAACCTACGAGCAAGGCGCGTGCCGTTTTGGATTTTAGAACTTGATTTTAATAGCGTTGTGATATGTGTTGTTATTGTAAGTACCTTCGCGTGGATTCCAAGACGACGGAGCATGGCGTCAACGATTTCGGCAAGCGAAGACCATGGTGAGTAGATCTATATCTATGGGAGAAGTCAGGTGGATGGCGTATAGCATCCCCGCAAAGTCTTGATGGAAACTGATTTATAGAATATGGTTAAGGAAACCTAGATTTGGAAACTAGGGTTAGAGTAAAATGATAGCTATGAAACCATATTAGAAACTAGAGGATAGTTAGAAGTGAAATGTAATGACTATTATAGGATGACGGAATTTGAGGATAACATGTGACGACATTATCGTTTAGGGTACTATAGGACTAGATAACCTATGTAGTTGTGTCATCCGAACCATACCCTTTTCTAAACCGAAGAATCGTTTGTATCTTTTAAATATATGCCTTGAGGGACGTTACGGATTTTCAAATGATACCTTTTCCTTAAAAAAACCGTAACTACTATTTTCAAAACTACGATTTGCTTCCTTTAAAATCTACTTGTATGGTTCGTATGTGTATGTTAGATTAGATACTTATACTTATAGTAGAGATAAAATGTTTATGTAAACTCGACTTGATTTGAGATGTAAATGCGATGAAAAAATATAAGGTGAATATGATGATATGATGATATGATGATATGTTGGTATGCGGATGCGAGTCGATCGAGATGAGTTATACCCTGCCGGTCCCCTGGTATGAGATTATTGCGGATGTGATCTGGGACATAGGTACATATATATATATATATATATATATATATATATATATATATATAGAATGTTGTGAATCATGGATGATAGGTCGTACGTGATATTAGGCCGTACCCTCATTTGTCTTATAGGATGATAGGATCCCTATTAGCTTAATGCCGCCGTATGATGATTTTCCGTGCGTGAAGAGTTTGACTTGATGTTTGATCCATACCCTTGACTAGAGACTGCCGTACGATGTATTATACCGTACGCGATGTTGTTAGGCTGGATGCTGATTGATAGATTTACCGACTCCATCATGTTAGATACGTATACCCGTCAGTATTTGCATATAATTACCTTATGCTGCATCCATATTATTCTCATTGCCTTGCATATAATTGTGATAGTACACCTGCACCATTATCGATGATGCGTATGTTACACGTACACAGATTGTAGGCTCACCCACTTCATCATCGATAATTTCCATGTCACTACACAGTACGATTACTGCATCATGATATGACTCTTCGTATAACCTGCTTGCACACATACACATTAGTATATTCATATTGGTGCACATATACATTGATACATCCATATTTGCTCCCATACACATTGTATATCCCTATTGGTGCACATATACATTGATACATCCATATTTGCGCACATACACAATGTATATTCATATTGGTGCACCTATACATTGATACATCCATACTTGCGCATATACATATTGTGCCAACATAGATAACTGGTTTTATTGGGAAATTGGTAACCGCATGTTATATTTGAAAAACTGGAATCATTTAAAAGAGCGGTTTTCCCTTAAAATGTCATATCACTGTTCCATGTTGCATGATATACGGATATGCTCACATCTCTATTATATGTCGCATACGTCATGCTATATGATTTTACGTATTGAGATATGCTGTTTTCATGAGATTTATAGATTTGAGAACTGTAGACATTTTAAAAGAGATTATGTGTTGTTTTAAAAACCTGGTTTCTCTTGATATGATATTTCAGTACGTCCACCATGTGTTTTCTCGGTTCTGAAACGTGTGACATGTGGAACCCGATTCGAGGAGGCGGATGAGGCCGATTGCGGGTACATGGTGGACCTGGTATGGTACCCCGGGAGATGAAAGGGATGCTGTGTATACAGACGGTGAGCCTGGCAGAGGGACTACTACCCACCGGTGACAATATTTGGGCTCGGCGGATATCCGGAGGATACCGACAGGAGTCGAGAGATGATTTAGGCCGATCCGGACTGACGGAGCCCGTGGGCCGATCCAGAATGACGGAGCTCGATATATGAGGATTTACGTGCCGATGTTAGGCACGGTTTTAATGATGTTTTTGAGTGTCGATACTAGGCACCTAGGTTCCATGATTTTGATGTGTCATGAGGGACACCGTTGATTTACGTCCTCGTACTTTCATGCACACTCTTTTATGATATTTTCGTGAATGCAGACATTGATTATATGGGTGGACGAGATCCACATGCATACATACATTGATTTTATGGATGGACGAGATCCACATGCATACATGCATTGATTATTACTGTTGGATGTTATCCACATGCTTATAGGCGTTGACTACCTTGTTGGCACACATACCGACCCGGCCACCTAAGATATCATAGTATTAAATTTATGATATAGTTGACTTAGGAGTCGTTATTTATTCGATTTCTACTTGTGGACACATTTCTATTCACGAGTTGGCAATTCACCCCCGTTGTGCCACAGTTCTTGCAAGTTGACCACTTGGATTAGTAGCGGCTTCGCTGGCACACAGTTGCATTCGGATGTTTTGCTTTGGTAGGTGGGACATTTATATCGTACCCACTCTTGTATTTATATTTCATATTGTATCTAGTTAACTCCATCAATCAAATTTAGTAAATTGTATAAGTAATGAGACTTAGTGGGATTGTGGTTGCGAGACTTAGAGCGAGGGGTTTTTCGCTACTTGTGGTATTTATGTCTTGCTCTCCTTTATCTTTTGTGGTGAACTTCGCCGTTGGGCGTCGTATACTTATTTTTACTGTATTGCGTGGTTGTGATCCGCCGTTTGGCGAAGAGCTAGCTCCGGCTTGGGGATGCCTTTATCATTATTATGTATTTATGGTTTTTGATCAAAATATACAAAGGAGGTGCTGCCAAAATTTTTAAAATACGAAACACCTTTTCAAATTTGTAAATTTCACTTGCATCATTCATGTTCTTTTTCCATGCATTAAGAAAACTTGATTTCATTATACCTTTATTTCAAAACTTCAGCTCCTTTATTTTCTTAAAAAGGTTTAGATTTATGGTTTCAGCTTACTTGAATTCCGTTACGCCTTTAGACGTTGCGTGATTCAAGTGCTGGTCACGAGCTAATATTTCGGGTCATGACAGTAGGTGTCTAGAACGATGTTAGCAGGGCTACGCCTCCAGGGAAAAGAGGTTATATAATTAAGGAACTTCGAGAAAGCGATGGAAAACCTCCCTCGAAGTACCGACACTAGCCTGGCCGAAAGGTTAAGCAAGTACTGTGACGTGCGATTAATCCCAACTAATTCTTCTTTTTAGGTTTGAAGAAGAATTTGAGCAAACAGTGGGAGTCATCCTGATTAGATAAACTAATAACCAATCTAATCTTCCAAGAGCGCACGCTGAGTGTTTCATTTCTCCTTCTCCAGGTAGAAACCTCTCCAGGAAGAAACCACTTCATGCCCTAATCAAGATAATAAAATGTATCGCTTGACCGATCCGAATTCTGATTCAGGGTCGGAGAATGTCGATTTGGCTGCAACTTATGACAGCGGTCTTCAGTATGAGCAGAGGAAAGAGGATTGCATGAATTCCTTGATGACCCCATCGAAGAAAAGGCATACAATTGCGCCTTCTTCAGGTGTTCTTGTTATTGAGAACTGTTTTTCGGTCAGTCCTACCTCCTGGGTACTAGATACCAGATCGGGATCTCATATCTGTAATTTATTACAGGGACTGATAAAAAGTATGATGGTTGGACCTGGTGATATGTCCCTCAAAGTAGGGAACGGAGTACAAGTTGATGCTTCTGCCATCGGTGAATATCACCTAGCATTGCCAAATGTTAATACTATGGTTTTGAACAATTGCTACTATGTACCTTCCATGGTTTGGAACATCATATCAGTTTCTTTACTTGATAAAGACAGATATAAGTTTGTTCTTGATAGAAATATCATGAACATTTACCTTAATCAGGTATTGGTTGCAGAAGGTACACTGTGTAATAGTATCTGTAGGATTACTTAGCATAACAGCAAGATTTCGGGAGGCATCGTCCATGCCATTTTCAAAAGTTTTCCACGCTAAACAATCATAACCCAAGAATCTTTACTAGAGATTTAGACAAAACAAAGTGTAAATGAGGAATACAACCTTTGTAGATCGGTCCTTCACTTCTAAAGCTCTGTGTAGTAATCCCTTCGCTGCATGTAGTGAACTCCCGGAGTCTTGAAAGGGTTCATTTGAAGAAATGAACGAGCTTGGTCAATGTCTTATAGGACGAAGATGATCTACGTCGAGGAGACTCAAGCTCATGCTACCTCTTCACTAATGGTGAAATTAGTGAATCAAACACCCTAAACTAAATGGTTAATAGTAGAGGATGATGAATTAGGAAATGGGCTCACTTTAGATTTGTTTTTCTCATAATATTTTCTCGCTTGATCAAAGTCCAGCAAGCTTTTTCTCAAGGATGAAGAAGATGAAGTCAAGAGATGAGAATGAATTAATGAGGTGAGGATAGCAACCATAGGTGAGTTAGTGTCATACACTAACCTATGTAAAGAATAAGCCATGGCTAACTAATAATGGTTTGGTTAATTAATATCTACAAGTAAAACAAAATTAGTGGGCTTGGTCAATGGTTCCACAAGCTTCTACAAACTTGAACCATGTGACTAATTACCAACTAATTTTGATTAACTTTAAATAAATAAAACCATTCCATTATTATAAGCATGGTATAAGTCTCATACATCCATGTAGCATGTGGCATCTAACATGACACAAAAGATGTACATCAATATATATCACATATATACCAAGTGTACACAAGTGAGAAAAAGAATTCTTAAGTGAGCTAATATTAGTTAATTTAAGTTAATATATCAAATATATAATTATACATTAAAATATTAAATCAACACTTGATTTAATAATCCGGCTATATCTCATATAACCGACTAATATCATGTGTATCAACTTATCGAATCAGCACTTGAATCGATAACTCGGCTATATCACATATAACCGATAAATAACACAAATCGCGAGAATACAATACAGTATCACATAAAGTATTAGTCTCGGTCCCGTACATATCACATATGTGCTCCTAGTTCATTTCGCATGAACTAGGAAACCTCTGTATAGGACTCTAAAGACTCGTTAATACGCCGCCAGCACGTGATGATAATATCAAACACCCACAAGCCGCAATCGGTCTGCAAAACGTAACGGCCACCCGGGTATTGGCCGATCAGAAGATCAAAAAGAAAACCTGCCGATACTCCTGCGAATCAAAATAGTAACACTACCGTACAGTCCGGTCTCTTCGTCTGATATGTCGCATATCTCTCCTGGGGGTGGTAAACGTTAGACCCCAATAGATTGATAAGTCTGTAAGTGCACGGAAGCGCCCCGGCCGTCATTCCGAGGCCAAAATGCTGAAACAAAACTTTTACGAAACTTGTAAACCGGCACTACCGCGCACTATAAAACCCGGATCGGGCCATTAACCTAATGCTAGCTAACTAGAGAAGGGGTAGAATGCTATACCGAGCGATCCATGTCCTTCGGTCTTCGGCCTCCTCTCCGATCTCCTCGCGGAATCTCCGGTCTTCATCTCCTCGTCGGAACGGGCACCACATCGCCGGGTTCTTTTACGGGCTCCCACCTCTGGACCGAGGCATCTCGGGCACGAAGTTGGCGAGTCGACGTGTCCAAGAATATTGTAGATGAAGTGTAGAAAGCTTTGTCTCATTGGGGTTTGAAGTTGCCATTGTAAGAAGTGGAGGAGAAAAAGAACCATGGAGAGATGTGAGGAATTTTTGTTGCAAAAAAAATGTGTGATGAATATTTTTTCTCATACTAGAAATGAATCCCTACCCCCAACAATGTGTGGCCATCCCTCATCAAGAATGAGGAGGGAAAAAAGTATCAAGGGGGGGTGAGCACAAGATGGTGACCATAATAAAAGGTTTTCATGATAAAGAGATATAATTGTCACACCACCATCAAATACTAATCCAACCTCAAAAATGCAAAGAAATGAACACTAGAAAAAGCAAAGATGCTTAAACCATCATAATCATCCACTTACAAGAAACCCCTTCCACAATGCTAATTTGCAAATATGCAAATTAGCCCCTCCCATCACAAAAGTCCGAAAGTGAAGGAACAAAGAAAATATGGCCGAAACGGAATGTAAACTGGCAACTTCAAAAAATTGATCCCGCAATAAAATACAGGAAAACCCCGCGACTGTATATACATACCCGCATTTGTATTCCGACCGAATACAAATGCAATGAGACAAAATCTACACTGTACAATACTAGGATCCGGCTTAAACCAAAGCCCGCTAGTATTATCCGTCCGATCATGATCCGTGCAATACCGCATGTATATGATCGAACCCTGCCATATCTCCATATGGCCTCTACAGCGTTTCGCCCGAAACTTGAGAAACTGTCTGTGGGGGACTCTAAAGACTCGTCAATACTTTGGCTGTGGATTTAACCACTAGCACGTCAGAGGTATTAGCCATACGTGACGGGCTACCAGCTATTGACTAAAAGGGACGTCTGTGAGCGAACTCACCCTGACACCCTACTGAGCCTGTCAGTGACAATATCCGTACAGTCCGGTCCGTTCGTCTATGAGCATGGCATGGCGGGCCTAGGGGGTTGGTAAAAGTCAGACCCCCAAAAGCGGTACAAGTCGTGTCAGAGTGTAGCCCAGAACACCCTGAGATATTACTGGAATACCTACCAGTAAATGTCCTGCCTTGACCAAGGACTTCGTGTAATGGCTCTCCTAGACACAGCGCGACCTCACCCCCAATACCGGGAGAGACAAACCCCTGCAGATCCGCTCACTGCCTCCATGTGGCTCGGGACTTTACCAAACTAAAACCTATTTGCACGACTCCTTTGAGCATGGTAGGGTAGTAATCAAAGTACAGTGGGAAATCATACGAGACAAATGACGATCTCAGGTCGATGAACTAACCTGTACACATGTCACCAGGGAACTGCTATCTGACGTCAGGTATAAGACCAACTAGCATGTTCCCGACGAGTCATGTCCGGTGTACTCATAACCCAATGTGCACCTATATACATCTTAGGTGAACAAACTGACACCAGTGGCTTGTGAGACCGGCCACCGCCCCTCGTCGGGGTCTCGACTGTATACACTAGTCTACTCTGGAGTATCGATGCCCTGTCTTGAAAACTCCCATGACTAGGGATCTTTTAAGGATGTGCTTATAGACCCCAGCTCCCACGTATATGATCGCCATCATACTGCTGGCCGTCAAGCAAGAATCCTGAGGGCTCTATCAACGTGCAATAGTGACCTATAAGGTCACCTGAAACAGTACACGATGATAAAGATAAACCAGATAGCATACTATCATCTTGAGTAAGACTGTTCTAACGGTATAGGTTCTCTTTCAATCATTGCAATCACGTGCCTGTGATCCAATAATTGACTCTGAGGACACTATCTCCAACAAAGTCATGCCGATGTGAGGCTCATAACAGGTCGAGAAACTACTGATAACACTTACCAGTAAATCTCAGAAACAACCCTGGCTAGGGACTTCCTGTTATAGCCAATCGAGCATAGCGCAATATCAACCCCCAATAACTGGAGAGACGAAATCCCCTCCTATCACTCATTGCCTCCATGTGACTCGAGACTGTACCCAAAAACCACCGTTTTGCATGTTCTCTTGAACGTGGTAAGGTGGAAATCAAAGCATAGTGGGTATCACACAAGACTCTATGACGATCTTTGGTCGACAGAGTTTCCTGTACCAGTGTCACCAGAGAACTGCCATCTGACAAGAGGAATAATACTATCTAGGAGTTCTCAGCGAGTCCGTCCAGTGTACCCAGTCTCCACTGAGCACCTGTATACCATCTCTGATGTCAAACACCAATGGATATGGGATCATCCATCACCCATCTACATGGGTCGAGAAGCTATACGCTAATCTACTCTGGTATATCGATGACCCTTCTCGATACACCCACGACTAGGGAGATTATAGGATGTACTCACGGACTACCTTTGTCCCACTAGTATGATCCACATCGTAATCCAGGAAGTCAAGTATACATCTAAAGGGCTTTGTCAACATGTAACAGAGAGACATTCAGTGTACATGTTAAGATAAAGAGTAACCAGATAGCATACTATCATGTCGAGCAAAAAAGTCCTCCCTATATATGTCCAAGCATCCACTATAATATATATCATATGTACAATAATGGCCTCTAGGGCATATATATGACTAACAATCTCCAACTTGCACTAGAGCCATCATATAGCAGTGGTTGTAGTATCACATAATCAAGCATCCTATAAAAGTCTCTCTTGGAAAAAGGCCTTTCTTAGTGGATCCGCCGTGTTGTCCTCTGAGTCTACTCTCCTAACCTCGATCTCCGTGGAGATCAACCATCTCCATGATAAGGTGATACTGCCTTAGAATATGTCTGGATCACTGATGGGACGGGGGTTCCTATGCATAAGTCACAACTCCAATGTCACAAAATGGTAGGAACGAAGTTCATCTTATGAACTTATATACACCCAGACTGCCTCTTTGGTAGTATCATTGGTAGCGATGTATCGAGCCTTTATCGTCTAGTTTGCCATGGTATCTAGCTTGGAACTCTTCCAACATACCGTCCCTCCACTGAGGGTAAAGACAATGCCTGTGACTGACATTCAGTCGACCTTACCACCCTTGAATGTATCCAGTGATTCTCCCCAAGATCGATTGATACCATCTCACTACACCTAGTGAGAATCCTAACATCCACTTAGATTTCTCTCATAGATCTAAAACCAAGGATTTAGGAGGTATCACCTTGATCCTATATGGAGAATCATTGTGATAAGAGGAGATTGACCGAGTGTAGCATAGGAAACTCCTTCCCTATCTAGTGTATGTCATCTACGTACAATACGAGGAAGACCACTTTACTCTCTACTACCTTTTTGCATATACAATGTTCATCTACCATTTTGATGAAGTCAAACGCTTTGACTACCACATCAAAACAGATGTTCCAACTCCGCGATGCCTTCTTTAACCCGTAAAGCAACTTGCACACGTTTCCGCTGCTCCCATTGTCTACGAAGCCCTCTGGCTGTGTACTTATAGACGCTCTCTTCTAAATCACTATTTAGAAAAGCAGTCATGACACCCAACCGCCAGATATCGTAACCATGGTATGTAGCAATGGCAAGTAGGATCCGGATGGACTTCAGCATAGCCACTGGAGAAAAGGTTTCATCATATTCCACACCTGGTCGATGACGAAAACCATTTACAATAAGTCAAGCTTTGAAATTCTCAACCTTTCCATCTACACCAAGTAAACTTCTCAAGATATACTTGATCCTGATGGGGGTTTAGCCCTTCAAATAGAGCAACCAAAGTCCATACTTTGTTGGTGTATATAGATTCCATCTCAGATCGCTTAGCATCCAGCCATTCTTACAGAGTCCCCACTCTTGATGGCCTGCTTGAAACTTAGTTGGGTCATCATCTCATGATGCAATCCTCGCTCTGACTGTCATTGAGAAAACTGAAGTATCTCTCAGGCGGATGAAGAACCCTACCAGATCGGCGTAGAGGCTAAGGTTCGTCGGGAGCTATTGAATCCTCCGGTTCTACTAAATCATCAGCTGTAGTTTGTTTAGCTAGAACTTATTCCAGTTCTACTTCATGACCACTAATTTCTTCCAGAAAATTTCCTTTTCTAAAAGGGTGGCATGCCGAGAAATAAAACACCTTTTGTTCCTCGGTATGGTAGAAGATATTCCCTTGCGAATGCTTGGGATATCCAACAAACTTATACAGAACTGACCTTGCCTCGAGTTTGTCCGGATTTTTCTTTTAGACATAGGCCGGACAACCTAAAATCTTAACTTAATTTAGACATGGGCACTTCCCATACCATATCTCATATGGAGTGGTAGGCACCTAATTTGGTTGGAACCCTATTCAACAGGTATGCAACTTTTCAAGTGCATAATTCCCAAAAAGGAAATAGGCAACTCAGTAGTACTCATCATAGAGCGCAAAATATCTAATAGGGTGCGATTGCTCCGCTCTGATACACCTTTGTGCTATGGTGAATATTGAGGAGTAATGCTGAGAGAGAACCTCATTCTCCTTTAGAATAGTCCAGGAACTCCATGCTTAAGTATTCTCCTCCCCGATCACATCATAAGACATAATACTTATACCCGTTTGGTTCTGTACTTCTGACTTATATTCTTTGAATTTCTCAAAAACTTCAGACATGTGTTTCAACAGGAACATATGTCCGAATCTTGAGAGATCATCAGTGAATATAATAAAGTACAAAGAACCATTCCTGCCATGTGTAGACAGGGGACCTACATACATCAACATGGATCAGTCCTAAGAGTTTATTAACTCTTTCTCTTGTTTTCAGTAACCGGAGCTATGGTCATTTTATCTTTGTGACATGACTGGCAAGTTTCACAAGATATAAATTCAAACTGATTTAAATATGCAACTTAATGTAACTTAGCTAGTCGGGTTGCATTGATATGATCTAGTCTACAATGCCTCATGAAGGACTCATTCATTTCCTAACTCTACCTCTTGTGTGTGTTCTGTACGTTGAGAACTGTAGTTTGATTTAGAACGTATATGCTTTTAGATAACATGCCTGAACCGATCAACTCTTAATATAGGAAATGTTCAAAATAATATCTAACAATACAAAATTATATCCTTTTTTAGGAAATAAAGAGACTGATATAATGTTGTATATCAAGTTCATTATCTAATAACATTCATTCAGAATCAATGGATTTAGTAATACAGGGTGATAACCGCCAACACCTTGGCTGCAACAATTGCACCGTTTCCAACTCTTGAAACTCATCATCCATTCCCAGTTCTCTACCAATCTGTAGCCCATGTAACAGATTAAATATGTGGGATCCTGACCCAGTATCTCATACACAGGACGTAGAGTGCACTGAGAAATAGTTCTCTGTAATGAACACACCCAAAAAAGATGCACTATCTTCGTTTGGGTGGTACGGGAATCCTGGTAATCACCTATCTCCTGCTCGGTCTTATAACAATTATAAGATAGAGCGGGACCGACGTTCGCCAGCTCAGTATAACAAGCGGGTTCGGTCAATACATCCATATTATTATCTTGATTAATGAGTGACATGGTCGCTGGCTAGAGAGAGAGAGAGAAGAAAACACTCAGCGTATGCTCTTGCAAGATTAGATTGGTTCTTATTTTATCTAATCTGGATGGCTCCGACTGTTTTTATCAAATCGTCCTTCAAATCCTAAAAGGAAAGACTAACCGGGATTAATTACACACTACAGGTTAGCTAATCTTTCAACCAGGCCAGTGCCGGTAATTTGAGGGAGGTTCCCCGTGCTTTCGCACGGACCTAATTAAAATAAACCTTGTTTTCCAAGGGGCGTAACCCCGTTAACACCTCTCAAGACACCTACTTGATCGGCTAATTTGTAAAGTGTAAAACTCTCCCAAGAGTGACTATTACTCGCAGTAGGTATCGGGATCCAACTATCTCATAGAAGGTATGCAATCTCATTGCAAATTTCAACACTTAAAACACCCGATAATATTTTGCCCCTAGCAGATATATGAGCTTAACATAGTCAACAAATCATAAGTTCTAGTCAAGTTCAACCCGTACATTTCTTGATTGAATTAAACCCACCCACACGACTGTCATGGCCCGAAAAATTAGCTTGTGACCAGCACTTGAATCACGCAACGTCTAAAGCCGTAACGGAATTTAAGTAAGCTGAAACCTAGAAATCTAAACCTTTTAGAAAATAAAGGAGGTTAGGTTTCGAAGTAAGGTATAATGAAATTAAGTTTTCTTAATGCATAGAAAATGAACATGAATGATGCAAGTGAAATTTACTAGTTTGAAAACATGTTTCGTCTTTTAAAAATTTTGGTAGCACCTCCTTTGTATATTTTGATCCAAAACCACATTACATAATAATGATAATGGCATCCCCAAGCTGGAGCTAGCTCTTCGCCAAACGGTGGATCACAACCACGCAATACAGTATAAATAAGTATACGACGCCCAACGGCGAAGTCCACCACAAAAGATAAAGAAAAGAGAAAGATATAACACCAAAAGTGAAAATAGAACATATCGCTTAAATCTCGTAACTACAAGTCTCACTAAGTCTCATCACTTATACAATTTACAACTTTTGATTGATGGAGTTAACTACATACAATATGAAATATAGATACAAGAGTGGGAATGATACAAATATCCCACCTACCAATGCAAAACACCCGAATGCAACTGTGTGCCAGCGTAGCCGCTACTGATCCAAGCGGTCAACCTGCAAGAACTGTGGCACAACGGGGGTGAGTTGCCAACTCGTGAGTAGAAAAATATCAACAGATAGAAATCGAATAAACAACGACTCCTAGGTCAACTATATCATAAAGGTAATACTATGAAATCTAAGGTGACCGGGTCTGTATATGTGCCAACAAGGTAGTCAATACCTATATGCATGTGGATAACATCCAATAGTAATAATCAATGCATGTATATGGATCTCGTCCAACCATAATCAAGGTATGTATGCATGTGGATCTCGTCCACCTAAAATCAAAGTCTGCATGCACGTAAATATCATAAAGGGGTGTGCATGAAAGTATGAGGATATACATGAACGGTGTCCCTCCCGACACATCAAAATCATGGAACCTGAGTGCCTAGCATCGACACTCGAAAACATCATGAAAACCGTGCCCAGCATCGGCACGTAAATCCTCATATATCAGGCCACGTCAGTCCGGATCGGCCCATCTCATCTCTCGACTCCGGTTGGTATCCTCCGGATATCCGCCGAGCTCAAATACTATCACCGGTAGGTACTCTCCACCCTGCCAGGCTCATCATCTGCTCCACGAAAAATATTTCTCGCCCCGAGGAACCATACCGGGTCCACCATGAACCCGCAAACGGATCATCCAACTCCTCGAATCGGGTATCAAGCACACGTCTCAGAACCGAGAAAACGCATGGTTGACGCACTGAAATATCATATCAAGAGAAACCGGGTTTTTAAAAGAGTACATGCTTTCTTTGAAATAGCCACGGTTCTCATATCTAGAAAACTCATGAAAACAACATACCTCAATACGTAAAATCATAAAGCATGATGTATGCGACATGTTATGGAAATGTAAGCATAGCAATATATCATGCAACATCGTATAAAAGTGCACAGGTAACTATAGAAGGTAGATTATGCAAAGAGTCATATCATGATTCAGCAATCCTACTGTGTAGTGACATGGCAATTATCGATGATGAAGTGTGTGAGCCGGCAAATCTGTGTACGTGTAACATACACATCATCGATAATGGTGTAAGTGTACTAACACAGGTATATGCAATGCAATGAAAATAATACAAATGCAGCATAAGGTAAATAATATGCAATGCTGACGGGTATACGTATCTAATATGACCGAGTCGGGGAATCTATCAATCGGCATCCAGCCTAACAACATCGCGTACGGTATGATCCATCATATGGAAACCTCTAGTCAAGGGTAAGGATCATTCATCAAGTCAAACCCATCACGCACGGAAAATCATCGTACGGCGGCATTAAGCTAATAGGGTTCCCATCATTCTATACGACAAATGAGGGTACGGTCTGAAATCATGTACGGCCTATCATCCATGATTCACAACATTCTGTATATATATATATATATATACCTATGTCCCAGGTCACATCCGCAATAATCTCACATCAGGGGACCGACAGGGTATAAATCATCTTGATCGACTCGCATCCGTATACCAACATATCATCAGATCATCATATCCGTCTTATAATCTTTTCACCGCATTTATAACTCATATCAAGCCGAGTTTACCTAAACATTCTATCTCTACCATAAGTATAGGTATCTAATCTAACATACACACCCGAACCATACAATCAGATTTTTTAAGAAGCGAATCGTAGCTTTGAAAATAGGGGTTACGGTGTTTTTAAGAAAAGATATCATTTGAAAATCTGTAACATCCCTCAAGTTATATTTTTAAAAGATACATACAACTCTTCGGTTTAGAAGAAGGTATGGCTCGGATGTCGCATCTACATCGACTATCTAGTCCTACGGTACCCTAAACGGCGATATCGACAAACGTCGTCCTCGAATCCCGTCATCACTTAATAGCCGTATTATCTCATTTCTAACTATCATTATTTTCTAATATAGTATCACTAACTATCCTTTACTATAACCTAGTTTCCGAATCTAGGCTTCCTAACCATATTCTATAATCAGTTTTCCATCAATACTTTGTGGGGGTGCTATACGCCATCCACCCGACTTCCCCCGTGGATATAGATCCACTCACCTGGTCTTCGCTCACTGAAATCGATGACGCCACGCTCCATCGCCTCGGAATCAATGCGAAGGTACCTACAATAATCAACAGTCGAAATGCGTATTAAAATCGAATCCGGAAATCCGATACGGCGCACGGTGCGCTCATAGGTTAGAACCTATGGCCTACACGTGCAAACACAATCAAACAACCCTTGTTGTCGATGTACAAACATCCAACAACCTAATCCAAATCCAAATATCAAGAAAGTGCATTTTAAAATACGGAAAACATTGCCTAAAACACACCAAAATGCTCCCAGATTTTCCCAGGTGACAATTAGCCAATTTTGCATATAGGAAGGGTCTGTTTTACTGACATAGGAGCTACAGACGAAGCAAGAACCAAAAATGTGGTTCCCAGGCCGCAAATTGTGGCCCAGGGGATTAAATCTGCGGCCCAAAGGTTAGGGTTTGGTCTCGGGTCTCTGTGGTACCTTCCTGGGTGCCTGCATGTGCTACAGTGTTTGCAAAATTATTTTCAGAGGCTCCGGGTGTTAGCAGATTCCATTTTACATCCACAGAATTCACAACTTTCCGATATCGGGTTTCTAAATCTGTATTCCGGGGTTGTAGTCTATGGTTTAGGTCTGAATTCTAGCATTAGGGGGGTTTGTGTGGTCTCTACTGAGCTAAATTTCACATCACAACTTTCTATTTCCATTAACCCTAACTAGAGTTTTCAAAGTTCACCCAAACCACACCATATCGGTTCTAATCTAACGTGGATGTTGTAGGGTTCCTAGGCACTCTAATGGAGTCTCACAAGGCATCAAACATGGCTAATTCAAATTTTACGGGTGCCTAAAAACCCTAATACGGATCGTTAACTAGATAATGAAGCGATGCAAGCATGTAAACGAATTAAATGCTAAAGGAAAGTGGCTACTGTAGGGTTCCTAGGCACTCTCAAGAGGTCTCACAAGGCATCAACCATGCCAATTTCAAAAAATTACGGTGCCGAGAAACCCGACTACGGATCATTAACTAGAATTTTAGGCGACAAAAGAAACTAGTTAACTACTTTAACTAAAAGAACGGAAATACAACCTTTGTAGATCCGGTCCTCCACCTCCATAGCTCCGCAATGAAGTCTCCTCGCTGTCCAAATGGAAACCCGGGCTCTAGCGTCGGCTTCATCGGAGAAATGGGCGGGCAAGGTCGTCGGCTTCGTGCCGAAGATGATCTACGTCGAGGCATCACAAGATCGAGCTCCCACTTCACCAAGTTATGAAACTTGTGAAGAAAACACACTCTACTACTTGGCAAGAGGTAGAGGATGAAGAAATAGGAGGTGGGTTCACTTTAGAATTGGATTTCTCACTCATTTGCAAGAGTTGCCATTGATGAAGTAAGCTTTCTTCAAGTGAAGAAGAAGAAGAAGAAGATGATAATATTATGATAAGTTATTAGAATAGAATAGAAAATCAATACTTATCATAATACTAACCTTATTTTAGTGTAGAGAATAGACCATGATTAGATATGATGGTTAGGGTTAAGCAAGAGACAAGAATGGTGGACTAGGTCAAAGATTCATGAAGCTTCAACTAAACTACAAATGAAGCCACCATTCTTTCTCTTTATGCTTATCATTTTCAAAAAGAATAAATAAATAAATGAAAAATAAAACAAAACCCTAACCATTCATATAACCATGGTTTAGTCTTTACACAAACCTAAGCTATCATGTATCATCAAACATGATACAATCAAATGCACAAAAATATATCACATATACAATGTGCACATCAAGTGAGAAAATCCATTTAAAGTGAACCGATACTAGTTAATGCAAAGTGATATATCAAATATATAATTATGCATTAAACCATTAAATCAACACTTGATTTAATGATCCGGTCATATCGCATATAACCGACTAATATCATCAGTAACAACTTATCGAATTAATACTTGATCCGATAATCCGGCTATATCGCATATAACCGATCAATGTCACAAATCGCGAGAATCGAATACAGTATCACATACTGGTATCATTCTCGGTCCCGCACATATCTCATATGCGCTCCTATTTCGTTTTGCTTGAGCCAGGAAACCTCTGTGTAGGACTCTAAAGACTCATCAATACGCCGGCAGCAGATGATGATCATATCAAGCACCCACAAGCTGCAAGCGGTCTGCTAAACGTAACGGCCACCCGGGTATTGAGCGATCAGAAGATCGATGAGCAAGCCCGCTCACACTCTAGTGAATCCAACCAGTAACACTACCGTACAGTCCGGTCTGATCGTCTGATATGTCGCATATCTCGCCTAGGGGTGGTAAACGTCAGACCCCAATAGCTAGATAAGTCGTGTTGATATGAGGTCTATAACAGTTCGAGAAACTACTGGTAACACTTACCAGTAAATCTCAGCAACCCTGGCCAGGGATTTCCGGTTATAGCCAATCGAACACAGCGCAACATCAACTCCCTATACCGGGAGAAACGAATCCCCTCATATCGCTCATTGCCTCCATGTGATTCGGGACTGTACCCAAAAACCACCGTTTTGCACGCCCTCTTGGACGTGGTAAGGTGGAAATCAAAGCACAGTGGGAACCATACAAGACTCTATGACGATCTCGGGTCAACAGACTACTCTGTACCAGTGTCACCAGAGAACTGCCATCTGACGTAAGGTATAATACCAGCTGGGAGTTCTCGGCGAGTCCTTCCAGTGTACCCAGTCTCCACTGAGCACCCGTATATCATCTCTGATGTCAAACACCAATGGATATAGGATCATCCATCGCCCATCTGTATGGGTCGAGAAGGTATACGCTAGTCTACTCTGGTATATCGATGCCCCGTCTCGATACACCCCCGACTAGGGACTTTGAAGGATGTACTTATGGACTACCATGTCCCCACTAGTATGATCCGCATCATAGTCCAGATAGTCAAGTACACATCCTAAGGGCTTTACCAACATGTAACAGAGAGACAATCAATGTACACGTTAAGGTAAAGAGCAACCAGATAGCATACTATCATGTCGAGCAAGAAAGTCCTCCCTATATATGTCCAAGCATCCACAACAATATACATCTTATGTACAGTAATGGCCTCTAGGGCATACATATAACTAACAATCTCCCACTTGCACTAGGGCCATCTGATAGCAGTGGTTGTAGTATCTCATACTCAACCATCCCATAAAAGTCTCTCTCTGGGAAAAGGCCATTGTGAGTGGATCCGCCGTGTTGTCCTCTGAGTCTACTCTCCTAACCTCGATCACCCTGGAGATCAACCATCTCCACGATCAGGTGACACTGCCTTAGAATATGTCTGGATCACTGATGGGACGGACGTCCCTTGGCATAAGCCACAACTCCATTGTCTCACAATGGTAGGAACGTAGTTCATCTCATGAACCAATATACACCCAAACAGCCTCTTTGGTAGCATCTTAAGTAGCGATGTATCCAGCCTTTATCGTCTAGTATGCCACGGTATCTAGCTTGGAAATCTTCCAACATACCGTCCCTTTACTGAGGGTAAAGACAATGCCTGTGACTGACATTCAGTCGTCCTTATCACTCTGGAACACTTCCAGTGATTCTCCCCAGGATCGATTGATACCATCTCACTACAACTAGTGAGAATTCTAACATCCAATTAGATCTATGTCATAGATCCAAAACCCAGGATTTAGGAGGTATCACTTTGATCCTATATGGAGAATCCTTGTGATAAGCGGAGATTGACCGAGCGTAGCATAGGAAACTCCTTCCCTAACAAGAGTATGTTATCCACGTACTCTACGAGGATCGTCACCATACTCCCTACTACCTTTTTGTTTATACAAGGTTCATCTACCATTTTGATGATGTCAACTTCTTTGATTAATCCATCAAAATAGATGTTCCAACTCCGCGATGCCTGCTTTATCCTATAAAGCATCTTGCACACGTTTCCGCTGCTCCCACTGTCTACGAGGCATTCTGGCTGTGTACTTATAGACGCACTCTTCTAAAACATCATTTAGAAAAGTAGTCATGGCACCCAACCACCAGATATCGTATTCATGGTACGTAGCCGTGGCAAGTAGGATCTGGATGGACTCAAGCATAGTCCCTAGAAAAGGTTTCATCATTATCCACACCTGGTTGATGACTAAAACCTTTAACAAGTCTAGCTTTGAAAGTCTCAACTTTTCCATCTACACCAAGATCTTCACAAGATATACTTGCTCCTGATGGGGATTTAACTCTTCAGATATAGCAACCAAAGTCCATACTTTGTTGGTGTATATGGATTCCATCTCAGATTGCTAAGCATCCAGCCATTCTTACAGAGTCCCTACTCTCGATGGCCTGCTTGAAACTGGTTGGGTCATCATCTCATGATGTATTCCTTGCTCCCACTGTCATCGAGAAACCGAGGTATCTCTCAGGCGGATGAGGAACCCTACCAGATCGGCGGAGAGGCTGAGGTTCATCGGGAACTATTGAATCCTTTGATTCTGTCAAATCATCAGCTGCAGTTTTGTATAGCTGGAACCCTTCCAGTTGCTACAGAACTGACCTCGCCTCGATCTTGTCCGGATTTTGCTTTTGACATAGGCCGGACAATCCCAAATCTTAACTCACTTAAGAGATAGGATCTTCCCACACCATATCTTATATGGAGTGGTAGGCACTGATTTGATTCGAACCTAATTCAATAGGTATGCAGCTTCTCAAGCGCATAACTCCCAAAAAAGGAAATAGGTAACTCAGTAGTACTCGTCATAGAGCACACCTTATCATATAGGGTGTGATTGCTCCGCCCCGATACACCAATGTGCTATGGTTATTCGGAGAAGTAATGCTGAGAGAGAATCTCATTCTCCTTTAGAATAATCCAGGAATTCCATGCACAAGTATTCTCCTCCTTGATCTCATCAAAGGACATAATACTTATACCCGTATTCTGGTTCTCTACTTCTAACTTATATTCTGTGAATATCTCAAAAGGTTCGGACTCATGTTTCAACAGGAACATATGACTGAATCTTGAGAGATTATCAGAGAATGTAATGAAGTACAAAGAACCGGTCTTAGTATATGTAGACAGGGGGCCTTACATACATCATCATGTATTAGTCCCAAGAGCTTACTAACTCTTTCTCTGCTTCTAGTAAACAGAGCTGGTGTCATTATATCTTTGTGACATGACTGGCAAGTTTCACAAGATGTAAATTCAAACTGATTTAAATATGCATCTAAATGTAACTTCAGCTAGTCGGGTCGCATTGATATGACCTAGTCTACAATACCTCAAGAAGAATTTGTTCATTTCTGAACTCTTCCTCTTGTGTGTGTTCAGTATACAAGGAACTGTAGTTTGATTTAGAACGTCAATGCTTTTAGATAACGTGCCTGAACCGATCAACTTTTGATATAGGAAATGTTCAAAACATTATCCAACAATACAAAATTTTATCATTTCTTTACTAATAAAGAGACTGATATGATTTTGTATATCAGGTTCGGTATCTAATAACATTCGTTCAGAATCAATGTATTGATAATACAGGGTGACAGTGACCAACAGACTTGGCTGCAACACTTGCCCCGTTTTCTGCATCATGAAACTTATCATCCGTTCTCAGTTTTTCAACCTTTTTGTAGCCCTATGTAACAGATTACATATCTGGGATCCTGATCCGGTATCATATACCCAGGATTCAGAGGATACTGAGATACAGTTCTTTGTAATGAACACACCCGAAGGAGATGCATCATATGCACTTTCTTCGTTTGGGCGGCATAGGAATTCTGGTATTCCCCTTATTTCCTGCTCTGTCTTATAACAATTATAAGTTGGAGCGGGATCAACGTTCCCCAGCTCAGTATAACAAGCGGGTTCGGTCAATACATCCATTTTATTATCTTGATTAAGGCGTGATATGGTCGCTACCAGGAGAGAGAGAGAAGAAAACACTCTACGTGCGCTCTTGCAAGATTAGATTGGTTATGTATTTTATCTAATCAGGATGGCTCCCACTGCATTTTATCAAATCTTCCTTCAAACCCTAAAAGGAAAGACTAGCGGGATTAATTACACTCTACAAGTTTGCCAATCTTTCAGCCAGGCCAGTGTCGGTACTTTGAGGGAGGTTCCCCGTGCTTTCGCACGGACCTAATTACTGTAAACCTCGTTTTCCCAGAGGCATAACCCCGTTGACACCTTTTTAGACACCTACTTGATCGGCTAATTGTAAAGTGCAAAACTCTCCCAGGAGTAACAATTACTCGCAGTGGGTATCGGGATCTAACTATCATATAGAAGGTATGCAATCTCATTGCAAATTTCAACAATTGAAACTCCCGATAAAGGTTTTTACCCCTAGCACCTATGACCTTAACTATGGTCAACAAATCATAAGTACTAGTCAAGTTCTACCCGTCATTTCGTGATTAATTAGACCCACCCACATGACCCTTAACTAAGGTCAACAAAGTCACGCGACTGTCCTAACTAATCGCATCATATGCGGTGTAGGAAGACATCACTTAGCTACCGTACACTGTGCCTTGACTATGGTCAACAAACACAGCACGAATACTAAGTACTCTACTTCCTAAAATGACGGAGGGTTGCGAATGGTTTTTGTGAAAACCTTTAACGCTTTGAACTTGATCTCGTTGCGGAATCAAATGGTTTTTAAATGGAATGTTTTCGAGGCTTTTCTAGTTTTGCTAAAGGGGTCACTCCCGGTGAAGGGATCGTCGGCCCTTTCCTCGTCGAATGAGGTGCGGGATATATCATAAATATCACTGTGCAAAGCAGAAACTATAGAAGCAATCAAATGACAAACCGAGGGTTGTAGCATCTGCCAGTTATTGCTAAAGGAGTCACTCCCGGTGAAGGGATCTCGGTCCTTTCCTCATCGAATAAGGTGCAGGATGTTCTATAATGAACACCGCGATGCAAAGAAAGAACTGTAGCTACCTGTTTTTATTTTGAAATTCGATTCCACAACATCAATTAGGTTTATTTTCTTTCATTAATCTCATTAATGAATATCCCATCATTTAAGTCCACCTAAACATCACAGATAAATATAACGTACGCTTATGCCATCCGCATTCGCCTCGATGTCCCGTCTGCACCGTTAGGTAAGGTAACTAACGGCAGAGCGGGGCAGGGCTAGCGCGGGTGTAAAACATAAGCAACGTCTATATAATATATCATACATACTATATACTATATCTGTCACAGAACATCACATGATCACATCACAGATAACGCAGCAGAAAATATCATATGACATATTGGATATACTAAGACGTCCGTGTTTTCAATACGAGCCAGTATAAAACACGGATTCCATGGTCATGATGAATAGCCAATCCCACACCCCTAGACCCCTACGAGAGCGGCAAGCAACCCTACCAATTCTAGAGTTAGGAGACCCGGACTCGACTCCTCGAGTTGGTCTCCCTCTGGACCCCAGAACCCGGTTACTTGTGCTCCCCTCCTTGGGTCTATCCTAGTGCAGAAAAGTAAATAATATACATCAACGGTGACATCTTCCACAACCTGGAAATGCCCCAATAAAATAATATTACATACAAGTTTTTACATGAATGAAAATGAAAAACACTCATCTCACATAAAAAAAACCCCGGCTATTCAAACACGATGATCCAATATAACATATCCAGCAACACATAACATCACATGTCATCAACGTAAGCAAACATGCGTATCCCAATTGTCGTTGACATATAGCAACGAAACCCGCGATATCACATATTACACTTACGGTCACAGAAAAGAAAGTGTAAAACTACAACAGTTGGAATCCGCAACCACCTCAGACATCGCATGCCTGGTCAAATGAATTCTTTAGACATCGCATGCCTAACAATTATAAACCCCGCATTTTAGTCTCATTATCGAAAACACTTTTCAATACCAAGTCGGGCAATTCAACAGGATTCCCGACATTTTGATCGAATGCTCGTCGCAAACTTTAGTAGACGGCCGCACCCCCGATACCGTCGACGAAGTGCACCAAGGCGGAACACCGCTGCCGCGAGCACCCGAACGGATGCTTTCGGCGACGGGGTTCTCCTACAGTCACTTGGTCGGGGCCATGGAGTGAGGCTGTCTATTAAGTTTACCCGGCGAGTATCCGCGTACGCTACGTGATTGCGACGGACTTTTGATCACATCAAAATTCCCTGGCAACCGATCAAGTGAGACTAAAGTGCTATGTTTATAACATTCATTCAGTTATCACATAACTTTTGTGAATTCCAATTGTTGTATCACATTCCGGATAAACAGAAAATGTTAAACTTTCCGATTGAACATTCAAACACCCAAGTTTTCCCGAAACAGCTCAACACATGAAATAAGTCTAACAACATTCAGTTCGTGCCTCAGTACCAACGGTCCAGCCGTAGAAGGGTCAAGCCAACGCCTCACATGTGGCACGCCGTACTGCCCCAAACCCGAAGGTTCAAAGGGTAGTTCAAGACGGTCACATAATCGAGTTAAGGTTTGATGTCTTCTAGAGGGACCATCGCGTTACTTGCACTACTTAGAACGTCGTTAAACTACGGAAAAATCCAACACTTGGAAATTTCCCGACAGGGGAAAAATTGGGTATTTATATACGGTCGAACTTTTTAACATATTCTAAAATACCCGGAAAAACACACTGACAAAATTAGACGATCCGATCGATACACTGAGTTCCCAATACAACCCAGAAAATAAAACTCTGGAATAAATATTAAAATATTCCCAGGAAAACCAGCACTAAAAACTAGGAGTTACTGTGAAAATTTAAACATATGATGGGACAACTTGGCCGCGGAACCGCCGCACAAGCCATGCTTGTGCCGCGGTTCCGCCGCACTCTAGAGGAATCATGCTCTCGAATTTCACAGTAATTCTTAGGAATACCTGCTGATTTTTCTGCATATTTTTAATTCACAAAAATCTACGAATTTCAAAAATGTCCAGAGAGCATGTTAAAATCGGGGTTTCGGGTCGATCGGACTTCTAACTCCGTCTACGCATCGCCTAAGGCTCTAGCTAGGATCTGATACCACTGTAGGGTTCCTAGGCACTCTAATGGAGTCTCACAAGGCATCAAACATGGCTAATTCAAATTTTACGGGTGCCTAAAAACCCTAATACGGATCGTTAACTAGATAATGAGGCGATGCAAGCATGTAAACGAATTAAATGCTAAAGGAAAGTGGCTACAACCTTTGTAGATCCGGTTCTCCACGTCCATGGCTCCGTGATGAAGTCTCCACGCTGTACAAATCGGATCTTGGGCTCTAGCGTCGGCTTCATCGGAGAAAAAGCGGGCTAGGTCATCGACGACGATGCCGAAGATGATCTACGTCGAGGCATCGCTAGATCAAGCTCCAACTTCACCAAGTCAAGAAAACTTGTGAAGGAAACACCCTATACTACTTGGAAAGAGGTAGAGGATGAAGAAATAGGAAGTGGGTAGACTTTAGATTTGGATTTCTCACACTTTTTCATCAATCACCATTAATGTAGCAAGCTTTCTTCATGGAAGAAGAAGATGAAGAAGAAGAAGATGATATATATCATAAGTCTTAAAGAAAAAATGAAAAAGAATTAATTCTTATCATCTTCTAACCTTAGTTAAGTGTAGAGAATGAATTAGGGTTAGTTTAAATGGTTAGGGTTAAGTATAAGACAAGAATGGAGACTAAGTCAAAACTTCATGAATGTTCAACTAAAAACAAAACAAGTAACCATTCATTTATCCTTTTCATTTTCCAAAATGAATAAATAAATAAGATAAATGAATAAGTAATTAAGTAAACAAAACCCTAATCATTAACTTAACCATAGTTTAATTCTTTACACTTAACCAAATAAGCATGTATCATCAAACATGATACAAACATGTGCACAAAAGTATATCACATATACAACTTGCACAATTCAAGTGAGAAAATCCTTTTAAAGTGAACCAATACTAGTTAATGCAAAGTAATATATCAAATATATATAATTATGCATTAAATCATTAAATCAACACTTGATTCAATGATCCGGTCATGTCGCATATAACCGACTAGTATTCAATGTATCGGCTTCTCGAATCAATCCTTGATTCGATAACCAGGTTATATCGCATATAACCAATCGATACATTCGTCGCGAGAATGGAATACGGTATCACATACACGAATTATTCTCGGTCCCGCACATATCTCATATGCGCTCCTATTTCGTTTCGCTTGAACTAGGAAACCTCTGTGTAGGACTCTAAAGACTCGTCAATACGCCGGCAGCAGATGATGATCATATCAAGCACCCACAAGCCGCAAGCGGTCTGCTAAACGTAACGGCCACCCGGGTATTGAGCGATCAGAAGATCGACGAGCAAGCCCGCTCACACTCCTGTGAATCCAACCAGTAACACTTACCGTACAGTCCGGTCTGTTCGTCTGATATGTCGCATATCTCGCCTAGGGGTGGTAAACGTCAGACCCCAGTAGCTCGATAAGTCATGCCAACGTGAAGTCCATGACATGTGTGAAACTACTGATAACACTTACCAGTAGGTCACTGCAACCCTGGCCAGGGATTTCCTGTTATGGCCAGTCAAGCATAGCGCAACATCAACCCCCAATACCGGGAGAGACGAATCCCCTCCTATCGCTCATTGCCTCCATGTGAATCGGGACTGTATCCAAAAACCACCTGTTTGCACGACTCAGTAGAGCCGTGGTAGGGTTGAAATCAAAGCACAGTGGGAGACATACAAGACTCTATGACGATCTCGGGTCAACAGACTAAGCTGTACCAGTGTCACCAGAGAACTGCCAACTGACGTGAGGTATAATACCATCTGGGAGTTCTCGGCGAGTCCGTTCAGTGTACCCAGTCTCCACTGAGCACCCGCATACCATCTCCGATGTCAAACACGAATGGATATGGGATCATCCATCGCCCATCATATGGGTCGAGAAGATATACGCTAGTCTACTCTGGAATATCGATGCCCCGTCTCGATATTCCCACGACTAGGAACATTGAAGGATGTACTCATGGACTACCCAGGCCCCACTAGTATGATCTGCATCATAATCCTGGAAGTCGAGTACACATCCTAAGGGCTTTATCAACATGTAACAGAGAGACAGAAAGTATACATGTTAAGATAAAGAGCAACCAGATAGCGTACTATCATGTCGAGCAAGAAAGTCCTACCTATATATGTCCCAGCATCCACTACAATATACATCCAATGTACAGTAATGGCCTCTAGGGCATACATATAACTAACAGATGTAAAAGCAATGGAAAAACTAAGCTCATGGTTCAGAAAATACCTCATTTGGCAACTCAAGAATTTTCTTGAGTTGCCCCAAGTGTCCAAAATGCAAGCTTTCTTGGTCCAATGTGCTTCCCTTGAGCTTGTGAAAGTTTTTGATGAAAAGGAGATGTGGTTTTGAGGTGTTTATTGAGGTGATTTGAGGGGGTTGAAGATGGAGGAGGAGAGGGTGCTGCCTTGGACGGAAGAAGGAAGGAAAAAATGAAGGAGAATGATGGAGGAGAGAATGTCTTGGTCAAAGTAAACCCTCACCTTTCTCTCTCCCACCCATACCTAATATTCCATATCATATTCCTTGATCTTTTCTTTTCTTTTCTTCTCTCATTCCATTTGAATTTGAATAGGAAACCCAAAAGAAACCATGGTAGAAAAATGCACAAGTGTGAAAAAGATTTTGTTCATACTATGTGCACAAAACACGCTTAATCCGCGATTAGCGATTTTTAATCGCGATTAGCACTAAATTAGCATATAATTAATCATAAAAACTTAAAATTCTCAAAATTCACATGAAACACCATCTTTTAGTAATTTCCATAATTTTTCCAAATTTCCCCCCCATTTATCGGTATTTAATTATACGGCTTTATTAAAATATTCAATATTTCATTACTAAATTATAAAAATTCCCTAAAATAATATTTTATTTTTCTGAAGTGTTACAATCTTCCCCCCATAAAGAAATTCAGTCCCCGAATTTAAATTTAAACCCCTCAATGCTAAAACATTCCGGAAAAAACCAAGTCGTCGGGGTTCCGAAATCATGGAAAACGCAGAAATAGTACAACGCGCCAAGTGCCCATGAGAACGATTACAAAACTCAAAATCAACTCCGTCGACCGTCACGCAAATCATCGGATTTGCACGCATATCCTCGGAGTTACAATAGAGATGTAGGTCTCGAAATCCACTACTGAAATCCAATATACACTAGTCAAATACTATAATATGTGTATTGTACGCATCTTTGAAAAACTCCAAAATCTGAATGAATTACATGCAAAATCTTTTCTAAACCGCAGCGGAAATGCGTAACTCACGGCATAACTGACGGACGCTCATTTAAAATAATAATATATGTCCATATATGTTTTCTTAAATACACGTTCCGTCGTTTCCAAAATATCCCAAAAGGTTTTCCTTTAAAAACGTTCGTGTCGCTCATGGACACGTAGGAAATAGCGAGACTATAGCTCCTCTTGAAAACCCTTTTGGTAATCTTCTAATCCATGTAGAGTACTCAGGTACTGTCCTCAGATCAGTCCTGTTTGGCTACTACATAATATAGCGCCCAACATGAAAACAAGGCGCACAAAAGCAAAATCAGCCTCAAAAGGCGTATTCAATAATCGCATGTGTTTGGTGCGCATGGAAATCAAATCCAAATACAGGTGCCACATTACGCATAAAGCAAAACTAAGTGCAACGAGTGTGCACAAAAGCATCTATCCACTGCAACGGTGTGCATGACAACAATATCCGGTTCACCTATTGTGCGTGAAAATAACATCTGGTGCATCAAATGCACGAAATACAATCAATAACTCAAACGCATAAAAAGCAATACCGAGTACACCAAAGTGTAAAAATCAAAAATCGTGTGCAACTATGTGCACAATATCCGTATCAATGCACTGCAAGCACATGTGAGCTATACCGAGTGCAAAAAAAATCAAATCATCCGTATGAAATCCATGAAATCATAAACATGTGTGGCCAAGGCACAAAGTCTACATCAAACGCAATAGGCATGTACAAATCGCAAATCAACACAACGGTGTATAAAATATATATCAGGTGCGATAACTATGCGCAAAATGTAAATACTCAGTTGGTGCTGCCATGGTGCACGAAATCAATATCAGGAAACTCGTCATCAAAACTCAAATCCAAGCGATATAAGCGTGACACTCGGATCACAAACGCAAATCGCATTAAATGACATCGATGTAAACCTCCTACAATGTCAGAAAATATCGGGCGCCTAAAACTAGCAGGGTAAGAACATCCGCTCGCCTTCTGCTCATGGCCTGGCGTTCTCTATCTCTGGGTCCTTATCTTCTCTATGGATTACCAATCTCGCAATCCATCGGCTCATCGGCCCTGTCAGGTGTGCTAACGGGAATGATTCCTCTCTAGCACTTCTCTAGTCAACTCCCGATCAATCATCATGACCACTCGTAAGGCGGCACGTTACGGGCGTCGGTCTCTAGTCCTTTGAATACACGTGACACATCTGATCCTGGGTGCAAATTTCATTGCAGCAGTGTCCTGGAAGGAATCCTGCTCAGGGTCTCTTCCGATCTTGCCTATGCCGAACTGTACGGAGGCTGGTACTCTTACATAATCCTTTATCGTTTTCTGGACATCTGCGCGTTCCGCACACAACTCTTCGGAAACTGACCGTATCCCAACGCCTCTGTAACCATATCAGGTCTCTAGTCTCGACGGGGAGTAATAACAGCTCATCAGCGTCTCGCACAAACTTCTGGTTCCACTCGTCTTTATCATCTCTTACTATGACGTCACGCCACGCTATCTGCGCACTGCAACTGTTCTCAGCCACGGTCAATCCGAAGTCTCTTGCACGGACTCAAAATCTCGTGCTCTGTAGTTTCATCACTCTGTAGAAGATATCTGGCCGAACACGTCCTCCGGAACTTGTCCCAACCATCGGAGGAATACTCAATACTCGTCCGTTCTCGATCAACTCACAACGCCTCTGGGTGAGGTCCTCTATCCTAAGCCGGTCAGCTTGCTGGTCTCTTATCACATGATATCCGGACGATGTCAAACTTTTCGATCGAGTCATCAAGTTCCCTAAATTTCCCGAAGGCTCAGCACCTGAGCACAGTCTAAAAATATCTGGTACATACCACAGCACCTCTGGACCAGCCGTAGAAGGGCAAACCCAAGCCTCACTGATGGCACTGCTAAACTGCCACAAACCCTAAGGTTCAAAGCGGTTCCATGGTCATCATGTCGAGTTAGGGTTTCATTCTTCTAGAGGGTCCACAGAATTACCTTGCATGTTCCTCCGAACACTTTAAACTTGGGAAAATGGGTTTCTGACATTCGTTCGAACCTTTTTGCTTCCCCTATAGAACATGTGAAAATTCTTCGCCCGCATGCTAATCAATGCCTCAATCCTCCGGGAAAGGGGATATATCGGCGGTCATCACTGGATCGGTCTACTCTAGGTCTGACTAAGACTCTCAATACTGGAAATCTTCAACTCAACTGGGCCTGCGTCGGCGCATCAATCTGACGAATCACCTTTGTCTCTCAAATCGGGGTAGACTAGCTATCATCTGTCGCATTTCTTCCTGAAAGCTCCGGCGATCTTAGCTCGTAAGCTCTGGAAGTGACATCCCATCATCTCAGCAACAGTTGGGTCACCTGTCTGCACGGTCGGCGACATCAAAATCTCTGAGGTGCACTGTACATCAACAGTACTCTCGCAACTGGCAGCTCTAACAATTGTTAGTTGTATGTATGCTCTAGAGGCCAGTATTGTACAGATGATGTATATTCTATTGGATGCTTGGACATATATAGAGAGGACTTTCTTGCTCGATATGATAGTATGCTATCTGGTTGCTCTTTTTCTTAACATGTATACTTGTCTCTTTATACTGTCATATAGTTACATATTGGTAAAGCCCTTAGGATGTGTACTTGACTACCTGGACTATGATGCGGATCATACTAGTGGGGACATGGTAGTCCATAAGTACATCCTTTAAGGTCCCTAGTCGTGGGTGTATCGAGACGGGGCATCGATATACCAGAGTAGACTAGCGTATACGCTTCTCGACCCATGAGATGGGCGATGGATGATCCTGTATCCATTGGTGTTTGACATCAGAGATGGTATACGGGTGCTCAGTGGAGACTGGGTACACTGGACGGACTCGCCGAGAATTCCCAGATGGTATTATACCTCACGTCAGATGGCAGTTCTCTGGTGACACTTGTGCAGGTTAGTCTATAGACCCGAGATCGTCATAGAGTCTTGTGTGATTCCCACTGTGCTTTGATTTCCACCTTACCATGTCCATGAGGGCGTGCAAAACGGTGGTTTTTGGGGACAGTCCCGAGTCACATGGAGGCAATGAGCGATAGGAGGGGTTTCGTCTCTCCCGGTATTGGGGGTTGATGTTGCGCTGTGCTCGATTGGCCATAACAGGGAAGTCCCTGGCCAGGGCAGATTTAGAGATTTACTGGAAAGTGTTACCAGTAGTTTCTCGACCCGTTATGAGCCTCATATCGGCATGACTTATCGGTGTAAGTGCACGGCGGCGCCCCGGCCGTCAATCCAACGCCGGAATGCGGAAGCGGTGATTTACTTTAACTTTTTAAACCGGCACCACCGCGCACTAAAATCCCGGATCGAGCCATTAAACTAGTCCTAGCTATCAAGAGAAGGGGTAGAGAGATAAACCGAGTGATCCGTGTCCTCCGGTCTTCTCGTCGTCGTCTCGATTTCCCGCGGAATGTCCGGTCTCCACCTCCTCGCCGGAAGGGCACCACGTCGCCGGCTTCATTTACGGGCTCCCACCTCTGGACCGAGGCAACTCGGGCACGAAGTTGGCGAGCCGACGTGCCCAAGATTTTCTGTAGAATACGTGTAGTGCTCTATGTCTCATTTAGGTTGTGGAGGTTGCCATTTGGTGGAGGAAATGATATGAAGTTTGGAGATGGAACTTGTGGGAATTTTGCAAAGCCAAATGAACAAGAACCCACACTAAAAATATTGGACAACCCACCCCCTTCTTTGGCCGGCCACTATGAGAGGAGATGGAGAATGATAGTGGAGTCAATGAATGAAAAACAATGAGCCTACTTCATGCAAGAGAGAGAGAAGGTTATCATCATGAATCATCATCACTAGCAAAACCAACACACCAAACCCACCATCACGACCCTCCATCATAACTTACAAAAGTCAAGTCATCATGGAGTCAAAACAAGTCAATGGATGGTGCACCATCATGAAAACCATCATGATGCAACTATATGCAAAGAGAACCCTCCATAATGCTTATTTGCACAAATGCAAATAAGCCCTCCCCCACCAAACTTCGGCCAATGAAAGATATAAAGAATTATGGCCGAAACAGAAAGCAAACTGGCAACTCCAAAAACTGATCCCGTAATGACTTACAAGAAAACTCCGCTACTGTGTATACACACCCGCATTTGTACTCCGACCGAAATACAAATGCAATGAGACAAAATCTATACTGTACTATACTAGGATCCGGCTTAAACCAAAGCCCGCTAGTATTATCCTTCCGATCCTGATCCATGCAGTACCGCATGTATCTGATCGAACACTGCCATATCTCCATACGGCCTCTACAGAGTTTCGCCCGAAAACTTGAGCAACTGAATGTGGGGGACTCTAAAGACTCGTCAATACTATGGCTGTGGATTTAACCACTAGCACGTCAGAGGTATTAGCCATACGTGACGGGCTACCAGCTATTGACCAAAAGGGACGTCGATGAGCGAACTCATCCTGACACCCTACTGAGCCTGTCAGTGACAATATCCGTACAGTCCGGTCCGTTTGTCTATGAACATCGCATGGCGGGCCTAGGGGGTTGGTAAAAGTTAGACCCCCAAAAGAGGTACAAGTCGTGTCGGAGTGTAGCCCAGAACACCCTGAGATACTACTGGAATACCTACCAGTAAATCTCCTGCCTCGGCCGAGGGCTTCGTGTAATGGCTCTCCTAGACATAGCGCGACCTCACCCCCAATACCGGGAGAGACGAACCCCTGAAGATCCGCTCGCTGTCTCCATGTGGCTCGGGACTGTACCCAACTAAAACCTGTTTGCACGTCTCCTTTGAGCGTGGTAGGGTAGTAATCAAAGTACAGTAGGAACGCACACGAGACAAATGACGATCCTTAGGTCGATGAACTAACCTGTACACATGTCACTGTTCATACTATAATATAGCAGTATTGTACTCCCCATTTTTATTCATTTTATAAGTAAACAGGTACTCTTGACGCACGTTTGTTGCATATTACATGATACAGGCTCTTGGATACGAACACCGTGAAAAAGACGAAAGTTGATACAGAAAAGGGACTTTTGACCAACAAGTAGATGGATCCTACTCAAACCTAGACGAAGAACAATTCATAAGGCAATGCATGTCCGAAATGTTAAAGGAAACGGTTAAAAGACCACTACAAATTTCACTGAAGATCTGAAGAAGACTAAGAAGCCAAACAAAGAAAAGTTGTGAAGAACTAAGAAGCCCTAACAACCAAGATGCAGCCCAGAGAAGTTGGTGAGCTGAGCTCACCCAAGGACCGCGGAACCGTGGCCCAAGCCAACAAATGCCGCGGTTCTGCGGCCGTATGGTGCCCGTGTCGGTGGAAACTTTTGCTGTCGGTGTGTCGGTGCAGGTGTTGGGATTTTCCGTGGGCATATCTGTAAAATCATGTGTACGAGAATCTGTAACCCTAGCTTCCCTGTTTACCTATAAATTGTAATCATAAATCTGTAAAATGGATGCCTCGTTTCAATCAATAAAATTCAGAATTGTTGGGAGAAAAAAAAGCATCATTTCTGTAAGTGTTTTTATTTTAATTCATGCCTTAGTGTTAATTCATTTCTTGCCCTAGCTATCTAGTATAATTCTTGCAGTACAGTAATCATATCACTTGCCTTAGTTAACTTAGTGTAGCACTTTTTAATCTGCAGTAGATAAGTAATTATTTTGGATCTAAACAAAACACATTAAACATAACAAGAAAAAAAATGTCATTTTTAGAAGATCCCCTAATGAGCGAGTAAAATCATCGCTTGTTAGGGTTAGGAACAAGGGAGGGATTGAGAGAGGAATATCTCTCATCTCCTTCAATGCCAATAAATTTTCATAAGTAGAACTTCATGCACGCATGCATGATCCGCTCCCTACGGCACCCTACCTACGAGGTAACGGTGAACCGTAGTATAAAGGGCCGGACATACATAACGTCCATGAAGGTTATAGCAATTAATAGGAAAGGACGGACAAGGATCTAGAGGAAGAAACTTCGTTTCTTCCCAATCATCCTAATCGCCTTTGCTAATAATTGTTATGACTTCTAAAGAGTTTTAATCAAAAGGCGTTGAAAGAGGTGACAATATTAATCTTATCAACCCTACCTTAAACCTAATCCTAACAAGTTCTTTAATATCGTATAAATTAGTTTTAAATCAATCAACAAAAACCAAACCACCATCGGAATCAACTCGTAAAAACACAAATCAGAAAATTACACATCTCTGTGGATCGACCCGTACTCACCGGCTAGCTGCAAAGCGACGCCGTTTCTGATTACGGTTAACAAGTATTTTTGGACAAAATCAAATTGCGCCGTTGCCGGGGATGGCGTAAAATTTCTTTTGTGTAATTTCGGGTTGATATAAATTTTAAAAATTATAAAAATCTGAAAATATAAAAAAGTACAAAAACATTTTATCGATTTTTATCTGTTTGAAGAGTTTTATGGTTTGAATCTTGCAGGAACAGCGAAGAATTCCGAATCTGGAAATTTACAGAAAGTTAAACAGAAAAGTGAACATCAGAACAGAAGAGAAATTAGATAACAGAGCAGCAGAAGGATTTTCAGAGCCTGATCTTTTCACCAGACCGCGGAACCGCGGCCAAGGAGCACCCCAGACAGCGGAACCGCGGCCACTTAGCCTCTTCAGCACCTCTGGTTTAGTGGGTTAGTTCTCTCCTTCTCCCCTCTGTCAACCTCCATATATCTCTCTGTAAAAACTTTCTGTAGGAATTCTTTGCCCTAAAAAAAAAAATTTCTTCTTCCCCCTTCTAAATAACAGATTTTCTGCAGGTTTCTTTGCGCCGCGCTAAAAATTTGATTGCAAGTGAATTTTATTGTTTTGCATAGTTTAATCGGATTTTAAGGGGCTAATTGACCAAACTCAGATTGGGTGTGGATTTCATCACCCTTCCCAGGACCCCAGAAAACACTTAAAGCATTTGCATTGACCACAATTATTTAAAAAATATTAGACTCAGCCCTAAGGACGTCGAGCTCAATAGGAAAAAGCACTAGTATAGGCATCGACCGTTTATCCTAACTGACCTTGCGGTGTCTAAGCAAGTGTGTCTAGGCTAGTGGTTATTAATTAGGCCCACTATTGTGGTTCCTTCCCACTTACCTGGCACTTATCTGGCCGAAATTGTCGGTGAAGAGGCGGTTTGAGGTCCTATTTCTAGCCCTAGTTAGGAGCTGTCTAGCAGACCTAGGAGACCCTAGATCTAGGCCTGATTGTGCATGTGTGGTTGATACATTTGTGTCACAAGTCCCTTTTCAAAACCTCTTTGCAAACATTCTCACATAAAAAAAAAGATAAATCTTTTCAAAACTTGCAACTTGTCGCTAAGAAAACTTGCAACTCACTTCCACCACTTCCCTTCACTGACGTTATCTTACCTCCACTTTCTGTCTTTCTTTTTTTTCTGACTACACTACCCCTTTAGTGTATGTCACTTTGGACTAGGGATACTAACGCCCGATTAGTCCGTGTTTCGTTGGTACCGACCGACAAACCTTTCGACACCGAAGTCGACATTCCATCCACTTTCTTACCTACACTTTCAAATTCTTTCACCGAAGGCATGTCGGGATTCAACCCCAACAATACCTTACCGAAGGGAAGGATTCCACCTCCGTTAGGTGCAAATATCCCGAACCAACCGCCTGTTGAAGCGCCCACACGAGTTACGCTCCAGGATCTCTTTTACCCCGTCCGCACGTCTTTACCTACCTGTCTTTCACCCCCACCGGCAAATGGGCACAATTTTGAAATAAAACCACATTTCATCAATATGCTGCCAAAATTTCATGGTTTGGAATCTGAAGATGCGTATATTTTTATCAATAAATTCCAAAATGTGTGCGCTATGATGAAAACAACCCAATTAAGTGATGACGCTATAAGGCTAAGGGCCATTCCTTTCACCTTATGTGACCTAGCCGAGAAGTGGCTATACAGCACCGCATCACATTCCATTAGAAATTGGGACGAGTTTGTGAAAGCTTTTCTAAAAAAGTTCTATCCTCATCACAAAACTGCCAGAATCCGCAATGAAATAATTCAATTCTCACAACTTCCTTCCGAACCATTTTGGAAGTGCTTCGAGAGATTTAAGGACCTACTCGTTCAATGCCCTCATCATGGGATCGAAAGTTGGCAACTTTGCCAAACATTATACGAGGGATTGAACTCGGCAACGAAGCAGTTGCTAGAAACCAAATGTCAAGGTCATTTTCTCTCCAAGTCTAGTGACGAAGCGTGGCAGTTTCTTGAGGATCATAGTGATCAAACAATTCAGTGGGAGAGTACCAAGACCACATCATCTTCTTCTAGTGGTCAATCTAGGGCAGGCATACATCAAGTTGAGATGTCGATTTCTATGAAGGCCGAGATGGCCGCTCTTACGAAAAAGCTAGAAGCGATTGAGACCAAAATCTCATCGCCTTCTCCTGCCCCTGTTATGCCTCCACGAACTGTTTGTGCTTGTTGTGCGGATCCATCGCACCTAACCGAAGAGTGTCCTTATAATTCATCTACTCAAGGACAGGATCAAGTCAATGCTGCATTTCAGCAACGACAAAGAAACGATCCGTACTCTTCGACATACAATCCGGGGTGGTGGAGTCACCCAAATTTCGCTTGGAACCAAAATCAACAATTCCAAGGAAATAACAATTTTCAAAGACCTCCTCCTCCACAACAACAACAAGCACCTTCACAAACTCAATTTCAACAGCAACCTTACCCTAATCAGGTGAACAATTTTGTGCCTAACAATGCTTACCAGCCAAACAATTATGTTCAACCTAATAATGATAAGGTTAGCTCGCTCGAAAGAAGTCTAGATGCGTTCCTTAAGCAATCTACACAGTCTACAGCAAGACTAGAGACTTCTATTCAATCTTTGGTGCAAAACAGTGCCTCACACGATCAAAGCATTAAATCTATTGAGGCACAAATTGCACAACCCAATGCAGCTTTGAGCGAGCGCGAAAAAGGAAAACTCCCGTCTCAACCACTGCCCAACCCCGGTCACGCACATGCTGCATATCAACAGCAGAATCATAACGTAAATGCTGTGACCACGTTGAGATCGGGAAAAGTGTTGCAAAACAATATGGGTATTAATAATGACACCCCTGCCGGTGGCCCTTCTTCATCATCTTCACCTACTTCTTCTTCAGAGCCTATTCTCCACCCTTCACACGGCTCTACTTCTTCTAGCTCGAACGGACCCATTTCTCACAACACGAACACATCTACATGGGGTGCCGTTACAACTCGACAATCTGATCCGCAAAAATTAGACTCAACCACCTTTCAAAATGTTCCTTTTCCTAATCGGTTGAGATCCAATAAACCAACTCCACAGATGGAAAAGATTGTAGAGTTGTTCAAACAGGTTAGCATAAATATCCCTCTTTTGGATGCAATCCAACAAGTTCCTTCATATGCAAAAATTTTAAAGAACTTATGCACCAAAAAGAGGAAGTCGCAAGTGCCAAAGAAAGTTTTTGTGGCTAGTGCTATTAGTGATGCTCTTGTCAATTCTTTACCCCCAAAGCAAAAGGACCCCGGGTGTCCGACCATTTCGATAACAATTGGGGACAAGAACATCAATAGAGCACTATTAGATCTTGGTGCGAGTGTCAATTTGCTACCCTATTCTGTGTACGAGCAATTGGGCGTTGGAGAGCATAAGCCCACTCACTGTACTCTCCAAATGGCCGACCGGTCAATCACTCATCCTAGGGGAGAGCTGGAGGATGTGTTAATTAGAGTAGGGGATTTCATTTTTCCCGTTGACTTTACTGTGATGGATACACAACCTGTCGCTAACCCCCGGAATCAAATTCCGGTAATACTTGGTCGACCATTTCTGGCAACTTCCAACGCAGTGATCAATTGTCGTAATGGTTCAATGAACCTATCCTTCGGCAATATGATAATTGAGCTCAATATTTTTAAGTTGGGAAGTCAGCCGGCTGAGCCTAATGCTAGCGTACTCGATGTTTGCTCGATCAATGAGATCGCGGAGGAGGACTGTGAGTTCGAGAATTTTTTGTTCGATCACAGCAATGTTAACGCCACTAGTGCGTTCCTCCTAGAATCCAACACAGCTTTCACGGCAAATAACGATTTTGAGTGTTTTACCTTCGTTGACGACTTTGAAGACTCATCACCTGAATTGGAGTCTTTTGCTTTTTCGGATGAGTTAGTTGAACCATCCGACTCTGTTGCGCTCACTCGATTCGAACCTTTGATGGAATCCTTCGAGTTTGAAACAGTTACCCCATTGTTACCATCTATTGTTTCACCTCCTAAACTCGAATTGAAGCTTTTGCCGTCGCACCTAAAATATGCTTATCTTGGTGATAATGAGACCTTACCATTCATTATATCGGCCTCTCTAGCTCTTGAGCAAGAGAAGGCTCTTTTGATGGTCTTATATAATAATCGGCAAGCTTTCGGCTGGTCTATGGCGGACATTAAGGGGATTAGTCCCCTCATAGTCGAACATCATATACACTTGATGGATGATGCCAAGCCGGCAAGGGATCCACAAAGACGCCTCAACCCCATCATGAAAGAGGCTGTTAAGAAGGACATTGTCAAGTGTCTGGATAGTGGTATCATTTACCCTATCTCGGATAGCCAATGGGTTAGCCCAATCCACGTTGTGCCAAAGAAATCGGGCATCACGGTCATTACCAATGAGGCAAATGAGTTAATTCCCACTCGCACCCAAACTGGGTGGCGAGTCTGTATAGACTATAGGAAACTCAATGCCGCGACAAGGAAAGACCACTTTCCTTTACCTTTCATTGACCAAATGCTCGAGCGATTGGCAGGGCACGAGTTCTATTGCTTTCTAGATAGCTATTCCGGTTACAACCAAGTCCCCATCGCCAAAGAGGATCAAGACAAGACAACATTTACTTGTCCCTTTGGCACTTTTGCTTATCGTCGCATGCCCTTTGGGTTATGCAATGCACCCGCGACATTTCAGCGGTGTATGATGGGGATCTTTTCAGACATCGTTGAAAAGTTCTTGGAGATCTTTATGGATGATTTCTCCATCTTTGGCGACTCCTTCGACGAGTGTTTACGGCATCTTGACGCTGTTCTTACCCGCTGTAGGGATAAGAACCTAACGTTGAATTGAGAGAAGTGCCATTTCATGGTACGAGAGGGCATTGTCTTAGGACATGTCATCTCGCAAAACGGCATCGAGGTTGATAGAGCTAAAATCGAAGTGATTTCTAACCTCCCTCCCCCTAAATGCGTCAAAGACATCGGCCACGCCGGTTTTTACAGACGGTTCATCAAGGACTTTAGCAAGATCGCTAGACCCTTGACTCTCTTACTGGCCAAGGACACAACATTTGCTTTCGACTCCACATGCATTGAAGCATTCGAGTCTTTGAAACATTCCCTCATCTCTGCGCCCATTCTTTCATCTCCCGACTGGACGCACCCTTTCGAAATCATGTGCGACGCATCAGATTTTGCCATTGGCGCTGTTCTTGGACAGCACATTAATAAAATGCCGCACGTGATTTATTATGCTAGCCGAACACTAAATGAGGCCCAACTAAACTACACAACAACAGAGAAAGAGTTTTTATCTGTTGTGTTTGCACTTGAAAAATTTCGGCCTTTTTTAATTGGCTCTCCAGTCGTTGTATATACTGATCATTGAGCTCTTCGCCACCTTTTTGCGAAGAAGGATGCTAAGTCAAGGCTCATACGTTGGTTCATTTTACTACAAGAGTTTGACCTTGTCATAAAGGACAAAAAAGGATGTGAAAACGTAGTAGCTGATCACCTATCACGACTTCCTTCTTCGCCCACGCTTGATCTTCCAATCACTGATGTTTTTCCCGACGAGCAACTCTTGACCGTTTCTTGCGAACCATGGTTCGCCGATATTGTAAACTACTTAGCCACCGGCCCTAAAGATTGGTCGAAACAGGATAAACTACGATTTTTGTCCCAAGTAAAGCATTTTTACTGGGATGAACCCTATCTTTTTAAATACTGTTCCGACCAAATCATTCGTCGGTGTTTATCTGAAAGTGAGGTCAAGAGCGTGCTGTCTTTTTGCCACGATCAAGCATGTGGCGGGAACTTTGGCCCAAAGAAGACAACCGAGAAAGTTTTGCAGTGTGGTTTCTATTGGCCACGACTCTTCAAGGATGCTTACGAATACTGCAAAACCTGCTCCTGATGCCAACACTTGGGCCGGATATCGCGGAGAAACGAAATGCCCCTCCAACCAATTTTGGTTGTGGACATTTTTTATGTTTGGGGTATAGATTTCATGGGACCATTTCCTAACTCTTTTGGAAATGTGTATATTCTTTTGGCCGTTGACTACGTTTCAAAGTGGGTCGAGGCTGTACCCAGCCGAACGAACGACAACAAGGTTGTCGTTCGATTTCTTAAAGAACACATCTTTTCTCGATTTGGGCACCCTCGGGCGATAATAAGTGATAATGGTTCTCATTTTTGCAATAGGACTTTCGAGTCCTTAATGCGCAAATACTCTATCACCCACAAGCTGTCAACTCCATATCACCCCCAAACATGTGGGCAAGCCGAGGTTTCAAATCGGCAAATCAAGCAAATCCTGGAGAAAACGGTTTCTAAAAACCGTAAAGACTGGTCACTTAAACTGATTGATGCACTATGGGCCTTCCGTACTGCATATAAGACTGATCTCGGTATGTCTCCTTACCGGCTTGTTTACGGGAAGGCTTGCCACCTCCCAGTAGAGATTGAGCATAAAGCATTTTGGGCTATCAAAGAGCTGAATTTATCTTTAGGAGATGCGGGCAGCAATCGAAAGCTGCAATTGAATGAACTAGAAGAGCTGCGGGATGAGGCATATGATAATTCCATAATTGCTAAAAACCGAGCTAAGGTGTTCCACGATAAACACCTTTTGCGAAAAACTTTTGAACCTGGTCAACAGGTTTTACTCTATGACACTCGGTTAGATTATCACCCCGGCAAGCTCCGTTCTAGATGGAGAGGGCCTTTTGTAGTCCGCAACGTTTATCCGCACGGTGCGGTTGATCTTGAAAATCCTGAAGACGGCACCTTATTCAAAGTGAATGGGCATCGACTGAAACCGTTCTTCACAGCGGACCCATCGGAGGAGCTCCTGTTTTTGCAGGAGCCGATTTACACTGATTGATCCTCCTCCACTTTCACCCCCAAATTTCTAATCAATTTTCGAAAACTTTATTTCAAATAACTTTAGGGGTATGTATCATTTGTAATAATGTGAATAAACAGGGAATGCCGACATCTTGACCCTCTTGGTTTAGTATGACAGTGAGGACACTGTCAAGTTCGAGTTTGGGGGTATGCTCGGTACGTCTTCTTCCTTCACATTCATTTGTACATATTTGCATATTTATTTGAAAACCTATAAAAATTGAAAAAAATTTCAAAAAATTTATAAAAAAATATTGTATTCAATTTTGGCCATATTTAACTTGAGTTTGAAAAATAGGTTAACTAGCTACGAACAACTAGATCTTAGACTTGGTAAATTAAAAACCCTAAAATAACCTTCTTTAAAGATTAACGGTAGAAATTATATGTCTTTGTAGTTTATTTAGAAATAGGCAAATTTTGAGTTCACTTTTTGGGCTAAGTTGAAATAAAGGAAAAATATTGATATTCTTATTAGAGTATAAGTTGAAAAATAATTCCTGGCTTAAGTATGGATTCTAAAAATGTATACCCAACAAATTGCACGATCACGCACCTTGAAACTTGGAATTGTAGAAGAGACCTTGAAATGCTCTTGTCTAAAGTCCTTAGTACAATGAAAATGAAAAAAAAAATACAAGTGTGAATAAAGAATAAAAAAATGGACACTGGTTTTTCTAATTACTTAAGGCTGCAAAAATAGAAAAAATATTTAGCGAGGGTGGTTCATCACCTAGTGCCTTAGACCAACTGGTTTGTGAGTCACTGCTAAAGCCTTGGGTGTTGCAAAACTAGGATGTACGCTTTAAAACGCTAACGCATTTTGTAATCGGTCGTTGGTACCTCAAAAAGTATTAACGGTCGCATGAAGGATGTGTAAGCGAAATTCACCAATTAATAAGTACTTAGGACAACGGACAAGGGCATGATTGCTTGATTTGAATTTCCAAGTGTAGGGGTGATCTATACACACATGTGGGGATATGTAATTAGAGTTTAGATAAGAGAAAGGAATGAAGAATAAAACTTATATCTTTAGTAGAATTGATAGAAAAATTCCTAAGTGGAGATGGAACCCTAAAAGGAAAACCTAAGAAATGCCGAAAGCTAAGTGATTCTATAAAACATATATAATCTTAAGTTAAATTATGAGGAAGTGTGAAGAATATGGGTGGAAAGTTTATGAGTCGATGATAATAGAATTCTGTGTTAGAAAATCTAATTGGAGAATTATTGTCGAAAGAGCCAAATTGATAGGATTTTCTGGGTGTAATCCGCCGAAAACCCTCAGGAGACAACACTCCTCCTACTAGGGACACCTAGAGGTTTAACGGCTTGTTTCACGAGCTCAGTGCAATCGCGTTTCCCAGCGAAAGTGCGGTTAGCTTTTATTGAGAATAAAATAATAAGTTTGCTCGAGGACGAGCAAAAGATAAGTTTGGGAGTATTTGTTTATACTATAATATAGCAGTATTGTACTCCCTATTTTTATTCATTTTATAAATAAACAGGTACTCTTGACGCACGTTTGTTGCATATTACAGAATACAGGCTCTTGGATACGAACACAGTGAAAAAGACGAAAGTTGATACAGAAAAAGGACTTTTGACCAACAAGTAGACGGATCCTACTCAAACCTAGACGAAGAACAATTCATAAGGCAATGCATGTCCGAAATGTTAAAGGAAATGGTTAAAAGACCACTACAAATTTCACTGAAGATCTGAAGAAGGCTAAGAAGCCAAACAGAGAAAAGTTGTGAAGAACTAAGAAGCCCTAACAACCAAGATGCAGCCCAGAGAAGTTGGTGAGCTGAGCTCACCAAAAGGCAGCAGAACCGCGGCCCAAGCCAACAAATGCCGCGGTTCCGCGGCCGTATGGTGCCCATATCGGTGGAAACTTTTGCTGTCGGTGTGTCGGTGCAGGTGTTGGGATTTTCCGTGGGCATATCTTTAAAATCATGTGTGCGAGAATCTGTAACCCTAGCTTCCCTGTTTACCTATAAATTGTAATCATAAATCTGTAAAATGGATGCCTCTTTCCAATCAATAAAATTCAGAATTGTTGGGAGAAAAAGAGCATCATTTCTGTAAGTGTTTTTATTTTAATTCATGCCTTAGTGTTAATTCATTTCTTTCCCTAGCTATCTAGTATAATTCTTGCAGTAGAGTAATCATATCACTTGCCTTAGTTAACTTAGTGTAGCTCTTTTTAATCTGCAGTAGATAAGTAATAATTTTAGATCTAAACAAAACACATTAAACATAACAAGAAAAAAATGCCATTTTTAGAAGATCCCCTAATGAGCGAGTAAAATCCTCGCTTGTTAGGGTTAGGAACAAGGGAGGGATTGAGAGAGGAATATCTCTCATCTCCTTCAATGCCAATAAATTTTCATAAGTAGAACTTCATGCACGCATGCATGATCCGCTCCCTACGGCACCCTACCTACGAGGTAACGGTGAACCGTAGTATAAAGGGCCGGACATACATGACGTCCATGAAGGTTATAGCAATTAATAGGAAAGGACGGACAAGGATCAAGAGGAAGAAACTTCGTTTCTTACCAATCATCCTAATCCCCTTTGCTAATAATTGTTATGACTTCTAAAGAGTTTTAATCAAAAGGCATTGAAAGAGGTGACAATATTAATCTTATCAACCCTACCTTAAACCTAATCCTAACAAGTTCTTTAATATCGTATAAATTAGTTTTAAATCAATCAACAAAAACCAAACCACCATCGGAATCAACTCGTAAAAACACAAATCAGAAAATTACACATCTCTGTGGATCGACCCGTACTCACCGGCTAGCTGCAAAGCGACGCCGTTTCTGATTACGGTTAACAAGTATTTTTGGACAAAATCAGTCACCAGGGAACTGCTATCTGACGTCTGGTATAATCCCAACTAGCAGATTCCCAGCGAGTCCTGTCCGGTGTACTCATAACCCAATGAGCACCTGTATACATCTTAGGTGAACCAACTGACACCAGTGGCTTGTGAGACCGGCCACCGTCCCTCGTCGGGGTCTCGACAGTATACACTAGTCTACTCTGGAGTATCGATGCCCTGTCTCGAAACTCCCACGACTAGGGACCTTTTAAGGATGTGCTTATAGACTACCAGCTCCCACGTACATGATCGCCCTCATACTCTGGCAGTCAAGCATGAATCCTAGGGGCTCTATCAACGTGTAATAGCGACCTATCTGGTCACCTAAAGCAGTACACGATGATAAAGATAAACCAGATAGCATATTATCATCTCGAATAAGACTGTCCTACCGGCATAGGTCCTCCCTCATTCATTGCAATCACGTGCCTGTGATCCAATAATTGACTCGGAGGGCACTATATCCAACAATCTCCGACTTGCACTCAAGGCTAATTATTGCGATGTCGCATACTCACAGCCCGTGTGATACCGAACACCCAACTCCTCTACTAGTCAGTCCCACAAAGCTCGTTTGCGAAACTATTGCGTTCGAGGAAAAGCCTCAGTAAGTGGATCCGCTTTGATGTTTCTTTCTATGTCTCTTTATATCTCAAGTTCGCGGAGAATGCCATCTCCCGAAATGAGCAATACATGTCTTAGAATGTGTCTGGATGTCTGATGGGACCTAGCTCATAAACGAACTCCAAATCCAAACTTCTTAGACTGTATCATCAACTGAACTTAATCAGTATCCTGCGCCATGCCTCCCTCAGTATCTGCTTGGATCACCTTCTAAAATACTGCCCCTCGTCAGAAGGAAAACTATAACTCTGACAACCTCCCTGTCGTCCAAGTCACCTTGGAAGCCTGGAATGATGACTGTCTCCCGAATGAAGCTGTCGTTATCATATCCCTAGAACATCCACTTATGTTCTAAAACTGCCTTCGACTGTTTCTCCAGGATTGGATCAATGTCAACTTATTGCATCTAGTGCAAAAACAACATCTGGTGTGGTACTTGACATCTCATGATTGACTTAATTGCCTAAGCAAGTGATCTGCCAATCATGCACATCCTTTTCCCCTTTAGTCTGTAAGACACCTTTAGAGAGGGCGACTCCATCACCTGCAGGTACACTACCGTGCCAGGAGTCGTCCATTCTAAATACTCTTAGAATGCTGTCTAAGTACCCTTAATTGGGAAACCACCCAAATCTTGATCTAAAACCATAGATCTAGTAACCAGTATGTCTGATATAATGTCCATGTCCCATGTGGAGAAACCACTGTGTGACGACCAAAGTATAACCGATCGTAGTATAGGAATATCACTTCCTACTTTGTGTATGTTATCCAAATACCAGGACATCACACCCTACTACCTTCTTAACAGATCCATCCCCTATTCTGATGAAGTCAAACCTATGACTGTCATGACAGAAATAGATGATCTATCTCCGCTTTCTCTGCTTTAGTCTATAAATAGACATAAGCCACTTATCCAACAATGCTTCCGCTGCTCCCACTGACTACGACAACCCTCTGGCAGAGTTATATAGACGTACACTTCTAAAGCTAGTTTAGAACAACGCTATACTCATCCTCCTGCCGGGTCTCACGGTCTGGAACAACAGCAATGGCAAGTCTGGGTAAACAAGAACTTCCCTGTCACTGTCCTTGAGCCTATCGGAGTACCTCTCGGGTGCCTGAAGTTACCCACCTTATCTGCGGAGTGGCAATGGAATGTCAAACGAGATTGAATCTTTAGGTTCCTATCAAATCTTCAGTAATCATTTGTGGTTCTGGAATCACTTCCAGTTCTACCATACTCCCACTACTGTTATCTGAAAAAATCCATTTTTATTAAAACTGTGGCGAGTCTAGAACAATATCACTATTGATCTTCCAGATGGTAGAAAGTCAACCCTCATCATAGCCTGGGTCAACCCACAAACTGCCATTACAGAAACGCGCCTTGAGTTATCCAAAGTCTGGTTTTAAGTATATGCCAAACAACTCCCCGTACCTTAACAATGTTAAGATATGAACTGTTCTATATCCAATACAGAAACAGAGGCACTGATTTAATTGAACCAGATTCAAATCATGCAGCTGTCTCCAATGCATGTCAACTAAATAGAAGGAGGCCGATCAGCGTTACTCAACTTAGGAATGCTTCCAATTATGAGTAACCTGAAAGAGAAGAAAGTTCTCTTAATCATTACTATCAACTGAATACCATACACAAGTATCTACATCTTCGATTACCTTGAAGAATCCCGATACTTGCAACACCTGGTTCTCTACTTTATTCATATACCTATAACTTCTCAAAACTCAGACCCTGTGTTTCAACGAAACACCTGTCTAAAAACTAGAGAAGTCATAAGTAAACTGAATGTAGTACGAGGACCATCCCCTCTGTCCTAATGGACACTGGACAATATACAATACTCTGTACAAGTCCCTTGAGTCTAATAACTCACTCCCTGTGTGTCGTAGGTTGAAAACTATACTTATGGTTAAGAAGAATTACACCGCTGTTTAATGCTCCTTACCTAACCATCAACTGATATAGGTAAATGTCATCGACATAATTTCAAAAAGGTATATCTCACTCTATAAAAATAGACGTACAGATATATCAATTTGAAATTGGTGCATTATAACGGATATTCAAAACCAAATATTCGCCGTCCGGCAAACAACCCAGGTGACTTCCTCAAATATCACCAATTACAACGAATTCCGATATAATGAGGATGATCACCTAATTCCCAATAACTTACTTCCACTCATCATCTGTAAAACCATACAGATGTGAGAATCAAACCTGGTAAATACATACCCTGGAGCAAGTGTTTAATTGGGTAATCAGTTTTCTTTTTACAGTACACAGTGAAACTGAAATATTGAAATGTTTCGATGGGGTATTCTGGTATTCCTAGTAATGCCTCTTCTAGATTCACAACTGTAATTGTATAAATCTTTGCCACCTCTCCAAATCCTTTCATATGTATTTAGTCATTACCTTCTGTACACCCCTTTAGGCCAAATGGTTTTCTTCCTTCCCTACCATTCGGCACCAGCCTATGGTTTGGAAGAAGACTATCCAATAAGCATAATGGGTGTACTGTCCCAATCCTAGGAACACTCGCAATGCGAGAGAAGGTGAAGATAAAAGACACCTGAATAAACCTTATTCCTATTTCTCTTGAACCAGAATCCATCCCTGAACTGGAACAAGTTCCTTTCGAGTTCGTATATAACCATACGATGGAATATCCAATAAAGTGTGGATCTTCGTAGTTATATGGAGTGTCTTGGAGAAATACAAAGGTGAAGTGGGAGTGGTAATGAAATACTTGGTTTAGTCGTGAATAGCAGTCGCAATTTACTTTGCTCTCCTTCTAATCCCTTTCTTTGTCTTTACATAATACCTTCTGTACACCGTTTAGGCTAATTGGTTTTTTTCATTCCCTACCATTCGGCACCTGCCTAAGGTTTGGAAGAAGACTATCCAATTTGCGTAATAGGTGTAATATCTCCTAAACCAAGGAGTACTCGAAACTTGAGAGAAGGTAAAAAGGAAAAGACAACTGAATAGTCCTATTCGTTTTCTCCAGAACCGGAAACCATCCTCGAACAAATTCCTTCGAGTTCGTATATAACCATACGAAGGTTTTGTCCAATGGAAGTGGATGTTCGTAGTAATACGGGGTGTCCTGGAGAAAAGGGTAAAAGTAGGAGTGGCAATGAGGTTTGCAACTCTGACAATCCAAAAGCCAGTGTTAAAGAAGGTTCGGTCAACTTGGTCACTGAGTCATAGTCTTAGGGTCGGGTCAATGGTCGCTGCCAGAAAGAGAGAGAATAGAAACACTCAGCGTGCACTCTAACCTAGATCAGAATGGTTACCAATTTATCTAATCTGGAAACCTCCCACTATACCGTCAAATTTTCCTCCAAACCTGAAAGAAGAATTAGTCGGGATCACCCGAGGAGTAAACCAGCTCATCAGTGGGAATCGGGATCCAACTATCATCGCATGATAACGTGACGGAATCCGCTCACGTTATCACACTCCAGAATGTATGTGCATGTAAGTGCACGGCGGCGCCCCGGTCGTCAATCCAACGGCCAAATGCGGAAACGGTGATAAACTTTAATTTTGCGAACTTAGCAAACCGGCACCACCGCGCACTAAACCCCGGATCGGGCCATTAAACTAGATCTAGCAAAGTAACAAGATAGGGAAGAGATATACCGAGTGATCCGAGTCCTCCGGTCTTCTCGTCATCGTCCCGATCTTCCGTGGAAACTCCGGTCGTCGCCTCCTTGCCGGAAGGGCACCACATCGTCTGTATCTTTTACGGGCTCCCACCTCAATGCCGAGGCAACTCGGGCACGAAGCTGGCAAGTCGACGTGCCCAAGATGTGCTGTAGAATGTAGTGTAGATCATGCTAGTCTCATTTGGGGTTTGTAGTTGCCTTGATGGAGGAATCAACAAGATATGAACTTGGGGATTTTTGGTAGCAATGAAAATAAGATGGATGATTAATTTCCCACACCAAATGAAATGAACCTCTCTCATTTTTCTTCTCTCCTCCAAATTGTGGCCGGCCATGCAATGTGATGGAAAATGGTGGAGGGCAAAACAAATACAAGAGGGAGGTAAGTGTAGGAAAAGCAAGAGGTGACCACATCATAAAGCTAAGAAACATCAACCATGCTTATCACTCCATACCCTTTCAAATCTCAATTAATGCACCATCATGGATGAAAGATGCTAAGCATATCATAATGAATATATTTGTAAGAAACCCCCTCCACAAATGTTATTTGCACAATTGCAAATAACCCCCTCAATAGGAAAAGTCCGGCCGGGAAAGAACAAAGGAAAACCGGCCGGAACGGAATGCAAACTGGCAACTCCAGAAAACTGGTCCCGTAATAAATTACAGGAAAACCCCGATACTGTGCATACACACCCGCATCTGTATTCCGTCCGGATACAAATGCAAAGAGACAAAATCTACACTGTACTAAACTAGGATCCGGCTTAAACCAAAGCCGGCTAGTAATGTTCGTCCGATCCTGATCCGTGCAATACCGCACGAATCTGATCGAACCCTGCCATATAACTATACGGCCTCTAGTACAAACCGTCCGATCCTGATCCGTGCAATACCGCACGTATCTGATCGGACCCTGCCATATCTCCATACGGCCTCTACAGCGTTTTGCCCGAAAGCTTGAGTAACTGAAAGTGTGGTGGACTCTAAAGACTCGTCAATACTATGGCTGTGGATTTAACCACTAGCACGTCATAGGTATAAGACAATACGTAACGGGCCACCAGCTATTGACCAAAAGGGACGTCGATGAGCGAACTCATCCTGACACCCTACTGAGCCTGTCAGTGACAATATCCGTACAGTCTGGTCCGTTCGTCTATGAGCATCGCATGTCGGGCCTAGGGGGTTGGTAAAAGTCAGACCCCCAAAAGTGGTACAAGTCGTGTCGGAGTGTAGCCCAGAACACCCTGAGATACTACTGGAATACCTACCAGTAAATCTCCTGCCTTGGCCAAGGACTTCGTGTAATGGCTCTCCTAGACACAGCGCGACCTCACCCCCAATACCGGGAGAGACGAACCCCTGAAGATCCGCTCACTGCCTCCATGTGGCTCGGGACTGTACCCAACTAAAACCTGTTTGCACGACTCCTTTGAGCCGTGGTAGGATAGTAATCAAAGCACAGTGGGAACTCACAGGAGACAAATGACGATCCCCAGGTCGATGAACTAACCTGTACACATGTCACCTGGGAACTGCTATCTGACGTCAGGTATAAGACCAACTAGCATGTTCCCGGCGAGTCCTGTCCGGTGTACTCATAACCCAATGAGCACCTGTATACATCTTAGGTGAACCAACTGACACCAGTGGCTTGTGAGACCGGCCACCGCCCCTCGTCGGGGTCTCGACTGTATACACTAGTCTACTCTGGAGAATCGATGCCCTGTCTCGAAACTCCCACGACTAGGGACCTTTTAAGGATGTGCTTATAGACTCCAGCTCTCACTTATATGATCGCCCTCATACTGCTGGCAGTCAAGAAAGAATCCTAGGGGCTCTATCAACGTGTAATAGCGACCTGTCAGGTCACCTAAAGCAGTACACGATGATAAAGGTAAACCAGATAGCATACTATCATCTCGAGTAAGACTGTCTTACCGGGATAGGTCCTCCCTCAATCATCGCAATCACGTGCCTGTGATCCAATAATTGACTCTGAGGGCATTATCTCCAACAATCTCCCACTAGCACTCAAGGCTAATTATTGCGATGTCGCATACTCACAGCCCGTGTGATACCGAACACCCAACTCCTCTACTAGTCAGTCTCATAAAGCCTGTTTGCGAAACTCTTGCGTTCGAGGAATAGCCTCAGTGAGTGGATCCGCCTAGATGTATCTTTCTATGTCTCTCTCTATATCTCAAGTTCGCGGAGAAAACCATCTCCCGAAATGAGCAATACCTGTCTTAGAATGTCTGGATGTCTGATGGGACCTAGCTCATAAATGAACTCCAAATACAAACTTCTTAGACTGTATCGACAACTGAACTTAATCAGTATCCTGCGCCATGCCTCCCTCAGTATTGCCTTGGATCACCTGTCCAAAATACAGCCCCTCGTCAGAGGGAAAACTATAACACTGACAACCTCCTTGTCATCCAGGTCACCTTGGAAGCCAGGAATGATAACTGTCCCCCGAATGAGGCTGTCGTTATCATATCCCTAGAACATCCACTTATGTTCTAAAACTGCTTCCGACTGTTTCTCCACGATTGGGTCAATGTCAACTTATTGCATCTAGTGCAAGAACAACATCTGGTGTGGTACTTGACATCTCATGATTGACTCAATTGCCTAAGCAAGTGATCTGCCAATCATGCACATCCCTCTCTACTTTAGTCTATAAGACACCTTTAGAGTGGGTGACTCCATTACCTGCAGGTACACTACCATGCCAGGAGTCGTCCATTCTAAATACTCTTAGAATGTTGTCTAAGTACCCAGATTGGGAAACCACCCAAATCTAGATCTAAAACCATAGACCTAGTAACCAGTATGTCTGATATAATGTCCAAGTCCTTTGTGTAGAAACCACTGTGTGACGACCAAAGTATAACCGATCGTAGTATAGGAATATCACTTCCTACTTTGTGTATGTCATCCAAATACCAGGATATCACACCCTACTACCTTCTCAACAGATCCATCCCCTATTCTGATGAAGTCAAACCTATGACTGTTACATCAGAAATAGATGATCTATCTCCGCTACATCTTCTTTAGTCTATAAATAGACATAAGCTACTTGTCCACCAATGCTTCCGCTGCTCCCACTGACTACGACAACCATCTGGCAGAGTCATATAGACGTACACTTCTAAAACTAGTTTAGAACGACGCTATACTCATCCTCCCGCCGGGTCTCGCAGCCTGGAACAACAGCAATGGTAATTGTGGGTAAACAAGAACTTCCCTATCACCGTCCTTGAGGCTACCGTAGTACCTCTCGGGTGCCTGAAGTTCCCACCATATCTGCGGAGTGGCCAATGGAATGTCAAATCAGATTGAATCTTTAGGTTCCTTATCAAATGTTCAGTAATTGTTTGCGGTTCTGGAATCACTTCCAGTTCTACCATACTCCCTCTACTGTTTTTGAAAAAATCCATTTTTAATAAAACTGTGGCGAGTCTAGAACAATATTACTATTGATCTCCCAGATGGTAGAAAAGCCAACCCTCATCATAGCCTGGGTCAACCCACAAACAGCCATTACAGAAGCGTGCCTTGAGTTATCCAGAGTCTGGTTTTAATCATAAGCCGGACAACTCCCCGTACCTTAACAATGTTAAGATATGAACTGTACTATATCCAATATAGAACCAGAGGCACTGATTTAATTTAACCAGATTCAAATCATTCAGCTGTCTCCAGTGCATGTCAACTAAATGGAGAGAGGCCGATCAGCGTTACTCAACTTAGGAATGCTTCCAATTATGAGTAACCTGAAAGAGAAGCAAGTTCTCTTTATCATTACTATCAACTGAATACCATACACAAGTATCTACATCTTCGATCACCTTGAAGAATCCCGATACTTGCTACACTTGGTTCTCTACTCTATTCAAATACCTATAACTCCTCAAAACTTAGACCCTGTGTTTCTACGAAACACATGTCTAAGAACTAGAGAAGTTAAAAGTAAACAGAATATAGTATGAGGACCAACCCCTCTGTCCTAATGGACACTGGACAACATATAATACTCTGTATAAGTCCGCCGAGTCTAACAACTCTTTCACTGTGTGTCGTAGGTCGAAAACTGTACTTATGGTTAAGAAGAATTACACAGCTGTTTAATGCTCCTTACCTAACCATCCACTGATATAGGTAAATGTCATCGACATAATATCAAAAGGTATATCTCACTCTATGAAAATACACGTACAGATATATCAATTTGAAATTGGTGCACAACAGCGGATATTCAAAACCATATATTTGCCGACCGGCAAACAGCCCAGGTGATCTCCTCAAATATCACCGATTATAACGAATCCCGATATAATGAGGATGATCACTCAATTCCCAATAACTTACTCCCACTCATCATCTGTAAAACCATACAGATGTGAGAATCAAACCTGGTAAATACATACCCTGGAGCAAGTGTCTAATCGGGAAATCAGTTTTCTTTTAACAGTACACAGTTGAACTGAAGCATTGAAATGTTTCGATGGGGTATCCTGGTATTCCTAGTAATGCCTCTTCCAGATTCACGACTGTAACCGTATAGTTCTTTGCCACCTCTCCAAATCCCTTTATATGTCTTTAGTCATTACCTTCTGCACACCCCTTAGGCCAAATGGTTTTCTTCCTTCCCTACCGTTCGGCACCAGCCTATGGTTTGGAAGAAGACTATCCAATAAGCATAATGGGTGTACTGTCCTAATCCTAGGAGCACTCGCAATGCGAGAGAAGGTGAAAATAAAAGACAACCGAATAAACCTTATTCCTATTTCTCCTGGACCAGAATCCATCCCCGAACTGGAACAAGTTCCTTTCGAGTTCGTATATAACCATACGATGGAGTATCCAATAAACTGTGGATCTTCGTAGTGATACGGAGTGTCCTGGAGAAATACAAAGGTGATTTAGGATTGGCGAAGAAATACTTGGTTTGGTCGTGAATATCAGTCGCATTTTACTTTGCCCTCTTACTAATCCCTTGCTTTGTCTTAATCTTAATACCTTCTGCACACCGTTTAGGCTAATTGGTTTTCTTCATTCCCTACCGGTCGGCACCAGCCTAAGGTTTGGAAGAAGACTATCCAATTTGCATAATAGGTGTACTATCTCCTAAACCAAGGAGTACTCACAACTTGAGAGAAGGTAAAAGGGAAAAGACAACTGAATAATCCTATCCGTTTTCTCCAGAACCGGAAACCATCCTCGAATTCCTTCGAGTTCGTATCTAACCATACGATGGTTTTGTCCAATGGAAGTGGACGTTCGTAGTAATACGGGGTGTCCTGGAGAAAAGGGTAAAAGTAGGAGTGGCAATGAGGTCTGCAATTCTGACAATCCAAAAGCCAGTGTAAAGAATGTTCGGTTAATTTGGTCTCTGAGTCATAGTCTAGGGTCGGGTCAATGGTCGCTGCCAGAGAGAGAGAGAAAAAAGAAACACTCAGCGTGCACTCTAACCTAGATCAGAATGGTTACCAATTTATCTAATCTGGAAACCTCCCGCTGTACCTCAAACTCTCCTGCAAACCTGAAAGAAGATTTAGTCGGGTCACCCGTGGAGTAAACTAACTCATCAGTGGGAATCAGGATCCAACTATCATCGCATGATAACGTGACGGAATCCGCTCACGCTATAACACTCCAGAAGGTATGCGCATATCTGGCAAGTTTCAGTTCTTTTGAAACTCCCGATGTGATTTCTGCCCCATGCTCTTATGGCCTTGACTATGGCCAACAAATCATAAGTCACATGTCAAGTTCTGCCCGTCATTCTCCAGGTTAATTTGAGCCCACCCGTACAAGCCCTTGACTTTGGCCAACAAGGCTATACGACTGCCCCAAACCAACGCATCTATCTATGCTACATATGAATAACCAACAGCTACCAAACACTGTGCCTTGACTTTGGCCAACAAACACAGCTTGAATACTATTGACTACCCATATGAAACGACGGAGGGCTACGAATGGTTTCTGGCGAAAACCTTTAACGTAATGAACTTGATATCGTTGAAGGAACGGATAGCTTTTTAGAAAATATAGTGACGAAAACCTTTACTAAAGAGGTCACTCCCGGTGAAGGGATCTCGGCTCTTTCCCTGTAGAATGGGGTGCAGGATATTCCAAATGAATACCACGATGCAAAGCAAAAGTAATCGGTTATAGTGAAGTTAATGCCCTGACGCAAACTTCTGTCCAAGGGGTCACTCCCGGTGAAGGGATCTCGGCCCTTGCCTCGTCGACTGAGGAACAGGATATTCTAAATGAATACCACGATGCAAAACAAAAGTGAACGTCCTTGCAATAACAGCTTTTTGAAAAGTGTTCTAACAACATCAGATTAGGTTTGTTTATCTTGCATTGATCCGAATCAATGCAGTCCCATCAATTGATCACACCACAAAGAACGAAAATATACTGACGTACGTATATGCCATCAGCATTCGCCAATGGGTCCCGTCATCACCCGTTAGGTTAGCTAACTAAGGCAGAGCGGGGACTGGACTAGCGCGGATGAAAAACATATACAACATCTACTAATATATTATATTTCGCTCAAGGCGTGAATAAAATGCAACATCACAGAAATGTACAGCATCACAGAACAAAACAGATATCTGGGATCCCCGGGTTTCACAGAGCCACTACTGAAACCCGACGTTCCCCTGGTCGTGTGGATAGCCTGTGCAATGAAAACCCTAGACCTCTACGGGCGCGGCAAGTTACCCGCCAAAACCTGAAGCGAGGCAGCCCCCTTCAGAACCGTGAATGGACCACCCAGCACTTCACGGAATCCGGTAATTTGGGCACCCCTCCTGGGTCAACCTGTACCCCCTACGAGTGCGGCGAATAGCCCGCCAATTCTAGAGCGAAGCCCCCTCCGTCCAAATGCCATGAGATGCGGGCTTGTTGCCCTCCAGAACCCGGCTATCCGTGCACCCCACCGCGGGGCAATCCTAGTACAGAAAGTAAAATATACATACAACGGGTACATCGACCGCAACCAGGTCGTGCCCCAAAAGAATAATACAATCAGGCAGTGACGGCAGTCCACATGTCGGACGCTCGCCCCGCAATATCAAATGTACATAATACAACAAAACTGTACTAGCATTGCATCCAGGCTATCCCCCACGACCGATCCGCAACATCACAGCAAAAACACAGAACATCAACGTGAAAGTCACGTTCGCAAATCCGTCTAACCGGGCTATAGCAGTTAGACAGGATTTACCGATCAAGTGACATTCACGGTCGCAGATATAATGTAAATACTGTGAAATAATGTGTTTAAAATATCCGATCGATCAAAAATTATCAAGTGGGCCCCTAAGCAATACTGTAGCACTCACAGAAAATATGGGCCCAATATTAATATTCCAAAACCCCTAAAATTAGCCCAGAAGCCCACTGGAAAAAATTGATGCAGTGACGACACCAATGTGCGGCGGAACCGCGGCCCAAGGGGGGTTTGGCCGCGGTTCCGCGCTTCAATGGTCGACTGACTGTGTCGAATTTTTCCAGTAGTCTTAGAATTTCCAGTACATTAGCTTTCTACAACCTGAAAAATTTTTGGACTTCAAAAAATTTCGACAGAAAACTGATGTAAGGAAAAACGTGGTTTTTTGGAATTTTGGTAGATCGGAAATGCAAACACATCAAACGAAGCTAGACGAAGTTAATGGCGAGGCTCTGATACCACTGTAAGTGCACAGCGGCGCCCCGGTCGTCAATCCGACGGCCAAATGCGGAAACGGTGATAAACTTTAATTTTGCGAACTTAGCAAACCGGCACCACCGCGCACTAAACCCCGAATCGGGCCATTAAACTAGATCTAGCAAAGTAACAAGATAGGGAAGAGATATACCGAGTGATCCGAGTCCTCCGGTCTTCTCGTCATCGTCCCGATCTTCCGCGGAAACTCCGGTCGTCGCCTCCTTGCCGGAAGGGCACCACATCGTCTGTATCTTTTACGGGCTCCCACCTCAATGCCGAGGCAACTTGGGCATGCAGCTGGCAAGTCGACGTGCCCAAGATGTGCTGTAGAATGTAGTGTAGATCATGCTAGTCTCATTTGGGGTTTGTAGTTGCCTTGATGGAGGAATCAACAAGATATGAACTTGGGGATTTTTGGTAGCAATGAAAATAAGATGGATGATTAATTTCCCACACCAAATGAAATGAACCTCTCTCATTTTTCTTCTCTCCTCCAAATTGTGGCCGGCCATGCAATGTGATGGAAAATGGTGGAGGGCAAAACAAATACAAGAGCGAGGTAAGTGTAGGAAAAGCAAGAGGTGACCACATCATAAAGCTAAGAAACATCAATCATGCTTATCACTCCATACCCTTTCAAATCTCAATTAATGCACCATCATGGATGAAAGATGCTAAACATATCATAATGAATATATTTGTAAGAAACCCCCTCCACAAATGTTATTTGCACAATTGCAAATAACCCCCTCCATCGGAAAAGTCCGGCCGGGAAAGAACAAAGGAAAACCGGCCGGAACGGAATGCAAACTGGCAACTCCAGAAAACTGGTCCCGTAATAAATTACAGGAAAACCCCGATACTGTGCATACACACCCGCATCTGTATTCCGTCCGGATACAAATGCAAAGAGACAAAATCTACACTGTACTAAACTAGGATCCGGCTTAAACCAAAGCCGGCTAGTAATGTTCGTCCGATCCTGATCCGTGCAATACCGCACGAATCTGATCGAACCCTGCCATATAACTATACGGCCTCTAGTACAAACTGTCCGATCCTGATCCGTGCAATACCGCACGTATCTGATCGGACCCTGCCATATCTCCATACGGCCTCTACAGCGTTTCGCCCGAAAGCTTGAGTAACTGAAAGTGTGGTGGACTCTAAAGACTCGTCAATACTATGGCTGTGGATTTAACCACTAGCACGTCAGAGGTATAAGCCAATACGTAACGGGCCACCAGCTATTGACCAAAAGGGACGTCGATGAGCGAACTCATCCTGACACCCTACTGAGCCTGTCAGTGACAATATCCGTACAGTCCGGTCCGTTCGTCTATGAGCATCGCATGTCGGGCCTAGGGGGTTGGTAAAAGTCAGACCCCCAAAAGCGGTACAAGTCGTGTCGGAGTGTAGCCCAGAACACCCTGAGATACTACTGGAATACCTACCAGTAAATCTCCTGCCTTGGCCAAGGACTTCGTGTAATGGCTCTCCTAGACACAGCGCGACCTCACCCCCAATACCGGGAGAGACGAACCCCTGAAGATCCGCTCACTGCCTCCATGTGGGTCGGGACTGTACCCAACTAAAACCTGTTTGCACGACTCCTTTGGGCCGTGGTAGGGTAGTAATCAAAGCACAGTGGGAACTCACACGAGACAAATGACGATCCCCAGGTCGATGAACTAACCTGTACACATGTTACCTGGGAACTGCTATCTGACGTCAGGTATAAGACCAACTAGCATGTTCCGGGGGAGTCCTGTCCGGTGTACTCATAACCCAATGAGCACCTGTATACATCTTAGGTGAACCAACTGACACCAGTGGCTTGTGAGACCGGCCACCGCCCCTCGTCGGGGTCTCGACTGTATACACTAGTCTACTCTGGAGAATCGATGCCTTGTCTCGAAACTCCCACGACTAGGGACCTTTTAAGGATGTGCTTATAGACTCCAGCTCTCACTTATATGATCGCCCTCATACTGCTGGCAGTCAAGCAAGAATCCTAGGGGCTCTATCAACGTGTAATAGCGACCTGTCAGGTCACCTAAAGCAGTACACGATGATAAAGGTAAACCAGATAGCATACTATCATCTCGAGTAAGACTGTCTTACCGGGATAGGTCCTCCCTCAATCATCGCAATCACGTGCCTGTAATCCAATAATTGACTCTGAGGGCATTATCTCCAACAGCGCATATCTGGCAAGTTTCAGTTTCTTTAGAAACTCCCGAAGTGATTTTTGCCCCATGCTCTTATGACCTTGACGAAGGTCAACAAATCATAAGTCACATGTCAAGTTCTACCCGTCATTGTCCAGGTTAATTTGAACCCACCCGTACAAGCCCTTGACGAAGTTCAACAAGGCTATAAGACTGTCCCAAACCAACGCATCTATCTATGCAGCAGAAAGGCAACAAGCAGCTACCATACACTATGCCTTGACGAAGGTCAACAAACATAGCATGAATACTACGTGCTACCCGTCTGAAACGACGGAGGGCTACCTTTAACGTAATGAACTTGATATCGTTGAAGGAACTGATAGCTTTTTAGAAAAATATAGTAACGAAAAACCTTTGCTAAAGAGGTCACTCTCGGTGAAGGGATCTCGGGTCTTTCCCCGTAGAATGGGGTGCAGGATATTCCAACTGAATACCACGATGCAAAGCAAAAGTAATCGGCCATAGTGAAGTTATTGCCCTAACGCAAACTTTTGTCCAAGGGGTCACTCCCGGTGAAGGGATCTCGGCCCTTGCCTCGTCGACTGAGGATCAGGATATTCCAACTGAATACCACTGTGCAAAACAAAAGTGAACGTCTTTGCAATAACAGGTTTTTGAAAAATGTTCCAACAACATCAGATTAGGTTTGTTTTTAACTTGCATTGATCCAAATCAACGCAGTCCCATCAATTGATCACACCACAAAGAACGAAAATATACTGATGTACGTATATGCCATCCGCATTCGCCACTAGGTCCCGTCATTACCCGTTAGGTTAGCTAACTAACGACAGAGCGGGGACTGGACTAGCGCGGATGCAAAACATATACAACATCTTCAAATATATATATAATATATAATTTTCGCTCAAGGCGTGATAAAATGCAACATCACAGAAATGTACAGCATCACAGAACAATACAGATATCTGGGATCCCCGGGTTTCACAGAGCCGCTACTGAAACCCGACGTTCCCTTGGTCGTGTGGATAGCCTGTGCAATGAAATCCTAGACCCCTACGGGTGCGGCAAGTTACCCACCAAAACCTGAAGCGAGACAGCCCCCTTCAGCAACGTGAATGGACCATCCAGCACTTCACGGAATCCGGTAACTTAGGCACCCTTCCTGGGTCAACCTGTACCCCTTACGAGTGCGGCGAATAGCCCGCCAATTCTAGAGTAAAGCCCCCTCCGTCTCACTGCCATGAGATGCAGGCTTGTTGCCCTCTAGAACCCGGCTATCCGTGCACCCCTCCGCGGGGTAATCCTAGTACATAAAGTAAAATATACATACAACGGGTATATCGACCGCAACCTGGTCGTGCCCCAAAAGAATAATACAAGCAGGCAGTGACGACAGTCCACATGTCGGACGCTTGCCCCGCAATATCAAATGTACATAATACAACAAAAACTGTACTAGCATTGCAACCAGGCTATCCCCCACGACCAATCTGCAACATCACAGTACAATCACAGAACATCAACGTGAAAGTCACGTTCGCAAATCCGTCTAACCGGGCTATAGCAGTTAGACAGGATTTACCGATCAAGTGACATTCACGGTCGCAGATATAATGTAAATACTGTGAACTAATGTGTTTAAAATTTTCCGATCGATCAAATTTACCAAGTGGGCCCCAAGCACTACTGTAGCACATAAAGAAATTCTCGGCCCAAAAAGAATGTTCCAAAACCCCTATTTCCCGGCAAAAAGATCACTGTGAAAAATTGGTGCACTGAAGGCACTGTACTGCGGCGGAACCGCGGCCATAAGGGGGGTTTGGCCGCGGTTCTGCGGTCATCCTACAGTATCAGCTTACCAAATTTTCACAGAAGTCTTATCTTTCTCTGTACATCATTCTGCAACTACCTGAAAAAAATTTCGAGACAAAAAAATTTCGACAGAGAACTGTTGCATGGAAAAACACAGTTTTGGAATATTTGTTCGATCGGAAATGTAAACACACTAGACAAATCTAGACAAGGTTAATGGCGAGACTCTGATACCACTGTAAGTGCATGGCGGCGCCCCGGCCGTCAATCCGACGCCGGAATGTAGAAGCGGTGATTTACTTTAACTTTTTAAACCGGCACCACCGCGCACTAAAATCCCGGATCGGGCCATTAAACTAGTCCTAGCTATCAAGAGAAGGGGTAGAGAGATATACCGAGTGATCCGTGTCCTCCGGTCTTCTCGTTGTCGCCCCGATCTCCCGCGGAATGTATGGTCTCCACCTCCTCGCCTGAAGGGCACCATGTCACCGGCTTCTTTTACGGGCTCCCACCTCTGGACCGAGGTAACTCGGGCACGAAGTTGGCGAGCCGACGTGCCCAAGATTTGCTGTAGAATACGTGTAGTGCTCTATGTCTCATTTGGGTTGTGGAGGTTGCCATTTGGTGGAGGAAATGATATGAAGTTTGGTGATGGAACTTGTAGGAATTTTGTAAAGCCAAATGAACAAAAACCCACAGTAAAAATATTGGACAGCCCACCCCCTTCTTTGGCCGGCCACTATGAGAGGAGATGGAGAATGAGAGTGGAGTCAATGAATGAAAAACAATGAGCCTACTTCATGCAAGAGAGAGAGAAGGTTATCATCAAGAATCATCATCACTAGCAAAACCAACACACCAAACCCACCATCATGACCCTCCATCATCACTCACAAAAGTCAAGTCATCATGGAGTCAAAACAAGTCAATGGATGGTGCACCATCATGAAAACTATCATGATGCAGCTATATGCAAAGAGAACCCTCCATAATGCTTATTTGCACAAATGCAAATAAGCCCTCCTCCACCAAACTTCGGCCAATGAAAGATACAAAGAATTATGGCCGAAACAGAAAGCAAACTGGCAACTCCAAAAACTGATCACGTAATGACTTACAGGAAAACCCCGCTACTGTGTATACACACCCGCATTTGTACTCCGACCGAAATACAAATGCAATGAGACAAAATCTACACTGTACTATACTAGGATCCGCTTAAACCAAAGCCCGCTAGTATTATCCGTCCGATCCTGATCCGTGCAATACCACACGTATCTGATCGAACCCTGCCATATCTCCATACGGCCTCTACAGCGTTTCGCCCGAAAACTTAAGCAACTGAATGTGGGGGACTCTAAAGACTCGTCAATACTATGGCTGTGGATTTAACCACTAGCACATCATAGGTATTAGCCATACGTGACGGGCTATCAGCTATTGACCAAAAGGGACGTCGATGAGCGAACTCAACCTGACACCCTACTGAGCCTGTCAGTGACAATATCCGTACAGTCCGGTCCGTTCGTCTATGAGCATCGCATGGAAGGCCTAGGAGTTTGGTAAAAGTCAGACCCCCAAAAGCGGTACAAGTCGTGTCGGAGTGTAGCCCAGAACACCCTGAGATACTACTGGAATACCTACCAGTAAATCTCCTGCCTCGGCAGAGGGCTTCGTGTAATGGCTTTCCTAGACACAGCGCGACCTCACCCCCAATACCGGGAGAGACGAACCCCTGAAGATCTGCTCACTGCCTCCATGTGGTTCGGGACTGTACCCAACTAAAACCTGTTTGCACGTCTCCTTTGAGCGTGGTAGGGTAGTAATCAAAGTACAGTGGGAACTCACACGAGACAAATGACGATCCTCGGGTCGATGTACTAACCTGTACACATGTCACCAGGGAACTACTATCTGACGTCTGGTATAATCCCAACTAGCAAATTCCCGGCGAGTCCTGTCCGGTGTACTCATAACCCAATGAGCACCTGTATACATCTTAGGTGAACCAACTGACACCAGTGGCTTGTGAGACCGGCCACCGCCCCTCGTCGGGGTCTCGACAGTATACACTAGTCTACTCTGGAGTATCGATGCCCTATCTCGAAACTCCCACGACTAGGAACCTTTTAAGGATGTGCTTATAGACTTCCAGCTCCCACGTATATGATCGCCCTCATACTGCTGGCAGTCAAGCATGAATCCTAGGGGCTCTATCAACGTGTAATAGCGACATGTCTAGTCACCTAAAGCAGTACCCGATCATAAAGATAAACCAGATAGCATACTATCATCTCGAGTAAGACTGTCCTACCGGCATAGGTCCTCCCTCAATCATTGAAATCACGTGCCTGTGATCCAATAATTGACTCTGAGGACACTATATCCAACAATCGGTTATTGGGGTCTGACGTTTACGACCCCTAGACTTGATATGCGACATATCAGACGAGGAGACCGGACTGTACGGGAAGTGTTTCCGGCAGGCTTTTACAGGAGTTGGAGCAGGCTTGCTTGCTGATCTTCTGATCGCTCAATACCCGGGTAGCCGTTACGTCCAGCTAGTACCGCTGACGGCTTGTGGGTGCGTGATGTGATCATCACCTACTGCCGGCGTGTTGACGAGTCTTTAGAGTCCTACATAGAGGTTTTACTGGCTTAGGCAAAGCAAAATAGGGGCGCATATGTGATATGTGCGGGACCGAGAATAATGCGTGTATGTGATACCGTATTCTATTCTCGCGACTTTCTGTATCGGTCGGTTATATATGATATAGCCGGGTTATCGAATCAAGTGTTGATTCAATAAGTCGATACATTGGATGTTAGTCGGTTATATGTGATATGACCGGATTATTAAGTCAAGTGTTGATTTAATAATTTATTGTATAATTGTATATTTGATATACTAGTTCACATTAACTAACACATGTTCACTTAGGGGTTTTTCTCACATGTACACAACTTTACTATATATATGATATATATTAAAATGTGTTATCATTTTGTATCATGGTTGATGATACATCATCCATAGGTGTGTGAGACTTACACTAAGCTAATTTGTAGTTTGGGTTTCAATATTTTAAGTAAATACAAAATCAAGTGGAGGATTAGAAAATGCATGAAGCTTGTGGAAGCTTGTGGATGCATTGACTAATTCAACTTGAGTTTGTATTTTACTATGGATATTTATTAACCCAACCGTAACAATTAGCCTAGGGTTAAGTCTCAGCAAGAGTTAGTATATGATACTCACTCACCATGGTTAGCTCACTCACTTGATCGTTATCCTTTTCTCTTTCTTTTGTTCATCTTCTTTTTGGTTCAAAAGAAAATGCTTGCTAGGGTTTGATCAAAAGTGAGAATCATTGTGAGAAATAAAATCCAAAGAGAACCCACTTCCTATTTCTCCATCCTCTAATAGACTAGCACTTTAGTTTAGGGTGTTTGCTTCACTAATTCTCTAATTAGTGAAGTAGTAGCTTGAGTCGGAATTCTCTCGACGTAGATCATCTTCGGCCTCGGAGACTTCAAGCAAGGTCGCATCTTTCGCCTCGTGAAGCCATGCAAGAGCCCGGGGGAACCTTGATCGCAGCGAAGGGACTTCAACAAGGAGCAAATGAAGTGAAGGACCGATCTACAAAGGTTCTATTTCGTGTTCCCTTAGAAGTAAAGTTGTTTAATTGCTATTTGTTTCTCCTAAACTCTAGTATACGATCTTTCTTAGGGTTGTTCGGCACATAAAAATTTAATTTTGGCATGGTCGATGCCTTGTAGAGCCTTGTTAGTGTGCCTAGTAACCCAACAGTGGTATCAGAGCCTAGCTAGAGCATTAGGCGATGTGTTAACGAAGTTAAAACCCCGATCGAACACGAAAACGGCAAATTTAACCCCCTCTCTGGACTTTTTTTCAAAACCGTGTTTTTTCTGAATTAAAAATACCTAAAAAATTCAGCAGGGTTTTCTAAACATTAGTGTGCAAAACGAGCGCCTGAATCGTACGGACAACCGTGGTTCCGCGGCAAATCCCTGCATGTGCCGCGGAACCGCGGCAGTAGAGTGACAATGGGCCTTTTTATTTGTACAGTAATGTTCAATTCTGTTGTTCGATGTTTATGGGTATTTTTAAATTTGACTCAAGTGTTGAGTATTCAGGGGTTTATTTTGTAATCGTCGATTCAATCGGGAATTTTAAATTCGTTATTGTTATTCCGGATAATTTAGAAAGTATTAAAATGTTCGAACGGATATCATTAACTCAATTTTTCCCGGCACGAAAAACATTCAAGTGTTGAATTTTTCTCGGGTTTAAATCTTTCGAAAAAACGTGCATGTGACACAATGGACCCTCTAGAAGACAACAAACCTTAACTCGATTATATGACCGTCTTGAACTGCCTTTTGAACCTTAGGGTTTGGGACAGTACGGCGTGCCACATGTGAGGCGTTGGCTTGACCCTTCTACGGCTGGACCGTTGCTACTGTGATGTATTCTCGAATTTTTGAACTCCGCTCAAGTGTTGAGCTATTAAAGAAATCTTGGGTATTTTATTATTCGATCGGAATGTTTAATACTGTCTATTTATCTGGAATGTGATACAATATGTGGAATTCATAAAGTTAGGCATCAAATGCGAAATATGTGATATTTCGGATTTACGATCTCTAAAGAGATTGTGGATTCCAAATATTGTAGTTTTACACTTTCTTTTCTGTGACCGTAAGTGTAATATGTGATATCGCCGGTTTTGTTGCTATATGTCACCGACAATTGGGATGCGCATATTTACTTACGTTTATGACATGTGATGTTATGTGTTGCTGGATATGTTATATTGGATCGTCGCGTTCTGAATAGCCGGAGGGTTTTATGTGTGATGAGAGTTTTTATTTTCATTCATGTAAAATAAAATGTATGTAATATTCTTTTATTAGGGCACTTCCGGGATGAAGTTGATGTCAGCATTTGTATATTATTTACTTTTCCGCACTAGGATAGACCCAAGGAGGAGAGCACAAGTAACCGGGTTCTGGAGTCCAGTGGGAGACCAACTCGAGGAGTCGAGTCCGGGCCTCCTAACTCTAGAATTGGTAGGGTTGCTTGCCGCTCTCGTAGGGGTCTAGGGGTGTGGGTTTGGCTATTCATCGTGACCGTGGAATCCGTCATTTATAGAGGCTCAAAATAAAACACGGACGTCCTAGTATATCCAATGTTTCATATGTTTCTTCTGCTGCGATATCTGTGATGTGATCATTTGATATGTTGTGATAGATACTATATATAGTATATATGATATATTATATAGACGTTACTTATGTTTTACACCCGCACTAGCCCTTCCCCGCTCTACCATTAGTTACCTAACCTAACGGTGCACGAGGGGACATCGAGGCGAATGCGGATGGCATAAGTGTACGTCGTATTTATCTGTGATGTTTAGGTGACTTAAATGATGGGACTTCATTAATGTGATTAATGAAAGAAAAGAAACCTAAAAGATGTTGTAGAATCAATTTTTTCAAAAAGGGTAGCTACATTTTTTGTTTTTCACAGCGATATATATGATATATCCCGCACCTTATTCGATGGGGAAAGAGCCGAGATTCCTTTACCGGGAGTGGCCTCTTTAGCAAAACTGGCAGATGCTACAACACTCGGTTTGCTTTTGATTGCTTTTGGAGTTTTGCTTTGCATAGTGATGTATATGATATTTCCTGCACCTTATTCCATAAGGAAAGAGCCGAGATCCCATCACCGAGAGTGACATCTTTAGCAAAACTAATAAAAGCCACAAAATCACTCCATTTCCAAATTCACATGATTCTACAACGATATCAAGTTCATTACGCAATAGGTTTTCAGAAAAACCTGTCGTAGCCCTCCGTCATTTCAGATAAGTTGTATATAGTATTCGTGCTGCATTTGTTGGCTTTCGTCAAGGTGTAGTGTGCGGTAGCTATATGCTGCTTATCTGCTGCATATGATGCGACTGGATTAGGGTAGTCGTACGGCTTTGTTGGCTTTCATCAAGGGTCGTGCGGGTGGGTTTAATTCAGTCAAGCAATGTACGGGTTGAACTTGACTAGCGGGCTATGGTTTGTTGGCTTTCATCTAGGTCATAGCACGTTAGGGGCAAAATATTATCGGGAATTTCAAGTGTTGAAATTTGCAATGAGATTGCATACCTTATATGAGATAGTTGGATCCCGATACCCACTGCGAGTAATTGTTACTCTAGGGAGTGTTTTACACAGGACAATTAGCCGATCAAGTAGGTGTCTAGAAAGGTGTCAACGGGGTTACGCCTCTGGGAAAACGAGGTTTACTTTAATTAGGTCCGTGCGAAAGCACGGGGAACCTCCCTCAAAGTACCGACAGGCCTGGCTGAAAGATTGGCGAAATTGTAGGGTGTAATTAATCCCGGCTAGTCTTTCCTTTTAGGGTTTGAAGGAAGATTTGATAAAAACTGTGGGAGCCATCCTGATTAGATAAAATAATAACCAATCTGATCATGCAAGAGCATACGCTAAAGTGTTTTCCTCTCTCTCTCTCCAGTAGCGACCATATCATGCCTTATTCAGGATAATAATATGGATGTATTGACCGAACCCGCATGTTATAATGTGCTGGAGAACGTTGGTTCCGTTCTTTCTTATAAAAGTTATAAGACTGAACAAGATATAGGGGAATACCAGGATTCCCATGCCACCCGAATGAAGAAAGTACATGTTGATGCATTTTCTTCGGGTGTGTTCGTTACAGAGAACTGTTTCTCCATTTGCTCTACGTCCTGGGTATTAGATACCGGGTCAGGATCCCATATATGTAATCAGTTACATGGGCTTAGGAAAGGTAGAGAACTTGGAAAAGGTGATAAGGACATAAAGGTTGGAAATGGTGCAATTGTTGCAGCTAAAACCGTCAGGGAATATCACCTTGTGTTGCCAACTGGTAATACATTGATTCTGAACGAATGCTATTACATGCCGAACCTGATATGCAACATTATATCAGTTTCTTTGTTGAGTAAAGAGGGATATAATTTTGTATTACAGGATAATGTTATGAACATTTTCCTTAACCAAAAGTTGGTTGGATCAGGCACGTTGTGCAATGGCATTTATGTTCTAAATCAATCAACAGTTCTGAGCATAACAAACATACACAAGAGGAAGAGTTCAGAAATGAACGAATCCTTCTTGTGGCATTGTAGACTCGGTTATATAAATGCGACACGGCTACCTAAGTTGCATAAGGAAGGATACTTGAAATCGTTCGAATTTTCATCTTATGACACCTGCCAGTCATGTCTCAAAGGCAAGATGACCAAAACTCCGCTTACGGGACACGGAGAAAGAGTTACCGAACTCTTGGGACTGATACATAGTGATGTATGTTGTCCCATGTCTACACATGCCAGGGATGGTTCTTCGTACTTCATTACATTCATTGACGATCTCTCAAGATACGGACATGTGTTCTTAATAAGACACAAGTCTGAAGCTTTTGAGAAATTTAAAGAATATAAACAAGAAGTCGAGAACCAAACCGGGAAAAGTATTAAAATCCATCGATCTGATCGAGGAGGTGAATACTTGAGCAATGAATTCCTTGACTTTCTAAAAGAGAATGAGATTCTCTCTCAGCTGACTCTTCCATATACACCACAGCACAACGGTGTATCGGAACGGAGGAACCGCACCCTATTAGATATGGTGCGCTCTATGATGAGCACAGCTGAGTTACCTATTTCCTTCTGGAGGTATGCACTGGAAACAGCTGCACATCTATTGAATATGGCCCCTACCAAATCTGTGCCTACAACTCCATATGAGATATGGAAAGGGAAGAGACCATGTCTTAACTATGTTAAGATATGGGGTTGTCCAGCCTATATCAAACGACAAAATCCGGACAAACTCGAGGCACGGTCTGTTCCTTGCAAATTTGTAGGATATCATAAGAATTCACAAGGATATATCTTCTACCATACTGAGGAACAAAGGGTGTTTGTTTCTCGGCATGCCACCTTTTTAGAAAAGGAATTTTGTCACGACCCGAAATTGGCCCGTGACGGCCCTAGTACTACGCAACGCCCTAAGACGTAACGTAGTAAAAGAAAGCCAAAACCCAGAAATATAAACCATAAAAATACGGAAAAAAGATAATATAAGCCTTTGAAACATTTGAAATCACAACCCAAATTCTTTAAAAGTCTTACTTTCTTTCTTTACAATTTTAGCAACACCCCCCCTTTTTGTAAAAAGTGGCCCAAAGGCGGAAAACAATCTCATCACAAGTATACGACGCCGTAGCGAAGAAATAAGAGACAGTAGAAAGAAAACTGTATATAAAAGACATCAAATCCACAATAATACACAGTAACGTCCTCACCAAGTCTCTAAGTCAACTATACAATAGTAGATGGAGAGTATAAAATACAACGAATGTACAATATGAAACACAGATAACTACCAACCTACCTAAGCAAAATAATACTGTGAGCTGATGCGGTATCTAGAGCAAAAGATGATAGCTGAAAGCGGAATAGCTGGATAGAGGAATAGCCTGCCTCGACTACTCTGGGGAACAACCTGAAACACCTGTGGCACAACGGGGGTGAGTTGCCAACTCGTGAATAGTAGATAACATATGCAGGTAATCGCAGGAATGTACGTACAGCATGAATCTAAGATATGCGATTACAGTAATATCATGTCATGCAAATGCTGAAATGAGGGAAGTACAGTAACAGGTACAATCAATATGTGAAGCAATAGTAACATGACAATAATATGCAATAACCATGCAATAGGGATATGAGAAAGTCGATATTCAGCTATCATAAGGGTACACTCACCGTTACTACCAATATATGAATCTGTGCATAAAGTAGATAAGAGTGAGGTATAGGGTGGAGTATGTCATTTCCACGGAAACCTGACATCGTGGTAGGATCACAAACCATCAAGACACTCAAATCCCAAATCCCCAAATCAGCCCCCAACTGGGCTCTCACATCACATAGGTCTCACATCATCTCAATGTACGATATCGAGTAGCTCTCCTATATCTCGAATGTACAAATCCACAATCTCTTTCACATCCAATATCCAATCTCAATGAATCACCTATAACCCAAGTCGAATCTCAAGCAAGCTTCTAACATCCTAAAGTTATATATATATAGAAGTAATTATGATGGGGGCAATACACATATATTAGCGTCCCACTCCACCAATATTGGTGTAAAGGTATATATAACAACGGCTAATCCCCTGTTATATATACAAAGGTATTAAAAGAAGTATCATGAAAACAGTGTGCCAAGCATCGACACAGAAATCCTCGTATATCGGGCTCCGTCAGTCCGGATCGGCCCACGGGGTCCGTCTGCAGTGTCGGCCCTCGGCCCCGGCAGTACAGATCATCCCGCATCCATCTCTCGACTCTGGCCAGTATCCTCCGGACAACTACCAGGTCCAACCAATCACCGGTAGGTACTCGCCCGCCTCCAGGCTCAATCGGCAAACCCATCAATCTTCTTGCCGAGGGGAACCATACCGGGCCCCATCATGTGCTCTCATACGGCAACCACACCTCGTATGAGGTATATAATCAGCACCGATAAAACTCATGGTGGACGCGCAAATATTGTTAGTTATATGTATGCCCTAGAGGCCATTACTGTACATATGATGTATATTGTAGTGGATGCTAGGACGTATATAGGGAGGACTTTCTTGCTCGACATGATAGTATGCTATCTGGTTAATCTTTACCTTAACGTGTACACTGATTGTCTCTCTGTTACATGTTGGTAAAGCCCTTAGGATGTGTACTTGACTACCTGGACTATGATGCGGATCATACTAGTGGGGACATGGTAGTCCATAAGTACATCCTTCAAAGTCCCTAGTCGTGGGTAGATCGAGACAGGGCATCGATATACCAGAGTAAACTAGCGTATACCTTCTCGACCCATACAGATGGGCGATGGATGATCCCATATCCATTGGTGTTTGACATCAGAGATGATATACGGGTGCTCAGTGTAGACTGGGTACACTGGACGGACTCGCCGAGAACTCCCAGATGGTATTATACCATACGTCAGATGGCAGTTCTCTGGTGACACTGGTACAGAATAGTCTGTTGACCCGAGATCGTCATAGAGTCTTGTGTGGTTCCCACTGTGCTTTGATTTCCACCTTACCACGTCCAAGAGGGCGTGCAAAACGGTGGTTTTTGGGTACAGTCCCGAGTCACATGGAGGCAATGAGCGATAGGAGGGGATTCGTCTCTCCCGGTATAGGGAGTTGATGTTGCGCTGTGTTCGATTGGCTATAACCGGAAATCCCTGGCCAGGGTTGTTGAGATTTATTGGTAAGTGTTACCAGTAGTTTCTAGAACTGTTATAGACCTCATATCGACACGACTTATCGAGCTATTGGGGTCTGACGTTTACCACCCCTATGCGAGATATGCGACATATCAGACGAACAGACCGGACTGTACGGTAAGTGTTACTGGTTGGATTCACAGGAGTGTGAGCGGGCTTGCTCGTCGATCTTCTGATCACTCAATACCCGGGTGGCCGTTACGTTTAGCAGACCGCTTGCGGCTTGTAGATGTTTGATATGATCATCATCCGCTGCCGGCGTATTGACGAGTCTTTAGAGTCCTACACAGAGGTTTCCTGGCTCAAGCGAAACGAAATAGGAGCGCATATGAGATATGTGCGGGACCGAGAATAATGCGTGTATATGATACCGTATTCAATTCTCGCGATGAATGTATCGATTGGTTGTATGCGATATAACCTAATTATCGATTCAAGGATTGATTCGATAAGCCGATACATTGGATACTAGTCGGTGATATGCGATATGACCAGATCGTTAAATCAAGTGTTGATTTAATGATTTAATGTATAATTATATATATGATATATTACTTTGCATTAACTTGTCACGACCCGAAAGTACGGAACATGACCGGCACTTAAACTACGAACGTCTCAAGGCGTACGTATTCTAAGTAAGCCGAAAACCCAGAAATCCAAACCAAGAAAACTAGTAGACTGAAGGAAAACCAATTTAAAACAAGTAGTTTAATAGAATAAGCCGAATTATGCGGTTTTTAAAAGCATTAAAATTTTCCTGAAAATTTCGGCAGAGTCTCCTTTGTAAATACTGGCCCCCAAACGGGATACAACATGAATAGTATACGAAATCAAGTAAAAGGCATCCCCAAGCGGGAGCTAGCTCTTCGTCAATCGACGGTCACAACCACACAAGCAATATAATATACAACGCCAACGGCGAGGATCAAAACTCAAAAGGAAACTCAAAACCACCAGAAATCCACAGAAAATAAAACGCGCGACTCTAAGGTCGAAAGAATAAACAATACTGGTCTCTATCTCAATAGATACAAGTTTGGTTGATGGAACTTCTAGATACAACAGAATAATGATATACAAGATATATAATGGGGGTATGATACAAGTAAACCCACCTACTAGCAAATCACCCGAATGAAACTGAGCCCGCAGGTCGTAAAGAAACCTGTACGGCAAAACCTGCAAGAAACTGGGGCACAAAGGGGGTGAGTTGCCAACTCGTGAATAGAAAAACATCTACGCACAGAAATCGCATAAATAACGCAACCTAGGTCAATGATCATAATATATCCTCAAATATAATTATAACAGGCAGCCTATAACAATGACTAGGGTAATATCTAACCCGAGTAAAATTTCATGTGCCCGTGTCAGTGCCTCAGGTAGCAATATATCATATGAATGAGGTATGAATGCATGAAAATAGAATACATGTAAATGAAGAACTGTTTTCATAAATTAGTGAGATTTCCTTCGTGTTTTTAAACTGAGGTATCATAATGAAATCAGTATCAACAGTGTCTAGCATCGACACAAACATAAATCTCACTGTCTCGAAATATCAATGTCTCAATCTCAATATCTAGGGCGCCGTCAGTCCAGACCGGCCCCTACCATCCATCTCAAGACCACGACGGTATCCTCCGGATATCCGACGCGTCGGGTAAAATCACTGGTAGGTAGTGCTCCCCTGCCAGGCTCAACGTCAACACCACATTCCTCTTGCCCCGGGGTACCATACCGGGTCCACCATGTACCCGAAACGGTTCATCCAACTCCTCGAATCGGGTCTCAAAATCCATCAGCAAACTCATGGTGGACGACTCATACATCTTGGGAAAACCGCATTTTTATTTTAAAAGAGAGAAAGCAGTTTATATATGTTTTGCGGTTTTCCTCCAAATCCAGAAATATCATAGAAATCCGTATCATCAATAGCATGTAAAACCATGAATATAAGCATGAGAATGAATAACAGTATGCATGAAGCGACAAGTAATAACTACAATATATAAGCTGGCATATAAGGTAAGTACACTAATATTATGTCAAAATACTAGCTATCAAGCTAAGTTAAGCAGTAATATTTTCTAAGGTGTACGTGACATGGCAATTACCGATGAAGATGTGTGTGAGCCGGCAAGTAAGTGTACGTGGTACATACGCATCATCGGTAATGGTGCTGGTGTCCTAACAATAAGATATCAACATTTCAATAAGAAATTATAACATAAGTATGCGATGCGGAGCGAACAGTAAAAATGAGCGGGAGCTGAATACTAGACACAACGATAACTAAACTGTAATAATCTAATATAAATCCTACAAATGGTGCCTTTTGAAATAACACAAATCATGGGGTTTTGAAAATAGGGGCTACGGTGCTTTTATGAAAAGATGAGTCTTTTGGAATATCCGTAGGATCCCTTGGGCTGTCTTTTAAAATACCCACGATTCGTTAGTTTTTTGAAATAGGTAGGAGTCTAATCTAATCTAACAGCTACACTAAACTATACGGCTGAACTAACAAGCTGAACTATAGGTAAGGAAACCGTCTATCATCTGAGTCGATACATATACATACCTGTATATATATTAGTCGGTGATCCCGCCTCAATAATATCATATCCGATACCATATCTATAATCAGATATCCCAAGTCAAGAGTGCGGATCAATCATCAAAATATAGCTCGTACGTAAATCCGTCGTACGGCATCCCAAATCTGGGTACGGGTCAATATCACATTCATCATACTATTCATCTGATATCCTCTTTATCAAATATCATGATCGGGGTACTGATCTACGTCTAGTACAATATTGATACCATCTATGTATGCATGCATGTAAGAATCACTACGTCAAAACACCCGCTAAAACATCATGTCATATCTCAATACGAACCAAAACACATCACGGATCTTCTGGCCTCAAGCCCAATATCATCGACTCATCTCAAATCCCAATTACTATCCTCAAATCCGTATGTGAACACATAGTCCCATACCCATGTGAACCCATAGCTATAAAGAATCCCATGAGCACATATCAATAGGAATGTATGCAAGTATGTATGTGTGTATGTGTAATGCAACACTACCCTAGGGTTCGCAACACTAAGGTAATCCAACACACCAATATCCATCCTAATCAACGTTATTAATCCCAAATAACATATAATAAATGTTGGTGTGTATACGCATCCGTATACACCACCACGGACTGCGGGGGTGCTATACGCCATCCACCCGACTTCTCCCCGTAGATATAAATCTACTCACCTGGTCCTCGCTAGCCGGTGCCGACGTCGCCACGCGCTTGCTTGTCGTCTGGAAGTCCACATGGGGTACCTACATATCATAATGCACCATATCGCATTAAAACTAAATTCGAAATCGAAACGGCATACGAAAATCAAATCGGCACGCGTATCACGCATAGGTCCAAACCTATCGCCTACGCATGCAAGAATAGTCAAACCAACCCTCGATGTCGATGTACAAACATCAAACCATCGAGAAAAATCCAATCACACTCATTTACACATTCACGAACACTAGTTTTAATATAAACTAGGTTAAAACTCACAAAAACCTCAATTTTACTTAAAGAGTCATTTTTCCGAAAATCTAGCAAGCACATTTCGCCGTTTTTGTACAAAACATGATATTTAAATGAATGTAGCGGCCAATATATTTATTAAATATCTTAAATAACTCATATAAACAATTTCCGGAATTTAATCTCATTAAATTCCAAAAACCCTAATATTCTAGTTTACAAAAATACCCTTTTTAACAATTTCAAAGCAAAAATGCACAAACCACAATCTAGCTTAGATTTGCATGATCTAAAGCATTAAACCACACTTAATAAAGTTAATGAAGTCATGAAAAACCTAAACACATTTTTAACTTCACATATAATGCATTTTATAAAACCTTAGTTTACACAAAAGCTTATTTATTGCAAATTTTAAATTAACAAATTGCAACTAGCAACTAGATTAGGTTTTACATTTCCACAAGATGATAATCTACACTTGATTATCCTATTAGTGATGGTTAAACCCAAATTAGCTTCAAACCATACTCTTGAATTCTCAAATTAGCAATAAGAGCAAAATTAACACTTTAATAACTTAGCTTTAAGAAATTAACTAACAAATTAAGCAAAAATGGTTAGAATTTATACCCAATGAATTGAAGATCCACAAGCACACACATAGCCTCCCAAATTGGAATCTTGTTCCCTAGATCCATGCAATTTTGGCTATAGAGAAATGGGTAGGAGTCGGATTTTGATTTTGTGAGGGTTTGTGTTGATTTTTGTTGATTTTTTTGAAGGAAATGGAGGTGAAAGAAGATGGATACTTGGAGAAAATGGGGGGGGCTGGTTCTGGCCGAGAGTGGGGAGGGTGAGGTGAGTGGGAGAGTGAGAGAGAGAGGGTGTTGGTTTCAAAGTCAAAGAAAAGTCAAAAGCCCATTCTTATACATTCTTTTATCCTTTCTTTTCCTTTTCTTTTCTTTTGAAATTCAAGTGGGGAAAATTGATGGGGGCTGCTGAATTCAGCCAACGGAAGAAGTGAATGGGGGTGTGTGGATGTGGGTACGGGTGTGGGGTGATGAAAAATGATAAATACAATACCCCAAACATCCATTTACGCTAAAAAAAGCCTTTTTTTCTTCAATAATTTCTAAACCGTTTTGGCAAATGTTTTCGTTCCAAAAACCACATGATAAAATTTTATTTAATATTTTATGATGCACAAAATTTGTTTCAACTCATTCCACTTTGTAATTTTCCCTAATTAAATGTATTAGTGACGGCTTAAATAATAATAAAATAATATTTTTTTCAGAAAATTTAAAATTTCACCAGCGGCTCAATAAACACCAAATAATAGCAATTACATAGCTAGAATATGTATATTTAATTTTTATAATAAGATATTTGTATTTTGACTTTTTACAGAAAACCCCCCTTATTTTACCGATTTTTCGAAATTTCACCGAAACGATTTTCAAAACGTTACAATCTTCCCCCCTTAAAGAAATTCGGTCCCCGAATTTAAATTCAAACTCCCCCAAATACTAAAGCATCTAAGAAACACTATCAAGTCGTCAGGGCTCCGAAATAGTAAATACATAAGACAATTCGTAGCGCAGCGCATGCGCTTGAAAAATGGGTATATAACTCAAATCAAAACTCCGTCAAGCATCCCGCAATCATCGGAGTCATGGAGAAGACATCAATGCCAAATCCAAATCAAAACCAATATGATATAACTCGAAACTATACATGTAAAAATCGAATCTATGTCTGTAAGTATCTGAAGGAAATGTATGCCAAATCTCTTTAAGTCGCTGTGCAACGCGTATAACACTGCACAGTGGCGGACGTCTATCATAAGAAAATAACTATATACATATATACCATTGTTTGAAATGTACGTTCCGCCGTTTTGGAAACAATTTAGAAGGGTCTCCTTGTCTTAAACATTTCGTGTCATATCAGACACGTAGGTAAATACTGAGGCTATAGCTCGCTTTTTGGAAATCCCTTCAATAACTATCAATGCATGCAAAATATATTCAAGTACTATCCTCTGACTAGTCCTGCTCAGTACGAAAACACATAGCAATATCATAAAAAATGTACTGCTCCATAAGAAATCAATCACAAATATATATATGAATACTACGTGCGTTAGGTGCGCACGGAAATCAAAATCTATAAATGTGCCATACATGTGCACAAAAACAACATCTAGGTGCAACGGGTGTGCCCACAACATCAGTCATAGGCAACGTGTATGCCTGACAGCAAAATCAGGTGCATCTGACATGCACGAAAAATCCCGATTCAGTGCATCTGGTGTGCACCAAATCGCATCTCATAACATGCGCCCAACATGCGCTAAAAATCCAAACCTGGTGCATCCATCATGCACAAAATCAACTCAACTTTATGAAACCCATAAAATCATAAACATGAGAAACCAAGGCACGAAAACGGTGTCAAGTGCAACAACTGTGCAAAATCGTAAATCCTAAATCATCAAAATCAAATCATATGAATAAATCACCCAAAACATCGAAATCAATAATGGCGGAACAGTACCGCTCAAGTGCATCCTCTAAGAATCTCGGGCCAACTGTCGCGGTCACTAGTGGGACGTCTCGTCGATGATCATGAACTCTGGCCTGCTGGTGTGCGTAACATGACCACTCCTGGGTCCAAGTCTTCTACGTGGATTACCAATCTCACAATCCATCGGCTCATCGGCCCTGTCAAGGCAGCATATCACTGGCGTCGGCCTCTGGCTCTCTGAATGCACGTGACACATCTGATCCTGGGTGCAAGTATCATTGCAGTAGTGTCCTGGAAGGAATCCTGCTCACGGTCTCTTCCATGTCTCGTCTCTGCCAACTGTCCGGAAGTCATTGTCCTTTCCTATATCTGCATCTTGCTCTGGAACGACTGCATACTCATCGCGACTCCTTCTGGAAGGTAAGTCCAAGTACCATGCCTCGGCATGCGCATCGCCTCTCTGATGTCGGCGGAGTAGAACGTCATCTCATCTAGATCTGGTGCGAACCTCTTACTCCACTTTTCTCTAATGTCGTCTGCTTTGGACTCGTCTCGTCGCGGCTGCATGGACTGAGCTCCAACGGCTATCCTCGTATCTGGAGTCTCCCAAGAATGCATCTCACCACCTAGCATCCGAATTAAGTCGAGCCATCCGATCGAGTCGTCAAAACCTCATAATCCCCCAAGAGCTCAACCTCTTGGGCACAGTTTAAAAGTATCGAGTACATACCACAGCATCGGTGGTCCAGCCGTAGAAGGGCAAACCCAAGCCTCACTAATGGCGCCGTAGAACTGCCGCAAACCCGAAGGTTCAAAGGCTTTCACACGGTCATTAAGTCGAGTTAGGGTTTCATTCTTCTAGAGGGACCATAGAATTGCCTGCATGTCTTTCCGAATACTTTAAACTTGGAATAGTAGGTTTCTGACATTCGATCGTCTCTGTCGACTCCCAACGTCTCCACGTGAAGTCGTCTCTAGCTGGAATCAATCTATCTGATGACCTCGCATCAGGTTAGGCGAACGATCCACATGTCCTAGTCATTCATCCACGATGACTAGCGACCTTCTATCATCTCTTAGTACAACTCGTTCTGCACTAACTCCAGCATCTGGGGAAATACCTCGTCGTTCGCAGCAATAACTGGCTCGCTCGTCTGCACGCCGAACAGTACCTCGATCATCATGAATAAGCAACACACCAACGGTCATCAAGATCTGGCTGGCCTCTATCATTGGCTCAATCCTCTAATGTCGATCAGCACATCCGAGTAACCTCATAAAGGCGATCCGCCAAACGCTCGTGGTGCGGAAACACAGTCAAAAGACACCTCTCCACAATCGGGTGTCGCCGGAATCATGCCCTGGTCAGTCCTCGTTCGTGCTGAGCTCGTGCTGACCGCAACTCTAGCCGTAGCTCTCCCTTCCCGTAATCGTGGCAACAAAACCAAACTGGTACCGATGAGGCTAGATCAGGAAGGAATATAATACTGAACAAGGAAATGTACATCCTAAGGCTTCTTAAGTGGAGTGGCGTGTCGTAAATATGCGGCGGAACATACCAACGGTACGTCACTCTACTTTAGTCACCTATTCCATCAACCAAGGGTCATCCTACGCTCCGAAGGTAAAACCTAACGCTCTGATACCAACTTTGTCACGACCCGAAAGTACGGAACATGACCGGCACTTAAACTACGAACGTCTCAAGGCGTACGTATTCTAAGTAAGCCGAAAACCCAGAAATCCAAACCAAGAAAACTAGTAGAGTGATGGAAAACCAATTTAAAACAAGTAGTTTAATAGCATAAGCCGAATTAGGCGGTTTTTAAAAGCATTAAAATTTTCCTGAAAATTTCGGCAGAGTCTCCTTTGTAAATACTGGCCCCCAAACGGGATACAACATGAATAGTATACGAAATCAAGTAAAAGGCATCCCCAAGCGGGAGCTAGCTCTTCGTCAATCAACGGTCACAACCACACAAGCAATATAATATACAACGCCAACGGCGAGGATCAAAACTCAAAAGGAAACTCAAAACCACCAGAAATCCACAGAAAATAAAACGCGCGACTCTAAGGTCGAAAGAATAAACAACACTGGTCTCTATCTCAATAGATACAAGTTTGGTTGATGGAACTTCTAGATACAACAGAATAATGATATACAAGATATATAATGGGGGTATGATAAAAGTAAACCCACCTACTAGCAAATCACCCGAATGAAACTGAGCCCGCAGGTCGTAAAGAAACCTGTACGGCAAAACCTGCAAGAAACTGGGGCACAACGGGGGTGAGTTGCCAACTCGTGAATAGAAAAACATCTACGCACAGAAATAGCATAAATAACGCAACCTAGGTCAATGATCATAATATATCCTCAAATATAAGTATAACAAGCAGCCTATAACAATGACTAGGGTAATATCTAACCCGAGTAAAATTTCATGTGCCCGTGTCAGTGCCTCAGGTAGCAATATATCATATGAATGAGGTATGAATGCATGAAAATAGAATACATGTAAATGAAGAACTGTTTTCATAAATTAGTGAGATTTCCTTCGTGTTTTTAAACTGAGGTATCATAATGAAATCAGTATCAACAGTGTCTAGCATCGACACAAACATAAATCTCACTGTCTCGAAATATCAATGTCTCAATCTCAATATCTAGGGCGCCGTCAGTCCAGACCGGCCCCTACCATCCATCTCAAGACCACGACGGTATCCTCCGGATATCCGACGCGTCGGGTAAAATCACCGGTAGGTAGTGCTCCCCTGCCAGGCTCAACGTCAACACCACATTCCTCTTGCCCCGGGGTACCATACCGGGTCCACCATGTACCCGAAACGGTTCATCCAACTCCTCGAATCGGGTCTCAAAATCCATCAGCAAACTCATGGTGGACGACTCATACATCTTAGGAAAACCGCATTTTTATTTTAAAAAAGAGAAAGCAGTTTATATATGTTTTGCGGTTTTCCTCCAAATCCAGAAATATCATGGAAATCCGAATCATCAATAGCATGTAAAACCATGAATATAAGCATGAGAATGAATAACAGTATGCATGAAGCGACAAGTAATAACTACAATATCTAAGATGGCATATAAGGTAAGTACACTAATATTATGTCAAAATACTAGCTATCAAGCTAAGTTAAGCAGTAATATTTTCTAAGGTGTACGTGACATGGCAATTACCGATGAAGATGTGTGTGAGCCGGCAAGTAAGTGTACGTGGTACATACGCATCATCGGTAATGGTGCTGGTGTCCTAACAATAAGATATCAACATTTCAATAAGAAATTATAACATAAGTATGCGATGCGGAGCGAACAGTAAAAATGAGCAGGAGCTGAATACTAGACACAACGATAACTAAACTGTAATAATCTAATATAAATCCTACAAATGGTGCCTTTTGAAATAACACAAATCATGGGGTTTTGAAAATAGGGGCTACGGTGCTTTTATGAAAAGATGAGTCTTTTGAAATATCCGTAGGATCCCTTGGGCTGTCTTTTAAAATACCCACTATTCGTTAGTTTTTTGAAATAGGTAGGAGTCTAATCTAATCTAACAGCTACACTAAACTATACGGCTGAACTAACAAGCTGAACTACAGGTAAGGAAACCGTCTATCATCTGAGTCGATACATATACATACCTGTATATATATTATTCGGTGATCCCGCCTCAATAATATCATATCCGATACCATATCTATAATCAGATATCCCAAGTCAAGAGTGCGGATCAATCATCAAAATATAGCTCGTACGTAAATCCGTCGTACGGCATCCCAAATCTGGGTACGGGTCAATATCACATTCATCATACTATTCATCTGATATCCTCTTTATCAAATATCATGATCGGGGTACTGATCTACGTCTAGTACAATATTGATACCATCTATGTATGCATGCATGTAAGAATCACTACGTCAAAAGACCCGCTAAAACATCATGTCATATCTCAATACGAACCAAAACACATCACGGATCTTCTGGCCTCAAGCCCAATATCATCGACTCATCTCAAATCCCAATTACTATCCTCAAATCCGTATGTGAACACATAGTCCCATACCCATGTGAACCCATAGCTATAAAGAATCCCATGAGCACATATCAATAGGAATGTATGCAAGTATGTATGTGTGTATGTGTAGTGCAACACTACCCTAGGGTTCGCAACACTAAGGTAATCCAACACACCAATATCCATCCTAATCAACGTTATTAATCCCAAATAACATATAATAAATGTTGGTGTGTATACGCATGCGTATACACCACCACGGACTGCGGGGGTGCTATACGCCATCCACCCGACTTCTCCCCATAGATATAAATCTACTCACCTGGTCCTCGCTAGCCGGTGCCGACGTCGCCACGCGCTTGCTTGTCGTCTGGAAGTCCACATGGGGTACCTACATATCATAATACACCATATCGCATTAAAACTAAATTCGAAATCGAAACGGCATACGAAAATCAAATCGGCACGCGTATCACGCATATGTCCAAACCTATCGCCTACGCATGCAAGAATAGTCAAACCAACCCTCGATGTCGATGTACAAACGTCAAACCATCGAGAAAAATCCAATCACACTCATTTGCACATTCACGAACACTAATTTTAATATAAACTAGGTTAAAACTCACAAAAACCTCAATTTTACTTAAAGAGTCATTTTTCCGAAAATCTAGCAAGCACATTTCGCCGTTTTTGTACAAAACATGATATTTAAATGAATGTAGCGGCCAATATATTTATTAAATATCTTAAATAAGTCATTTAAACAATTTCCGGAATTTAATCTCATTAAATTCCAAAAACCCTAATATTCTAGTTTACAAAAATACCCTTTTTAACAATTTCAAAGTAAAAATGCACAAACTACAATCTAGCTTAGATTTGCATGATCTAAAGCATTAAACCACACTTAATAAAGTTAATGAAGTCATGAAAAACCTAAACACATTTTTAACTTCACATATAATGCATTTTATAAAACCCTAGTTTACACAAAAGCTTATTTATTGCAAATTTTAAATTAACAAATTGCAACTAGCAACTAGATTAGGTTTTACATTTCCACAAGATGATAATCTACACTTGATTATCCTATTAGTGATGGTTAAACCCAAATTAGCTTCAAACCATACTCTTGAATTCTCAAATTAGCAATAAGAGCAAAATTAACACTTTAATAACTTAGCTTTAAGAAATTAACTAACAAATTAAGCTAAAATGGTTAGAATTTATACCCAATGAATTGAAGATCCACAAGCACACACATAGCCTCCCAAATTAGAATCTTGTTCCCTAGATCCATGCAATTTTGGCTATAGAGAAATGGGTAGGAGTCGGATTTTGATTTTGTGAGGGTTTGTGTTGATTTTTGTTGATTTTTTTGAAGGAAATGGAGGTGAAAGAAGATGGATACTTGGAGAAAATGGGGGGGGGGCTGGTTCTGGCCGAGAGTGGGGAGGGTGAGGTGAGTGGGAGAGTGAGAGAGAGAGGGTGTTGGTTTCAAAGTCAAAGAAAAGTCAAAAGCCAATTCTTATACATTCTTTTATCCTTTCTTTTCCTTTTCTTTTCTTTTGAAATTCAAGTGGGGAAAATTGATGGGGGCTGCTGAATTCAGCCAAGGGAAGAAGTGAATGGGGGTGTGTGGGTGTGGGTACGGGTGTGGGGTGATGAAAAATAATAAATACAATACCCCAAACATCCATTTACGCTAAAAAAAAGCCTTTTTTTCTTCAATAATTTCTAAACCGTTTTGGCAAATGTTTTCGTTCCAAAAACCACATGATAAAATTTTATTTAATATTTTATGATGCACAAAATTTGTTTCAACTCATTCCACTTTGTAATTTTCCCTAATTAAATGTATTAGTGACGGCTTAAATAATAATAAAATAATATTTTTTTCTGAAAATTTGAAATTTCACCTGCGGCTAAATAAACACCAAATAATAGCAATTACATAGATAGAATATGTATATTTAATTTTTATAATAAGATATTTGTATTTTGACTTTTTACAGAAAACACCCTTATTTTACCGATTTTTCGAAATTTCACCGAAACGATTTTCAAAACGTTACATAACTAGTATTGGTTCACTTTAAATGGATTTTCTCACTTGGATTGTGCACATTGTATATGTGATAAACTTTTGTACACAAGTTTGTATCATGTTTGATGATGCATGCTAACTTGGGTTTGTGTAAAGATTAAACCATGGTTGTGTAATGGTTAGGGTTTTTATTTTCTTATTCATTTATTTATTTATTTATACATTTTGGAAAATGAAAAGCATAAAGAGAAAATGGTTGCTAACTTTGTTTGTATTATGAAACGTCATGAAGCTTTGACTTAGTGACCATTTTGTCTCATGCTTAACCCTAACAATTCCACTTAACCCTAGTCTATTCTCTACACTTTACCATGGTTGCATTATGTTAAGTATTGATTTATTTTCCTTTTTGAATAATACTTATCATAATATTCATCTTCTTCTTCTTCTTTTTCACTTGAAGAAAGCTTGCTTCAACAATGGCAACTTGAGCAAATGAGTGAGAAATCCAATTCTAAAGTGAACCCACTTCCTATTTCTTCATCCTCTACCTCATGCCAAGTAGTAGAGTGTGTTTCCTTCACAAGTTTTCATGGCTTGGTGAAGGTGGAGCTTGATCTAGTGATGCCTCGACGTAGATCATCTTCGGCATCGTCGTCGATGACCTAGCCCGCTTTTTCTCCGATGAAGCCGACGCTAGAGCCCGGGATTTGATTTGGACAGCGAGGAGACTTCATCACGGAGCTATGGAGGTGGAGCACCGGATCTACAAAGGTTGTATTTCCGTTCTAATAGTTAAGTTGTTAACTAGTTTCTTTTTCGCCTAAACTTCTAGCCAACGATCCGTATTAGGGTTTCTCGGCACCCGTAAAATTTGAAATTGGCATGGTTGATGCCTTGTGAGACCTCATTAATGTGCCTAGGAACCCTACAGTGGTATCAGAGCCTAGCTAGAGCCTTAGGCGATGCGTAGACGGAGTTTGAAGTCCGATCGAACCAAAACCCTAACCCGAAACATGCTCTCTGGACTTTTTCTAAAAACTGGGTTTTTTCCAGATTAAAAATTGTTAAAAAATTCAGCAGGGTCCTATTAGAATTACTGTGAAATTCGGTGGGCCAATTTGTCAAGTGTGCGGCGGAACTGCGGCAGAAGCATGGCTTCTGCGGCGGTTCCGCGGCAGTATTATTAAATTGTCCAATACTTTTTGCACAGTAATTCATGTTTTCAGGTGCTGGATTTTCTGGGAATTTTTAATATTTATTCAAAAGTTGAATATTCTGAGTTGTTTTGGGGATTCGTTTATTCGATCGGATTATCGGACTTTGTCTATATTTTTTCCGGGTAAATTTTAGAATATGTTAAAAAGTTCGACCGGATATAAATACCCAACTTTTCCCCTGTCGGGAAATTTCCAAGTGTTGGATTTTTCTGTGGTTTAAGGACGTTCTGAGTAGTGCAAGTAACGCGATGGTCCTTCTAGAAGACAACAAACCTTAACTCGATTATGTGACCGTCTTGAACTGCCCTTTGAACCCTCGGGTTTGGGGCAGTACGGCATGCCACATTTGAGGCGTTGGCTTGACCCTTCTACGGCTGGACCGTTGGTACTGAGGCATGAAGTGAATGTCTTTGAACTTATTTCATGAGTTGATTTGTATCGGGAAAACTTGGGTGTTAGAATGTTCGATCGGAAAGTTTAACATTTTCTATTTATCTGGAATGGGATACAATAATTGGAATTCACAAGAAGTTATGAGATAACTGAATGAATGTTATAAACATAGCAGTTTAGTCTCACTTGATCGGTTGCCACGGAATTTTGATGTGATCAAAAGTCCGTCGCAATCACGTAGCGTACGTGGATACTCGCCGGGTAAACTTAATAGACAGCCTCACTCCATAGCCCCCACCAAGTGACTGTAGGAGAACCCCGTCGCCGAAAGCATCCGTTCGGGTGCTCCCGGTAGCGGTGTTCCGCCTTGGTGCACTTCGTCGACGGTATCGGGGGTGCGACCGTCTACTGAAGTTTACGACGAGCATTCGATCAGGATGTCGGGAATCTTGTTGAATTGCCCGACTTGATATTGAAAAGTGTTTTCGATAATGAGACTAAAATGCGGGGTTTATAATTGTTAGGCATGCGATGTCTAAAGAATTCATTTGATTAGGCATGCGATGTCTAAAGAGATTGCGGATTCCAACTGTTGTAGTTTTACACTTTCTTTTCTGTGATCGTAAGTGTAATATGTGATATCGCCGGTTTCGTTGCTATATGTCAACGACAATTGGGATGCGCATATTTACTTACGTTGATGACATGTGATGTTATGTGTTGCTGGATATGTTATATTGGATCGTCGTGTTTGAATAGCCGGGGTTTTTTATGTGAGATGAGTGTTTTTCTTTTTCATTCATGTAAAAACTTGTATGTAATATTCTTTTATTGGGGCACTTCCAGGTTGCGGAAGATATCACCGTTTGTATATTATTTACTTTTCCGCACTAGGATAGACCCAAGGAGGAGGGCATAAGTAACCGGGTTCTGGGGTCCAGTGGGAGACCAACTCGAGGAGTCGAGTCCGGGTCTCCTAACCCTACAATTGGTAGGGTTGCTTGCCGCTCTCGTAGGGGTCTAGGGGTATGGGTTTGGCTATTCATCACGACCGTGGAATCCGTGTTTTATACTGGCTCGTATTGATAACACGGACGTCCTAGTATATCCAATATTTCATATGATTCTTCTGCTGCGATATCTGTGATGTGATCATGTGATGTTCTATGATAGATACTGTATATAGTATATATGATATATTATATAGGCGTTACTTATGTTTTACACCCGTGCTAGCCCTGCCCCGCTCTGCCGTTAGTTACCTAACCTAACGGTGCATGAGGGGACATCGAGGCGAATGCGGATGGCATAAGTGTACGTCGTATTTATCTATGATGTTTAGGTACTTAAATGATGGGACTTCATTAATGTGATTAATGAAATAAAAGAAACCTAAGATGTTGTAGAATCGAATTTCAAAATAAAACAGGTAGCTACAGTTCTTGCTTTGCATAGCGGTATATGTGATATATCCTGCACCTTATTCGATGAGGAAAGGACCGAGATCCCTTCACCGGGAGTGACTCCTTTAGCAATAACTGGCTGATGCTACACACTCGGTTTGTCTTTTGATTGCTTTTAAGAGTTTTTGCTTTACACAGTGATATATATGATATATCACGCACCTCATTCGAAGAGGAAAGGACCGATGATCCCTTCACCGGGAGTGACTCCTTTAGCAAAACTAGAAAAGCCTCAAAAGCACTCCATTTTCAAAATCATTCGATCCTACAACAATATCAAGTTCATTACGCAATAGGTTTTCAGAAAAACCTGTCGTAGCCCTCCGTCATTTCAGATAAGTAGGAGTTAGTATTCGTGCTACGTTTGTTGGCCTTTGTCAAGGCGTAGTGTGCGGTAGCTGACTGGTGCTTAACTGCTTATGCATATGATGCAGATTGGATTAGGGTAGTCGTGCGACCTTGTTGGCCTTTGTCAAGGGCCGTGCGGGTGGGTTTAATTCAATCAGGAAATGACGGGTTGAACTTGACTAGCATCCTATGGTTTGTTGGCCTTTGTCAAGGTCATAGGAGGTTAGGGGCAAAATTATCGGGAATTTCAAATGTTGAAATTTGCAATGAGAATGCATACCTTCTATGAGATAGTTGGATCCCGATACCCACTGCGAGTAATTGTTACTCCTGGGAGAGACATATTACAATTAGCCGATCAAGTAGGTGTCTAGAAAGGTGTTAACGAGGTTACGCCTCTGGGAAAATGAGGTTTACATTAATTAGGTTCGTGCGAAAGCACGGGGGACCTCCCTCAAAGTACCGACACTGGCCTGGCTGAAAGATTGGCGAACTTGTAGTGTGTAATTAATCCCGGCTAGTCTTTCCTTTTAGGGTTTGAAGGAAGATTTGATAAAAAGCAGTGGGAGCCATCCTGATTAGATAAAATAATAACCAATCTATTCTTGCAAGAGCGCACGCTGAGTGTTTTCTTCTCTCTCTCTCCAGGTAGCGACCATATCACGCCTTAATCAAAATAATAATATGGATGTATTGACCGAACCCACTTGTTATACTGAGCTGGGAACGTTGGTCCCGCTCCAACTTATAATTGTTATAAGACAGAGCAGGAAATTGGAAATTACCAGAATTCCCGTGCCGCCCAAACGAAGAGAGTGCATGCTGATGCATCATCTTCGGGTGCGTTCGTTACAAAGAACTGTTTCTCTGTATCCTCTACGTCCTGGGTATGTGATACCAGATCAGGATCCCAGATATGTAATCTGTTACATAGGGCTACAGCTAGGTAGAGAACTGAGAACGGGTGATAAGTTTCATGAGGCAGAAAACGGGGCAAGTGTTGCAGCCAAGTCTGTTGGTCACTATCACCCTGTATTATCAATACATTGATTCTGAACGAATGTTATTAGATACCGAACCTGATATAAAAAATCATATCTATCTCTTTATTAGTAAAGAAATGATAAAATTTTGTATAGTTGGATAATGTTTTGAACATTTCCTATATCAAAAGTTGATCGGATCAGGCACGTTATCTAAAAGCATTGATATTCTAAATCAAACTACAGTTCTTAGTATACGGAACACACACAAGAGGAAGAGTTCAGAAATGAACGAATCCTACTTGAGGCATTGTAGACTAGGTCATATCAATGCGACCCGACTAGCTGAAGTTACATGAAGATGCATATTTAAATCAGTTTGAATTTGCATCTTGTGAAACTTGCCAGTCATGTCACAGAGATAAGATGACCATAGCTCCGTTTACTGTAAACAGAGAAAGAGTTAGTGAACTCTTGGGATGATACATGTTGATGTATGTAGGTCCCCTGTCTACATTTGCCAAGACCGGTTCTTTATACTTCATTACGTTCTCTGATGATCTCTCAAGATTCTGACATATGTTCCTGTTGAAACACAAGTCCGAACCTTTTGAGATATTCACAGAATATAAATTAGAAGTAGAGAACCAATAACCGGTTATAAGTATTATGTTCTATGATAAGATCAGGGAGGAGAATACTTGTGCATAGAATTCCTGGACTATTCTAAAGGAGAATGAGATTCTCTCTCAGTGTTACTCCTCTGAATACACCACAGCACAACGGTGTATCGGGGTGGAGCAATCGCACAATATTAGATATGGGGTGCTCTATGATGAGTATTACTGAGTTACCTATTTCCTTTTGAAGTTATGCACTTATGAAGTTGCATACCTATTGAATAGGGTTCGAATCAAATCAGTGCCTACCACTCCATATAAGATATGGTGTGGGAAGAGCCCATATCTTAAGTTAGTTAAGATTTGGGGTTGTCCGGCCTATGTCTAAAAGCAAAATCCGGACAAGCTCAAGGCAAGATCTGTTATGTAGAACTGGAAATGTTCCAGCTATACAAACTGCAGCTGATGATTTGATAGAACCAAAGGATTCAGTAGAGACCAACGAACCTCAGCCTCTCCGACGATCTAGTAGGGTTCCTCACCCACCTGAGAGATACTTCGGTTCCTCTATGACAGTGGGAGTGAGGATTGCATCATGAGATGATGACCCAACCAGTTTCGACCTGGCCATCAGGAGTGAGACTCTATAAGAATGGCTGGATGCTTAGTGATCTGAGATGGAATCCTTATACACCAACAAAGTATGGACTTTGGTTGCTATATCTGAAGGGTTAAATCCCCATCAGGAGCAAGTATATCTTGAGAAGATTACTTGGTGTACTTGGAAAGGTTGAGACTTTCAAAGCTAGACTTGTTAAAGCTTTTCGTCATCGACCAGGCGTGGATTATGATGAAACCTTTTCAAGTGGCTATGCTTAAGTCCATCCAGATCCTACTTGCCACGGCTACATACCATGACTACGATATCTGGCGGTTGGGTGTCATGACTGCTTTTCTAAATAATGTTTTAGAAGAGAGAGTCTATAAGTACACAGCCAGAGGGCTTCGTAGACAGTGGGAGCAGCGGAAACGTGTACAAGATGCTTTATAGGATAAAGCAGGTATCGCGGAGTTGGAACATCTGTTTTGATGTAGTAGTCAAAGAGTTTGATATCATCAAAATGGTAGATGAACCTTGTATATACAAAAAGGTAGTAGGGAGTATGGTGATGATCCTCGTAGAGTACGTGGATGACATACTCTTGATAGAGAAGGAGTTTCCTATGCTACGCTCGGTCAATCTCCGCTTATCACATTGATTCTCCATATAGGATCAAAGTGATACCTCCTAAATCCTGGGTTTTGGATCTATGAGATAGATCTAATTGGATGTTAGGATTCTCACTAGTTGTAGTGAGATGGTATCAACCGATCCTGGGGTGAATCACTGGAAGGGTTCCAGAGTGATAAGGACGACTGAAAGTCAGTCACAGGCATTATCTTTACCCTCAGTAAAGGGACGGTATGTTGGAAGAGTTCCAAGCTAGATACCGTGACATACTAGACGATAAAGGCTCGATACATCGCTACTTAAGGTGCTACCAAAGAGGCAGTCTGGATGTATATTTGTTCATGAGATGAACTTAGTTCCTCCCATTGTGTGACAATGGAGTTGCGGCTTATGCCAAGGAACGTCCGTCCCATCAGTGATCCAGACATATTCTAAGGCAGTGTCACCTGATCATGGAGATGGTTGATCTCCAGGGTGATCGAGGTTAGGAGAGTAGACTCAGAGGACAACACGGCGGATCCACTCACGAAGGCCTTTTCCCAGAAGAGAGACTTTTATGGGATGGTTGAGTATGAGATACTACAACCACTGCTACAGATGGCCCTAGTGCAAGTGGGAGATTGTTAGTTATATGTATGCCCTAGAGGCCATTACTGTACATATGATGTATATTGTAGTGGATGCTAGGACGTATATAGGGAGGACTTTCTTGCTCGACATGATAGTATGCTATCTGGTTGATCTTTACCTTAACGTGTACACTGATTGTCTCTCTGTTACATGTTGGTAAAGCCCTTAGGATGTGTACTTGACTACCTGGACTATGATGCGGATCATACTAGTGGGGACATGGTAGTCCATAAGTACATCCTTCAAAGTCCCTAGTCGTGGGTATATCGAGACGGGGCATCGATATACCAGAGTAGACTAGCGTATACCTTCTCGACCCATACAGATGGACGATGGATGATCCCATATCCACTGGTGTTTGACATCAGAGATGATATACGGGTGCTCAGTGCAGACTGGGTACACTGGACGGACTCGCCGAGAACTCCTAGATGGTATTATACCTTACGTCAGATGGCAGTTCTCTGGTGACACTGGTACAGAATAGTCTGTTGACCCGAGATCGTCATAGAGTCTTGTGTGGTTCCCACTGTGCTTTGATTTCCACCTTACCACGTCCAAGAGGGCGTGGAAAACGGTGGTTTTTGGGTACAGTCCCGAGTCACATGGAAGCAATGAGCGATAGGAGGGGATTCGTCTCTCCCGGTATAGGGAGTTGATGTTGCGCTGTGTTCGATTGGCTATAACCGGAAATCCCTGGCCAGGGTTGTTGAGATTTACTGGTAAGTGTTACCAGTAGTTTCTCGAACTGTTATAGACCTCATATCGACACGACTTATCGAGCTATTGGGGTCTGACGTTTACCACCCCTAGGCGAGATATGCGACATATCAGACGAACAGACCGGACTGTACGGTAAGTGTTACTGGTTGGATTCACAGGAGTGTGAGCGGGCTTGCTCGTCGATCTTCTGATCGCTCAATACCCGGGTGGCCGTTACGTTTAGCAGACCGCTTGTGGCTTGTGGATGTTTGATATGATCATCATCCGCTGCCGGCGTATTGACGAGTCTTTAGAGTCCTACACAGAGGTTTCCTGGCTCAAGCGAAACGAAATAGGAGCGCATATGAGATATGTGCGGGACCGAGAATAATGCGTGTATGTGATACCGTATTCCATTCTCGCGATGAATGTATCGATTGGTTGTATGCGATATAACCGAATTATCGATTCAAGGATTGATTCGATAAGCCGATACATTGGATACTAGTCGGTGATATGCGATATGACCAGATCGTTAAATCAAGTGTTGATTTAATGATTTAATGTATAATTATATATATGATATATTACTTTGCATTAACTAGTATTGGTTCACTTTAAATGGATTTTCTCACTTGGATTGTGCACATTGTATATGTGATATACTTTTGTACACAAGTTTGTATCATGTTTGATGATGCATGCTAACTTGGGTTTGTGTAAAGATTAAACCATGGTTGTGTAATGGTTATGATTTTTATTTTCTTATTCATTTATTTATTTATTTATTCATTTTTGAAAATGAAAAGCATAAAGAGAAAATGGTTGCTAACTTTGTTTGTATTATGAAGCTTCATGAAGCTTTGACTTAGTGACCATTTTGTCTCATGCTTAACCCTAACCATTCCACTTAACCCTAGTCTATTCTCTACACTTTACCATGGTTGCATTATGATAAGTATTGATTTATTTTCCTTTTTGAATAATACTTATCATAATATTCATCTTCTTCTTCTTCTTCTTCACTTGAAGAAAGCTTGCTTCAACAATGGCAACTTGAGCAAATGAGTGAGAAATCCAATTCTAAAGTGAACCCACTTCCTATTTCTTCATCCTCTACCTCTTGCCAAGTAGTAGAGTGTGTTTCCTTCACAAGTTTTCATGGCTTAGTGAAGGTGGAGCTTGATCTAGTGATGCCTCGACGTAGATCATCTTCGGCATCGTCGTCGATGACCTAGCCCGCTTTTTCTCCGATGAAGCCGACGCTAGAGACCGGGATTTTATTTGGACAGTGAGGAGACTTCATCACGGAGCTATGGAGGTGGAGCACCGGATCTACAAAGGTTGTATTTCCGTTCTAATAGTTAAGTTGTTAACTAGTTTCTTTTTCGCCTAAACTTCTAGCCAACGATCCGGATTAGGGTTTCTCGGCACCCGTAAAATTTGAAATTGGCATGGTTGATGCCTTGTGAGACCTCATTAGTGTGCCTAGGAACCCTACAAATATCATATCAAGGAAACCGGGTTGTTCCATGTATGCATAATTTGATGAACTCCCGCGGTTCCCAAATCCCGAAAACATCATATAAAATCCAAGTAAACAATGCGATATATCTGAAATGCGAGCATATGAATGAGAATATGTAGCTGAAACCAGATGTATGCAAAACCAATAAGGTACAGCTAAGTAACATCAGTAAGGGTAAATATGTAACTGCAACTGAATATGTGTGTAACATACAGGTGTAGAGATGCATAGGTATCTACCTATAGGAACTGATGTCGTATACCCTCCCGGGGTATAAGAAGAATATCTAAAAGGTATACTTGTAGCTGTATCGCAAGGTGTATATGTACCTATCACTAAAGGTATGATACACTATAGGTATACCGGTAAGCTAGATGTCAAGTGTGACAAGTAATAGAATCTATAAGGGGTTGTGTGTGACATGGCAATTATTGACGGTGTGTGTGTAGCATACAATCCGTGCTCGTGCAACATGAACCGTCAGTAATGTGTGCAGTGTCCTACGGCTGCTAGTCACAGTACAACTATATCACGGAAATAAAATAAAGGTGCAATTCTAACAATGACGTAGAATGCGCGACAGGTATTTGTATCCTAGCCCAGACGCATAACGCCATGCAGGCGATTCCCCTGTAGATGTTAAATCTACTCACCTACGCTCCAGGCTAGGTGAATCCTACCATCTTCTCACCCTGTAGCCGTGTCCGTAGTCCCTGCCTGCAACCCTGCAAATAATACATGGAAATTATATATAAGCCAAATATTCCGCGAAACGCGATATCGAACCAAAACGAGAAACTCGCGTCGCGAAGTAAACGTGCGTGTGCACGATAAGCTAAAACGTGTGTGTACGCGTCTAAAACCATCGCGACACGCCGCGATACGCTGGATCACAGAACCCTCTCACGTATCGCGCATATCGCGCAAACATAACGGACACAAAAACGATATATTGTCCCAGATTTCTACACAGAACCTAAATTGCGAAAATAAGTATACCACAAAACTACACATAGCAGCAGACATCCAATAGACGAAACCCCAACCCAAACCCTACCCATCTGGCCGCAAATTGCGGCCAGAACGAATTAATTGGCGGCCACGAGATGGAATTTGGGGGTCGGGTTAAATTTGGAGTATCAGAACCTATCCACTATTCTGCAGTCTTCTCAAATTCATTTTGAACTCATCGGGTCAAAAGCAGTTTCCAGATAACTCAGTTTGCACAAATACGATGAATTTGCATCAATTTGGGAAACTGGTCGTATTTTAGTGCAATCGGGGTTAAACTAGGTTAATATGGTCTCAACAATCCACTAACAACCTACTGAAACTAATTCACAACACATTAGCGCAAAGTTCCCAGTAAACACCTCATATCGCACTAAAACGCACTAAAAACCACTAACCGATGCAAAACTACACTAACCAAGCAAACTAGGGAATAAGTTTAGGAAATATACCTCATACTTAACCCCAGGGAGCTGGAGGAAGAAGAAGAGGTGCAAGGAAGAGGCTGTGGTTGTTGCTGCTGTGCTTGCTGCTCACTGCTGCTGCTGCTACTGCTTCTGGCCCCTGCTGCTGCTGTTGCTTCAGTTGCTGTTGCTTCTCTCTGTTGCTGCCCTGAAGGTGAGTGTGTGTGTGTGTGTGTATTTGTGTGTGTGTTTGTGTGTGTGTTTGTGTGAGAGAAATGAGAGAAGTGAGAAGAAATTGAGAGGCAAGGAAATTGTGGCACCAAGGGTCAACCCCTCTCTCTCTCTCTCTTCATTTAATGAGGCATGGCAAGGCCATCATGCCTCATAATGCACTCTCTCTCTCTCTCTTTCACACCAAGTCAACACAAAAACAACCATATTCAAATTCATTTTCATTTTAAAACAACAATACACTATTAACCCAAAACACCTAATACAATATTTGCAGGGTTCCTGGGCACTCTAGTGAGGTCTCCAAAGCCATCAACCATGGCAATTTCAAAAAATATGGTGCCTAGAAACCCTAAACTACGGATCGTTTGCTAGATGTCTAGGCGAAAAGAACTAGTTAACACTTAACTATATAAAATACGGAAATACAACCTTTGTAGATCCGGTGCTCCACCTCCATAGCTCCGCAACGAGGTCGTCTCCGCTGTCCAAATCAAATCCGGGCTCTAGAGTCGGCTTCGTCGGAGAATGGGCAAGCTAGGTCGTCGATGTCCATGCCGAAGATGATCTACGTCGAAGCATCGATGAATCAAGCTCCACCTTCACCAAGTCATGAAACTTGTGAAGGAAACACACTCTACTACTTGGCAAGAGGTAGAGGATGAAGAAATAGGAAGTGGGTAGACTTTAGAATTGGATTTCTCACTCATTTCCAACAATCACCATTGATGGACCTTGCTTTTCTTCACTTGAAGAATGAAGAAGAAGAAGAAAGATATTATGATAAGTTAATAGAAAAAGAAAAGAAAATGAATTCTTATCATAATTCTAACCATGGTCAAGTGTAGAGAATGAATCATGGTTAGTGTGAATGGTTAGGGTTAAGGATGAGATAAGTATGGTTGACTTTATCAAAGCTTCATGAAGCTTCAACTAAACTCCAAATCTAGCAACCATTCTTTTCTCTTTTCTTTTTATTTTCCAAAGTGAATAAACAAATAAATAAATGAATAAATAAGTAATGGAAAATAAAACCCTAACCATTCTTTTAACCATGGTTTATTCTTTGCACTTAACCAAGTAAACTTGTATCATCAAACATGATACAATCAAGTGCACAAAATCATATCGCATATGTAATGTGCACACCCGAGCGAGAAAATCCATCTTAAGTAAACCGATACTAGTTGATGCAAAGCAATATATCAAATATATAAATATGCATTAAATCATTAAATCAACACTTGATTCAATGATCCGGTCATGCGCACATAACCGACTGGTATCATATATATCGGCTTATCGAATCAACGCTTGAATCGATAACTAGGTTATATCGCATACAACCATTCGATATATTTATCGCGAGAATAGAATACGGTATCACATACACGCATTATTCTCGGTCCCGCACATATCTCATATGCGCTCCTATTTCGTTTCGCTTGAGCCAGGAAACCTCTGTGTAGGACTCTAAAGACTCGTCAATACGCCGGCAGCGGATGATGATCATATCAAACATCCACAAGCCGCAAGCGGTCTGCTAAACGTAACGGCCACCCGGGTATTGAGCGATCTGAAGATCGACGAGCAAGCCCGCTCACACTCCAGTGAATCCGACCAGTAACACTACCGTACAGTCCGGTCTGATCGTCTGATATGTCGCATATCTCGCCTAGGGGTGGTAAACGTCAGACCCCAATAGCTCAATAAGTCGTGTCGATATGAGGTCTATAACTGTTCGAGAAACTACTGGTAACACTTACCAGTAAATCTCAGCAACCCTGGCCAGGGATTTCCTGTTATAGCCAATCGAACACAGCACGACATCAACCCCCTATACCGGGAGAGACGAATCCCCTCCTATCGCTCATTGCCTCCATGTGACTCGGGACTGTACCCAAAAACCACCGTTTTGCATGCCCTCTTGGACGTGGTAAGATGGAAATCAAAGCACAGTGGGAACCACACAAGACTCTATGACGATCTCGGGTCAACAGACTATTCTGTACCAGTGTCACCAGAGAACTGCCATCTGACGTGAGGTATAATACCATCTGGGAGTTCTCGGCGAGTCCGCCCAGTGTACCCAGTCTCTACTGAGCACCCGTATATCATCTCTGATGTGAAACACCGATGGATATGGGATCATCCATCGCCCATCTATATGGGTCGAGAAGGTATACGCTAGTCTACTCTGGTATATCGATGCCCCGTCTCGATACACCCACGACTAGGGACTTTGAAGGATGTACTTATAGACTACCATGTCCCCACTAGTATGATCCACATCATAGTCCAGGTAGTCAAGTACAGATCCTAAGGGCTTTACCAACATGTAACAGAGAGACAATCAGTATACACGTTAAGGTAAAGTTCAACCAGATAGCATACTATCATGTCGAGCAAGAAAGTCCTCCCTATATATGTCCCAGCATCCACTACAATATACATCCTATGTATAGTAATGGCCTCTAGGGCATACATATAACTAACAATCTCCCACTTGCACTAGGGCCATCTGTAGCAGTGGTTTCAAGTATCTCATACTCAACCATCCCATAAAAGTGTCTCTCTCTGGGAACAGGCCTTTGTGAGTGGATCCGCTGTGTTGTCCTCTGTGTCTACTCTCCAAACCTCGATCACTCTGGAGATCAACCATCTCCATGATCAAGTGATACTGCCTTAGAATATGTCTGGATCACTGATGGGACCGGCGTTCCTTGGCATAAGCCACAACTCCATTGTCTCACAATGGTAGGAACATAGTTCATCTCATGAACCAATATATACCCAAACAGCCTCTTTGGTAGCATCTTAAGTAGCGATGTATCCTGCCTTTATCGTCTAGTATGTCACGGTATCCATCTTGGAACTCTTCCAACATACCGTCCCTTTACTGAGGGTAAAGACAATGCCTGCGACTGACACTCAGTCGTCATTATCACCCTGGAACCCTTCCAGTGATTCTCCCCAGGATCGGTTGACACCACCTCACTACAGCTAGTGAGATTCCTAACATCCAATTAGATCTATCTCATAGATCCAAAATCCAGGATTTAGTAGGTATCACGTTAATCCTATATGGAGAATCATTGTGATAAGCGGAGATTGATCGAGTGTAGCATAGGAAACTCCTTCCCTATCAAGAGTATGTCATCCACGTACTCTACGAGGATCGTCACCATACTCCCTACTACCTTTTTGTTTATACAAGGTTCATCTACCATTTTGATGATGTCAAACTCTTTGACTACTTCATCAAAACAGACGTTCCAACTCTGCGATGCCTGCTTTATCATATAAAACATCTTGCACACGTTTCCGCTGCTCCCACTGTCTACGAAGCCCTCTGGCTGTGTACTTATAGACGCTCTCTTCTAAATCATCATTTAGAAAAGCAGTCAAGACACACAACCACCAGATATCGTAGTCATGGTATGTAGCCGTGGTAAGTAGGATCTGGATGGACTTAAGCATAGCTACTTGAAAAGGTTTCATCATTATCCACGCCTGGTCGATGACGAAAATCTTTAACAAGTCTAGCTTTGAAAGTCTCAACTTTTCCATGTACACCAAGTAATCTTCTCAAGATATACTTGCTCCTGATGGGGATTTAACCCTTCAGATATAACAACTAAAGTCCATACTTTGTTGGTGTATAAGGATTCCATCTCAGATCGCTAAGCATCCAGCCATTCTTACAGAGTCTTACTCCTGATGGCCAGCTCGAAACTAGTTGGGTCATCATCTCATGATGCATTCCTCGCTCCCACTGTCATAGAGAAACCGAAGTATCTCTCAGGTGGGTGAGGAACCCTACTAGATCGGCAGAGAGGCTGAGGTTCGTTGGTTTTCACTGAATCCTCTGGTTGTACCAAATCATGCTGTAGTTTGTATAGCTGGAACACTTCCAGTTTTACATAACAGACCTTGCCTCGAGCTTGTCCGGATTTTGATTTTCAGACATAGGCTGGACAACCCCAAATCTTAACTAACTTAAGATATGGGCTCTTCCCTTTCCATATTACATATGAAGTGGTAGGCAACTGATTTGATTCGAACCCTATTCAATAGGTATGCATCTTCGTAAGTGCATAACTCCCAAAAGGAAAAAGGTAACTCAGTATTACTCATCATAGAGCACACCTTATCTCATAGGGTGTAATTGCTCCACCCCGATACACCATTGTGCCATGGTGTATACAGAGGAGTAATGCTGAGAGAGAATCTCATTCTCCTTTAGAATAGTCCAGTATTTCCGTGCTCAAGTATTCTCCTCCTTGATCTCATCATAGGACATAATACTTATACCCGTATTCTGGTTCTCTACTTCTCGCTTATATTCTGTGAATATCTCAAAAGGTTCGGACTTGTGTTTCAACAGGAACATATGTCTGAATCTTGAGAGATTATCAGAGAATGTAATGAAGTACAAAGAACCGGTCTTGGCATATGTAGACAGGGGACCTACATACATCAACATGTATCATCCCAAGAGTTCACTAACTCTTTCTCTGTTTCCATTAAACAGAGCTAAGGTCATCTTATCTTTGTGACATGACTGGCGAGTTTCACAAGATGTAAATTCAAACTGATTTAAATATGCATCTTTATGTAACTCTAGCTAGTCGGGTCACATTGATCTGACCTAGTCTACAATGCCTCAAGAAGAATTCGTTCATTTCTGAACTCTTCCTCTTGTGTGTGTCCCTTATACTAAGAACTGTAGTTTGATTTAGAACATCAATGCTTTTAGATAACGTGCCTGAACCGATCAACTTTTGATATAGGAAATGTTCAAAACATTATCCAACAATACAAAATTATATCCTTTCTTTACTAATAAAGAGATGAATATGATTTTGTATATCAGGTTCGGTATCTAATAACATTTGTTCAGAATCAATGTATTGGTAATACAGGGTGACAGTGACCGACAGACCTGGCTGCAACTCTTGCCCCGTTTTCTGCCTCATGAAACTTATCACCCGTTCTCAGTTCTCTACCTTTCTGTAGCCCTATGTAACAGATTACATATCTGGGATCCTGATCCGGTATCATATACCCAGGACGTAAAGGATACTGAGAAACAGTTCTGTATAATGAACACACCCGAAGATGATGCATCAGCATGCACTCTCTTCGTTTGGGCGGCACGGGAATTCTGGTATTCCCCAATTTCCTGCTCTGTCTTATAACAATTATAAGTTGGAGCGGGACCAACGTTCCCCAGCTCAGTATAACAAGCGGGTTCGGTCAATATTCCGTATTATTATCTTGATTAAGGCGTGATATGGTCGCTACCAGGAGAGAGAGAGAAGAAAACACTCAGCGTGCGCTCTGTCAAGAAAAGATTGGTTATTATTTTATCTAATCAGGATGGCTCCCACTGCTTTTTATCAAATCTTCCTTCAAACCCTAAAAGGAAAGACTAGCCGGGATTAATTACACACTACAAGTTCGCCAATCTTTCAGCCAGGCCAGTGTCGGTACTTTGAGGGAGGTGCCCCGTGCTTTCGCACGGACCTAATTAATGTAAACCTCGTTTTCCCAGAGGCGTAACCCCGTTGACACCTTTCTAGACACCTACTTGATCGGCTAATTGTAATGTATAAAACTCTCCCAGGAGTAACACTTACTCGCAGCGGGTATCGGGATCCAACTATCTCATAGAAGGTATGCAATCTCATTGCAAATCTCAACACTTGAAATTCCCGATAATATTTTGCCCCTAGCGTCCTATGACCTTGACAAAGGCCAACAAACCATAGGATGCTAGTCAAGTTCAACCCGTCATTTCCTGATTGAATTAAACCCACCCGCACGGCCCTTGACAAAGGCCAACAAGGTCGCACGACTACCCTAACTCAATCTGCATCATATGCATAAGCAGATAAGCACCAGTTAGCTACCGCACACTGCGCCTTGACAAAGGCCAACAAACGCAGCACGAATACTAACTACTACTTATCTGAAATGACGGAGGGCTACGACAGGTTTTTCTGAAAACCTATTGCGTAATGAACTTGATATCGTTGTAGGATCGAATGAATTTTGAAATGGAGTGTTTTTGAAGCTTTTCCAGTTTTGTTAAAGGAGTCACTCCCGGTGAAGGGATCGTCGGTCCTTTTCTCGTCGAATGAGGTGCGGGATATATCATATATATCACTGTGCAAAGCAAAAACACTTAAAAGCAATCAAAAGACAAACCGAGTGTGTAGCATCTGCCAGTTATTGCTAAAGGAGTCACTCCCGGTGAAGGGATCTCGGTCCTTTCCTCATCGAATAAGGTGCAGGATATATCGCATATACCGCTGTGCAAAGCAAGAACTGTAGCTACCTGTTTTATTTTGAAATTCGATTCTACAACATCTTAGGTTTCTTTTACTTCATTAATCACATTAATGAAGTCCCATCATTCAAAATGTACCTAAACATTACAGATAGATATGACGTACACTTATGCCATCCGCATTCGCCTCGATGTCCCCTCGTGCACCGTTAGGTTAGGTAACTAACGACAGAGCGGGGCAGGGCTAGCTCGGGTGTAAAACATAAGTAACGTCTATATAATATATTATATATACTATATACTATATCCATCACAGAAACATCACATGATCTCATCACAGATATCGCAGCAGAAGAATCATATGAAATATTGGATATACTAGGACGTCCGTGTTTTCAATACGAGCCAGTATAAAACACGGATTCCACGGTCGTGATGAATAGCCAAACCCACACCCCTAGACCCCTACGAGAGCGGCAAGCAACCCTACCAATTCTGGAGTTAGGAGACCCGGACTCGACTCCTCGAGTTGGTCTCCCACTGGACTCCAGAACCCGGTTACTTGTGCCCTCCTCCTTGGGTCTATCCTAGTGCGGAAAAGTAAATAATATACAACAGGTGACAACTCCCGCAACCTGGAAGCGCCCCAATAAAAGAATATTACATACAAGTTTTTACATGAATGAAAATGAAAAACACTCATCTCACATAAAAAACCCCCGGCTATTCAAACACGACGATCCAATATAACATATCCAGCAACACATAACAACACATGTCATCAACGTAAGTAAATATGTCCATCCCAATTGTCGTTGACATATAGCAACGAAACCGGCGATATCACATATTACACTTACGGTCACAGAAAAGAAAGTGTAAAACTACAACAGTTGGAATCCGCAACCACCTCAGACATCGCATGCCTGACCAAATGAATACTTAGACATCGCATGCCTAACAATTATAAACCCCGCATGTTAGTCTCAAAATCGAAAACACTTTTCAATATCAAGTCGGGCAATTTAACAAGATTCCCGACATCCTGATCGAATGCTCGTCGCAAACTTCAGTAGGCGGCCGCACCCCCGATACCGTCGACGAAGTGCACCAAGGCGGAACACCGTTACCGGGAGCACCCGAACGGATGCTTTCGGCGACGGGGTTCTCCTACAGTCACTTGGTCGGGGCTATGGAGCGAGGCTGTCTATTAAGTTTATCCGGCGAGTATCTGCGTACGCTACGTGATTGCGACGGACTTTTGATCACATCAAAATTCCGTGGCAACCGATCAAGTGAGACTAAACTGCTACGTTTATAACATTCATTTAGTTATCACATAACTAATTGTGAATTCCAATTATTGTATCCCATTCCAGATAAACAGAAAATGTTAAACTTTTCGATCGAACAATCGAACACCCAAGTTTTCCCGAAACAGATCAACACATGAAACAAGTCTAATCAACATTCAGTTCGTGCCTCAGTACCAACGGTCCAGCCGTAGAAGGGTCAAGCCAACGCTTCACATGTGGCACGCCGTACTGCCCCAAACCCAAAGGTTCAAAGGGCAGTTCAAGACGGTCACATAATCGAGTTAAGGTTTGTGTCTTCTAGAGGGACCATCGCGTTACTTGCACTACTTAGAACATCGTCAAACTACGGAAAAATCCAACACTTGGAAATTTCCCAACAGGGGAAAAATTGGGGTATTTATATCCGGTTGAACTTTTTTAACATATTACTAAAATTTATCCAGAAAACCACACAGACAAAATTTGATACCCCGATCGAAATACCGAATCCCCAAATCAACTCAGAAAAATTCAACTCTGGAATACATATTAAAAATACCCAGGAATACCAGCACTAATAATTATGAGATACTGTGTAAAATTTATTTAATAAAGTGGCCGTACCGCCGCGCAACCGCCGCACGAGGCTAGCTCGTGCCGCGGAAGCGCGGCAAGATGGAGGAATCATTTGCACGAATTTCACAGTACCTCATATATTCACCTGCTGATTTTTCTGAACATTTTTATTTTGAAAAAGACCAGATTTTAAAAATTGGACAGAGAGCATGTTTTGAATCGGGGTTTCGGGTTCGTTCGGACTTCAAATTCCGTCTGGATTTCGCCTAAGGCTCTAGCTAGGCTCTGATACCACTGCAGGGTTCCTGGGCACTCTAGTGAGGTCTCCAAAGCCATCAACCATGGCAATTTCAAAAAATATGGTGCCTAGAAACCCTAAACTACGGATCGTTTGCTAGATGTCTAGGCGAAAAGAACTAGTTAACACTTAACTATATAAAATACGGAAATACAACCTTTGTAGATCCGGTGCTCCACCTCCATAGCTCCGCAACGAGGTCGTCTCCGCTGTCCAAATCAAATCCGGGGCTCTAGAGTCGGCTTCGTCGGAGAATGGGCAAGCTAGGTCGTCGATGTCCATGCCGAAGATGATCTACGTCGAAGCATCGATGAATCAAGCTCCACCTTCACCAAGTCATGAAACTTGTGAAGGAAACACACTCTACTACTTGGCAAGAGGTAGAGGATGAAGAAATAGGAAGTGGGTAGACTTTAGAATTGGATTTCTCACTCATTTCCAACAATCACCATTGATGGACCTTGCTTTTCTTCACTTGAAGAATGAAGAAGAAGAAGAAAGATATTATGATAAGTTAATAGAAAAAGAAAAGAAAATGAATTCTTATCATAATTCTAAACATGGTCAAGTGTAGAGAATGAATCATGGTTAGTGTGAATGGTTAGGGTTAAGGATGAGATAAGTATGGTTGACTTTATCAAAGCTTCATGAAGCTTCAACTAAACTCCAAATCTAGCAACCATTCTTTTCTCTTTTCTTTTTATTTTCCAAAGTGAATAAACAAATAAATAAATGAATAAATAAGTAATGGAAAATAAAACCCTAACCATTCTTTTAACCATGGTTTATTCTTTGCACTTAACCAAGTAAACTTGTATCATCAAACATGATACAATCAAGTGCAAAAAATCATATCGCATATGTAATGTGATCACCCGAGCGAGAAAATCCATCTTAAGTAAACCGATACTAGTTGATGCAAAGCAATATATCAAATATATAAATATGCATTAAATCATTAAATCAACACTTGATTCAATGATCCGGTCATGCGCACATAACCGACTGGTATCATATATATCGGCTTATCGAATCAACGCTTGAATCGATAACTAGGTTATATCGCATACAACCATTCGATATATTTATCGCGAGAATAGAATAAGGTATCACATACACGCATTATTCTCGGTCCCGCACATATCTCATATGCGCTCCTATTTCGTTTCGCTTGAGCCAGGAAACCTCTGTGTAGGACTCTAAAGACTCGTCAATACGCCGGCAGCGGATGATGATCATATCAAACATCCACAAGCCGCAAGCGGTCTGCTAAACGTAACGGCCACCCGGGTATTGAGCGATCTGAAGATCGACGAGCAAGCCCGCTCACACTCCAGTGAATCCGACCAGTAACACTACCGTACAGTCCGGTCTGATCGTCTGATATGTCGCATATCTCGCCTAGGGGTGGTAAACGTCAGACCCCAATAGCTCAATAAGTCGTGTCGATATGAGGTCTATAACTGTTCGAGAAACTACTGGTAACACTTACCAGTAAATCTCAGCAACCCTGGCCAGGGATTTCCTGTTATAGCCAATCGAACACAGCACGACATCAACCCCCTATACCGGGAGAGACGAATCCCCTCCTATCGCTCATTGCCTCCATGTGACTCGGGACTGTACCCAAAAACCACCGTTTTGCACGCCCTCTTGGACGTGGTAAGATGGAAATCAAAGCACAGTGGGAACCACACAAGACTCTATGACGATCTCGGGTCAACAGACTATTCTGTACCAGTGTCACCAGAGAACTGCCATCTGACGTGAGGTATAATACCATCTGGGAGTTCTCGGCGAGTCCGCCCAGTGTACCCAGTCTCTACTGAGCACCCGTATATCATCTCTGATGTCAAACACCGATGGATATGGGATCATCCATCGCCCATCTATATGGGTCGAGAAGGTATACGCTAGTCTACTCTGGTATATCGATGCCCCGTCTCGATACACCCACGACTAGGGACTTTGAAGGATGTACTTATAGACTACCATGTCCCCACTAGTATGATCCACATCATAGTCCAGGTAGTCAAGTACAGATCCTAAGGGCTTTACCAACATGTAACAGAGAGACAATCAGTATACACGTTAAGGTAAAGTTCAACCAGATAGCATACTATCATGTCGAGCAAGAAAGTCCTCCCTATATATGTCCCAGCATCCACTACAATATACATCCTATGTATAGTAATGGCCTCTAGGGCATACATATAACTAACAATATTAAACTAGATTAAGGAATGGTTAGTTCACCATGTTACCAATCGTGGTTAAACACCAAAAACAAGCCTAGTTATCTTGCACAAGTGTGTGCAAAGCTAGGAAAAATCTAATAAAATACTCATTAAATTGGATAAAATATTTAAAACTTAATTTGGTAAACTTTTTATGAAAAACCATATATTAAAATATAATTAGCTACAAAACACATTCTAAGGTGTTACAATCTCCCCCCCTAAAAAGAAATTCGTCCCCGAATTTAAAAATATACCGATACGCGTACCTCCAAAGAGAAGATCAAAATCCTCAAATCTCGCTCGCAGCCTCCCAAGTGATTACCTCACTATACGGCTACGTCCAAGAAAACCCTTCACAGAAGGCAAGACCCTTGACCGACGTTTCTCCACCTGTCGAGCCATTAACACACATGGCTGCTGGTGAACGAAAGATCGCGCCCAAGCTAATTGGTCTGGTGCCAATTCATGCGATAAAGGCAATGAAGGTAATTGTAAAGTATCATCACAAGGAATACGGGGTGAAAATCCAATAATCCGGGCGGAAGTGCCAATTTAAAGGCAACGAACTAACTCGCTTATAGGATCTCAGAAGGACCTAAATCCTGGGACAAGCTTCCCAAACTCCAACACGTCATTCATCGGAAAATCCGTAGGAATACATGATCTGTCCCTGCGAATTCGAGTCTATGGCTAACACAGTCGGCATAAGACCTCAGTTCGCAATGGACAATTTCCATCCTGACCTAACACAACTGGACTATCTCCGAAGTCTCTAGACTAGCTGGCGTCCAAGGTCCTACTTACGCAGAGTCAGAGAAACAACAGACTGGTGATCGACACGACCTAACCCCTAAGCCTAAGGGTGGCCAATTGGAGTGTCTCCAGATAACGGCTATCGAAGGAGAACCCTAACGATGGCGAGTGACGATCCCCAACTGCTGACGATGACCAAACAAACCCACAACTTAACAAAACAATTGAGTAAACTGAGTATAACCGGACGACAAGAATCCGGATGGAGTCACACCCTGACTAACCCTGGGTAGAAACCATAATGGAATTCACGGAGACCTACTCCCATCCCTGCTTCGGAACGGTAAAAGATTGCAATTCTCCAGCCGGCCTCAGATGCTCGACCCTAGCACACAACAAGATAGACACTTGAAACGAAACCTGAAACTTCTCTCTACATCCCTATCCACCCGTAACTATCTCACAAGTCACGTCCCTGTTAGCGGAACTTGAATGCATCTAGAGGGTTGACAGATGTGCATGCCTTAGGATTTCACGTCTCTACCCGATGAAACCGGGTACACAAACGCGTCCCTAACATAGCACATCATTGTCACAAATCAAGGTCTCCGAATCATTACCCAGCCGAGTGTGCTCAAGTATCACTGACGAATGAGTATCGGCGGGAAGTGTCTCACGAAAACGATTTAAGGAAAGTGGTCGGGCGCGGACATGAGCAAGCTGTCCCCTCCGTAGAGATGAACTAAAGCTCTACTCAACGATCACACAAGAACTGTAAATCTGCAGGAGATTATCACAACAATCAAAATCCGTTGCAGGAAGATATACATTAAGCTCTAGTGGTCCGTGGAAAATCTGACACGACTCTCAAACAAGTAGTGTCTCCAAATCTCCAACGCAAAACCACCGCGGCCATCTCCAGATCATGAGTGGAATATCCTTCTCGTACTTCCACCAAATGTAGGGAAGCAAATGCGATAACTCTATAGTGTCACCCCAGTACACACTCGAGCCCACTCAAGAAACATTACAGTTAAACAACAAGGTCGCCCGAACCAGAAAGCAAGGAAAGGACTGATGCAGTTGTTAACCGAATCTCCAACTGCCGAAAACTCCGTACACATGCCTCAGTCCAGAGAACAGAAACCTCCATCTCGGTCAATTCAGTCGACGGTGCAGCATTACTCTCGTAATCCTGCACGAAACGGCGGTAAAAACCTGCTAAGTCCAAGAATCTGCGGATCTCCGTCCTGCACACATGTCTGGACCTAAGCTGTACGGTCATGATCTCCCTCGGAACCATACGAAACCGTCTCCCGTGACTACAAGTCCTAGGAGTCAACACAAAACAAGCCTGAAGAAACACTTTGAGAATTTAGGAAACTGCTGGTGCTCTCCCAGTATCTGCATAACAAATCCTCAAGTGCTGCTTCTGTTCCTCAAGACACATTAGATAGACCAGAATGTCGTAAATAACATAACAAAACCGGTCGAGGAACGGCCTGAAGAAATCTGGTTCATCACATCAACGAATGCTGCTAGGGCATCAGTGAATCCAACGACACACAAAAACACACAAGGCCCGTAGCACGCACAAGGCAGTCTTCGGAATGCCATCACTCCGAACCTGCAATAATGATGACCCGATCCTAAGAAAACTTAGAAAATGTCTCGCACTCTGGAGCTGATCGAAGAAATCGTCACGGCGAGGTGAAGGATACCTATCCGCACCGTAAGCCGGTTTAATTGACGATCCGTCGATACACAACCTCAAGCTGCCGTCTTCCTCCCTGATGAACAGAAATCAGAGCTTCCAAAAGCGAAACACTCAGACACACAAAACTCCCCAAACCACAACTCTGCAGCTGATCCTTAAGCTCCAAGCTCCGCCGGCTCATCCGGAACAACGTCGGAAAAACTCTCGCACGAAAGGAACCCGGTCCAACAATCCTAACTGTGGCTCCGGTATCACGAATAAGCGCCAAGAATCCACGACATCTCCTCAGTAGCCGACTAGCGAAAAAGGCTGAATTCAAGCTGTGAGAGGCGGCACAACTATCCACCTGCACAACAAGAACTGACTTGCCGGAAAAACAGACTTGATTATTTCCCTCACGGTAGTCCACAGACGCCTAACACGTAGTTAATCAGTCCGTGCCCAGGAGAACGTCAAATCCAACTTCTCTAGAAGGATTAAAACGACCGACGAATCTCTATCTCCTATCCGATTGGCACACAATTGAAATACGTGTCGCGTAACCAAAGAATCGCTGACAGAAGTTAACACAACTACGACTAATCTACCCAACCATGATACAAGCATGAAAAACAAACGAATACATCAAAAGAACATATAAATAAAAGATACCAGAAGACTCCACATTGGACGCCTGCGCGTCCCGATGAGTAGAAGCAAACTCTTGTGTCTGCCCTCTACTCGCAGCTGGATGAACTCCTCTGGTAGACTGAGCCCTCTGAGCAATTCTTCCACGTCCACGGCCTCTCTGAATACGACTCTGACGAGGTGCTAAAGAAAAATCCCTGACGAAGTGCTGAAGGCTTCCGCATCGAAAACATCCACGCGCTGACTGCTGACCATCCTGGGGATGAGAGCTGAACGACTGTCCTCGTCCTAAGCCTCTGCTACTCCCGCGGCGGCCACGAAATCTGTCTCGACGACCAAACCTCTGCCTCTGGGATGGTACGCTGGTACGAGTCCTCCACTGTCCTGGAACTCTCTGAGCCTCTGGAATATGTGCCTCGTCAACTGGAGCTGCAACCACTGGTGCTATGTAAGTGACGGACTGCTGCATGCTGATCGTAAGGGATAGCTGAGTAACAGGGGTGACAACCTCCTGTCGTAGCTCCCGAACGACATCAACCAAAGATCTCATTGTCTGGCGAAAGTCCTGCATCTCTACCAAAAGTCTATCCATAGTATAAGTCGTAGGCTGATCCGTCTGCACCTGTGCAACTAGAGTGCCATCCTGGTCAGTACTCGTCTCACCCGAGCCAACTCTGACCTCGGCCCTCGCTGCATCACTCTGAGTCCCCATAGTCATTGACGGCAAGGCTATAAATAGATATGAGATGAGATTCGATAAGAATAAGGAAATCGAATCTCAAGGATATGAATCATCAAGGAAGGAATTTCAAGCAAAATTGTACTTAGGCCACTTAATGCGAAGTACCGCATCGTGGGTATGCTGCAGACATACACACACTACGTTACTTTGCTTAAGCAACCTACTCCATCATACTAAGGTCATCCTACACTCCGAAAGGTAAAACCTAACGCTCTGATACCAACTTTGTCACGACCCGAAATTGGCCCGTGACGGCCCTAGTACTACGCAACGCCCTAAGACGTAACGTAGTAAAAGAAAGCCAAAACCCAGAAATCTAAACCATAAAAATACGGAAAAAAGATAATATAATTTTTTGAAACATTTGAAATCACAACCCAAATTCTTTAAAAGTCTTACTTTCTTTCTTTACAATTTTAGCAACACCCCCCCTTTTTGTAAAAAGTGGCCCAAAGGCGGAAAACAATCTCATCACAAGTATACGACGCCGTAGCGAAGAAATAAGAGACAGTAGAAAGGAAACTGTATATAAAAGACATCAAATCCACAATAATACACAGTAACGTCCTCACCAAGTCTCTAAGTCAACTATACAATAGTAGATGGAGAGTACAAAATACAACGAATGTACAATATGAAACACAGATAACTACCAACCCACCTAAGCAAAATAATACTGTGAGCTGATGCGGTATCTGGAGCAAAAGATGATAGCTGAAAGCGGAATAGCTGGATAGAGGAATAGCCTTCCTCGACTACTCTGGGAACAACCTGAAACACCTGTGGCACAACGGGGGTGAGTTGCCAACTCGTGAATAGTAGATAACATATGCAGGTAATCGCAGGAATGTACGTACAACATCAATCTAAGATATGCGATTACAGTAATATCATGTCATGCAAATGCAGAAATAAGGGAAGTACTGTAACAGGTACAATCAATATGTGAAGCAATAGTAACATGACAATAATATGCAATAACCATGCAATAGGGATATGAGAAAGTCGATATGCAGCTATCATAAGGGTACACTCACCGGTACTACCAATATATGAATCTGTGCATAAAGTAGATAAGTGTGAGGTATAGAGTAGAGTATGTCATTTCCACGGAAACCTGACATCGTGGTAGGATCACAATCCATCAAGACACTCAAATCCCAAATCCTCAAATCAACCCCCAACTGGGCTCTCACATCACATAGGTCTCACATCATCTCAATGTACGATATCGAGTAGCTCTCCTATATCTCGAATGTACAAATCCACAATCTCTTTCACATCCAATATGCAATCTTAATGAATCACCTATAACCCAAGTCGAATCTCAAGCAAGCTTCTAACATCCTAAAGGTATATATATATAGAAGTAATTATGATGGGGGCAATACACATATATTAGCGTCCCACTCCACTAATATTGGTGTAAAGGTATATATAACAATGGCTAATCCCCTGTTATATATACAAAGGTATTAAAAGAATTATCATGAAAACAGTGTGCCAAGCATCGACACAGAAATCCTCGTATATCGGGCTCCGTCAGTCCGGATCGGCCCACGGGGTCCGTCTATGGTGTCGTCCCTCTGCCCCGGCAGTACAGATCATCCCGCATCCATCTCTCGACTATGGCCAGTATCCTCCGGACAACTGTCAGGTCCAACCAATCACCGGTAGGTACTCGCCCGCCTCCAGGCTCAATCGGCAAACCCATCGATCTTCTTGCCGAGGGGAACCATACCGGGCCCCACCATGTGCTCTCATACGGCAACCACACCTCGTATGGATTATATAATCAGCACCGATAAAACTCATGGTGGACGCGCAAATATCATATCAAGGAAACCGGGTTGTTCCATGTATGCATAATTTTATGAACTCCCGCGGTTCCCAAATCCCGAAAACATCATATAAAATCCAAGTAAACACTGCGATATATCTGAAATGCGAGCATATGAATGAGAATATGTAGCTGAAACCAGATGTATGCAAAACCAATAAGGTACAGCTAAGTAACATCAGAAAGGGTAAATATGTAACTGCAACTGAATATGTGTGTAACATACAGGTGTAGCGATGCATAGGTATCTACCTATAGGAACTGATGTCGTATACCCCCCGGGGGTATAAGAAGAATATCTAAAAGGTATACCTGTAGCTGTATCGCAAGGTGTATATGTACCTATCACTAAAGGTATGATACACTATAGGTATACCGGTAAGCTAGATGTCAAGTGTGACAAGCAATAGAATGTATAAGGGGTTGTGTGTGACATGGCAATTATTGACGGTGTGTGTGTTGTTAGTTATATGTATGCCCTAGAGGCCATTACTATACATATGATGTATATTGTAGTGGATGCTAGGACGTATATAGGGAGGACTTTCTTGCTCGACATGATAGTATGCTATCTGGTTGCTCTTTGCCTTAACGTGTACACTGATTGTCTCTCTGTTACATGTTGGTAAAGCCCTTAAGATGTGTACTTGATTACCTGGACTATGATGCGGATCATACTAGTGGGGACATGGTAGTCCATAAGTACATCCATCAAAGTCCCTAGTCGTGGGTGTATCGAGATGGGGCATCGATATTCCAGAGTAGACTAGCGTATACCTTCTCGACCCATATAGATGGGCGATGGATGATCCCATATCCATTGGTGTTTGACATCAGAGATAATATACGGGTGCTCAGTTGAGACTGGGTACACTGGACGGACTCACCGAGAACTCCCAGATGGTATTATACCTTACGTCAGATGGCAGTTCTCTGGTGACACTGGTACAGAGTAGTCTGTTGACCCGAGATCATCATAGAGTCTTGTGTGGTTCCCACTGTGCTTTGATTTCCATCTTACCACGTCCAAGAGGGCGTGCAAAACGGTGGTTTTTGGGTACAGTCCCGAGTCACATGGAGGAAATGAGCGATAGGAGGGGATTCGTCTCTCCCGGTATAGGGAGTTGATGTTGCGCTGTGTTCGATTGGCTATAACCGGAAATCCCTGGCCAGGGTTGCTGAGATTTACTGGTAAGTGTTACCAGTAGTTTCTCGAATTTTTATAGACCTCATATCGACACGACTTATCGAGCTATTGGGGTCTGACGTTTACCACCCCTAGGCGAGATATGCGACATATCAGACGATCAGACCGGACTGTACGGTAGTGTTACTGGTTGGATTCACAGGAGTGTGAGCGGGCTTGCTTGTCGATCTTCTGATCGCTCAATACCCGGGTGGCCGTTACGTTTAGCAGACCGCTTGCGGCTTGTGGATGTTTGATATGATCATCATCTGCTACCGGCGTATTGACGAGTCTTTAGAGTCCTATACAGAGGTTTCCTGGCTCAAGCGAAACGAAATAGGAGCGCATATGAGATATGTACGGGACCGAGAATAATACGTGTATGTGATACCGTATTCCATTCTTGCGATAAATGTGTCGAATGGTTGTATGCGATATAACCTAGTTATCGAATCAAAGATTGATTCGATAAACCGATACATTGGATATTAGTCGGTTGTATGCGATATGACCGGATCGTTAAATCAAGTGTTGATTTAAAGATTTAATGCATAATTATATATTTGATATATTACTTTGCATTAACTAGTATTGGTTCACTTTAAATGGATTTTCTCACTCGGATGTGCGCATTGCATATGCGATATGATTTTGTGCACTTGCTTGAATCATGTTTGATGATACATGCCTTTTGGTTAAGTGTAAAGAATTAAACCTTGGTTAATGAAATGGTTAGGGTTTACTATTTCCTTATTCATTTTATTCATTTATTTATTCTTTCGGAAAAAGAAAAGCAAATGAGAAAATGGTGGCTTGTTTTGTTTTGTTCATGAAGTTTCATGAACACTTTGACTTTGTAACCATTTTGTCTCATGCTTAACCCTAACCATTCCACTTAACCCTAATCAATTCTCTACACTATACCATGGTTACATTATGATAAGTATTCTTTTTACTTTTCATTTTATTATTCTTATCATAACATTATTCTTCTTCTTCTTCATTTCTTCAAGTGAAGAAAGCTTGCCTCCATCAATGGCAAGTGATGAAAAAGAGTGAGAAATCCAAATCTAAAGTGAACCCACCTCCTATTTCTTCATCCTCTACCTCTTGCCAAGTAGTAGAGCGTGTTTCCTTCACAAGTTTTCATGGCTTGGTGAAGGTGGAGCTTGATCTAGCGATGCCTCGACGTAGATCATCTTCGGCATGGACATCGAGGACCTAGCTCGCCATTTCTCCGATGAAGCCGACGCTAGAGCCCGGGATTTGATATGGACAGCGGAGAGGACTTCATCATGGAGCCGTGGAGGTGGAGGACCGGATCTACAAAGGTTGTATTTCCGTTCCTTTAGTTTTTTATTTAACTAGTTTCTTTTTCGCCTATATATCTAGCCAACGATCCGTATTAGGGTTTCTCGGCACCCGTAAAATTTGAAATTGGCATGGTTGATGCCTTGTGAGACCTCTTGGGAGTGCCTAGGAACCCTACAGTGGTATCAGAGCCTAGCTAGAGTCTTAGGCGAAGTCTAGACGGAGTTTGAAGTCCGAACGAACCGAAACCCCAAAATTTCCATGCTCTCTGGATTTTTTCCAAAATCTGGAGTTTTTCAATATTAAAAATATGCAGAAAAATCAGCAGGTGATTTTAAGAGTTTCTGTAAAATTCGTGTTCCTAAATCCATTAAACTGCCGCGGTTCCGCGGCACGAGAATGGCTCGTGCGGCGGTTCCGCGGCCGTACTGCCACCTTATTTAATATATTTTACACAGTAACTCCTAATTGATAATGCTGGATTTTCTGGGAATTTTTTATTTTTATTCAAGAGTTGAATTTTCAGGGGTTGTTTTGGGGATTCGGTGTTTCGATCGGAGTATTAAATTTTGTCTATGTGGCTTTCCGGATAAATTTTAGAATATGTTAAAAAAGTTCGACCGGATATAAATACCCAATTTTTCCCCTGTCGGGAAATTTCCAAGTGTTGGATTTTTCCGTAGTTTAACGACGTTCTAAGTAGTGCAAGTAACGCGATGGACCCTCTAGAAGACAACAAACCTTAACTCGATTATGTGACCGTCTTGAACTGCCCTTTGAACCTTAGGGTTTGGGGCAGTACGGCGTGCCACATGTGAGGCGTTGACTTGACCCTTCTACGGCTGGACCGTTGGTACTGAGGCACGAACTGAATGTTGTTAGACTTATTTCATGTGTTGATCTGTATCGGGAAAACTTGGGTGTTCGACTGTTTGATCGAAAAGTTTAACATTTTCTATTTATCTGGAATGTGATACAATAATTGGAATTCACAATAAGTTATGAGATTACTGAATGAATGTTATAAACATAGCAGTTTAGTCTCACTTGATCGGTTGCCACGGAATTTTGATGTGATCAAACGTCCGTCGCAATCACGTAGCGTACGCGCATACTCGCCAGGTAAACTTAATAGATAGCCTCACTCCATAGCCCCGACCGAGTGACTGTAGGAGAACCCCGTCGCCGAAAGCATCCGTTCGGGTGCTCGCGGTAGCGATGTTCCGCCTTGGTGCACTTCATCGCCGGTATTAGAGGTGCGGCCGCCTACTAAAGTTTGCGACGAGCATTCGATCAGGATGTCGGGAATCTTGTTGAATTGCCCGACTTGATATTGAAAAGTGTTTTCAATTTTGAGACTAAAATGCGGGGTTTTTGATTGTTAGGCATGCGATGTCTAAGTAATTCATTTGGTCAGGCATGCGATGTCTGAGGATGTTGCGGATTCCAACTGTTGTAGTTTTACACTTTCTTTTCTGTGACCGTAAGTGTAATATGTGATATCGCCGGTTTCGTTGCTATATGTCAACGACAATTGGGATGCGCATATTTACTTACGTTGATGATATGTGATGTTATGTGTTGCTGGATATGTTATATTGGATCGTCGTGTTTGAATAGCCGGGGGTTTTTTATGTGAGATGAGTGTTTTTCATTTTCATTCATGTAAAAACTTGTATGTAATATTCTTTTATTGGGGCACTTCCAGGTTGCGGAAGATGTCACCGTTTGTATATTATTTACTTTTCCGCACTAGGATAGACCCAAGGAGGGGAGCACAAGTAACCGGGTTCTGGAGTCCAGTGGGAGACCAACTCGAGGAGTCGAGTCCGGGTCTCCTAACTCTAGAATTGGTAGGGTTGCTTGCCGCTCTCGTAGGGGTCTAGGGGTGTGGGTTTGGCTATTCATCGCGACCGTGGAATCCGTGTTTTATACTGGCACGTATTGAAAACACGGACGTCCTAGTATATCCAATATTTCATATGATTCTTCTGCTGCAATATCTGTGATGTGATCATGTGATGTTCTGTGATAGATACAGTATATAGTATATATGATATATTATATAGGCGTTACTTATGTTTTACACCCGCGCTAGCCCTGCCCTGCTCTGCCGTTAGTTACCTAACCTAACGGTGCATGAGGGGACATCGTGGCGAATGCGGATGGCATAAGTGTACGTCGTATTTATCTGTGATGTTTAGGTAATTAAATGATAGGACTGCATTCATGTGATTAATGAAATAAAAGAAACCTAAGATGTTGTAGAATCGAATTTCAAAATAAAATAGGTAGCTACAGTTCTTGCTTTGCACAGCGTTATATACGATATATCCTGCACCTTATTCGATGAGGAAAGGACCGAGATCCCTTCACCGGGAGTGACTCCTTTAGCAATAACTGGCAGATGCTACACACTCGGTTTGTCTTTTGATTGCTTTTAAGTGTTTTTGCTTTGCACAGTGATATATGTGATATATCCAGCACCTCATTCGACGAGGAAAGGACCGACGATCCCTTCACCGGGAGTGACTCCTTTAGCAAAACTAGAAAAGCCTCAAAAACACTCCATTTTTAAAATCATTTGATTCTACAACGATATAAAGTTCATTACGCAAAAGGTTTTCTTAAAAACCTGTCGTAGCCCTCCGTCATTTCAGATAGGTAATAGTTAGTATTCGTGCTGCGTTTGTTGACTCAGTCAAGGCGTAGTGTGCGGTAGCTGATTATTGCTTATCTGCAAAGCATATGATGCGATTGGATTAGGGTAGTCGTGCGGCCTTGTTGACTCAGTCAAGGGTCGTGCGGGTGGGTTTAATTCAATCGAGAAATGACGGGTTGAACTTTACTTGTGGTCTATGATTTGTTGACTCATTCAAGGTCATAGATCGATTGGGGCAAAATATTATCGGGAATTTCAAGTGTTGAAATTTGCAATGAGATTGCATACCTTCTATGAGATAGTTGGATCCCGATACCCGCTGTGAGTAAGAGTTACTCCTTGGAGAGTTTTACACGTTACAATTAGCCGATCAAGTAGGTGTCTAGAAAGGTGTCAACGAGGTTACGCCTCTGGGAAAACGAGGTTTACATTAATTAGGTTCGTGCGAAAGCACGGGGGACCTCCCTCAAAGTACCGACACTGGCCTGGCTGAAAGATTGGCGAACTTGTAGTGTGTAATTAATCCCGGCTAGTCTTTCCTTTTAGGGTTTGAAGGAAGATTTGATAAAAAGCAGTGGGAGCCATCCTGATTAGATAAAATAATAACCAATCTATTCTTGCAAGAGCGCACGCTGAGTGTTTTCTTCTCTCTCTCTCCAGGTAGCGACCATATCACGCCTTAATCAAGATAATAATATGGATGTATTGACCGAACCCACTTGTTATACTGAGCAGGGGAACGTTGGTCCCGCTCCAACTTATAATTGTTATAAGACAGAGCAGGAAATTGGAAATTACCAGAATTCCCGTGCCGCCCAAACGAAGAGAGTGCATGCTGATGCATCATCTTAGGGTGTGTTCGTTACAAAGAACTGTTTCTCAGAATCCTCTACATCCTGGGTAAGTTATACCAGATCAGGATCCCAGATATGTAATCTGCTACATAGGGCTACAGCTAGGTAGAGAACTGAGAATGGGTGATAAGTTTCATGAGGCAGAAAACGGGGCAAGTGTTGCAGCCAAGTCTGTTGGTCACTGTCACCCTGTATTATCAATACATTGATTCTGAACGAATGTTATTAGATACCGAACCTGATATACAAAATCATATCAGTCTCTTTATTAGTAAAGAAATGATAAAATTTTGTATAGTTGGATAATGTTTTGAACATTTCCTATATCAAAAGTTGATCGGATCAGGCACGTTATCTAAAAGTATTAATGTTCTAAATCAAACTACAGTTCTTAGTATACGGAACACACACAAGAGGAAGAGTTCAGAAATGAACGAATCCTTCTTGAGTCATTGTAGACTAGGTCATATCAATGCGACCCCACTGGCTGAAGTTACATTTAGATGCATATTTAAATTAGTTTGAATTTACATCTTATGAAACTTGCGAGTCATGTCACAAAGATAAAATGACCTCAGCTCTGTTTATTGGAAACAGAGAAAGAGTTAGTAAACTCTTGGGATGATACATGTTGATGTATGTAAGGTCTCTAGTCTACATATGCCAGGAATGGTTCTTTATACTTCATTACATTCTGTGATGATCTCTCAAGATTCAGACATATGTTCCTGTTGAAACACAAGTCCGAACCTTTTGAGATATTCACAGAATATAAGTTAGAAGTAGAGAACCAAAACATGGGTATAAGTATTATGTCCTTTGATGAGATCGAGGAGGAGAATACTTGAGCACGGAAATCCTGGATTATTCTAAAGGAGAATGAGATTCTCTCTCAGCATTACTCCTCCATATACACCATACCACGATGGTATATCGGGGCGGAGCATTAGCACCCTATGTGATAAGGTGTGTGCTCTATGATGAGTACTACTGAGTTGCCTATTTCTTTTTGGGAGTTATGCACTTGAGAAGCTGAATACCTATTGAATAGGGTTCAAATCAAATCAGTTGCCTACCACTTCATATTTGATATGATAAGGGAAGAGCCCATCTCTTAAGTTAGTTAAGATTTGGGGTTGTCCAGCCTATGTCTGAAAAGCAAAATCCGGACAAGCTCGAGGCAAGATCTGTTATGTAGAACTGGAAATGTTCCAGCTATACAAACTACAGCAGATGATTTGATAAAACCAAAGGATTCAATAGTAACCAACGAACCTCAGCCTCTCCGCCGATCTAGTAGGGTTTTCTCACCCACCTGAGAGATACTTCTGTTTCTCTATGACAGTGGGAGCGAGGATTGCATCATGAAATGATGACCCAACTAGTTTCGAGCAGGCCATCGAGAGTAGTGACTCTGTAAGAATGGCTGGATGCTTATCGATCTGAGATGGAATCCTTATACACCAACAAAGTATGGACTTTAGTTGCTATATCTGAAGGGCTAAATCCCCATCAGGAGCAAGTATATCTTGAGAAGATTACTTGGTGTACTTGGAAAAGTTGAGACTTTCAAAGCTGGACATGTTAAAGGTTGTCATCATCGACCAGGCATGGATAATGATGAAACCTTTTCCAGTGCCTATGCTTAAGTCCATCCAGATCCTACTTGCCACGGCTACATACCATGACTACGATATCTGGTGGTTGGGTGTCATGACTGCTTTTCTAAATGATGTTTTAGATGAGAACGTTTGTAAGTACACAGCCAGAGGGTTTCGTAGACAGTGGGAGCAGCGGAAACGTGTACAAGATGCTTTATAGGATAAAGCAGGTATCGCGGAGTTGGAACATCTGTTTTGATGTCTTAGTCAAAGAGTTTGACATCATCAAAATGGTAGATGAACCTTGTATAAACAAAAAGCTAGTAGGGAGTATGGTAACGATCCTCGTAGAGTACGTGGATGACATACTCTTGATAGGGAAAGAGTTTCCTATGCTACGCTCGATCAATCTCCGCTTATCACAATGACTCTCCACATAGGATCAAAGTGATACCCCATAAATCCTGGGTTTTGGATCTATGAGATAGATCTAATTGGATGTTAGGATTCTCACTAGTCGTAGTGAGATGGTATCAATCGATCCTGGGGAGAATCACTGGAATTGTTCCAGGGTGATAAAGACGACTGAATGTCAGTCACAGGCATTGTCTTTACCCTCAGTAAAGGGACGGTATGTTGGAAGAGTTCCAAGCTAGATACCGTGGCATACTAGACGATAAAGGCTGAATACACCGCTACTTAAGATACTACCAAAGAGGCTGTTTGGGTGTATATTGGTTCATGAGATGAACTATGTTCCTCCCATTGTGTGACAATGGAGTTGGGGCTTATGCCAAGGAACGTCCGTCCCATCAGTGATCCAGACATATTCTAAGGCAGTGTCTCCTGATCATGGAGATGGTTGATCTCCAGGGAGATCGAGGTTTGGAGAGTAGACTCAGAGGACAACACGGCGGATCCACTCACAAAGGCCTTTTCCCAGAGAGAGACTTTTATGGGATGGTTGAGTATGAGATACTACAACCACTGCTACAGATGGCCCTAGTGCAAGTGGGAGATTGTTAGTTATATGTATGCCCTAGAGGCCATTACTGTACATATGATGTATATTGTAGTGGATGCTAGGACGTATATAGGGAGGACTTTCTTGCTCGACATGATAGTATGCTATCTGGTTGCTCTTTGCCTTAACGTGTACACTGATTGTCTCTCTGTTACATGTTGGTAAAGCCCTTAGGATGTGTACTTGATTACCTGGACTATGATGCGGATCATACTAGTGGGGACATGGTAGTCCATAAGTACATCCTTCAAAGTCCCTAGTCGTGTATCGAGATGGGGCATCGATATACCAGAGTAGACTAGCGTATACCTTCTCGACCCATATAGATGGGCGATGGATGATCCCATATCCATTGGTGTTTGACATCAGAGATAATATACGGGTGCTCAGTTGAGACTGGGTACACTGGACGGACTCGCCGAGAACTCCCAGATGGTATTATACCTTACGTCAGATGGCAGTTCTCTGGTGACACTGGTACAGAGTAGTCTGTTGACCCGAGATCATCATAGAGTCTTGTGTGGTTCCCACTGTGCTTTGATTTCCATCTTACCACGTCCAAGAGGGCGTGAAAAACGGTGGTTTTTGGGTACAGTCCCGAGTCACATGGAGGCAATGAGCGATAGGAGGGGATTCGTCTCTCCCGGTATAGGGAGTTGATGTTGCGCTGTGTTCGATTGGCTATAACCGGAAATCCCTGGCCAGGGTTGCTGAGATTTACTGGTAAGTGTTACCAGTAGTTTCTCGAATTGTTATAGACCTCATATCGACACGACTTATCGAGCTATTGGGGTCTGACGTTTACCACCCCTAGGCGAGATATGCGACATATCAGACGATCAGACCGGACTGTACGGTAGTGTTACTGGTTGGATTCACAGGAGTGTGAGCGGGCTTGCTCGTCGATCTTCTGATCGCTCAATATCCGGGTGGCCGTTACGATTAGCAGACCGCTTGCGGCTTGTGGATGTTTGATATGATCATCATCTGCTACCGGCGTATTGACGAGTCTTTAGAGTCCTACACAGAGGTTTCCTGGCTCAAGCGAAACGAAATAGGAGCTCATATGAGATATGTGCGGGACCGAGAATAATACGTGTATGTGATACCGTATTCCATTCTCGCGATAAATGTGTCGAATGGTTGTATGCGATATAACCTAGTTATCGAATCAAAGATTGATTCGATAAACCGATACATTGGATATTAGTCGGTTGTATGCGATATGACCGGATCGTTAAATCAAGTGTTGATTTAATGATTTAATGCATAATTATATATTTGATATATTACTTTGCATTAACTAGTATTGGTTCACTTTAAATGGATTTTCTCACTCGGATGTGCGCATTGCATATGCGATATGATTTTGTGCACTTGCTTGTATCATGTTTGATGATACATGCCTTTTGGTTAAGTGTAAAGAATTAAACCTTGGTTAATGAAATGGTTAGGGTTTACTATTTCCTTATTCATTTTATTCATTTATTTATTCTTTTGGAAAAAGAAAAGCAAATGAGAAAATGGTGGATTGTTTTGTTTTGTTCATGAAGTTTCATGAACACTTTGACTTTGTAACCATTTTGTCTCATGCTTAACCCTAACCATTCCACTTAACCCTAATCAATTCTCTATACTATACCATGGTTACATTATGATAAGTATTCTTTTTACTTTTCATTTTATTATTCTTATCATAACATTATTCTTCTTCTTCTTCATTTCTTCAAGTGAAGAAAGCTTGCCTCCATCAATGGCAAGTGATGAAAAAGAGTGAGAAATCCAAATCTAAAGTGAACCCACCTCCTATTTCTTCATCCTCTACCTCTTTCCAAGTAGTAGAGCGTGTTTCCTTCACAAGTTGTCATGGCTTGGTGAAGGTGGAGCTTGATCTAGCGATGCCTCGACGTAGATCTTCTTCGGCATGGACATCGACGACCTAGCTCGCCATTTCTCCGATGAAGCCGACGCTATAGCCCGGGATTTGATATGGACAGCGGAGATGACTTCATCACGGAGCCGTGGAGGTGGAGGACCGGATCTACAAAGGTTGTATTTCCGTTCCTTTAGTTATTTTGTTATCTAGTTTCTTTTTCGCCTATATATCTAGCCAACGATCCGTATTAGGGTTTCTCGGCACCCGTAAAATTTAAAATTGGCATGGTTGATGCCTTGTGAGACCTCTTGGGAGTGGCTAGGAACCCTACATGTGTAGCATACAATCCGTGCTCGTGCAACATGAACCGTCAATAATGTGTGCAGTGTCCTACGGCTGCTAGTCACAGTACAACTATATCACGGAAATAAAATAAAGGCGCAATTCTAATAATGACGTAGAATGCGCGACAGGTATTTGAATCCTAGCCCAGACGCATAACGCCATGCGGGCGATTCCCCTGTAGATGTTAAATCTACTCACCTACGCTCCACGCTAGGTGAATCCTACCATCTGCTCCCCCTGTAGCCGTGTCCTTAGTCCCTGCCTGCAACCCTGCAAATAATACATGGAAATTATATATAAGCCAAATATTCCGCGAAACGCGATATCGAACCAAAACGAGAAACTCGCGTCGCGAACTAAACGCGCGTGTGCACCATACGCTAAAACGTGTGTGTACGTGTCTAAAACCATCGCGACACGCCGCGATACGCTGGATCACAGAACCCTCTCACGTATCGCGCGTATCGCGCAAACATAACGGACACAAAAACGATATATTGTCCCAGATTTCTACACAGAACCTAAATTGAGAAAATAAGTATACCACAAAACTACACATAGCAGCAGACATCTAATGGACCAAACCCCAACCCAAATCCTACCCATCTGGCGGCAAATTGCGGCCAGAACGAATTAATTGGCAGCCACGAGATGGAATTTGGGGGTCGGGTTAAATCTGGAGTATCAGAACCTATCCACTATACTGCAGTCTTCTCAAATTCATTCTGAACTCATCGGGTCAAAAGCAGTTTCCAGATAACTCAGTTTGCACAAATACGACGAATTTGCATCAATTTGGGAAACTGGTGGTATTTTAGTGCAATCGGGGTTAAACTAGGGTAATATGGTCTCAACAATCCACTAACAACCTACTGAAACTAATTCACACCACATTAGCGCAAAGTTCCCAGTAAACACCTCATATCGCACTAAAACGCACTAAAAACCACTGACCGATGCAAAACTACACTAACCAAGCAAACTAAGGAATAAGTTTAGGAAATATACCTCATACTTAACCCTAGGGAGCTGGAGGAAGAAGAAGAGGTGCAAGGAAGAGGCTGTGGTTGTTGCTGCTGTGCTTGCTGCTCACTGCTGCTGCTGCTACTGCTGTTGCTTCAGTTGCTGCTGCTTCTCTCTGTTGCTGCCCTGAAGGTGAGTGTGTGTGTGTGTGTGTGTGTTTGTGTGTGTGTTTGTGTGAGAGAAATGAGAGAAGTGAGAAGAAATTGAGAGGCAAGGAAATTGTGGCACCAAGGGTCAACCCCTCTCTCTCTCTCTCTTCATTTAATGAGGCATGGCAAGGCCATCATGCCTCATAATGCACTCTCTCTCTCTCTCACACCGAGTCAACACAAAAACAACCATATTCAAATTCATTTTCATTTTAAAACAACAATACACTATTAACCCAAAACACCTAATACAATATTAAACTAGATTAAGGAATGGTTAGTTCACCATGTTACCAATCATGGTTAAACACCAAAAACAAGCCTAGTTATCATGCACAAGTGTGTGCAAGGCTAGGAAAAATCTAATAAAATACTCATTAAATATGATAAAATATTTAAAACTTAATTTGGTAAACTTTTTATGAAAAACCATATATTAAAATATAATTAGCTACAAAACACATTCTAAGGTGTTACAAATTTTTTGCAAAATAGATTAGTGGTCATGAGGTAGAACTGGAAGAGGTTCGAGCTACAAAAGCTACAACAGATGATTTGGTGGAACCAGAGGATTCGGTAGTTCCCGATGAACCCCAGCCACTCCGCCGATCTAGTAGGGTTCCTCTCCCACCTGAGAGATACTACGGTTTTCTCATGGATGGTGGGAGCGAGGATTGCATCATGGAGGATGATGACCCAACTAGCTTCGAGCAGGCCATCACGAGTGGAGACTCAGTGAAATGGCTGGATGCAATGCGGTCCGAGATGGAATCCATGTACACCAACAATGTATGGACTTCGGAAGATGTTCCTGAAGGGGTAAAACCCATTGGGAGCAAGTGGATCTTCAAGAAAAAACATGGTGTAGATGGGAAAGTGGAGACTTTCAAAGCTAGACTTGTTGCAAAGGGTTTTCGTCAAAGACCAGGTATGGACTATGACGAAACCTTTTCTCCAGTAGCTATTCTTAAATCCATCCGGATCAATATTGCCATCGCTGCATATCATGACTACGAAATCTGGCAAATGGATATTAAGACCGCCTTTCTAAACGGTGATTTAGAAGAGTACGTGTACATGACTCAGCCAGAGGGCTTCGTAGATAGTGGGAGCAGCGGGAATGTGTGCAAGCTGCTTAAATCCATTTATGGATTAAAGCAAGCATCGCGGAGTTGGAACATCTGCTTTGACGTCATTATCAAAGAGTTTGATTTGGTCAAAAACGTAGATGAACCTTGTATCTACAAGAAGGTGGCAGAGAGTAAGGTTATCTTCCTCGTATTGTACGTGGACGACATACTCTTGATAGGAAATGACATTCCTATGCTGCAATCGGTCAAGCTCTTCTTATCATAAAGATTCTCAATGAAAGATCTAGGTGATGCCTCCTGCGTATTGGGATTATGATCTTTAGAGATAGATCTAAAAGGATATTGGGATTGTCCCAATCCAGGTACATTGACACCATACTAAAGAGGTTTAGTATGGAAGAGACCAAATGTGGGTTTTTACCCACGATCTCAGGGCTCACTCTCTCCAAAGTTATGTCTCCCAAGACTGATTTGGAGAGAGCTCGCATGCAAGGGATACCCTATGCTTCGGCTGTAGGCTCTATCATGTACGCGATGCTATGTACCAGACCCGATGTAGCATACTCACTAAGTGTAGTAAGTAGGTGTCAAGCTGATCCTGGAGAGAGTCACTGGACAGCTGTGAAGAGCATTCTCAAGTACTTACGAAGGACTAAGGAGATGCTCTTGGCATATGGTAATGGAGAACTCCAAGTGGAGTCCTTTACCGATTCATGCTTCCAGAGTGATAAGGACGACTCTAAGTCGCAGTCGGGATTTGTCTTTACCCTTTAAGGAGGGGCGGTTAGCTGGAAGAGTTCCAAGCAGGAAACCGTGGCAGACTCGACGATGGAGGTTGAATACATCGCTGCCAACGATGCTGCCAAAGAGGCTGTCTAGATCAAGAAGTTCATTTCTGAACATGGAGTGGTTCCATCCATTGAGCATCCAATACCTTTGTATTGCGATAACAATGGAGCGGTGGCTTTGGCTAAGGAACCCAGGTCTCATCAGCGATCCAGGCATATTCTGAGACGGTATCACCTAATCCCGGAGATAGTTGATCGCCGGGAGATCGAGGTCAGTAGGGTTGATACGAAGAACAACACAGCGGATCCACTCACGAAGGCCATTCCCCAGATACAGTTTGAGAGACTCTTCGGGATGCTCGGTATACGATACTACAGCAGCTGGCCATAGTGCAAGTGGGAGATTATTAGTTGTATGTATGCCCTAGAGGCCAATATTGTACAGATGATGTATATTATATTGGATGCTTGGACATATATAGAGAGGACTTTCTTGCTCGATATGATAGTATGCTATCTGGTTGCTCTTTATCTTAACATGTATACTTGTCTCTTTATACTGTCTTATAGTTACATATTGGTAAAGCCCTTAGGATGTGTACTTGACTACCTAGACTATGATGCGGATCATACTAGTGGGGACATGGTAGTCTATAAGTACATCCTTCAAGGTCCCTAGTCATGGGTGTATCGATACGGGGCATCGATATACCAGAGTAGACTAGCATATACGCTTCTCGACCCATGAGATGGGCGATGGATGATCCCGTATCCATTGGTGTTTGACATCAGAGATGGTATACGGGTGCTCAGTAGAGACTGGGTACACTGGACGGACTCGCCGAGAACTCCCAGATAGTATTATACCTCATGTCAGATAGCAGTTCTCTGGTGACACTTATGCAGGTTAGTCTGTAGACCCGAGATCGTCATAGAGACTTATGTGATTCCCACTGTGATTTGATTTCCACCTTACCACGTCCATGAGGGAGTGCAAAACGGTGGTTTTTGGATACAGTCCCGAGTCACATGGAGGCAATGAGCGATAGGAGGGGTTTCGTCTCTCCCGGTATTGGGGGTTGATGTTGCGCTGTGCTCGATTGGCCATAACAGGGAAGTCCCTGGCCAGGGATGATTTAGATATTTACTGGTAAGTGTTACCAGTAGTTTCTCGACCCGTTATGAGCCTCACATCGGCACGACTTATCGGTTATTGGGGTCTGACGTTTACCACCACTAGACTTGATATGCGACATATCAGACGAGGAGACTGGACTGTACGGGAAGTGTTACCGGCAGGCTTTTACAGGAGTTGGAGCGGGCTTGCTTGCTGATCTTCTGATCGCTCAATACCCGGGTAGCCGTTACGTCCAGCTAGTACCGCTGACGGCTTGTGGGTGCGTGATGTGATCATCACCTACTGCCGGCGTATTGTCGAGTCTTTAAAGTCCTACATAGAGGTTTTACTGGCTCAGGCAAAATGAAATAGGGGCGCATATGTGATATGTGCAGGACCGAGAATAATGCCTGTATGTGATACCGTATTCTATTCTCGCGACTTTCTGTATCGGTCGGTTATATATGATATAGCCGGGTTATCGAATCAAGTGTTGATTCGATAAGTCGATACATTGGATGTTAGTCGGTTATATGTGATATGACCGGATTATTAAGTCAAGTGTTGATTTAATAATTTATTGTATAATTCTATATTTGATATACTAGTTTACATTAACTAACACATGTTCACTTAGGGTTTTTTCTCACATGTACACAACTTCACTATATATATGATATATATTAAATTGTGTTATCATTTTGTATCATGGTTGATGATACATCATCCATGGGTGTGTGAGACTTACACTAAGCTAATTTGTAGTTTGGGTTTTAACATTTAAAGTAAATACAAAATCAAGTGGAGGATTAGAAAATGCATGAAGCTTGTGGAAGCTTGTGGATGCACTGACTAATTCAACTTGAGTTTGTATTTTACTATGGATATTTATTAACCAAACCATAACAATTAGCCTAGGGTTAAGTCTCTACAAGAGTTAGTATATGATACTCACTCACCGTGGTTAGCTCACTCACTTGATCATTATCCTCTTCTCTTTCTTTTGTTCATCTTCTTCTTGGTTCAAAAGAAAATTCTTTCTAGGGTTTGATCAAAAGTGAGAATCATTGTGAGAAATAAAATTCCAAAGATAACCCACTTCCTATTTCTCCATCCTCTACTAGACTAGCACTTTAGTTTAGGGTGTTTGCTTCACTAATTCTCTAGTTAGAGAAGTAGTAGCTTGAGTCGGAATTCCCTCGGCGTAGATCATCTTCGGCCTCGGAGACTTCAAGCAAGGTCGCATCTTTCGCCTCGTGAATCCATGCAAGAGCCTGGGAGAACCTTGATCGCGGCGAAGGGACTTCAACAAGGAGAAAATGAAGTGAAGGACCGATCTACAAAGGTTGTATTTCGTGTTCCCTTAGAAGTAAAGTTGTTTACTTGGTATTTGTTTCGCCTAAAATCTAGTATACGATCTTGCTTAGGGTTGTTCGGCACATAAAAATTTAATTTTGGCATGGTCGATGCCTTGTAGAGCCTTGTTAGTGTGCCTAGTAACCCTATAACAATGGCCCAATCATCCGGTGTAAAACCAAGCATTCGCCTCCACAAGAGGCCACAACACAACACTACATCGAGACATTCCCATGTCACCATAAAACACAATGGTCAGCCCTCGTACCAGACGAGCTCGCCCTGACCGCAACACTAGCAGCAGCTCAAACTATGGTGACATGAACCTCAATCGTGTATCGAAAAAGCAGATCAATGGCATGAGAGGAAACGACAGATCCAGAATGAATACATGATCATAAGAAGGAACATCATCAATGGGAGTATGATCATGGAAACAAATAGAATCGAGGATCTCGAATGGATGTATAATCATGGATACGAAGAGAATCACTGGTCTCAAAAATATGTACATCCTAAGGTTTCTTAAGTAGTGTATCGTATCGCAAATATGCTGCGGAACATACGTACGGTACGTCACTGTACTCAAGCTACCTACTCCATCAATCATGGTCAGCCTATGAAAAGAAAGTTCGGGTCTAATACCCCCGTCCAAGTCTAAGTTCCGTAAGGTCAAGCCTAAGTTCCGAAATACATACCCGCCCTAGACTCCGCATAGTCAAACATAGACTCGAACAATGTTAAACCTAGCGCTCTGATACCAACTTTGTCACGACCCGAAAAATAAGCTCGTGACTAGCACTTGAATCATGCAACGTCTAAATGCGTAACGGAATTCAAGTAAGCTGAAACCCAGAAATCTAAACCTTTTAGAAAATAAAGGAGGTGAGGTTTCAAAGTAAAGGTATAATGAAATCAAGTTTTCTTAATGCATAGAAAATGAACATGAATGATGCAAGTGAAATTTTCTAGTTTAAAAACATGTTTCGTCTTTTAAAAATTTTGGCAGCACCTCCTTTGTGTATTTTGATCCAAAACCACAATACATAATAACGATAATGGCATCCCCAAGCAGGAGGTAGCTCTTCGCCAAACGGCGGATCACAACTACGCAATACAGTATAAATATGTATACGACGCCCAACGGCGAAGTCCACCAAAAAAGATAAAGAAAAAAGCAAGATATAACCCCAAAAGTGAAAATAGAACCCATCGCTCAAATCTCACAACTACAAGTCTCACTAAGTCTCATCACTTATACAATTTACAACTTTTGATTGATGGAGTTAACTAGATACAATATGAAATATAGATACAAGAGTGGGAATGATACAAATATCCCACCTACCAATGCAATAACACCCGAATGCAACTGTGTGCCGGCGAAGCCGCTACTGATCCAAGCGCTCAACCTGCAAGAACTGTGGCACAACGGGGGTGAGTTGCCAACTCATGAGTTGAAAAATATCAATAGATAGAAATCGAATAAACGACTCCTAGGTCAAGTATATCATAAAGTTAATACTATGATATCTAAGGTGACCGGGTCTGTATATGTGCCAACAAGGTAGTCAATACCTATATGCATGTGGTTAACATCTAACAGTAATAATCAATGCATGTATATCGATCTCATCCAACCATAATCAAGGTATGTATGCATGTGGATCTCGTCCACCCAAAATCAATGTCTGGATGCACGTAAATATCATAATGGGGTGTGTATGAAAGTATGAGGATATACATCAACGGTGTCCCTCCCGACACATCAAAATCATGGAACCAGAGTGCTTAACATCGACACTCGAAAACATCATGAAAACCGTGCCCAGCATCGGCATATAAATCCTTATATATTGGGCCCCGTCAGTCTGGATCATCCCATTTCATCTCTCGACTCCGGTCGGTATCCTCCGGATATCTGCCGAGCTCAAATAGTATCACCGGTAGGTACTCGCCACCCTGCTAGGCTCATCGTCTCCTCCACGAAAAACATTTCTCGCCCTGGGAAACCATACCGGGTCCACCATGAACCCGCAAACGGATCATCCAACTCCTCGAATCGGGTTTCAAGCACACGTCTCAAAACCGAGAAAACGCATGGTGGACGCAATGAAATATTATATTAAGAGAAACCGGGTTTTTAAAACAGTACATGCTTTCTTTGAAATAGCCACGGTTCTCAAATCCAGAAATCTCATGAAAACAGCATACCTCAATGCTTAAAATCATAAAGCATGATGTATGCGACATGTGATGGAAATGTAAGCATAGCAATATATCATGCAACATCGTATAAAAGTGCACAGGTAACTATAGAAGGTAGATTATGCAAAGAGTCATATCATGATGCAGCAATCCTACTGTGTAGTGAAATGGCAATTATCGATGATGATGTGTGTGAGCCGGCAAAACTGTGTACCAGTAACATACGCATCATCGATAATGGTGTAAGTGTACTAACACAGGTATATGCAATGCAATGAAAATAATATGAATGCAGCATAAGGTAAATAATATGCAATGCTGACGGGTATACGTATCTTATATGACCGAGTCCGGGAATCTATCAATCGGCATCCAGCCTAACAACATCGCGTACGGTATGATCCATAGTACGGCAACCTCTAGTCAAGGATAAAGATCAATCATCAGGTCAAACCCATCACGCACGGAAAATCATCGTACGGCAGCATTAAGCTAATAGGGGTCCTATCATCCTATACGACAAATGAGGGTAAGGCCTGAAATTATGTACGGCCTATCATCCATGATTCACAACATTCTATATATATATATATATATATCTATATCTATATACCTATGTCCCAGGTCACATCCGCAATAATCTCACATCAGGGGACCAACATGGTATAAATCATCTCGATCGACTCGCATTCGTATACCAATATATCATCATATCATCATATCCGTCTTATAATCTTTTCACCGCATTTATAACTCATATCAAGCCGAGTTTACCTAAATATTCTATCTCTACTATAAATATAGGTATCTAATCTAACATACACACCCGAACCATACAATCAGATTTTTTAAGAAGCGAATCGTATCTTTGAAAATAGGGGTTACGGTGTTTTTAAGAAAAAGATATCATTTGAAAATCCGTAACATCCCTTAAGGTATATCTTTAAAAGATACATACGACTCTTCGATTTTGAAGATGGTATGGTTCGGATGTCGTATCAACATCGACTATCTAGTCCTACGGTACCCTAAACGGAAATATCGACAAACGTCGTCCTCGAATCCCGTCATCACATAATAGCCGTATTATCTCATTTCTAACTATCCTTAGTTTCTAATATAGTTTCACTAACTATCCTTACTATAACCCTAGTTTCCTAATCTAGGTTTCCTAACCAAATTCTATAATCAGTTTTCCATCAATACTTTGCGGAGGTGCTATACGCCATCCACCTGACTTCCCCCGTGGATATAGATCCACTCACCTGGTCTTCGCTCGCTGAAATCGATGACGCCACGCTCCGTCGCCTCGGAATCCATGTGAAGGTACCAACAATAATCAACAGTCGAAATGCGTATTAAAATCGAATCCGGAAAACCGATAAGGTGCACGGTGCGCTCATAGAGTAGAACCTATGGCCTACACGTGCAAAAGCAATCAAACAACCCTTGTTGTCATTCTACAAACATCCAAAAACCCAATACAAATCCAAATATCAAGAATGTGCATTTTAAAATACGGAAAACATAGCCTAAAACACACCAAAATGCTCCCAAATTTTCCCCAGGTGACAATTAGTCAATTTTGCATATATGAGGGGGTCTATTTTACTGACATAGGAGCTACAGACGAAGCAAGAACCAAAAATGAGGTACCCAGAACGCAAATTGCGGCCCATGGGATTAAATCTGCGGCCCAAAGGTTAGGGTTTGGTCTCGGGTCTCTGTGGTAGCTTCCTGGGTGCCTGCATGTGCTACAGTGTTTGCAAAATTATTTTCAGAGGCTCCGGGTGTTAGCAGATTCCATTTTACATCCACAGAATTCACAACTTTCCGATATCGGGTTTTTAAATCCATATTCCGGGGTTCTAGTCTCTGGTTTAGGTCTGAATTCTAGCATTAGGGGGGGTTTTGTGGTCTCTACTAAGCTAAATTTAACATCACAACTCTCTATTTCCATTAACTCTAACTAGAGTTTTCAAAGTTCACCCAAACCACACCATGCCGGTTCTAATCTAATGTGGATGTAAAAGCATTGGGAAAACTAAGCTCATGGTTCAGAAAATACCTCATTTGGCAACTCAAGAATTTTCTTGAGTAGCCCCAAGTGTCCAAAATGCAAGCTTTCTTGGTCCAATGTGCTTCCCTTGAGCTTGTGAACGTTTTTGATGAAAAGGTGATAGGGTTTTGAGGTGTTTATTGAGGTGATTTGAGGGGGTTGAAGATGGAGGGGGAGAGCGTGCTGCCTTGGGCTGAAGAAGGAAGGCAAAAATGAAGGAGAATGATGGAGGAGAAAATGTCTTGGTCAAAGTAAACCCTCACCTTTCTCTCTGTCACCCATACCTAATATTCCATATCATATTCCATTATCTTTTCTTTTCTTTTCTTCTCACATTCCATTTGAATTTGAATAGGAAAGCCAAAAGAAACCATGGTAGAAAAAGGCAGAAGTGTGAAAAAGATTTTGTGCATGCTATGTGCACAAAACACGCTTAATCCGCGATTAGCGATTTTTAATTGCGATTAGCACTAAATTACCATATAATTAATCATAAAAACTTAAAATTCTCATAATTCACATGAAACACCCTATTTTAGTAATTTCCATAATCTTTCCAATTTTTTCCCCCATTTATCGGTATTTAATTATACCGCTTTATTAAAATATTCAATATTTTATTATTAAATTATAAAAATTCCCAAAAATAATATTTTATTTTTCTGAAGTGTTACAACGACCTTTAACATAGTCAACAAAATTGAATGACTACCCTAATCCAATCCCATCTCATACTTAAGCAGGTAAGCACTAATTAGCTACCGCACACTACGCCTTAACCTAGTCAACAAACGTAGGACGAATACTAGCTAGTACTTATCTGAAACAACGGAGCGCTACGAAAGGTTTTTAAGAAAACCTTTTGCTTAATGAACTTGATATCGTTGTAGAATCAAATGATTTAAAATGGATTGTTTTTTAGGCTTTTCCTAGTTTTGCTAAAGAGGTCACTCCCGGTGAAGGGATCTCGGCTCTTTCCTCGTCGAATGAGGTGCAGGATATTCACAAAACCACTATGCAAAGCAAGAACTAGAAAAGAAATCAAATACGAAACCGAGGGTTGTAGCATCTGCCAGTTATCGCTAAAAAGGTCACTCCCTGTGAAGGGATCTCGGCTCTTTCCTTATCGAATAACGTGCTGGATATTCTACAAGAAATACCGCTATGCAAAGCAAGAACTAGAGCTACCTGTTTTTTAAAATTCGATTCCACAACATCTTTAGGTTTATTTTCTTTCATTGATCTCATTAATGAAGTCCCATCATTTAAGCTTCCTAAGCATCACAGAAGAAACGAAAATACAACGTACGCTTATACCATATGCTATTTATATTTATGCCCTAGAGGCCATTACTGTACATACGATGTATATTGTAGTGGATGGTTGGACATACATAGGGAGGACTTTCTTGCTCGACATGATAGTATGCTATCTGGTTGCACTTTATCTTAACATGTACACTTATTGTCTCTTTATTACATGTTGATAAAGCCCTTAGGATGAGTACTTGACTACCAGGATCATGATGCGGATCGTACTAGTAGGGCATAGGTAGTCGGCAAATACATTCTTCAAATGTTCCTAGTCGTAGGAGTATCGAGACAGGGCATCGATGCTCCAGACTAGACAAGCATATACGCTTCTCGACCCATGTGATGGGCGATGGATGATCCCATATCCATTGGTGTTTGACATCAGAGATGGTATACGGGTGTTCAGTGGAGACTGGGTAGACTGGACAGACTCACCGAGAACTCCCAGATGGTATTATACCTCATGTCAGATGGCAGTTCTCTGGTGACACTGGTACAGGTTAGTCTGTCGACCCGAGATCGTCATAGAGTCTTGTGTGATTCCCACTGTGCTTTGATTTCCACCTTACCACGTTCAAGAGAATGTGCAAAACGGTGGTTTTTAGGTACAGTCCTGAGTCACATTGAGGCAATGACCGATAGGAGGAGATTCGTCTCTCCCGGTATAGGGAGTTGATGTTGCGCTGTGCTCGATTAGCTATAACAGGAAGTTCCTGGTAAGGGCCGCTTCTGAGATATACTGGTAAGTGTTATCAGTAGTTTCTCGACCCGTTATGAGCCTCCCATCGGCACGACTTATCGAGTTACTGGGGTCTGACGTTTACCACCTCTAGACGAGATATGCGACATATCAGACGAAGAGACCGGACTGTACGATAGTGTTACTGATTGGGTTCACAGAAGTATAAGCAGGTATTCTAGTTGATCTTCTGATCGCTCAATACCCGAGTGGCCGTTACGTTTAGCAGACCGCTTGCGGCTTGTGGGTGTTTGATGTGATCATCACATACTGCCGGCGTATCGACGAGTCTTTAGAGTCCTACACAGAGGTTTCCTGGCTCAAGAAAAACGGAGTAGGAGCACATATGTGATATGTGCGGGACCGAGATTAATACAATATGTGATATCGTATTCTATTCTCGCGATTTGTGTTATCGGTCGGTTATATGTGATATAGCCGGGTTATCGAATCAAGTGTTGATTCGATAAGTTGATACACATGGTATAGTCGGTTATATGTGATATAGCCGGATTATTAAGTCAAATGTTGATTTGATAATTTAATTTATAATTATATATTTGATATATTAACATAAATTAACAAATACATGCTCACTTATGATCTGTTTTCTCACTTGATTTGTTGCACATTGTATATATGTGATATATATTAGTATACAACATTATGTGTCATGTTTGATGAAACATGCAACAAGGGTGTGTGTGTGACTTACACCATGCTATGTAGAATGAAGGGGTTTTATTTATTTTGGTAAATAAAAAATGGTGGCATTTTTGTCATGGCAAGAAGCTTGGAGAAGCTTGGATTGCCATTGGCTTAGTCCACAACTTTTGTTTTGCCTAAGTTATTTATTAACCCAACCTTTATCCTAGCCATGGTTAAGTCTCTACAAAGACTAGTATATGATACTAATTCACCCATGGTTGCAATTAACCAATTGATTTTGATCATGAGAGTTTTTCTTCATCTTCTTCCTCAAGCTCACTAGCTTCAATGGAGATGAGAAAAATGAGTGAAAAAATTATTTCTAAAGTGAGCAAAATTCGTACTTCATCATCCTCTACTGCTAGACATTTAGTTTAGGGTGGTTGCTTCACTAATTCTACAATTAGGGAAGAGGTAGCTTGGGTTAGTGTCTCTTTGACGTAGATCATCTTCGGCCTCGAAGATTTCAAGCAAGCTTTTACCGTACATCTTGTGGAGCCTTTCAAGAGTCCGGGAGTTCATGGATCATAGCGAAGGGACGACTACACGGAGCTATTGAAGTGAAGGACAGGTATACAAAGGTTGTATTCCTTGTTCACTTGTTTGCAAAGTTGTTTGCAATATTGTTTCGTCGCATTTTCTAGTAACGATTCTAGGGTTAGGATTAGCTAGAACAACAAAATTTTGAAATTGGCATGGACGATGCCTCCTGAAACTTTGCTACCGTGCTAGACAACCCCGCAGTGGTATCAGAGCCATGCTAGAAAATTAGATGGATTTTGCTAGGATTACGAAACCGAAACGACTCCGAAACTTGAAACACGAAAACTTAGTTTCTGTCGAATTTAAAAAGTCTTCAAATTTTTTTAAACAACTGTAGAATGTTGTATGAGATATAACATGAACACCATGAAAATTTCAAGGGGTTGCTCGGATTTTGGCGGAGCACAATGCACAAAAAAACCGAGGTGGCTGGCCCAAAGGTGATATTTTGACTTGAAATTTTCAGGGTGTTCCAGTCTTTGGGTTTTGGTGTTTCAGGTGTTGTTTGTTTTTGCTAAGTTTGCATGTGATGGGACCTTACAGTATATGAAATTTGGAGTGTTTCGTATTTGTAGTTTTAATATTGTTTCGGGTATTTGAATGTTGTCTACGCGAAGTTAAAAAGTTCGATCGAATGTCAAAAACCTATTTTTCCAAGTTTAACGTATTCGGAAAATCATGCAAGTAATTATGTGAACCCTCTAGAAGAATGAAACCCTAACTCGGCATAATTACCATGGAATCACTTTCAAACCTTAGGGATTGCAGCAGTTTCGTGGTGCCATTAATGAGTCTTGGGTCTGCCCTTCTACGGCCGGTTCATAGGTACTATGGCATGTTCATTAAACTGTGCCCAAGTGTTGAGCCGTCGGGGAATTGTGGGACTTTGATGAATCGATCGAAAAGTATAACGTCGTCTGGGTATCATGCGATGGGATACAATAATTGGAATCCAAACTAATTTGAATTTTGTAAATCTAGGAATTTAGTCTCATTTGATCGGTTGCGGGATTTTGATGTGATCAAAATTCCGTCGTAATCACGTAGCGTATGCGGATACTCGCCGGGTAAACTTATTAGATAGCCATGAGCCATAATCTGGACCAAGTGACTGTAGGAGAACCCCGTCGCCAAAAGCATCGATATGGGTGCTCGCGGCCGCGGTGTTCCGCCTTAGTGCACTTCGTCGACGGCATCGGGGGGTAGGGCCGTCTTCTAAAGTTTTCGACGAGCATTCGATCAGGTTGTCGGGAATCTTGTTGAATTACCCGACTTGATATTGAAAAGTGTTTTCGAGGTCGAGACTAAAATGCGGGGTTTATAATTGTTAAGCATGTGATGTCTAAGGAATTCATTTGGTTAGGTATGAAATCCAAAGTATGAGATATTTCGGGTTTATGATGTCTAAGGTATTTGCGGACTCCAACTGTTGTAGTTTTTATTTTCTTTTCTACGACCGTAAGTGTAATATGTGGTGTATCGCCGGTTTCTTTACTATACGTCAACGACAATTGGGATACGTATATTTACTTACGTTGATGACATGTGATGTTATGTGTTGCTGTGATATGTTATATTGGATCGTCGTGTTTGAATAGCCGGGGGTTTTTATGTGAGATGAGAGTTTTTCATTTTCATTCATGTAAAACCTTGTATGTAATATTCTTTTATTGGGGCACTTCCGGGTTGAGGAAGATGTCACCTTTGATGTATATTATTTACTTTTCCGCATTAGGATAGACTCAAGGAGGGGAGCACAAGTAACTGGGTTCTAGAGTCCAGTGGGAGACCAGCTCAAGGCGTCTAGACCAGGTCTCCTAACTCTAGAATTGGTAGGGTTGCTTTCCGCTCTCGTAGGGGTCTAGTGATGTGGGTTTGGCTATTCATCACGACCGTGCAATCCGTGTTTTATACAGGCTTAATTTAAAACCCGAAAATCCTAGCATATCCAATATTTTATATGTTGATTTCTGCTGCGATATTCTGTGATGTGATCACTTTGTATGATGAGATAGATACTGTATATATTATATATGATATATTATATAGACGTTGCTTATGTTTTACACCCGCGCTTGCCCTGCCCTGCTCTGCCGTTAGTTACCTAACCTAACGATGTATGATAGGATATCGAGGCAAATGCGGATGAAATAAGCGCATGTTGTATTTATCTATGATGGTTACGTAACTTAATTGATGGTACTTCATTAATGAGATTAATGAACGAAAATAAAACTAAAGATGTTGTGTAATCGAATTTTCAAAAACAGGTAGCTCTAGTTGTTGCTTTGCATAGAGGTGTTCCTTAAAGAATATCCTGCACCTTATTCGATAAAGAAAGAGCCGAGATCCCTTCACCGGAAGTGACCTATTTAGCGATAACTGGAAGATGCTACAACCCTCGGTTTCGTATTTTGATTGCTTTTTTAGTTCTTCCTTTGCATAGTGGTATTGTGAATATCCTGCACCTCATTCGACGAGGAAAGAGCCGAGATCCCTTCACTGGGAGAGACCTCTTTAGCAATGTTAGTTATATGTATGCCCTAGAGGCCATTACTGTACAGGCGTTGTATATTGTACTGGATGCTGGGACATATATAGGGAGGACTTTCTTGCTCGACATGATAATATGCTATCTGTTTACTCTTTATCTTAACATGTACTCTGATTGTCTCTATGTTACATTTTGATAAAGTCTTTAGGATGAGTACTTGACTACCAGTACTATGATGCAGATCATACTAGTGGGGACAGAGTAGTCGCCAAGTACATCCTTCAAATGTTCCTAGTCGTGGGAGTACCGAGACAGGGCATCGATACTCCAGAGTAGACGAGCGTATGCGCTTCTTGACCCATATGATGGGCGATGGATGATCCCATATTCATTGGTATTTGACATCAGAGAAGGTATACGGGTGCTCAGTGGAGAATGGGTACACTGGACGGATTCGCCGAGAACTCCTAGAGGGTATTGTACCTCACGTCAGATGGCAGTTCTCTGGCGACACTGGTACAGAGTAGTCTGTAGACCCGAGATCGTCATAGAGTCTTGTGTGATTCCTACTGTGCTTTGATTTCCATCATACCACGTCCAAGAGGGCATGCAAAACGGTGGCTTTTGGGTACAGTCCCGAATCACATGGAGGCAATGAGCGATAGGAGGGGTTTTGTCTCTCCCGGTATAGTGAGTTGATGTTGCGTTGTGTTGATTGGCTATAACTAGAAATCACTGGCCAGGGTTGCTGAGATTTACTGGTAAGTGTTATCAGTAGTTTCTCGAACTGTTATGGACCTCATATCGACACGACTTATAAAGCTATTAGGGTCTGACGTTTACCACCCCTAGGCGAGATATGCGACATATCAGACGAAGAGACCGGACTGTACAGGAGTGTTACTGGTTGGATTCACGGGAGAATGTACAGGCTTGCTTGTTGATCTTCTGATTGCTCAATACCTGGGTGGCTGTTACGTTTAGCTGACCGCTTGCAGCTTGTGGGTATTTGATATGATCATCACCTACTGCCGGCGTATTGATGATTCTTTAGAGTCCTACACAGAGCTTTCCTGGCTCAGACAAAACGGAGTAGGAGCACATATATGATATGTGTGGACCAAGAATAATACGTGTATATGATTCCGTATTATATTCTCGCGATATGAGATATCGGCCGGGTATATGTGATATAGCCGGGTCATCGGATCAAGTGTTGATTCGTTGAACTGATACAGATTATATTAGTCGGTTATTTATGAAATAGCCGGATTATCGGATCAAGTGTTGATTCGATAATTTAATGTATAATTATATATTTGGTATATTAAATTACATTAACTAATATAAGCTCGCTTAAAGATTCTTTTTCTCACTTGGGTAATACATTGATATATATGCGATATATGTTAATTGTATTATTTTATTTTGTTACAATAAATATTGTATATGTGATATATAATATTGTAACATGTTATGGTCATAAATGCAACATGATTTGTGGAGTTTAAATATGGTTAGGGTTTGGATTAGGGTTAAACTTTCTTGAAGCTTTCAAGAAGCTTCTTGAAGCTTTGACTTTGACCTTAATATTTTGTGATATTTTGCAAAGATATTTCTTTAACCCAACCCAACTCTTTAACCATAGTTAATTCTTTACATGGGTTAAGTCTTTATACTTAACCCATGGTTGCATTTCTAACCACACTTGATTCATTATTCATCACAAATGGTTTTGCTTCTTCTTCTTCTTTCTCTTTGATAAAAAGCTTTCTAGCTTTTTCAAAAGTGATGAAAATGAGTGAGATAAAGAAAACAAATGAGAGCTAAATTCCTACTTCATCATCCTCATCTATTCTAGCCACTTAGATTAGGGTGTTTGCTTTGCTAATACTTGATTAGTGAAGCAAAAGCTTGAGCTTGAGTTTCTTCAAGGTAGATCATCTTTGTTATCGAAGATCAGAAGCAAGCTTGCATCTTTCTCTTCACGGGGCCTCTCTTGAGTCTGGGTACTCGATGATCACAGCGAAGGGACCTCAACACGGAGCTTTAGAAGTGAAGGAACGGACTACAAAGGTTGCAATCCCTACCTCTTATAAGTAAAGTTGTTTACTTGCTTTGTTTCGCCTAATCTCTAGTCTAAGATCTTGGTTAGGGTTGTTCGGCATGTCTAAATTTTAAATCGGGCATGGTTGATGCCTTATAGACCCTTGTGATAGTGTCTAGTAACCCTACAGTAGTATCAGAGTCAAGCTAGAGCATTAGGCGAAGTCTAGACGAAGTTTAAATTCCGATCGAACCCCGAAACTTCGATATATACCCCCTCTCTGGAATTTTTTTAAAATGTTGTTTTTTCTGTATTAAAAATACTCAGAAAAATAAGCAGGGAAATATAAGAATTACTGTGAAGTACGAGCCCATAACTCCCTCAATGGAGCGCGGAACCGCGGCCAAACCATGGGTTTGGCGGCAGTTCCGTGGCCACCCTTGGGAGTTAGGGGCCAATGCTTCTGGGGTGTATTCTTGGTCAATTTTGCATGCTTCTGGGAATTTTTAATTCTACTCAAGTGTTGAGTTATCTGGAGATCTTTTGTATTCGTTTACTCGATCAGAAAGTTTAACTTCGTTTACGTATTTCCGAGTAATTTAGAAAGTGTTCAAAAGTTCAAACGGATATCAATAACTCACTTTTTCCCCTGCCGGAAAATTTCCAAGTGTTGGATTTTTTCCTTAATTAAAGAACATTCATAGTTGTGCAAGTAACGCGGTGGACCCTCTAGAAGAGCACAAACCTTAACTCGATTATGTGACCGTCTGAATCGCCTCTAAACCTTAGGGTTTGGGGCAGTACGGCGTTGCCACATGTGAGGCGTTGGTTTGACCCTTCTACGGCTGGACCATTGGTACTGTGGCATGTGATGGATACTTTTTGAACTCCGCTCAAGTGTTTAGCTATTTGGGAAATCTTGGGTGTTTGTTTATTCGATCAGAAAGTTTAACATTGCCTATTTATCTGGAATGTGATACAATAATTGAAATCCACAAGTAGTTTTGAGATAACTAATTTGAATGTTATAAATCTAGCAGTTTATGTTAGTTGTATGTATGCCCTAGAGGCCAGTATTGTACAGATGATGTATATTATATTGGATGCTTGGACATATATAGAGATGACTTTCTTGCTCGATATGATAGTATGCTATCTGGTTGCTCTTTATCTTAACATGTACACTTGTCTCTTTAAACTGTCTTATAGTTACATGTTGATAAAGCCCTTAGGATGTGTACTTGACTACCTAGACTATGATGCAGTTCATACTAGTGGGGACATGGTAGTCTATAAGTACATCCTTCAAGGTCCCTAGTCGTGGGTGTATCGAGACAGGGCATCGATATACCAGTGTAGACTAGCATATACGCTTCTCGACCCATGAGATGGGCGATGGATGATCCCATATCCATTGGTGTTTGACATCAGAGATGGTATACGGGTGCTCAGTGGAGACTGGGTACACTGGACGGACTCGCCGAGAACTCCCAGATGGTATTATACCTCGCGTCAGATGGCAGTTCTCAGGTGACACTTGTACAGGTTAGTCTGTAGACCCGAGATCGTCATAGAGTCTTGTGTGATTCCCACTGTGCTTTGATCTCCACCTTACCACGTCCATGAGGGCGTGCAAAACGGTGGTCTTTGGGTACAGTCCCGAGTCACATGGAGGCAATGAGCGATAGGAGGGGTTTCGTCTCTCCCGGTATTGGGGGTTGATGTTGCGCTGTGCTCGATTGGCCGTAACAGGGAAGTCCCTGGCCAGGGCATATCAGAGATTTGCTGGTAAGTGTTACCAGTATTTTCTCGACCCGTTATGAGCCTCACATCGGCACGACTTATCGGTTATTGGGGTCTGACGTTTACCACCCCTAGACTTGATATGCGACATATCAGACGAACAGACCGGACTGTACGGTAAGTGTTACTGGTTGGATTCACAGGAGTGTGAGCGGGCTAGCTCGTCGATCTTCTGATCGCTCAATACCCGGATGGCCGTTACGTTTAGCAGACCGCTTGCGGCTTGTGGGTGCTTGATATGATCATCATCTGCTACCGGCATATTGGCGAGTCTTTAGAGTCCTACACAGAGGTTTCCTGGCTCAAGCGAAACGAAATAGGAGCGCATATGAGATATGTGCAGGACCGAGAATAATGCGTGTATGTGATACCGTATTTCATTCTCGTGATGGATGTATCGATTGGTTATATTCGATATGACTTAGTTATCGAATCATTGATTCGATAAATCGATACATTGGATACTAGTCGGTTATGTGCGACATGACCGGATCATTGAATCAAATGTTGATTTAATGATTTAATGTATAATTATATATTTGATATATTATTTTGCATTAGCTAGTATTGGTTCACTTTAAAAGGATTTTCTCACTTGATGCACATGGTATATGTGATATATTTTTTTGTGCACTTGTTTGTATCATGTTTGATGATACTTGCTCACTTGGGTTTGTGTAAAGATTAAACCATGGTTACATGTATAATGGTTAGGGTTTTCATTATTTACATATTTATTTATTTATTTATTCATTTTGGATATTATTAAGAATGGTGGCTTATTTTGTTTCTATGTTGAAGCTTCTTGAAGCTTTGACAAAGTCCACCATCCTTATCTCATCCTTAACCCTAACCATTCCAACTAACCTTAGTTTAATCTCTACACTTGACCATGGTCAAGATATGATAAGTATTCATATTAGTTTCATTTTTTAAATAGAACACTTATCATATTCTTTCTTCTTCATCATCTTCTTCTTCAAGAAAAGCTTAAGTCCATCAATGGCAACTTGAGCTAAAGTGAGAGAAATCCAATTCTAAAGTGAACCCACCTCCTATTTCTTCACCCTCTACCTCTTGCCAAGTTGTTTTGGGTGTTTTCTTCACAAGTTTCACAACTTTGTGAAGTCGGAGCTTGAACTTGTGATGCCTCGACGTAGATCATCTTCGGCATGAAGCCGACGACCTAGTCCGCTCAATTCTCCGATGAAGCCGACGTTTGAGTTCGGGATTCGAGATAGACAGCGAGAGGACGCCTACGTGGAGCTAAGGAAGTGGAGAACCGGATCTACAAAGGTTGTAGCATCTCTCCTTTTGTTAAGATGTTAACTAGTTTACTGTTTCGCCTAAATTTCTAGTCGACGATCCGTATTAGGGTTTCTCGGCACCCATAAAATTTGAAATTGGCATGGTTTATGCCTTGTGAGACCTATATAGTGTGCCCAGGAACCCTACAGTGGTATCAGGGCCTAGCTAGAGCCTTAGGCGAAGTCTAGATGGAGTTTGAAGTCCGATCGACCCGAAACCCCAACTCAAATATTGCTCTCTGGACTTTTTCTAAAAAATGGGATTTTTCCATATTAAAAATTCTTAAAAATATCAGCATGAAGATATAAGAATTATGGTGCAAAACGAGCTCATGATGCGTCTAAACCGCCGCGGAAACGCGGCAGAAGCATGGCTTCTGCCGCGGTTCCGCCGCCTATTGTTCACAATGCGCAATAATTTTTGCACAGTAATTCCTCTTTTCTGGTGCTGAGTTTTATGGGAATTTTTAATATTTATTCAAGAGTTGAATTTTCTGGGATTGTTTTGAGGATTCGGTGTTTCGATCGGAGTATCAGATTTTGTCTATGTGGCTTTCCGGATAAATTTTATAATATGTTAAAAAGTTCGACCGGATATAAATACCCAATTTTTCCCCTGTCGGGTAATTTCCAAGTGTTGGATTTTTCCGTAGTTTAACGACGTTCTAAGTAGTGCAAGTAACGCGATGGACCCTCTAGAAGACAACAAACCTTAACTCGATTATGTAACCGTCTTGAACTGCCCTTTGAACCTTCGGGTTTGGGGCAGTACGGCGTGCCACATGTGAGGCGTTGGCTTGACCCTTCTACGGTTGGACCGTTGGTACTGAGGCACGAACTGAATGTTGTTAGACTTATTTAATGTGTTGAGCTGTATCGGGAAAACTTGGGTATTCGACTGTTCGATCGGAAAGTTTAACATTTTCTGTTTATCTGGAATGTGATACAATAATTGGAATTCACAAACAGTTATGAGATAACTGAATGAATGTTATAAATCTAGCGGTTTAGTTTCATTTGATATTGAAAAGAGTTTTCGATAATGAGACTAAAATGCGGGGTTTATAACTGTTAGGCATGTGATGTCTAAGTATTTCATTTGATTAGGCATGTGATGTCTAAAGAGGTTGCGGATTCCAACTGTTGTAGTTTTACACTTTCTTTTCTGTGACCGTAAGTGTAGTATGTTCATATCGCCGGTTTCGTTGCTATACGTCAACGACAATTGGGGTATGCATACTTACTTACGTTGATGACATGTGATGTTATGTGTTGCTGGATATGTTATATTGGATTGTCGTGTTTGAATAGCCGGGAGTTTTTATGTGAGATGAGTGCTTTTCATTTTCATTCATGTAAAAACTTGTATGTAATATTCTTTTATTTGGGGCACTTCCAGGTTGCGGAAGCTGTCACCCTTTGTATATTATTTACTTTTCTGCACTAGGATAGACCCAAGGAGGGGAGCACAAGTAACCGGGTTCTAGGGTCCAGTGGGAGACCAACTCGAGGAGTCGAGTCCGGGTCTCCTAACCCTAGAATTGGTAGGGTTGCTTGCCGCTCTCGTAGGGGTCTAGGGGTGTGGGATTGGCTATTCATCACGACCGTGGAATCCGTGTTTTATACTGGCTCGTATTGAAAACACGGACGTCCTAGTATATCCAATGTTTCATATGTTTCTTCTGCTGCGATATCTGTGATGTGATCATGTGATGTTCTGTGATAGATACAGTATATAGTATATATGATATATTATATAGACGTTACATATGTTTTGCACCCGCACTAGCCCTGCCCTGCTCTGTCGTTAGTTACCTAACCTAACGGAGCACGAGGGGACATCGAGGCGAATGCGGATGGCATAAGTGTACGTCGTATTTATCTGTGATGTTTAGGTATTTAAATGATGGGACTTCATTAATGTGATTAATGAGATAAAAGAAACCAAAAGATGTTGTAGAATCAAATTTTAAATAAAACAGGTAGCTACAGTTCTTGCTTTGCATAGCGGTATATATGATATACCCTGCACCTTATTCGATGAAGAAAGGACCGAGATCCCTTCACCGGGAGTGACTCCATTAGCAATAACTGGCAGATGCTACACACTCGGTTTGTTTTTGATTGCTTCTATAGTTTCTGCTTTGCACAGCGATATATATGATATATCCCGCACCTCATTCGACGAGGAAAGGGCCGACGATCCCTTCACCGGGAGTGACCCCTTTAGCGAAACTGGAAAAGCCTCAAAATCACTCCATTTCAAAACTTCATTTGATTCTACAACGATATCAAGTTCATTACGCAATAGGTTTTCAGAAAAACCTGTCGTAGCCCTCCGTCTTTTCAGATAAGTCCTGTTTAGTATTCGTGCTGCGTTTGTTGACCTTGTCAAGGCGCAGTGTGCGGTAGCTAACCAGTATTTATCTGCTTATGCATATGATGCAGATTGAGTTAGGGTAGTCGTACGGCCTTGTTGACCTTGTCAAGGGTCGTGCGGGTGGGTTTAATTCAATCAAGAAATGACGGGTTGAACTTGACTTACTGTCTATGGTTTGTTGACCCTGTCAAGGTCATAGATCGTTTGGGGCAAAAGCATTATCGGGAATTTCAAGTGTTGAAATTTGCAATGAGATTGCATACCTTCTATGAGATAGTTGGACCCCGATACCCACTGCGAGTAAGAGTTACTCCTGGGAGAGTTTTACACATTACAATTAGCCGATCAAGTAGGTGTCTAGAAAGGTGTCAACGGGGTTACGCCTCTAGGAAAACGAGGTTTACAGTAATTAGGTTCGTGCGAAAGCACGGGGGACCTCCCTCAAAGTACCGACACTGGCCTGGATGATAGATTGGCGAACTTGTAGTGTGTAATTAATCCCGGCTAGTCTTTCCTTTTAGGGTTTGAAGGAAGATTTGATAAAAACAGTAGGAGCCATCCTGATTAGATAAGATAATAACCAATCTGATCTTGCACGAGCATACGCTAAAGTGTTTTCTTCTCTCTCTCTCCAGGTAGCGACCATTTCATGCCCTAATAAAGATAATAATATGGATGTATTGACCGAACCCGCATGTTATACTGTGCAGGGGAACGTTGGACCCGTTCTATCTTATAAATGTTATAAGAATGAACAGGAAACAGGAGAATATCTAGATTCTCACGCCGCCCAAACGGAGAACGTGCATGATGATGCACCTTCTTCGGGTGTGTTTGTTATTGAGAACTGTTTCTCAGTTCACCCTACGTCCTGGGTATTAGATACCGGATCAGGATCCCATATACGTAAGCAGTTACATGGGCTACGAAAAGGTAGAGAACTGGGAAAAGGTGATCATTCCGTTCAAGTAGGGAATGGGGCAAATGTTGCAGCCAAAGCAGTTGGCACATATCACCTGGTATTACCAAATGGTGATACACTAGTCCTGAATAAGTGCTATTATATACCGAACATGATGTGCAACATTATATCAGTTTCTTTATTAAGTAAAGAAGGATATAATTTTGTAGTAAAGGATAATGTTATGAACATATTCCTAGATCAAAAGTTGATTGCATCAGGCTCGCTACATAATGGCATATTCATTCTCAATCAAAATACAGTCTTCAATATACAAAACACACACAAGAGGAAAAGCTCAGAAATGAACGAATCCTTCTTGTGGCACTGTAGACTTGGCCATATCAATGAGATACGACTGGCTAAGTTGCATAAGAATGGATATTTGAATTCATTCGAATTATCATCTTATGACACTTGCCATTCATGTCTCAAAGGAAAAATGACCAAAACTCCGTTTACGGGACACGGAGAAAGAGTTACTGAACTCTTGGGACTGGTGCATAGTGATGTATGCGGTCCTATGTTTACACACGCCAGAAATGGTTCTTCCTACTTCATTACATTCACTGACGATCTCTCTAGATACGGGCATGTGTTCCTGTTGAAACACAAGTCTGAAGCTTTTGAGAAATTCAAAGAATATAAGCACGAGGTAGAGAACCAAACGGGAAAAAGTATTAAGATTCTTCGATCTGATCGAGGAGGTGAATACTTAAGCAGTGAATTCCTGGATTATTTAAAAGAGAATGGGATTCTCTCTCAGCTTACTCCTCCTTATACACCACAGAACAACGGTGTATCGGAGCGAAGGAATCGCACCCTATTAGATATGGTGCGTTCAATGATGAGCAATGCTGAGTTACCTATTTCCTTTTGGGAATATGCGCTTGAGACAGCCATATACCTATTGAATCTGGTTCCGTCTAAATCTGTACCTACCACACCATATGAGATATGGAGTGGGAAGAGACCATATTTTAAACGAATTAAGATATGGGGTTGTCCGGCCTATGTCAAAAAGAAAAATCCGGACAAACTCGAGGCACGATCAGTCCTTTGCAAGTTTGTGGGATATCCTAAGAATTCTCAAGGATATTTTTTCTACCAAGCTGAGGAACAAAGAGTGTTTGTTGCTCAACATGCCACCTTTTTGGAAAGGGAATTTCTTGCAAAAGAAATTTATGGCAAAGAGGTAGAGCTAGAAGAGGTTCCAGCACCACAAACTGCAACTAATGATTTAGTAGAACCAGAGGATTCAGTGCTGACCGACGTACCCCAGCCTCTCCGCCAATCTAGTAGGGTTTCTCGACCACCTGAGAGATACTATGGTTTTCTCATTGATGGTGGCAGTGAGGATTGCATCATGGAGGATGATGACCCAACTAGCTTCGAGCAGGCCATCACGAGTAGGGACTCAGTGAAATGGCTGGATGCTATGCGGTCCAAGATGGAAGCCATGTACACCAACAAAGTATGGACTTTGGAAGTTGCTCCTGAAGGGGTAAAACCCATTGGGAGCAAGTGGATCTTCAAGAAAAAACTTGGTGTAAATGGGAAAGTGGAGACTTTCAAAGCTAGACTTGTAGCAAAGGGTTTTCGTCAAAGACCAGGTGTGGACTATGACGAGACCTTTTCTCCAGTGGCTATGCTTAAATCCATCCGGATCATGCTGGCCATCGCTGCATATCATGATTACGAAATCTGGAAAATGGATGTTAAGACCGCCTTTCTAAATGGTGATTTAGAAGAGTGCGTGTACATGACTCAGCCAGAGGGCTTCGTAGACAGTGGGAGCAGCGGCAAGGTGTGCAAGCTGCTTAAATCCATTTATGGATTAAAGCAAGCATCGCGGAGTTGGAACATCTGCTTTGACGTCGTTATCAAAGAGTTTGATTTCGTCAAAAACCCAGATGAACCTTGTATTTACAAGAAAGTGGCAGGGAGTAAGGTTGTCTTCCTCGTATTGTACGTGGACGACATACTCTTGATAGGAAATGATATTCCTATGCTGCAATCGGTCAAGCTCTTCTTATCACAAAGATTCTCAATGAAAGATCTTGGTGATGCCTCCTGCATATTGGGAATTAGGATCTATAGAGATAGATCCAAACGGATTTTGGGATTGTCCCAATCCAGGTACATTGACACCATACTAAAGAGGTTTAGTATGGAAGAATCCAAGCGTGGGAACTTGCCCACGATCTCTGGAGTCACTCTCTCCAAAGAGATGTCTCCCAAGACTGATTTAGAGAGAGCTCGCATGCAAGGGATACCCTATGCTTCGGCTGTAGGCTCTACATGTATGCGATGCTATGTACCAGACCCGATGTAGCATACTCACTAAGTGTAGTGAGCAGGTATCAAGCTGATCCTGGAGAGAGTCACTGGACAGCTGTGAAGAGCATTCTCAAGTACTTACGAAGGACTAAAGAGATGCTCTTGGTGTTTGGTAACGGAGAACTCCAAGTGGAGTCCTTTACCGATTCGAGCTTCCAGAGTGATAAGGACGACTCTAAGTCGCAGTCGGGATTTGTCTTTACCCTTTACGGAGGGGCGGTTAGCTGGAAGAGTTCCAAGCAAGAAACCGTGGCAGACTCGACGATGGAGGCTGAATACATCACTGTCAACGATGCTGCCAAAGAGGCTGTCTGGATCAAGAAGTTCATTACTGAACTTGGAGTGGTTCCATCCATTGAGCATCCAATACCTTTGTATTGCGATAACAATGGAGCGGTGACTTTGGCCAAGGAACCCAGGTCCCATCAGCGATCCAGGCATATTCTGAGGCGGTATCACTTGATCCGGGAGATAGTTGATCGCCGGGAGATCGAGGTCAGGAGAGTTGACACGAAGAACAACACGGCGGATCCACTCACGAAGGCCATTCCCCAGATATAGTTTGAGAGACTCTTCGGGATGCTCGGTATGCGATACTACAGCAGCTGGCCCTAGTGCAAGTGCGAGATTGTTAGTTGTATGTATGCCCTAGAGGCCAGTATTGTACAGATGATGTATATTATATTGGATGCTTGGACATATATAGAGATGACTTTCTTGCTCGATATGATAGTATGCTATCTAGTTGCTCTTTATCTTAACATGTACACTTGTCTCTTTAAACTGTCTTATAGTTACATGTTGATAAAGCCCTTAGGATGTGTACTTGACTACCTGGACTATGATGCAGATCATACTAGTGGGGACATGGTAGTCTATAAGTACATCCTTCAAGGTCCCTAGTCGTGGGTGTATCGAGACAGGGCATCGATATACCAGTGTAGACTAGCGTATACGCTTCTCGACCCATGAGATGGGCGATGGATGATCCAATATCCATTGGTGTTTGACATCAGAGATGGTATACGGGTGCTCAGTGGAGACTGGCTACACTGGACGGACTCGCCGAGAACTCCCAGATGGTATTATACCTCACGTCAGATGGCAGTTCTCAGGTGACACTTGTATAGGTTAGTCTGTAGACCCGAGATCGTCATAGAGTCTTGTGTGATTCCCACTGTGCTTTGATCTCCACCTTATCACGTCCATGAGGGCGTGCAAAACGGTGGTCTTTGGGTACAGTCCCGAGTCACATGGAGGCAATGAGCGATAGGAGGGGTTTCGTCTCTCCCGGTATTGGGGGTTGATGTTGCGCTGTGCTCGATTGGCCGTAACAGGGAAGTCCCTGGCCAGGGCTGATCAGAGATTTGCCGGTAAATGTTACCAGTAGTTTCTCGACCCGTTATGAGCCTCACATCGGCACGACTTATCGGTTATTGGGGTCTGACGTTTACCACCCCTTGACTTGATATGCGACATATCAGACGAACAGACCGGACTGTACGGTAAGTGTTACTGGTTGGATTCACAGGAGTGTGAGCGGGCTAGCTCGTCGATCTTCTGATCGCTCAATACCCGGATGGCCGTTACGTTTAGCAGACCGCTTGCGGCTTGTGGGTGCTTGATATGATCATCATCTGCTACCGGCGTATTGACGAGTCTTTAGAGTCCTACACAGAGGTTTCCTGGCTCAAGCGAAACGAAATATGAGCGCATATGAGATATGTGTAGGACCGAGAATAATGCGTGTATGTGATACCGTATTTCATTCTCGCGATGGATGTATCGATTGGTTATATTCGATATGACCTAGTTATCGAATCATTGATTCGATAAATCGATTCATTGGATACTAGTCGGTTATGTGCGACATGACCGGATCATTGAATCAAATGTTGATTTAATGATTTAATGTATAATTATATATTTGATATATTACTTTGCATTAGCTAGTATTGGTTCACTTTAAAAGGATTTTCTCACTTGATGCACATTGTATATGTGATATATTTTTTTGTGCACTTGTTTGTATCATATTTGATGATACTTGCTCACTTGGGTTTGTGTAAAGATTAAACCATGGTTACATGTATAATGGTTAGGGTTTTGATTATTTACTTAGTTATTTATTTATTTATTCATTTTGGATATTATTAAGAATGGTGGCTTATTTTGTTTCTATGTTGAAGCTTCTTGAAGCTTTGACAAAGTCCACCATCCTTATCTCATCCTTAACCCTAACCATTCCAACTAACCTTAGTTTAATCTCTACACTTGACCAAGGTCAAGATATGATAAGTATTCATATTAGTTTCATTTTTTAAATAGAACACTTATCATATTCTTTCTTCTTCATCATCTTCTTCTTCAAGAAAAGCTTAAGTCCATCAATGGCAACTTGAGCTAAAGTGAGAGAAATCCAATTCTAAAGTGAACCCACCTCCTATTTCTTCACCCTCTACCTCTTGCCAAGTTGTTTTGGGTGTTTTCTTCACAAGTTTCACAACTTTGTGAAGTCGGAGCTTGAACTTGTGATGCCTCGACGTAGATCATCTTCGGCACGAAGCCGACGACCTAGTCCGCTCAATTCTCCGATGAAGCCGACGTTTGAGTTCGGGATTCGAGATGGACAGTGAGAGGACGCCTACGTGGAGCTAAGGAAGTGGAGAACCGGATCTACAAAGGTTGTAGCCTCTCTCCTTTAGTTAAGATGTTAACTAGTTTACTGTTTCGCCTAAATTTCTAGTCGACGATCCGTATTAGGATTTCTCGGCACCCATAAAATTTGAAATTGGCATGATTGATGCCTTGTAAGACCTATATAGTGTGCCCAGGAACCCTACAGTTTAGTCTCAGATGATCGGTTGCCACGGGATTTTGATGCGATAAAAAGTCCGTCGCAATCATGTAGCGTACGCGGATACTCGCCGGTTAAACTTAATAGATAGCCATGCGCCATAACCCCGACCAAGTGACTGTAGGAGAACCCCGTCGCCAAAACCATCTGCTCGGGTGCTCGCGGCAGCGGTGTTCCGCCTCAGTGCACTTCGTCGACGGCATCAGGGGTGCAGCAGTCTAGTAAAGTTTTCGATGAGCATTCGATCAGGATGTCGGGAATCTTGTTGAATTGCCCGACTAGAAATTGAAAAGTATTTTCAATATTGAGATTAAAATGCGGGGTTTATAATTGTTAGGCATGTGATGTCTAAGGAATTCATTTGGTTTGCCATGCGATGTCTAAAGAGGTTACGGATTCCAACTGTTGTAGTTTTACACTTTCTTTTCTGCGACCGTAAGTGTAGTATGTTGTAACGACTCAAAAATCGTTTCGCGAATTTTTCCGTTTTACGGCAAAACAGTCGGTATTTTCCGTTTTAACCCGATTTCAATCAAACGTCCGTAGAAATTTGCCGGCACCTAGTATTGCTAAAATAAAGCTAGTGCACAAAATTTGGCGGTATATTGGAGGTTTTGGTTCAGATAGAATTTTTCCTTATTTAAATTATTATTTTAATGCTTTATTTGGGTACTTTATTTGTGGTAATTATTTTTCTATGCGGGTAAATTACTACAAATGGGTTATTATGCTAAACTAATTATTAGAAATATGTATAGAACCTTCTCTCCAAATATCTTGATTTTTGGTGGAATTAATGGATTTTTTTTAAAGAAAATGGTGAATAATGCTATTTTTGTTTTATTATGCAAATTATTGTATTTTTTTCCTACCAGAAAATTCCACACAACTCCACACAAAACCTAGCATCTTCCTTGGCCGGCCACAATCATTCCCTTTCCGCCCTTCATCATTTTTGCTTCATTTCTTCTCATTTTGCTTCAATAAATCATGAAAAATCCAATTTAATTCATAGAAATTCAAATAAAATCCAAAACCTTCATTCTTCTTCACAAAAGTTGCTTGGATCTTCATTCTTGAGGATTTTGGAGGCTAAAGTTTGGTTTTATTCTTCATTCAAGTGGTGTTCTTGAAGGTATAAGACCTTAACTCTAATCTCTTTTTTGTTGCTTAATACTTTATGCTAGCTTAATTAGAAGTTAATTTAAGCTTTAATTTCAAGTTTCAAAATTCTAGAAATGCTTTTAGAAATTCAAGTTAAGGTTAAAGCTTGATTTAAGTGTTTAAAATTTTATTGAAGTGTTAATTAGTGATTAGGAAAAGTTTAACCTAATAGAAAATGTTAATTATTGTTAATGAATACATTGTTTAATTATGTTATATTGCTTACTAGGTTTTTGCTAAAACTTATTTTGCATGTGTTAAAAATATAGAATTGTTTTTGATAGCTTAGTTAAGCTATTTTAAGGTGTTTGTAATCGCTAGAAATGTGTTAGCTTGATTCTGCTGCGAAATATTGCGATAAGTTGTTTTCTAGGTTTCGGGGTTTTTCCGACGTGGCTTCGATTAGTCGTTTCGAGATTATATCTATTATATTCCTCGTATTTATTGTGTTGTGTTGTGCAATCGGGACGATCGGAGTCTAGGCATGGTGTTTCATAGTTTAGCGACCCTCGTTAGTGTTTTTGGCCGATGTCGTGCGCGATAGATGCGCTAAGTGCGCAGTGCATTTTTCAGGGCGTTATCCTTGCGTTTCCTTGTCTTTTCGTCGTTTCAGGATATTTAGCTTATGTGATGTGTTTGTGAAATTTTAGGTTCGCAGGTGGTGACTTCGGAAGCTGCGACGAAAGGAAAACAAGTGGTAGGGTTCACTTAGTCAGGAGCGTTGGTGAGTAGATTTAACATCTACAGGGGAATCGCCGGCATGGCGTCATGCGTCTGGGCTAGAGACGACTTGACTTGTCGCACATTCTATTTCATATTTAGAATTTGCGCATACACCTTATTGCTTAATTAATTGTTGTGCTTAGACTAGTACCCTTAGGACACTGTACATATTATTGACGGCTCTTGTTGCACGAGCACTGATTGTATGCCATACACACCGTCAATAATTTCCATGTCACGCACAACACCCATATAGATATAATATTGTTTGGATAGGGACATTGAGACATTGATTCATATTTCTTTATGCATATGACATATAGCATACCTGTATACCTACATGCTTACACATATGCCTTGACATGCTTACATGCTAGTTACCTGTATACCTATAGAGTATTGTACCATTCGCGATAGGTACATACACACTTCTTGATATAGCTACAGGTATACCTTGCACACATACTTCACTTATACCCACGGGGTATATTACATCATTACTTATAGGTCGATACATATACCTTGCTATATCTTTATGTTTACACATATATCTGGTTATAGCTACATGTTTACCTTTACTTGATGTTATTTAGAATTGGAGAAAATAAGAACCGCATGATATTTTATCTTAACTTGTTGGAGTTAATTAGCGGCTTTTCCTTAATATGCTTTCATTACAGTTATATGTTGCATATATTAAATTCATAGATTTTCGCATTGAGATATAGATTTTCATGATGTTTTCTGGATGTGGGGACCGTGGGAGTTAATGAAATTATGCATTATTTGAAAAATGCTGTTTCCCTTGATATGATATTTCAGCAGCCACCATGAGATTTATCGGTTCGGATATATATACCCCACGCGAGGAACGGAGGGGTCCGTGTGCGGGTACATGGTGGGGCCTGGAGGTACCCCGGGGCCAGAATCTCGGTGAGGAGATGAGTTAGTTGGGGAACCAAACTTTCCAGTGACAATACCAATGACTCGGCGGTTATCATGGGGATACCGACGGGAGTCATGTGCGTATGGATGCGTCGAGAGGTGAGGGTCAGAGCTAGGCACTCGAGTTTTCGTGATACCGTATGATACGTACCTATCAGGGGGCCAGTCTTAGTGACAGCACCTGATAGATCAGCATTTCTGTGTCGATACTTGACACATTGGTTTCATGATATTTCTTTTTACTCCTAAGTATATATAATATTGGAATGGGACGCTGTTATATATGCCTTTACACCAGTATTAGTGGAATGGGACGCTAATATATGTGTATTGATATCAATTTATATACATCATCTTATTTATTTGTGCAAATATATTTAGGATGTTAGAGATTTATTTGATATTGGATTTGGGATATAGGTGATTCATTTGATATTGGATACAGGATATATATGAGATTGCTGATTTTGTAAATTCAGGATATATGAGATTTATTCGATATTGTACATTAAGGATTTTTGAGACTTATATGATATGAGAGCCAATTTGGGGGCTGATTTGAGGAAATTGGAATTTGGATTGTTCTGATGGACTTTGATCCTACCACGATATCAGGATTCCTTGGAAATGACATGTTTCATTCCATACTCCACATTTATTGTTTATGCACCGTTTCATGTATTAGTAGTACCTGATAGAGTACCTTCCATGACTGTTGCATTTACATACTTTTACTTTATATGCATTGCTTCATGTACTAGTTGTACCTGATAGAGTACCTTACATGATTGTTGCATACAGATTGTCATATTACTGCGTCATGTATTAGTGATACCTGCTAGTGTACCTTTAATGACTATTGCACACATATGACTTTTGTTGCTATTAGTTGCTTATGTTAGTTTCGCGCTGTACGTGCATACTTGTGGTTACCTGCATATGTTATTTACTATTCACGAGTTGGAAACTCACCCCTGTTGTGCCACAGTGTTTGCAGATTGTTCCCCAGAGTAGTCGAGACAGGCTATTCATCTGTCTTATCATCTTTTGCTGTGGATACTGCATCAGCTCACAGTGTGCAGTTTGCATAAGTGGGTTTTGTGGTTATTCGTTGTTGTATTGTATATTCGTTGTATCCTTGTACTCTCCATCTACTATTTTCATGTTAACTTAGAGATTTGGTGACGATGATATTGTATATTATTTTGTGATTGGGTTGTCTTTTATACAGTTTCCATTTTATCTTCTTTTATTTCATCGCTACGGCATCGTATATCTGTTATGGTGGTTGTTTTCCGCCGTTGGGCGTGGATTTGCTCCCGTTGGGGATGCATTAGTTTATATTTATATTGTACCCATTTTGAGGTTGGTTTTTACAAAGGAGATGCTGCCGAAATTTTCAAGAAAATAAATTAGACTTAAAGAATTTATACTTGAGGTTTTCAAAAGTTTAAACAATGTTTCTTATCTTTTAATGGTTTAGATTTATGGGTTTTTGGCTTTCTTTTACTGCGTTACGCCTGTAGACGTTGCGTAGTTTTAGGCCCGTCACGTGCCAATTACGGGTCGTGACAAAATTGGTATCAGAGCTTTAGGTTTTACCTTTCGAAGTGTAGGATGAGCTTGGTATGATGGAGTAGGCAGAGTAACGTAGTGTGTGTATGTCCGCGGCATACTCACGATGCGGTACTCCACCCAAAGTGACATAAGTACAAATTGCCTGAAATTCCTTCCTAGATGACATATCCTTGTGATTCGATTTCCGTGTTCATATCGAACCTTATTTCTATTTACAGCCTTTGTCGCCGATGACTATAGGGACTCAGAGTGATGCAGCGAGGGCCGAGGTCAGGATTGACTCGGGTAGGACGAGGACTAACCAAGATGGCACGCTCGTTGCACAGGTGCAGATGGATTCGCCTTCGAAAGATAGTATCGCTAGGCTTGTTGCAGTGATACAGGACAAGCGCCAGACTATGAGTTCATTGGTTGAGGGCGTTCGAGCGCAGCGACAGGAGGTTGTCACCCCTATAACCCAGTTGTTCCTTGCAATCAGCATGCCGCATTCCATCACCTACATAGCACCAGTGGATGCAGCCCCAGTTGACCATACACGTATTCCAGAGACTTTGAGAGTTCCGGAACGGTGGAGGACTCGTACCGGTGTACCAGCCCAGAGACAGAGGCCTAGTCGTCGCGACAGATTTCGTGACCGTCCCGGGAGTAGCAGGGGTTTAGGACGAGGACAGTTGTTCAGCTCTTATTCCCAAGGAGGGTCAGCAGTCATCGTGTGGATGTTTTCGATGCGGGAGCCTTCATCACTTCGTCAGATATTGTTCCTTAGCACCGCGTCAGGCTTATGTGCAGAGAGGTCGTGGTCGCAGAGGATTCGCTCAGAGGGGACAGGTTGGCAGAGAAGGATTTCAGCCAGTTGCGGGTAGGTGCAGACACGAGAGTTTGCTTCTACTCATCGGGACGCACGGGCGTCCAATGCAGAGTTTCAGTTATTCTAAATTCGTATGGTCTGTTGATGTACTTGTTTGTTTTACACACATATGCCGTGGTTGGGACGAGAGTCGGTTAGCTAGATCAGCCGTTTGTTGTGTTAACTTCTGTCAGCGATTCTTTTGTTGCGCGACACGTAATTCAGTCGTGTGCCAATCGGATTGGAGATAGAGATTCATCTGTCGTTTTGATCCTTCTAGAGATGTTGGATTTGACGTTCTCCTGGGCATGGACTGGTTACTGACGTGCTATGCGTCTGTGGACTGCCGTGAGAAAACAGACAGGGTTTGCTTTCCCGGCGAGTCAGTTCTTGTTGTGCATAGGAGGGCAGTGGTGCCGCCTCACACAGCTTGAATTCAGCCTTTTTCGCGAGTCGTCTTTTGAGGAGAAGATGTCAAGGATTCTTGGCGTTCATTCGTGATACCGGAGCCACAGTGGGTTTTTTGGACCGGCTTTCCTTCGTGCGAGAGTTTTCCGACGTTGTTCCAGATGAGCCAACGAAGCTTAGGGAGCTTAAGGATCAACTGCAGAGTTGTTTGTTGGGGGGCTTGTGCGTATGAGTGTTTCAAATTTGGGGAGCTCGTATTATGTTCGTCAGGAGAAAGACGGCAGTTGAGGTTGTATATTGATTGATCGTCAATTTAACCGGCATACGGTGCGGATAGGTATCCTTTAACTCGCATTGACGATTTCTTCGATCAGCTTCTGAGTGCGAGACATTTTCTAAGTTTGTTTGGGATCAGGTCATCATTGTTGCGGGTTCAGAGTGATGACACCTGAAGACTGCCTTGTACGTGCTACGGTCTTTCTGTGTTTTGGTAGTATCATTGGACTCACCAATGCCCTAGCAGCATTCATAGAGGTGATGAACCAGATTTCTTCAGGCCGTTCCTCGACCGGGTTTTGTTGTGTTATTGATGACATTCTGGTCTATTCAATGTGTCGTGAGGGACAGGAGTAGCACTTGAGGATTTGTTTTGCAGACATTGGGAGAGCCCCAATTGTTGCTAGATTCTCGGAGTGTTCCTTCAGGCTTGTTTGTGTTGACTCATAGGTCTTGTAGTTACGGGAGATGGTTTTTGTATGGTTCCGAGGAAGATCAAGGCCATACAACTTTGGCCCAGACTTGTGTACGGACGGAGGTCCGCAGATTTCTGGGCTTAGCAGGTTTTTGCCGCCGTTTCATGCAGGATTGCTAGTATAGCGCTGCACCGTTGACTAAACTGGCCGGAAGGGAGGTTTCTTTTCTTTGGATTGAGGCATGCGTGTGGAGTTTTTCAGCAGTTGAAGACTTTGTTAACAACTGCATCAGTTCTTTTTTTGCTTTCTGGTTCATGCGACTTTGTTGTCTAACTGTAATATTTCTCGAGTGGGGCTCGATTGTGTTTGTGTACTGAGGTGACACTAAAGAGTTATCACTTTTGCTTCCCTACATCTGTACGAAGTACGAGCAGGATATCCCACTCATGATTTGGAGATGGCCGTGGTGGTCGTGCGTTGGAGATTTGGAGACACCACTTGTTCGAGAGTCATGTCAGATTTTCACGGACCACCAGAGCTTAATGTACATCTTCCTGCAGTGGATTTTGATTGTTGAGATAGTCTTCTGTAGATTTACAGTTCTTGTTCGAACGTTGAGTACAGCTTAAGTTCGCCTCTACTGAGGGGACAGCTTGCTCATGTCCGCGCCCGACCACTTTTCCTTAATCGCTTTCGCGAGGCACTGCCCATCAGAGATACTTGAGCATACTTGGCTGGGTAATGATTCAGAGTCCTTGATTTGTCACCAAGGTGTGCTACGTTTAGTGACGCGTTTGTGTACCTGTTGCTGATGGGCAGAGACGCGAAATCCTAGAGCAGGCACATCAGTCAACTTTCGGTGTTCATTCAAGTTCCACCAATTTGTAGCGTGACTTATGAGATAGTTACGGGTGGGCAGGGGTGAAGAGTGAAGTTTCGGATTTCGTTTTAGGGTGTCTGTCTTGTTGTGTGCTAAGGTTGAGCATCTAAGACCGGCTGGAGAGTTGCAACCTTTAACCGTTCCGTAGTGGGAATGGGAGCAGGTCTCCATGAATATTCGTTTTGGCTCCTAACCAGGTATAGTCAGGGTGTGACTCTATTCGGATGCTAGTTGTCCGGTTATGTTGCTTAGTTGTTCTTTGTTAAGTTTGTACATTGCACGGAGTTCCTTCATGGGTCGTATCTAATGAAGGCACCCTGTTTGCTTGCCCTCTTAGGCAGGAGCTTCAGGAAGCCTTGGGTACTGGTTGAGCTTTAGCTCCGCCTTTCCATCCTCAGGATGATGGTTTTTTGAGAGCGGGCTATACCGACTCTGAAGGATATGCTTGTGCGTGCGTACTAATTGTTGTCGGCTGTGGGGATCCTCACTTGCCATTGTTAGGGTTCTCCTTCGATAGCAGTTATCAGGAGGCACTCCAATTGGCAACTTTTAAGTTTAGTTGTTAAGTCGTGTCGATCTCCAGTCTGTTTTCTGACTCTGCGTAAGTAGGATTTTTGGACCCCAGTTAGTCTAGATATTTCGTAGACGATCCAGTTGGTTCGGTTCAGGATGAGAGTGGCCCAGTGCAGACAGAGGTCTTATACCGACCGTAGTGGTCGCAGACTTGAGTTCGCAATGGGAGATCATGTATTCCTACGGGATTTTCCGATGAATGACGTGTTGATTTTTGGGAAGTATCCCAGGATTGTAGGTCCTTTTGAGATCCTTGAAGCGAGTTGGTTCCATTGCCTATAATTTGGCACTTCCGCCCAGATTTTTGAGTATTAACCCGTATTCCTTGTGTCGATACTTCGCAATTACCTTAATGACCTTTTTCACATGATTCAGAATCAGGACAATTAGCTTGGACGTGATCTTTCGTTCACCAGCAGCCGCTAGTTATAGTGGATCAGCAGGTGGAGGAAATTCGGTCAAGGGTCTTGCCGTCTGTGAGGGTTCTTTAGCGTAGCTGTATAGTGAGGTGATCACTTGGTAAGCTGCGAGCGAGATTTGGGAGTTTTGTACTCATCTTCTTGAAGGTACGCGTAGATGAATTTTAATTCGGGGACCGAATTTCTTTAAGGGGGGAAGATTATAACGTCTCAGAAATCGTTCTGCTAATTTATCTGTTTTAGGGCAAAATAGTCGGTATTTTCCATTTTAACCCGATTTCGATCAAACGTCCGTAGAAACTTTTCCGTACCTAGTTTTGCTAAAATAAAGCTAGTGCGCGAGCTTTGGGGGTATATGGGAGGTTTTGGTTCAGATAGAATTTTTCCCTATTTAAATTATTATTTTAATTCTTTATTTGGGCACTTTATTTGTGGTAATTATTTTTCAATGCGGGTAAATTACTACAAATGGGTTTTTATGCTAAACTAATCATTAGAAATTTGTTTAGAACCTTCTCTCCAAATATCTTGATATTTGGTGGAATTAATGGATTTTTTTTAAAGAAAATGGTGAAAAATGCTATTTTTGTTTTATTATGCAAATTATTGTATTTTTTCCTTCTAGAAAATTCCACACAACTCCACACAAAACCTAGCTTCCTCCTTGGCCGGCCATAATCATTCCCTTTCCGCCCTTCATCAATTTTTCTTCATTTCTTCTCATTTTGCTTCAAATAAATAATGAAAAATCCAAATTAATTCATAGAAATTCAAATAAAATCCAAAACCATCATTCTTCTTCACAAAAGTTGCTTGGATTTTCATTCTAGTGAGTATTTTGGAGGCTAAATTTTGGTTTTATTCTTGATTCAAGTGGTGTTCTTGAAGGTATAAAACCTTAACTCTAATCTCTTTTTTCTTGCTTAATACTTTATGCTAACTTAATTAGATGTTAATTTAAGCTTTAATTTCATGTTTCAAAATTCTAGAAATGGTTTTAGAAATTCAAGTTAAGGTTAAAGCTTGATTTAAGTGTTTAAAGTTTTATTGAAGTGTTAATTTGTGATTAGGAAAAGCTTAACCTAATAGAAAATTTTAATTATTGTTAATGAATATTTTGTTTAATTATGTTATATTGCTTACTACGTTTTTGCTAAAACTTATTTTTCAAGTGTTAAAATTATAGAATTTATTTTGATAGCTTAGTTAAGCTATTTTAAGGTGTTTGTAATCGCTAGAAATGTGTTAGCTTGATTCTACTGCGAAATATTGCGATAAGGTTTTTCCGACGTGGCTTCGATTAGTCGTTTCGAGATTATATCTATTATATTCCTCGTATTTATTGTGTTGTGTTGTGCAATCGGGACGATCGGAGTTTAGGAATGGTGTTTCGTAGTTTAGCGACCCTAGTTAGTGTTTTTGGCCGATGTCGTGCGCGATAGATGCGCTAAGTGCGCAGTGCATTTTTCAGGGCGTTATCCTTGCGTTTCGTTGCCTTTTCGTCGTTTCAGGATATTTAGCTTATGTGATGTGTTTGTGAAATTTTAGGTTTGCAGGCGGTGACTTCGGAAGCAGCGACGAAGGGAAAACAGGTGGTATGCTTCACTTAGTCATGAGCGTTGGTGAGTAGATTTAACATCTACAGGGGAATCGCCCGCATGGCGTTATGCATCTGGGCTAAAGACGACTTGACTTGTCGCACATTCTATTTCATATTTAGAATTTGCGCATACACCTTATTGCTTAATTAATTGTTGTGCTTAGACTAGTACCCTTAGGACACTGTACATATTATTGACGGCTCTTGTTGCACGAGCACTGATTGTATGCCACACACACCGTCAATAATTACCATGTCACGCACAACACCCATATAGATATAATATTGTTTGGATAGGGACATTGAGACATTGATTCAAATTTCTTTATACGTATGACATATAGCATACCTGTATACCTACATGCTTACACATATGCCTTGACATGCTTACATGCTAGTTACATGTATACGTATAGAGTATTGTACCATTAGCGATAGGTGCATACACACTTCATGACATAGCTACAGGTATACCTTGCACACGTACTTCACTTATACCCAGGGGGTATATTACATCATTATTTATAGGTAGATACATATAACTTGCTATACCTTTATGTTTACACATATATCTGGTTATAGCTACATGTTTAACTTTACTAGATGTTATTTAGAATTGGGGAAAATAGGAACCGCATGATATTTTATATTAATTTGTTGCAGTTAATTAGCGGCTTTTCCCTTTATATGCTTTCATTACAGTTTTATGTTGCATATATTATATTCATGGATTTTCGCATTGAGATATGGATTTTTCATGATGTTTTCTTGATTTGGGGACCGTGGGAGTTCAAGAAATTTTGCATTAATTGAAAACCCCCGTTTTCCTTGATATGAAATTTCAGCAGCCACCATGAGATTTATCGGTTCGGATATATATATATACCCCACGCGAGGAACGGAGGGGTCCGTGTGCGGGTATATGGTGGGGCCCGGAGGTACCCCGGGGCAAGATTCTCAGTGAGAAGATGAGTTAGTGGGGGAACCATACTTTTCGGTGACATTACCAATGACTCGGCGGTTATCATGGGGATACCGACGGGAGTTATGTGCGTACGGATGCGTCGAGAGGCGAGGGTCAGAGCTAGGTACGCGAGCTTTCGGAATAGCGTATGATACGTACCTATCAGGGGGCCAGTCTTGGTGACAGAACCTGATAGATCAGAATTTCTGTGTCGATACTTGACACATTGGTTTCATGATATTTCTTTTTACTCCTAAGTATATATAACAGTGGAACGGGACGCTGTTATATATGCCTTTACACCAATATTAGTGGAATGGGATGCTAATATATGTGTATTGATATCAATTTATATACATCATCATATTTGTTCATGCAAATATATTTAGGATGTTAGAGATATATTTGATATTGGATTTGGGATATAGGTGATTCATTTGATGGATACAGGATATATATGAGATTGCTGATTTTGTACATTCATGATATATGAGATTTATTCGATATTGTACATTAAGGATTTGTGAGACTTATATGATATGAGAGCCAATTTGGGGGCTGATTTGAGGAAATTGGGATTTGGATTGTCTTGATGGACTTTCATCCTACCACAATGTCAGGATTCCGTGGAAATGACATGTTTCATTCCATACTCTACATTTATTGTTTATGCACCGTTTCATGTATTAGTAGTACCTGATAGAGTACCTTCCATGACTGTTGCATTTACATACTTTTACTTTATATGCATTGCTTCATGTACTAGTTGTACCTGATAGAGTACCTTACATGATTGTTGTATACAGATTGTCATATTACTGCTTCATGTATTAGTGATACCTGCGAGTGTCCCTTTCATGTCTATTGCACACATATGACTTTTGTTGCTCTTAGTTGCTTATGTTAGATTCGCGCTGTACGTGCATACTTGCGATTACCTGCATATGTTATTTACTATTCACGAGTTGGCAACTCACCCCCGTTGTGCCCCAGGGTTTGCAGGTTGTTCTCCAGAGTAGTCGAGACAGGCTATTCATCTATCATCTTTTGGTGTAGATACCGCATCAGCTCACAGTGTGCAGTTTTCTTAGGTGGGTTTTATGGTTATTCGTTATTGTATTGTATATTCGTTGTATCCTTGTACTCTCTATCTACTATTTTCAAGTTGACTTAGAGACTTGGTGAAGACGATATTGTATATTATTTTGTGACTGGGTTTTCTTTTATACAGTTTCCATTTTATCGTCTTTTATTTCTTCGCTACGGCGTCGTATATCTGTTGTGGTGGTTGTTTTCCGCCGTTGGGCGTGGATTTTCTCCCGTTGGGGATGCTTTACATTATATTTATATTGTACCCATTTTTGGGGTTGGTTTTTACAAAGGAGGTGCTGCCGAAATTTTCAAGAAAGTAAATTGAACTTAAAGAATTTATACTTTTGATTTTCAAAAGTTTAAATAATGTTTCTTATCTTCTAATGGTTTAGATTTCTTGGTTTTTGGCTTTCTTTTACTGCGTTACGCCTGTAGATGTTGCGTAGTATTAGGGCCGTCACGTGCTAATTTCGGGTCGTGACATAGGTGGTGTATCGCCAGCTTCGTTGCTCTACATCAACGACAATCGGGATACGCATACTTGCTTACGTTGATGATATGAAATATTATGTGTTGCTGTGATATGTTATATTGGATCGTCGTGTTTTGAATAGCCGGGGGTTTTATGTGAGATGTGAGTTTTTCTTTTTCATTCATGTAAAATTCAGTTGTATGTAATATTCTTTTATTGGGGCACTTCCGGGCTGAGGATGATGTCACCATTGTATATTATTTACTTTTCCGCATTAGGTAGACCCAAGGCCGGGAGCACAACTAACCGGGTTCTGGGGTCCAGTGGGAGACCATCTCGAGGAGTCGAGACCGGGTCTCCTAACCCTAGAATTGGCAGTGTTGCTTGCCGCTCTCGTAGGGGTCTAGAGATGTGGGTTTGGCTATTCATCGCGACCGTGGAATCCGTGTTTTATACAGGCTCGTATTAAAACACAGACCTCCTAGTATATCCAATATTTCAGATATGTTTTTCTGCTGCAATGTTCTGTGATGAGATCATATTACTGTTAGTGTATATGCCCTAGAGGCCATTACTGTATCATACTAGTTTGTATATTAATTGATGGAAGCTTGGGATATTCACCTTGTATAAACAATCTTGCTCAATATAGTAGTATGCTACTTGGTTTGTTTCTACTTCAATGTGTACTTGTGTTTATTTCAGTATATCACTTATACGCATTAGTGGAGCCCTTAGGATCTTTGCTTGATTACCAGCGTTGTGATGGCAGTCACACTAGTGGGGGCTGGGTAATCTATAGGCACATCCTTATACAGGTCCCTAGTCGTAGGACTATCGAGACAGGGCATCGATACTCCGGAGTAGACTAGCGTATGCGCTTCTCATCCCAGTGTGGGAGATGGTCTGTCCCACAGCCATCAGTACGTCGTACTGGAGATAGTATACGGGTGCTCGTTGGGTTACGAGTACACTGGACAGGACTCGTCGGGAACTGAAAGGTTGGTATTATACCTATCGTCAGTTATCAGTTCCCAGGTGACATGAGTACAGCTTAGTCCGCTGACTTGACACTGGCACTTCGCCTCGAGTGTGTTCCCACTGCACTTTGATCACTACCCTACCACGGCTCAAAGGAGTCGTGCAAACAGGTGGTGGTTGGGTGCAGTCCCGAAGAACTTGGAGGCAGTGACGGTTAGACAGGATTCGTCTCTCCCGGTATTGGGGGTTGACATCGCGCTGTGTCTAGGAGAGCCATTACACGAGTAGTCCCTGGCCAGGGCAAGCGAGATATACTGGTAGGTTCCAGTGTTATCTCAGGGTGTTTTGGGCTTCACTCCGACACGACTTGTACCGCTATTGGGGGACTGACGTTTTACCGCCCCCTAGGCCCGACATGCGATGTATCAGATGAACAGACCGGACTGTACGGAGAATGTCATATTCAGACTCAGTAGGAGTTCAGATGGGGTTTCACCTCGTCAGCCTTCTTGTCGGCATCTACCTGGGGACCGTTACGCACAGCTAGTGCCTCTTGCGGTCTGTGGTTAAACCCACTGCCAGCGTAGTGTCGAGTCTTTACAGTCACACACAGAGGGTATTCGCCTCTGGGCAAAACAGAGTGGAGGTCGCATGGTTTTGCGACAGGGTTCGTTCTCATCCGCGCACTTGTGCACTTTTGGAGTCCGGACGGTTTATACTGGCAGGCTCTGGTTTGAGCCAGATACTGGTATATGTTTTGGGGTTGCTTTTATCTCTCAGTATTCATGTTCCTCGGAACAAGAATACAGGTGTGTATGCACAGTTTTTGAGGAGGAGGAAGATGACTTTCATTAGGGTTTCGGAACGGGTGCGTATGCACAGTTGACAGTCGTCTTTTTCCAAACCCTAATGGATTTGTATTATATCAATTAATAATATATAATAAAATGAAATTGTGTTATGGTTGGTTTTTGTTGACTTGTTGACCATGGTTGACTTGTTGACCATGGTTGAAGTTTTGACCATCATCATTACAAAAGAAAGATGCTCTTTGATTCTAGCAAATTCATTTAATGTTTGAAATGATAATGGTCATTCTAAAACTTTCCATCAACCTTTTCATTTTCATTATTATTATTGATAATTCTTTTTCTTTTGCATTATGGTTGCAAGAAGGAAAAAGGATAGCTCATTCTATCATATTCATTCTCTCTCTTCACTTCATCTTCTTCTTCCTCTAGCTAAAGAGAAACCTTCTCATGTGTTGAGAATCCTTCTCTTTAAAAAGAAAAGCACCCCTTAGACTCTCTCTACTCATTCTAGGTTCAAGGTTTAGCAAGCCGGAAACCCTAGTTCACTCAAAGATCGAGGAAGAGCCCAAAGGTCGAACCTTCGAGGTGGATCCATCTTCGGCGGAAGAAGGCGACAAGAAGAGAACCATCAACCTCTACAAAAGTTTGAAGAAGAAGGAGTTCAAGTTTAGGTATAACCATCCTCATCCGAGTAGCTAACTTTCTTTAGCTTGTATGCTAGTTTTAGTTTAGCTAAAGATCCCGACTTTGCTTAGTCCATGTTGCCCCTTGCGCTAAAAATTTGATTTTTATACCGTTTCCGCCTCCCCGTAAGAACCGGGGGTCGCAATATGGACTTACAGTGGTATCAGAGCCTAACTAAACTTAAACTAGCTTGGTAGTGAAGTGTAACGAAGTTCGGAACCGAAAAAAAATCACAAAACCGGAAAAACAAAACCCTAAGTTTCTGTTGAAATGTTTTCTGCTCTAAATGAAATTCTTTATACTTGTAAATTCTGTTAGTGTATATGCCCTAGAGGCCATTACTGTATCATACTAGTTTGTATATTACTTAATGGATGCTTGGGATATTCACCTTGTATATACAATCTTGCTCAAAATAGTAGTATGCTACTTGGTTTGTTTCTACTTCAATGTGTACTTGTGTTTATTTCAGTATATCACTTATACGCATTAGTGGAGCCCTTAGGATCTTTGCTTGATTACCAGCGTTGTGATGGCAGTCACACAAGTGGGGGCTGGGTAATCTATAGGCACATCCTTATACAGGTCCCTAGTCGCAGGACTATCGAGACGGGGCATCGATACTCCGGAGTAGACTAGCGTATGCGCTTCTCATCCCAGTGTGGGAGATGGTCTGTCCCACAGCCATCAGTACGTCGTACTGGAGATAGTATATGGGTGCTCGTTGGGTTACGAGTACACTGGACAGGACTCGTCGGGAACTGACAGGTTGGTATTATACCTATCGTCAGTTATCAGTTCCCAGGTGACATGAGAACAGCTTAGTCCGCTGACTTGACACTGGCACTTCGCCTCAAGTGTGTTCCCACTGCACTTTGATCACTACCCTACCACGGCTCAAAGGAGTCGTGCAAACGGGTGGTGGTTGGGTGCAGTCCCGAAGCACTTGGAGGCAGTGACGGTTAGACAGGATTCGTCTCTCCCGGTATTGGGGGTTGACATCGCGCTGTGTCTAGGAGAGCCATTACACGAGTAGTCCCTGGCCAGGGCAAACGAGATATACTGGTAGGTTTCCAGTGTTATCTCAGGGTGTTTTGGGCTTCGCTCCGGCACGACTTGTACCGCTATTGGGGGACTGACGTTTACCACCCCCTAGGCCCGCCATGCGATGTATCAGACGAACAGACCAGACTGTACGGAGACTGTCACATTCAGACTCAGTAGGAGTTCAGATGGGGTTTCACCTCGTCAGCCTTCTTGTCGGCATCTACCTAGGGACCGTTACGCACAGCTAGTGCCGCTTGCGGTCTGTGGTTAAACCCACTGCCAGCGTAGTGTCGAGTCTTTAGAGTCCCACACAGAGGGTATTCGCCTCTGGGCAAAACAGAGTAGAGGTCGCATGGTTTTGCGACAGGGTTCGTTCTCATCCGCGCACTTGTGCACGTTTGGAGTCCGGACGGATTATACTGGCAGGCTCTGGTTTGAGCCAGATACTGGTATGTGTTTTGGGGTTGCTTTTATATCTTGGTATTCTTGTTTTTCGGAACGAGAATGCAGGTGTGTATGCACAGTTGCTTGAGGAGGAGAATGAGGTTTTTCATTAGGGTTTCGGAACGGGTGCGTATGCACAGTTGACAGTCTTTATTTTCCAAACCCTAATGGATTTATTTATTATCTATTAATAATAATAATTAAATGAGAATTATGTTATGGTTGTTCTTTGTTGACTTGTTGACCTTGGTTGACTTGTTGACCATTGACCACTTTCATGCCTTCAAAAGTCTTCCTTGATTTATGCTTACATTTTTAAATGAAGCATGGTTGTGGTCATTCCAAACACTACCATCAACTATTCTCATTTTCAATTATTATCATTTAGATAATATTATTCTTTTGCATTATGGTTGCAAGAAGAGAAAATAATAGCTGATTCTATCATTCTCATTCTCTCTCCTCTCTTCATCTTCTTCTTCCTCTAGCTAAAGAGAAACCTTCTCATGTGTTGAGAATCCTTCTCTTTAAAACAAAAGCAACCCTTAGACACTCTCTCTACTCACTCTAGGATCAAGGGTTTAGCAAGCCGGCGATTCTAGTTCACTCCAAGTTCGAGAAAGAGCCCAAAGGTCGAGCCTTCGAGGTGGATCCATCTTCGACGGAAGAAGGCGACAAGAGAAGAGAACCATCAACCTCCACAAAGTTTGAAGAAGAAGGAGTTCAAGTTTAGGTATAACCATCTCTATCCGAGTAGCTAAATCTCTTTAGCTTAGTTTGCTAGTTTTAGTTTAGGTAACGATCCCGACCAAGTCTAGTCCATGTTGCCTCTTGCACTAAAAATTTGATTTTTATACCGTTTCCGCCTCCCCGTAAGAACCGGGGGTCGCAACGTGGACTTACAGTGGTATCAGAGACTAACTAAACTTAAACTAGCTAGGTAGTAAAGTGTAACGAAGTTCGGAACCGAAAAAAAATCACAAAACCGGAAAACTACAAAAACTGAGTTTCTGTTGAAATTTTTTCTGGTCAAAATGAAAAACTTTATACTCCTAAATTCGTCTCAGGGTTTTGTTAGAACACCCATGAAAAACGATTCACCAATTCGTCTAAGCCGCCGCGCTTCCGCCGCATGACCCTTCTTGGCCGCCGCGGAAGCGCCGCGGTTTGTTGTTTTTAGTGCGTCGTTTTTCGTGCAGTGTGTGTCTGTGTTGGTTTTGGGATTTTTAAAATATATTATATGTACCCAGATTTTCCAGAAAAGAAATTTCCTTTTGGGGTCCTATAATTCCGTATTTTTTTCCGAACTTCACTACACTTTGACTATGATGGTTATATCTGTGATGTTTGCTTGTATTGAACGTCGGCTAATCGCTATAAGACGATTAGTCGGGGTTATACAAGATCTGTAATGTGCTGGAATGTGTATATAAATATGTTGGATTGTCGCGGGTGAATAGCCGGGGGTTGTGAGACGAGAGTTTTCTTTTCTTGCAATTCATTGTAAATGTAAATTGATGTAATTATATTATTTGTTTGGCCGCACAACCGGGTCGGGGTTGTAGCCGTCATTGTATAATTCTTTTTACTGTTTTTTGCTCCTAGGATAGACCCATGGAGGGGTGCACAAACTACCGAGGACTTGGCGGGTAGTTTGCCGCACCCGTAGGGGTCTTGGGTGGGGATTTGGCTATTCACCGCGACCGTGTTATCTGTTTTTTTGTTACAGGCTCGTACAAATTACAGATTGCTAGTATATCCAATGTATTTATCTGTGATCTGAAATGTCTATCATTGCTTTCTATTTAGGCGTTGCTTATGTTTTACAGACGCGCTAGCCCCCCGCTCTGTCGTTAGTTAAGTAACCTAACGGGTAATGACGGGGCCCCGTGGCGAATGCGAATGGCATAAGCGTACGTCATATTTTGGTTGTTTTCTGCAATGGTAGGATTAAATGATGGGACGCATTAAAAGTACTAATGCAAGAATATCACGCATTAAAAGAACTAATGCAAGATAATAAACCAAGTTTAAGTCGATGGAACACTTTCGAAAAACCACTCGGTTCTTTTCAAAACTAACTTTTAAATGCGGAGATTGAGCCACTCCTTCTAAAAGCTATCTCGTTCCATCGATTAAATCAAGTTCACTACGTTCACGGTTTCGCCAAAACCATCCGTAGCCCTCCATCATTTCAGTTAAATATTCGGTAGTATTCAAGCTATGTATTTTGACCTCACGCCAAGGCATAGTGATTGGTAGCTGCCGGATATTTATCTGTTGCATAGATAGAATGCGTTGGTTTGAGACAGTCGTGCTGCCATTTTGGCCTACGTCAAGGGTATGTACGGGTGGATTCAAATTAACCTGGATAATGATGGGACGAACTTGACATGTGACTTATGACATTTTGACCTCACGCCAAGGTCATAAGAGCATGGGGCAAAAATCCACATCGGGAGTTTCATAAGTACTGAAACTTGCTAGATTTGCATACCATTTGGAGTGTGATGATTATGGTAGGATTCCTTCATTTTCGTCACGCGATGATATTTGGATCCCGATCCTACTGTGAGTATATGCTACTCCTCGGGAAATTTCTCACTTAACGATCAATGCTATAAACCTAGTAGGTGCCTAGAAAGGTGTTAGCGGGGTTACGCCCCCAGGGAAAAGAGGTTCTTTAATTAAGGAACTTCGCGAAAGCGTTGGAAAACCTCCCTCGAAGTACCGACACTGGCCTGGCTGAACGGTTAAGCAAGTATTGTACGGTGGGATTGATCCTGACTAATTCTTCCTTTATGGTTTGAGGAGGGATTCGAGAAACAGTGGGAGCCATCCTGTTTAGACAAACTAAAAACCACTCTAAACTTGCAAGAGCATCATGCTGAGTGTTTCTTCTTCTCTCTCCTAATTGCAGCGACCAATCAACATGACTGGACTTAAGTTACTCCTAGATAAAAACAAGCTGACAGGGCCAAACTACAAAGATTGGCTCAGGAATGTCAAGATAGCAATCACTTATGACAAGCTGGGGTATCTTCTTACCACCAAAGCTCCCCCTGTCCCTGGTCCAACTTCCAGTATCGCGGATAAGGAAATCCGCAAGACTTGGGAGATTGATAGCGCGAAGGCCAAGTGCCTCCTGCTTGCCTCGATGGACAACGAACATCAGAGGAGGCATGAGAATATGGACATGGAGTCCATATTGCTCCATACAAAAGAACTGTATGGAGAGCAATCACGTATCGCAAGATACGAAGCGTCGAAAAAGTTGTTTTCGACAAAGATGGCCGTCGGATCATCAGTAGCCGAGCACGTGCTAAAGATGATCGGCTACATTGAGGAGCTCGCTGACCTAGGGATCACATTGGAGAGTGAGCTATATACGGATATAGTTCTCCAGTCCCTTCCTTCCACTTACGCCCAGTTTATACTGAACTTCAACCTACAAGAAAAAGAGGTTGAACTATCAGAGCTCCTCAACATGCTGAGGAGCGCAGAGGGCACCCTACAGAAAAGTAGGGATACATCCACTTTGTTTGTAGGAGGATCATCTTCTTCTAGGTCCAAGGCGAAAGCCAAGGGAAAGAAGAAGAAGGCCCCCGCCAAACCAAGGGGCGGTGTTAGTAAAGTGGATACGAAGGGAAAAGGTAAAGCAACAAAGATAGCGGGGAAGCTTGTGGATAAGGAAGAATGCTTCTTTTGTCATAAGAAAGGACACTGGAAGAATGATTGCAGGGCCTGGAAGGCCAGAACACAGGAATTGAAGCAGGTTGCAGCTTCAGCTTCAGGTGTGTATGTTATTGAAAACTGTCTTTCAATAAACTCTACTTCCTGGGTATTGGATACCGGATCAGGATCTCATATCTGTAATTCTTTGCAGGCGTTGAGAAACCGTAGGGATTTGAAGGCAGGTGACATGACCCTCAGAGTTGCGAACGGAGCTAGCATGGATGCTAAAACCGTGGGGGACTATCACCTGGGAATGTCAGATGGACATGTTTTGGTTTTGCGTAATTGCTTTTTTGTACCCAACGCAACTTGTAATATCATTTCTGTATCTTTAGTTTCTAAAGAAGGTTATGAATTTGCGTTTGTAAGTAATGTTGTAAACATTCACCTTAATCAAGTATTGATTGGGTCAGGTACTCTGAGTAATGGTATATACGTGTTAAACCAACCACAGATTTTCAATGTCCAGAATACACACAAAAGAAAGTCTCCAGAAATAAATCAGACTTTCTTATGGCATTGTAGATTGGGTCACATCAATGAGAGAAGGTTGACTAAGTTGCATACAGAAGGATATTTGAATGCGTTCGAATATCAATCATATGCCACTTGTCAATCTTGTCTCAAAGGAAAGATGACAAAGACTCCGTTTACTGGACATGGAGTAAGAGCGAGCGAGCTCTTGGGACTCGTACACAGTGACGTGTGCGGTCCAATGTCTACACATGCCCGAAGCGGACATTCTTACTTCATTACTTTTACGGATGACTTCTCAAGGTACGGTTATGTCTTCTTAATGAAACATAAGTCCGAGGCCTTTGGAAAATTCCAGGAGTATAAGAATGAAGTAGAGAAACAGACCGGCAAAAGTATTAAGATTCTAAGATCGGATCGAGGTGGAGAATACTTAAGTGCCGAATTCCTGGACTATTTAAAAGAGAACGGAATTCTCTCTCAGCTTACTCCTCCATACACCCCGCAACATAACGGTGTATCGGAGAGACGGAACCGCACCCTATTGGATATGGTGCGGTCCATGATGAGTAACGCTGAGTTACCGCGATCATTCTGGGGGTATGCGCTAGAATCAGCTGCGTACCTTTTGAACCGAGTTCCGACTAAGACTGTGCCTTCCACACCATATGAAATGTGGAGTGGGAAGAAACCCTATCTTCAATATCTGAAGATCTGGGGATGTCCGGCTTTTGTCAAAAAGCAGCATGCGGACAAGCTCGAGGCACGCTCAGTACTGTGCAAGTTTGTGGGATACCCAAAGAACACCAGGGGGTATCTTTTCTACTACGCAGAGGAACAAAAAGTCCTTGTTTCTCGTAATGCCCACTTTCTAGAACACCAGTTCTTGGAAAAGGAGATTAGTGGGAGCGCAGTAGAACTGGAAGAAATTACAGAACCACAGACTATTACTGAAAGGTTAGTGGAACCAGAGGGTTCAACAGAACAGGACATTCCTACGCCGCTCCGCAGGAGTAGTAGGCAGTCTCATCCGCCCGAGAGATACTGCGGTTTTCTCATAGACGGGGATAGAGAGGATTGCATCATAAATTATGATGAGCCTACTAGCTTCCAGCAGGCCGTTCAGAGCGTTGACTCAGTGAAATGGCTGGATGCAATGCGGACCGAAATGGAGTCCATGTACACCAACAAAGTATGGACGTTGGACATTGCTCCAGACGGGGTAAAACCCGTAGGATGCAAGTGGATCTTCAAAAGGAAGATTGGTGTAGATGGACAGGTTGAGACCTATAAAGCTAGGCTGGTAGCAAAGGGTTTTCGTCAAAGACCTGGCTTGGACTACGACGAAACCTTTTCTCCAGTAGCCATGCTGAAATCCATTCGGATCCTTCTTGCCATTGCTGCCTTCCACGATTATGAGATCTGGCAAATGGACGTAAAGACAGCTTTTCTAAATGGAAATTTAGAGGAGTGTGTCTATATGGACCAGCCAGAGGGTTTCATTCAGAGTGGGAGCAGCGGAAAGGTGTGCAAGTTGCTTAAGTCCATCTATGGACTAAAGCAGGCATCGCGGAGTTGGAACATCTGCTTTGATGAGACAGTCAAAGAATTTGGCTTTATCAAAAATCCAGATGAACCATGCATCTATAGTAGATTTGTAGCGAGAACTGTAGTATTCCTCGTTTTATACGTGGATGACATTCTCTTGATAGGAAATGACATTCCTATGCTACAATCTGTCAAGGGGTTCTTGTCACAAAGGTTCTCCATGAAAGACCTGGGTGATGCCTCATACATCCTGGGGATCCGGATCCATCGTGATAGATCCAAGAGGATATTGGGACTTTCTCAGTCCAGGTACATCGACACCATAGTGAAAAGATTCAGTATGGAAGATTCCAAGCGCGGTAACCTACCGGCTTGTCACGGGATCACCCTCTCTAAAGAGATGTCTCCCAAGACTGATTTGGAGAGGGATCGCATGTCTATTATACCCTACGCTTCTGCGGTAGGCTCTATAATGTATGCGATGTTGTGTACCAGACCGGATGTAGCTTATGCACTGAGTGTGGTAAGCCGGTATCAGTCTAACCCTGGGGAGAAACACTGGATAGCAGTAAAGAACATTCTCAAGTACCTGAGGAGGACTAAGGAGATGTTCTTGGTGTATGGCGGAAAAGACCTCCAGATCGAGGCCTTTGCTGACTCCAGCTTCCAGAGTGACAAGGATGATTCCAAGTCCATGTCGGGTTTTGTCTTCACCCTCAATGGAGGGGCGGTGTGTTGGAAGAGTTCCAAACAGGAAACCGTTGCAGACTCGACGATGGAAGCGGAATACATCGCTGCATCTGATGCCGCAAAAGAAGCTGTCTGGATGAGGAAGTTCTTGAAAGAACTTCAGGTGGTTCCGTCCATTGTTGACCCAATACCTCTGTATTGCGACAACAACGGGGCTATAGCTTTAGCGAAGGAACCCAGGTCCCATCAGAGATCCAGGCACATCTTGAGGCGGTATCACCTGATCAGGGAGATCGTGGATCGCAAGGAGATCGAGGTTCGGAGGGTTGCTTCAGAAGAGAACACTGCAGATCCATTCACCAAGGCCCTACCCCAGACTCAGTTCGAGCGGCTGATCGAGATGATAGGTCTTCGATACGCCAGTACATGGCCTTAGTGCAAGTGGGAGATTGTTAGTGTATATGCCCTAGAGGCCATTACTGTATCATACTAGTTTGTATATTACTTAATGGATGCTTGGGATATTCACCTTGTATATACAATCTTGCTCAAAATAGTAGTATGCTACTTGGTTTGTTTCTACTTCAATGTGTACTTGTGTTTATTTCAGTATATCACTTATACGCATTAGTGGAGCCCTTAGGATCTTTGCTTGATTACCAGCGTTGTGATGGCAGTCACACAAGTGGGGGCTGGGTAATCTATAGGCACATCCTTATACAGGTCCCTAGTCGCAGGACTATCGAGACGGGGCATCGATACTCCGGAGTAGACTAGCGTATGCGCTTCTCATCCCAGTGTGGGAGATGGTCTGTCCCACAGCCATCAGTACGTCGTACTGGAGATAGTATACGGGTGCTCGTTGGGTTACGAGTACACTGGACAGGACTCGTCGGGAACTGACAGGTTGGTATTATACCTATCGTCAGTTATCAGTTCCCAGGTGACATGAGTACAGCTTAGTCCGCTGACTTGACACTGGCACTTCGCCTCAAGTGTGTTCCCACTGCACTTTGATCACTACCCTACCACGGCTCAAAGGAGTCGTGCAAACGGGTGGTGGTTGGGTGCAGTCCCGAAGCACTTGGAGGCAGTGACGGTTAGACAGGATTCGTCTCTCCCGGTATTGGGGGTTGACATCGCGCTGTGTCTAGGAGAGCCATTACACGAGTAGTCCCTGGCCAGGGCAAACGAGATATACTGGTAGGTTTCCAGTGTTATCTCAGGGTGTTTTGGGCTTCGCTCCGGCACGACTTGTACCGCTATTGGGGGACTGACGTTTACCACCCCCTAGGCCCGCCATGCGATGTATCAGACGAACAGACCGGACTGTACGGAGACTGTCACATTCAGACTCAGTAGGAGTTCAGATGGGGTTTCACCTCGTCAGCCTTCTTGTCGGCATCTACCTGGGGACCGTTACGCACAGCTAGTGCCGCTTGCGGTCTGTGGTTAAACCCACTGCCAGCGTAGTGTCGAGTCTTTAGAGTCCCACACAGAGGGTATTCGCCTCTGGGCAAAACAGAGTAGAGGTCGCATGGTTTTGCGACAGGGTTCGTTCTCATCCGCGCACTTGTGCACGTTTGGAGTCCGGACGGATTATACTGGCAGGCTCTGGTTTGAGCCAGATACTGGTATGTGTTTTGGGGTTGCTTTTATATCTTGGTATTCTTGTTTTTCGGAACGAGAATGCAGGTGTGTATGCACAGTTGCTTGAGGAGGAGAATGAGGTTTTTCATTAGGGTTTCGGAACGGGTGCGTATGCACAGTTGACAGTCTTTATTTTCCAAACCCTAATGGATTTATTTATTATCTATTAATAATAATAATTAAATGAGAATTATGTTATGGTTGTTCTTTGTTGACTTGTTGACCTTGGTTGACTTGTTGACCATTGACCACTTTCATGCCTTCAAAAGTCTTCCTTGATTTATGCTTACATTTTTAAATGAAGCATGGTTGTGGTCATTCCAAACACTACCATCAACTATTCTCATTTTCAATTATTATCATTTAGATAATATTATTCTTTTGCATTATGGTTGCAAGAAGAGAAAATAATAGCTGATTCTATCATTCTCATTCTCTCTCCTCTCTTCATCTTCTTCTTCCTCTAGCTAAAGAGAAACCTTCTCATGTGTTGAGAATCCTTCTCTTTAAAACAAAAGCAACCCTTAGACACTCTCTCTACTCACTCTAGGATCAAGGGTTTAGCAAGCCGGCGATTCTAGTTCACTCCAAGTTCGAGAAAGAGCCCAAAGGTCGAGCCTTCGAGGTGGATCCATCTTCGACGGAAGAAGGCGACAAGAGAAGAGAACCATCAACCTCCACAATGTTTGAAGAAGAAGGAGTTCAAGTTTAGGTATAACCATCTCTATCCGAGTAGCTAAATCTCTTTAGCTTAGTTTGCTAGTTTTAGTTTAGGTAACGATCCCGACCAAGTCTAGTCCATGTTGCCTCTTGCACTAAAAATTTGATTTTTATACCGTTTCCGCCTCCCCGTAAGAACCGGGGGTCGCAACGTGGACTTACAGTGGTATCAGAGACTAACTAAACTTAAACTAGCTAGGTAGTAAAGTGTAACGAAGTTCGGAACCGAAAAAAAATCACAAAACCGGAAAACTACAAAAACTGAGTTTCTGTTGAAATTTTTTCTGGTCAAAATGAAAAACTTTATACTCCTAAATTCGTCTCAGGGTTTTGTTAGAACACCCATGAAAAACGATTCACCAATTCGTCTAAGCCGCCGCGCTTCCGCCGCATGACCCTTCTTGGCCGCCGCGGAAGCGCCGCGGTTTGTTGTTTTTAGTGCGTCGTTTTTCGTGCAGTGTGTGTCTGTGTTGGTTTTGGGATTTTTAAAATATATTATATGTACCCAGATTTTCCAGAAAAGAAATTTCCTTTTGGGGTCCTATAATTCCGTATTTTTTTCCGAACTTCACTACACTTTGACTATGATGGTTATATCTGTGATGTTTGCTTGTATTGAACGTCGGCTAATCGCTATAAGACGATTAGTCGGGGTTATACAAGATCTGTAATGTGCTGGAATGTGTATATAAATATGTTGGATTGTCGCGGGTGAATAGCCGGGGGTTGTGAGACGAGAGTTTTCTTTTCTTGCAATTCATTGTAAATGTAAATTGATGTAATTATATTATTTGTTTGGCCGCACAACCGGGTCGGGGTTGTAGCCGTCATTGTATAATTCTTTTTACTGTTTTTTGCTCCTAGGATAGACCCATGGAGGGGTGCACAAACTACCGAGGACTTGGCGGGTAGTTTGCCGCACCCGTAGGGGTCTTGGGTGGGGATTTGGCTATTCACCGCGACCGTGTTATCTGTTTTTTTGTTACAGGCTCGTACAAATTACAGATTGCTAGTATATCCAATGTATTTATCTGTGATCTGAAATGTCTATCATTGCTTTCTATTTAGGCGTTGCTTATGTTTTACAGACGCGCTAGCCCAGCCCCCGCTCTGTCGTTAGTTAAGTAACCTAACGGGTAATGACGGGGCCCCGTGGCGAATGCGAATGGCATAAGCGTACGTCATATTTTGGTTGTTTTCTGCAATGGTAGGATTAAATGATGGGACGCATTAAAAGTACTAATGCAAGAATATCACGCATTAAAAGAACTAATGCAAGATAATAAACCAAGTTTAAGTCGATGGAACACTTTCGAAAAACCACTCGGTTCTTTTCAAAACTAACTTTTAAATGCGGAGATTGAGCCACTCCTTCTAAAAGCTATCTCGTTCCATCGATTAAATCAAGTTCACTACGTTCACGGTTTCGCCAAAACCATCCGTAGCCCTCCATCATTTCAGTTAAATATTCGGTAGTATTCAAGCTATGTATTTTGACCTCACGCCAAGGCATAGTGATTGGTAGCTGCCGGATATTTATCTGTTGCATAGATAGAATGCGTTGGTTTGAGACAGTCGTGCTGCCATTTTGGCCTACGTCAAGGGTATGTACGGGTGGATTCAAATTAACCTGGATAATGATGGGACGAACTTGACATGTGACTTATGACATTTTGACCTCACGCCAAGGTCATAAGAGCATGGGGCAAAAATCCACATCGGGAGTTTCATAAGTACTGAAACTTGCTAGATTTGCATACCATTTGGAGTGTGATGATTATGGTAGGATTCCTTCATTTTCGTCACGCGATGATATTTGGATCCCGATCCTACTGTGAGTATATGCTACTCCTCGGGAAATTTCTCACTTAACGATCAATGCTATAAACCTAGTAGGTGCCTAGAAAGGTGTTAGCGGGGTTACGCCCCCAGGGAAAAGAGGTTCTTTAATTAAGGAACTTCGCGAAAGCGTTGGAAAACCTCCCTCGAAGTACCGACACTGGCCTGGCTGAACGGTTAAGCAAGTATTGTACGGTGGGATTGATCCTGACTAATTCTTCCTTTATGGTTTGAGGAGGGATTCGAGAAACAGTGGGAGCCATCCTGTTTAGACAAACTAAAAACCACTCTAAACTTGCAAGAGCATCATGCTGAGTGTTTCTTCTTCTCTCTCCTAATTGCAGCGACCAATCAACATGACTGGACTTAAGTTACTCCTAGATAAAAACAAGCTGACAGGGCCAAACTACAAAGATTGGCTCAGGAATGTCAAGATAGCAATCACTTATGACAAGCTGGGGTATCTTCTTACCACCAAAGCTCCCCCTGTCCCTGGTCCAACTTCCAGTATCGCGGATAAGGAAATCCGCAAGACTTGGGAGATTGATAGCGCGAAGGCCAAGTGCCTCCTGCTTGCCTCGATGGACAACGAACATCAGAGGAGGCATGAGAATATGGACATGGAGTCCATATTGCTCCATACAAAAGAACTGTATGGAGAGCAATCACGTATCGCAAGATACGAAGCGTCGAAAAAGTTGTTTTCGACAAAGATGGCCGTCGGATCATCAGTAGCCGAGCACGTGCTAAAGATGATCGGCTACATTGAGGAGCTCGCTGACCTAGGGATCACATTGGAGAGTGAGCTATATACGGATATAGTTCTCCAGTCCCTTCCTTCCACTTACGCCCAGTTTATACTGAACTTCAACCTACAAGAAAAAGAGGTTGAACTATCAGAGCTCCTCAACATGCTGAGGAGCGCAGAGGGCACCCTACAGAAAAGTAGGGATACATCCACTTTGTTTGTAGGAGGATCATCTTCTTCTAGGTCCAAGGCGAAAGCCAAGGGAAAGAAGAAGAAGGCCCCCGCCAAACCAAGGGGCGGTGTTAGTAAAGTGGATACGAAGGGAAAAGGTAAAGCAACAAAGATAGCGGGGAAGCTTGTGGATAAGGAAGAATGCTTCTTTTGTCATAAGAAAGGACACTGGAAGAATGATTGCAGGGCCTGGAAGGCCAGAACACAGGAATTGAAGCAGGTTGCAGCTTCAGCTTCAGGTGTGTATGTTATTGAAAACTGTCTTTCAATAAACTCTACTTCCTGGGTATTGGATACCGGATCAGGATCTCATATCTGTAATTCTTTGCAGGCGTTGAGAAACCGTAGGGATTTGAAGGCAGGTGACATGACCCTCAGAGTTGCGAACGGAGCTAGCATGGATGCTAAAACCGTGGGGGACTATCACCTGGGAATGTCAGATGGACATGTTTTGGTTTTGCGTAATTGCTTTTTTGTACCCAACGCAACTTGTAATATCATTTCTGTATCTTTAGTTTCTAAAGAAGGTTATGAATTTGCGTTTGTAAGTAATGTTGTAAACATTCACCTTAATCAAGTATTGATTGGGTCAGGTACTCTGAGTAATGGTATATACGTGTTAAACCAACCACAGATTTTCAATGTCCAGAATACACACAAAAGAAAGTCTCCAGAAATAAATCAGACTTTCTTATGGCATTGTAGATTGGGTCACATCAATGAGAGAAGGTTGACTAAGTTGCATACAGAAGGATATTTGAATGCGTTCGAATATCAATCATATGCCACTTGTCAATCTTGTCTCAAAGGAAAGATGACAAAGACTCCGTTTACTGGACATGGAGTAAGAGCGAGCGAGCTCTTGGGACTCGTACACAGTGACGTGTGCGGTCCAATGTCTACACATGCCCGAAGCGGACATTCTTACTTCATTACTTTTACGGATGACTTCTCAAGGTACGGTTATGTCTTCTTAATGAAACATAAGTCCGAGGCCTTTGGAAAATTCCAGGAGTATAAGAATGAAGTAGAGAAACAGACCGGCAAAAGTATTAAGATTCTAAGATCGGATCGAGGTGGAGAATACTTAAGTGCCGAATTCCTGGACTATTTAAAAGAGAACGGAATTCTCTCTCAGCTTACTCCTCCATACACCCCGCAACATAACGGTGTATCGGAGAGACGGAACCGCACCCTATTGGATATGGTGCGGTCCATGATGAGTAACGCTGAGTTACCGCGATCATTCTGGGGGTATGCGCTAGAATCAGCTGCGTACCTTTTGAACCGAGTTCCGACTAAGACTGTGCCTTCCACACCATATGAAATGTGGAGTGGGAAGAAACCCTATCTTCAATATCTGAAGATCTGGGGATGTCCGGCTTTTGTCAAAAAGCAGCATGCGGACAAGCTCGAGGCACGCTCAGTACTGTGCAAGTTTGTGGGATACCCAAAGAACACCAGGGGGTATCTTTTCTACTACGCAGAGGAACAAAAAGTCCTTGTTTCTCGTAATGCCCACTTTCTAGAACACCAGTTCTTGGAAAAGGAGATTAGTGGGAGCGCAGTAGAACTGGAAGAAATTACAGAACCACAGACTATTACTGAAAGGTTAGTGGAACCAGAGGGTTCAACAGAACAGGACATTCCTACGCCGCTCCGCAGGAGTAGTAGGCAGTCTCATCCGCCCGAGAGATACTGCGGTTTTCTCATAGACGGGGATAGAGAGGATTGCATCATAAATTATGATGAGCCTACTAGCTTCCAGCAGGCCGTTCAGAGCGTTGACTCAGTGAAATGGCTGGATGCAATGCGGACCGAAATGGAGTCCATGTACACCAACAAAGTATGGACGTTGGACATTGCTCCAGACGGGGTAAAACCCGTAGGATGCAAGTGGATCTTCAAAAGGAAGATTGGTGTAGATGGACAGGTTGAGACCTATAAAGCTAGGCTGGTAGCAAAGGGTTTTCGTCAAAGACCTGGCTTGGACTACGACGAAACCTTTTCTCCAGTAGCCATGCTGAAATCCATTCGGATCCTTCTTGCCATTGCTGCCTTCCACGATTATGAGATCTGGCAAATGGACGTAAAGACAGCTTTTCTAAATGGAAATTTAGAGGAGTGTGTCTATATGGACCAGCCAGAGGGTTTCATTCAGAGTGGGAGCAGCGGAAAGGTGTGCAAGTTGCTTAAGTCCATCTATGGACTAAAGCAGGCATCGCGGAGTTGGAACATCTGCTTTGATGAGACAGTCAAAGAATTTGGCTTTATCAAAAATCCAGATGAACCATGCATCTATAGTAGATTTGTAGCGAGAACTGTAGTATTCCTCGTTTTATACGTGGATGACATTCTCTTGATAGGAAATGACATTCCTATGCTACAATCTGTCAAGGGGTTCTTGTCACAAAGGTTCTCCATGAAAGACCTGGGTGATGCCTCATACATCCTGGGGATCCGGATCCATCGTGATAGATCCAAGAGGATATTGGGACTTTCTCAGTCCAGGTACATCGACACCATAGTGAAAAGATTCAGTATGGAAGATTCCAAGCGCGGTAACCTACCGGCTTGTCACGGGATCACCCTCTCTAAAGAGATGTCTCCCAAGACTGATTTGGAGAGGGATCGCATGTCTATTATACCCTACGCTTCTGCGGTAGGCTCTATAATGTATGCGATGTTGTGTACCAGACCGGATGTAGCTTATGCACTGAGTGTGGTAAGCCGGTATCAGTCTAACCCTGGGGAGAAACACTGGATAGCAGTAAAGAACATTCTCAAGTACCTGAGGAGGACTAAGGAGATGTTCTTGGTGTATGGCGGAAAAGACCTCCAGATCGAGGCCTTTGCTGACTCCAGCTTCCAGAGTGACAAGGATGATTCCAAGTCCATGTCGGGTTTTGTCTTCACCCTCAATGGAGGGGCGGTGTGTTGGAAGAGTTCCAAACAGGAAACCGTTGCAGACTCGACGATGGAAGCGGAATACATCGCTGCATCTGATGCCGCAAAAGAAGCTGTCTGGATGAGGAAGTTCTTGAAAGAACTTCAGGTGGTTCCGTCCATTGTTGACCCAATACCTCTGTATTGCGACAACAACGGGGCTATAGCTTTAGCGAAGGAACCCAGGTCCCATCAGAGATCCAGGCACATCTTGAGGCGGTATCACCTGATCAGGGAGATCGTGGATCGCAAGGAGATCGAGGTTCGGAGGGTTGCTTCAGAAGAGAACACTGCAGATCCATTCACCAAGGCCCTACCCCAGACTCAGTTCGAGCGGCTGATCGAGATGATAGGTCTTCGATACGCCAGTACATGGCCTTAGTGCAAGTGGGAGATTGTTAGTGTATATGCCCTAGAGGCCATTACTGTATCATACTAGTTTGTATATTACTTAATGGATGCTTGGGATATTCACCTTGTATATACAATCTTGCTCAAAATAGTAGTATGCTACTTGGTTTGTTTCTACTTCAATGTGTACTTGTGTTTATTTCAGTATATCACTTATACGCATTAGTGGAGCCCTTAGGATCTTTGCTTGATTACCAGCGTTGTGATGGCAGTCACACAAGTGGGGGCTGGGTAATCTATAGGCACATCCTTATACAGGTCCCTAGTCGCAGGACTATCGAGACGGGGCATCGATACTCCGGAGTAGACTAGCGTATGCGCTTCTCATCCCAGTGTGGGAGATGGTCTGTCCCACAGCCATCAGTACGTCGTACTGGAGATAGTATACGGGTGCTCGTTGGGTTACGAGTACACAGGACAGGACTCGTCGGGAACTGACAGGTTGGTATTATACCTATCGTCAGTTATCAGTTCCCAGGTGACATGAGTACAGCTTAGTCCGCTGACTTGACACTGGCACTTCGCCTCAAGTGTGTTCCCACTGCACTTTGATCACTACCCTACCACGGCTCAAAGGAGTCGTGCAAACGGGTGGTGGTTGGGTGCAGTCCCGAAGCACTTGGAGGCAGTGACGGTTAGACAGGATTCGTCTCTCCCGGTATTGGGGGTTGACATCGCGCTGTGTCTAGGAGAGCCATTACACGAGTAGTCCCTGGCCAGGGCAAACGAGATATACTGGTAGGTTTCCAGTGTTATCTCAGGGTGTTTTGGGCTTCGCTCCGGCACGACTTGTACCGCTATTGGGGGACTGACGTTTACCACCCCCTAGGCCCGCCATGCGATGTATCAGACGAACAGACCGGACTGTACGGAGACTGTCACATTCAGACTCAGTAGGAGTTCAGATGGGGTTTCACCTCGTCAGCCTTCTTGTCGGCATCTACCTGGGGACCGTTACGCACAGCTAGTGCCGCTTGCGGTCTGTGGTTAAACCCACTGCCAGCGTAGTGTCGAGTCTTTAGAGTCCCACACAGAGGGTATTCGCCTCTGGGCAAAACAGAGTAGAGGTCGCATGGTTTTGCGACAGGGTTCGTTCTCATCCGCGCACTTGTGCACGTTTGGAGTCCGGACGGATTATACTGGCAGGCTCTGGTTTGAGCCAGATACTGGTATGTGTTTTGGGGTTGCTTTTATATCTTGGTATTCTTGTTTTTCGGAACGAGAATGCAGGTGTGTATGCACAGTTGCTTGAGGAGGAGAATGAGGTTTTTCATTAGGGTTTCGGAACGGGTGCGTATGCACAGTTGACAGTCTTTATTTTCCAAACCCTAATGGATTTATTTATTATCTATTAATAATAATAATTAAATGAGAATTATGTTATGGTTGTTCTTTGTTGACTTGTTGACCTTGGTTGACTTGTTGACCATTGACCACTTTCATGCCTTCAAAAGTCTTCCTTGATTTATGCTTACATTTTTAAATGAAGCATGGTTGTGGTCATTCCAAACACTACCATCAACTATTCTCATTTTCAATTATTATCATTTAGATAATATTATTCTTTTGCATTATGGTTGCAAGAAGAGAAAATAATAGCTGATTCTATCATTCTCATTCTCTCTCCTCTCTTCATCTTCTTCTTCCTCTAGCTAAAGAGAAACCTTCTCATGTGTTGAGAATCCTTCTCTTTAAAACAAAAGCAACCCTTAGACACTCTCTCTACTCACTCTAGGATCAAGGGTTTAGCAAGCCGGCGATTCTAGTTCACTCCAAGTTCGAGAAAGAGCCCAAAGGTCGAGCCTTCGAGGTGGATCCATCTTCGACGGAAGAAGGCGACAAGAGAAGAGAACCATCAACCTCCACAAAGTTTGAAGAAGAAGGAGTTCAAGTTTAGGTATAACCATCTCTATCCGAGTAGCTAAATCTCTTTAGCTTAGTTTGCTAGTTTTAGTTTAGGTAACGATCCCGACCAAGTCTAGTCCATGTTGCCTCTTGCACTAAAAATTTGATTTTTATACCGTTTCCGCCTCCCCGTAAGAACCGGGGGTCGCAACGTGGACTTACAAATTCGGCTCAGGGTTTTGTGTGAACACCCAAGAAAAACGATGCAGTGATTCGTTCAAACCGCCGCGCTTCCGCCGCACGAGGTAGGCATGTGCCGCGGAAGCGCCGCGGTTTGTCGTCTTCTGTGCATCGTTTTTCGTGCAGTGTGTGTCTGTGTTGGTTTTGGGATTTTTAAAATATATTATATGTACCCAGATTTTCCAGAACTGAAATTCACTTTTGTGGTCCTATAATTCCGTATTTTTTCCGAACTTCACTGCACTTTGACTATGATGGTTATATCTGTGATGCTTGCATGTATTGAACGTCGGCTAATCGCTATAAGACGATTAGTCGGGGTTATACATGATCTGTGTTTGATATTGGAATGTGTATATGAATGTATTGGACTGTCGCGGGTGAATAGCCGGGGTGGATGTGAGATGAGCTTTTGTTTTTCTTTCATTCTTTGTAAATGTAAATTGATGTAATTATATTATTTGTTTGGCCGCACAACCGGGTCGGGGTTGTAGCCGTCATTGTATAATTCTTTTTACTGTTTTTGCTCCTAGGATAGACCCATGGAGGGGGTGCACAAACTGCCGAGTACTTGGCGGGTAGTTTGCCGCACCCGTAGGGGTCTTGGGTGGGGTATTTGGCTATTCACCGCGACCGTGTAATCCGCTTTTCGTTGCAGGCTCGAAAGGATTGCAGATTGCTAGTATATCCAATGTATTCATCTGTGATCTGTAATGTCTATCATTGCTTTCTATTTAGGCGTTGCTTATGTTTTACAGCCGCGCTAGCCCAGCCCCCGCTCTGTCGTTAGTTAAGTAACCTAACGAGTGATGACGGGACCCCGTGGCGAATGCGAATGGCATAAGCGTACGTCATATTTTGGTTGTTTTCTGCAATGGTAGGAATTAAATGATGGGACGCATTAAAAGTACTAATGCAAGAATATCACGCATTAAAAGAACTAATGCAAGATAATAAACCAAGTTAAAATCGTTGGAACACTTTCGAAAAACCACTCGGTTCTTTTCAAAACTAACTTTTAAACGCGGAGATTGAGCCACTCCTTCTAAAAGCTATCTCGTTCCATCGATCATATCAAGTTCACTACGTTCACGGTTTTACCAAAACCATTCGTAGCCCTCCGTCGTTTCACATGAATAGTCAATAGTATTCAAGCTGTGTTTGTTGGACAAAGTCAAGGCATAGTGATTGGTAGCTATTGGGTATTCATGTGCAGCATAGATAGATGCGTTGGTTTGGAACAGTCGTACTGCCTTGTTGGCCAAAGTCAAGGGTAGGTACGGGTGGATTCAAATTAACCTGGAGAACGACGGGTAGAACTTGACATGTGACTTATGATTTGTTGGCCAAAGTCAAGGTCATAAGAGCATGGGGCAAAAATCCACATCGGGAGTTTCATAAGTACTGAAACTTGCTAGATTTGCATACCATTTAGAGTGTGGTGATTCTGGTAGGATTCCTTCAGTTTCGTCACGCGATGATATTTGGATCCCGATCCTACTGTGAGTATATGCTACTCCTCGGGAAATTTCTCACTAAACGATCAATGCTATAAACCTAGTAGGTGCCTAGAAAGGTGTTAGCGGGGCTACGCCCCCAGGGAAAAGAGGTTATTTAATTAAGGAACTTCGCGAAAGCGTTGGAAAACCTCCCTCGAAGTACCGACACTGGCCTGGCTGAACGGTTAAGCAAGTATTGTGCGGTGGGATTGATCCCGGCTATTCTTCCTTTGTGGTTTGAGGAGGGATTCGAGAGACAGTGGGAGCCATCCTGTTTAGACAAATTAAAAACCATTCTAAACTTGCAAGAGCATCGTGCTAAAGTGTTTCTTCTCTCCCCCCTGCAGCGACCAAATTCGAAATGACTGGACTTAAGTTACTTCTAGATAAAAACATATTGACAGGGCCAAACTACAAAGATTGGCTCAGGAATGTCAAATTGGCAATCTCTTACGACAAGCTGGGGTATCTTCTTACCACCAAAGCTCCCCCCGTCCCAGGTCCCACCTCCAGCGTCGCGGATAAGGAAATCCGTAAGACTTGGGAGATTGACAGCGCGAAGGCCAGATGCCTCGTACTTGCCTCGATGGACAACGACCATCAGAGGAGGCACGAGAATATGGACTTGGAATCCATATTTCTTCATACAAAAGAACTGTATGGAGAGCAGTCTCGTATCGCAAGATACGAAGTGTCGAAGAAGTTATTTTCGACAAAGTTGGCCGTCGGATCATCGGTAGCGGACCACGTGCTTAAGATGATTGGCTACACTGAGGAGCTCGCGGAACTTGGGACCACGTTGGACAGTGAACTCTATACGGATATAATTCTCCAGTCCCTTCCATCCACTTACGCCCAGTTCATACTGAATTTCAACTTGCAAGAAAAGGAAGTTGAACTTTCAGAACTCCTCAACCTGCTGAGGAGCGCAGAGGGCACCCTACAGAAGGGTAGGGAAACACCCGCTTTGTTTGTAGGAGGATCTTCTTCCTCTAGGTCCAAGGCGAAAGCCAAGGGAAAGAGGAAGAAAGCCCCCGCCAAACCAAGAGGCGGTGTTAGTAAAGTGGGTGCGAAGGGAAAGGAAAAGGCAACAAAGATTACGGGGAAGCTTGTTGGAAAGGAAGAGTGCTTCTATTGTCATAAGAGTGGACACTGGAAGAAAGATTGCAGGGCTTGGAAAGCCAGGACACAGGAACTGAAGCAGGTTGCGGCTTCAGCTTCAGGTGTGTATGTTATTGAAAACTGTCTTTCTATAAACTCTACTTCCTGGGTATTGGATACCGGATCAGGATCTCATATCTGTAATTCTTTGCAGGCGTTGAGAAACCGTAGGTTTTTGAAGGAAGGTGACATGACCCTCAGAGTTGCGAACGGAGCTAGCATGGATGCTAAAGCCGTGGGGGACTATCACCTAGGAATGTCAGATGGGCATGTTTTGGTTTTGCGTAATTGCTTTTTTGTACCCAACGCAACTTGTAATATCATTTCTGTATCTTTGGTTTCTAAAGAAGGTTATGAATTTGCGTTTGTAAGTAATGTTGTAAACATTCACCTTAATCAAGTTCTGATTGGGTCAGGTACACTGAGCAATGGTATATACGTATTAAACCAACCACAGATTTTCAATATCCAGAATACACACAAAAGAAAGTCTCCAGATATCAATCAGACTTTCTTATGGCATTGTAGACTGGGTCACATCAATGAGAGAAGGTTGACTAAGTTACATACAGAAGGATATTTGGATCCGTTCGAATATCAATCATATGCCACTTGTCAATCCTGTCTCAAAGGAAAGATGACAAAGACTCCGTTCACTGGACACGGAGTAAGAGCGAGCGAGCTCTTGGGACTCGTACACAGCGACGTGTGCGGTCCAATGTCTACACATGCGCGAAGCGGTTATTCTTACTTCATTACTTTTACGGATGATTTTTCAAGATACGGTTATGTCTTCTTAATGAAACATAAGTCCGAAGCTTTTGAAAAATTCCAGGAATTTAAGAATGAAGTAGAAAAACAAACCGGCAAAAGTATCAAGATTCTAAGATCGGATCGAGGTGGAGAATACTTAAGTGCCGAGTTCCTGAATTACTTAAAAGAGAATGGGATTCTCTCTCAGCTTACTCCTCCATACACTCCGCAGCACAACGGTGTATCGGAGAGACGGAACCGAACCCTATTGGATATGGTACGGTCCATGATGAGTAACGCTGAGTTACCGCGATCATTCTGGGGGTATGCGCTAGAATCAGCTGCGTACCTTTTGAACCGAGTTCCTACTAAGACTGTGCCTACTACACCATATGAGATGTGGAGTGGGAAGAGACCCTATCTTAAGCACATTAAGACATGGGGATGTCCAGCTTTTGTTAAAAAGCAGCATGCGGACAAGCTCGAGGCACGCTCAGTACAGTGTAAGTTCGTGGGATATCCAAAGAACTCCAAGGGATATTTCTTCTACTGTGAAGAGGAACAAAAAGTTCTTGTTTCTCGTCATGCCTACTTCTTGGAAACTGAGTTTTTGGAAATCCAGATAAGTGGGAGCACAGTAGAACTGGAAGAAATTCCAGAACCACGAGCTATTACTGAAAGCTTAGAGGAACCAGAGGGTTCAAAAGAACAGGACATTCCTACGCCGCTCCGCAGGAGTAGTAGGCAGTCTCATCCGCCCGAGAGATACTACGGTTTTCTCATAGACGGGGATCGAGAGGATTGCATCATAGATTATGATGAGCCTACTAGCTTCCAGCAGGCCGTTCAGAGCGTTGACTCGGTAAAATGGCTGGATGCAATGCGGACCGAAATGGAGTCCATGTACACCAACAAAGTATGGACGTTGGACATTGCTCCAGACGGGGTAAAACCCGTAGGATGCAAGTGGATCTTCAAAAGGAAGATTGGTGTAGATGGACAGGTTGAGACCTATAAAGCTAGACTTGTAGCAAAGGGTTTCCGTCAAAGACCTGGCTTGGACTATGACGAAACCTTTTCTCCAGTGGCTATGCTGAAATCCATTCGGATCCTTCTTGCCATTGCTGCCTTCCACGATTATGAGATTTGGCAGATGGACGTAAAAACCGCTTTTCTAAATGGAAGTTTAGAGGAGTGTGTCTATATGGATCAGCCAGAGGGTTTCATTCAGAGTGGGAGCAGCGGAAAGGTGTGCAAGTTGCTTAAGTCCATCTATGGACTAAAGCAGGCATCGCGGAGTTGGAACATCTGTTTTGATGAGACGGTCAAGGAATTTGACTTTATCAAAAATCCAGATGAACCATGCATCTATAGTAGATTTGTAGCGAGAACTGTAGTATTCCTTGTTTTATACGTGGATGACATTCTCTTAATAGGAAATGACATTCCTATGCTACAATCTGTCAAGAGTTTCTTGTCACACAGGTTCTCCATGAAAGACCTGGGTGATGCCTCTTACATCCTGGGGATCCGGATCCATCGTGATAGATCCAAGAGGATATTAGGACTTTCACAGTCTAGGTACATCGACACCGTACTGAAAAGATTCAGTATGGAAGATTCCAAGCGCGGTAACCTACCGGCTTGTCACGGGATCACCCTCTCTAAAGAGATGTCTCCCAAGACTTATTTGGAGAGGGATCGCATGTCTATTATACCCTACGCTTCTGCGGTAGGCTCTATAATGTATGCGATGTTGTGTACCAGACCGGATGTAGCTTATGCACTGAGTGTAGTAAGCCGGTATCAGTCAAACCCTGGGGAGAAACATTGGATAGCAGTAAAGAACATTCTCAAGTACCTGAGAAGGACTAAGGAGATGTTCTTGGTGTATGGCGGAAAAGACCTCCAGATTGAGGCCTTTGCTGACTCCAGCTTCCAGAGTGACAAGGATGATTCCAAGTCCATGTCGGGTTTTGTCTTTACCCTCAATGGAGGGGCGGTGTGTTGGAAGAGTTCCAAACAGGAAACCGTTGCAGACTCGACTATGGAAGCGGAATACATCGCTGCATCTGATGCCGCAAAAGAAGCTGTCTGGATAAGGAAGTTCTTAAAAGAACTTCAGGTGGTTCCGTCCATTGTTGACCCAGTACCTCTGTATTGCGACAACAACGGGGCTATAGCTTTAGCAAAGGAACCCAGGTCCCATCAGAGATCCAGGCACATCTTGAGGCGGTATCACCTGATCAGGGAGATCGTGGATCGCAAGGAGATCGAGGTTCGGAGGGTTGCTTCAGAAGAGAACACTGCAGATCCATTCACCAAGGCCTTACCCCAGACTCAGTTCGAGCGGCTGATCGAGATGATAGGTCTTCGATACGCCAGTTCATGGCCTTAGTGCAAGTAGGAGATTGTTAGTGTATATGCCCTAGAGGCCATTACTGTATCATACTAGTTTGTATATTACTTGATGGAAGCTTGGGATATTCACCTTGTATAAACAATCTTGCTCAATATAGTAGTATGCTACTTGGTTTGTTTCTACTTCAATGTGTACTTGTGTTTATTTCAGTATATCACTTATACGCATTAGTGGAGCCCTTAGGATCTTTGCTTGATTACCAGCGTTGTGATGGCAGTCACACTAGTGGGGGCTGGGTAATCTATAGGCACATCCTTATACAGGTCCCTAGTCGTAGGACTATCGAGACAGGGCATCGATACTCCGGAGTAGACTAGCGTATGCGCTTCTCATCCCAGTGTGGGAGATGGTCTGTCCCACAGCCATCAGTACGTCGTACTGGAGATAATATACGGGTGCTCGTTGGGTTACGAGTACACTGGACAGGACTCGTCGGGAACTGAAAGGTTGGTATTATACCTATCGTCAGTTATCAGTTCCCAGGTGACATGAGTACAGCTTAGTCCGCTGACTTGACACTGGCACTTCGCCTCGAGTGTGTTCCCACTGCACTTTGATCACTACCCTACCACGGCTCAAAGGAGTCGTGCAAACAGGTGGTGGTTGGGTGCAGTCCCGAAGCACTTGGAGGCAGTGACGGTTAGACAGGATTCGTCTCTCCCAGTATTGGGGGTTGACATCGCGCTGTGTCTAGGAGAGCCATTACACGAGTAGTCCCTGGCCAGGGCAAGCGAGATATACTGGTAGGTTCCAGTGTTATCTCAGGGTGTTTTGGGCTTCACTCCGACACGACTTGTACCGCTATTGGGGGACTGACGTTTTACCGCCCCCTAGGCCCGACATGCGATGTATCAGACGAACAGACCGGACTGTACGGAGAATGTCACATTCAGACTCAGTAGGAGTTCAGATGGGGTTTCACCTCGTCAGCCTTCTTGTCGGCATCTACCTGGGGACCGTTACGCACAGCTAGTGCCGCTTGCGGTCTGTGGTTAAACCCACTGCCAGCGTAGTGTCGAGTCTTTAGAGTCCCACACAGAGGGTATTCGCCTCTGGGCAAAACAGAGTAGAGGTCGCATGGTTTTGCGACAGGGTTCGTTCTCATCCGCGCACTTGTGCACTTTTGGAGTCCGGACGGTTTATACTGGCAGGCTCTGGTTTGAGCCAGATACTGGTATATGTTTTGGGGTTGCTTTTATCTCTCAGTATTCATGTTCCTCGGAACAAGAATACAGGTGTGTATGCACAGTTTTTGAGGAGGAGGAAGATGACTTTCATTAGGGTTTCGGAACGGGTGCGTATGCACAGTTGACAGTCGTCTTTTTCCAAACCCTAATGGATTTGTATTATATCAATTAATAATATATAATAAAATGAAATTGTGTTATGGTTGGTTTTTGTTGACTTGTTGACCATGGTTGACTTGTTGACCATGGTTGAAGTTTTGACCATCATCATTACAAAAGAAAGATGCTCTTTGATTCTAGCAAATTCATTTAATGTTTGAAATGATAATGGTCATTCTAAAACTTTCCATCAACCTTTTCATTTTCATTATTATTATTGATAATTCTTTTTCTTTTGCATTATGGTTGCAAGAAGGAAAAAGGATAGCTCATTCTATCATATTCATTCTCTCTCTTTACTTCATCTTCTTCTTCCTCTAGCTAAAGAGAAACCTTCTCATGTGTTGAGAATCCTTCTCTTTAAAAAGAAAAGCACCCCTTAGACTCTCTCTACTCATTCTAGGTTCAAGGTTTAGCAAGCCGGAAACCCTAGTTCACTCAAAGATCGAGGAAGAGCCCAAAGGTCGAACCTTCGAGGTGGATCCATCTTCGGCGGAAGAAGGCGACAAGAAGAGAACCATCAACCTCTACAAAAGTTTGATGAAGAAGGAGTTCAAGTTTAGGTATAACCATCCTCATCCGAGTAGCTAACTTTCTTTAGCTTGTATGCTAGTTTTAGTTTAGCTAAAGATCCCGACTTTGCTTAGTCCATGTTGCCCCTTGCGCTAAAAATTTGATTTTTATACCGTTTCCGCCTCCCCGTAAGAACCGGGGGTCGCAATATGGACTTACAATTACTGCCTGAGACAAATGTTTATATTGTATATATGAGATATATATTATATATTGTTGATTTCGTTTCATATCTGTTGCTTGTGAAGCATAATAAAATGGGACTTCATTAATGAGATTAATGAAATAAAAGAAACCTAAAGATGTTGTAGAAACTTATCTCAAAAACAAGTAGCTCTAGTTCTTGCTTTGCATAGTGGTATTCCTTGTAGAATATTCAACACCTTATTCGATAAGGAAAGAGCCGAGATCCCTTCACCGGGAGTGACCACTTTAGCGAAACTAGCAGATGCTACAAACTCGGTTTGTCTTTTAATTGTTTTATAGTTTTTGCTTTGCATAGTGATATTTGTGAAATATCCTGCACCTTATTCGATGAGGAAAAAGACGAGATCCCTTCACCGGGAGTGACCTCTTTGGAAAAACTAGCAAAAGCCTCAAAAACACTCCTTTTAAAATCACTCAATTCTACAACGATATCAAGTTCATTACGCAAAAGTTTTTCTTAAGAACCTATCGTAGCCCTCCGTCATTTCAGATAAGTACTTCATAGTATTCGTACTGCGTTTGTTGACCTTGTCAAGGCGTAGTGTGCGGTAGCTATTTATGCTTATCTGCAAAAGCATAAGATGCGATTCAGTTAGGGTAGTCGTGTTACTTTGTTGACCTTGTCAAGGGTCATGCCCGTAGGTTTAATTCAATCGGGAAATGACGGGATGAACTTGACTTGCGGTCTATGGTTTGTTGACCTTGTCAAGATCATAGATTGCTCAGGGCAAAATATTATTGGGAATTTCAAGTGTTGAAATTTGCAATAAAATTGCATACCTTCTATGAGATAGTTGGATCCTGATACCCGCTGCGAGAATGAGTTGCTCGTGGGAGAGTTTTACACATTACAATTAGCTGATCAAAGAAGGTGTCTATAAAGGTGTTAATGGGGTTACGCCCATAGGAAAACAAAGTTTACTTTAATTAGGTCTATGCGAAAGCACGCGGAACCTCCCTCAAAGTACCGGCACTGGCCTGGATGAAAGATTGGCGAACTTATAGAGTGTAATTAATCCCGGCTAGTCTTTCCTTTTAGGGTTTGAAGGAAGATTTGACTAAAACAGTGGGATACATCCTAATTAGATATATTAATAACCAATCTAATCTTGCAAGAGCATACGCTGAGTGTTTTCTTCTATCTCTCTCCAGGTAGCGACCATGTCACGCCTTAATCAAGATAATAATACGGATGTATTGACCGAACCCGCTTGTTATACTACGCTAGGGAACGTTGGACCCGCTCAAACTTACAGTTGTTATAAGACAGAGCGGGAAATAGGGGATTACCAGAATTCCCGTGCCGTCCAAACGAAGAAAGTGCATGCTGATGCATCATCTTCGGGTGTGTTCATTACCGAGAACTATTTCTCAGTATCCTTTACGTACTGGGTATGAGATACCGGATCAGGATCCCGCAAATGTAATTTGTTACATGGGCTACAGAAAGGTAGAGAACTGAGAACGGGTGATAAGTTTCAAGAGTTGGAAATGATGCAAGTGTTGCAGCCAAGTCTGTTGGCAGTTATCACCCTGTATTATCAGAATACATTGATTCTGAACGAATGTTATTAGATACCGAACCTGATATACAACATCATATCAGTCTCTTTATTAGTAAAGAAGGATATAATTTTTTATTGTTGGATAATGTTTTGAACATTTCCTGTATCAAGAGTTGATCGGTTCAGGCACGTTATTTAAAAGCATAGATGTTCTAAATCAAACCACAGTTCTTAGTGTACAGAACACAAACAAGAGGAAGAGTTCATAAATGAATGAATCGTTCTTGAGGCATTGTACACTAGGTCATATCAATGCGACCCGACTAGCTGAAGTTACATAAAGATGCATATTTAACTTAGTTTGGATTTACATCTTGTAAAACTTGCCAGTCATGTCAGAAAGATAAGATGACCACAGCTCCGTTTATTGGAAACAGAGAAAGAGTTAGTGAACGGTTGGGATTGATACATGCTAATGTATGAAAGTCCCCTGTCTATATATGCCAGGACCGGTTCCTCGTACTTCTTTACATTCACTGATCATCTCTCAAGATTCTGACATATGTTACTGTTAAAACACAAGTCCGAACCTTTTGAGATATTCACAGAATACAAGTTAGAAGTAGAGAACCAAAAATGGGTAAAAGTATTATGTCCTTTGATGAGATCAAGGAGGAGAATACTTGAGCATGGAATTCCTGGAATATTCTAAAGGAGAATGAGATTCTCTCTCAGCATTACTCCTCCGTATACACCACAACACGTCAGTGTATCGGGGGGAGCAATCGCACCCTATGTGATATAGTGTGCTCTATGATGAGTACTACTGAGTTGCCAATTTTCTTTAGGGTTATGCACTTGAGAAGTTGGATACCTATTGAATAGGGTTCCAATCAAATCAGAAGTCTACCACTCCATTTGTGATATGGTATGGGAAGAGCCCATCTCTTAAAGGAGTTAAGATTTGGGGTTGTTCGGCCTATGTCAAAAGCAAAATCCGGACAAGCTCGAGGCAAGGTCAGTTTTCTGGAAGTTTGTTGGATATCCCAAGCATTCGCAAGGGGATATCTTCTACCACACCGAGGAACAAAAATGTTTTATTTCTCAGCACACCATTTTTTGTGAAAAAGGGAATTTCTTGTGAAGAAATTAGTGGTCATGAGTTAGAACTGGAAGGAGTTCCAGCTATACAAACTGCAGATGATGATTTGGTAAACCCGGAGGATTCAATAGTTTCCAACGAACCTCAGCCTCTCCGCCAATCTGGTAGGATTCCTCATCCACCCGAGAGATACTTCGGTTTCTCTATGATAGTGGGAGCGAGGATTGCATCATGTGATGATGACCCAACTAGTTTCAAGCAGGCTATCAGGAGTGGGACTTTGTAAGAATGGTTGGATGCTTAGCGATCTGAGATGGAATCCTTATACACCAACAAAGTATGGACTTTGGTTGCTTTATCTGAAGGGTTAAATCCCTATCAGGAGCAAGTATATCTTGAGAAGATTACTTGGTGTACATGGAAAAGTTGAGACTTTCAAAGCAATGCTTTAGTCCATCCAGATCCTACCTGCCACTTTTATATACCATGACTACGATATCTGGTGGTTAGGTGTCATGACTGCTTTTCTAAATGATGATTTGGAAAAGAGCATCTAAAAGTACACAGCCAGAGGGCTTCGTAGACAGTGGGAACATCAGAAACGTGTGCAAGATGTTTTATGTGATAAATCAGGCATCGCGGAGTTGGAACGTCTATTTTGATGTGGTAGTCAAAGAGTTTGACTTCATCAAAATGGTAGATGAACCTTGTATATACAAAAAGGTAGTAGAGTGTATGGTGGTGATCTTCGTAGAGTACGTGGATGACATACTCTTGATAGGGAAGGAGTTTCCTATGCTACGCTCGGTCAATCTCCTCTTATCACATAGATTCTCCATATAGGATCAAGGTGATGCCTTCTAAATCCTGAGTTATGGATCTATGAGATAGATCTAATTGGATATTAGGATTCTCACTAGTTGTAGTGAGTTGGTATCAGTCAATCCTAGGGAGAATCGCTGGAAAGGTTCCAGGGTGATAAGGACGACTGAATGTCAGTCGTAGGCATTGTCTTTACCTTTAGTGGAGGGACGGTATGTTGGAAGAGTTCCAAGCTAGATACCGTGACTTACTAGATGATTAAAGGCAAGATACATCGTTACTAAGGATGCTACCAAAGAGGCAGTCTGGATATATATGAGTTCATGAGATGAACTTCGTTCCTGCCATTGTGTGACAATGGAGTTGTAGCTTAGGCCAAGGAACCCCCATCCCATCAGAGATCCAGACATATTCTTAGGCAATATCGCCTGATCATGGAGAAGGTTGATATCCAGGGAGATCGAGATTATGAGAGTAGACATAGAGGACAATAGCACGGATCCACTCACAAAGGCCTATATCCTAGTAGAGAATTTTATGGGATGGTTGAGTATGAGATACTTCAACCACGGCTGATTCTAGGTATGCGATACTACAACAGATGGCCCTAGTGCAAGTAGGAGATTGTTAGTTATATGTATGCCCTAGAGGCCATTACTGTACGTGCGTTGTATATTGTAGTGATGCTGGGACATATATAGGGAGGACTTTCTTGCTCAAAATGATAGTATGCTATCTGGTTACTCTTTATCTTAACATGTACTCGGATTGTCTCTATGTTACATATTGATAAAGTCCTTAGAATGAGTACTTGACTACCAGGACTATGATGCAGATCATACTAATGGGGACAGAGTAGTCGCCAAGTACATCCTTCAAATGTTCTTAGTCGTGGGAGTACCGAGACCCGGCATCGATACTCCAGAGTAGACTAGCGTATGCGCTTCTTGACCCATATGATAGGCGATGGATGATCCCATATCCATTGGTGTTTGACATCAGAGAAGGTATACGGGTGCTCAGTGGAGACTGGGTACACTGGACGGATTCGCCGAGAACTCTCAGAAGGTATTATGCCTCACGTCAGATGGCAGTTCTCTGGTGACACTGGTACAGGGTAGTCTGTAGACCCGAGATCGTCATAGAGTCTTGTATGATTCCCACTGTGCTTTGATTTGCATCATACCACGTCCAAGAGGGCATGCAAAACGGTGGCTTTTGGGTACAGTCCCGAATCACATGGAGGCAATGAACGATAGGAGGGGTTTCGTCTCTCCCGGTATAAGGAGTTGATGTTGCGCTGTGTTCGATTGGCTATAACTAGAAATCCCTGGCTAGGGTTGCTGAGATTTACTACTAAGTGTTATCAGTAGTTTCTCGAACTGTTATGGACCTCATATCGACACGACTTATCAAGCTACTGGGGTCCGACGTTTACTACCCCTAGGTGAGATATGCGACATATCAGACGAAGAGACCGGACCGTACGGGAGTGTTACTGGTTGGATTCACGGGAGAATGTACAGGCTTGGTTGTTGATCTTCTGATTGCTTAATACCTGGGTGGCTGTTACGTTTAGCTGACCGCTTGCAGCTTGTGTGTGTTTGATATGATCATCACCTACTGCCGGCGTATTGACGATTCTTTAGAGTCCTACACAGAGGTTTTCTGGCTCGGGCAAAATGGAGTAGGAGCACATATATGATATGTGCGGGACCGAGAACAATACGTGTATACGATACCGTATTAGATTCTCGCGATTTGAGATATCGGCCGGGTATATATGGTATAGCCGGGTCATCGGATCAAGTGTTGATTCGATGAACTGATACAGATTATATTAGTCGGTTATTTGTGAAATAGCCGGATTATTGGATCAATTGTTGATTCGATAATTTAATGTATAATTATATATTTGATATATTTAATTACATTAACTAATATAAGCTCACTTAATGATTATTTTTCTCACTCGGGTAATACATTGATATATATGCGATATATGTTAATTGTTTTATTTTATTTTGTTACAATAAATATTGTATATGTGATATATAATATTGTAACATGTTATGGTTATAAATGCAAAAAGATTTGTGGAGTTTAAATATGGTTAGGGTTTGGATTAGGGTTAAACTTTCATGAAGCTTTCAAGAAGCTTCTAGAAGCTTTGACTTTGACCTTGATATTTTGCAAAGATATTTCTTTAACCCAACCCAACTCTTTAACCATAGTTAATTCTCTACATGGGTTAAGTCTTCATACATAATCCATGGTTGCATTTCTAACCTCACTTGATTCATTATTCATCACAAATGGTTTTGCTTCTTCTTCTTCTTCCTCTTCCTCTTTGATAAAAAGCTTTCTAGTTTTTTCAAAAGTGATGAAAATGAGTGAGATAAAGAAAACAAATGAGAGCTAAATTCCTACTTCATCATCCTCATCTATTCTAGCCACTTAGATTAGGGTGTTTGATTTTCTAATACTTGATTAGTGAAGCAAAACCTTGAGCTTGAGTTTCTTCAAGATAGATCATCTTTGTTATCGAAGATTGGAAGCAAGCTTGCATCTTTCTCTTCATGGAGCCTCTCTTGAGTCCGGGTACTCGATGAACGCAGCGAAGGGACCTCAACACAGAGCTTTAGAAGTGAATAAATGGATTACAAAAGTTGTAATCCATAACTCTTAGAAGTAAAGTTGTTTACTTGCTTTGTTTCGCCTAATCTCTAGTCTAAGATCTTAGTTAGGGTTGTTCGACATGTCTAAATTTTAAATCAGGCATGGTTGATGCCTTATAGACCCTAGTGACAGTGCCTAGTAACCCTACAAGCGAACTAGCAAAAGCTTCAAAAACACTCCATTTTAAATTATTTGATACTACAACGATATCAAGTTCATTAAGCAAAAGGTTTTCATAAAAACCTGTCGCAGCTCTCCGTCATTTCAGATAAGTAATTGTTAGTATTCGTACTGCGTTTGTTGGCCTTTGTCAAGGCGTAGTGCGCGGTAGCTGATTACTGCTTATCTGCTTGAGCATATGATGCGATTGAGTTAGGGTAGTCGTGCGACCTTGTTGGCCTTTGTCAAGGGTCGTATGGGTGGGTTTAATTCAATCAGGAAATGACAGGTTGATCTTGACTAGCATTCTATGGTTTGTTGGCCTTTGTCAAGGTCATAGGAGGTTAGGGGAAAAATATTATCAGGAATTTCAAATGTTGAAATTTTCAATGAGATTGCATACCTTCTATGAGATAGTTGGATCCCGATACCCACTGCGAGTGATAGTTACTCCTGGGAGAGTTTTACACTTTACAATTGGCCGATCAAGTAAGTGTCTAGAAAGGTGTTAACGGGGTTACGCCCATGGTAAAACAAGCTTTATTTTAATTAGGTCCGTGCGAAAGCATGGAGAACCTCACTCAAAGTACCGGCACTGGCCTGGCTGAAAGATTGGCGAACTTGTAGGGTGTAATTAATCCCGGCTAGTCTTACCTTTTAGGGTTTGAAGGAAGATTTGATAAAAACAGTGGGAGCCGTCCTGATTAGATAAATTAATAACCAATCTAATCTTGCAAGAGCATACGCTGAGTTTTTTCTTCTCACTCTCTAGGTAGCGACCATGTCATGCCTTAATCAAGATAATAATATGGATGTATTGACCGAACCCGCTTATTATACTGAGCTGGATAACGTTGGTCCCGCTCCAACTTATAATTGTTATAAGACCGAAAAGGAAAGTGGGGATTACCAGGATTCCCGTGCCGCCCAAACGAAGAAAGTGCATGATGATGCATCTTCTTCGGGTGTATTCATTACCGAGAACCATTTCTCAGTATCCTCTACATCCTTGGTATGAGATACCGGATCAGGATCCCACATATATAATCTGTTACATGGGTTAGTGATAGGTAGAGAACTGAGAATGGGTGATAAGTTTCAAGAGTTGGAAACAGTGTAATTGTTACAAGCCAAGATGATGGCAGTTGTCACCCTGTATTACTAATTACATTGATTCTGAACGAATTTATTAGATACCGAACCTGTTATACAACATCATATCAGTCTCTTTATTTAGTAAAGAAGGATATAATTTTGTATTGTTAGATAATGTTTTGAACATTTCATATATCAAGAGTTGATCGGATCAGGCACGTTATCTAAAAGCATATATGTCACGACCCGAAAGTACGGAACATGACCGACACTTAAACTACGAACGTCTCGAGGCGTACGTAATCCAAGTAAACCGAAAACCCAGAAATCCAAACCAAGAAAAGTAGTAGAGTGCAGGAAAAACCAACTTAAAGCAAGTAGTTTCAATAGCATAAGCCGAATTATGCGGTTTAAAAAAAAACATCAAAAATTTATTGAAAATTTCGGCAGAGTCTCCTTTGTAAATACAGGCCCCCAAACGGGATACAACATGAATAGTATACGAAATCAAGAAAAAGGCATCCCCAAGCGGGAGCTAGCTCTTCGTCAATCGACGGTCACAACCACACAAGCAATATAATATACAACGCCAACGGCGAGGATCAAAACTCAAAAGGAAACTCAAAACCACCAGAAACATAACGAGCGACTCTAAGGTCGAAAGAATAAACAACACTGGTCTCTATCTCAAAAATACATGTTTGGTTGATGGAATTTACTAGATACAACTGAATAATATTATACAAGGTAATATGATGGGTACGATACAAGAAAAACCCACCTACTAGCAAGTCACCCGAATGAAACTGAGCCCGCAATGCCGTAATGAAACCTGTACGGCAAACCTGCAAGAAACTGGGGCACAACGGGGGTGAGTTGCCAACTCGTGAATAGAAAAACATCTACGCACAGAAATCGCATAAATAACGCAACCTAGGTCAATGATCATAATATAACCTCAAAAATATACATAACAAGCAGCCTATAACAATGGCTAGGGTAATATCTAACCGAGTGAAATATCATGCCCGTGTCAGTGCCTCAGGTAGCAATATATCATATGAATGAGGTATGAATGCATGAAAACAGAATACATGTAAATGAAGAAACTGTTTTCATAAATTAGTGAGATTTCCTTCGTATTTTTAAACTGAGGTATCATAATGAAATCGGTATCAACATGTCTAGCATCGACACAAAACATAAATCTCACTGTCTCGAAATATCAATGTCTCAATCTCAATATCTAGGGCGCCGTCAGTCCAGACCGGCCCCTACCATCCATCTCAAGACCACGACGGTATCCTCCGGATATCCGACGCGTCGGGTAATATCACCGGTAGGTAATCGGTCCCCTGCCAGGCTCAACGTCAACACCACATTCATCTTGCCCCGGGATACCATACCGGGCCCACCATGTACCCATGACGGTTCCTCCACTCCTCGACACGGATCTCGAAAACCACAGCAAACTCATGGTGGACGACACTTACATCACTAGAAAACCGCAATTTACATATTTTAAAAGGTTAATAAGTCTAGAAATTTTGCGGCTTTCCCCCGAAATCCAGAAATATCATAAATCTCAAGAAGTCATCACAAGTGCATATGTCAATGCTAATGAATGTATATGGTATCAATAACCAAGTTGCAATGTATGATTAATAACTAGGCATGAACAATGGAATAACAGTATGCATGAAGTGACAAGTAATAACTACAATGTCTAAACTGGCATATAACCCAGGTACACTAATATCGTATCAACTACTAACTAACAAGCTAAGCCAAGCAATAGTATTTTCTAAGTGTACGTGACATGGCAATTACCGATGAAGATGTGTGTGAGCCGGCAAGTAAGTGTATGTGGTACATACGCATCATCGGTAATGGTGCTGGTGTCCTAACAGCATGATATCAATAATGGAGTATGCAGCAAAATAAGTATGCGGGGCAGAGCGAATAGCAATAATGTGCGGAAGCAGAATACTAGACACAACGATAACTAATCAGTATTAAACTAATATAAGTCCTACAAATGGTGCCTTTTGAAATAACACGAATCATGGGGTTTTGAAAATAGGGGCTACGGTGTTTTTATGAAAAGATACGTCTTTTGAAATATCCGTAGGATCCCTTGGGCTGTCTTTTAAAATACCCACGATTCGTTAGTTTTTTTTTGAAATAGGTAAGAATCGAATCTAATCTAATAACTAAACTAAACTAAAGGGCTAAGCTAACGAGCTGAACTACAGGTAAGGAAACCGCCTATCATCTGAGTCGATACGTATACATACCTGTATATGTATAGTCGGTGATCCCGCCTCAATAATATCATAGCCGATACCATATCTATAATCAGGCATCCCAAGTCAAGAGTGCGGATCAATCATCAATATAGCTCGTACGTAAATCCGTCGTACGGCATCCCAAATCTGGGTACGGGTCAATATCACATTCATCATACTATTCACCTGGTATCCTCTTTATAAATTATCATGATCGGGGTACTGATCTACGTCTAGTACCATACTGATACCGCCTAAGTATGCATGGACGTGTGTGAAACACTACGTCAAGGACCCGCTACAACGTCATGTCGTATCTCAAATACGAGTCCTGCAATATCACCGATCTCACGGCCTCAATCAAATCTCATCGACTCAGCTCAACCCCAAGTATCATCCTCAATCCGTATGTGAACACATAGTCCCATACCCATGTGAACACATAACTATAAAGAATCCCATGAGCACATATCAATAGGAATGTATGCAAGTATGTATGTGTGTATGCGTGTGTGTATGTGTAGTGCAACACTACCCTAGGGTTCGCAACACTAAGGTAATCCAACACACCAATATCTATCCTAAACAACGTTATTAATCCCAAATAACATATAATAAATGTTGGTGTGTATACGCATCCATATACACCACCACGGACTGCGGGGGTGCTATACGCCATCCACCCGACTTCTCCCCGTAGATATAAATCTACTCATCTGGTCCTCGCTCGCCGGTGCCGACGTCGCCACGCGCTTGCTTGTCGTCTCGAAGTCCGCATGGGGTACCTACATATCATAACGCACCGTATCGCATTAAAACTAAATTCGAAATCGAAACGGCATACGAAAATCAAATCGGCACGCGTATCACGCATAGGTCCAAACCTATCGCCTACGCATGCAAGAATAGTCAAACCAACCCTCGATGTCGATGTACAAATGTCAAACCATCGAGAAAAATACAATCACACTCATTTGCACATTCACGAACACTAATTTTAATATAAACTAGGTTAAAACTCACAAAAACCCTAATTTCACTTAAAAGGTCATTTTTCCGAAAATCTAACAAGCACATTTCGCCGTTTTTGAACAAAACATGATGTTTAAATGAATGTGGCGGCCAATATATTTATTAAATATCTTAAATAAGTCATATAAACAATTTCCGGAATTTAATCTCATTAAATTCCAAAAACCCTAATATTGTAGTTTACAAAAATACCCTTTTTAACAATTTCATAGCAAAAATGCACAAACTACAATTTAGGTTGGATTTCCATGAACTAAAGTGTTAAACTACACTTAATAAAGTTAATAATATGATAAAAACCCTAACCATATTTTTAATCTCACATATAAATGTATTTCATAAAACCCTAGTTTGCACAAAAAACCTTAATTTGGACATTTTTCAAGTAACAACTTGTAATATGCAACTAGATAAATTTTAACAATTTTTTCAAGATGTTAGCTCACATCACAAACCATGCACAAGTGATCACAACCCAATTTCAAAACAAAACCCTAACTAGAATTCCTTAATCATACAATTGAACCCATATAAAACCAAATTAACACTTAATTAAGCTAACTACAAGCAATTAACAACAATTTAAGCAAAAGGGTTAGAATTTACCCAAACAAATTGAAGATCCCACAAGCATCCATGGCCCTCCAAAATGCTTTCTTTTCATAAGGATCCATGCTATACGGGCTAAGCTAAAATGGGTAGGAGTCGGATTTGGGTTTTGGGATTTTTTTGATGGATTTTGGGGCAATTTTTGATGAAGTTTTGAAGAGAAAAGAGAAGGGAAATGGGGGGGGCTGTTGCTGCAGTAGGAGAGGGGGGCTGCTGGAATTGGAGTGGGAGAGGAGAGAGAGGGAGGTAGAGAAAGTGGGGGAAGAATCAAAGTCAATTCAAGGTCAAAGGTCCACCTCATTTCTCCATTTTCTTTTCTTTTCTTTCATTTCTTTCCTTTGAAATTCAAGTGGGAAAAATAAATGGGGGCTGTTGAATTCTTCAAGGGGATAAGTGAATGGGGGTGTGTGGGTGTGGGTACGGGTGTGGGGTGATGAAAAATGATAAATACAATACCCCAAACATCCATTTACGCTAAAAAAAGCCTTTTTTCTTCAATAATTTCTAAACCGTTTTGGCAAATGATTTCGTTCAAAAATCCACTTGATAAAATTTTATTTAATGTTTTATGATGCACAAAATTTGTTTCAACTCATTCCAAATTGTAATTTTCCCTAATTAAATGTATTAGTGACGGCTTAAAATAATAATAAAATAATATTTTTTTTCCAGAAAATTTGAAATTTCACCAGCGGCTCAATAAACACCAAATAATAGCAATTACATAGCTAGAATATGTATATTTAATTTTTATAATAAGATATTTGTATTTTGACTTTTTACAGAAAACCCCCTTATTTTACCGATTTTTTTGAAATTTCACCGAAACGATTTTCAAAACGTTACAGTATACATTCAAAATCAAACAACCGATCTTAACGTATAAAACACATACAAGAGGAAGAGTTCAGAAATAAACGAATCCTTCTTAAGGCATTGTAGACTAGGTCATATCAATGCGACACAACTAGCTAAGTTACATTTAGATGGATATTTAAATCAGTTTGAACTTACATCTTATGAAACATGCCAGTCATGTCACAAAGATAAAATTACCATAGCTCCGTTTATTGGAAACAGAGAAAGAGTTAGTGAACTCTTGGGAATGATACATGATGATGTATGCAAGTCCCTTGTCTACTTAGGTCATGACCGGTTCTTTGTACTTCATTACATTCACTGATGATCTCTCAAGATTTGGACATATGTTCCCGTTGAAACACAAATCTGAAACTTTTGAGAAATTCAAAGAATATAAGTGTTGGTGTGTAGTAGCACCTCTAGTAAGGTTGCATCATCATAAAGTAGTGAACTTTTAAATTCTAGAGGGCTATTACAAACGAACTACGAATCGTAACTAGAGATTAGGGTAAGAACATCATTATGTGAAGTCTAAACTAAAGGAAAGGGAAATACAACCTTTGTAGCCAACTCGTTCGGTCTTTAGGACTCCTACGGCTTTGCTCGAAGCTTGGAAAGACTCGTCTCAAGATCCTTCGTCGTCTACGATGATCCACCTAGATTTCTAGATCAAGCTCTAAGCTACACAAAATGAAGCAAACACTCTACACTAAAGGGCTAGGGTATTGTAGAATGGTTGTGTGGTTTGTAAACTCACTTAAAAACCCATTCTTTTTAAGTTCCTCACTCTAAACAAAACTCAAGAGTGCTTGAAGAAGGAGGAAGATGAAGATGGCAAAAGCTTTTGTAAATATAATGAAAACTTATATCCAAAAAGAAAAAGAAAAGAATATATATATGAGACACTCTAAAATATAACCACAGTTAACTAAATATCTAGATATTTTGTAGATGGGTTAAAGAACAAAGAAAATCTAACAATGGTTAAAGTCAATGGTCAAAGAAGAAGTGTGTAGAAAATGAGTCATTATGCTAATTTCCTTTTTCTTTAATTCATTAACAAAAATCTAGATATTTATCGACCATGTGAGTCCTGTATTGCCATCTTCTATGTATCATCCACCATGACACATATGTATGTATGTATGTGTGCATGCACATCATCATGTGTATGTATAAACATATATGCATACATCTAAAAGAAAAGGTTTAATTAAAAATGAGCTAAAAGTTAATATTAAATCAACACTTGATTTAAGAAATCGGTCACATCAAATGCAACCCGACCAATATTGAACGTCCGATTAAAATACGGTATCACATATTCGTATTTAATCGAGCTCCTACGCATATCACATATGCACACCATACTATTTCGCCTGAGCTAGAAAAATCCTGTGTGGGACTCTAAGATTCGTCAATACGCCGACAGTAAGTGATGATCATATCAAAACACCTACAAGCCGCAAGCGATCAGCTATACGTAACGGCCACTCGGGTATTGAGCGATCAGAAGAAAAACAAGCGAACCCGTCAAAACCTCCGTCGAGCCATTGGCAACACTTACCGTATAGTCCGGTCTCTTCGTCTGATATGTTGCATATCAAGTCTAGGGATGGAATCGTCGAGCCCTAATAGCTCAATAAGTCATGTCGATATGGTCTATGACCGGTCGAGAAACTACTGATAACATTTATCAGTAAATCTCATCAGCCCTGGGCAGGGAATTCAAGTCAGAGCCAATCGCACATTGCACATCATCAACTCCCAATACCGAAAGAGACGAAATCCCTCCTATCGCTCACTGTCTCCATGTGTCTCGGGACTATACCCAAAAGCCACCTGTTTACACAACTCAGCATAGCCGTGGTAGGGTGGAAATCAAAGTACAGTGGGAGAACACACAAGACTCTATGACGATCTCGGGTTTACAGACTAATCTGTACCAGTGTCACCAGAGAACTGCTATCCGAAGATAGATATAATACCATATAGGAATTCTCGGTTAGTCTGTTCCGTGTTCCCAGTCTCCACTGAGCACTCATATACAATCTTCAATGTCACAACACCAATGGATATAGGATCATCCATCGCCCATCATATGGGTCAAGAAATGTATACGCTAGTCTACTCTGGAATATCGATGCCCTGTCTCGATATACCTACGACTAGGAACATTTAAGGATATGCTTATAGACTACTCATGCTCCACTGGTATGATCTCTATCATAGCCATGGAAGTCTAGCAAATATCCTTAGGGCTTTATCAACATGTATCAAATGAACAGTATCAAGTAAACATGTCAGATAAAGTAAAACCAGATAGCATACTATCATGTCGAGCAAGAAAGTCATATATCAAAATATACATATATATATGTCCAAGCATCCACTATACATATAATGGCCTCTAGGGCATACATATATCCAACAATCTCCCACTTCCAGTAAGGCAGATTATTGGCGTATCTCATACGCAACATCTCAAAAAGTCGCTCATGTTGCGGCTGTGGAAGGGCCTTGGTGAGTGGATCCGCGGTGTTATCCTTTGTATCTACTCTCCGTATCTCGATCTCTTGGCGATCAACTATCTTCCGGATCAAATGATATCGCCTAAGGATGTGTCTGGACTTTTGATGGGATCTGGGTTCTTTGGCCAACGCCATAGCTCCATTATTATCACAATACAATGGTATTGGATTAATAATGGTTGGAACTACTCCTAGCTCCGCAACGAACATTCTCATCCAGACGGCTTCCTTGGCAGCATCATTTGCAGCAATATACTCAGCTTCCATCGTAGAGTCTGCAAAGGTATCCTATTTGGAACTCTTCCAACATACCGCCCCTCCATTAAGGGTAAATACAAACCCTGAGATAGATTTACTGTCATCCTTATCACTTTGGAAGCAAGAATCGGGAAAGGCCTCCATCTGGAGATCCCCATTACCATACACCAAGAACAATTCTTTAGTCCTTCGCAAGTACTTAAGAATGTTCTTCACGGCTATCCAGTGTTGCTCCCCTGGGTTGGATTGATACTTGCTCACTACAGCTAGTGCATAAGCTACATCAGGGCGAGTACATATCATCGCATACATTATAGATCCTACGGCTGAAGAGTAGGGTATAATGCTCATGCGAGCTCTCTCTTCATCAGTCTTCGGACAGAAGTCCTTAGAGAGAGTGATTCCATAGCAAGCGGGCAAGGCACCACGCTTGGAATCTTCCATACTAAACCTTTTTAGGATGGTATCAATGTACTTTGATTGGGACAAACCCAATAATCTTTTGGATCTATCTCTATAGATCCTTATGCCCAAAATGTATGAGGCATCACCCAGGTCCTTCATGGAGAACCTTTGTGATAAGAATAATTTGATCGATTGTTTCATAGGAATATCATTTCCTATCAAGAGAATGTCATCTATGTACAATACGAGGAAAGTGACAGTACTCCCTACAATCTTCTTATAAATGCATGGTTCCTCTATATTTTTGATAAAATCAAACTCTTTGATTGTATCATCAAAACAGATGTTCCAGCTCCAAGATGCCTGCTTTAATCCAAAAATGGATTTAAGCAACCTACACGCTTTTTCGCTGCTCCCACTATCAATGAAGCCCTCTGGATGATCCATAAAAACGTACTCTTCTAAATCACCATTTAGAAATGCAGTTTTAACATCCATCTGCCAGATTTCATAGTTGTAGTGAGCAGAAATAGCAAGTAGGATCCGAATGGATTTAAGCATTACTACTGGAGAGAAGGTTTCATCATAGTCCAGTCCCGGTCTTTGACGAAAACCTTTCGCTACAAGCCTTGCTTTATAAGTCTCTACCTGTCCATCTATACCAATCTTTCTCTTAAAGATCCATTTGCACCCAACGGGTTTTATCCCAGGAGGTGCAACATCCAAAGTCTATACTTTGTTGGTGTACAAGGACTCCATTTCAGATCTCATGGCATCCGACCACTTCACTGAGTCACCACTAGTGATAGCTTGCTGAAAACTAGTAGGGTCATCATCATCTATGATGCAATCTTCTCTATCACCATCAATGAGAAACCCATAGTATCTCTCCGGCAGGCAAGAAGTTCTACTAGATCTCCGGAGCGGCTGAGGTTCTTGAAGTTCTACTGCAACATAAGTTTATACCAATTCGTCCTGAGTAATTTGTGTCTCTAGAACCTCTTATAGTTCTACCACTTTGCCTTCAGTACTGTCTCTAAAGATTTCATTTTCCAAAAATGTGGCATGTTGAGAAACGAACACCTTTTGTCCTCCTTGTGGTAGAATAGATATTCATACGAGTGTTTTGGATATCCCACAAATTTACATATGACCGATCGTGTCTCGAGTTTATCCGGATTCTGCTTTTTGACATAAGCCGGACAACCCCAAATCCTAACTCTTTTAAGAGATGGTCTCCTTCCACACCATATCTCATATGAAGTGATAGACACAGTCTTTGATGGAACCCTGTTCAATAGATAAATTGTTGTCTCTATTGATTGTCCCTAAAAGAAAAGTGGTAACTCAGCATCACTCATCATGGACCATGCCATATCTAATAGGGTACGATTCCTCCGTTCTGACACACCGTTGTACTGTGGTGTGTACGGAGGAATGAGCTGAGAGAGTATCCCATTCTCTTTTAAGAAGTCTGAAAACTCAGTGCTTAAATACTCTCCACCTCGATCTGATCGATGTTTCTTGATACTCGAGCCAGTTTGTTTTTCTACTTCAAGTTTTTACTCCTTGAATTTCTCGAAAGCTTCGGATTTATGTTTCAATAAAAACACGTGTCCGAATCTTGAGAAAACATCAGTAAAAACGATGAAGTATGAAAAACCGTCTCTAGCATGTGTAGTCATTGGTCCGCATACATCACTATGTATGAGGCATAAGAGTTCTGTAGCCCTCTCTCCGTGTCCTATAAATGGAGTTTTGGTCATTTTACCTTTGATACAAGACTGGCAAGTTGCATAAGATTTATATTCAAAAGGTTTTAAATATCGATCTTTATATAACTTGTTTAATCTTGTTTCATTAATATGACCAAGTCTACAATGCCAAGGAAAAGATTTATTTATATCTGAAATCTTTCTTTTATTTGTATGTTGTATATTGAAAACTGTGTGTTGGTTTAGGACGTAAATTCTGTTACTTAGTGTACCATAACCAATCAACTGTTGATTCAAGTTAATATTCATAACATTATTTTGCAACACAAAATGATATCCTTCATTCTCCAACAAAGATACGGATATTATATTACAAAGCATACCAGGTATAAAATAACAAGGGTTCAAAACAAAAATACATCCTGAAAGCAACCCCAGATGATACTCTCCTACGGATACAACATGTACATTGGAACCATTTCCAACCCGTAGAGTGTGGTCCCCATCTTCAAAACTCTACTGTTTCTCAATCCCTGCATACAATTACAGATGTGAGAACCAGAACCGGTATCTAATACCCAAGATGTACAGTTTAATGAAAAATAGTTTTCAGTTACAAACACACCTGAAGCGGAAGCATCAACATGCTTCTTCTTCTTGAGATCTGCAAGGTACAAAGCACAATTGCGTTTCCAGTGTCCAGACTTGTGGCAATAAAAACATTCTCCTTTTCCACTTCCCATGGTCCCAGATTTTTCTTTCCCCTTCGCCTTTTCAACTCCACCTCTCGGCTTGGCGGGATTCTTCTTCTTCTTTCCCTTGGCCTTGGCTTTCGCGACTGAAGAGGAAGATCGCCCATAAAGCAGAGCGGCAGTTTTCGCCGTCTTAAACGTGCTCTCTGCATTTCTCAACATATTGAGAAGTTCGGGCAATGATTTCTCCAAATCGTTCATATTGAAATTCACTATGAACGGAGCAAAGGCGGGGGAGAGAGACTGCAGAACAATATCTGTATATTGCTCATTATCCATAGTCCATCCCAGTTCCTCAAGTTCTTCTATAAGACCAATCATCTTCAGAACATGGTCTCCTACTGATGCACCGGGGGCCAACCGCAACTGAAACAGCTTTTAAGATGCCCCGTATCGTAAAGTACGAGATTGCTCTTCATACAACTCCTTTGTATGAAGAAAGATGGATTGTATATCCATCTTCTCGTGCTGTTTCTGATGGATACTGTCCATAGAAGCAAGTGCAGGGCACGTGGCAATGTTGCAATCAATATCCCATGTTTTTCGGATCTCCTTATCCGAAACAGATGATTCAGGTCCTGGGACGGGTGGGGCTTTGGTAGTGAGGACATATGATACATTATCATATGTGAGTGCAATGTTCAATTTCCTCAACCATTCTTTATAATTTGGTCCAGTCGGTTTGTTTTTCTCTAAAAGAAGCTTAAGTCCCGTCATTGGTATCTGCCATTAGGAGAGAGAAAAGAATACACTCAGCGAAATGCTCTTTCAAAGATTAGATTGGTTATTATCTTATCTAATCGATGTCTCCCACTGTTTTTATCAAATTTTCTTTCAAACCTGAAAAGAAAACTAGCCAGGATTAATTGCATTCTACAGTTTCGCTTACCGGTCAGCCAAGCCAGTGTCGGTACTTTGAGGGAGGTTCTCCATGCTTGCGCACGGACCTAATTAAAATAAAACACGTTTTTCCCAGAGGTCAACCCCGTTAACACCTACGGGATTAGTTAATTGTAAAGTGCAAAATTCTCCCAGGAGTAACTCTTACTCAAAGTGGGATCGGGATCCAAATATCATATAGATGGTATGCAATCTCATTGCAAATCTCAACTCTTGAAACTACCGATATGGTTTTTACCCCTAGATGCTTTTGACCTTGGCTATGGTCAACATATCATAAGCACTACTCAAGTTCTACCCGTCATTTCGAGATTAACTAGATCCATCCATATGACCCTTGACTATAATCAACATATTCACATGAATGTCCTAACTTATCGCATCATATGTTTTATAGGAAGACATCACTTAGCTACCGTACACTACGCCTTGACTATAATCAACATACGTAGCACGAATACTAAGTACTCTGCTTCCTAAAATGACGGAGGGTTGCGGATGGTTTTTATGAAAACCTTTAACGCTTTGAACTTGATTTCGTTGTAGAATCTAAATTGTTTTTAGAAAAGGAGTGGCTTAAGCTCCGCATCTTTTGAAACTTGCTTTTTCATAAAAAGAAGCCGAGTTGGTTTCAATCCGATTGTACAATATCTTTAGGTTTCTTTTCTTTTACATTAGTCTAATTAATGTATTCCCATCATTTATGTTTCTGAGCCATTACAGAAAGAAACGAAAAACAGTATTACATATCACATATATAACAATATCACATTCATCTCAGATGTTAAGCAATCACATCACAGAATAATCAGCAGCAGAAACACATATATGAAAATATAGGATATATTAGGAACTCTGTATTTTCTACTTAGCCTAAGATAGAAAATACGGATTCCACGGTCGTGATGAATAGCCAAGCCTACACCCTTAGACCCCTACGAGAGCGGTTAGTGACCCTTCCAATTTTGGAGTTTAGGAGACCCGGTCTCGACTCCTCGAGATGGCCTCCCACTAAACTCCTGAACCCGGTCACTCGTGCTCCCCTCCTTGGGTCTATCCTAATGCGGAAAAGTAAAATATACATCAATGGAGACATCATCCTCAACCCGGATGTGCCCCAATAAAAGAATAATATATACAATGAATTTTACATGAATGAAAAGATAAACTCTCATCTCACATAAAACCCCCGGCCATTCGATCACGATGATCGTATACATCATATCACATCAAGAATTGAAAAGCATAGACGACGTTAAAATATATCAATCAACACATCAACATACCCACTTTTGTAATAGATCTCAACACTCAAACCTGCATAAAAAATTCTCAGAGAGCATATATAGTACCTACAGATCAACGCAAGAGCGCACGGTCCAAGCCTCACCAACGGCGCCTCGGAACCGCCGCAAATACACCTATTTCGGCGCGGTTCCGCGGATGTTATGTCGAGTTAGGCGCTCGTTTTTCTTGGGGATCCATAGAAAACCCTGCTCTATTTTCTGAATATTTTTAATTACAAAAATTCCAAATTTTGAAAAAATTTCCAGTGAGCATGTAAAAATCTCATTTTTTATGTTTGATTAGGTTTTTAAACGTCGTCCGGTTTACCCTAAAACTCTAGCTAGGCTCTGATACCATGTTGGTGTGTAGTAGCGCCTCTAGTAAGGTTGCATCATCATAAAGTAGTGAACTTTTAAATTCTAGAGGTCTATTACAAACGAACTACGAATCGTAACTAGAGATTATGGTAAAAACATCATTATGTGAAGTCTAAACTAAAGGAAAAGGAAATACAACCTTTGTAGCCAACTTTTTCGATCTTTAGGACTCCTATTGTAACTCCTTAGAATGTATTTTGTGGATAATTATATTTTAATATATAGTTTTTAATAAAACGTTTACCAAATTGATTTTTAAATATTTTATCCTATTTAATGAATATTTTATTAGATTTTTCCTAGGCTTGCACACACGTGTGCATGTTAACTAGGGTGTTAATTTGGGGTTTAGCCATGATTAGCAACATGGTGGATTAACCATTCCCTAATCTAGTCTTAATAATTTGTTTAAAATGTTTTGGGTTTTAATTTTGTATGGTTTTTTTTTTAAAAATAAAATGAAAAAGCATTTTAAAATTAGTTTGAAGTGTAGACATTGAGAGAAAGAGCATGGGGCAACATGGCATGAGCCACGCTCATTTAATGAAGTGAGAGAGAGTGAGAAGGGGGGGTTTGACTTGTTTTCTCTCATTTCTCATTCTCACTCTCATTTCCCTCATTCCCTCATACTCTCACACACCCACACCATCAGCAGAGCAGCAGCAGCAGAGGCTTCGGCAGCAGCAAAAGAAGCAGAAGCTGCAGAAGCAAGCAGCAGCAACAACAACAGAAACAACAGCATCAGCAGCAGGCAACATCAGCAGCAGCAACAAGCAGTCCCTGCATCACCAGCAGCTGTAGCAACTCAGTTCTTCTCCTTCACCTGCTTTCTAAGATCCTTTTGGGTATAATTCTTGAACCCAATTTCCTAGTTTGCTCAACTTGTGCGTAGTTTAGCATCGGTTTGCATTTAAAGTTAGTTTTAGTGTTAAATTGGTGATTTATGTGGACTTTTGATTAAATGATGATTGTGTTGGTGAACCCTACATATTTAAGTGTTGTTAGGGTCACTTTAACTGAGATTTAACCCAGATTTCAGTAAAATACCATAGGATTTATGTTTTGTGCAAAATATCGTATTTTGGTGTCGATTTGCGACATCTGGAACCTGCTGTGACCCGGGAAGTTTACTGGAAAATTAAGCAAAATTGTAGTGAAGTACTAGGGACACTAGGGCACCACCTGAGGCACGATACCCAGGCCACCGGCCAGGACCGGCGACGGCAAAGGGGAGGTCCGGCGACGCCGGCTCTGCATGGGAGTTTAGGTTTGGGTTTTTCTCTGTTGGTGTCTGTAGTGGTTTGGATTCTGTTGGTCTTGTTTGTTTGTTTATCTTTTACAGTATGCAAAATCTGGGATCACTTGTGTCCGCGCGATACGTAATACGACACGGATCGTGCTGTTTGCGTGGTTTTGCTCTTAAGTCGTTTTCGTCGTGTCGCTACGCACGTTAGCCACAATACGAACACTTGAGAGTAGGATTTGTGTTATTGCGTCGGTCTAATATAGTTTGTTCGTGTTTTATAGCTATTATTAAAATATAGTTGCTTTATTATTTTAAAGTTGCAGGTTCGCAGGCGGGGACTACGGACACTGCTACAGGGGGGAAACTGGTGGTAGGATTCACCTAGCGTGGAGCGCTGGCGAGTAGATTTAACATCTATAAGGGAATCGCCCACAAGGCGTTATGCGTCTGGGCTAGGATTCTAATACTTGTCGCATATTCTACGTTATTGCTAGAATTGCGCCTTTACCCCATTACTTAGATGTTGTATTTGGACTAGTAGCCGTAGGACACAGCATAAATTATTGACGATTCATGTTGCACGAGCACTGATTGTATGCTACACACACCGTCAATAATTGCCATGTCACACACAAACCACTTATAGATAATATATTGCTTGGTTAGGGACCTTGTGACATTGATTCGTACTGCTTATCGCATATGACATTTATCATACCTGTATACCTATAGAGTATCGTACCATTAGTGATAGGTACATATACCCTTTACGATAAAGCTACAGGTATACCATGCTCATATTTTACTTATACCCAGGGGGGTATACTACATCATTTACTTATAGGTAGACACTTATACTTAGCTGTACCTTATTGATTTCGCATACATATGGTTTCAGCTACATATTTTCTTTTATATGCTCGCATTTCAGATATATCACACATATTTATTCCTGGATTTGCGCATTGTTATTTGTATTTTACTTGATGTTTTCTGGATTTAGGAACCGCGGGAGTTCATGAAATTATGCATTATTTGAAAAACCCGTATTCCTTGATATGATATTTGCGTATCCACCATGAGATTTATCAGTTCTGATTATATACTCCATACGTGGAGTGGGTGCCGTAGGAGGGTACATGGTGTTAGTTATATGTATGCCCTAGAGGCCAGTATTGTACAGATGATGTATATTATATTGGATGCTTGGACATATATAGAGATGACTTTCTTGCTCGATATGATAGTATGCTACCTGGTTACTTTTTATCTTAACATGTATACTTGTCTCTTTATATTGTCTTATAGTTACATGTTGGTAAAGCCCTTAGGATGTGTACTTGACTACCTGGACTATGATGCGGATCATACTAGTGGGGACATGGTAGTCCATAAGTACATCCTTCAAGGTCCCTAGTCATGGGTGTATCGAGACGGGGCATCGATATACCAGTGTAGACTAGCGTATACGCTTCTCGACCCATGAGATGGGCGATGGATGATCCCATATCCATTGGTGTTTGACATCAGAGATGGTATACGGGTGCTCAGTAGAGACTGGGTACACTGGACGGACTCGCCGAGAGCTCCCAGATGGTATTATACCTCACGTCAGATGGCAGTTCTCTGGTGACACTTGTGCAGGTTAGTCTGTAGACCCGAGATCGTCATGGAGTCTTGTGTGATTCCCACTCTGTGTTGATTTCCACCTTACCACGTCCATGAGGGCGTGCAAAACGGTGGTTTTTGGGTACAGTCCCGAGTTACATTGAGTCAATGAGCGATAGGAGGGGTTTCGTCTCTCCCGGTATTGGGGGTTGATGTTGGGCTGTGCTCGATTGGCCGTAATAGGGAAGTCCCTGGCCAGGGTTGTTTTAGAGATTTACTGGTAAGTGTTACCAGTAGTTTCTCGACCCGTTATGGGCCTCACATCGGCATGACTTATCGGTTATTGGGGTCTGACGTTTACCATCCCTAGGCTCGATATGCAGCATATCTGACGAAGAGACCGGACTGTACGGTAGTGTTGTCGGTTGGTTCGACTGGAGTTATAGCAGATTCGCTTGTTTTGTTCCGATCGCTCAATACCCGGGTGGCCGTTACGTTTAGCTGACCGCTTACGGCTTGGGGATGCTTGATATGATCATCACCCAGTGCCGGCGTATTGACGAGTCTTAGAGTCCCACAAAGGAGTTACCTAGTCCAGGCGAAACGTTGTGGTGCGCGTATGCGATATGCGCATGGACCCGGTTAAAATGCGCGTATAAGATACCGTATATTAATCGGGCGGCTTGCTTTTGGTTGGGTCGTATATGATATGGCCGGATTGATAAATCAAGTGTTGATTTATCATTTAACCATTAGATTCTCACTTGAAATCCTTTCTTGTATTTTTGGATGTTTGCATGCATGTATGCATTCCTTCTTGATTCATGCACATATGGATGTGCATGCATACATACATACATACATCATCCTTCATGGTTGTATATACATAGAAAATGGTGGAAATATAAGACTCACACCATGGTTTTATATATATGGATATATATTGTATTTGTGTTAAAAACAAAAGAAAAGAAAAGGATAATTCATGGTTTACTTTCTACACTTTTCTTTGACCTAACCATGCTCACCTACCATTTAACCATGGATTAACTTTCCTTTTGTATTTTAAATCAAATTCAATAATATCTTTATTGTTTAACCATGGTTTGAGATGAGAAGTGGAAAATATATATACATATATTTTCTATTTTTTCATGAGATTATTTTTTCTCTTCTTCTTCAAAAGCCATCATCTTATTCTTCCTTGATCCTTTGCTCTCTAGATCTCTCTAGTAAGCAAAATACTCAACAAGATAGGATTTTGAAGTGAGAAAAAGAACCACAACACCATTCTACACTAGTCTTGCCCATTAGTGGAGAGTGTTAGCTTCCATTTTCTTTCTTAATCTTGTGAAGTTGCAAGTTTGGACAAAGCGGACTCCGGGTGGATCATCGTGGACCTAGCGGAGTTCAAGTGGACCTTTTCCAAACCCCAAGTAGCCGAGGAGTCTAGCATAGGGAGCTACAAAGGTTGTACTCTCAAAACCCTAGTTTTACCTACTTGTGATGATGTGTTGTTTTTGAAAACCTAATTTTTCTTGGAATGATTCTTTGTATGCTTACTTAGCACCCTAAAAATTTAATCTTTGGTACATGTGATGCTTCCAAATCCTTCATGAGGTGCTAGGTAAACCTAACATGGGTATCAGAGCCGACCTAGAATATTAGGCGACAGTTTTACGAAGTTAAAACTCCGATCGAACGAAAATACGGATTTTCGGGACACTCTCTGGACAATTTTTTGAAACTGTGATTTTTCAGTATTAAAAATCCTTAAAAAATTCAGCAGGGAAATCTAAGCACACATGTAAAATACGATGCCACGAACAGTACTTTCCATCGTGGAACCGCGGCAAGAGCCTGCTTGGGCCGCGGTTCTGCGGCCGTACGGATGAGTCATTGTGTCATTTTTGTACAGTAATTATTTTGTCTGCTTGTATATTTTTTAGGGTATTTTTAATCTGAATTTAGTGCTGTATGTTCTAGAGATTGTTTTGGAGTCGGTGATTCGATCAGAATTTTGATTTCGTGTCTTTTCCGGGTAAATTAGAAAGTATTGAATTGTTCGAACGAGTATCATTTTCTCACTTTTCACGGGGTTTAAATCTTTCGGAAATACGTGCAAGTTTTGTGGTGGACCCTCTAGAAGACAACAAACCTTAACTCGATTATGTGACCGTCTTGAACTGCCTTTTAAACCTTTGGGTTTGGGGCTGTACGGCGTGCCACATGTGAGGCGTTGTCTTGACACTTCTATGGCTTGACCGCTACTACTGTGTCACACTCCGGGTTTTTGAACTCCGCTCAAGTGTTGAGCTTTAAGGAATTTTGGGTATTTGATCATTCGTTCGAAAACTTTAATACTGTCTATTTATCTGGAATGTGATGCAATGTGTGGAATTCATATAGCTAGACATGAAATACGAAGTATGTGATATTTCGCATTTACGATGTCTAAAGAGAATGTGGATTCCAGATATTGCAGTTTTACACTTTCTTTTCTGTGACCGTAAGTGTAGTATATCGATATCGCCAGTTTCATTGCTATACATCAACGACAATCGGGGTACACATACTTACTTACGTTGATGATATATGATATTATGTGTTGCTGAGATATGATGTGCAGGATTGTCGCGATTGAATAGCCGGGGGTTTTTATGTGAGATGAGAGTTTTATATTTTCATTCATGTATATTCAAATGTAATGTAATATTCTTTTATTTGGGCACTTCCGGGTTGAGGTTGATGCCGCCAGTGTTGTCTATTATTTACTTTTCCGCATTAGGATGGACCCAAGGAGGGGAGCACAGGTGACCGGGTTCTGGGGTTCAGTGGGAGGCCATCTCGAGGAGTCGAGACCGGGTCTCCTAAACTCCAGAATTGGTAGGGTCGCTTGCCGCTCTCGTAGGGGTCCAGGGTGTGGGCTTGGCTATTCATCGCGACTGTGGTATCCGTATTTTCTATTGTTGGCTAAATACTAAATACGGACGTCCTAGTATATCCCACATTATATCTATGTTTCTGCTGTGATATCTGTGATGTGATCATTTGATATGTTGTGACGGATACAGTATATAGTATATATGATATATTATATAGACGTTACTTATGTTTTACACCCGCACTAGACCTGCCCTGCTCTGTCGTTAGTTACCTAACCTAACGGTGCAAGAGGGGACATCGAGGCGAATGCGGATGGCATAAGTGTACGTCGTATTTATCTGTGATGTTTAGGTGACTTAAATGATGGGACTTCATTAATGTGATTAATGAAAGAAAAGAAACCTAAAAGATGTTGTAGAATCAAATTTTTTCAAAAAGGGTAGCTACAGTTTTGCTTTGCATAGCGATATATATGATATATCCCGCACCTTATTCGATGAGGAAAGAGCCGAGATCCCTTCACCGGGAGTGACCTCTTTAGCAAAACTGGTAGATGCTACAACACTCGGTTTGCTTTTCATTGCTTTTGGAGTTTTGCTTTGCATAGTGATATATATGATATATCCCGCACCTTATTCGATGAGGAAAGAGCCGAGATCCCTTCACCGGGAGTGACCTCTTTAGCAAAACTAATGAAAGCCTCAAAATCACTCCATTTGAAAATTCGCTCGATTCTACAACGATATCAAGTTCATTACGCATTAGGTTTTCAGAAAAACCTCTCGTAGCCCTCCCTCATTTCAGATAAGTCCTGCTTAGTATTCGTGCTACGTTTGTTGACCTTGTCAAGGCGCAGTGTGTGGTAGCTGACCAGTATTTATCTGCTTATGCATGTGATGCAGATTGGATTAGGGTAGTCGTACGGCCTTGTTGACCTTGTCAAGGGTCGTACGGGTGGGTTTAATTCAATCAAGAAGTGACGGGTTGAACTTGACTTACGGTCTATGGTTTGTTGACCTTGTCAAGGTCATAAATCGTTTGGGGAAAAATATTATCGGGAATTTCAAGTGTTGAAATTTGCAATGAGATTGCATACCTTCTATGACATAGTTGGATCCCGATACCCACTGCGAGTAATTGTTACTCCTGGAAGTGTTTTACACAGGACAATTAGCCGATCAAGTAGGTGTCTAGAAAAGATGTCAACGGGGTTACGCCTCTGGGAAAACGAGGTTTACTTTAATTAGGTCCGTGCGAAAGCACGGGGAACCTTTCTCAAAGTACCGACACTGGCCTGGCTGAAACATTGGCGAAATTGTAAGGTGTAATTAATCCCGGCTAGTCTTTCCTTTTTGGGTTTGAAGGAAGATTTGATAAAAAACAGTGGGAGCCATCCTGATTAGATAAAATAATAACCAATCTGATCTTGCAAGAGCATACGCTAAAGTGTTTTCTTCTCTCTCTCCAGGTTGCGACCATGTCATGCCTTAATCAAGATAATAATATGGATGTATTGACCGAACCCGCATGTTATACTGTGCTGGGGAACGTTGGTTCCGTTCTTTCTTATAAGAGTTATAGGACTGAACAGGACATAGGGGAATACCAGGATTCCCATGCCACCCGAATGAAGAAAGTTCATGATGATGCATTTTCTTCGGGTGTGTTCGTTATAGAGAACTGTTTCTCCATTTCCTCTACGTCCTGGGTATTGGATACCGGGTCAGGATCCCATATATGTAATCAGTTACATGGGCTTAAGAGAGGTAGAGAACTTGGAGAAGGTGATAAAGACATAAGAGTTGGAAATGGTGCAATTGTTGCATCTAAAACCGTCGGGGGATATCACCTTGTTTTACCAACTGGTAATACATTGATTCTGAACGAATGCTATTACATGCCGAACCTGATATGCAACATTATATTGGTTTCTTTGTTGAGTAAAGAGGGATATAATTTTGTATTACAGGATAATGTTATGAACATTTTTCGTAACCAAAAGTTGGTTGGATCAGGAACGTTGTGCAATGGCATTTATGTTCTAAATCAATCAACAGTTCTGAGCATAACAAACACATACAAGAGGAAGAGTTCAGAACTGAACGAATCCTTCTTGTGGCATTGTAGACTAGGTCACATCAATGCGACACGACTAGCTAAGTTGCATAAGGATGGATATTTGAATTTGTTTGAATTTTCATCTTATGACACTTGCCAGTCATGTCTCAAAGGCAAGATGACCAAAACTACTTTTACGGGACACGGAGAAAGAGTTACTGAACTCTTGGGACTGATACATAGTGATGTATGCGGTCCCATGCCTACACATGCCAGGGATGGTTCTTCATACTTCATTACATTCACTGACGATCTCTCTAAATTCGGATATGTGTTCTTGATGAAACACAAATCAGAAGCTTTTGAGAAATTTAAAGAATATAAACAAGAAGTCGAGAACCAAACCAGAAAAACTATTAAAATCCTTCCATCTGATCGAGGAGGTGAATACTTGAGCAATGAATTCCTGGACTTCCTAAAAGAGAATGGGATTCTCTCTCAGCTGACTCCTCCATATACACCACAGCACAACGGTGTATCGGAACGGAGGAACCGCACCCTATTAGATATGGTGTGCTCTATGATGAGCACAGCTGAGTTACCTATTTCCTTCTGGGGATATGCGCTGGAGACAGCAGCATACCTATTGAATCAAGTTCCATCTAAATCTGTACCTACCACACCATATGAGATATGGAGTGGGAAGAGGCCATATCTTAAACGAGTTAAGATATGGGGTTGTCCGGCCTATGTCAAAAGACAAAATCCGGACAAACTCGAGACACGGTTAGTTCTTTGCAAGTTTTGGGATATCCAAAGAACTCATATGGGTATTTTTTCTACCACAGTGAGGAACAAAAGTTGTTTGTTGCTCAACATGCCACCTTTTTAGAAAAGGAATTTCTTGTAAAAGAAATTAGTGGCAAAGTGGTGGAGCTGGAAGAAGTTCTAGATACACAAACCGCAACTGAAGATTTGGTGGAACCAGAGGATTCAGTAGCTCCCAACGAACCTCAGCCTCTCCGCCGGTCTAGTAGGGTTCTTCGCCAACCTCAGAGATACTATGGTTTTCTCATGGATGGTGGGAGCGAGGATTGCATCATGGAGGATGATGACCCAACTAGCTTCGAGCAGGCCATCACGAGTGGGGACTCAGTGAAATGGCTGGATGCAATGCGGTCCGAGATGGAATCCATGTGCACCAACAAAGTATGGACTTTAGAAGATGCTCCTGAAGGGGTAAAACCCATTGGGAGCAAGTGGATCTTCAAGAAAAAACTTGGTGTAGATGGGAAAGTGGAGACTTTCAAAGCTAGACTTGTTGCAAAGGGTTTTCGTCAAAAGACCAGGTGTGGACTATGACGAAACCTTTTCTCCAGTGGCTATGCTTAAATCCATCCAGATCATGCTTGTCATCGCTGCATATCATGACTACGAAATCTGGCAAATGGATGTTAAGACCGCCTTTCTAAACGGTGATTTAGAAGAGTGCGTGTACATGACTCAGCCAGAGGGCTTCGTAGATAGTGGGAGCAGCAGAAAGGTGTGCAAGCTGCTTAAATCCATTTATGGATTAAACCAAGCATCGCGGAGCTGGAACATCTGCTTTGACGTCGTTATCAAAGAGTTTGATTTCATCAAAAACGTAGATGAATCTTGTATCTACAAGAAGGTGGCAGAGAGTAAGGTTGTCTTCCTCGTATTGTACGTAGACGACATACTCTTGATAGGAAATGACATTCCTATGCTGCAATCGGTCAAGCTCTTCTTATCACAAAGATTCTCAATGAAAGATCTAGGTGATGCCTCCTGCATATTGGAAATCAGGATCTATAGAGATAGATCTAAAAGGATATTGGGATTGTCCCAGTCCAGGTACATTGACACCATACTAAAGAGGTTTAGTATGGAAGAATCCAAGCGTTGGAACTTACCTACGATATCTGGAGTCACTCTCTCCAAAGAGATGTCTCCCAAGACTGATTTGGAGAGAGCTCGCATGCAAGGGATATCCTATGCTTCGACTAGGCTCTATCATGTACGCAATGCTATGTACCAGACCCGATGTTGCATACTCACTAAGTGTAGTGAGTAGGTATCAAGCTGATCCTGGAGAGAGTCACTGGACAGCTGTGTAGAGCATTCTCAAGTACTTACGAAGGACTAAGGAGATGCTCTTGGTGTATGGTAACGGAGAACTCCAAGTGGAGTCCTTCACCGATTCAAGCTTCCAGAAGTCACAGTCGGGATTTTTCTTTACCCTTTACGGAGGGGCGATTAGCTGGAAGAGTTCCAAGCAGGAAACCGTGGCAGACTCGACGATGGAGGCTGAATGCATCGCTGCCAACGATGCTGCCAAAGAGGCTGTCTGGATCAAGAAGTTCATTACTGAACTTGGAGTGGTTCCATCCATTGAGCATCAATACCTTTGTATTGTGACAACAATGGAGCGGTGGCTTTGGCCAAGGAACCCAGGTCCCATCAGCGATCCAGGATATTCTGAGGCGGCATCACCTGATCCGGGAGATAGTTGATCGCCGGGAGATCGAGGTCAGGAGGGTTGACACAAAGAACAACACAGCGGATCCACTCACGAAGGCCATTCCTGTAGGGTTCCTAGGCACTCTCAAGTGGTCACACAAGGCATCAACCATGCCAAATTCAAATTTTACGGTGCCGAGAAACCCTAGACAAGATCGTTGACTAGAAATATAGGCGATATACGAATCTAGTTAAGAACTTAACTAAAGATAAGAAGCTACAACCTTTGTAGATCCGGATATCCACTTCCTTGGCTCCACATAGGCGTCCTCTCGCTGTCCATCTTGAATGCTGGACTCAATCGTCGGCTTGATCGGAGAAATGGGCGGACTAGGTCGTCGGCTTCGTGCCGAAGATGATGTACGTCGAGGCATCACAAGTTCAAGCTCCAACTTCACCAAGTTGTGAAACTTGTGAAGAAAACACCCAAAACAACTTGGCAAGAAGTAGAGGATGAAGAAATAGGAGGTGGGTTCACTTTAGAATTGGATTTCTCACACTTTTGCTCAAGTTGCCATTGATGGCCTCAAGCTTTTTCTTTTGAAGATGAAGAAGAAGATGAAGCTAGAATATGATAAGTGTTCATTCAAATAGAAAAGAAAAATGAATACTTATCATATACTAACTAGGGTAGAGTGTAGAGAATAGACCATGGTTACTTGGATGGGTTAGGGTTAAGCATGAAGACAAGAATGGTTAAGAAGTCAAAGCTTCATGAAGCTTCAACTAGAAACAAATAAAGCCACCATTCTCATCTTAATCTTATCCAAATAAATGAATAAACAAATAAATGAATAAATGAATAAGCAAAACCCTAATCTCAACTTAACCATGGTTTAATTCTATACACTTAACCAAAGGAGCAAGTATCATCAAACATGATACAAACATGTGCACAAAAGTATATCACATATACAACTTGCACATCAAGTGAGAAAATCCATTTAAAGTGAACTAATACAAGCTAATGCAAAGTAATATATCAAATATATAATTATACATTAAATCATTAAATCAACACTTGATTTAACGATCCGGTCATATCGCATATAACCGACTAGTATCCTATGTATCGGCTTATCGAATCAATCCTTGATTCGATATCTAGGTTATATCGAATATAACCAATCGATACATCCATCGCGAGAATGAAATACGGTATCACAAACACGCATTATTCTCGGTCCTGCATATATCTCATATGCGCTCCTACTTCGTTTCGCTTGAGCCAGGAAACCTCTGTGTAGGACTCTAAAGACTCGTCAATACGTCGGTAGCAGATGATGATCATATCAAGCACCTACAAGCCGCAAGCGGTCTGCTAAACGTAACGGCCATCCGGGTATTGAGCGATCAGAAGATCGACGAGCTAGCCCGCTCATACTCCTGTGAATCCAACCAGTAACACTTACCGTACAGTCCGGTATGTTCGTCTGATATGTCGCATATCAAGTCTAGGGGTGGTATACGTCAGACCCCAATAACCGATAAGTCGTGCCGATGTGAGGCTCATAACGGGTCGAGAAACTACCGGTAACACATACCAGCAAATCTCTGATCAGCCCTGGCCAGGGACTTCCCTGTTACGGCCAATCGAGCACAGCGCAACATCAACCCCCAATACCGGGAGAGACGAAACCCCTCCTATCGCTCATTACCTCCATGTGACTCGGGACTGTGCCCAAAGACCACCGTTTTGCACGCCCTCATGGATGTGGTAAGGTGGAGATCAAAGCACAGTGGGAATCACACAAGACTCTATGACGATCTCGGGTCTACAGACTAACCTGTACAAGTGTCACCTGAGAACTGCCATCTGACGTGAGGTATAATACCATCTGGGAGTTCTCGGCGAGTCCGTCCAGTGTACCCAGTCTCTACTGAGCACCCGTACACCATCTCTGATGTCAAACACCAATGGATATGGGATCATCCATCGCCCATCTCATGGGTCGAGAAGCGTATACGCTAGTCTACACTGGTATATCGATGCCCTGTCTCGATACACCCATGACTGGGGACCTTGAAGGATGTACTTATGGACTACCATGTCCCCACTAGTATTATCTGCATCATAGTCCAGGTAGTCAAGTACACATCCTAAGGGCTTTATCAACATGTAACTATAAGACAGTATAAAGAGACAAGTGTACATGTTAAGATAACGAGTAACCAGATAGCATACTATCATATCGAGCAAGAAAGTCATCTCTATATATGTCCAAGCATCCAATATAATATACATCATCTGTACAATACTGGCCTCTAGGGCATACATACAACTAACAATCTCCCACTTGCACTAGGGCCAGCTGCTGTAGTATCGCATACCGAGCATCCCGAAGAGTCTCTCAAACTGTATCTGGGGAATTGGCTTCGTGAGTGGATCCGCCGGGTTGTTCTTCGTGTCAACCCTCCTGACCTCGATCTCCCGGCGATCAACTATCTCCCGGATCAGGTGATACCGCCTCAGAATATGCCTGGATCGCTGATGGGACCTAGGTTCCTTGGCCAAAGCCACCGCTCCATTGTTATCGCAATACAAAGGTATTGGATGCTCAATGGATGGAACCACTCCAAGTTCAGTAATGAACTTCTTGATCCAGACAGACTCTTTGGCAGCATCGTTGGCAGCGATGTATTCAGCCTCCATCGTCGAGTCTGCCACGGTTTCCTGCTTGGAACTCTTCCAGCTAACCGCCCCTCCGTAAAGGGTAAAGACAAAGCCCGACTGCGACTTAGAGTCGTCCTTATCATTCTGAAAGCTCGAATCGGTAAAGGACTCCACTTGGAGTTCTCCGTTACCATACACCAAGAGCATCTCTTTAGTCCTTCGTAAGTACTTGAGAATGCTCTTCACAGCTGTCCAGTGACTCTCTCCAGGATCAGCTTAATACCTGCTCACTATACTTAGTGAGTATGCAACATCGGGTCTGGTACAAAACATCGCATACATGATAGAGCCTACAGCCGAAGCATAGGGTATCCCTCGCATGCGAGCTCTCTCCAAATCAGTCTTGGGAGACATCTCTTTGGAGAGAGTGACTCCAGAGATCGTGGGCAAGTTCCCACATTTGGATTCTTCCTACTAAACCTCTTTAGTATGGTGTCAATGTACCTGGATTGGGACAATCCCAAAATCCGTTTGGATCTATCTCTATAGATCCTAATTCCCAATATGCAGGAGGCATCACCAATATCTTTCATTGAGAATCTTTGTGATAAGAAGAGCTTGATCGATTGCAGCATAGGAATATCATTTCTATCAAGAGTATGTCGTCCACGTACAATACGAGGAAGACAACCTTACTCTCTGCCACCTTCTTGTAGATACAAGGTTCATCTGGATTTTTGACGAAATCAAACTCTTTGATAAGGACATCAAAGCAGATATTCCAACTCCGCGATGCTTGCTTTAATCCATAAATGGATTTAAGCAGCTTGCACACCTTCCCGCTGCTCCCACTGTCTACGAAGCCCTCTGGCTGAGTCATGTACACGCACTCTTCTAAATCACCATTTAGAAAGGCGGTCTTAACATCCATTTGCCAGATTTCGTAATCATGATATGCAGCGATGGCAAGCATGATCCGGATGGATTTAAGCATAGCCACTGGAGAAAAGGTTTCGTCATAGTCCACACCTGGTCTTTGACGAAAACCTTTTGCAACAAGTCTAGCTTTGAAAGTCTCCACTTTCCCATCTACACCAAGTTTTTTCTTGATGATCCACTTGCTCCCAATGGGTTTTACCCCTTCAGGAGCAATTTCCAAAGTCCATACTTTGTTGGTGTACATGGATTCCATCTCGGACCGCATAGCATCCAGCCATTTCACTGAGTCCCTACTCGTGATGGCCTGCTCGAAGCTAGTTGGGTCATCATCCTCCATGATGCAATCTTCGCTTCCACCGTCAATGAGAAAACCGTAGTATCTCTCAGGTGGACGAGAAACCCTGCTAGATCGGCGGAGAGGCTGGGGTTCGTCGGGTACTACTGAATCCTCTGGTTCTACTAAATCTTCAGTTATTGTTTGTGTTGCTGGAACCTCTTCCAGTTCTACCTCAATGCCACAAATCTGTTTCATAAGAAAACCTTTTTCTAAGAAATTGGCATGTCGAGAAACAAGCACCTTTTATTCCTCGGGGTGGTAGAAGATATACCCTTGTGAATTTTTGGGATATCCTACAAACTTACATAAGACTGATCTTGCCTCGAGTTTGTCCGGATTTTGTCTTTTGACATAGGCTGGACAGCCCCATATCCTAAAATACTTAAGAGATGGTCTTTTCCCTTTCCATATCTCATTTGGAGTGGTAGGCACTGATTTGGTAGGAACCATATTCAATAGGTGTATGGCTGTCTCAAGCGCATACCCCCAGAAGGAAATAGGTAACTCAGCTGTACTCATCATTGAACGCACCATATCTAATAGGGTGCGATTCCTTCGTTCCGATACACCGTTGTGCTGTGGTGTATAAGGTGGAGTAAGCTGAGAGAGAATCCCATTCTCTTTTAGATAATCTTGGAACTCATTGCTCAAGTATTCTCCTCCTCGATCAGATCGAAGGATCTTAATACTTTTGCCCGTTTGGTTCTCTACTTCTTGCTTATATTCTCTGAATTTCTCAAAAGCTTCAGACTTGTGTTTCAAAAGGAACACATGCCCGTATCTAGAGAGATCGTCAGTGAATGTAATAAAGTAGGAAGAACCGTTCCTGGCATGGGTAGACATGGGACCGCATACATCACTATGTACCAGTCCTAAGAGTTCAGTAACCCTTTTTCCGTGTCCACTAAACGGAGCTTTGGTTATTTTTCCTTTGAGACATGAATGGCAAGTATCATAAGATGATAATTAGAACGGATTCAAATAACCATCCTTATGTAACTTAGCCAGTCGTGTCGCATTGATATGACCAAGTCTACAATGCCACAAGTAGGATTCGTTCATTTCTGAATTTTTCCTCTTGTGTGTGTTCTGTATATTGAGGACTGTATTTTGATTCAGAATGAATATGCCATTATGTAACGAGCCTGATGCAATCAACTTTTGATCTAGGAATATGTTCATAACATTATCCTGTACTACAAAATTATATCCTTCTTTACTCAATAAAGAAACTGATATAATGTTGCACATCATGTTCTGTATATAATAGCATTCATTCAGAATCATTGTATCACCACTTGGTAATACTAGGTGATATTCGCCAACTGCTTTGGCTGCAACATTTGCCCCATTCCCTACTTGAACGGAATGATCACCTTTTCCCAGTTCTCTACCTTTCCGTAGCCCATGTAACATCTTACATATGTGGGATCCTGTTCCGGTATCTAATACCCAGGACGTAGGATGAACTGAGAAACAGTTCTCAATGACAAACACACCCGAAGATGATGCATCAACATGCATGTTCTCCTTTTGGGCGGTGTGAGAATCCAGATATTCTCCTGTTTCCTGTTCATTCTTATAACACTTATAAGATAGAACGGGTTTAACGTTCCCCTGAACAGTATAACATGCGGGTTCGGTCAATACATCCATATTATGGCATGAAATGGTCGCTACCTGGAGAGAGAGAGAAGAAAACACTTTAGCATATGCTCGTGCAAGATCAGATTGGTTATTATCTTATCTAATCAGGATGGCTCCCACTGGTTTTTATCAAATCTTCCTTCAAACCCTAAAAGGAAAGATTAGCCGGGATTAATTACATACTACAAGTTCGCCAATCTTTCAGCCAGGCCAGTGTCGGTACTTTGAGGGAGGTCCCCCGTGCTTTCGCACGAACCTAATTAATGTAAACCTCGTTTTCCCAGAGGCGTAACCCCGTTGACACCTTTCTAGACACCTACTTGATCGGCTAATTGTAATGTGTAAAACTCTCCCAGGAGTAACTCTTACTCGCAGTGGGTATCGGGATCCAACTATCTCATAGAAGGTATGCAATCTCATTGCAAATTTCAACACTTGAAATTCCCAATAATATTTTACCCCTAGTGTTCTATGACCTTGACGAATGCCAAACAACCCATAGTCCACTAGTCAAGTTCAACCCGTACATTTCTTGATTGAATTAAACCCACCCGCACGACCCTTGACGAATGCCAAATAACGCCGTACGAATACCCTAATCCAATCTGCATCATATGCATAAGCAGATAAATACTAGTTAGCTACCGTACACTACGCCTTGACGAATGCCAAACTACCGTAGCACGAATACTAATTAGTACTTATCTGAAATGACGGAGGGCTACGCAGGTTTTCAGAAAACCTATTGTGTAATGAACTTGATATCGTTGTAGGATCAAATGTAGTTTTGAAATGGAGTGATTTTGAGGCTTTTATAGTTTTGCTTAAGGGGTCACTCCCGGTGAAGGGATCGTCGGCCCTTTCCTCGTCGAATGAGGTGCGGGATATATCATATATATCACTGTGCAATGCAGAAACTATAGAAGCAATCAAAAACAAACCGAGTGTGTAGCATCTGCCAGTTATTGCTAAAGGAGTCACTCCCGGTGAAGGGATCTCGGTCCTTTCCTCATCGAATAAGGTGCAGGGTATATCATATATATACCGCTATGCAAAGCAAGAACTGTAGCTACCTGTTTTGTTTAAAATTTGATTCTACAACAATCTTAGGTTTCTTTTCTTTCATTAATCACATTAATGAAGTCCATCATTTAAATACCTAAACATCACAGATAGATATGACGTACACTTATGCCATCCGCATTCGCCTCGATGTCCCCTCGTGCACCGTTAGGTTAGGTAACTAACGACAGAGCAGGGCAGGGTTAGTGCGGGTGCAAAACATAAGTAACGTCTATATAATATATCATATATACTATATACTATATCTATCACAGAACATCACAGATATCGCAGCAGAAGAAACATATGAAATATTGGATATACTAGGACGTCCGTGTTTTCAATACGAGCCAGTATAAAACACGGATTCCACGGTCGTGAAGAATAGCCAATCCCACACCCCTAGACCCCTACGAGAGCGGCAAGCAACCCTACCAATTCTAGGGTTAGGAGACCCGGACTCGACTCCTCGAGTTGGTCTCCCACTGGACCCCAGAACCCGGTTACTTGTGCTCCCCTCCTTGGGCCTATCCTAATGCGGAAAAGTAAATAATATACAAAGGGTGACAGCTTCCGCAACCTGGAAGTGCCCCAAATAAAAGAATATTACATACAAGTTTTTACATGAATGAAAAAAGAAAAACACTCATCTCACAGAAAAACCCCCGGCTATTCAAACACGACAATCCAATATAAGATATCCAGCAACACATAATATCACATGTCATCAACGTAAGTAAATATGCGCATCCCAATTGTCGTTGACATATAGCAACGAAACCGGCGATATCACATATTACACTTACGGTCACAGAAAAGAAAGTGTAAAACTACAACAATTGAAATCCGCAACCTCTTTAGACATCACATGCCTAATCAAAATGAAATACTTAGACATCACATGCCTAACAGTTATAAACCCCGCATTTTAGTCTCATTATCGAAAACTCTTTTCAATATCAAGTGAAACTAAACCGCTAGATTTATAACATTCATTTAGTTATCTCATAACTGTTTGTGAATTTCAATTATTGTATCCCATTCCGGATAAATAGAATATATTAAACTTTTCGATCGAACATTCGAACACCCAAGTTTTCCCGAAATCGTTCAACACATGAAATAGGTTCAAAGATTTTCACTTCATGCCTCAGTACCAACGGTCCAGCCGTAGAAGGGTCAAGCCAACGCCTCACATGTGGCACGCCGTACTGCCCCAAACCCGAAGGTTCAAAGGGCAGTTCAAGACGGTCACGTAATCGAGTTAAGGTTTGTTGTCTTCTAGAGGGACCTTCGCGTTACTTGCACTACTCAGAACGTCCTTAAAGCACAGAAAAATCCAACACTTGGAAATTTTCCGGCAGGGGAAAAGTTGGGTATTTATATCCGGTCGAACTTTTTAACATATTCTAAAGTTATCCGGAAAGCCACATAGAGAAGATTTGATAATCCGATCGAATCTACGATTCCCAAAGCAACCCCAGAATACTCAACTCTTGAGTCAAATTAAAAATTCCTAGAAAATTCAGCATAATAAAATAATAATTACTGTGCAAAATGGGAGTGATGATGTCATCATATTGCCGCGGAACAGCCGCAGAAGTCAGGCTTCTGCCGTTGTTCCGCCGCACTCTTTACTGTTCATGGGATAAATTTTGCATCGTAATTCTTAAATTTCCCTGCTGAATTTTTTAACGATTTTTAATATGGAAAAATCCCAGATTTTAGAAAAAGTCCAGAGAGCACTTGGGTTTTGGGGTTTCGGGTTCGTTCGGGTTTCAAACGTCGTCTAGACTTCGCCTAAGGCTCTAGCTAGGCTCTGATACCACTGTAGGGTTCCTAGGCACTCTCAAGAGGTCTCACAAGGCATCAACCATGACAATTTCAAATTTTATGGTGCCGAGAAACCCTAGACAAGATCGTTGACTAGAAATATAGGCGATATACGAATCTAGTTAACAATTTAACTAAAGATAAGAAGCTACAACCTTTGTAGATCCGGATATCCACTTCCTTGGCTCCACGTAGGCGTCCTCTCGCTGTCCATCTCGAATCCCGGACTCAATCGTCGGCTTGATCGGAGAAATAGGCAGACTAGGTCGTCGGCTTCGTGCCGAAGATGATCTACGTCGAGGCATCACAAGTTCAAGCTCCAACTTCACCGAGTTGTGAAACTTGTGAAGAAAACACCCAAAACAACTTGGCAAGAAGTAGAGGATGAAGAAATAAGAGGTGGGTTCACTTTAGAATTGGATTTCTCACACTTTTGCTCAAGTTGCCATTGATGGCATCAAGCTTTTTCTTTTGAAGATGAAGAAGAAGATGAAGCTAGAATATGATAAGTGTTCATTCAAATAGAAAAGAAAAATGAATACTTATCATATACTAAATAGGGTAGAGTATAGAGAATAGAGCATGGTTACTTGGATGGGTTAGTGTTAAGCATGAAGACAAGAATGGTTAAGAAGTCAAAGCTTCATGAAGCATCAACTAAAAACAAATAAAGCCACCATTCTCATCTTAATCTTATCCAAATAAATGAATAAACAAATAAATGAATAAATGAATAAGCAAAACCCTAATCTCAACTTAACCATGGTTTAATTCTATACACTTAACCAAATGAGCAAGTATCATCAAACATGATACAAACATGTGCACAAAAGTATATCACATATACAACTTGCACATCAAGTGAGAAAATCCATTTAAAGTGAACTAATACAAACTAATGCAAAGTAATATATCAAATATATAATTATACATTAAATCATTAAATCAACACTTGATTTAACGATCCGGTCATTGAAAGGTTCCTAGGCACCCTAGTGGGTTCTCACAAGGCATCGAACATGCCAAATTAAAATTTTTAGTGCCGAGAAACCCTAGACTACGGATCTTTAACTAGATGTTTAGGCGAAATAGAAAGCTAGTTAACAGTTAACTACTATGATACGGATATACAACCTTTGTAGATCCGGATTTCCACCTCCACGGCTCCGCAACGTCATGTCCTCGCTGTCCATCATGAATCCTCGACTCGATCATCGGCTTCATCGGGAAAGCAAGCGGAATAGCTCGTCGGCTTTGTGTCAAAGACGATCTACGTCGAGGTTGCACAAACTCAAGCTCCGACTTCACAAACTTGTGAAACTTGTGAAGTAAACACCCAAAACAACTTGGCAAGAGGTAGAGGGTGAAGAAATAGGAGGTGGGTTCACTTTGGATTTGGATTTAACTCACTAAAGCTCAAGTTGCCATTGGAGTAGCAAGCTTGAAGAAGAAGAAGAAGATGAGCTCTAGAAAAAATTATGATAAGTATATCCTTAAAAATAAATATAAAACAAATACTTATCATAACTTAAACTAGGGTTAAGTGTAGAGAATTAACCATGGTCACTTTGATGGGTTAGGGTTAAGCATGAAGATAAGGATGGTTAGCATAGTCAAAGTTTCATGAAGCTTCAATAAAATGACAAAGAAAGCCACCATTCTCATCTTATTGTTTTCCAAATAAATAAATAAATAAATAAGTAAATAAATGAAAATGCAAAACCCTAATTATCATATTAACCATGGATTAATTTTATACACTTAACTAAATGATCAAGTATCATCAAACATGATACAGAAAAGTGCACGAAAGTATATCACATATACAATGTGCAATCCAAGTGAGAAAAATCCGTTTAAAGTGAACCAATACTAGTTAATGCAAAGTAATATATCAAATATATAATTATACATTAAATCATTAAATCAACACTTGATTCAATGATCCGGTCATGTCGCACATAACCAACTAGTATTCAATGCATCGATTTATCGAATCAATGATTCAATAACTAGGTCATATCGAATATAACCAATCGAAACATATATCGCGAGAATGAAATGCCGTATCACATACACGCATTATTCTCGGTCCTGCACATATCTCATATGCGCTCCTATTTCGTTTCGCTTGAGCCAGGAAACCTCTGTGTAGGACTCTAAAGACTCGTCAATACGCCGGTAGCAGATGATGATCATATCAAGCACCCACAAGCCGCAAGCGGTCTGCTAAACGTAACGGCCACCCGGGTATTGAGCGATCAGAAGATCGACGAGCTAGCCCGCTCACACTCCTGCGAATCCGACCAGTAACACTTACCATACAGTCAAGTCTCTTCGTCAGATACGTCGCATATCAAGTCTAGGGGTGGTATACGTCAGACCCCAATAACCCGATAAGTCATGCTGATATGAGGCTCGTAACGGGTCGAGAAACTACTGGTAACACTTACCAGCAAATCTTTGATCAGCCCTGGCCAGGGACTTACCTGTTACGGCCAATCGAGCACAGCGCAACATCAACTCCCAATACCGGGAGAGACGAAACCCCTCCTATCGCTCATTGCCTCCATGTGACTCGGGACTGTACCCAAAGACCACCGTTTTGCACGCCCTCATGGACGTGGTAAGGTGGAGATCAAAGCACAGTGGGAATCACACAAGACTCTATGACGATCTCGGGTCTACAGACTAACCTGTACAAGTGTCACCTGAGAACTGCCATCTGACGTGAGGTATAATACCATCTGGGAGTTCTCGGCGAGTCCGTCCAGTGTACCCAGTTTCCACTGAGCACCCGTATACCATCTCTGATGTCAAACACCAATGGATATGGGATCATCCATCGCCCATCACATGGGTCGAGAAGCGTATACGCTAGTCTACTCTGGTATGTCGATGCCCCGTCTCGAGATACCCACGACTAGGGACCTTGAAGGATGTACTTATGGACTACCATGTTCCCACTAGTATGATCTGCATCATAGTCTAGGTAGTCAAGTACAAATCCTAAGGGCTTTACCAACATGTAACTATAAGACAGTATAAAGAGACTAGTGTACATGTTAAGATAAATGGCAACCAGATAGCATACTATCATGTCGAGCAAGAAAGTCATCTCTATATATGTCCAAGCATCCAATATAATATACATCATCTGTACAATACTGGCCTCTAGGGCATACATACAACTAACAATCTCCCACTTGCACTAGGGCCAGCTGCTGTAGTATCTCATACCGAGCATCCCGAAGAGTCTCTCAAACTGTATCTGGGGAATGGCCTTCGTGAGTGGATCCGCCGTGTTGTTCTTCGTGTCAACTCTCCTGACCTCGATCTCCCGGCGATCAACTATCTCCCGGATCAGGTGATACCGCCTCAGAATATGCCTGGACCGTTGATGGGACCTGGGTTCCTTGGCCAAAGCCACCGCTCCATTGTTATCGCAATACAAAGGTATTGGATGCTCAATGGATGGAACCACTCCAAGTTCAGTAATGAACTTCTTGATCCAGACAGCCTCTTTGGCAGCATCGTTGGCAGCGATGTATTCAGCCTCCATCGTCGAGTCTGCCACGGTTTCCTGCTTGGAACTCTTCCAGCTAACCGCCCCTCCGTAAAGGGTAAAGACAAAACCCGACTGCGACTTAGAGTCGTCCTTATCACTCTGGAAGCTCGAATCGGTAAAGGACTCCACTTGGAGTTCTCCGTTACCATACACCAAGAACATATCTCTAGTCCTTCGCAAGTACTTGAGAATGCTCTTCACAGCTGTCCAGTGACTCTCTCCAGGATCAGCTTGATACCTGCTCACTACACTTAGTGAGTATGCTACATCGGGTCTAGTACATAGCATCGCATACATGATAGAGCCTACCGCCGAAGCATAGGGTATCCCTTGCATGCGAGCTCTTTCCAAATCAGTCTTGGGAGACATCTCTTTGGAGAGAGTGACTCCAGAGATCGTGGGTAAGTTCCCACGCTTGGACTCTTCCATACTAAACCTCTTTAGTACGGTGTCAATGTACCTGGATTGGGACAATCCCAAAATCCGTTTGGATCTATCTCTATAGATCCTGATTCCCAATATGCATGAGGCATCACCAAGATCTTTCATTGAGAATCTTTGTGATAAGAAGAGCTTGACCGATTGCAGCATAGGAATATCATTTCCTATCAAGAGTATGTCGTCCACGTACAATACGAGGAAGACAACCTTACTCTCTGCCACCTTCTTGTAGATACAAGGTTCATCTGGATTTTTGACGAAATCAAACTCTTTGATTACGACGTCAAAGCAGATGTTCCAACTCCGCGATGCTTGCTTTAATCCATAAATGGATTTAAGCAGCTTGCACACCTTCCCGCTGCTCCCACTGTCTACGAAGCCCTCTGGCTGAGTCATGTACACGCACTCTTCTAAATCACCATTTAGAAAGGCGGTCTTAACATCCATTTGCCAGATTTCGTAGTCATGAAAAGCAGCAATGGCAAGCATGATTCGGATGGATTTAAGCATAGCCACTGGAGAAAAGGTCTCGTCATAGTCCACACCTGGTCTTTGACGAAAACCCTTTGCTACAAGTCTAGCTTTGAAAGTCTCCACTTTCCCATCTACACCAAGTTTCTTCTTGAAGATCCACTTGCTCCCAATGGGTTTTACCCCTTCAGGAGCAACTTCCAAAGTCCATACTTTGTTGGTGTACATGGAATCCATCTCGGACCGCATAGCATCCAGCCATTTTACTGAGTCCCCACTCGTGATGGCCTGCTCGAAGCTAGTTGGGTCATCATCCTCCATGATGCAATCCTCGCTCCCACCGTCCATGAGAAAACCGTAGTATCTCTCAGGTTGGCGAGGAACCCTACTAGATCGGCGGAGAGGCTGAGGTTTATCGGGTACTACCGAATCTTCTTGTTCCACTAAATCTTCAGTTATAGTTTGTGTTTCTGGAACTTCTTCCAGTTCTACCTCAGAGCCACTAATCTCTTTTGCAAGAAATTCCTTTTCTAAAAAGGTGGCATGTTGAGCAATAAACACTTTTTGTTGTTCACTGTGGTAGAAGAGATATCCATTTGAATGTTTAGGATATCCCACAAACTTGCATAGAACTGACCGTGCCTCGAGTTTATCTGGATTTTGCCTTTTGACATAGGCCAGACAACCCCATATCTTAACTCGTTTAAGACATGGTCTCTTCCCACTCCATATCTCATATGGTGTGGTAGGTACAGATTTAGTTGGAACTTGATTCAATAGGTATGCCGCTGCTTCAAGCGCATACCCCCAGAAGGAAATAGGTAATTCAGCTGTACTCATCATAGAGCGCACCATATCTAATAGGGTGCGATTCCTCCGCTCCGATACACCGTTGTGCTGTGGTGTATAAGGAGGAGTAAGCTGAGAGAGAATCCCATTCTCTTTTAGGAAGTCCAGGAATTCATTGCTCAAGTATTCACCTCCTCGATCAGATCGAAGGATTTTAATACTTTTTCCGGTTTGTTTCTCGACTTCTTGTTTATATTCTCTGAATTTCTCAAAAGCTTCAGACTTGTGTCTTATCAAGTACACATGTCCGTATCTTGAGAGATCGTCAGTGAATGTAATGAAGTACGAAGAACCATCCCTGGCATGTGTAGACATGGGACCGCATACATCACTATGTATCAGTCCTAAGAGTTCGGTAACTCTTTCTCCGTGTCCCGTAAACGGAGTCTTGGTCATCTTGCCTTTGAGACATGACTGGCAAGTGTCATAGGATGAAAATTCAAACGGATTTAAATATCCATCCTTATGCAACTTAGCTAGTCGTGTCGCATTGATGTGACCCAGTCTACAATGCCACAAGAAGGATTCGTTGAGTTCAGAACTCTTCCTCTTGTGTGTGTTTGTTATGCTCAGGACTGTTGATTGGTTTAGAACATAAATGCCATTGCACAACGTGCCTGATCCAACCAACTTTTGGTTATGGAAAATGTTCATAACATTGTCCTGTAATACAAAATTATATCCCTCTTTACTTAATAAAGAAACCGATATAATGTTGCATATCAGGTTCGGCATGTAATAGCATTCGTTCAGAACCAATGTATTACCAGTTGGTAATACAAGGTGATATTCCCCGACAGTCTTGGCTGCAACAATTGCACCATTTCCAACTCTAATGTCTTTATCACCTTCTCCAAGTTCTCTACCTTTCCTAAGCCCATGTAACTGATTACATATATGGGATCCTGACCCGGTATCCAATACCCAGGACGTAGAGCAAATGGAGAAACAGTTCTCAGTAACGAACATACCCGAAGAAAATGCATCATTATGTACTTTCTTCATTCGGGTGGCATGGGAATCCTGGTATTCCCCTATATCCTGTTCATTCCTATAACTCTTATAGGAAAGAACGGAACCAACGTTCCCCAGCACAGTATAACATGCGGGTTCGGTCAATACATCCATTTTATTATCTTTATTAAGGCATGAAATGGTCGCTACCTGGAGAGAGAGAGAAGAAAACACTTTAGCGTATGCTCGTGCAAGATCAGATTGGTTATTATCTTATCTAATCAGGATGGCTCCCACTGCTTTTTATCAAATCTTCCTCCAAACCCTAAAAGGAAAGACTAGCCGGGATTAATTACACACTACAAGTTCGCCAATCTTTCAGCCAGGCCAGTGTCGGTACTTTGAGGGAGGTCCCCCGTGCTTTCGCACGAACCTAATTACTGTAAACCTCGTTTTCCCAGAGGCGTAACCCCGTTGACACCTTTCTAGACACCTACTTGATCGGCTAATTGTAATGTATAAAACTCTCCCAGGAGTAACTCTTACTCGCAGCGGGTATCGGGATCCAACTATCTCATAGAAGGTATGCAATCTCATTGCAAATTTCAACACTTGAAATTCCCGATAATATTTTGCCCCTAGTGTACCATGACCTTGACAGAGGTCAACAAATCATAGTGCACTAGTCAAGTTCAACCCGTCATTTCTTGATTGAATCAAACCCACCCGCACGACCCTTGACAGAGGTCAACAAGGTCGTACGACTACCCTAATCCAATCTGCATCATATGCATAAACAGACAAATACTAGTTAGCTACCGCACACTACGCCTTGACAGAGGTCAACAAACGCAGCACGAATACTAAATAGTCTTTATCTGAAATGACGGAGGGCTACGCAGGTTTTTCATAAAAACCATGAGCGTAATGAACTTGATATCGTTGTAGAATCAAATGAAGTTTTGAAATGGAGTGATTTTGAGGCTTTTCTAGTTTTGCTAAAGGAGTCACTCCCGGTGAAGGGATCTCGGTCCTTTCCTCGTCGAATGAGGTGCGGGATATATCATATATATCGCTGTGCAAAGCAAAAACTCAAAAGCAATCAAAAGCAAGCCGAGTGTGTAGCATCTGCCAGTTATTGCTAAAGGAGTCACTCCCGGTGAAGGGATCTCGGTCCTTTCCTCATCGAATAAGGTGCAGGGCATATCACATATACCGCTATGCAAAGCAAGAACTGTAGCTACCTGTTTTATTTAAAATCTGATTCCACAACATCTTAGGTTTCTTATCTTTCATTAATCACATTAATGAAGTCCCATCATTTAAATACCTAAACATCACAGATAGATATGACGTACACTTATGCCATCCGCATTCGCCTCGATGTCCCCTCGTGCACCGTTAGGTTAGGTAACTAACGACAGAGCAGGGCAGGGCTAGCGCGGGTGTAAAACATAAGTAACGTCTATATAATATATCATATATACAATATACTATATCCATCACAGAATCACATCACAGATATCGCAGCAGAATAACCATATGAAATATTGGATATACTAGGACGTCCGTGTTTTTAATACGAGCCAGTATAAAACACGGATTCCACGGTCGTGATGAATAGCCAATCCCACACCCCTAGACCCCTACGAGAGCGGCAAGCAACCCTACCAATTCTAGGGTTAGGAGACCCGGACTCGACTCCTCGAGTTGGTCTCCCACTGGACCCCAGAACCCGGTTACTTGTGCTCCCCTCCTTGGGTCTATCCTAGTGCAGAAAAGTAAATAATATACAAAGGGTGACAACTCCCGCATCCTGGAAGTGCCCCGAATAAAAGAATATTACATACAAGTTTTTACATGAATGAAAATGAAAAACACTCATCTCACATAAAAACCCCCGGCTATTCAAACACGACGATCCAATATAACATATCCAGCAACACATAACATCACATGTCATCAACGTAAGTAAGTATGCATACCCCAATTATCGTTGACGTATAGCAACGAAACCGGCGATATGAACATACTACACTTACGGTCACAGAAAAGAAAGTGTAAAACTACAACAATTGGAATCCGCAACCTCTTTAGACATCACATGCCTAACAGTTATAAACCCCGCATTTTAGTCCCATCATCGAAAACTCTTTTCGATATCTTGTGAAACTAAACTGCTAGATCTATAACATTCATTCAGTTATCACATAACTGTTTGTGAATTCCAATTATTGTATCCAATTCCGGATAAATAGAATATATCAAACTTTCCGATCGAACATTCGAACACCCAAGTTTTCCCGACACCGATCAACACATGAAATAGGCTCAAAGACATTCACTTCATACCTCAGTACCGACGGTCCAGCCGTAGAAGGGTCAAGCCAACGCCTCACATGTGGCACGCCGTACTGCCCCAAACCCGAAGGTTCAAAGGGCAGTTCAAGACGGTCACATAATCGAGTTAAGGTTTGTGTCTTCTAGAGGGACCATCGCGTTACTTGCACTACTCAGAACGTCTTTTAACCACACAATAATCCAACACTTGGATATTCCGGCAGGGGAAAACCTGGGTATTTATATCCGGTCGAACTCTTTAACATATTCTACAATTATCTGGAAAAACTCTAAAAGACGAAATTTGATAATCCGATCGAAATACAGATTCCCAATAGTACCCCAGAATACTCTTCTGTAAAGTCACAATAAAAATATCCCAGAAAACACAGCATTTAATTATATGAGTTACTGTGAAGAAAAAATTGCATAAAGGAACAGTACCGCCGCGGAAGGGCCGCACATGCCTAGCATGTGCCGCGCTTCCGCGGTGGAAAATTTGAATCAAGTCCTCGTATTTCACAGTAATTCATATAACACCCTGCTTGATTTTCTACATATTTTTAATTGACAAAAATCCGAATTTTTAGAAAAAGTCCAGAGAGCATTTTTAGGTTTTGGATTTCGGTTCGATCGGGTTTCAAACGTCGTCGGGACTTCGCCTAAGGCTCTAGCTAGGCTCTGATACCAGTGAAAGGTTCCTAGGCACCCTAGTGGGTTCTCACAAGGCATCGAACATGCCAAATTAAGATTTTTAGTGCCGAGAAACCCTAGACTACGGATCTTTAACTAGATGTTTAGGCGAAATAGAAAGCTAGTTAACAGTTAACTACTATGATACGGATATACAACCTTTGTAGATCCGGATTTCCACCTCCACGGCTCCGCAACGTCATGTCCTCGCTGTCCATCATGAATCCTCGACTCGATCATCGGCTTCATCGGGAAAGCAAGCGGAATAGCTCGTCGGCTTTGTGTCAAAGACGATCTACGTCGAGGTTGCACAAACTCAAGCTCCGACTTCACAAACTTGTGAAACTTGTGAAGTAAACACCCAAAACAACTTGGCAAGAGGTAGAGGGTGAAGAAATAGGAGGTGGGTTCACTTTGGATTTGGATTTAACTCACTAAAGCTCAAGTTGCCATTGGAGTAGCAAGCTTGAAGAAGAAGAAGAAGATGAGCTCTAGAAAAAATTATGATAAGTATATCCTTAAAAATAAATATAAAACAAATACTTATCATAACTTAAACTAGGGTTAAGTGTAGAGAATTAACCATGGTCACTTTGATGGGTTAGGGTTAAGCATGAAGATAAGGATGGTTAGCATAGTCAAAGTTTCATGAAGCTTCAATAAAATGACAAAGAAAGCCACCATTCTCATCTTATTGTTTTCCAAATAAATAAATAAATAAATAAGTAAATAAATGAAAATGCAAAACCCTAATTATCATATTAACCATGGATTAATTTTATACACTTAACTAAATGATCAAGTATCATCAAACATGATACAGAAAAGTGCACGAAAGTATATCACATATACAATGTGCAATCCAAGTGAGAAAAATCCGTTTAAAGTGAACCAATACTAGTTAATGCAAAGTAATATATCAAATATATAATTATACATTAAATCATTAAATCAACACTTGATTCAATGATCCGGTCATGTCGCACATAACCAACTAGTATTCAATGCATCGATTTATCGAATCAATGATTCAATAACTAGGTCATATCGAATATAACCAATCGAAACATATATCGCGAGAATGAAATGCCGTATCACATACACGCATTATTCTCGGTCCTGCACATATCTCATATGCGCTCCTATTTCGTTTCGCTTGAGCCAGGAAACCTCTGTGTAGGACTCTAAAGACTCGTCAATACGCCGGTAGCAGATGATGATCATATCAAGCACCCACAAGCCGCAAGCGGTCTGCTAAACGTAACGGCCACCCGGGTATTGAGCGATCAGAAGATCGACGAGCTAGCCCGCTCACACTCCTGCGAATCCGACCAGTAACACTTACCATACAGTCAAGTCTCTTCGTCAGATACGTCGCATATCAAGTCTAGGGGTGGTATACGTCAGACCCCAATAACCCGATAAGTCATGCTGATATGAGGCTCGTAACGGGTCGAGAAACTACTGGTAACACTTACCAGCAAATCTCTGATCAGCCCTGGCCAGGGACTTACCTGTTACGGCCAATCGAGCACAGCGCAACATCAACTCCCAATACCGGGAGAGACGAAACCCCTCCTATCGCTCATTGCCTCCATGTGACTCGGGACTGTACCCAAAGACCACCGTTTTGCACGCCCTCATGGACGTGGTAAGGTGGAGATCAAAGCACAGTGGGAATCACACAAGACTCTATGACGATCTCGGGTCTACAGACTAACCTGTACAAGTGTCACCTGAGAACTGCCATCTGACGTGAGGTATAATACCATCTGGGAGTTCTCGGCGAGTCCGTCCAGTGTACCCAGTTTCCACTGAGCACCCGTATACCATCTCTGATGTCAAACACCAATGGATATGGGATCATCCATCGCCCATCACATGGGTCGAGAAGCGTATACGCTAGTCTACTCTGGTATGTCGATGCCCCGTCTCGAGATACCCACGACTAGGGACCTTGAAGGATGTACTTATGGACTACCATGTTCCCACTAGTATGATCTGCATCATAGTCTAGGTAGTCAAGTACAAATCCTAAGGGCTTTACCAACATGTAACTATAAGACAGTATAAAGAGACTAGTGTACATGTTAAGATAAATGGCAACCAGATAGCATACTATCATGTCGAGCAAGAAAGTCATCTCTATATATGTCCAAGCATCCAATATAATATACATCATCTGTACAATACTGGCCTCTAGGGCATACATACAACTAACAGTCATATCGCATATAACCGACTAGTATCCTATGTATCGGCTTATCGAATCAATCCTTGATTCGATATCTAGGTTATATCAAATATAACCAATCGATACATCCATCGCGAGAATGAAATACGGTATCACATACACGCATTATTCTCGGTCCTGCACATATCTCATATGCGCTCCTATTTCGTTTCGCTTGAGCCAGGAAACCTCTGTGTACGACTCTAAAGACTCGTCAATACGCCGGTAGCAGATGATGATCATATCAAGCACCTACAAGCCGCAAACGGTCTGCTAAACGTAACGGCCATCCGGGTATTGAGCGATCAGAAGATCGACGAGCTAGCCCGCTCATACTCCAGTGAATCCAACCAGTAACACTTACCGTACAGTCCGGTCTGTTCGTCTGATATGTCGCATATCAAGTCTAGGGGTGGTATACGTCAGACCCCAATAACCGATAAGTCGTGCCGATGTGAGGCTCATAACGGGTCGAGAAACTACCGGTAACACTTACCAGCAAATCTCTGATCAGCCCTGGCCAGGGACTTCCCTATTACGGCCAATCGAGCACAGCGCAACATCAACCCCCAATACCGGGAGAGACGAAACCCCTCCTATCGCTCATTGCCTCCATGTGACTCGGGACTGTGCCCAAAGAACACCGTTTTGCATGCCCTCATGGACGTGGTAAGGTGGAGATCAAAGCACAGTAGGAATCACACAAGACTCTATGACGATCTCGGGTCTACAGACTAACCTATACAAGTGTCACCTGAGAACTGCCATCTGACGTGAGGTATAATACCATCTGGGAGTTCTCGGCGAGTCCGTCCAGTGTACCCAGTCTCTACTGAGCACCCGTACACCATATCTGATGTCAAACACCAATGGATATGGGATCATCCATCGCCCATCTCATGGGTCGAGAAGCGTATACGCTAGTCTACACTGGTATATCGATGCCCTGTCTCGATACACCCACGACTAGGGACCTTGAAGGATGTACTTATGGACTACCATGTCCCCAATAGTATGATCCGCATCATAGTCCAGGTAGTCAAGTACACATCCTAAGGGCTTTATCAACATGTAACTATAAGACAGTTTAAAGAGACAAGTGTACATGTTAAGATAAAGAGTAACCAGATAGCATACTATCATATCGAGAAAGAAAGTCATCTTTATATATGTCCAAGCATCCAATATAATATACATCTTCTGTACAATACTGGCCTCTAGGGCATACATACAACTAACAATCTCCCACTTGCACTAGGGCCAGCTGCTGTAGTATCGCATACCGAGCATCCCGAAGAGTCTCTCAAACTGTATCTGGGGAATTGCCTTCGTGAGTGGATCCGCCGTGTTGTTCTTCGTGTCAACCCTCCTGACCTCGATCTCCCAGCGATCAACTATCTTCCGGATCAGGTGATACCGCCTCAGAATATGCCTGGATCGCTGATGGGACCTAGGTTCCTTGGCCAAAGCCACCGCTCCATTGTTATCGCAATACAAAGGTATTGGATGCTCAATGGATGGAACCACTCCAAGTTCAGTAATGAACTTCTTGATCCAGACAGCCTCTTTGGCAGCATCGTTGGCAGCGATGTATTCAGCCTCCATCGTCGAGTCTGCCACGGTTTCCTGCTTGGAACTCTTCCAGCTAACCGCCCCTCCGTAAAGGGTAAAGACAAAGCCCGACTGCGACTTAGAGTCGTCCTTATCACTCTGGAAGCTCGAATCGGTAAAGGACTCCACTTGGAGTTCTCCGTTACCATACACCAAGAGTATCTCTTTAGTCCTTCGTAAGTACTTGAGAATGCTCTTCAAAGCTGTCCAGTGACTCTCTCCAGGATCAGCTTGATACCTGCTCACTATACTTAGTGAGTATGCAACATCGGGTCTGGTACATAGCATCGCATACATGATAGAGCCTACAGCCGAAGCATAGGGTATCCCTCGCATGCGAGCTCTCTCCAAATCAGTCTTGGGAGACATCTCTTTGGAGAGAGTGACTCCAGAGATCGTGGGAAAGTTCCCACGTTTGGATTCTTCCATACTAAACCTCTTTAGTATGGTGTCAATGTACCTGGATTGGGACAATCCCAAAATCCGTTTGGATCTATCTCTATAGATCCTAATTCCCAATATGCAGGAGGCATCACCAAGATCTTTCATTGATAATCTTTGTGATAAGAAGAGCTTGACCGATTGCAGCATAGGAATATCATTTCCTATCAAGAGTATGTCGTCCACGTACAATACGAGGAAGACAACCTTACTCTCTGCCACCTTCTTGTAGATACAAAGTTCATCTGGATTTTTGACGAAATCAAACTCTTTGATAACGACATCAGAGCAGATATTCCAACTCCGCGATGCTTGGTTTAATCCATAAATGGATTTAAGCAGCTTGCACACCTTCCCGCTGCTCCCACTGTCTACGAAGCCCTCTGGCTGAGTCATGTACACGCACTCTTCTAAATCACCATTTAGAAAGGCGGTCTTAACATCCATTTGCAAGATTTCGTAATCATGATATGCAGCGATGGCAAGCATGATCCGGATGGATTTAAGCATAGCCACTGGAGAAAAGGTTTCGTCATAGTCCACACCTGGTCTTTGACGAAAACCTTTTGCAACAAGTCTAGCTTTGAAAGTCTCCACTTTCCCATCTGCACCAAGTTTTTTCTTGAAGATCCACTTGCTCCCAATGGGTTTTACCCCTTCAGGAGCAATTTCCAAAGTCCATACTTTGTTGGTGTACATGGATTCCATCTCGGACCGCATAGCATCCAGCCATTTCACTGAGTCCCTACTCGTGATGGCCTGCTCGAAGCTAGTTGGGTCATCATCTTCCATGATGCAAGCTTCCACCGTCAATGAGAAAACCGTAGTATCTCTCAGGTGGACGAGAAACCCTGCTAGATCGGCGGAGAGGCTGGGGTTCGTCGGGTACTACTGAATCCTCTGGTTCTACTAAATCTTCAGTTATTGTTTGTGTTGCTGGAACCTCTTCCAGTTCTACCTCAATGCCACTAATCTGTTTCATAAGAAAACCTTTTTCTAAGAAAGTGGCATGTCGAGAAACAAACGCCTTTTGTTCCTCGGGGTGGTAGAAGATATACCCTTGTGAATTTTTGGGATATCCTACAAACTTACATAAGACTGATCTTGCCTCGAGTTTGTCCGGATTTTGTCTTTTGACATAGGCTGGACAACCCCATATCTTAACATACTTAAGAGATGGTCTTTTCCCTTTCCATATCTCATATGGAGTGGTAGGCACTGATTTGGTAGGAACCATATTCAATAGGTGTATGGCTGTCTCAAGCGCATACCCCTAGAAGGAAATAGGTAACTTAGCTGTACTCATCATTGAACGCACCATATCTAATATGGTGCGATTCCTTCATTCCGATACACCGTTGTGCTGTGGTGTATAAGGTGGAGTAAGCTGAGAGAGAATCCCATTCTCTTTTAGATAATCTTGGAACTCATTGCTCAAGTATTCTCCTCCTCGATCAGATCGAAGGATCTTAATACTTTTGCCCGTTTGGTTCTCTACTTCTTGCTTATATTCTCTGAATTTCTCAAAAGCTTCAGACTTGTGTTTCAAAAGGAACACATGCCCGTATCTAGAGAGATCGTCAGTGAATGTAATAAAGTAGGAAGAACCATTCCTGGCATGGGTAGACATGGGACCGCATACATCACTATGTACCAGTCCTAAGAGTTCAGTAACCCTTTCTCCGTGTCCACTAAACGGAGCTTTGGTCATTTTTCCTTTGAGACATGAATGGCAAGTATCATAAGATGATAATTCGAACGAATTCAAATAACCATCCTTATGTAACTTAGCCAGTCGTGTCGCACTGATATGACCAAGTCTACAATGCCACAAGTAGGATTCGTTCATTTCTGAATTTTTCCTCTTGTGTGTGTTCTGTATATTGAGGACTGTATTTTGATTTAGAATGAATATGCCATTATGTAACGAGCCTGATGCAATCAACTTTTGATCTAGGAATATGTTCATAACATTATCCTGTACTACAAAATTATATCCTTCTTTACTCAATAAAGAAACTGATATAATGTTGCACATCATGTTCGGTATATAATAGCATTCATTTAGAATCAATGTATCACCACTTGGTAATACTAGGTGATATTCGACAACTGTTTTGGCTGCAACATTTGCCCCATTCCCTACTTGAACGGAATGATCACCTTTTCCCAGTTCTCTACCTTTCCGTAGCCCATGTAACATCTTACATATGTGGGATCCTGATCCGGTATCTAATACCCAGGACGTAGGGTGAACTGAGAAACAGTTCTCAATGACAAACACACCCGAAGATGATGCATCAACATGCATGTTCTCCTTTTGGGCGGTGTGAGAATCCAGATATTCTCCTGTTTCCTGTTCATTCTTATAACACTTATAAGATAGAACGGGTTTAACGTTCCCCTGCACAGTATAACATGCAGGTTCGGTCAATACATCCATATTATTATCTTTATTATGGCATGAAATGGTCGCTACCTGGAGAGAGAGAGAAGAAAACACTTTAGCGTATGCTCGTGCAAGATCAGATTGGTTATTATCTTATCTAATCTGGATGGCTCCCACTGGTTTTTATCAAATCTTCCTTCAAACCCTAAAAGGAAAGATTAGCCGGGATTAATTACATACTACAAGTTCGCCAATCTTTCAGCCAGGCCAGTGTCGGTACTTTGAGGGAGGTCCCCCGTGCTTTCGCACGAACCTAATTAATGTAAACCTCGCTTTCCCAGAGGCGTAACCCCGTTGACACCTTTCTAGACACCTACTTGATCGGCCAATTGTAATGTGTAAAACTCTCCCAGGAGTAACTCTTACTCGCAGTGGGTATCGGGATCCAACTATCTCATAGATGGTATGCAATCTCATTGCAAATTTCAACACTTGAAATTCCCAATAATATTTTACCCCTAGTGTTCTATGACCTTGACGAATGCTAAACAACCCATAGTCCACTAGTCAAGTTCAACCCGTACATTTCTTGATTGAATTAAACCCACCCGCACGACCCTTGACGAATGCCAAACAACGCCGTACGAATACCCTAATCCAATCTGCATCATATGCATAAGCAGATAAATACTAGTTAGCTACCGTACACTACGCCTTGACGAATGCCAAACTACCGTAGCACGAATACTAATTAGTACTTATCTGAAATGACGGAGGGCTACGCAGGTTTTCAGAAAACCTATTGCGTAATAAACTTGATATCGTTGTAGGATCAAATGTAGTTTTGAAATGGAGTGATTTTGAGACTTTTCTAGTTTTGCTAAAGGGGTTACTCCCGGTGAAAGGATCGTCGGCCATTTCCTCGTCGAATGAGGTGCGGGATATATCATATATATCACTGTGCAAAGCAGTATAGAAGCAATCAAAAACAAACCGAGTGTGTACATTCTGCCAGTTATTGCTAAAGGAGTCACTCCCGGTGAAGGGATCTCGGTCCTTTCCTCATCGAATAAGGTGCAGGGTATATCATATATATACCGCTATGCAAAGCAAGAACTGTAGCTACCTGTTTTGTTTAAAATTTGATTCTACAACATCTTAGGTTTCTTTTCTTTCATTAATCACATTAATGAAGTCCCATCATTTAAATACCTAAACATCACAGATAGATATGACGTACACTTATGCCATCCGCATTCGCCTCGATGTCCCCTCGTGCACCGTTAGGTTAGGTAACTAACGACAGAGCAGGGCAGGGTTAGTGCGGGTGCAAAACATAAGTAACGTCTATATAATATATCATATATACTATATACTGTATCTATCACAGAACATCACAGATATCGCAGCAGAAGAAACATATGAAATATTGGATATACTAGGACGTCCGTGTTTTCAATACGAGCCAGTATAAAACACGGATTCCACGGTCGTGATGAATAGCCAATCCCACACCCCTAGACCCCTACAAGAGCGGCAAGCAACCCTACCAATTCTAGGGTTAGGAGACCCGGACTCGACTCCTCGAGTTGGTCTCCCACTGGACCCCTGAACCCGGTTACTTGTGCTCCCCTCCTTGGGTCTATCCTAATGCGGAAAAGTAAATAATATACAAAGGGTGACAGCTTCCGCAACCTGGAAGTGCCCCAAATAAAAGAATATTACATACTAGTTTTTACATGAATGAAAAAAGAAAAACCGCCGGCTATTCAAACACGACAATCCAATATAACATATCCAGCAACACATAATATCACATGTCATCAACGTATGTAAATATGCGCATCCCAATTGTCATTGACATATAGCAACGAAACCGGCGATATCACATATTACACTTACGGTCACAGAAAAGAAAGTGGAAAACTACAACAATTGGAATCCGCAAGCTCTTTAGACATCACATGCCTAATCAAAATGAAATACTTAGATATCACATGCCTAACAGTTATAAACCCCGCATTTTGGTCTCATTATCGAAAACTCTTTTCAATATCAAGTGAAACTAAACCGCTAGATTTATAACATTCATTCAGTTATCTCATAACTGTTTGTGAATTCCAATTATTGTATCCCATTCCGGATAAATAGAATATATTAAACTTTCCGATCGAACATTCGAACACCCAAGTTTTCCCGAAGCCGTTCAACACATGAAATAGGTTCAAAGACATTCACTTCATGCCTCAGTACCAACGGTCCAGCCGTAGAAGGGTCAAGCCAACGCCTTACATGTGGCACGCCGTACTGCCCCAAACCCGAAGGTTCAAAGGGCAGTTCAAGACGATCACATAATCGAGTTAAGGTTTGTTGTCTTCTAGAGGGACCATCGCGTTACTTGCACTACTCAGAACGTCCTTAAAGCACAGAAAAATCCAACACTTGGAAATTTTCCGGCAGGGGAAAAGTTGGGTATTTATATCCGGTCGAACTTTTTAACATATTCTAAAGTTATCCGGAAAGCCACATAGACAAGATTTGATAATCCGATCGAATCTACGATTCCCAAAGCAACCCCAGAATACTCAACTCTTGAGTCAAATTAAAAATTCCCAGAAAATTCAGCATAATAAAATAGTAATTACTGTGCAAAATGGGAGTGATGATGTCATCATATTGCCGCGGAACCGCCGCAGAAGTCAGGCTTCTGCCGCGGTTCCGCCGCACTCTTTACTGTTCATGGGATAAATTTTGCATCGTAATTCTTAAATTTCCCTGCTGAATTTTTTAAGGATTTTTAATATGGAAAAATCCCAGATTTTAGAAAAAGTCCAGAGAGCACTTGGGTTTTGGGGTTTCGGGTTCGTTCGGGTTTCAAACGTCGTCTAGACTTCGCCTAAGGCTCTAGCTAGGCTCTGATACCACTGTAGGGTTCCTAGGTGTAAGTGCACGGCGGCGCCCCGGCCGTCAATCCGACGGCCAAATGCGGAAGCGGTGATAAACTTTAAATTTTCTTGAACTGGCAAACCGCCGCGCACTAATACCCGGATCGAACCATTAATTAGTCCTAGCTATCTACAAGAAAGGGAAGAGAGATATACCGACAGATCCGAGTCCTCCGGTCTTCTCGTCGTCGTCCCGATCTCCTGCGGAATGTCCCGTCTCCTCCTCGTCGCCGGAAGTGCACCACATCGCCTACTTCTTTTACGGGCTCCCACCTCAATGCCGAGGCAACTCGGGCACGAAGCTGGCTAGTCGACGTGCCCAAGATGTGCTGTAGAATGTAGTATGGATTACTATGTCTCATTTTGGGGTTGTGGAATTACCTTTGGTGGAAGGATTGAACTTGGAGCTTTTGAGATTGATCTTGTGGGATTTTTGCAACAAGAAATGAAGCAAAAACCCACCCCCAAATATTTGGACAGCCCACCCCAATGGTGGCCGGCCATCTATGGAAAAAAATGGGAGAGGAAACAAGTCAAGGGGGGGAGGTGACCATATGAATCATGCAAGAGAGAGAGAGAGGAATGGTTATCATATGGAATAAAATGATCACAAAGAAAAGTCCTCACTCAACAACCATATCACCTCCCATCATCAACAACAAAACCAACACTCAACCAACAACCATGACTAAAACCATGATGATAAAGAAAGTCAAGCAATCATGAGTTTAAGAAAGGTCAAGGGATGGGCTCCATCATGAAACCATCATGATACAAGGAAATATGCAAAGACCACCCTCCACAAATGCCTATTTGCAACAATGCAAATAAGCCCTCCTCCACCAATCTTCGGCCAATGAACGATACAAAGGAAATTGGCCGAAACGGAAAGCAAACTGGCAACTCCAGAAAACTGGTCCCGTAATAAATTACAGGAAAACCCCGATACTGTGCATACACACCCGCATCTGTATTTCGACCGAAATACAAATGCAATGAGACAAAATCTACACTGTACTATACTAGGATCCGGCTTAAACCAAAGCCGGCCAGTAATTTCCGTTCGATCCTGATCGGTGCAATACCGCACGTATCTGATCGAACCCTGCCATATAACCATACGGCCTATAGTACAAACTGTCCGATCCTGATCCGTGCAATACCGCACGTATCTGATCGGACCTTGCCATATCTCCATACGGCCTCTACAACTTTTCGCCCGAAAGCTGAGTAACAGAATGTGGGGGACTCTAAAGACTCATCAACACCTTGGTTGTGGATTTAACCACTAGCACGTTAGAGGTATAAGCCAATACATAACGGGCTACCAGGTATTGACCAAAAGGGACGTCTGTGAGCGAACTCAGCCTGACTCCCTACTGAGCCTGTCAGTGACAATATCCGTACAGTCCGGTCCGTTCGTCTATGAGCATCGCATGGCGGGCCTAGGGGGTTGGTAAAAGTCAGACCCCCAAAAGCGGTACAAGTCGTGTCGGAGTGTAGCCCAGAACACCCTAAGATACTTCTGGAATACCTACCAGTAAATCTCCTTGCCTCGGCCGAGGGCTTCATGTAATGGCTCTCCTAGACACAGCACGACCTCACCCCCAATACCGGGAGAGACGAACCCCTGAAGATACGCTCACTGCCTCCATGTGGCTCGGGACTGTACCCAACTAAAACCTGTTTGCACGACTCCTTTGAGCCGTGGTAGGGTAGTAATCAAAGTACAGTGGGAACTCACACGAGACAAATGACGATCCCCAGGTCGATGAACTAACCTGCACACATGTCACCAGGGAACTGCCATCTGACGTCTGGTATATAACCAACTAGCATGTTCCCGGCAAGTCCTGTCCGGTGTACTCATAACCCAATGAGCACCTGTATACATCTTAGGTGATCCAACAGACACCAGTGGCTTGTGAGACCGGCCACCGCCCCTCGTCGGGGTCTCGACTGTATACACTAGTCTACTTGGAGTATCGATGCCCTGTCTCGAAACTCACACGACTAGGGACCATTTAAGGATATGCTTATAGACCCCAGCTCCCACTTATATGATCGCCCTCATACTGCTGGTGGTCAAGCAAGAATCCTAGGGGCTCTATCAACGTGTAATAGCGACTTGTCAGGTCACTTAAAGCAGTACACGATGATAAAGGTAAACCAGATAGCATACTATCATCTCGAGTAAGACTGTCCTACCGGGATAGGTCCTCCATCAATCATTGCAATCACGTACCTGTGACCTAATAATTGACTCTGAGGGCACTATCTCCAACAATCTCCCACTTGCACTCAAGGCTAATTATTGCGATGTCGCATACTCACAGCCCGTGTGATACCGAACACCCAACTCCTCTACTGGTCAGTCTCACAAAGCTCGTTTACGAAACTATTGCGTTCGAGGAATAGCCTTAGTGAGTGGATCCGCTTTGTTGTCTCTTTCAATGTCTCTCTATATCTCAAGTTCGCGGAGAAACCCATCTCCCGAAATGAGCAATACCTGTCTTAGAATGTGTCTGGATGTCTGATGGGACATAGCTCATAAATGAACTCCAAATCCAAACTTCTAAGACTGTATCGTCAACTGAACTTAATCAGTATCCTGCGCCATGCAACCCTCAGTATTGCCTTGGACCATCTGTCCAAAATACTGGCCTTCGTCAGAAGGAAAACTATAACTCTGACAACCTCCTTGTCGTCCATGTCACCTTGGAAGCCTGGAATGATAACTGTCTCCCGAATGAGGCTGTCGTTATCATATCCCTAGAACATCCACTTATGTTCTATAACTGCTTCCGACTGTTTCTCCAGGATTGGATCAATGTCAACTTATTGCATCTAGTGCAAGAAGAACATCTGGTGTGGTACTTGACATCTCACGATTGACTCAATTGCCTGAGCAAGTGATCTGCCAATCATGCACGTCCCTCTCCCCTTTAGTCTGTAAGACACCTTTGGAGAGGGTGACTCCATCTTCTGCAGGTACACTACCGTGCCAGGAGTCGTCCATCCTAAATACTCTTAGAATGCTGTCAAGTACCCTGATTGGGAAACCACCCAAATCTAGATCTAAAACCATAGATCTAGTAGCCAGAATGTCTGATATAATGTCCAAGTCCCATGTGGAGAAACCACTGTGTGACGACCAAAGTATAACCGACCGTAGTATAGGAGTTTCCTTTCCTACTCTGTGTATGTCATCCAAATACCAGGATATCACACCCTACTACCTTCTCAACAGATCCATCCCCTATTCTGATGAAGTCAAACCTATGACTGTCACGTCAGAAATAGATGATCTATCTCCGCTACATCTGCTTTAGTCTATAAATAGACATAAGCTACCTGTCCACCAATGCTTCCGCTGCTCCCACTGACTACGACAACCCTCTGGCAGAGTCATATAGACGTCCACTTCTAAAACTAGTTTAGAACGACGCTATACTCATCCTCCCGCCGGGTCTCGCAGCCTGGAACAACAGCAATGGTAATTGTGGGTAAACAAGAACTTCCCTGTCACCGTCCTTGAGGCTACCGTAGTACCTCTCGGGTGCCTGAAGTTACCCACCTTATCTGCGGAGTGGCCAATGGAATGTCAATCCAGATTGAATCTTTAGGTTCCTTGTCAAATCTTCAGTAATCGTTCGTGGTTCTGAAATCACCTCCAGTTCTACCATACTCCCACTACTGTTTTCTGAAAAAAAAATCCATTTTTAATAAAACTGTGGAGAGTCTAGAACAATATCGCTATTTTTCATCCAGATGGTAGAAAGTCAACCCTCGTCATAGCCTGGGTCAACCCACAAACAGCCATTACAGAAACGTGCCTTGAGTTGTCCAGTGTCTGGTTTTAATCATAAACCGGACAACTCCCCGTACCTTAACATCGTTAAGATATGAACTGTTCTATATCCAATATAGAACCAGAGGCACTGATTTAATTGAACCAGATTCAAATCATGCAACTATCTCCAGTGCATGTCAACTAAATGGAAGGAGGCGGATCAGCGTTACTCAACTTAGAAATGCTTCCAATTATGAGTAACCTGAAAGAGAAGCAAGATCTCTTTATCATTACTATCAACTGAATACCATACACAAGTATCTACATCTTCGATCTCTTTGAAGAATCCCAATACTTGCTACACCTGGTTCTCTACTCTATTCAAATACCTATAACTTCTCTAAATTCGGACCCTGTGTTTCCATGAAACACCTGTCTAAAAACTAGAGAAGTCATAAGTAAACCGAATATAGTACGAGGACCATCCCCTCTGTCCTGATGGACCCTGGACAACATACAATACTCTGTATAAGTCCCTTGAGTCTGAAAACTCATTCACTGTGTGTCGTAGATTGAAAACTGTACTTATGGTTAAGAAGAATTACACCGCTGTTTAATGCTCCTTACCTAACCATCCACTGATATAAGTAAATGTCGTAGACATAATTTCAGAAAGGTATATCTCACTCTATTAAAATAGACGTACAGATATATCAATTTGAAATTGGTGCATAACAGCGGATATTCAAAACCAAATATTTGCCGACCGGCAAACTACCCAGGTGATTTCCTCAAATATCACCGATTGTAACGAATCCTGATATAATGAGGATGATCACCTAATTCCCAATAACCTACTCCCACTCATCATCTGTAAAACCATACAGATGTGAGAATCATACCTGGTAAATACATACCCTGGAGCAAGTGTCTAATCGGGAAATCAGTTTTCCTTTAACAGTACACAGTGAGACTGAAACATCGAAATGTTTCGATGGGGTATCCTGGTATTCCTAGTAATGCCTCTTCCAGATTCACGACTGTAACCGTATAATTCTTTGCCACCTCTCCAAATCCCTTCATATGTCTTTAGTTTTTACCTTCTGCACACCCTTTTAGGCCAAATGGTTTTCTTCCTTCCCTACCATTCGGCACTAGCCTATGGTTTGGAAGAAGACTATCCAATAAGCATAATGGGTGTACTGTCCTAATCCTAGGAGCACTCGCAATGCGAGAGAAGGTGAGGATAAAAGACAACTGAATAAACCTTATTCCTATTTCTCCTGAACCAGAATCCATCCCCGAACTGGAACAAGTTCCTTTCGAGTTCGTATATAACCATACGATGGAATATCCAATAAATCGTGGATCTTCGTAGTGATACGGAGTGTCCTGGAGAAATACAAAGGTGATGTGGGAGTGGTAACGAAATACCTGTTTTGGTCGTGAATATCAGTTGCAATTTACTTTGCCCTCTTACTAATCCCTTGCTTTGTCTGAACTTAATACCTTCTGTACACCATCGTTAGGCTAATTGGTTTTCTTCATTCCCTACCGGTCGGCACCAGCCTAAGGTTTGGAAGAAGACTATCCAATTTGCGTAATAGGTGTACTATCTCCTAAACCAAGGAGTACTCGCAACCTGAGAGAAGGTAAAAGGAAAAGACAACTGAATAGTCCTATCCGTTTCCTCCAGAACCTTAAACCATCCTCGAATAAATTCCTTCGAGTTCGTATCTAACCATACGATGGTTTTGTCCAATGGAAGTGGACGTTCGTAGTAACACGGGGTGTCCTGGAGAAAAGGGTAAAAGTAGGAGTGGCAATGAGGTTCGCAACTCTGACAATCCAAAAGCCAGTGTTTAAGAAGGTTCGGTCAACTTGGTCACTGAGTCATAGTCTTAGGGTCGAGTCAATGGTCGCTGCCAAAGAGAGAGAGAAAAGAAACACTCAGCGTGCACTCTAACCTAGATCAGAATGGTTACCAATTTATCTAATCTGGAAACCTCCCACTGTTCCTCAAATTCTCCTCCAAACCTGAAAGAAGAATTAGTCGGGGTCACCCGAGGAGTAAACTAACTCATCAGTGGGAATCGGGATCCAACTATCATCGCATGATAACGTGACGGAATCCGCTCACATCATCATACTCCAGAAGGTATGCGCATATCTGGCAAGTTTCAGTTCTTTTGAAACTCCCGATGAGATTTCTGCCCCATGCTCTTATGACCTTGACTTTGGCAAACAAATCATAAGTCATATGTCAAGTTCTACCCGTCATTCTCCAGGTTGTTTTGAATCCACCCGTACATACCCTTGACTTTGGCCAACAAGGCAGTACGACTGTTCAAAACCAACGCATTTATCTATGCTGCATATGAATAACCAACAGCTACCAAACACTGTGCCTTGACTTTGGCCAACAAACACAGCTTGAATACTATTGACTACCCATATGAAACGACGGAGGGCTACGAATGGTTTCTGGCGAAAACCTTTAACGTAATGAACTTGATATCGTTGAAGGAACGGATAGCTTTTTAGAAATATAGTGACGACAACTTCCGCTAAAGAGGTCACTCCCGGTGAAGGGATCTCGGCTCTTTCCCCGTAGAATGGGGTGCAGGATATTCCAACTGAATACCACGGTGCAAAGCAAATGTAATCGGCTATAGTGAAGTTATTTCCCTGACGCAAACTTTTTGTCCAAGGGGTCACTCCCGGTGAAGGGATCTCGGCCCTTGCCTCGTCGACTGAGGAGCAGGATATTCTAAATGAATACCGCGATGCAAAACAAAAGTGAACGTCCTTGCAATAACTGCTTTTTGAAAAGTGTTCCAACAACATCAGATTAGGTTTGTTTTTAACTTGCATTGATCCGAATCAACGCAGTCCCATCAATTGATCACACCAAAAAGAACGAAAATATACTGATGTACGTATATGCCATCCGCATTCGCCACTGGGTCCCGTCATTACCCGTTAGGTTAGCTAACTAACGACAGAGCAGGGACTGGACAAGCGCGGATGCAAAACATATACAACATCTACTAATATATATACCAATATATTATATTCGCTCAAGGCGTGATAAAATGCAACATCACAGAAAATGTACAGCATCACAGAAACAATACAGATATCTGGGATCCCCGGGTTTCACAGAGTCACTACTGAAACCCGACGTTCCCCTGGTCGTGTGGATAGCCTGTGCAATGAGAACCTAGACCCCTACGGGCGCGGCAAGTCACCCGCCAAAACCTGAAGCGAGGCAGCCCCCTTCAGCGCCGTGAATGGACCACCCAGCATTTCACGGAATCCGGTAACTTGGGCACCCCTCCTGGGTCAACCTGTACCCTCTACGAGTGCGGCGAATAGACCGCCAATCCTAGAGTGAAGCCCCCTCCGTCCCAATGCCATGAGATGCGGGCTTGTTGCCCTCTAGAACCCGGCTATCCGTGCACCCCTCCGCGGGGTAAGCCTAGTACAGAAAGTAAAATATACATACAACGGGTACATCGACCGCAACCTGGCCGTGCCCCAAAATAATAATACAATCAGGCAGTGACGGCAGTCCACATGTCGGACGCTCGCCCCGCAATATCAAATGTACATAATACAACAAAACTGTACTAGCATTGCATCCAGGCTATCCCCCACGACCGATCCGCAACATCACAGCAAAAACAGAACATCAACGTGAAAGTCACGTTCGCAAATCCGTCTAACCGGGCAATAGCAGTCAGACAGGAATTACCGATCGAGTGACATTCACGGTCGCAGATATAATGTAAATACTGTGAAATAATGTGTTTAAAATATCCGATCGATCAAAAATTAACAAGTGGGCCCCCAAGCAATACTGTAGCACTCACAGAAATTCTGGGCCCAATATTAATATTCCAAAACCCCAATTTTCACCCCAGAAAGCCTCTGTAAAAAATTTGGTGCAGTGAACCCAATAGTGTGCGGCGGAACCGCGGCCCAAGGGGGTGTTTGGCCTCGGTTCAGCGCTCCTACAGTAGAGACACTTCATCGAATTTTCACAGAACTCTTATATTTTCCAGTACATCACTATTTTACAACCTGAAAAATTTTTGGAGACCAAAAAATTTCAACAGAAAACTGTCGTGAACAAAAATGTAGATTTTGGAATTTTGGTCGATCGGAAATGCAAAACACATTAGACAAAGCTAGACTAAGTTAATGGCGAGGCTCTGATACCACTGTAAGTGCACGGCGGCGCCCCGGCCGTCAATCCGATGGCCAAATGCGGAAGCGGTGATAAACTTTAAATTTTCTTGAACTGGCAAACCGCCGCGCACTAATACCCGGATCGAACCATTAATTAGTCCTAGCTATCTACAAGAATGGGAAGAGAGATATACCGACAGATCCGAGTCCTCCGGTCTTCTCGTCGTCGTCCCGATCTCCTGCGGAATGTCCCGTCTCCTCCTCGTCGCCGGAAGTGCACCACATCGCCTACTTCTTTTACGGGCTCCCACCTCAATGCCGAGGCAACTCGGGCACGAAGCTGGCTAGTCGACGTGCCCAAGATGTGCTGTAGAATGTAGTGTGGATTACTATGTCTCATTTTGGGGTTGTGGAATTGCCTTTAGTGGAGGGATTGAACTTGGAGCTTTTGAGATTGATCTTGTGGGATTTTTGCAACAAGAAATGAAGCAAAAACCCACCCCCAAATATTTGGACAGCCCACCCCAATGGTGGCCGGCCATCTATGGAAAAAAATGGGAGAGGAAACAAGTCAAGGGGGGGAGGTGACCATATGAATCATGCAAGAGAGAGAGAGAGGAATGGTTATCATATAGAATAAAATGATCACAAAGAAAAGTCCTCACTCAACAACCATATCACCTCCCATCATCAACAACAAAACCAACACTCAACCAACAACCATGACTAAAACCATGATGATAAAGAAAGTCAAGCAATCATGAGTTTAAGAAAGGTCAAGGGATGGGCTCCATCATGAAACCATCATGATACAAGGAAATATGCAAAGACCACCCTCCACAAATGCCAATTTGCAACAATGCAAATAAGCCCTCCTCCACCAATCTTCGGCCAATGAACGATACAAAGGAAATTGGCCGAAACGGAAAGCAAACTGGCAACTCCAGAAAACTGGTCCCGTAATAAATTACAGGAAAACCCCGATACTGTGCATACACACCCGCATCTGTATTTCGACCGAAATACAAATGCAATGAGACAAAATCTACTATGTACTATACTAGGATCCAGCTTAAACCAAAGCCGGCCAGTAATTTCCGTTCGATCCTGATCCGTGCAATACCGCACGTATCTGATCGAACCCTGCCATATAACCATATGGCCTGTAGTACAAACTGTCCGATCCTGATCCGTGCAATACCGCACGTATCTGATCGGACTTTGCCATATCTCCATACGGCCTCTACAACTTTTCGCCCGAAAGCTGAGTAACAGAATGTGGGGGACTCTAAAGACTCGTCAACACCTTGGTTGTGGATTTAACCACTAGCACGTTAGAGGTATAAGCCAATACATAACGGGCTACCAGGTATTGACCAAAAGGGACGTCTGTGAGCGAACTCAGCCTGACTCCCTACTGAGCCTGTCAGTGACAATATCCGTACAGTCCGGTCCGTTCGTCTATGAGCATTGCATGGCGGGCCTAGGGGGTTGGTAAAAGTCAGACCCCCAAAAGCGGTACAAGTCGTGTCGGAGTGTAGCCCAGAACACCCTGAGATACTACTGGAATACCTACCAGTAAATCTCCTTGCCTCGGCCGAGGGCTTCGTGTAATGGCTCTCCTAGACACTGCACGACCTCACCCCCAATACCGGGAGAGACGAACCCCTGAAGATACGCTCACTGCCTCCATGTGGCTCGGGACTGTACCCAACTAAAACCTGTTTGCACGACTCCTTTGAGCCATGGTACGGTAGTAATCAAAGTACAGTGGGAACTCACACGAGACAAATGACGATCCCCAGGTCGATGAACTAACCTGCACACATGTCACCAGGGAACTGCCATCTGACGTCTGGTATATGACCAACTAGCATGTTCCCGGCGAGTCCTGTCCGGTGTACTCATAACCCAATGAGCACCTGTATACATCTTAGGTGATCCAACTGACACCAGTGGCTTGTGAGACCGGCCACCGCCCCTCGTCGGGGTCTCGACTGTATACACTAGTCTACTCTGGAGTATCGATGCCTTGTCTCGAAACTCACACGACTAGGGACCATTTAAGGATATGCTTATAGACCCCAGCTCCCACTTATATGATCGCCCTCATACTGCTGGTGGTCAAGCAAGAATCCTAGGGGCTCTATCAACGTGTAATAGCGACTTGTCAGGTCACTTAAAGCAGTACACGATGATAAAGGTAAACCAGATAGCATACTATCATCTCGAGTAAGACTGTCCTACCGGGATAGGTCCTCCATCAATCATTGCAATCACGTACCTGTGACCTAATAATTGACTCTGAGGGCACTATCTCCAACACTAGGCACTCTCAAGAGGTCTCACAAGGCATCAACCATGTCAATTTCAAATTTTACGGTGCCGAGAAACCCTAGACAAGATCGTTGACTAGAAATATAGGCGATATACGAATCTAGTTAACAACTTAACTAAAGATAAGAAGCTACAACCTTTGTAGATCCGGATATCCACTTCCTTGGCACCACGTAGGCGTCTTCTCGCTGTCCATCTCGAATCCCGGACTCAATCGTCGGCTTGATCGGAGAAATGGGCGGACTAGGTCGTCGGCTTCGTGCCGAAGATGATCTACGTCGAGGCATCACAAGTTCAAGCTCCAACTTCACCAAGTTGTGAAACTTGTGAAGAAAACACCCAAAACAACTTGGCAAGAAGTAGAGGATGAAGAAATAGGAGGTGGGTTCACTTTAGAATTGGATTTCTCACACTTTTTCTCAAGTTGCCATTGATGGCATCAAGTTTTTTCTTTTGAAGATGAAGAAGAAGATGAAGCTAGAATATGATAAGTGTTCATTCAAATAGAAAAGAAAAATGAATACTTATCATATACTAACTAGGGTAGAGTGTAGAGAATAGACCATGGTTACTTGGATGAGTTAGGGTTAAGCATGAAGACAAGAATGGTTAAGAAGTCAAAGCTTCATGAAGCTTCAACTCGAAACAAATAAAGCCACCATTCTCATCTTAATCTTATCAAAATCAATGAATAAACAAATAAATGAATAAATGAATAAGCAAAACCCTAATCTCAACTTAACCATGGTTTAATTCTATACACTTAACCAAATGAGCAAGTATCATCAAACATGATACAAACATGTGCACAAAAGTATATCACATATACAACTTGCACATCAAGTGAGAAAATCCATTTAAAGTGAACTAATACAAGCTAATGCAAAGTAATATATCAAATATATAATTATACATTAAATCATTAAATCAACACTTGATTTAACGATCCGGTCATATCGCATATAACCGACTAGTATCCTATGTATCGGCTTATCGAATCAATCCTTGATTCGATATCTAGGTTATATCGAATATAACCAATCGATACATCCATCGCGAGAATGAAATACGGTATCACATACACGCATTATTCTCGGTCCTGCACATATCTCATATGAGCTCCTATTTTGTTTCGCTGGAGCCAGGAAACCTCTGTGTAGGACTCTAAAGACTTGTCAATACGCCGGCAGCAGATGATGATCATATCAAGCACCTACAAGCCGCAAGCGGTCTGCTAAACGTAACGGCCATCCGGGTTTTGAGCGATCAGAAGATCGACGAGCTAGCCCGCTCATACTCCTGTGAATCCAACCAGTAACACTTACCGTACAGTCCGGTCTGTTCGTCTGATATGTCGCATATCAAGTCTAGGGGTGGTATACGTCAGACCCCAATAACCGATAAGTCGTGCCGATGTGAGGCTCATAACGGGTCGAGAAACTACTGGTAACACTTACCAGCAAATCTCTGATCAGCCCTGGCTAGGGACTTCCCTGTTACGGCCAATCGAGCACAGCGCAACATCAACCCCCAATACCGGGAGAGACGAAACCCCTCCTATCGCTCATTGCCTCCATGTGACTCGGGACTGTGCCCAAAGACCACCGTTTTGCACGCCCTCATGGACGTGGTAAGGTGGAGATCAAAGCACAGTGGGAATCACATAAGACTCTATGAAGATCTCGGGTCTACAGACTAACCTGTACAAGTGTCACCTGAGAACTGCCATCTGACGTGAGGTATAATACCATCTGGGAGTTCTCGGTGAGTCCGTCCAGTGTACCCAGTCTCTACTGAGCACCCGTACACCATCTCTGATGTCAAACACCAATGGATATGGGATCATCCATCGCCCATCTCATGGGTCGAGAAGCGTATACGCTAGTCTACACTGGTATATCGATGCCCTGTCTCGATACACCCACGACTAGGGACCTTGAAGGATGTACTTATGGACTACCATGTCCCCACTAGTATGATCTGCTGTAACACCTTAGACTTTGTTTTGTAGCTAATTATATTTTTATATATGGTTTTTACTAAAAAGTTTACCAATTTGGTTATTAAATATTTTATCCTATTTATTGAGTATTTTATTAGATTTTTCCTAGCCTTGCACACACTTGTGCATGTAAACTAGGGTTGTTTTTGGGGTTAAATATGATTGGCAACCATGGTTAACTAACCATTTCTCCCTAATCTAGTTTTAATATTTGTTTAAGTGTCATGGTTGTAATTAGTCATGATTGTTTTAAAAATGAAAATGAATTTTAAATGGAATGTTTATTTGGTTGACTTTAGGAGAGAGAGAGAGGGCATGGGGCATCATGGCCTTTGCCATGCCTCATTTAATGAGGTGAGAGAGAGTGAGAAGGGGGGGTTTGAATTATTTTCCCTCATTACTCTCATTTCCCTCATTGCTCTCATTCCCTCACTCTCAAACACCCTCACTCATTCACTCAGAGCACAACAGCAGCAGCAGGAACAACAACAACAACAACAACAACAACAACAACAAGTGAAGTAGCAGCAGCAGAAGAGGCAACAGCAGCATCAGCATCATTAGCAGCAGCAGCAGCAACAGCAGACATCAGCAGCAGCAGCAAGAGCTCCAGCAACTTGGAGCAGCTCCTCTCACTTCTTCTCCTTCTTCTTAGGGTTCCTTAGGTATATTTTCCGAACCCCATTTCTTGTTTGTGTAGCTTGTGTGTTAATTAGCTCGATTAGTGTTAAATTAGCTAGTTTGGTGCTAGTTTTGGTGAATTGTGAGAAGTGATGGTAAATTGTTGATTGTGTTAGCTACCTTAGTTTATTTTAGTGTTAATAGGGCCACTTCAACAGAGAAATAGCCAGATTTCACTAAAATACCCTAGGTTTTCCATTTCGTGCTAAATTGTCGTTTTTAAGCGATATTTGTGATTTCTGTGATCTGCTTTTGACCCGGTGACTTCAGGTTAAAATTGAGAAGACTGGGACATGATTCCTAGGTTTAGACACCACCACCTAAGCACGACCCCCTAACTCCCAATGCAGGCCGCCAATTAATCCATATTGGCCGCCAATTAAGGCCCAGTAGGGGGCAGGGGTGTTGGGGTTTTGTGTACGACTCTCTTATGTGTTGTCTAGGTCCTTGGCATGTCTAGTTTTGTATTATTTCACCTGCAGGAAAATCTGGGACTATATATCGTTTTTGTGTCCGTTATGTTTGCACGATACGCGCGATACGTGAGTGGGTTCTGTGATCCAGCGTATCGCGGCGTGTCGCGATGGTTTTAGACGCGTACAGACACGTTTCAGCGTATCGTGCACACGCGCGTTTAGTTCACGACGCGAGTTTCTCGTTTTGGTTCGATATCGCGTTTCGCGGGATATTTGGCTTATATGTGATTTCCATGTCTTATTTGCAGGTTTGCAGACAGGGACTACGGACACGGATACAGGGGGAGCAGATGGTAGGATTCACCTAGCGTGAGGCGTAGGTGAGTAGATTTAACATCTACAGGGGAATCGCCCGCATGGCGTTATGCGTCTGGGCTAGGATTCAAATACCTATCGCACATTCTACGTCATTGTTAGAATTGCGCCTTTACTTTATTTCCTTGATATAGTTATACTGTGACTAGCAGCCGTAGGACACTGCACACATTATTGACGGTTCATGTTGCACGAGCACGGATTGTATGCTACACACACACCGTCAATAATTGCCATGTCACACACAACCCCTTATAGATGCTATTGCTTATCACAGATGACATTACCATACCTATATACCTATAGAGTATCGTACCATTAGTGATAGGTACACTTACCCTTTACGATACATCTACAGGTATACCTTACTCATATTTTCTTATACCCAAGAGGGTATACGACATCAGTTCTTATAGGTAGATACCTACATTGCTACACCCGTATGTTACACACATATTCAGTTGCAGTTACATATTTACCTTTACTGATGTTACTTAGCTGTACATTATTGATTTTGCATACATCTGGTCCAGCTATATACTTTTGTTTACCTGCTCGCATTCAGATATATTGCATACATTTATTCCTGGATTTGCGCATTATCTTTTGGATTTTAGATGATGTTTTCTGGATTTGGGAACCGCAGGAGTTCTTGAAATTATGCATACATTGAACAACCCGGTTTCCTTGATGTGATATTTGCGCGTCCACCATGAGTTTTATCGGTGCTGATTATATACTCCATACGAGGTGTGGTTGCCGTATGAGAGTACATGGTGGGGCCCGGTATGGTTCCCCTCGGCAAGAAGATCGATGGGTTTTCCGATTGAGCCTGGAGGCGGGCGAGTACCTACCGGTGATTGGTTGGACCTGGCAGTTGTCCGGAGGATACTGGCCAGAGTCGAGAGATGGATGCGGGATGATCTGTACTGCCGGGACCGAGGGCCGACACCGCAGACGGACCCCGTGGGCCGATCCGGACTGACGGAGCCCGATATACGAGGATTTCTGTGTCGATGCTTGGCACATTGTTTTCATGATATTTCTCTTAAACCCCTTTTGTATATATAACAGGGGATTTAGCCGTTGTTATATATACCCTTACACCAATATTAGTGGAATGGGACGCTAATATATGTGTATTGCCCCCATCATATTTATTTCTGCAAATACATATATACCTTTAGGATGTTAGAAACTTACTCGAGATTCGACTTGGGATATAGGTGATTCATTGAGATTGGACATTGGATATGAAAGAGATTGTGGATTTGTACATTCGAGATATAGGAGAGCTATTCGATATCGTACATTGAGGTGATGTGAGACCTATGTGATGAGAGAGCCCAGTTGGGGGCTGATTTGAGGATTTGGGATTTGAGTGTCTTGATGGATTGTGATCCTACCACGATGTCAGGTTTCTGTGGAAATGACATACTCCACCCTATACCTCACACTTATCTACTTTATGCACAGATTCATATATTGGTAGTACCTGTTAGTGTACCCTTATGATAGTTGCATATCGACTTTCTCATATCTCTATTGCATGGTTATTGCATATTATTGTCATGTTACTATTGCTTCACATATTGATTGTACATGTTAGTGTACTTCCCTTTAATTCAGCATTTGCATGACATGTTATTACTGTAATCGTATATCTTAGATTCATGCTGTACGTGCATTCCTGCGATTACCTGCATATGTTATCTACTATTCACGAGTTGGCAACTCACCCCCGTTGTGCCACAGGTGTTTCAGGTTGTTCCCCAGAGTAGTCGAGGCAGGCTATTCTTCTATCCAGCTTTCCAGCTATCATCTTTCGCTATAGATACCGCATCAGCTCACAGTACTATTTTGCTTAGGTGGGTTTTGGTGGTCATCTGTATTTCATTTTGTATAATCGTTGTATTTTGTACTCTCCATCTACTATTGTATTATTGACTTAGAAACTTGGGGAGGACGTTAGTGTGTATTATTGTGGATTGATTTCTCTTATATATACAGCTTCTTCTTCTCTACTGTCTTTATTTTTGTGTTGTATTCATCTTGACTAGTCTTTACAAAAAGGGGGTGTTGCTAAAATTTTAAAGAAAGAAAGTAGACCTTTTTACAGAATTTGGGTTGCGATTTCAAATGTTTCAAAAACTTATATTATCTTTTTCCGTATTCTCATGGTTTAGATTTCTGGGTTTGGCTTTCTTTTACTACGTGGCGTCTTTAGGCGTTGCGTAGTATTAGGGCCGTCACGGGCCAATTTTGGGTCGTGACAAAGTTGGTATCAAAGCGTTAGGTTTTACCTTTCGGAGCGTAGGATGACCTTAGTATGATGGAGTAGGTAGCTTAACCAGAGTAACGTAGTGTGTGTATGTCTGCAGCATACCCACGATGCGGTACTTCGCATTAAGTGACCTAAGTACAATTTGCTTGAAATTCCTTCCTTGATGATTCATATCCTGAGATTCGATTTCCTTATCCTTATCGAATCTTATCTTATATCTATTTATAGCCTTTCCGCCGATGACTATGGGGACTCAGAGTGATGCAGCGAGGGCCGAGGTCAGAGTTGGCTCGGGTGAGACGAGTACTGACCAGGATGGCACTCTAGTTGCACAGGTGCAGACGGATCAGCCTACGATCTATACTATGGATAGACTTTTGGTAGAGATGCAGGACTTCCGCCAGACGATGAGTTCTTTGGTTGATGTCGTTCGGGAGCTACGACAGGAGGTTGTCACCCCTGTTACTCAGCTGTCCCTTACGATCAGCATGCAGCAGTCCGTCACATACATAGCACCAGTGGTTGCAGCTCCAGTTGATGAGACGCATATTCCAGAGGCTCAGAGAGCTCCAGGACAGTGGAGGACTCGTACCAGCGTACCATTCCAGAGACAGAGGTTTGGTCATCGAGACAGATTTCGTGGCCGCCGCGGGAGTAGCAGAGGCTTAGGACGAGGACAGTCGTTCAGTTCTCATCCCCAGGATGGTCAGCAGTCAGCACGTGGATGTTTCCGATGCGGGAGCCTTCAGCACTTCGTCAGGGATTGTTCCTTAGCACCTCGTCAGAGTCGTATTCAGAGAGGCCGTGGACGAGGAAGATTCGCTCAGAGGGCTCAGTCTACCAGAGGAGTTCATCCAGCTGCGAGTAGAGGGCAGACACAGGAGTTTGCTTCTACTCATTGGGACGCGCAGACGTCCAATGTAGAGTCTTCAGGTATCCTTATTTTGTATGTTCTTTTGATGTATTCGTTTGTGTTTCATGCTAATATCGTAGTTGGGTAGATTAGCCGTAGTGTGTTAACTTCTGTCAGCGATTCTTTTGTTACGCGACACGTATTCAGTTGTGTGCCAATCGGATAGGAGATAGAGATTCGTCCGTCGTTTAGATCCTTCTAGAGAAGTTGGATTTGACGTTCTCCTGGGCACGGACTGATTAACTACGTGCTAGGCGTCTGTGGACTACCGTGAGGAAACAGTCAAGTCTGTTTTTCCGGCAAGTCAGTTCTTGTTGTGCAGGTGGATAGTTGTGCCGCCTCTCACAGCTTGAATTCAGCCTTTTTCGCTCGTCGGCTACTGAGGAGATGTCGTGGATTCTTGGCGTTCATTCGTGATACCGGAGCCACAGTGGGATTGTTGGACCGGGATCCTTTCGTGCGAGAGTTTTCCCGACGTTATTCCGGATGAGCCGGCGAAGCTTGGAGCTTAAGGATCAGCTGCAGAGTTGTGGTTTGGGAAGTTTTGTGTGTCTGAGTGCTTCGCTTTTGGAGGCTCCTATTTTGTTTGTCAAGGAGGAAGACGGCAGTTTAGGGTTGCGTATCGACGGATCGTTAATTGAACCGGCTTACGGTGCAGATAGGTATCCCTTACCTCACATTGACGATTTCTTCGATCAGCTCCAGAGCGCGAGACATTTTTCTAAGTTTGCTTGGAATCAGGTCATCATTATTGCAGGTTCGGAGTGATGGCATTCCGAAGACTGCCTTGTGCGTGCTACGGACTTTATGTGTTTTGTGAGTCGTTGGATTCACTGTTGCCCTAGCAGCATTCGTAGATGTGATGAACCAGATTCTTCAGGCCGTTCCTCGACCAGTTTTTGTTGTGTTATTTACGACATTCTGGTCTATCTAAGGTGTCTTGAGGAACAGAAGCAGCAGTTGAGGATTTGTTATGCAGATACTGGGCGAGCACCAGCAGCTTGCTAAATTCTCGGAGTGTTTCTTCAGGCTTGTTTTGTGTTGACTCCTAGGTCTTGTAGTCACGGGAGACGGTTTCGTATGGTGCCGAGGGAGATCGTGACCGTACAGCTTAGGTCCAGACATGTGTGCCGAGGGAGATCACGAGAGTAGTGCTGCACCGTCGACTGAATTGACCGAGATGGAGGTTTCTGTTCTGTGGACTGAGGTATGTGTACGGAGTTTTCGGCAGTTAGAGATTCGGTTAACAACTGCATCAGTTCTTTCTTGCTTTTGGTTCGGGCGACCTTGTTGTTTAACTGTAATGTTTCTTGAGTGGGCACGAGTGTGTTCTGATGTGACACTACAGAGTCATCGCTTTTGCTTCCCTACATTTGGAGGAAGTACGAGGAGGATATTCCACTCATGATCTGGAGATGGCCGCGGTGGTTTTGCGTGGGAAATTTGGGAACACCCCTTGCTTGAGAGTCGTGTCAGATTTTCCACGGACCACTGGAGCTTAAAGAACATCTTCCTGCAGCGGATTTTGATTGTTGTGATAGTCTCCTGCAGATTTACAGTTCTTGTGTGATCGTTGAGTACAGCTTTAGTTCATCTCTACGGAGGGGACAGCTTGCTCATGTCCGCGCCCGACCACTTCCTTAAATCGTTTTCGTGAGACACTGCCCGCCGATACTCGATCGTCAGTGATACTTGAGCATACTCGGCTGGGTAATGATTCGGAGACTTTGATTTGTGACAATGATGTGCTAAGTTAGGGACGCGTTTGTGTACCTGGTTTCATCGGGTAGAGACGTGAAATCCTAAGGCATGCACATCTGTCAACTCTCTTGATGCATTCAAGTTCCACCAACATTTAACGTGACTTATGAGATGGTTACGGGTGGACAGGATGTAAAGACAAGTTTCAGGTTTCGTTTCAAGGTGTCTGTCTTGTTGTGTGCTTGAGTTGAGCATCTGAGGCCGGCTGGAGAATTGCAATCTTTTACCTTTCCGAAGTAGGAGTGGGAGCAGATCTCCACGAATTTCGTTATGGTTTCTACCCAAATTTAGTCAGGGGGTGACTCCATTCGGATTCTTATCGTCTGGTTATACTCAGTTTGCTCAATTGTTTTGTTAAGTTGTGGGTTTGTGTGATCGTCGTCAGCGGTTGGGGATCGTCACTCGCCATCGTTAGGGTTCTCCTTCGATAGCCGTTATCAGGAGACACTCCAATTGGCCACCCTTAGGCTTAGGGGTTAGGTCATGTCGATCACCAGTCAGTTGTTCTTCTGACTCTGCGTAAGTAGGACTTTGGACCCCAGCTATGTCTAGAGACTTCGGAGATAGTCCAGTTGTGTTAGGTCAGGATGGGAATTGTCCATTTCGAACTGAGGTCTTATGATAACTGTGTTGGTCATAGACTCGAGTTCGCAGGGACAGATCATGTATTCCTATGGACTTTCCGATGAATGACGGTGTTGGATTTTAGGAAGCTTGTCCCAGGATTTTGTTGGAGGTAGTGCCCTCAGAGTCAATTATTGGATCACAGGTACGTGATTGCAATGATTGAGGGAGGACCTATCCCGGTAGGACAGTCTTACTCGAGATGATAGTATGCTATCTGGTTTACCTTTATCATCGTGTACTGCTTTAGGTGACATGACACGTCGCTATTACACGTTGATAGAGCCCCTAGGATTCTTGCTTGACCACCAGCAGTATGAGGGCGATCATATAAGTGGGAGCTGGGGGTCTACAAGCATATCCTTAAAAGGTCCCTAGTCGTGGGAGTTTCGAGACCGGGCATCGATACTCCATTAGTAGACTAGTGTATACAGTCGAGACCCCGACGAGGGGCGGTGGCCGGTCTCACAAGCCACTGGTGTCAGTTGGATCACCTAAGATGTATACAGGTGCTCATTGGGTTATGAGTACACCGGACAGGACTCGCCGGGAACATGCTAGTTGGTCATATACCAGACGTCAGATGGCAGTTCCCTGGTGACATGTGTGCAGGTTAGTTCATCGACCTGGGGATCGTCATTTGTCTCGTGTGAGTTCCCACTGTACTTTGATTACTACCCTACCACGGCTCAAAGGAGTCGTGCAAACAGGTTTTAGTTGGGTACAGTCCCGAGCCACATGGAGGCAGTGAGCGTATCTTCAGGGGTTCGTCTCTCCCGGTATTGGGGGTGAGGTCGTGCTGTGTCTAGGAGAGCCATTACACAAAGTCCTTGGCCAAGGCAAGGAGATTTACTGGTAGGTATTCCAGTAGTATCTCAGGGTGTTCTGGGCTACACTCCGACACGACTTGTACCGCTTTTGGGGGTCTGACTTTTACCAACCCCCTAGGCCCGCCATGCGATACTCATAGACGAACGGACCGGACTGCACGGATATTGTCACTGACAGGCTCAGTAGGGTGTCAGGATGAGTTCGCTTATCGACGTCCCTTTTAGTCAATAGCTGGTGGCCCGTTACGTATTGGCTTATACCTCTGACGGGCTAGTGGTTAAATCCACAGCCATAGTATTGACGAGTCTTTAGAGTCCACCACACTTTCAGTTACTCAGCTTTCGGGCGAAACGCTGTAGAGGCCGTATGGAGATATGGCAAGGTCCGATCAGATACGTGCGGTATTGCACGGATCAGGATCGGACAGTTTTGTACTAGTGGCCGTATAGTTATATGGCAGGGTTTGATCTGATACGTGCGGTATTGCACGGATCAGGATCGAACGGATTTAACTAGCCGGCTTTGGCTTGAGCTGGTCTTAGTTTAGTACAGTGTAGATTTTGTCTCATTGCATTTGTATCCGGACGGAATACAGATGCGGGTGTGTATGCACAGTATCGGGGTTTTCCTGTAATTTATTACGGGACCAGTTTTCTGGAGTTGCCAGTTTGCATTCCGTTCCGGCCGGTTTTCCTTTGTTCTTTCCCGGCCGGACTTTTTCGATGGAGGGGGTTATTTGCAGTTTTGCAAATAACAATTTGTGGGGGGGTTTCTTGCAATTGTATTGATTATGATGGCTTTCATATCTTGCACCATTGACTTGCTTTTTATTGTGATTGAAAGGGTATGGGTTGAATAGTAGTTTAAGCATGGTGTATGTTTCTTTGACCTTGGATATGGTCACCTTTCTTATGCTCCTACACTCACCTCCCTTTGTATTATGTGTTGATTCCTCCACCATTCTCATTCTCACAAGAAGAGAGTTTTATTCATGGTTGAGAAAAAGAAAGAGTGAAAGAAAAGAGAAGAAGAGGGTTTCATCTTCATCCTTGAGAGTGTTTCATTTTCTTGATCTCATTTCATGATAAGAAAAATGCAAGCACCATTTTTCTTGTCCTGTATCCTCCATCATCCTCAAATGGCAACAAACCCCAAAAGAGACACTACACTAGATAACCTACAGCATATCTTGAGCATGTCGAGTTGCCGGCTTCATGCTCGAGTTGCCTCGGTATTGAGGTGGGAGCCCGTAAAAGATACAGGCGATGTGGTGCCCTTTCCGACGAGGAGGAGACAGACGGAGATCCCGCGAGGAGATTGGAGTGGAGATGAAGACCGGAGGACTCGGATCAGTCGGTACATCTCTAACCCGTATTCTAGTTAGCTTAGACTTGTTAATGGTTACGATCCGGAGTTTAGTGCGCGGTGGTGCCGGTTTGCAAAGTCCGCAAAATTTAAGTTATTCACCGCTTCCGCATTCCGGCGTCGGATTGACGGCCGGGGCGCCGCCGTGCACTTACAGTGGTATCAGAGCCTCGCCATTAACTTAGTCTAGCTTTGTGTAATGTGTTTTTCAGTTCCGATCGATCGAAATGTCCAAAAACCCGTATTTGCCCACGACAGTTTCTGTTGAAAATTTTTGGTCTCGAAAAATTTTTCAGGTTGTAAAATATTGATGTACTGGAAAATCTAAGAGTTCTGTAAAAATTTGACGAAGTAACTCCACAGTTGGAGCGCGGAACCGCCGCGAAAACCCCCTTTGTGCGGCCCTTCCGCCGCGCACTATTCACATCACTTCACCATTTTTTTACAGAGGCCTTCTGGGCTTAAAATATGGGCTTTGGAATATTAAAGTTGGGCCAATTGTTTCTGTGAGTGCTACAGTTTTCTTTGGGGCCCACTTGTTAATTGTTTGATCAATCGGAAATTTTTTAAACACATTTTTCACAGTATTTACATTATTTCTGCGACCGTGAATGTCACTCGATCGGTAAATCCGGTCTAACTGCTATAGCCCGGTTAGACGGATTTGCGAACGTGACTTTCACGTTGATGTTCTATGTATTTGCTGTGATGTTGCGGATCGGTCGTGGGGGATAGCCTGGATGCAATGCTAGTACAGTTTTGTTGTATTATGTACATTTGATATTGCGGGGCGAGCGTCCGACATGTGGAATGCCGTCACTGCCTGATTGTATTATTCTTTTGGGGCACGACCTGGTTGCGGTCGATGTACCCGGTGTATGTATATTTTACTTTTTGTACTAGGATTACCCCGCGGAGGGGTGCACGGATAGCCGGGTTCTAGAGGGCAGCAAGCCCGCATCTCATGGCATTGGGACGGAGGGGGCTTCACTCTAGGATTGGCAGGCTATTCGCCGCACTCGTAGGGGGTACAGGTTTGACCCAGGAGGGGTGCCCAAGTTGCCGGATTCCGTGAAGTGCTGGGTGGTCCATTCACGGCGCTGAAGGGGGCTGCCTCGCTTCAGGTTTTGGCGGGTGACTTGCCGCGCCCGTAGGGGTCTAGGATTTCATTGCACAGGCTATCCACACGACCAGGGGAACGTCGGGTTTCAGCAGTGGCTCTGTGAAACCCGGGGATCCCAGATATCTGTATTGTTTCTGTGATGCTATTCGTATCTGTGATGTTGCATTCTATTCACGCCTTGAGCGAAATACTATATATTGGTATATATATTAGTAGATGTTGTATATGTTTTTCATCCGCGCTAGTCCAGTCCCCGCTCTGTCGTTAGTAAACTAACCTAACGGGTAATGACGGGACCCAGTGGCGAATGCGGATGGCATATACGTACATCAGTATATTTTCGTTCTTTGTGGTGTGATCAATTGATGGGACTGCATTGATTCGAATCAATGCAAAGTTAAAAACAAACCTAATCTGATGTTGTTGGAACACTTTTCAAAAAGCTGTTATTGCAAGGACGTTCACTTTTGTTTTGCATCGCGGTATTCATTGGAATATCCTGCTCCTCAGTCGACGAGGCAAGGGCCGAGATCCCTTCATCGGGAGTGACCCCTTGGACAAAAAGTTTGCGTCAGGGCATTAACTTCACTATAGCCGATTACTTTTGCTTTGCACCGTGGTATTCAGTTGGAATATCCTGCACCCCATTCTACGGGGAAAGAGCCGAGATCCCTTCACCGGGAGTGACCTCTTTAGCGAAAGTTGTCGTCACTATATTTCTAAAAAGCTATCCGTTCCTTCAACGATATCAAGTTCATTACGTTAAAGGTTTTCGCCAGAAACCATTCGTAGCCCTCCATCATTTCAGTTAAATATTCGGTAGTATTCAAGCTATGTATTTTGACCTCACGCCAAGGCATAGTGTTTGGTAGCTGCCGGGTATTTATCTGTTGCATAGATAGATGCGTTGGTTTGGGACAGTCGTACTACTATTTTGGCCTACGTCAAGGGTATGTACGGGTGGATTCAAATTAACCTGGATAATGATGGGCAGAACTTGACATGTGACTTATGATATTTTGACCTCACGCCAAGGTCATAAGAGCATGGGGCAGAAATCACATCGGGAGTTTCAAAAGAACTGAAACTTGCCAGATATGCGCATACCTTCTGGAGTGTGATACCGTGAGCGGATTCCGTCACGTTATCATGCGATGAGAGTTGGATCCCGATTCCCACTGATGAGTTGGTTTACTCCTCGGGTGACCCCGACTAATTCTTCTTTCTGGTTTGGAGGAGAATTTGAGGTACAGTGGGAGGATTCCAGATTAGATAAATTGGTAACCATTCTGATCTAGGTTAGAGTGCACGCTGAGTGTTTCTTTTCTCTCTCTCTCTGGCAGCGACCATTTGACCCGACCCTAAGACTTTGACTCAGTGACCAAATTAACCGAACCTTCTTAAACACCGGCTTTTGGATTGTCAGAGTTGCAGACCTCATTGCCACTCCTACTTTTACCCTTTTCTCCAGGACACCCCGTATTACTACGAACGTCCACTTCCATTGGACAAAACCATCGTATGGTTAGATACGAACTCGAAGGGATTCGAGGATGGTTTCCGGTTCTGGAGAAAACGGATAGGACTATTCAGTTGTCTTTTCCTTTTACCCTCTCTCAGGTTACGAGTACTCCTTGGTTTAGGGGTAGTACACCTATTACGCAAATTGGATTATCTTCTTCCAAACCTTAGGCTGGTGCCGACCGGTAGGGAATGAAGAAAACCAATTAGCATAACGATGGTGTGCAGAAGGTATTAAGTTCAGACAAAGCAAGGGATTAGTAAGAGGGCAAAGTAAATTGCAACAGGTATTCACGACCAAACCAAATATTTCGTTACCACTCCCACATCACCTTTGTATTTCTCCAGGACACTCCGTATCACTACGAAGATCCACAGTTTATTTGGATAATCCATCGTATGGTTATATACGAACTCGAAAGGAACTTGTTCCAGTTCGGGGATGGATCATGGTTCAGGAGAAATAGGAATAAAGTACATTCAGGTGTCTTTTATCTTCACCTTCTCTCGCATTGCGAGTGTTCCTAGGATTGGGACAGTACACCCATTATGCTTATTGGATAGTCTTCTTCCAAACCATAGGCTGGTGCCGAACGGTAAGGAAGGAAGAAAACCATTTGGCCTAAAAGGGTGTGCAGAAGGTAAAGACTAAAGACATATGAAGGGATTTGTAGAGGTGGCAAAGAACTATACGGTTACAGTCGTGAATCTGGAAGAGGCATTACTAGGAATACCAGGATACCCCAACGGAACATTTCAATGTTTCAGTTTCACTGTGTAAAGTTAAAGAAAAACTGATTTCCCGATTAGATACTTACTCCAGGGTATGTATTTACCAGGTACGATTCTCACGTCTGTATGGTTTTACAGATGATGAGTGGGAGTAAGTTATTGGGAATTGGGTGATCATCCTCATTGTATCGGGATTCGTTGTAATCGGTGATATTTGAGGAAATCACCTGGGTTGTTTGCCGGTCGGCAAATATTTGGTTTTGAATATCCGCTGTTATGCACCAATTTCAAATTGATATATCTGTACGTCTATTTTCATAGAGTGAGATATACCTTTCTGAAATTATGTCTACGACATTTACCTATATCAGTGGATGGTTAGGTAAGGAGCATTAAACAGCGGTGTAATTCTTCTTAACCATAAGTACAGTTTTCGACCTACGACACACAGTGAATGAGTTATCAGACTCAAGGGACTTATACAGAGTATTGTATGTTGTCCAGGGTCCATCAGGACAGAGGGGATGGTCCTCGTACTATATTCGGTTTACTTATGACTTCTGTAGTTTTTAGACAAGTGTTTCGTGGAAACACAGGATCTAAGTTTTGAGGAGTTATAGGTATTTGAATAGAGTAGAGAACCAGGTATAGCAAGTATCGGGATTCTTCAAAGAGATCGAAGATGTAGATACTTGTGTGTGGTATTCAGTTGATAGTAATGATAAAGAGATCTTGCTTCTCTTTCAGGTTACTCATAATTGGAAGTATTCCTATGTTGAGTAACGCTGATCGGCCTCCTTCCATTTAGTTGACATGCACTGGAGACAGCTGCATGATTTGAATCTGGTTCAATTAAATCAGTGCCTCTGTTTCTATATTGGATATAGAACAGTTCATATCTTAACGATGTTAAGGTACGGGGAGTTGTCCGGTTCATGATTAAAACCAGACACTGGACAACTCAAGGCACGTTTCTGTAATGGCTGTTTGTGGGTTGACCCAGGCTATGACGAGGGTTGATTTTCTACCATCTGGATGAACAATAGCGATATTGTTCTAGACTCGCCACAGTTTTATTAAAAATGGATTTTTTCAGAAAACAGTAGTGGGAGTATGGTAGAACTGGAAGTGATTCCAGAACCACAAACGATTACTGAAGATTTGATAAGGAACCTAAAGATTCAATCCGGTTTGACATTCCATTGGCCACTCCGCAGATTAGGTGGGTAACTTCAGGCACCCGAGAGGCACTACGGTAGCCTCAAGGACGGTGACAGGGAAGTTCTTGTTTACCCACAATTACCATTGCTGTTGTTCTAGGCTGCGAGACCCGGCGGGAGGATGAGTATAGCATCGTTCTAAACTAGTTTTAGAAGTGTACGTCTATATGACTCCGCCAGAGGGTTGTCGTAGTCAGTGGGAGCAGCGGAAGCATTGGTGGACCGGTTGCTTATGTCTATTTATAGACTAGAGCAGATGTAGCGGAGATAGATCATCTATTTCTGACGTGACAGTCATGGGTTTGACTTCATCAGAATAGGGGATGGATCTGTTGAGAAGGTAGTAGGGTGTGATGTCCTGGTATCTGGATGACATACACAGAATAGGAAAAGAAACTCCTATACTACAATCGGTTGTACTTTGGTCGTCACACAGTTGTTTCTCCACATAGGAATTGGGTATTATATCAGACATACTGGTTACTAGATCTATGGTTTTAGATCTAGATTTGGGTGGTTTCCCAATCAGGGTACTTGACAGCATTCTAAGAGTATTTAGGATGGACGACTCCTGGCACGGTAGTGTACCTGCAGGTAATGGAGTCACCCTCTCTAAAGGTGTCTTACAGACTAAAGGGGAGAGGGACGTGCATGATTGGCAGATCACTTGCTTAGGCAATTGAGTCAATCATGAGATGTCAAGTACCACACCAGATGTTGTTCTTGCACTAGATGCAATAAGTTGACATTAATCCAATCCTGGAGAAACAGTCGGAAGCAGTTTTAGAACATAAGTGCATGTTCTAGAGATATGATAACGACAGCCTCATTCAGGAGACAGTTATCATTCCAGGCTTCCAAGGTGACATGGACGACAAGGAGGTTGTCAGAGTTATAGTTTTCCCTCTGACGAGGGGCAGTATTTTGGACAGGTGATCCAAGGCAGTACTGAGGGAGGCATGGCGCAGGATACTGATTAAGTTCAGTTAACGATACAGTCTAAGAAGTTTGGATTTGGAGTTCATTTATGAGCTAGGTCCCATCAGACATCCAGACATATTCTAAGACTGATTTTGCTCATTTCGGGGGATGGCTTTCTCCGCGAACTTGAGATATAGAGAGACATGGAAAGAAACAACTAAGCGGATCCACTCACTGAGGCTATTCCTCGAACGCAATAGTTCCGCAAACGAGCTTTGTGAGACTGACTAGTAGAGGAGTTGGGTGTTCGGTATCACACGGGCTGTGAGTATGCGACATCGCAATAATTAGCCTTGAGTGCAAGTGGGAGATTGTTGGAGGTAGTGCCCTCAGAGTCAATTATTGGATCACAGGTACGTGATTGCAATGATTGAGGGAGGACCTATCCCGGTAGGACAGTCTTACTCGAGATGATAGTATGCTATCTGGTTTACCTTTATCATCGTGTACTGCTTTAGGTGACATGACACGTCGCTATTACACGTTGATAGAGCCCCTAGGATTCTTGCTTGACCACCAGCAGTATGAGGGCGATCATATAAGTGGGAGCTGGGGGTCTACAAGCATATCCTTAAAAGGTCCCTAGTCGTGGGAGTTTCGAGACCGGGCATCGATACTCCATTAGTAGACTAGTGTATACAGTCGAGACCCCGACGAGGGGCGGTGGCCGGTCTCACAAGCCACTGGTGTCAGTTGGATCACCTAAGATGTATACAGGTGCTCATTGGGTTATGAGTACACCGGACAGGACTCGCCGGGAACATGCTAGTTGGTCATATACCAGACGTCAGATGGCAGTTCCCTGGTGACATGTGTGCAGGTTAGTTCATCGACCTGGGGATCGTCATTTGTCTCGTGTGAGTTCCCACTGTACTTTGATTACTACCCTACCACGGCTCAAAGGAGTCGTGCAAACAGGTTTTAGTTGGGTACAGTCCCGAGCCACATGGAGGCAGTGAGCGTATCTTCAGGGGTTCGTCTCTCCCGGTATTGGGGGTGAGGTCGTGCTGTGTCTAGGAGAGCCATTACACAAAGTCCTTGGCCAAGGCAAGGAGATTTACTGGTAGGTATTCCAGTAGTATCTCAGGGTGTTCTGGGCTACACTCCGACACGACTTGTACCGCTTTTGGGGGTCTGACTTTTACCAACCCCCTAGGCCCGCCATGCGATACTCATAGACGAACGGACCGGACTGCACGGATATTGTCACTGACAGGCTCAGTAGGGTGTCAGGATGAGTTCGCTTATCGACGTCCCTTTTAGTCAATAGCTGGTGGCCCGTTACGTATTGGCTTATACCTCTGACGGGCTAGTGGTTAAATCCACAGCCATAGTATTGACGAGTCTTTAGAGTCCACCACACTTTCAGTTACTCAGCTTTCGGGCGAAACGCTGTAAAGGCCGTATGGAGATATGGCAAGGTCCGATCAGATACGTGCGGTATTGCACGGATCAGGATCGGACAGTTTTGTACTAGTGGCCGTATAGTTATATGGCAGGGTTTGATCTGATACGTGCGGTATTGCATGGATCAGGATCGAACGGATTTAACTAGCCGGCTTTGGCTTGAGCTGGTCTTAGTTTAGTACAGTGTAGATTTTGTCTCATTGCATTTGTATCCGGACGGAATACAGATGCGGGTGTGTATGCACAGTATCGGGGTTTTCCTGTAATTTATTACGGGACCAGTTTTCTGGAGTTGCCAGTTTGCATTCCGTTCCGGCCGGTTTTCCTTTGTTCTTTCCCGGCCGGACTTTTTCGATGGAGGGGGTTATTTGCAGTTTTGCAAATAACAATTTGTGGGGGGGTTTCTTGCAATTGTATTGATTATGATGGCTTTCATATCTTGCACCATTGACTTGCTTTTTATTGTGATTGAAAGGGTATGGGTTGAATAGTAGTTTAAGCATGGTGTATGTTTCTTTGACCTTGGATATGGTCACCTTTCTTATGCTCCTACACTCACCTCCCTTTGTATTATGTGTTGATTCCTCCACCATTCTCATTCTCACAAGAAGAGAGTTTTATTCATGGTTGAGAAAAAGAAAGAGTGAAAGAAAAGAGAAGAAGAGGGTTTCATCTTCATCCTTGAGAGTGTTTCATTTTCTTGATCTCATTTCATGATAAGAAAAATGCAAGCACCATTTTTCTTGTCTTGTATCCTCCATCATCCTCAAATGGCAACAAACCCCAAAAGAGACACTACACTAGATAACCTACAGCATATCTTGAGCATGTCGAGTTGCCGGCTTCATGCTCGAGTTGCCTCGGTATTGAGGTGGGAGCCCGTAAAAGATACAGGCGATGTGGTGCCCTTTCCGACGAGGAGGAGACAGACGGAGATCCCGCGAGGAGATTGGAGTGGAGATGAAGACCGGAGGACTCGGATCAGTCGGTACATCTCTAACCCGTATTCTAGTTAGCTTAGACTTGTTAATGGTTACGATCCGGAGTTTAGTGCGCGGTGGTGCCGGTTTGCAAAGTCCGCAAAATTTAAGTTATTCACCGCTTCCGCATTCCGGCGTCGGATTGACGGCCGGGGCGCCGCCGTGCACTTACAGATTTAGGTCCTTTTAAGATCCTATAAGCGAGTTAGTTTCGTTGCCTTTAATTTGGCACTTCCGCCCAGATTATTGGATTTTCACCCCGTATTCCTTGTGATGATACTCTACAACTACCTTCTTGACCTTTCTCACATGTTTTGGCACCAGACCATTTAGCGTGACGCGATCTTTCGTTCACCAGCAGCCAATAGTGTTAATGGCTCGGCAGGTGGAGGAATATCGGTCAAGGGTCTTGCCATCTGTGAAGGGTTTTCTTGGACGTAGCCGTATAGTGAGATAATCATTTGGAGGCTGCGAGCGAGATTTGGGAGTTGTAATCTTCCCTTTGAAGGTACGCGTATCAGTATGTTTTCAAATTCGGGGACGAATTTCTTTTAAGGGGGGGAGATTGTAACACCTTAGACTTTGTTTTGTAGCTAATTATATTTTTATATATGGTTTTTACTAAAAAGTTTACCAATTTGGTTTTTAAATATTTTATCCTATTTATTGAGTATTTTATTAGATTTTTCCTAGCTTTGCACACACTTGTGCATGTAAACTAGGGTTGTTTTTGGGGTTAAACATGATTGGCAACCATGGTTAACTAACCATTTCTCCCTAATCTAGTTTTAATATTTGTTTAAGTGTCATGGTTGTAATTAGTCATGATTGCTTTAAAAATGAAAATGAATTTTAAATGGAATGTTTATTTGGTTGACTTTAGGAGAGAGAGAGAGGGCATGGGGCATCATGGCCTTTGCCATGCCTCATTTAATGAGGTGAGAGAGAGTGAGAAGGGGGGGGGTTTGAATTATTTTCCCTCATTACTCTCATTTCCCTCATTGCTCTCATTCCCTCACTCTCTGTAACGCCTTGAAAAGTCGTTTTGGTGTTTTCCTGAAAATCGGTGAAAATTCGGTATTTTTCCGAAAACCGTCCTTTTTGTTATTTTGCAGTTTAGGACTAATTATACCTAATTTGGATAGGTAATTGCTAGTTTTTAGTAGCAAATGATTTAATTTTGAAATTCTGGCCGTTTAAAAATTTTCCCTAATTTTTCAATTTTTAATATTATTTTAAGCCGGTAAGAAAATACATTAAATTAGCGATAAATACAAATTTTTCTGGGCTAATTTTAATCTTTAAAATTATGTTAATTAAAATCTAGTTGTAACATAAATTTTTAGTATTTTATTTTGATTTTTAACTAATTTTTATTTTAGAAAACGAAATTTATTGAATTTAAGCTTAAACTTGCAATTTTGGACTTGAAGGGGGTCTTTTTGCATAAAATTTTTTGTGCACTCTCTCACTCTCATTCCTCACCCCTAGGCCGGCTCCACCATCAGCAACTGAAGAAAATTTCCTTGCCTCTTTTGACTTTAAGGCATGTGAGGAAATGGTGTGTTTTAAAAAGGTTTTAAAAAGGGGTTAAATTGAAAGTTTGTGTACATTATTTGAGAGGGTTGACTTAGGAATTTTCTCACGACACCCACCCCCATCCCTCAGCTCTCCCCTGGCCGAAAATCTGCAGGAAATTCCCCCCCCCCCATTTCCTCTTCTCTTTCTCTCTCAAATTTCATCAAAATATTGCTCCAAAAATCAAAATTTAATCCCACAACTTAATTCCCATTCCTTATTCCTTTCACCTTGGGTTTTATAACTTGGGTCTTGGTGCTATGAAGCCATCATTGAGGCAAATTTCTTCTTGCTAGATCCATAGATTTGAGGTATAAATTCTACTCTTTTAAGTTAATATGGTTAGAATTCTTTAATTTAGTTGTTTTAGTGTTAATTTAGTGCTATTTTCATTCTAGTTTTGTTTAAAGTTAATGGTTGAGTTAACTAGGGTTTCTTGAAACCATGTTTTAGTTAATTAAATATTTTTAATTAACCTAGTTGTTTACTTAACCAATCTATATGGTTGCTTTGCTTAAGTGGCTTGATGTTATGCTAATCTAAGTTAACTTGTGCGAAATTTTCATTGTTGTTGCTAATTACCAAAAATCAAGAGAAAGGTTTGTGTTGGAATTATGGTTTGATGCATAGTTAATGGTTTAAAATTAGTGTAATGGCTAGCTAGTGGGTTAGTTTGGATTGCTGTGTTGGATTGTGTTAACTTTATCGCTAATTTTCGATGTTTGCACTAAATTTGCAAACTTCTAGCTTACTAGGTTTTTATTTTATTATTGTGGCGAATTAATTGCGATATCTAGATTATATTGTTGGCATATCCTATTACATTTAGGATGCGTGAGTGCGGATTTTTGGAGTAATCGGGTTTTAGTTTTGCCGGGCGACCAAATCGGCGATTTTTGCAGTTTTTGCGATTTTCGCGTGTGTTCCGCGCACCTTGTGCACGTTGTACCTAGCTTGTGAACGTTAGTATTTTCGTTTGGGTTTTGCGTCGTTCTTGATATGTAACCTTATGTTTGGTATTGATGTAAATTCCAGGTTCGGTCGCGGAGACGTCAGACGCGGCACGAAAGGGGAAAGCGGTGATTGGACGTGACTAGCTAGGGATTCCGGTGAGTAGATGTAACATCAACGGGGGACTATCGTTGGATGGAGAAAGTCGCCCGATAGTTTTAGTACCTTAAAAAGATTCTTAGTAATGTTAGTAATTAGGGGTGTAATACTTGTATGATTATTTGCTACATTCATGCCCTATATTGACATACATATACGAAACCATTTTATAGGACACCTGCACCATTGCCAGGGTTTTTATATGCAGCACGAGCACTATTCATGCTTACACACACACCCTGGTAATTGCCATGCCACCATACTAGATAACCTTTAAATTGAAACCTTTTTCTATAATTGATACTTAAACTCGCGCTATTGCTTTAATTTCTTAAAATGAAATCGTAGGATTGCTATTCATGTGCATGTGCTTCATCATATTATTTGTTCATGCTTAATCTATTAATCACACATCGCAACTTGATTATTGATACCATATGCATTCATTATCATTGACATATGCACTTATGAGGATTTCTTGAGATTTTATGATATTTCTGGATTTCGGGGGAAAGCCGCAAAATTTCTGAACTTATTATATTTTTAAAAATATGTAAATTGCGGTTTTCTAGTGATGTAAATGTCGTCCACCATGAGTTTGCTGTGGTTTTCGAGATCCGTGTCGAGGAGTGGAGGAACCGTCACGGGTACATGGTGGGCCCGGTATGGTACCCCGGGGCAAGATGAATGTGGTGTTGACGTTGAGCCTGGCAGAGGACGGATTACCTACCGGTGACTGTTTGGCACGGCGGATATCCAGAGGATACCGACCGTGGCCGCGAGATGGTGAGAATTTGATATTGAGCTGGGTCAGCCGGATGGCTGAGGCCAGAGATACTATGACATGGATATATGAGATTTGTGATAGTTTTGAGGTGTCGTTGCTGGACACAGGTTCTGGTTGATTCTATTGGTATTGTGCTGGTATTTCAAAAGAGATTCTTAAAGGGAAAAACATGATTTCTTTTACTTACACATTCAGATCACGAGTTGATTCGCATTGCATTCATACCTGCTAGTATATTCATATTGCATACATACTTGCCATTATGTCCTGCCTTACCTGTATTTAGATGCTAGGATGCTTGTGTGCATGCATACGATAGCCTGTGTAGATGTTATTTATTTCTCACGAGTTGGCAACTCACCCCCGTTGTGCCATAGCCTTTTGCAGGTCCGCTCCGTCAGTACAGTAGCGGCGGGCGCTCTTGTTTCTTTTGCCTGGACTCGAGGTTTTGCTCTTAGGTGGGTTATATCATTATTTTTGTACCACCTTGTATATTCTTGTATCTAGTGTACTCCATCTACTGTATCTACCAGTATTATTGTATATTGACCTAGAGATGAGACTGTGAGGTTTGTGGACTTTTATGCTGTATTTTGGGGTCGAGCTCACTTGAGTCGACATGCTGTTTTTCCTATGCTTCATTATGATTATTTCGCATGTTATTGCTTTATATTGCGTGGGATTTGTGACCGCCTTGTGGCGAAGAGCTAGCTCCCGCCTGGGGATGCCTTATTTGTTGGATTCATATATATTCTTGTTGTACCCATTTTGGGGGCCAGTATTTTCAAAGGAGACTCTGCCAAAATTTTCGGAAAAATTGATATTGTTTTTAAAAAGGGTTTTATATGACTTATTTGATAAACTCGCTTTCAATTGATTGGGTTTTCTTCACTCTTCTGCTTTTTTGGTTTTGGTTCTGGGCTTTGGCTTACTTATTTTACGGACGTCTTGAGACGCTTCATAAACTTAAGTGCCAGTCACGTCCGTACCCTGTGGGTCGTGACACTCTCAAACACCCTCACTCATTCACTCAGAGCACAGCAGAAGCAGCAGGAACAACAACAACAACAACAAGTGAAGTAGCAGCAGGCAACAGCAGCATCAGCATCATTAGCAGCAGCAGCAGCAAGAGCTCCAGCAACTTGGAGCAGCTCCGCTCACTTCTTCTCCTGCTTCTTAGGGTTCCTTGGGTATATTTTCCGAACCCCATTTCTTGTTTGTGTAGCTTGTGTGTTAATTAGCTCGATTAGTGTTAAATTAGCTAGTTTGGTGCTAGTTTTGGTGAATTGTGATAAGTGATGGTAAATTGTTGATTGTGTTAGCTATCTTAGTTTATTTTAGTGTTAATAGGGCCACTTCAACTGAGAAATAGCCAGATTTCACTAAAATACCCTAGGTTTTCCATTTCGTGCTAAATTGTCGTTTTTAAGCGATATTTGTGATTTCTGTGATCTGCTTTTGACCCGGTGACTTCAGGTTAAAATTGAGAAGACTGGGACATGATTCCTAGGTTTAGACACCACCACCTAAGCACGACCCCCTAACTCCCAATGCAGGCCGCCAATTAATCCATATTGGCCGCCAATTGCGGCCCAGAAGGGGGCAGGGGTGTTGGGGTTTTGTGTACGACTCTCTTATGTGTTGTCTAGGTCCTTGGCATGTCTAGTTTTGTATTATTTCACCTGCAGGAAAATCTGGGACTATATATCGTTTTTGTGTCCGTTATGTTTGCGCGATACGCGCGATACGTGAGTGGGTTCTGTGATCCAGCGTATCGCGGCGTGTCGCGATGGTTTTAGACGCGTACACACACGTTTCAGCGTATCGTGCACACGCGCGTTTAGTTCGCGACGCGAGTTTCTTGTTTTGGTTCGATATCGCGTTTCGCGGGATATTTGGCTTATATGTGATTTCCATGTCTTATTTGCAGGTTTGCAGACAAGGACTACGGACACGGCTACAGGGGGAGCAGATGGTAGGATTCACCTAGCGTGAGGCGTAGGTGAGTAGATTTAACATCTACAGGGGAATCGCCCGCATGGCGTTATGCGTCTGGGCTAGGATTCAAATACCTATCGCACATTCTTCGTCATTGTTAGAATTGCGCCTTTACTTTATTTCCTTGATATAGTTATACTGTGACTAGCAGCCGTAGGACACTGCACACATTATTGATGGTTCATGTTGTACGAGCACGGATTGTATGCTACACACACACCGTCAATAATTGCCATGTCACACACAACCCCTTATAGATGCTATTGCTTATCACAGATGACATTACCATACCTATATATCTATAGAGTATCGTACCATTAGTGATAGGTACACTTACCCTTTACGATACATCTACAGGTATACCTTACTCATATTTTCTTATACCCAAGGGGGTATACGACATCAGTTCTTATAGGTAGATACCTACATTGCTACACCTGTATGTTACACACATATTCAGTTGCAGTTACATATTTACCTTTACTGATGTTACTTAGCTGTACTTTATTGATTTTGCATACATCTGGTCCAGCTATATACTTTTGTTTACCTGCTCGCATTCAGATATATTGCATACATTTATTCCTGGATTTGCGCATTATCATTTGGATTTTAGATGATGTTTTCTGGATTTGGGAACCGCGGGAGTTCATGAAATTATGCATACATTGAACAACCCGGTTTCCTTGATGTGATATTTGCGCGTCCACCATGAGTTTTATCGGTGCTGATTATATACTCCATACGAGGTGTGGTTGCCGTATGAGAGTACATGGTGGGGCCCGGTATGGTTCCCCTCGGTAAGAAGATCGATGGGTTTGCCGATTGAGCCTGGAGGCGGGCGAGTACCTACCGGTGATTGGTTGGACCTGGCAGTTGTCCGGAGGATACTGGCCAGAGTCGAGAGATGGATGCGGGATGATCTGTACTGCCGGGGCCGAGGGCCGACACCGCAGACGGACCCCGTGGGCCGATCCGGACTGACGGAGCCCGATATACGAGGATTTCTGTGTCGATGCTTGGCACATTGTTTTCATGATATTTCTCTTAAACCCCTTTTGTATATATAACAGGGGATTTAGCCGTTGTTATATATACCCTTACACCAATATTAGTGGAATGGGAGGCTAATATATGTGTATTGCCCCCATCATATTTATTTCTGCAAATACATATATACCTTTAGGATGTTAGAAACTTACTCGAGATTCGACTTGGGATATAGGTGATTCATTGAGATTGGACATTGGATATGAAGGTGATTATGGATTTGTACATTCGAGATATAGGAGAGCTATTCGATATCGTACATTGAGGTGATGTGAGACCTATGTGATGAGAGAGCCCAGTTGGGGGCTGATTTGAGGATTTGGGATTTGAGTGTCTTGATGGATTGTGATCCTACCACGATGTCAGGTTTCCGTGGAAATGACATACTCCACCCTATACCTCACACTTATCTACTTTATGCACAGATTCATATATTGGTAGTACCTGTTAGTGTACCCTTATGATAGTTGCATATCGACTTTCTCATATCTCTATTGCATGGTTATTGCATATTATTGTCATGTTACTATTGCTTCACATATTGATTGTACCTGTTAGTGTACTTCCCTTTAATTCAGCATTTGCATGACATGTTATTACTGTAATCGTATATCTTAGATTCATGCTGTACGTGCATTCCTGCGATTACCTGCATATGTTATCTACTATTCACGAGTTGGCAACTCACCCCCGTTGTGTCACAGGTGTTTCAGGTTGTTCCCCAGAGTAGTCGAGGCAGGCTATTCTTCTATCCAGCTTTCCAGCTATCATCTTTCGCTAGAGATACCGCATCAGCTCACAGTACTATTTTGCTTAGGTGGGTTTTGGTGGTCATCTGTATTTCATTTTGTATAATCGTTGTATTTTGTACTCTCCATCTACTATTGTATTATTGACTTAGAAACTTGGTGAGGACGTTAGTGTGTATTATTGTGGACTGATTTCTCTTATATATACAGCTTCTTCTTCTCTACTGTCTTTATTTTTGTGTTGTATTCATCTTGACTAGTCTTTACAAAAAGGGGGTGTTGCTAAAATTTTAAAGAAAGAAAGTAGACCTTTTTAAAGAATTTGGGTTGCGATTTCAAATGTTTCAAAAACTTATATTATCTTTTTCCGTATTTTCATGGTTTAGATTTCTGGGTTTGGCTTTCTTTTACTACGTGGCGTCTTTAGGCGTTGCATAGTATTAGGGCCGTCACGGGCCAATTTTGGGTCGTGACATCTGCATCATAGTCCAGGTAGTCAAGTACACATCCTAAGGGCTTTATCAACATGTAACTATAAGACAGTTTAAAGAGACAAGTGTACATGTTAAGATAAAGAGTAACCAGATAGCATACTATCATATCGAGCAAGAAAGTCATCTCTATATATGTCCAAGCATCCAATATAATATACATCATCTGTACAATACTGGCCTCTAGGGCATACATACAACTAACAATTCCCCAGATACACTTTGAGAGACTCTTCGGGATGCTCGGTATGCGATACTACAGCAGCTGGCCCTAGTGCAAGTGGGAGATTGTTAGTTGTATGTATGCCCTAGAAGCCAGTATTGTATAGATGATGTATATTATATTGGATGCTTGGACATATATAGAGATGACTTTCTTGCTCGATATGATAGTATGCTATCTGGTTGCTCTTTATCTTAACATGTATACTTGTCTCTTTATACTGTCCTATAGTTACATGTTGGTAAAGCCCTTAGGATGTGTACTTGACTACCTGGACTATGATGCGGATCATACTAGTGGGGACATGGTAATCCATAAGTACATCCTTCAAGGTCCCTAGTCGTGGGTGTATCGAGACGGGGCATCGATATACCAGTGTAGACTAGCGTATACGCTTCTCGACCCATGAGATAGGCGATGGATGAACCCATATCCATTGGTGTTTGACATCAGAGATGGTATACGGGTGCTCAGTGGAGACTGGGTACACTGGACGGACTCGTCGAGAACTCCCAGATGGTATTATACCTCAGGTCAGAAGGCAGTTCTCTGGTGACACATGTGCAGGTTAGTCTGTAGACCCGAGATCGTCATAGAGACTTGTGTGATTCCCACTGTTCTTTGATTTCCACCTTACCACGTCCATGAGGGCGTGCAAAACGGTGGTTTTTAGGTACAGTCCCGAGTCACATGGAGGCAATGAGCGATAGGAGGGGTTTCTTCTCTCCCGGTATTGGGGGTTGATGTCGCGCTGTGCTCGATTGGCCGTAACAGGGAAGTCCCTGGCCAGGGCTGTTTTAGAGATTTCATGGTAAGTGTTACCAGTAGTTTCTTGACCCGTTATAGGCCTCACATCGGCACGACTTATCTGTTATTGGGGTCTGACATTTAACATCCCTAGGCTCGATATGCAGCATATCTGACGAAGAGACTGGACTGAACGGTAGTGTTGCCAGTTGGCTCGACGGGAGTTATAGCAGGTTCGCTTATTTTCTTCCGATCACTCAATACCCGGGTGGCCGTTACGTTTAGCTGACCGCTTGCGGCTTGGGGATGCTTGATAAGATCATCACCCACTGCCGGCGTATTGACGAGTCTTAGAGTCCCACAAAGGAGTTACCTAGTCCAGGCGAAACGTTGTGGTGCGCGTATGCGATATGCGCATGGACCCGGTTAAAATGCGTGTATAAGATACCGTATATTAATCGGGCGGCTTGCTTTTGGTTGGGTCGTATGTGATATGGCCGGATTGATAAATCAAGTGTTGATTTATCATTTAACCATTAGATTCTCACTAGAAATCCTTTTTTGTATTTTTGGATTTATGCACGCATGTATGCATTCCTTCTTGATTCATGCACATATGGATGTGCATGGACACATACATACATACATCATCCTTCATGGTTGTATATACATAGAAAATGGTGGCAATATAAGACTCACACCATGGATTTATATATATGGATATATATTGTATTTGTGTTAAAAACAAAAGAAAAGAAAAGGATAATTCATGGTTTACTTTCTACACTCTTCTTTGACCTAACCATGCTCACCCACCATTTAACCATGGATTAACTTTCCTTTTGTATTTTACTCAAATTCAATAATATCTTTATTGTTTAACCATGGTTTGAGATGAGAAGTGGAAAATATATATATATATATATATATATATATATATATATATATTTTCTATTTTTTCATGAGATTATTTTTTCACTTCTTCTTCAAAAGCCATCATCTTCTTCTTCCTTGATCCTTTGCTCTCTAGATCTCTCTAGTAAACAAAATACTCAACAAGATAGGATTTTGAAGTGAGAAGAAGAAGCACAACACCATTCTACACTAGTCTTGCCCATTAGTGGAGAGTGTTAGCTTGCATTTTCTTTCTTGATCTTATGAAGTTGCAACTTTGGACAAAGCGGACTCCGGGTGGATCATCGTGGACCTAGAGGAGTTCAAGTGGACATTTACCAAACCCCAAGTAGCCAAGGAGTCTAGCGTAGGGAGCTACAAAGGTTGTACTCTCAAAACCCTAGCTTTACCTACTTGTGATGATGTGTTGTTTTTGAAACCCTAATTTTTCTAGGAATGGTTCTTTGTATGCTTACTTAGCATCCTAAAAATTTAATCTTTGGTACATGTGTTACTTCCAAACCCTTCATGAGGTGCTAGGTAAACCTAACACATGGTGGGGCCCGGTATGGTTCCCCTCGGCAAGATGATCGATGAACTTTGCCGATTGAGCCTGGAGGTGGGCGAGTACCTACCGGTGATGATTTTGTGATTTTTGTTGTGTTTATCAAATGATCCCCGGCAATGGCGCCATTTGATTTTTAACGATTTCAAATTGTTTATGTTTGAGAAATTGTATAGAATTCACAACCAAAAATATTTTGACCGCAATCAACTACGGTGTCGGATGTAGATTGTAAGTGAGTGCGGATCGTCCACAGGGACAGTGTAATAGTTCGTCTTTCGAATTAGATGAATTGAAACTTTAAAGAAAAGAAAACAAACAATTCAAGATTTGTATTTGAAGTTTAAGAATTAGAAAATCTAGATCTAATAACAAGAAAAATAGAATCAAGAATTGAGAGTTTGTTGATTTTTCCAAACCAAATATCAAGAATCGAAATGAGGCTCGTAGGAATCGATCGGATCTATAGATGTGATGTAATCTTACAATTACGTATTCTTATCCTTCGATGAATTGATACTATATCGATGATGATCGATCGAGAATTAGGGATTTCTTATGAAACTAGGGTTTCATTTTATTACTTATTCTTTCGTCGATATCATTCACATTCTAGTCTCTAGTAAATTAAAGAAACGATCGTAGATCCCTAATTTCGAGCGATCACATTCAAGAAAGCATCGCAACGAAACTAGGTCATCGATTCTTGAACTTGCTAGGGTTTACAAAGCTCGTAGGCTTAAGAATCGTTTTAAGATTTGTTACATCATCATTCTATTGATCGTCTCGACTCCTTGACGAGCGGAGTTTTACTCAAACATCACAACAAGAACTACAATTACAAATTGAGATCGAATCATGATGCAAGAATTTAAAGAAAGCAAGATTAAAGAATTTCACTTTTTATTTATATCAACAATTTCATTACAATCGCTCAAGAACTACAAGAGGAAGAACTCGATCGTCGATTTGGCTTCGCTCGTCTCCGTGAGTCGCGGATCGGCTTGGATCACTTGCCCGATTGAAGATCGGCTCGGCTCATAAAAGGTTGAAGGCTTCTCACTTGATTTGGTACTCGGGATCTTGAATTTGGAGTGGAATTAGGGTTAGGGTTTCGCACAAGCCTTTTCTCTAGACTTGTGGAAGAAGATGAAGAATTAGAGATTTAGGAATATCGAAGATTAACCTCAACCCTTAGATCTAGGTTCCTATTTATAAACATTAAAACCCTAGATCTAGGATTTGAATTTTAAGTTTTCCCTCCAAAAGTTTGTTGAGGAAAATTTGAATTTCCCTCCAAAAGTTAGTTTGAGGAGAAGCTTCTAGATGTGATTAGTTAGGAGAGAGCTTCTAGAAATAGTTTGTTAGGAGCTTAATTAAGATTAGCTTTGCTTAATGATATTTGCTGATCTGGAAGAATCTTCGAGAGAATTCTGGACTTTGACGTGTCTTTCTGAGCTTAAGCCACTGAGATAGGAGTTTTGCACTAAAAACTGAGCGCTGACGTGGCAATACCGCCGCGGAACCGCGGCGCAAGCCGGCTCCCGCCGCGGTTCCGCGGCACTTTGGTGGCTTTAGGGCTTGAAAACTTTGGTGCTGATGTGGGCTGAAATAAGGGCCTTTATTGGATATGTTGAATTGTATTTTACCCTTTGGATTACTACCAGATCTCACAACTTGGAGTTGGTGTATTTTATCAGCTTCTTTTGGCTTTTGTTCCTGCAAATTCTCGAGACAAGTGTTGCGCAATATAGGAATGATGCGATGCCATAAAATACAGTCAATTTCCTTTAAAGTGCCGGTTTTAGAGCCTAACACGCAATCTGATATTTTACGACTGATTTGCTAATTTGTGAAATATGAATACCGAACACTTCTAAATGAGTGCAAATGATAGGGAAATTGCCGGTTAAAAGATGCAATATTTTCGACTGATCAGGTGACAATACCAATGACTCAGCGCGGATCATGGGGATACCGTTGGGAGTCATGTACGTATGGATACATAGAAAGACGAGGGTCAGAGCTAGGCACTCGTACTTTCGGGATAGCGTATGATACGTACCTATCAGGATGCTAGTCTTGGAGACGGCATCTGATAGATCAGTATTTCTGTGTCGTTGCTTGGCACATTGGTTTTCATGATATTTCTAATTACTTTGTATATATAACAGGGGATTTAGCCATTGTTATATATACCCTTACACTAATATTAGTGGAGTGGGACGCTAATATATGTGTATTGACCCCATGATATTTATTTCTGCAAATATATATATATATATAAATTTAGGATGTTAGAATTTTACTTGAGCTTGATTTGGGATATTAGGTGATTCATTGAGATTGGATACCGGATAAATACGAGATTACTGATTTGTACATTCGGGATATAGAAGATTACTCGATATTGTAAATTGGGGAGATGTAAGACTTATATGATTTGAGAGCACAACTTGGGGGCTGATTTGAGGAATTGTGAATTTGAGTGTCTTGATGGATTGTGATCCTACTACGATGTCAGGATTCCGTGGAAATGACATATTTCACTCCATACCTCATACTTATTTATTTATGCACTGTTCTTGTGTTAGTAGTACCAGTTAGTGTACCCTTCATGATTGCTGCATATCTACATTCTCATATCCCTATCGTATGATTATTGCATACTATTGTCATATCACTATTGCTTCATATATTAGTTGTACCTGTTAGTGTACTTTCCATTATTCTACACTCATATGACTTATTATTACTGCAAATCGCATATCTTAGATTCATGCTGTATGTACATACCTGCGATTATCTGCATATGTTATCTACTATTCACGAGTTGGCAACTCACCCCCGTTGTGCCACAATTGTTTTGCAGGGTGTTTCTCCAGAGTAGTCGAAGCAGGCTATTCATCTATCATCTTTTGCTACAAATACCGCATCGGCTCACAGTGTGCTATTTTTCTAAGGTGGGTTTTGGTGGTTATCTGTATTTTGTATTGTATACTCGTTGTATCTTGTACTCTCCATCTACTATTATGTTGTTGACTTAGAGACTTCGTGAGGACGATATTGTATATTATTTATGGATTTGTTGTCTTTTATACAGCTTTATCTCTATTGTTTTTATTTCTTCGCTACGGCGTCGTATATTTGTGGTGGTGATTGTTTTCCTCCTTTAGGCGTGTATTGCTCCCGGTTGGGGATGCTTTATTTATCTTTATCTGTTGTACCCATTTTGGGGTTAGTTTTTACAAAGGGGGTGCTGCCAAAATTTTAAAGAAAGAAGTTGGACTTTTAAAGAATTTGGGTTGCGATTTCAAATGTTTAAAAAACTTTTATTATCCTTTCCGTATTTTCATGGTTTAGATTTCTGGGTTTTGGCTTTCTTTTACTGCGTTACGACTTTAGGCGTTGCGTAGTATTAGGGCAGTCACATGCCAACTTCGGGTCGTGACAAAATTGGTATCAGAGCGCTAGGTTTTACCTTTCGGAGTGTAGGATGATCGTGGTATGATGGAGTAGGTAGCTTAAGCAAAGTAACATAGTATGTGTATGTCTGCAGCATACCCAGGATGCGGTACTTCGCCTTAAGTGACCTAAGTACAATTGCTTGAAATTCCTTCCTTGATGATTCATATCCTTGTGATTCGATTTCTGTGTTCTTATCGAATCTTATCCCTATTTATAGCCTTCCTGCCGATGACTATGGGGATTCAGAGTGATGCAGCGAGGGCCGAGGTCAGAGTTGGCTCGGGTGAGACGAGCACTGACCAGGATGGCACTCTAGTTGCACAGGTGCAGACGGATCAGCCTTCGACATATAGTATCGATAGGCTTGTGGCAGAGATGCAGGACTTCCGCCAGACTATGAGTTCATTGGTTGATGTCGTTCGAGCGATGCGACAGGAGGTTGTCACCCCTGTTACTCAGTTGTCCTTTGCGATCAGCATACAGCAGTTCGTCACCTACATAGCACCGGTGGTTGCAGCTCCAGTTGACGAGGCACATATTCCAGAGACTCTGAGAGTTCCAGGACAGTGGAGGACTCATACCAGTGTACCGGCCCAGAGACAGACGTTTGGTCGTCGAGATAGATTTCGTGGCCGTCGTGGGAGTAGCAGAGGCTTAGGACGAGGACAGTCGTCCAGCTCTCATTCCCAGGAGGGTCAGCAGTCACTACGTGGATGTTTTCGATGCGGGAGCCTTCAGCACTTCGTCAGACATTGTTCCTTAGCACCTCGTCGGGATCGTATTCAGAGAGGTCATGGACGTGGAAGGTTCGCTCAGAGGAGTCAGTCTACCAGAGGAGTTCAGCCAGTTGCGGGTAGGGGGCAGACACAGGAGTTTGCTTCTACTCATCGGGACGCGCAGGCGTCCAATGCAGAGTTTTCAGGTATCCTTAGTTTATATGTTCTTTTGATGTATTTGTTGTTTTTCTCTTGTGCCGTGGTTGGGACGAGAGTTATGTTAGGTAGATTAGCCATTTGTTTGAGTTAATTTCTGTCAGCGATTTTTTTGTTGCGCGACACGTATTTCAGTTGTATGCCAATCGGATAGGAGATAGAGATTCGTCCGTCGTTTTGATCCTTCTAGAGATGTTGGATTTGACGTTCTTCTGGGCACGGGCTGGTTAGCTACGTGCTAGGCATCTGTGGACTACCGTGAGGAAACAGTAAGGTTTTGTTTTTGCCGACGAGCCAATTCTTGTTGTGCAGGTGGATAGTTGTGCCGCTTCTCACAGCTTGAATTCAGCCTTTTTTGCTAATCGGCTTTTGAGGAGATGTCGTGGATTCTTGGCGTTCATTCGTGATACCGTAGCCACAGTGGGTTTGTTGGAACAGTTTTCCTTTCGTGCGAGAGTTTTTTCGACGTTGTTCCAGATGAGCTGGCGAAGCTTTGGGAGCTTAAGGATCAGCTGCAGAGTTGTTGTTTGGGGAGTTTTGTGCGTCTGAGTGTTTCGCTTTTGGGAAGCTCCTAATTTTTTTCGTCAAAGAGAAAGACGGCAGTTTGAGGTTGTGTATCGACGGATCGTTAATTGAACCGGCTTACGGTGCGGATAGGTATCCTTTACCTCGCATTGACGATTTCTTCGATCAGCTCCACAGTGCGAGACATTTTCTAAGTTTGTTTGGGATCGGGTCATCATTATTGCGGGTTCGGAGTGATGGCATTCCGAAGACTGCCTTATACATGCTACGGGCTATGTGTGTTTTGGTGAGTCATTGGATTCACTGATGCCCTTGTAGCATTCGTAGATGTGATGAACCAGATTTCTTCAAGCCGTTCCTCGACCGGTTACTGTTGTGTTATTTACGACATTCTGGTCTATTTATTGTGTCTTGAGGAACATGATTAGCACTTGAGGATTTGTTATGCAGATACTGGGAGAGCACCAGCTGTTTTCTATATTCTCGAAGTGTTCCTACATGCTTGTTTGTGTTGACTCCTAGGTCTTGTAGTCACGGGAGACGGTTTTGTATAGTTCCGAGAAAGATCATGGCCGTACAGCTTAGGCCCAGGCTTGTGTGCAGGACGGAGGTCCGCAGATTTTTGGGCTTAGCAGGTTTATACCGCCGTTTCGTGCAGGATTACTAGAGTAGTGCTGCACCGTCGACTGAATTGACCGGAAGGGAGGGTTCTTTTCTTTCGACTGAGGCTTGTGTGCGGAGTTTTTGGCAGTTGAAGATTCGGCAAACAACTGCATCTGTTCTTTCTTTGCTTTTGGTTCATGCGACTTTGTAGTTTTACTGTAATGTTTCTTGAGTGGGGCTCGAGAGTGTACTGAGGTGACACTATAGAGTTATCGCTTTTTCTTCCCTACATTTGGAGGAAGTACGAGAAGGATATTCCACTCAAGATCTGGAGATGGCCGCGGTGGTTTTGCGTTGGAGATTTGGAGACACTATTTGTTCGAGAGTCGTGTCAGATTTTCACGGACCAGCAGAGCTTAATGTACATCTTCCTGCAGCGGATTTTGATTGTTATGATAATCTTCTGCAGATTTACAGTTCTTGTGCGATCGTTGAGTACAGCTTAAGTTCGTCTCTACTGAGGGGACAACTTGCTCATGTCCGCGCCCGACCACTTTTCTCTAATCGCTTTCGTGAGACACTGCCCGCCGATGCTCGTTCGTCAGTGATACTTGAGCATACTCGGCTGGGTAATGATTCAGAGTCCTTGATTTATGACACGGGTGTGCTAAGTTAGGGACACGTTTGTGTACCTGATATTATCGGGTAGAGACGTGAAATCCTAGAGTAAGCACATCAGTCAACTCTCTGTATTCATTTAAGTTCCATCAACATTGGACGCGACTTATGAGATAGTTACGGGTGGGCAGGGATGTAAGAAGAAGTTTCAGGTTTCGTTTCAACGTGTCTGTCTTGTTGTGTGCTTGGGTTGAGCATCTGAGGCCGGCTGGAGAGTTGCAACCTTTAACCATTCCGAAGTAGGAGTGGGAGCAGATCTCCATGAATTTCGTTATGGTGTCTACCCAGGGTTAGTCAGGGTGTGACTCCATTCGGATTCTTGTCGTCCGGTTATACTCAGTTTGCTCGGTTGTTCTTTGTTAAGTTGTGTGTTTGTGTTAATTGTGTCGGCAGTTGGGGATCGTCACTCGCCATTGTTAGGGTTCTCCTTCGATAGCTGTTATCAGGAGACACTTCAATTGGCAACCTTTAGGTTTAGGGGTTAGGTAGTGTCGATCACCAGTCTGTTGTTTTCTGACTCTGTGTAAGTAGGATTTTGGAGCCCAGCTAGTCTAGAGACTTCGGAGATGATCCAGTTGATTCAGTTCAGGATGAGAGTAGCCCAGTGCGGATAAAGGTCTTATGCCGACTATGTTGGTCGTAGACTTAAGTACGCAGTGGTTGATCATGTATTCCTAAGGATTTTTCCGATGAATGACGTGTTGAGTTTTGGGAAGCTTATCCCAGGATTGTAGGTCCTCTCGAGATCCTATAAGCGAGTTAGTTCCGTTGCCTTTAGGTTGGCACTTCCATCCAGATTATTGAGTGTTCACCCCATAATCCTTGTGATGATACTTTACAATTACCTTCATGACCTTTCTCACATGATTTGGCACTAGGCCATTTGGCTTGGACGCGATCGTTCCGCTCACCGGCAGCCAGTTGTATTAATGGATCGGCAGGTGGAGAATCGTCGGTCAAGCGTCTTGCCATCTGTGAAGGGCTTTCTTGGACGAAGCCGTATAGTGAGGTAATCACTTGGGAGGCTGCGAGTGAGATTTGAGAGTTGTAATCTTCTCTTTCAAGGTACGAGTAGCTGTATATTTTTTAAATTCGGGGGCGAATTTCTTTTAAGGGGGGAGATTGTAACACCTTAGAATGTGTTTTGTGGATAATTATATTTTAATATATAGTTTTTAATAAAAAGTTTACCAAATTGATTTTTAAATATTTTATCCTATTTAGTGAATATTTTATTAGATTTTTCCTAGGCTTGCACACACCTGTGCATGTTAACTAGGGTGTTAATTTGGGGTTTAGCCATGATTAGCAACATGGTGGTTTAACCATTCCCTAATCTAGTCTTAATAATTTGTTTTAAATGTTTTGGGTTTTAATTGTGTATGGTTGTTTTTTTTAAAAATAAAATGAAAAAGGATTTTAAAATTAGTTTGAAGTGTTGACCTTGAGAGAGAGCATGGGGCAACATGGCATGCGCCATGCTCATTTAATGAAGTGAGAGAGAGTGAGAAGGGGGGTTTGAGTTGTTTTCTCTCATTTCTCATTCTCACTTTCATTTCCCTCATACTCTCACACACCCACACCATCAGCAGAGCAGCAGCAGCAGAGGCTTCGGCAGCAGCAAAAGAAGCAACAGCTGCAGAAGCAAGCAGCAGCAGCAGCAGCAACAGAAACAACAGCATCAGCAGCAGGCAACATCAGCAGCAGCAACAAGCAACCCCTGCATCACCAGCAGCTGTAGCAACTCAGTTCTTCTCCTTCACCTTCTTTCTAAGATCCTTTTGGGTATAATTCTTGAACCCAATTTCCTAGTTTGCTCAACTTGTGCGTAGTTTAGCGCCGCTTTGCGTTTAAAGTTAGTTTTAGTGCTAAATTGGTGATTTATGTGGACTTTTGATTAAATGATGATTGTGTTGGTGAACCCTACCTATTTAAGTGTTGTTAGGGTCACTTTAACTGAGATTTAACCCAGATTTCACTAAAATACCATAGGATTTACGTTTTGTGGAAAATATCGTATTTTGGTGTCGATTTCCGACATCTGGAACCTGCTGTGACCCGGGAAGTTTACTGGAAAATTAAGCAAAATTATAGTGATGTACTAGGGACACCGGGGCACCACCTGAGGCACGACACCCAGGCCACCGGCCAGGGCCAGGGACGGCAAAGGGGAGGTCTGGCGACGCCGGCTCTGCATGGGAGTTTGGGTTTGGGTTTTTCTCTGTAAGTGTCTGTAGTGGTTTGGATTCTGTTGGTCTTGTTTGTTTGTTAATCTTTTACAGTATGCAAAATCTGGGATCACTTAGGCAGTTTCTAGTGTTTTGTGTCCGCGCGATACGTAATACGACACGGATCGTGCTGTTTGCGCGGTTTTGGTCTTAAGTCATTTTTGTCGTGTCGCTACGCACGTTAGCCACAATACGAACACTTGAGAGTAGGTTTTGTGTTATTGCGTCGGTCCAATATAGTTTGTTCGTGTTTTATAGCTATTATTAATATATAGTTGCTTTATTCTTTTAATATTGCAGGTTCGCAGGCGGGGACTACGGACACTGCTACAGGGGGAAACTGGTGGTAGGATTCACCTAGCGTGGAGCGCTGGTGAGTAGATTTAATATCTACAGGAGAATCGCCCGCATGGCATTATGCGTCTGGTCTAGGATTCTAATACTTGTCGCATATTCTACGTTATTGTTAGAATTGCGCCTTTACCCCATTACTTAGATGTTGTATTTGGACTAGTAGCCGTAGGATACTGCACAAATTATTGACGATTCATGTTGCACGAGCACTGATTGTATGCTAAACACACCGTCAATAATTGCCATGTCACACACAAACCACTTATAGATAATATATTGCTTGGTTAGGGACCTTGTGACATTGATTCGTACTGCTTATCGCATATGACATTTACCATACCTGTATACCTATAGAGTTTCGTACCATTACTGATAGGTGCATATACCCTTTACGATATAGCTACAGGTATACCTTGCTCATATTTTATATATACCCAGGGGGGTATACTACATCATTTACTTATAGGTACACACCTATACTTAGCTGTACCTTATTGATTTCGCATACATCTGGTTTCAGCTACATATTTTCCTTTATATCCTCGCATTTCAGATATATAGCACATATTTATTCCAGGATTTGCGCATTGTTATTTGGATTTTACATGATGTTTTCTGGATTTGGGAACCGCGGAAGTTCATGAAATTATGCATTATTTGAAAAACCCGGTTTCCTTGTTATGATATTTGCGCATCCACCATAATATTTATCGGTTCTGATTATATACTCCATATGAGGAGTGGGTGCCGTAGGAGGGTACATGGTGGGGCCCGATATGGTTCCCCTCAGCAAGATGATCGATGGACTTTGCGGATTGAGCTTGGAGGTGGGCGAGTACCTACCGGTGACAGTACCAATGACTCGGCGGGGATCATGGGGATACCGTTGGGCGTCATGTACGTATAGATACGTCGAAAGGCGAGGGTCAGAGCTAGGCACTCGTGCTTTTGGGATAGCGTATGATACGTACCTATCAGGATGCTAGTCTTAGAGACGGCATCTGATAGATCAGTATTTCTGTGTCGATGCTTGGCACATTTGTTTTCATGATATTTCCAATTACTTTGTATATATAAAAGGGGATTTAGCCGTTGTTATATATACCCTTACACCAATATTAGTGGAGTGGAACGCTAATATATGTGTATTGACCCCATCATATTTATTTCTGCAAATATATATATATATATATATATATATATATATATATATTTAGGATGTTAGAATTTTACTTGAGCATGATTTGGGATATTAGGTGATTCATTGAGATTGGATACCGGATACATACGAGATTACTGATTTGTACATTCGAGATATAGGAGATTACTCGATATTGCACGTTGGGGAGATGTGAGACCTATATGATATGAGAGCCCAACTTGGGGGCTGATTTGAGAAATCGTGAATTTGAGTGTCTTGATGGATTGTGTTCCTACCACGATGTCAGGATTCCGTGGAAATGACATATTTCACTCCATACCTCATACTTATTTATTTATGCACTGTTCATGTATTAGTAGTACCTGTTAGTGTACCCTTCATGAATGCTGCATATCTACATTCTCATATCCCTACCGCATGATTATTGCATACTATTGTCATATCACTATTGCTTCATATATTAGTTGTACCTGTTAGTGTACTTTCCATTATTCTGCACTCATATGACTTATTATTACTGCAAATCGCATATCTTAGATTCATGCTGTACGTACATACCTGCGATTACCTGCATTTGTTATCTACTATTCACGAGTTGGCAACTCACCCCCGTTGTGCCATAGTTGTTTTGCAGGGTGTTTCCCCAGAGTAGTCGAGGCAGGCTATTCATCTATCATCGTTTGCTACAGATACCGCATCGGCTCACAGTGTACTATTTTGCTTAGGCGGGTTTTGGTGGTTATTTGTTTTATGTATTGTATACTCGTTGTATCTTGTACTCTCCATCTACTATTATGTTGTTGACTTAGAGACTTGGTGAGGACGATATTGTATATTATTTATGGATTTGTTGTCTTTTATACAGCTTTATCTCTATTGTCTTTATTTCTTCGCTACGGTGTCGTATATTTATGGTGGTGATTGTTTTCCGCCTTTGATCGTGTATTGATCCGGTTTGGGGATGCTTTATTTATCTTTATCTGTTGTACCCATTTTGGGGTTAGTTTTTACAATGGGGGTGCTGCCAAAATTTTAAAGAAAGAAGTTGGACTTTTAAAGAATTTGGGTTGCGATTTCAAATGTTTCAAAAAAATTTATTATCCTTACCGTATTTTCATGGTTTAGATTTCTGGGTTTTGGCTTTCTTTTACTGCGTTACGTCTTTAGGCGTTGCGTAGTATTAGGGCCGTCACGTGCCAATTTTGGGTCATGACACCTACGTCTTTGCTCGAAGCTTGGAACAACTCCGCTCAAGATCTTTCGTCGTCTACGATGATCTACCCGGAGATTTCTAGATCATGCTCTAAGCTAGAGAAAATGAAGCAAACACTCTACACTAATGGGCTAGGGTAGTGTAGAATAGTTGTGTGGTTTGTAAACTCACATAAAAACCCTTTCTTTTTAAGTTACTCACTCTAAACAAAACTCAAGAGAGCTTGAAGAAGGAGGAAGATGAAGATGGCAAAAGCTTTTGTAAATATAATTAAAACTAATATCCAAAAAGAAAAAGAAAAGAATATATATATGAGACACTCTCAAATATAACCATAGTTGACTAAATATCTAGATATTTTGTAGATGGGTTAAAAAACAAAGGAAATCTAACCATGGTTAAAGTCAATGGTCAAAGAAGAAGTGTGTAAAAAATGAGTCATTATGCTAATTTCCTTTTTCTTTAATTCATTAACAAAAATCTAGATATTTATCAACCATGTGAGTCTTGTATTGCCATCTTCTATGTATCATCCACCATGACACATATGTATGCATGTATGTGTGCATGCACATCATCATGTGTATGTATAAACATATATGCATACATCTAAAAGAAAAGGTTTAATTAAAAATGAGCTAAAAGTTAATATTAAATCAACACTTGATTTAATAAATGGGTCACATCAAATGCGACCCGACCAATATTGAACGTCCGATTAAAATACGGTATCACATATTCGTATTTAATCGAGCTCCTGTGCATATCACATATGCACACCACACTATTTCGCCAGTGCTAGAAAAATCCTTTGCGGGACTCTAAGACTCGTCAATACGCCGGCAGTAGGTGATGATCATATCAAAACACCTACAAGCCGCAAGCAGTCAGCTAAACGTAACGGCCACCCGGGTATTGAGCGATCAGAAGAAAAACAAGCGAACCGTCAAAACTTCCGTCGAGCCATTGGCAACACTTACCGTACAGTCTGGTCTCTTCGTCTGATATATTGCATATCAAGTCTAGGGATGGAATCGTCGAGCCCTAATAACTCAATAAGTCATGTTGATATGGTCTATGACCGGTCGAGAAACTACCGATAACACTTATCTGTAAATCTCATCAGCCCTGGCCAGGGACTTTAAGTCAGAGCCAATCACACATTGCACAACATCAACTCCCAATACCGAGAGAGACGAAACCCCTCCTATCGCTCCCTGTCTCCATGTGTCTCGGGACTATACCTAAAAGCCACCTGTTTGCACGACTCAGCAGAGCCATGGTAGGGTGGAAATCAAAGTAAATGGGAGATCACACAAGACTCTATGACGATCTCGGGTCTACAGACTAACTTGTACCAGTGTCACCAGAGAACTGCTATCCGACGATCGATATAATACCATATAGGAATTCTCGGTGAGTCCGTTCAGTGTTCCCAGTCTCCACTGAGCATCCGTATACAATCTTCGATGTCACAACACCAATGGATATAGGATCATCCATCGCCCATCATATGGGTCAAGAAACGTATATGCTAGTCTACTCTGGAATATCGATGCCCTGTCTCGATATACCTATGACTAGGAACATTTAAGGATATGTTTATAGACTACTCATGCCCCACTAGTATGATCTCTATCATAGCCATGGAAGTCAAGAAAAAATCCTTAGGGCTTTATCAACATGTATCAAATGAACAGTATCATGTAAACATGTGAGATAAAGTAAAACCAGATAGCATACTATCATGTCGAGCAAGAAAGTCATATATCAAAATATACATATATATATATGTCCAAGTATCCACTATACATATAATTGCCTCTAGGGCATACATATATCCAATAATAAGTTAGAAGTAGTGAACCAAAACGGTTATAAGTATTATGTCCTTTGATGTGATCAGGGAGGAGAATACTTGAGCGTAGAATTCCTGGACTATTCTAAAGGAGAACAAGATTCTCTCTCAGCGTTACTCCTCCGTATACACCACAGCACAACGGTGTATCGGGGCGGAGCGATTGCACTCTATTAGATATGGTGCACTCTATGATGAGTACTACTGAGTTGCCTATTTTCTTTTGGGAGTTATGCAATTGAGAAGCTGCATACCGAATGAATTGGGTTCCGACCAAATCAGGTGCCTACCACTCAATATGCGATATGGTATGGGAAGAGACTATCTCTTAAGTTAAGATTTGGGGTTGTCCGGCCTATTTCTAAAAGCAAAATCCGGACAAGCTCAAGGCAAGCTCAGTTCTGTAGAAGTTTGTTGGATATCCCAAGCATTCGGAAGTGAATATCTTCTACCATACCGAGGAACAAAAGGTGTTTTATTTCTCTGCATGCCACCTTTTTTTGGAAAAAGAATTTATTTTAGAAAGAAATTTGTGGTCTTGAGGTAGAACTGGAAGTAGTTCCAGCTATACAAACTACAGCAGATGATTTGGTAGAACCGGAGAATTCAATAGTTCCCGACGAACCTCTGCCTCTCTGCCGATCTGGTAGGGTTCCTCACCTACCTGAGAGATACTTCGGTTTTCTCTGTGACAGTGGGAGCGAGGATTGCATCATGAGATGATGACCCAACTAGTTTCGAGCCGGCCATCAAGAGTGGAGACTCTATAAGAATAGCTGTATGCTAATCGATTTGAGATGGAATCCATATACACTAACAAAGTATGGATTTTGGTTGCTATATTTGAAGGGTTAAATCCCCATCAAGAGAATGTATACCTTGAGAAGATTACTTGTTGTAGATGGAAAAGTTGAAACTTTCAAAGCTAGACTCGTTGTAAAAGGTTCTCGCGATCGATCAGGTGTGGTTTATGATGAAACCTTTTCTTTAGTAAATAAGCTTAAGTCCACCCGGATCCAACTTGTCATTGGTACATACCATGACTACGATATCTGGCGGTTGGGTGTCCTGACTGCTTTTCTAAATATTAATTTAGAAGAGAGCGTCTATAAGTACAAAGTCAGAGTTCTTCGTAAACAGTGGGAGCAGCGAAAACATGTGCAAGTTGCTTTATAGGTTAAAGCAGGCATCGCGGAGTTGGAAGATCTGTTTTGATGTGGTAGTCAAAGCGTTTGACTTCATCAAAATAGTAGATGAACCTTGTATATACAAAAAGGTAGTAGAGAGTAAGGTGGTCTTCCTCGTATTGTACGTGGATGACATACTCTTGATAGGAAAGGAGTTTCCTATGCTACACTCGGTCAATCTCCTCATATCACATTGATTCTCCATATAGGATCATGCTGATACCTCCTAAATCCTGGTTTTTGGATCTATGAGATAGATCTAATTGGATGTTAGGATTCTCACTAGGTGTAGTGAGATGGTATCAATCGATCGTGGGGAGAATCACTGGATAGCTTCCAGGGTGGTAAGGTCGACTGAATATCAGTCATAGGCTTTTCCCTTAGTAGAGGGACGGTATGTTGGAAAAGTTCCAAGATAGATACCGTGGCAAACTTGATGATAAAGGCTCGATACATCGCCACCAACGATGCTACCAAAGAGGCAGTCTGGGTTTATATATGTTCATGAGATGAACTTCGTTCCTACCATTATGTAACAATGGAGTTGTGGCTTTTGCAAAGGAACCCCCGTCCTATCAGTGATCCAGACATATTCTAAGGCAGTATCACCTAATCATGGAGATAATTGATCTCCAGGGAGATCAAGGTTAGGAGAGTATACACAGAGGAAAACACGGCGCATCCACTCACAAAGGCCTTTTCCCAAGAGAGACTCTTATGGGATGGTTGTGTATGAGATACAACAACCACTGCTATTTGATGGCCCTAGTGCAAGTGGGAGATTGTTAGTTATTTGTATGCCCGAGAGGCCATTATTGTACATGCGATGTGTAACACCCGAACCCAATAATACTATTTCTATTACTTGTTGAGTGTTACATATTGCTCATTTCAATTATTTTGATTGTTTGGCGCTTATTGCTAAATTTTAACCGGTTAAATCATTTTGGCACATAACAAATTTTAACACCGAAAATGAAATTTAAAATGTCCATGATGGCCTACTCGTCGCCACTAGTCGCGTGGTAGCGTCCGCGTGTCGAGATTTCTTCCCGTTCGGCTAAACGGGCAAGTTGGGACGGCTACGTGCGCGTGCAAGTGTCCGACTTGGGGGCATGCATTTTAATCATTAAACATCTCTTTTCAAAATTTGGACCCCGCTTAAAATCCTATAATTTGAATTTGGAACATTTGGGCGCAACCCGGGCTCGATTTGGAAATGTTTCATTTCGCGCCAAAATACCCATTTAAATTTAATATTATAAACCATAAAGTATCATTCTGTTACTAATTATTAACGTAAAATCTCTTTTAAAAATCTTTTTAAATTTTATTTTACCCAAATCCCCCGTTCCAGCCAATCACGAGCCCATTTTCCCTCCTGGGCCCCGTCTCATTATCTCTCTCTCTCTAACAAACTCTCTCTCTCTCTCTCTCTATTAATAATTCCCTGTTCCTCCTTCCTCCTCACAGAAAACCCCACGAATCTCACCGAACCCTAACCCTAGCCTCCTCGTACTTGCGCCGCCGGCCTCCCCGCGACCTCGCCGTCGCCGTCATCGCCTCCTCAGCCTAGCCGCACCCTCCTACCTCCTTCCTCCGTCTCCTTCCGCGCCTGCACCCAACCCTGACGACATCACCCGGCCGCAGATCTCGCCGTCGACGCCGCCTCCCGTCACCAACGACGCCTGAGACTCCCTCTCTTCCTCCTCGTCCCGGCCTCGTCGTCGCCTTCCTCCTCCCCTCGCCGGACCACAGAACCCAAAACCGCAACCCTACCACCCTCTGCAGTTCGCCGGAAAACGTACCGTCGACCCTCGTCGACGTCACTCGCGCCACCTCCGACCGCCTCCTCTCCCCTGCGACCAGAACCCGGCCCTTACACCCCCTCATCGCACAGCACCACCCTCTTTCCAGCGAACAAGGAAATTCCATCCCTCGCCGCGCCCACTGTTCATCGCCGCCGGCGTCCCATCGCCGTCGAGCCGTCGTGGTTGCCCCTGGTGTCTCCCTGTAAGCATCCCTCTACTTTCCTTTGGTACAAAACCCCCGCTGGTCGTTTGCCACGTATATCACGTTTGCTAACTTCGTTGCTTTTGACTTTTGCCGGATTCCGACCGCGCCGTCGTTTGAACCCGACGCTCCAGCGAAGTACCCTAGTCCGTGTGGTCCCGCTGTTTGCTGTTGGGACTCGATCCGAAGTCCGTGCGCCCGTCCCGTGTTTTCTGCCGACAGTGCATCCGTGCTTTCCGGTTTGCGAAACCGTCGAGGCAAGATTTCTTGCTACATGCTACTTAAACCAATTAAATGTTTGACTCACAAACTTGCTATATTAACTAAGTATTACTACTTGTCTCATTGGACGAAATGTGATGTACATTATAATACTGCCACCTAAATCGTATCTTGCCACCGTAATCTTAATAACAACTACCTGCTAATCATTTTACTATTTAGAAGGTAATAGTCGTACACTTATATCTTTATTGCCTGCTGTTATTAATATTGCGCTACACTGTGATTATTGCACCCCGAGGGTGCGTGAACCTGTTAATAAGAGAATACAAAGCATCACTGTGTTTACATGGAATAAATATTGTTAATTGCTGTCCTTGTTGTTGTTCCTTATTCGTTACTATACCTGTTATCAGCATACATTTGATTGCATTACATATTGACCGATCTTGATACACCTGACATATGTACTGATACACCGGACATGACACCCTGTACATATCGACTCAACCTGTTGAAACGTGACCTGACCTGTTACCTGATTTCATGCCTAATGCCGACAAACCTGACCATTCCTGCTGTCTATCCAGACAGACCTACTTTTACTTGATTTTGTGTTGGCATTAATCCTTGACTACTGAATACCTGACCTGACATACATAGCTTGGGGGTATGGGGAAATCAAAGGTGAAACCGACTTGTAACTCAACAGTTCGATACTTGTTCTGATCAGTCTTACGGGCTTGGCCAGCCCCGGAGTGGTGATGCTGACATCACTCGCCCATCTTGCTACCTTTTACTGCTTAGCGGCACGTCTCGGATTCAGCCCCGAGGACCTTGACCGTGGTCCCGGGCACGCACGGAATACTATTGAGTTACATCGACGATTCATCAATTGATTTCAAAGACTATAGAGTAGAAACCTGATAGGACAGTTTAGTCACCACTGCACATTACCCTGCTCTGTTATTTCTTAGTACTGCTTTATTCATGTTCATACCTGCATTGCTTATTACCATGTTTATATTATATTATTTGGTTGACATGACGCGCTGACGTCTGGGTTTTGCATGGCCCAGATTCCTTACCACTATCGACGACCGAGCAGGAGTACTTCAGCCAGCAGGCTGAACTGTGAGTTCCTTAGGGTTTAGTTTATTTATTTCATTTCATTTCCAGATGTGAGCCCACATTATGGGACGTACTGTTTATTTATTGTATTGGATCATTTGCTTCCGCACTTATTGTTTATTGATTCTTGTTATTATGGATTTGGACATGTATTAGATTAGTTTATTTTATTGTTCTTGATATCTCTACAACCGTAATGTGACTGTGGATGGATACGTCCTACCCACATGTAGCGTCTTGAAAAGTCGTTTTGGTGTTTTCCTGAAATTCGGTGAAAATTCGTTATTTTTCCGAAAACCGTCTTTCTCGTTATTTTGCAGTTTAGGGCTAATTATACCTAAAATGGATAGGTAATTGCTTGTTTTTAGTAGCTAATGAGTTAATTATGAAATTCTGGTCGTTTAAAAATTTTCCCTAATTTTTCAATTTTTTTATATTATTTTACGTCGGTAAGAAAATACATTAAATTAGCGATAAATACAAATTTTTCCGGGCTAATTTTAATCTCTAAAATTATGATAATTAAAATCTAGTGATAACATAAATTTTTAGTAATTTATTTTGATTTTTAACAAATTTTTATGATATGAAACGAATTTATTGAATTTTGAGCTAAAACTTGCAATTTTTGACATGTAGGGGTCCTTTTTGCATAAAATTTCTTTTGTAAAACCCGTCTCTCTTTTCCCTCAGCCCTAGGACAGCCCCACCTTGTGCAAGTCCAGAAATTTCTGGCCTCTAATGTTGGTTTCTTTCTTGTGTGAAAATGAGATTGTTTATGGATTTATTTTAATTAAAATGAATAAGGTATGGTGCATTTGACTTTGGAGACTTGACCATTGACTCCCCCACTCACCCACACCCCTCCCCCTTCCTCTATTCTGGCCGAAACCTGCACTTCCCCCTTTTCATCTCTTTTCTTCTCATTTTCCTCACAATTCTTCAAGTTTAATTCATCAAATTTCAAATTAAAGCTTGCAAATTAAAACCCTCCTTCATCTTTCTTTTCCTTCACCTCCCAAGCTTGGATCTTGATGCTTGAGGCCATCACTTGGAGCAAAATTTATTCTTGCTAGATCCCAAATTGAGGTATAATTCTCATCAAGTTACTTTCATTTTGTTAAATTCCTTTAATTGTATGGTATTAGTGTTAAAAGTTAACTAATTTCTAATCTAGTTTAAAAAAAAAAAGAGAGTAGTTTGTTTAAACTAGGGTTTTGAAGCTTGATAAATGAGTTGATTAGGGTTTAGAAAACATTATTTAGTTGTTTAGACCTAAATTGTTATCTAGTATTTTGCTAACCTAATCTAAGAAATTAATTTTCTTATGTGGGCTTTTGTTGTGTTAATTTAAGTTTTCAAGTGTGGAAATTGATTTGGAATTTGCTAGGTTATAATTCAAGAATTGGTGGTTATGGAAAATAGGATTGGAATCATTGCTATTGTGTTGTAATTAGTGTTTGTAGATTGCTTGTAGTGTGCTTGGGTAATTATGCTTTATTGTATTCGTTTTGTCGCCAATCGGCGTTTTTCGGCAGTTTTGCGATTTTCGCGTGTGTTCCGCGCACTTTGTGCACGTTGTACCTAGCTAGCGAACGTTAGTAGTTTCATTTGGGTTTTGCGTCGTTCTTGATATGTAACCTTATGTTTGGTATTGATGTTAATTCCAGGTTCGGTCGCGGAGACGTCAGACGCGGCGCGAAAGGGAAAGGCGGTGATTGGACACAGCTAGCCAGGGATTCCGGTGAGTAGATGTAATATCTACGGGGGACTATCGTTGGATGGCGCAAGCCGCCCGATAGTTTTAGTAACTTACAAGACCCTTAGTGATGTTAGTAATTAGGGGTGAAATACTTATTTGACTATTTGCTGCATCCATGCATTATATTGACATACCTATACGAAACCATTTTATAGGACACCTGCACCATTGCCAGGGTTTTTATATGCAGCACGAGCACTATTCATGCTTACACACACACCCTGGTAATTGCCATGCCACCACACTAGATAACCTTTAAATTTAAACCTTTTACCAATTGATACTTAAACTTGTGCTATTGCCTTTAATTCCTTAAAATGAAACCGTAGAATTGCTATTCATGTGCATGTACTTCATCATATTAATTGTTCATGCTTAATCCATTGATCACACATCGCAACTTGATTATTGATATCATACGCATTCATTATCATTGATATATGCACTTATGAGGATTTCTTGAGATTTTATGATATTGCTGGATTTCGGGGGAAAACCGCAAAATTTCTAAACTTATTATATTTTTAAAATATGTAAATTGCGGTTTTCTAGTGATGTAAGTGTCGTCCACCATGAGTTTGCTGTGGTTTTGGAAATCCGTGTCGAGGAGTGGAGGAACCGGCACGGGTACATGGTGGGCCCGGTAAGGTACCCCGGGGCAAGAGGAATGTGGTGATGACGTTGAGCCTGGCAGGGGACGGATTACCTACCGGTGACTGTTTAGGACGGAGGATATCCAGAGGATACCGACCGTGGCCGCTAGATGATGAGATATTGATATTTGAGATGGGTCAGCCGGACGGCTGAGGCCAGAGATACATTTATGAGATTTGAGACAGCTTTTGGGTGTCGTTGCTGGACACCGGTTCTCGTCGATTCTTTGAGTATTATACTGGCATTCTAAAAGAAGTTTCAAAAACAAAAAGAGATAAAATGTTTCTTATATATACCTATTGAGACCTCAGATATTCATGTTGCATACATATTAGTACACTGATGTTGTATACACACCTGCTAGTGCATCCCGTCATACCTGTATTTTAGATGCTAGGATGCTTGTGTGCATGCATACGATAGCCTTTGTAGATGTTATTTATTACTCACGAGTTGGCAACTCACCCCCGTTGTGCCACAGTCTTTTGCAGGTCCGCTCCGTCAGTTCAGTAGCGGCGGGCGCACTTGTTCTTTTGCCTCTTTTGCTTGAGCTCGAGATTTGCTCATAGGTGGGTTATGTTATCATTTTTGTACCACCTTGTATATTCTTTGTATCTAGTGACTCCATCTACTGTTTCTACCAGATTATTGTATATTGACCTAGAGATGAGACTGTGAGATTTGTGGATTTTATGCTGTATTTTGGGGTCGAGCTCACTTGAGCCGACATGCTACTTTTTTCATGCTTCCTTTTGATTATTACGCTTGTTGTCATTTATATTGCGTGGGATTTGTGACCGCTTTATGGCGAAGAGCTAGCTCCCGCTTGGGGATGCCTTTTTGTTGGTTTTACATATATTTTTGTTGTACCTATTTTGGGGGCCAGTATTTACATAGGAGACTCTGCCGAAATTTTCGGAAAAATTGGTATTGTTTTAAAAAAAAGGGTTGTACATGACTTATTTGATAACTCGCTTTCAATTGACTGGGTTTTCTTCACTCTTTTGCTTAATTGGTTTTGTTTTCTGGGCTTTGGCTTACTTATTTTACGGACGTCTTTAGACGTTTCATAAACTTAAGTGCCAGTCACGTTCCGTACCCTGCGGGTCGTGACAAAGTTGGTATCAGAGCGATAGGTTTTACCTTTGTGAGTGTAGGATGACCCTTGGTAGATGGAGTAAGTGACTTAAGCAAGGTAACGTAGCGTGCGTATGTCCGCGGCATACTTACGATACGGTACTCCGCCTAAGTAACTTTAGGATATACTTGCTTGAAAAATTCCTTCTTCAATTCCGTGTATCCTATAATCCTATTGCACTGTCCTTACTATCCGTTTTCCTGTAACAGCCACTATGCCGCCGAAGGCTACGAGGGCACAGAGGGCTGCCGCCAGAGACTAGATTCGAGCTGGCTCGTCCGAGACTAGGACTGAGCAGGGTGGTATGCCTACGCCGCAGGGACAGACCGATCCACCTTCCCCAGGCCGTATGGATAGGCTCGAGACCGGAATGGAGGAGTTGCGACAGATGATGGGAGGCATGCAGGAGCTACGTCAGATGGTAGGATCCCTAGTTGCAGCCAGTCGTACACCGAGGCCGGATGACGTACCTACTACATCACAGACGACCATGATACCTGCTCCTACTACTACCACCGTAGCCATTCCGGTTTCACTACAGGATTTCATGAGGCTGAGACCTCCAGTATTCACCGGCACCGAGACAGCGGAGGACCCACAGACGTTCCTTGACAGTTTAGCCAGGATCTATCGTTCGCTGAGATGTTCGGATGATCGATGGGTAGAGCTTGCGAGTTTCCGACTAGAGGGTCTCGCGCAGACATGGTGGGAGTCAGTCTTGAGAGGTCGAGCTGCAGATCTACCGCCTATGACTTGGGTCGAGTTTACAGCGGTCTTTCTAGCCCGTTTCCTTCCAGAGAGCGTTCGTGACACAAGAGCTCGCAGCTTCGAGGCCTTAGTCAAGACACCTGGGATGACGGTGTCTGAGTATGACATCCAGTTTACACAGTTATCCCGATATGCTCAGTATTTGGTGGATACCGAGGAGAAGATGGTGAAGAGGTTCGTACAGGGACTTGATGCCCAGCTATATCTTGCCATTGGCGCCCAGCACTACGACACTTATTCAGCTGCTATGGATACGGCATTGCGGATGGAGACACGCATATCACGGACTTCGGCCGTTTCTGGGCCGAAGAGGATGCGCACCGATGTACCGTCTCAGAGGCAGCGCGCCAGATTCTTTCCGAGAGGTAGGCCTGGCAGAGGATTTGGGCGGGGACAGTTATATGGTTCTTATCCCCAGGGGCAGCAGCCGTCGCCAGGATGTTTTGGGTGCGGGAGTCTGCACCATCTTGTCAGAGACTGTCCGGTGAGACGACAGGGAGCAGCGACAGTCCCGCATGTGACCCTACCACCATCACCACCCCCTCCTCAGAGAGTCCTACTTCCTACCCCAGGCGATGCTCCACGCCAGTTAGGTGCATCGAGAGGCCGTGGACGCGGCGGTCCTGTTCAGAGAGGACGAGGAGGCAGAGGCCGAGGTCGAGGTCAGCCCGCTATCGGTGGAGGACAGGCCCGAGTATTTGCTTTGACACCGCAGGATGCGCAGGCATCCAATGCCGTTGTGACAGGTACCTTGCCAGTTTGTTCTTTCGACGCACGGGTATTATTCGACCCAGGTTCCACACATTCGTACGTATCTACACACTTTGCACCGATGTTGGGCCGTGAGTCGTCGTCGTTAGATCAGCCGCTTGTTGTTGTTACTCCGGTAGGCGAGTCGTTTGTCGCTCGGTTTGTATTTCGTTTGTGTTCCGTTCGTATCGGGGAGAGGGATTCATCAGTTGATTTGATACTCCTCGATATGTTGGACTTTGATGTGTTTCTGGGCATGGATTGGCTAGCCACTTGTTATGCTTCGGTGGACTGCCGTGAGAAGGCAGTCAGATTTAGCTTTCCGGGAGAGCCAGTCCTTGTTATTCAGGGAGACCGCAGTGTCGCCCTTCCCAGCTTAATTTCGTCTCTTCGCGCTGGTCAGCTCTTGCGGAAGGGATGTCAGGGATTCTTAGCGTCTATTTGTGATACTCGAGCTGCAGAGGTTCCGTTAGACCGGGTCCCGGTAGTTTGTGAGTTCCCTGATGTTTTCCCTGATGAGCTACCTGGGCTACCACCTGAGCGCGATGTTGAGTTCTGCATTGATTTGATTCCCGGTTCGGGGCCTATTTCTATACCGCCTTATCGGATGGCCCCGGCAGAGCTTCGAGAGCTGAAGGATCAGTTGCAGGATTTGTTAGATAAGGGGCTTATTCGACCGAGTGTTTCTCCGTGGGGTGCTCCGGTCCTGTTTGTCAAGAAGAAGGATGGAAGTTTGCGCTTATGTATCGACTACCGCCAGCTGAACAAAGTTATCGTTCGGAACAGATATCCGTTGCCGCGCATTGATGATTTGTTCGACCAGCTTCAGGGTGCGGGGTATTTTTCGAGGATCGACTTGCGATCAGGATACCATCAGCTGCGAGTTCGACAGGAGGATATACCGAGGACAGCTTTCCGCACACGCTATGGACATTACGAGTTTTTGGTGATGTCGTTCGGACTCACCAACGCCCCAGCAGCATTCATGGATTTGATGAACCGTACATTCAGGCCGTATCTTGACTTGTTCATCATCGTGTTTATCGACGATATCTTGGTGTACTCCCGGAGCAGAGAGGAGCACGAGCAGCACTTGCGGATTACGTTACAGACTCTGAGGGAGCACCAGCTGTTCGCAAAGTTCTCCAAGTGTGCGTTCTGGCTGGATAGCGTCGGATTCTTGGGTCACGTGGTTACGAGAGACGGCATTTGTGTGGACCCGAAGAAGATTGAGGCTGTTCAGCAGTGGCCCCGACCTACATCGGTTACTGAGATCCATAGTTTTCTAGGCCTGGCGGGCTACTACAGGCGTTTTGTTCAGGACTTCTCCCGTATAGCTGCACCGTTGACCAGTTTGACCCGGAAAGGAGTTCCTTTCGTTTGGACAGAGGAGTGCGAGCGCAGTTTTCAGCAGCTACGGACTTGTTTGACTACGGCGCCGGTATTATCTTTGCCTTCGGGATCAGGCGGATTTGTTGTCTATTGTGATGCTTCGCGAGTGGGATTAGGATGCGTATTGATGCAGCATGGCCGGGTGATCGCTTATGCTTCTCGGCAGTTGAAGAAGCATGAACAGAACAACCCCACTCATGATTTGGAGATGGCTGCAGTAGTCTTTGCACTGAAGATTTGGCGACATTACCTTTACGGCGAGTCGTGTCAGATATTCACCGATCACAAGAGCTTAAAGTACATATTTCAGCAGCGAGACCTGAACCTCAGACAGCGTCGTTGGATGGAGTTGGTGAAAGACTACGACTGCGAGATCTTATATCACCCCGGCAAGGCAAATGTGGTGGCAGATGCGTTGAGTAAGAGGCCCGGGGGTAGTCTATCCTTTTTGCGCGCAGTGCAGAGGCAGTCGTCAGCAGATTGGCAGATGTTATGCGACAGCCGAGTTGAGTTCGAGTTCACTCAGACAGGGGGACAGCTCGCGCATGTTCGTGCACGCCCACAGTTGCTTGACCGTATATATGAGGCACAGCACAGTGACGACCGTTGCTCAGAGATCATGGCACAGATGGGACAGGGCAGATTTTCCGAGTTCGTGATTGAAGATCAGGGGATTTTACGATATGGATCTAGACTGTGCATACCAGATGCTGATGGATTGCGGCGCGACATTCTTGAGGAGGCACACCAATCAGTGTATAGTGTCCACCCCGGTTCCACCAAGATGTACCATGATTTGAGAGAGACCTACTGGTGGGACGGGATGAAGAGGGACATTGCGGAGTTCGTTTCGAGATGCTTGACTTGTCAGCAAGTCAAGGCCGAGCACCAGAGGCCCGCGGGAGAGCTACAGCCGTTACCCATTCCAGAGTGGAAATGGGAGCAGATTTCGATGGATTTCGTTGTGGGTCTACCCAGGACCAGTCGAGGGTACGACTCCATCTGGGTGATCGTGGATAGATTGACGAAAGCGGCTCACTTCCTTCCAGTGAAGACGACTTTCAGCTTCGCTCAGTATGCTCAGCTCTATATTGATGAGATCGTGCGACTACATGGCGTACCGACTTGTATCGTGTCAGATCGAGGCACTCAGTTCACCAGCCGACTTTGGCAGAGACTTCAGGAGGCTTTGGGCACTCGTTTGAGCTTCAGCACAGCGTTTCATCCGCAGACCGACGGACAGTCAGAGCGGACCATTCAGACTCTCGAGGACATGCTCAGAGCGTGCGTTTTAGACTTTGGTGGTAGCTGGGATCGTCATTTACCTCTAGTGGAGTTCTCCTACAACAACAGCTTCCAGGATACTATTCAGATGGCACCTTTCGAGGCATTGTATGGGAGGAGATGCAGATCGCCCGTTTGTTGGACAGAGCTCAGCGAGAGCAGCATTTTGGGGCCGCAGCTTGTTGAGGAGACGACAGCGAAGATACAGTTGATCCGAGACCGGATGAGAGCGGCTCAGAGCAGGCAGAAATCCTATGCAGACAGGCGCCGTCGCAGATTAGTGTTCGCTGTTGGCGACCATGTTTTTCTGAAAGTCTCTCCGATGAAGGGCGTGATGCGTTTTGGGCGAAAGGGGAAGCTTAGCCCTAGATTCGTAGGTCCCTTCGAGATCCTCGAGCGTGTCGGCGCAGTTGCTTATCGTTTGGCTCTTCCTCCCAGCTTTCCCGATGTTCACCCCGTCTTCCATGTTTCGATGCTCCGCAAGTACCTTCACGACCCTTCGCATGCGATTCAGCACCCGACAGTCCATCTAGAGCGCGACCTTTCTTTTGCAGAGCAGCCGGTGGCCATCCTGGATCGGCAGGTGAAGAAGTTGAGGTCGAATATTATACCAACCGTCAAGGTCCTTTGGCGTAGCCCGAGCAGCGAGGAGGTTACCTGGGAGACCGAGGGCGAGATGAGGAAGAAATATCCCCATCTCTTTGAAGGTACGCGTAGTTATATTTTTTAAATTTGGGGACCGAATTTCTTTAAGGGGGGAAGATTGTAGCGTCTTGAAAAGTCGTTTTGGTGTTTTCCTGAAATTCGGTGAAAATTCGGTATTTTTCCGAAAACCGTATTTCTCGTTATTTTGCAGTTTAGGGCTAATTATACCTAAAATGGATAGGTAATTGCTTGTTTTTAGTAGCTAATGAGTTAATTATGAAATTCTGGTCGTTTAAAAATTTTCCCTAATTTTTCAATTTTTTTATATTATTTTAAGCCGGTAAGAAAATACATTAAATTAGCGATAAATACAAATTTTTCCGGGCTAATTTTAATCTCTAAAATTATGATAATTAAAATCTAGTGATAACATAAATTTTTAGTAATTTATTTTGATTTTTAACAAATTTTTATGATATGAAACGAATTTATTGAATTTGAGCTAAAACTTGCAATTTTTGACTTGTAGGGGGCCTTTTTGCATAAAATTTCTTTTGTAAAACCCCTCTCTCTTTTCCCTCAGCCCTAGGACAGCCCCACCTTGTGCAAGTCCAGAAATTTATGGCCTCTTATGTTGGTTTCTTTCTTGTGTGAAAATGGGATTGTTTATGGATTTATTTTAATTAAAATGAATAAGGTATGGTGCATTTGACTTTGGAGACTTGACCATTGACTCCCCCACTCACCCACACCCCTCCCCCTTCCTCTATTCTGGCCGAAACCTGCACTTCCCCCTTTTCATCTCTTTTCTTCTCATTTTCCTCACAATTCTTCAAGTTTAATTCATCAAATTTCAAATTAAAGCTTGCAAATTAAAACCCTCCTTCATCTTTCTTTTCCTTCACCTCCCAAGCTTGGATCTTGATGCTTGAGGCCATCACTTGGAGCAAAATTTATTCTTGCTAGATCCCAAATTGAGGTATAATTCTCATCAAGTTACTTTCATTTTGTTAAATTCCTTTAATTGTATGGTATTAGTGTTAAAAGTTAACTAATTTCTAATCTAGTTTAAAAAAAAAAGAGAGTAGTTTGTTTAAACTAGGGTTTTGAAGCTTGATAAATGAGTTGATTAGGGTTTAGAAAACATTATTTAGTTGTTTAGACCTAAATTGTTATCTAGTATTTTGCTAACCTAATCTAAGAAATTAATTTTTTTATGTGGGCTTTTGTTGTGTTAATTTAAGTTTTCAAGTGTGGAAATTGATTTGGAATTTGCTAGGTTATAATTCAAGAATTGGTGGTTATGGAAAATAGGATTGGAATCATTGCTATTGTGTTGTAATTAGTGTTTGTAGATTGCTTGTAGTGTGCTTGGGTAATTATGCTTTATTGTAGTCGTTTTGTCGCCAATCGGCGTTTTTCGGCAGTTTTGCGATTTTCGCGTGTGTTCCGCGCACTTTGTGCACGTTGTACCTAGCTAGCGAACGTTAGTAGTTTCGTTTGGGTTTTGCGTCGTTCTTGATATGTAACCTTATGTTTGGTATTGATGTTAATTCCAGGTTCGGTCGCGGAGACGTCAGACGCAGCGCGAAAGGGAAAGGCGGTGATTGGACACAGCTAGCCAGGGATTCCGGTGAGTAGATGTAATATCTACGGGGGACTATCATTGGATGGCGCAAGCCGCCCGATAGTTTTAGTAACTTACAAGACCCTTAGTGATGTTAGTAATTAGGGGTGAAATACTTATTTGACTATTTGCTGCATCCATGCATTATATTGACATACCTATACGAAACCATTTTATAGGACACCTGCACCATTGCCAGGGTTTTTATATGCAGCACGAGCACTATTCATGCTTACACACACACCCTGGTAATTGCCATGCCACCACACTAGATAACCTTTAAATTTAAACCTTTTACCAATTGATACTTAAACTTGTGCTATTGCCTTTAATTCCTTAAAATGAAACCGTAGAATTGCTATTCATGTGCATGTACTTCATCATATTAATTGTTCATGCTTAATCCATTGATCACACATCGCAACTTGATTATTGATATCATACGCATTCATTATCATTGATATATGCACTTATGAGGATTTCTTGAGATTTTATGATATTGCCGGATTTCGGGGGAAAACCGCAAAATTTCTAAACTTATTATATTTTTAAAATATGTAAATTGCGGTTTTCTAGTGATGTAAGTGTCGTCCACCATGAGTTTGCTGTGGTTTTGGAAATCCGTGTCGAGGAGTGGAGGAACCGGCACGGGTACATGGTGGGCCCGGTAAGGTACCCCGGGGCAAGAGGAATGTGGTGATGACGTTGAGCCTGGCAGGGGACGGATTACCTACCGGTGACTGTTTGGGACGGCGGATATCCAGAGGATACCGACCGTGGCCGCTAGATGATGAGATATTGATATTTGAGATGGGTCAGCCGGACGGCTGAGGCCAGAGATACATTTATGAGATTTGAGACAGCTTTTGGGTGTCGTTGCTGGACACCGGTTCTCGTCGATTCTTTGAGTATTATACTGGCATTCTAAAAGAAGTTTCAAAAACAAAAAGAGATAAAATGTTTCTTATATATACCTATTGAGACCTCAGATATTCATGTTGCATACATATTAGTACACTGATGTTGTATACACACCTGCTAGTGCATCCCGTCATACCTGTATTTTAGATGCTAGGATGCTTGTGAGCATGCATACCATAGCCTTTGTAGATGTTATTTATTACTCACGAGTTGGCAACTCACCCCCGTTGTGCCACAGTCTTTTGCAGGTCCGCTCCGTCAGTTCAGTAGCGGCGGGCGCACTTGTTCTTTTGCCTCTTTTGCTTGAGCTCGAGATTTGCTCATAGGTGGGTTATGTTATCATTTTTGTACCACCTTGTATATTCTTTGTATCTAGTGTACTCCATCTACTGTTTCTACCAGATTATTGTATATTGACTTAGAGATGAGACTGTGAGGTTTGTGGATTTTATGCTGTATTTTGGGGTCGAGCTCACTTGAGCCGACATGCTACTTTTTTCATGCTTCCTTTTGATTATTACGCTTGTTGTCATTTATATTGCGTGGGATTTGTGACCGCCTTATGGCGAAGAGCTAGCTCCCGCTTGGGGATGCCTTTTTGTTGGTTTTACATATATTTTTGTTGTACCCATTTTGGGGGCCAGTATTTACAAAGGAGACTCTGCCGAAATTTTCGGAAAAATTGGTATTGTTTTAAAAAAAAGGGTTGTACATGACTTATTTGATAACTCGCTTTCAATTGACTGGGTTTTCTTCACTCTTTTGGTTAATTGGTTTTGTTTTCTGGGCTTTGGCTTACTTATTTTACGGACGTCTTTAGACGTTTCGTAAACTTAAGTGCCAGTCACGTTCCGTACCCTGCGGGTCATGACACCACAGGTAGCATGGTTGGCTATGTCACATGCCCAATCTTGCGTACTCTGGGAAGCGGGGCGTGACATGGTTCTTTTGGTATCAGAGACATAGGATAGTTGGGTTGATTCTTTTGTAGTTGGGTATTGTACCCGATACACGAATCAGAATACCCATGATTAGGAAACATGTCCTGCCACCTTGACCGTTTTACCATCCTTGAATCATTCTTCCGGATCATGTCGACCTGCAAACTTACTTTGCATTGTCAACTCGAAAACCTAATTTCTTGTTATCTCTAGGACTTAGGCGACTTGGGTGGAGTTAAGTAATTGCGGCTATGATACCGCGGCATAGCTACAATGCTGTACTCTATTTAAGTATCTTGGAGTTCTAGCCTTGATTTATATATTGAATCTATCATCATGCTAATGTTATTTGTTTTGATTTCAGGACCATGGCAGATAAGAATTTCAAGACGTATCAGAGGCGTGTGGATGAAGCCGCCATGTTAGGAGTGATACGTGGGATGTTGGAAAATCAGAAGAGGCAAACTGAGCTGATCCAGCAGCAAGCAGATTCATTTCAGGAGGGTTTGCAGGCTATTCAGCAGTCTGTAAACACCGCTGTAGCGAAGCCAGTTGACCGAGTAGGGACCGTGGCAGATTTCAGACGATTGGGTCCTACTACTTTCACTGGTCTGGAGGAGCCGTTACCAGCCGAGCAGTGGCTAGTAGACACGGAGAATTTACTGATTGCGGCACAGATCCCAGACGACAAGAGAGTTGATGTGGTACGCATTCAGCTGGTGGATTACGCCCGAGAGTGGTGGCTTGTGGAGGAGACCCGCTTGCCCAAGCCAATCAGTTGGGCGGATTTCTCTAAAAGCTTCTTGGAAAAGTTCTTCCCGCGGACTGCACGGGAGGAAATGAGGAGAAATTTATTGGGCTGAGACAAAATGGAGCAGCTGTGGATGTACATGCAGCGGAATGGACGAGACTCAGCCGATTCGCTGGACCCTTAGTCGCCAAGGAGGCAGACAGGGTGCGAAGGTTCTTGCGCAGTTTGGATGTGGACATCCAGAGGCAGATTGTCTCCCTGGGTTTGACCACTTTCTCGCAGGTTCTTACGGCAGCCAGAGAGCAACAGAGTTTATCAGGATCGAAAGGGAACCTTCACCAGACAGCAGTTGCGGCCAGGAAGCCTGCATTTGTACCTAACCGAGATCATGGGCGCAGAGGTATTCCAGTGGACCGTCGAGGTGTAGCGCCAATGAAGAAGCCTGTGATCGTTGATCGAAGGAAGAGCGTGATTTATGATTACTGCCGATTACCTGGGCACGTGCAGAAGGAGTGTCGAAGGAGACTGGGACTTTGTCTGGTTTGTGGAGCAGCCGATCACGCAGTGGGTGCTTGTCCGTCGAAGATTCGCACGAGAGATGATATACAGAAGCCTCCGCAGAGACCGTTCCAAGGGCAGAAACAGCTGACTCAAGGACCAAAGCAGGCTCGAGCTTTCACGTTGACAGCTGAGGAAGCCAAGGCATCAGGAGAAGTGGTTTCAGGTACTTTGCTCGTTCATGGTTTTCCCGCATAGGCATTATTTGATTCCGGAGCATCCCACTGTTTTATGTCATCCAAATTTATAACTACACACTCGATTACCTGCACGACCCTGTCTAGTTTTTGGGACATACACACTGGGAATGGGAAAATCATAGCTAGTAAGGAATGTAGAGATTGTACAGTTGTTGTTTGCGGACGAGAGCTTTTTGCAGATTTCTTGGTGATAGATACGGGCAGTTATGAAGTAGTCTTGGGAATGGATTTTCTTGGCACTTTCCACGCCCATATTGACTGTAGGGCAAGGAAGGTAATTTTCCAGATTCCCGGACACCCTGAGTTTACCTTCACTGGGGGAAGCAGTTCTGTCGGGCCAGTCGAGTTTAGGGCTAGGCCGACAAACAGTGTTCTTGCAGCAATGGTAGTGGATAGTAATGAAGAGCCGGCAGTTGTTCGCGACTTTATGGATGTATTTACAGATATTTCGGGCTTACCGCCGAAGCGAGATGTGGAGTTTGCGATTGACCTTATTCCTGGTGCAGCGCCAGTATCAAAATCTTATTATCCGATGGCACCGGTGGAGTTGGAAGAAGTTAAGAAACAAGTTGGTGAATTACTCGAGAAGGGTTGGATTCGAAGCAGCAACTCGCCTTGGGGAGCTCCAGTTCTTTTAGTAAAGAAGAAGGATGGCACGAGAAGGATGTGCATTGATTATCGAGAATTGAATCGAGTGACTATTAAGAACAAGTACCCGATCCCTCGCATTGGAGAACTTTTTGAGCAGCTTAGTGGCGCGATGGTATTCTCGAAACTGGATTTGCGATCAGGATATCATCAGGTCCGAGTAAAAGCAGAAGACATTTGCAAGACGGCGTTTCGAACTCAATATGAACATTTCGAGTATCTAGTGATGCCCTTCGGAGTGACGAATGCGCCGGCAATATTCATGGATTTGATGAACAGGGTCTTTTCACCATACCTGGACCAGTTTATTGTGGTATTCATTGACGATATTCTGGTATACTCGAAGAGTCCGGAGGAGCATGCTGAGCATTTAAAGATCGCACTGCAGACGCTGAGACAGGAGAAATTATTCGCGAAAATGAGTAAGTGCGAATTCTGGCTGGAAGAAGTGAAGTTTCTGGGGCATGTCGTGTCGAGCGACGGAATCGCCGTCGATCCCGAAAAGATTGCAGCAGTTCGAGATTGGCCTATTCCAAAGAATGTTGCGGAGATAAGAAGTTTTCTTAGACTCGCCGGATACTACAGAAGATTTGTGGAGAACTTCGCTCGTGTAGCTGAGCCGTTAACCAAGCTCACGCGTAAGGAGGTACCGTTTGTTTGGACGGATGGATGTGCATTGGCCTTCGAGACGTTGAAGCAAAAGTTGATAACCGCCCCGATCCTGACCGTACCAGATAATTCAGGAGGACTAGTGATACACAGCGACGCATCCGGAAAAGGATTGGGATGTGTTCTGATGCAGAATGGGAAAGTCGTCGCTTACGCATCGAGACAACTGAAGACTCATGAGAAGAATTATCCGACTCATGACTTGGAGCTTGCAGCCGTGATCTTCGCCCTGAAAATTTGGAGACACTACCTTTTGGGCGAGAAAGTCGAAGTCTTTACAGATCACAAGAGTTTGAAGTATGTATTCACTCAGAAGGAGTTGAACATGAGGCAACGCAGATGGTTGGAACTGATGGCCGACTACGACCTTGACCTTAAGTACCATCCGGGAAAAGTTAACGTCGTGCCAGATGCGCTAAGTCGGTTACCAGCAATTCAGGTATTGACTGCACAGAGGGAGATCATTGCGGATTTTCGGAGATTTGACTTGGAGGTTGTGCTACCACATGCTACGGGACAGTTAATGCAGTTGCAAGTACAGTCTTCCTTAGTTGAGAAGATTAAAGTGGCGCAATCGCAGGATCCTAGGCTGCAAAGTTTTTAGAGCAGGTTGAAGCCGGACTACGAACCGATTTACTGATCCATGAAGACGGTTCGTTGAGATATGGTAGCCGTGTGTGTGTGCCAAAAGGAGATGTGCGTGAAGAGATTATGAAGGAGGCACACAGTTCAGCTTACTCTGTACATCCAGGAGGGACAATGATGTACCGAGATATTCGACAGCACTTCTGGTGGGAAGGTATGAAACGGGAAATTGCTCGCTTCGTGGCTAAGTGCTTGGTGTGTCAGCAAGTCAAGGCTGAACACCAAAGGGTTGCTGGTTTGTTGCAACCACTTCCGATTCCTCAGTGGAAGTGGGAACATATAACCATGGATTTCGTGACGGCTTTACCGCGGAGTCCAAAGGGCAACAATGCAGTATGGGTGATTGTCGATCGGTTGACCAAGGCGGCTCACTTTATTCCTTTTCGGGTTGGTCAATCGACAGAGACTTTGGCAGAGCGGTACATGCAGGAGATTGTAACATTTCATGGAGTACCGGTGAGCATCGTGTCCGATCGGGACACTCGGTTCTTGTCGCACTTTTGGAGGAGTTTACAAGAGAGTTTGGGGACTCGATTGAAGTTTAGCACAGCTTATCATCCTCAGACTGATGGACAATCAGAAAGAACGATCCAGACCCTTGAAGATATGTTGAGAGCTTGCATGTTGGACTTCAAAGGTTCTTGGGAGGATCATCTACACCTGGTGGAGTTTTCGTACAACAATAGCTTCCAAGTGACTATTCAGATGGCTCCGTTTGAAGCGTTGTATGGTCGTAAGTGCCGTTCACCTGTTTGCTGGGATGATGTTGGTGAACGAAGGTTACTAGGACCAGATTTGGTGGTACAGACAGTCGAGAAGGTGAATACAATCAGGAAGCATATGAAGGCAGCTCAAGACAGACAGAAAAGTTGGGCAGACACGTCAAGAAGACCTCTAGAGTTCACCGTGGGTAATCTGGTATTCCTGAAGATATCACCGACTAGAGGGGTGATTCGCTTTGGAAGTCGGGGAAAGCTTAGTCCTCGATTCGTTGGACCCTTCGAGATATTGGAGCGTGTTGGAGAGGTAGCGTACCGTTTGGCGTTACCACAGTCATTGGCAGGAGTGCACGATGTGTTTCATGTGTCTCAACTACGGAGGTATGTTCGTGATGAGACTCATGTCTTGGATCATTCGGAGTTGACTGTACGGGAGGACCTAACTTTTGAGGAGCGACCAGTTGAAATCAAGGATCGAAGAGAAAAGGTTCTTAAGAACAAGGTTATCCCTCTTGTGTTAGTTTCTTGGGGAAATCGATTGCATGGAGAATCCACTTGGGAGCGAGAAGACGAGATCCGGCAGAAATTTCCTCACCTTTTCCTATAGTTAGCTATCTTGTATTCTTGGAATTTCGAGGACGAAATTCTTTTGTAGTTGGGTATGATGTAACACCCGAGCCCAATAATACTATTTCTATTACTTGTTGAGTGTTACATATTGCTCATTTCAATTATATTGATTGTTTGGCGCTTATTGCTAAATTTTAACCGGTTAAATCATTTTGGCACATAACAAATTTTAACACCGAAAATGAAATTTAAAATGTCCATGATGGCCTACTCGTCGCCACTAGTCGCGTGGTAGCGTCCGCGTGTCGAGATTTCTTCCCGTTCGGCTAAACGGACAAGTTGGGACGGCTACGTGCGCGTGCAAGTGTCCGACTTGGGGGCATGCATTTTAATCATTAAACATCTCTTTTCAAAATTTGGAACCCGCTTAAAATCCTATAATTTGAATTTGGAACATTTGGGCGCAACCCGGGCTCGATTTGGAAATGTTTCATTTCGCGCCAAAATACCCATTTAAATTTAATATTATAAACCATAAAATATCATTCTGTTACTAATTATTAAAGTAAAATCTCTTTTAAAAATCTTTTTAAATTTTATTTTACCCAAATCCCCCGTTCCAGCCAATCACGAGCCCATTTTCCCTCGTGGGCCCCGTCTCATTATCTCTCTCTCTCTAACAAACTCTCTCTCTCTCTCTCTCTATTAATAATTCCCTATTCCTCCTTCCTCCTCACAGAAAACCCCACGAATCTCACCGAACCCTAACCCTAGCCTCCTCGTGCTTGCGCCGCCGGCCTCCCCGCGACCTTGCCGTCGCCGTCATCGCCTCCTCAGCCTAGCCGCACCCTCCTACCTCCTTCCTCCGTCTCCTTCCGCGCTTGCACCCAACCCCGACGACATCACCCGGCCGCAGATCTCGCCGTCGACGCCGCCTCCCGTCACCAACGACGCCTGAGACTCCCTCTCTTCCTCCTCATCCCGGCCTCGTCGTCGCCTTCCTCCTCCCCTCGCCGGACCACAGAACCCAAAACCGCAACCCTACCACCCTCTGCAGTTCGCCGGAAAACGTACCGTCGACCCTCGTCGACGTCACTCGTGCCACCTCCGACCGCCTTCTCTCCCCTGCGACCAGAACCCGGCCCTTACACCCCCTCATCGCACAGCACCACCCTCTTTCCAGCGAACAAGGAAATTCCAGCCCTCGCCGCACCCACTGTTCATCGCCGCCGGCGTCCCATCGCCGTCGAGCCGTCGTGGTTGCCCCTGGTGTCTCCCTGTAAGCATCCCTCTACTTTCCTTTGGTACAAAACCCCCGCTGGTCGTTTGCCACGTATATCTCGTTTGCTAACTTCGTTGCTTTTGACTTTTGCCGGATTCCGACCGTGCCGTCGTTTGAACCCGACGCTCCAGCGAAGTACCCTAGTCCGTGTGGTCCCGCTGTTCGCTGTTGGGACTCGATCCGAAGTCCGTGCGCCCGTCCCGTGTTTTCTGCCGACAGTGCATCCGTGCTTTCCGGTTTACAAAACCGTCGAGGCAAGATTTCTTGCTACATGCTACTTAAACCAATTAAATGTTTGACTCATAAACTTGCTATATTAACTAAGTATTGCTACTTGTCTCATTGGACGAAATGTGATGTACATTATAATACTGCCACCTAAATCGTATTTTGCCACCGTAATCTTAATAACAACTACCTGCTAATCATTTTACTATTTAGAGGGTAATAGTCGTACACTTATATCTTTATTGCCTGCTGTTATTAATATTGCGCTACACTGTGATTATTGCACCCCGAGGGTGCGTGAACCTGTTAATAAGAGAATACAAAGCATCACTGTGTTTACATGGAATAAATATTGTTAATTGCTGTCCTTGTTGTTGTTCCTTATTCGTTACTATACCTGTTATCAGCATACATTTGATTGCATTACATATTGACCGATCTTGATACACCTGACACATGTACTGATACACCGGACATGACACCCTGTACATATCGACTCAACCTGTTGAAACGTGACCTGACCTGTTACCTGATTTCATGCCTAATGCCGACAAACCTGACCATTCCTGCTGTCTATCCAGACAGACCTACTTTTACTTGATTTTGTGTTGGCATTAATCCTTGACTACTGAATACCTGACCTGACATACATAGCTTGGGGGTATGGGGAAATCAAAGGTGAAACCGACTTGTAACTCAACAGTTCGATACTTATTCTGATCAGTCTTACGGGCTTGGCCAGCCCCGGAGTGGTGATGCTGACATCACTCGCCCATCTTGCTACCTTTTACTGCTTAGCGGCACGTCTCGGATTCAGCCCCGAGGACCTTGACCGTGGTCCCGGGCACGCACGGGATACTATTGAGTTACATCGACGATTCATCAATTGATTTCAAAGACTATAGAGTAGAAACCTGATAGGACAGTTTAGTCACCACTGCACATTACCCTGCTCTGTTATTTCTTAGTACTGCTTTATTCATGTTCATACCTGCATTGCTTATTACCATGTTTATATTATATTATTTGGTTGACATGACGCGCTGACGTCTGGGTTTTGCATGGCCCAGATTCCTTACCACTATCGACGACCGAGCAGGAGTACTTCAGCCAGCAGGCTGAACTGTGAGTTCCTTAGGGTTTAGTTTATTTATTTCATTTCATTTCCAGATGTGAGCCCGCATTATGGGACGTACTGTTTATTTATTGTATTGGATCATTTGCTTCCGCACTTATTGTTTATTGATTCTTGTTATTATGGATTTGGACATGTATTAGATTAGTTTATTTTAATGTTCTTGATATCTCTACAACCGTAATGTGACTGTGGATGGATACGTCCTACCCACAGGTAGCATGGTTGGCTATGTCACATGCCCAATCTTGCGTACTCTGGGAAGCGGGGCGTGACACGATGTATATTGTAGTGGATGCTTGGACATACAAATGGAGGACTTTCTTGCTCGACATGATAGTATGCTATATGGTTGCACTTTATCTTAACATGTACACTTATTGTCTCTCTATTACATGTTGATAAAGCCCTTAGGATGAGTACTTGACTACCGGTATTATGATTCGGATCTTACTAGTGGGGCATAGGTAGTACACAAGTACATCCATCAAATATTCCTAGTCATGAGATTATCGAGACAGGGCATCGATACTCCAGAGTAGACTAGCGTATACGCTTTTGTTAGTTATGCATATGCCCTAGAGGCCATTGTTGTACATATGATGTATATTATAATGGATGCTTGGATATATAGAGAGAGGACTTTCTTGCTCGTCATGATAGTATGCTATTTGGTTTCACTTTATCTTAACATGTTGACTTGTATTGGTTTACTGTCCTACTCTCATATGTTGATAAAGCCCTTAGGATCTGTACTCGACTACTGGGACTATGATGAGATCATACTAGTGGGGCCACGGTAGTCGATGAGTACATCCTATAACTGTTCCTAGTCGAGGGTGTGTCGAGATAGGGCATCGATACACCAAAGTTGACTAGCCTATACGCATCTTGACCCATATGATGGGCGATGGATGATCCCATATCCATCGGTGTTTGACATCAAGGATGGTGTACGGGTGCTCAGTGGAGGCTGGGTACACTGGACGGACTCGCCGAGAACTCCCAGATGGTGATATACCACACGTCAGATGGCAGTTCTCCGGTGACACTGGTACAGGGTAGTCTGTAGACCCGAGATTGTCATAGAGTCTTGTGTGATTCCCACTGTGCTTTGATTTCCACCATACCTCATCCAAGAGGGCGTGCAAAATGGTGGCTTTTGGGTGCAGTCCCGAATCACATGGAGGCAATGAGCGATAGGAGGGGATTCGTCTCTCCCGGTATAGGGAGTTGATGTTGTGCTGTGTTCGATTGGCTATAACTGGAAGTCCCTGGCCAGGGCTGATATAGAGATTTACTGGTAAGTGTTACTAGTAGTTTCTCGACCCGTTATGAGCCTCACATCAACACGACTTATCAGTTATTGGGGTCTGACATAAACCACCTGTAGACTTGATATGCGACATATCAGACGAACAGACCGGACTGTACGGGAGTGTTACTGATTGGATTCACAGGAGAATGGACAGGCTAGCTTGTTGATCTTCTGTTCGCTCAATACCTGGGTGGCTGTTACGTTTAGCTGACCGCTTGCAGGATGTGGGTGTTTGATATGTTCATCACCTGCTACCGGCGTATTGACGATTCTTTAGAGTCCTACACAGAGGTTTCTTTGCTCCGGCAAAACGGAGTATGGGCACATATGTCATATGTGCAGGACCGAGGATAATGCGATATGAGATATCGTATTATATTATCGTGATATTTAGATATGAACCAGGTCATCGGATCAAGTGTTGATTCGATGAATCGGTACATGATATATTAGTCGGTTATATTCGATATAGCCGGATTGTCGGATCAAGTGTTGATTCGATAATTTAATTTATAATAATATATATGATATATTGTATTACATTATCTAATATTGGCTCGCTTTATTATTTCATTCTCTCACCGGGTAATACATTGATATATATGCGATATATGTTAATTGTATCATTTTCTTTTGTTGCAAATATATAATATATATGTGATATATATTATTGTGACATGATATGATTAATAATGGAACATGTTTAGTGGAGATTAAATAAGGTTAGGGTTTGATTAGGGTTAGTTTCTTCTTGCACCTTCTAGAAGAAACTTTTCTTTTGTCATGAGTTAGATATTATGGTTGATATTATCCTATGACTCATTCTTTAACCCAACCAAACCCTAGCCCTAGTTAATTCCCTACAAGGGTTATCCTTGTCATCCTTGACTATGGTTCCATGATTAATCATATATTCATTTCATTATTCATCAGAAAAGGATTAACTCATTTTTCATTATCTTCTTCTCTCTTGAGCTTTGAGAAAGCTTACTAGTTTTTCCTTCTGTGATGTTTTCATGTGAGAATTTGATATAAAAAGAAAGCATAAATACTACTCCATCATCCTCATCTAATCTAGCCCATGTGATTAGGGTGTTCACCTCATTAGAGTGAGAGAGCTTGAGTTATAGCAACTTCGACGTAGATCATCGGAGAAAAGGAACACTACAAGCTAGCATGGATCGTTCGAGTCGTGGGGCCTCTCTTGAGTCCGGGAGATCGTGGATCGCGGTGAAGGGACTTCTACTCGGAGCTTATGAAGTGAAGGAGCGGACTACAAAGGTTGTAATCCCTTATACTTAGTATTAAAGATGTTTACTTACATGTTAAACCCTAATAATCTAGCAAAGATTCCGGCTTTGGGTTGTTCGGCACGTCTAAAATTTTATTCTCGCATGGTTGATGCCTTATGAACCCTTACAAGAGTGCCTAGGAACCCTACAGTGGTATCAGAGCCTAGCTAGAGCATTAGGCGACGTGTATACGATGTTAAAACTCCGAACGAACCCCGAAACGTCAAAATGAACCCCACTCTGGACAAATTTTAAAAATGTGATTTTTTCTGTATTAAAAATACTTAAAAAAAACAGCAGGGAATTGTTAGTATTGCTGTGGAAAACGACAAAGTAAATCGTACGGACCGCCGCAGAACCATGGTAATACCTTGCTTGTGCCGCGGATCCGCGGCCGTACGGTAGGATTTGGCCTTGGTTTTTGTTCAGTAATACCCGTAGTTGTTTGTTCATATTTCTGGGTATTTTTAATCTGACTCAAGTGTTCAGTGTTCTGGGGATTATTTTGAATTCGTTGATTCGATCGGAAAATTTAATTTCGTTATGTTTTACGGATATTTAGAAACTGTTAAAATGTTCGAGCGGATATCATTAACTCACTTTTTCCCGGCACGAAAAACTTTTAATTGTTGATTGTTTCTTGGGTTTAAATCTTTCGGAAAAACGTGCATGTAACGCGGTGGTCCCTCTACAAGAAATCAAACCTTAACTCGATTATGTGACCGTCTGAACCGCCTCTAAACCTTAGGGTTTGGGGCAGTACGGCATGCCACATGTGAGGCGTTGGCTTGACCCTTCTACGGCTGGACCATCGGTACTGTGACATATTTTGGGATTATTTGAACTCCGCTCAAGTGTTGAGCTATTTAGGAAATCTTGGGTATTTGATTATCCGATCGGAAAGTTTAATACTGTCTATTTATCTGGAATGTGATACAGTTTGTGGAATTCATATAGTTAGGCATGAAATGCGAAGTATGTGATATTTCGGATTTACGATGTCTAAAGTGATTGTGGATTCCAAATGTTGTAGTTTTACAATTTCTTTTTTGTGACCGTAAGTGTAGTATGTAGTTGTATTGCCGGTTTTCGTTGCTATACATCAACGACGATCGGTGTATGCATACTTACTTACGTTGATGATATGTGATATTATGTGTTGCTGTGATATATTATATTGGATCGTCGTGTTCTGAATAGCCGGGGTTTTAATATGAGATGAGAGTTTTTTTTTATTTTCATTCATGTAAAATTCATTTGTATGTAATATTCTTTTATTGGGGCACTTCCGGGCTGAGGATGATGTCACCATTGTATATTATTTACTTTTCCATATTAGGTAGAGCCAAGGAGGGGAGCACAAGTAACCGGGTTCTAGGGTCCAGTGGGAGGCCATCTCGAGGAGTCGAGACCGGGTCTCCTAACCCTAGAATTGGTAGTGTTACTTGCCGCTCTCGTAGGGGTCTAGGGATGTGGGTTTGACTATTCATTGCGACCGTGGAATCCGTGTTTTATACCGGCTCGTATTAAAAACACGGACATTCTAGTATATCCAATATTTAAAATGTGTTCTTCTGCTACAATGTTCTGTGATGAGATCATATTACTGCCTGAGACGAATGCTTATATATATATGCTGATATATAAATATTACTGCTTTCGTTTCTTCTGTCATGCTTAGGAAGCATAAGCTGATGGGATTTTTATTAATGAGATTAATAAAAGAAAAGAAATCTAAAAGATGTTGTAGAATCAAAACTTTATAAAAGGGTAGGTACAGTTTTGCTTTGTATAGTGTTATATATGATATACCCTGCACCTTATTCGATGAGGAAAGTGCCAAGATTCCTTCACCGGGAGTGACCTCTTTAGCGAAACTGGCAGATGTTACAAACTCGCGGTTTAGTTTTTGACGGCTTATGTAGTTCTTGCTTTGCACCGCGGTATATATGATATACCGTGCACCTTATTCGATGAGGAAAGAGCCGTGATCCCTTCACCGGGAGTGACCTCTTTAGCGAAACTGGCAGATGCTACAAACTTGCTGTTTGGTTTTTGACAGCTTATATAGTTCTTGCTTTGCACCGCGGTATATATGATATACCCTGAACCTTGTTCGACGGGGAAAGAGCCGAGATCCCTTCACCGGGAGTGACCTCTTTAGCGAAACTAGAAAAGCCTCAAAAACACTCCTTTTTTCAAAATCACTCGATTCTATGACGATATCAAGTTCATTACGCTCATGGTTTTCTGAAAAACCTGCGTAGCCCTCCGTCATTTCAGATAAAGACTAGTTAGTATTCATGCTACATTTGTTGAATATGTTAAGGCGTAGTGTGCGGTAGCTAATTAGTACTTATCTGCTAAAACATGAGATGCGATTGGACTAGGATAGTTGTGCGACTTTGTTGACTATGTTAAGGGTCGTGCAGGTGGGTTTAATTCAATCGGGAAATGACGTGTTGAACTTGGCTAGCAATTATGATTTGTTGACTATGTTAAGGTCATAAGTTTCTAGGGAAAAAGCATTATCGGGAATTTCAAATATTGAAATTTGCAATGAGATTGCATACCTTCTATGAGATAGATGGATCCTCATAGCCACTACGAGTAAGAGTTACTCCTGGGAGAGTTTTACACAGGACAATTAGCCGATCAAGTAGGTGTCTAGAAAGGTGTTAACGTGGTTATACCTCTGGGAAGATGAGGTTTATTTTAATTAGGTCCGTGCGAAAGCATGAGGAACCTCCCTCAAGTACCGACACTGATCTGGCTGAAAGATTGACGAAATTGTAGTGTGTAATTAATCCCGTCTAATCTTACCTTTTAGGGTTTGAAGGAAGATTTGATAAAAACAGTGGGAGACAACTGATTAGATAAGATAATAACCAATCTAATCTTGCAAAAGCATACGCTAAAGTGTTTCCTTCTCTCTCTCTCCAGGGAGCGACCATGTCAGGACTTAATCAAGATAATTAAATGGATGTATTGACTAAACCCGATTATTATACTGAGCAAGGGATCATTGGTCCCGTTCTTTCTTTTAAGAGTTATAAGACTGAACAGGAAACAGAGGAATATCTAGATTCTCACGCCGCCCAAACAAAGAACATGCATGTTGATGCATCTTCTTCGGGTGTGTTAGTTATTGAGAACTGTTTCTCGGTTCAACCTACGTCCTGGGTATTAGATACCGGATCGGGATCCCATATATGTAAATTGTTACATGGGCTACGGAAAGGTAGAGAACTGGGAAAAGGTGATCATTCCGTTCAAGTAGGGAATGGTGCAAGTATTGTAGCCAAAGCAGTTGGCGAATATCACCTGGTATTACCAAGTGGTAATACACTGATTCTGAATGAGTGCTATTATTTACCGAACATGATGTGCAACATTATATCAGTTTATTTATTAAGTAAAGAAGTATATAATTTTGTAGTAAAGGATAATGTTATGAACATATTCCTAGATCAAAAGTTGATTGGATCAGGCTCGTTATATAATGGCATATTCATTCTCAATCAAAATACAGTCTTTAATATACAAAACAAACACAAAAGGAAAAGTTCAGAAATGAACGAATCATACTTGTGGTATTGTAGACTTGGTCATATCAATGTGACACGACTAGCTAAGTTACATAAGGACGGATATTTGAATCCGTTCGAATTATCATCTTATGAAACTTGCCATTCATGTCTCAAAGGCAAAATGACCAAAGCTCCATTTAGTGGACACGGAGAAAGAGTTACCGAACTCTTAGGACTGGTACATAGTGATGTATGCGGTCCCATGTCTACGCATGCCAGGAATGGTTCTTCCTACTTTATTACATTCACTGACGATCTCTCAAGATTCGGACATGTGTTCCTGATGAAACACAAGTCTGAAACTTTTGAGAAAATCAGGGAATATAAGCACGAAGTAGAGAACCAAACGGGCAAAAGTATTAAGATTCTTCGATCTGATCGAGGAGGTGAATACTTAAGCAATGAGTTCCTAGATTATCTAAAAGAGAATGGGATCCTCTCTCAGCTTACTCCTTCTTATACACCACAGCACAACGGTGTATTGGAGCGGAGGAATCGCACCCTATTAAATATGGTGCGCTCTATGATGAGCACTGCTGAGTTACCTATTTCCTTCTGGGGTTATGCGCTTGAGACATCAGCATACCTATTGAATCTAGTTCCGTCTAAATCTGTACCAACCACACCATATGAGATATGGAGTGGGAAGAGACCATATTTTAAACGAGTTAAGATATGGGGTTGTCCGGCCTATGTCAAAAGACAAAATCCGGACAAACTCGAGGCACGATCAGTTCTTTGCAAGTTTGTGGGATATCCTAAGAATTCCCAAGGATACTTTTTCTACCCGCTGAGGAACAAAAGGTGTTTGTTTCTCAATATGCCACCTTCTTAGAAAAGGAATTTCTTGCAAAAGAAATTAGTGGCAAAGAGGTAGAGCTGGAAAAGGTTCCAGCGACACAGACTGCAACATGAGATTTAGTAGAACCAGAGGATTCAGTAGTTCCCGACGAACCCCAGCCTCTCCGCCGATCTAGTAGGGTTTCTCATCCACCTGAGAGATACTACGGTTTTCTCATTGATGGTGGGAGCGAAGATTTCATCATGGAAGATGATGACCCGACTAGTTTCGAGCAGGCCATCACGAGTGGTGACTCTGTGAAATGGCTGGATGCAATGCGATCTGAGATAGAATCCATGTACACCAACAAAGTATGGACTTTAGAAAATGCTCCTGAAGGGGTAAAACCCATTGGGAGCAAGTGGATCTTTAAAAAGAAATTTGGTGTAGATGGAAAAGTTGAGACTTTCAAAGCTAGACTTGTTGCAAAGGGTTTTCGTCAAAGACCAGGTGTGGATTATGACGAAACCTTTTCTCCAGTGGCTATGCTTAAGTCTATCCGGATCTTACTTGCCATTGCTGCATACCATGACTACGAAATCTGGCAAATGGATGTTAAGACCGTCTTTCTAAAAGGTGATTTAGAAGAGTGCGTGTACATGACTCAACCAAAGGGCTTCGTAGATAGTAGGAGCAGCGGAATGGTGTGCAAGCTGCTTAAATCCATTTATGGATTACAACAAGCATCGCGTAGTTGGAACATCTGTTTTTATGTTGTAGTCAAAGAGTTTGACTTCATCAAAAATATAGATGAACCTTGTATCTATAAGAAGGTAGCAGAGAGTAAGGTTGTCTTCCTTGTATTGTACGTGGATGACATACTCTTAATAGGAAATGATGTTCCTATGCTGCAATCAGTCAAGCTCTTCTTATCACAAAGATTCTCAATGAAAGATCTAGGTGTTGCCTCCTGCATATTAGGAATTAGGATCTATAAAGATAGATCTAAACGGATACTGGGATTTTCCCAATCCAGGTACATTGACACCATACTAAAGAGGTTTAATATGGAAGAATCCAAGCGTGGGAACTAACCGACGATCTCTGGACTCACTCTCTCAAAAGAGATGTCTCCCAAGACTGATTTGGAGAGAGCTCGCATGCAAGGGATACCCTATGCTTCGGCAGTAGGCTCTATCATGTATGCGATGCTCTGTACCAGACCCGATGTAGCATACTCACTAAGTGTAGTGAGTCGGTATCAAGCAGATCTTAGAGAGAGTCACTGGACAGCTGTGACGAACATTCTCAAGTACTTGCGAAGGACTAAAGAGATGTTCTTGGTGTATGGTAACGGAGAACTCCGGGTGGAGTCCTTTACCGATTCCTGCTTCCAAAGTGATAAGGAGGACTCTAAGTCGCACTCGGGATTTGTCTTTACCCTCGATGGAGGGGCGATATGTTGGAAGAGTTCCAAACAGGATACCGTTACAGACTCGACGATGGAGGCAGAATACATCGCTGCCAACGATGCTGCCAAAGAGGCTGTTTGGATAAAGAAGTTCATTAGTGAACTTGGTGTGGTTCCATCCATTGAGCATCCAAAAACTCTGTATTGCGATAACAATGGAGCTGTGGCTTTGGCCAAGGAACCCAGGTCCCATCAAAAGTCCAGACATATTCTGAGGCGGTATCACCTGATCATGTAAGACTACGGCAGCACCCCCGCCGTATTTCCGAGGCCAAAATGCGGAAACGAAAATTTATCTAAACTTGAAAACCGGCGCTATCGTATGCTTAAAACCTGGATCGGACCATTAACCGAATACTAGCTAACTAGAGAAAGGGTAGAATGCTATACCGAGCGATCCGTGTCCTTCGGTCTTCGGCCTCCATCCCGATCTCCTCGCGGAATCTCCGATCTTCACCTCCTCGTCGGAAAGGGCACCACATAGCTGAATTCTTTTACGGGCTCCCACCTCTGGACCGAGGCAACTCAGGCACGAAGTTGGCAAGTCGATGTGCTCAAGGATGCTGTAGGCTAAGTGTAGTAAGGTTTGTCTCAAAGTGGTTATTGAAGTTGCCATTGAAGGAGCGGAGGAATCAACTAAGGAAATGTGCTATGGAATTTTTGTGGCAAGCAAAGAATATAAGATGAATGATTTTCTCCCCACACTAATTAATCCTCATCTCCCTCTCTCTCTAAGTGGCCGGCCATGACCCATGGTGGAGGGAAAAAAATCAATCAATAAAGCAAGAGAAGAAAAATGGTATGATAATGAGAAAAAGGTGTCACTCAAAAGCCATATCAAAATTCATCACCATTAAAGCAAAGGAAATGATGTATGAAAAGCAAAGATGCTAAAACCATCATATAAAACAAATGCCACAAAGAACCCTCCACATTTGATAATTTGCACACTTGCAAATAAGCCCCTCCCACATAAAAATCCGGCCATGAAGGAACAAAGGAAAACTGGCCGAAACAGAATACAAACTGGCAACTTCAAAAAACCGATCCCGTAGTAAATTACAGGAAAACCCCGCAACTGTATATACATACCCGCATTTGTATTCCGACCGAATACAAATGCAAACAGACAAAATCTACACTGTACAACACTAGGATCCGGCTTAAACCAAAGCCCGCTAGTATTATCCGTCCGATCATGATCCGTACAATACCGCACGTATATGATCGAACCCTGCCATATCTCCATACGACCTCTACAGCGTTTCGCCCGAAACTTGAAAAACTGTCTGTGGGGGACTCTAAAGACTCATCAATACCTTTGGCTGTGGATTTAACCACTAGTATGTCAGAGGTATTAGCCATACGTAACGGGCTACCAGGTACTGACCAAATAGGACGTCGATGAGCGAACTCATCCTAACACCCTACTGAGCCTGTCAGTGACAATATCCGTACAGTCTGGTTCGTTCGTCTATGAGTATCGCATGGCGGGCCTAGGTGGTTGGTAAATGTCAGACCCCCAAAAGCGGTACAAGTCATGTCGGAGTGTAACCCAGTACACCCTGAGATACTACTGGAATACCTACCAGTAAATCTCCTGCCTCGGCCGAGGGCTTTGTGTAATGGCTCTCCTAGACACAGCGCGACCTCACCCCCAATACCGGGAGAGGCGAACCCCTGCCGTTCCGCTCACTGCCTCCATGTGGCTCGGGACTATACCAAACTAAAACCTGTTTGCACGACTCCTTTGAGCTGTGGTAGGGTAGTAATCAAAGCACAGTGGGAACTCACACGAGAAAAATGATGATCTCAGGTCGATGAACTAACCTGTACACATGTCACCAGGGAACTGCTATCTGACGTCAGGTATAATACCAACTAGCATATTCCCGGCGAGTCCTGTCCGGTGTAATCATAACCCAATGAGCACCTGTATACATCTTAGGTGAACCAACTGAAACCAGTGGCTTGTGTGACCGGCCACCGCCCCTCGTCGGGGTCTCGACTGTATACACTAGTCTACTCTGGAGTATCGATGCCCTGTCTCGAAACTCCTACGACTAGGGACCATTTAAGGATGCGCTTATAGACCCCAGCTCCCACATATATGATCGCCATCATACTGCTGGCAGTCAAGCAAGAATCCTAAGGGCTCTATCAACGTGCAATAGTGACGTGTAAGGTCACCTAAAGCAGTACACGATGATAAAGATAAACCAGATAGCATACTATCATCTCGAGTAAGACTGTCGGTATAGGTCCTCCCTCAATCATTGCAATCACGTGCCTGTGATCCAATAATTGACTTTGAGGGCACTATATACAACAATCTCCCAGTTGCACTCAAGGCTAATTATTGCGATGTCACATACTCACAGCCCGTGTGATACCGAACACCCAACTCCTCTACTAATCAGTCTCACAAAACCCGTTTGCGAAACTATTGTGTTCGAGGAATAGCCTTAGTGAGTGGATCCGCCCTGATGTTTCTTTCTATGTCTTTCTTTATCTCAAGTTCGCGGAGAAAACCATCTCCCGAAATGAGCAATACCTGTCTTAGAATATGTCTGGATATCTGATGGGACCTAGTTCATAAATGAACTCCAAATCCAAACTTCTTAGACTGTCTCTTCAACTGAAAACAATCAGTATCCTATGCCATGCCTCTTTCAGTATCCACTTGGACCACCTGTCCAAAATACTGCCCCTCGTTAGAGGGAAAACTATAACTCTGACAGTCACTCTGTCATCCAGGTCACCTTGGAAGCCTGAAATGATAACCGTCTCCTAAAAGAGACTGTTGTTATCATATCCCTAGAAGATCCACTTATGTTCTAAAACTGCTTCCGAACGTTTCTCCAGGATAGGATTAATATAACCTTACTGCATCTCGTGCAAAAAACAACATCTGGTGTGGTACTTGACATCTCATGATTGACTCAATTGCCTAAGCAAGTGATCTGCCAATCATGTACATCGCTCTCGCCTTTAGTCTGTAAGACACCTTTAAAGAGGGTGATTCCATCACCTGTAGGTACACTACCGTGCCAGGAGTCGTCCATTCTAAAACACCTTTAGAGTGCTGTCTAAGTACCCAGATTAGGAAACTACCCAAATCTAGATCTAAAACCATAGATCTAGTGACCAGAATGTCTGATATAATATCTAAGTCCTATGTGGAGTAACCACTGTGTGACAACCAAAGTATAACCGATCGTAGTATAGGAATTTCGCTTCCTACTCTGTGTAAGTCATCCAAATACCAGGACATCACACCCTACTACCTTCTTAACAGATCCATCCCCTATTCTGATGAAGTCAAACCTATGACTGTCACATCAGAAATAGATGATCTATCTCCGCTATATCTGCTTTAGTCCATAAATAGACATAAGCTACTTGTCCACCAATGCTTCCGCTGCTCCCACTGACTATGACAACCCTCTGGCAGAGTCATATACACGTGCATGTCTAAAGCTAGTTCAGAACGACGCTATACTCATCCTCCTGCCGGGTCTCATAGCCTGGAACAACAGTAATGGCAAGTCTGGGTAAACAAGAACCTCCCTGTCACCGTCCTTGAGGCTACCGGAGTACCTCTCGGGTGCCTGAGGTTACCCACTATATCTGCGGAGTGGCCAACAGAATGTCAAACCAGATTGAATCTTTAGCTCCTATTAAATTTTCAGTAATCGTTTGCGGTTCTGGAATCACTTCTAGTTCTACCATACTCCCACTACTGTTTTCTGAAAAAATCAATTTTTATTAAAACTGTGGCGAGTCAAGAACAATATCACTATTGATCTTCCAGATGGTAGAAAGTCAACCCTCGTCATAGCCCGGGTCAACCCACAAACAACCATTACAGAAACGTGCCTTGAGTTATCCAGAGTCTGGTTTTAAGCATAAGCTAGACAACTCCCCGTACCTTAACAATGTCAAGATATGAATTGTTCTATATATAATACAGAAACAGAGGCACTGATTTAATTGGAACCAGATTCAAATCATGCAGCTGTCTCTAGTGCATGCCAACTAAATGGAGAGAGGACGATCAGCATTACTCAACTTAGGAATGCATCCAATTATGAGTAACCAGAAAGAGAAGCAAGTTCTCTTAATCATTACTATCAACTGAATACCATACACAAGTATCTACATCTTTGATTGCCTTGAAGAATCCTGATACTTGCAACGCCTGGTTCTCTACTTTATTAATATACCTATAACTTCTCAAAACTCAGACCTTGCATTTCTACGAAACACGTGTCTAAGTACAAGAGAAGTCATAAGTAAACAGAATATAGTACGAGTACCAACCCTTCTATCCTAATGGACACTGGACAACATACAATACTCTGTATAAGTCCCCTGAGTCTAATAACTCATTCCCTGTGTGTCGTAGGTTGAAAACTGTACTATGGTTAAGAAGAATTACACCGCTGTTTAATGCTCCTTACCTAACCATCCACTGATATAGGTAAATGTCATAGACATAATTCCAAAAAGTTATATCTCACTCCATAAGAATAGACGTACAGATATGTCAATTTGAAATTGGTGCATAAAAACGGATATTCAAAACCAAATATTTGTCGTCCGGCAAACAACCCAGGCGATTTTCTCAAATATCACCAATTACAACGAATCCCGATATAATGAGGATGATCACCTAATTCCCAATAACTTACTGTAGGGTTCCTAGGCACCCTATGGAGGTCTCACAAGGCATCGAACATGCCAATATAAAAATTTACGGGTGCCGAGAGACCCGACTACGGATCGTTTGCTAGAAAACTAGGCGAAAAAGCTAACTAGTTAACACTTAACTAAGGGATACGGATATACAACCTTTGTAGATCCGTTTGTCCACCTCCATAGCTCCATGAAGAAGTCATCTCCGCTGTACAAATCCGAAATCCGGGCTCTTGCGTCGGCTTCATCGGAGAAGAAGCGGGCTAGGTCATCGACGACGTGCCGAAGATGATCTACGTCGAGGCATCGCTAAATCAAGCTCCGACTTCATCAAGTCAAGAAACTTGTGAAGAAAACACACTCTACTACTTGGCAAGAGGTAGAGGATGAAGAAATAGGAAGTGGGTTCAATTTAGAATTGGATTTCTCACTCTTTATCATCAATCACCATTGATGAAGAAAGCTTTTTCTTCATGAAAGAAGATGAAGAAGAAGAAGAATATTGTGATAAGATAATTCAAAAAAGAAAAGAATAACAATACTTATCATAATATTAACTCTAGTCAAGTGTAGAGAATGAATCATGGTTAGTGGGAATGGTTAGGGTTAAGGATGATATAAGAATGGTTGACTTGATCAAAGTTTCATGAAGCTTCAACTAAACTCCAAATTAAGCCACCATTCTTTTCTCCTTTCCATTTATTTTCCAAAAGAAATGGATAAATAAATAAGTGAATAAAACAAAACCCTAACCATAATCATGTAACCATGGTTTGATCTTGACACAAAAACCCTAGCATAACATGTATCATCAAACATAATACAATGAAGTGCACAAAAGTATATCACATATACAATGTGTACAATCCGAGTGAGAAAATCCATTTAAAGTGAACCAATACTAGTTAATGCAAAGTAATATATCAAATATATAATTATGCATTAAATCATTAAATCAACACTTGATTTAACGATCCGGTCATGACGCACATAACCGACTGGTATCATTAGTAACATCTTATCGAATCAACACTTGATCCGATAACCCGGCTATATCGCATATAACCGATCAATGTCACATCGCGAGAATCGAATACAGTATCACATACTCGTATTATTCTCGGTCCCGCACATATCTCATATGCGCTCCTATTTCATTTCGCTTGAGCCAGGAAACCTCTGTGTAGGACTCTGAAGACTCGTCAATACGCCGGCAGCAGGTGATGATCATATCAAACACCCACAAGCCGCAAGCGGTCTGCTAAACGTAATGTCCACCCGGGTATTGAGCGATCTGAAGATCGACGAGCAAGCCCGCTCACACTCCAGTGAATCCAACCAGTAACACTACCGTACAGTCCGGTCTGATCGTCTGATATGTCGCATATCTTGCCTAGGGGTGGTAAACGTCAGACCCCAATAGCTCGATAAGTCGTGTCGATATGAGGCTCATAACGGGTCGAGAAACTACTGGTAACGCTTACCAGCAATTCTCTGAGCAGCCCTGGCCAGGGACTTCCTGTTATAGCCAATCGAACACTGTGCAACATCAACTCCCTATACCGGGAGAGACGAATCCCCTCCTATCGCTCATTGCCTCCATGTGACTCGGGACTGTACCCAAAAACCACCGTTTTGCACGCCTTCTTGGACGTGGTAAGATGGAAATCAAAGAACAGTGGGAACCACACAAGACTCTATGACGATCTCGGGTCAACAGACTACTCTGTACCAATGTCACCAGAGAACTGCCATCTGACGTGAGGTATAATACCATCTGGGAGTTCTCGGCGAGTCCGTCCAGTATACCCAGTCTCTACTGAGCACCCGTATATCATCTCTGATGTCAAACACCAATGGATATGGGATCATCCATCGCCCATCTGTATGGGTCGAGAAGGCATACGCTAGTCTACTCTGGTATATCGATGCCCCGTCTCGATACACCCACGACTAGGGACTTTGAAGGATGTACTTATGGACTACCATGTCCCCACTAGTATGATCCGCATCATAGTCCAGGTAGTCAAGTACAGATCCTAAGGGCTTTACCAACATGTAACAGAGAGACAATCAGTATACACGTTAAGGTAAAGATCAACCAGATAGCATACTATCATGTCGAGCACGAAAGTCCTCCCTATATATGTCCCAGCATCCACTACAATATACATCCTATGTATAGTAATGGCCTCTAGGGCATACATATAACTAACAATCTCCCACTTGCACTAGGGCCATCTGATAGCAGTGGTTGTAGTATCTCATACTCAACCATCACATAAAAGTCTCTCTCTGGGAACAGGCCTTTGTGAGTGGATCCGCTGTGTTGTCCTCTGAGTCTACTCTCCTAACCTCGATCCCCTGGAGATCAACCATCTCCATGATCAGGTGATACTGCCTTAGAATATGTCTGGATCACTGATGGGACGGACGTTCCTTGGCATAAGCCACAACCCCATTGTCACACAATGGGAGGAACTAAGTTCATCTCATGAACCAATATACACCCAGACAGCCACTTTGGTAGCATCTTAAGTAGCGATGTATCCAGCCTTTATCGTCTAGTATGCCACGGTATCTAGCTTGGAACTCTTCCAACATACCGTCTCTTTACTGAGGGTAAAGGCAATGCCTGCGACTGACATTCAGTCGTCTTTATCACACTGGAACCCTTCCAGCGATTCTCCCCAGGATCGATTGATACCATCTCACTACAACTAGTGAGTATCCTAATTTCCAATTAGATCTATCTCATAGATCCAAAATCGAGGATTTAGGAGGTATCACTTTGATCCTATATGGAGAATCATTGTGATAAGCGGAGATTGACTGAGCGTAGCATAGGAAACTCCTTCCCTATCATGAGCATGACATCCACGTACTCTACGAGGATCACCACCATACTCCCTACTATCCTTTTGTTTATACAAGGTTTATCTACCATTTTGATGATGTCAAACTCTTTGACTTATCCATCAAAACAGATGTTCCAACTCCGCGATGCCTGCTTTATCCTATAAAGCATCTTGCACACGTTTCCGCTGCTCCCACTGTCTACGAAGCCCTCTGGCTGTGTACTTATAGACGCACTCTTCTAAAACATCATTTAGAAAAGCAGTCATGACACCCAACCACCAGATATCGTAGTCATGGTATGTAGCCGTGACAAGTAGGATCTGGACGGACTTAAGCATAGCTCCTTAGAAAAGGTTTCGTCATGATCCATACCTGGTCAATGATGCAAACCTTTAACAAGTCTAGCTTTGAAAGTCTCAACTTTTCCATGTACACAAAGTAATCTTCTCAAGATATACTTGCTCCTGATGGGGATTTAACCCTTCAGATATAGCAACCAAAGTCCATACTTTGTTGGTGTATAAGGATTCCATCTCAGATCACTAAGCATCCAGCCATTCTTACAGAGTCTTACTCCTGATGGCCAGCTCGAAACTAGTTGGGTCATCATCTCATGATGTAATCCTCGCTCCCACTGTCATAGAGAAACCGAAGTATCTCTCAGGTGGGTGAGGAACCCTACTAGATCGGCGGAGAGGCTGAGGTTCGTTGGTAATTATCAAATCCTTTGGTTCTTTTAAATCATCAGCTGCAGTTTGTATAGCTGGAACCTTTCCAGTTCTACATTACTGATCTTGACTCGAGCTTGTCCGGATTTTGCTTTTAGACATAGGCCGGACAACCCCAAATCTTAACTAACTTAAGAAATGGGCTCTTCCCTTTCCATATCACATATGAAGTGGTAGGCAACTGATTTGATTTGAACCCTATTCAATAGGTATGCAGCTTCTCAAGTGCATAACTCCCAAAAAGGAAAAAAAGGTAACTCAGTAGTACTCATCATAGAGCACACCTTATCATATAGGGTGTGATTTCTCCGCCCCGATATACCATCGTGCTATGGTGTATACGGAGGAGTAATGCTGAGAGAGAATCTTATTCTCATTTAGAATAGTCCAGGAATTCCGTGCTCAAGTATTCTTCTCCTTGATCTCATCAGAGGACATAATACTTATACCCGTATTCTGGTTCTCTACTTCTAACTTATATTCTGTGAATATCTCAAAAGGTTCGGACTTGTGTTTCAACAAGAACATATGTCTGAATCTAAAGAGATCATCAGAGAACGTAATGAAGTATAAAGAACCAGTCCTGGCATGTGTAGACAGGAGACCTTACATACATCATCATGTATCAGTCCCAAGAGTTCACTAACTCTTTCTCTGTTTCCAGTAAACGGAGCTATGGTCATCTTATCTCTGTGACATGACTGGCAAGTTTCACAAGATGTAAATTCAAACTAATTTAAATATACATCTAAATGTAACTTCAGCTAGTCGGGTCACATTGATCTGACCTAGTCTACAATACCTCAAGAAGAATCCGTTCATTTCTGAACTCTTCCTCTTGTGTGTGTTCCATATACTAAGAACTGTAGTTTGATTTAGAACATCAATGCTTTTAGATAACGTGCCTGAACCGATCAACTTTTGATATAGGAAATGTTCAAAACATTATCCAACAATACAAAATTTTATCATTTCTTTACAGATAAAGAGACTGATATGATTTTGTATATCAGGTTCGGTATCTAATAACATTCGTTCAGAATCAATGTATTTATAATACAGGGTGACAGTGACCAACAGACTTGGCTGCAACACTTGCCCCGTTTTCTGCCTCATGCCCGTTCTCAGTTCTTTACCTATCTGTAGCCCATGTAAGATATTACATATGCGGGATCCTGATCCGGTATCACATACCCAGGACGTAAAGAATAGAGAAACAGTTCTGTATAAAGAACACACCCGAAGATGATGCATCAGCATGCACTCTCTTCGTTTGGGCGGCACGGGAAATCTGGTATTCCCCAATTTCCTGCTCTGTCTTATAACAATTATAAGTTGGAGCGGGACCAACGTTCCCCAGCTCAGTATAACAAGCGGGTTCGGTCAATATTCCGTATTATTATCTTGATTAAGGCGTGATATGGTCGCTACCTGGAGAGAGAGAGAAGAAAACACTCAGCGTGCGCTCTTGCAAGAATAGATTGGTTATTATTTTATCTAATCAGGATGGCTCCCACTGCTTTTTATCAAATCTTCCTTCAAACCCTAAAAGGAAAGACTAGCCGGGATTAATTACACACTACAAGTTCGCCAATCTTTCAGCCAGGCCAGTGTCGGTACTTTGAGGGAGGTCCCCCGTGCTTTCGCACGAACCTAATTAATGTAAACCTCATTTTCCAGAGGCGTAACCCCGTTGACACCTTTCTAGACACCTACTTGATCGGCTAATTGTAATGTATAAAACTCTCCCAGGAGTAACTCTTACTCACAGCGGGTATCGGGATCCAACTATCTCATAGAAGGTATGCAATCTCATTGCAAATTTCAACAATTGAAATTCCCGATAATATTTTGCCCCTAGCTCGCTATGACCTTGACGCATGCCAAACAACCCATAGTCTGCTAGTCAAATTCAACCCGTACATTTCTTGATTGAATTAAACCCACCCGCACGACCCTTGACGCATGCCAAACAACGCCGTACGAATACCCTAATCCAATCGCATCATGTGCTAGCAGATAAGCACTAGTTAGCTACCGTACACTACGCCTTGACGCATGCCAAACAACCGCAGCACGAATACTAACTAGTACTTATCTGAAATGACGGAGGGCTACGACAGGTTTTTCTGAAAACCTATTGCGTAATGAACTTGATATCGTTGTAGGATCGAATAAATTTTGAAATGGAGTGTTTTTTAGGCTTTTCTAGTTTTGCTAAAGGAGTCACTCCCGGTGAAGGGATCGTCGGTCCTTTCCTCGTCGAATGAGGTGCGGGATATATCATATATATCACTGTGCAAAGCAAAAACACTTAAAAGCAATCAAAAGACAAACCGAGTGTGTAGCATCTGCCAGTTATTGCTAAAGGAGTCACTCCCGGTGAAGGGATCTCGGTCCTTTCCTTATCGAATAAGGTGCAGGATATATCACATATACCGCTGTGCAAAGAAAGAACTGTAGCTACCTGTTTTATTTTGAAATTCGATTCTACAACATCTTAGGTTTCTTTTATTTCATTAATCACATTAATGAAGTCCCATCATTTAAGTACCCAAACATCACAGATAAATACGACATACACTTATGCCATCCACATTCGCCTCGATGTCCCCTCGTGCACCGTTAGGTTAGGTAACTAACGGCAGAGCAGGGCAGGGCTAGCGCGGGTGTAAAACATAAGTAACGTCTATATAATATATCATATATACTATATACTGTATCTATCACAGAACATCACATGATCACATCACAGATATCGCAGCAGAAGAATCATATGAAATATTGGATATACTAAGACGTCCGTGTTTTCAATACGAGCCAGTATAAAACACGGATTCCACGGTCGTGATGAATAGCCAAACCCACACCCCTAGACCCCTACGAGAGCGGCAAGCAACCCTACCAATTCTGGAGTTAGGAGACCCGGACTCGACTCCTCGAGTTGGTCTCCCACTGGACTCCAGAACCCGGTTATTTGTGCCCTCCTCCTTGGGTCTATCCTAGTGCGGAAAAGTAAATAATATACAAAAGGTGACTACTTCCGCAACCTGGAAGCGCCCCAATAAAAGAATATTACATACAAGTTTTTATATGAATAAAAATGAAAAAACACTCATCTCACATAAAAACCCCCGGCTATTCAAACACGACGATCCAATATAACATATCCAGCAACAAATAACATCACATGTCATCAACGTAAGTAAATATGCGCATCCCAATTGTCGTTGACATATAGCAACGAAACCGGAGATATCACATATTACACTTACGGTCACAGAAAAGAATGTGTAAAACTACAACAGTTGGAATCCGCAATCTCTTTAGACATCGCATGCCTAATCAAATGAATTACTTAGACATCGCATGCCTAACAATTATAAACCCCGCATTTTAGTCTCTTTATCGAAAACACTTTTCAATATCAAGTCGGGCAATTCAACAAGATTCCCGACATCATGATCGAATGCTCGTCGCAAACTTTAGTAGGCGGCCGCACCCCCGATACCGTCGACGAAGTGCACCAAGGCGGAATACCGCTGCCGGGAGCACCCGAACGGATGCTTTCGGCGACGGGGTTCTCCTACAGTCACTTGGTCGGGGCTATGGAGTGAGGCTGTCTATTAAGTTTACCCGGCGAGTATCCGCGTACGCTACGTGATTGCGACGGAGTTTTGATCACATCAAAATTCCGTGGCAACCGATCAAGTGAGACTAAAGTGCTATGTTTATAACATTCATTCAGTTATCTCATAACAATTTGTGAATTCCAATTATTGTATCCCATTCCAGATAAATAGAAAATGTTAAACTTTTCGATCGAACAATCGAACACCCAAGTTTTCCCGATACAGCTCAACACATGAAATAAGTCTAACAACATTCCGTTCGTGCCTCAGTACCAACGGTCCAGCCGTAGAAGGGTCAAGTCAACGCCTCACATGTGGCACGCCGTACTGCCCCAAACCCGAAGGTTCAAAGGGCAGTTCAAGACGGTCACATAATCGAGTTAAGGTTTGTTGTCTTCTAGAGGGTCCATCGCGTTACTTGCACTACTTAGAACGTCGTTAAACTACGGAAAAATCCAACACTTGGAAATTTCCCGACAGGGGAAAAATTGAGTATTTATAACCGGTCGAACTTTTTAACATATTCTAAAATTTATCCGGAAAGCCACATAGACAAAATTTGATACTCCGATCAAAACACCGAATCCCCAAAACAACTCCAGAAAATTCAACTCTTGAATAAAATTTAAAAATACCCAGAGAACTCAGCACTGAAAACAATGAATTACTGTGCAATTTTTAAAGGCTGACGTCATTAATAGGCCGCGGAACCGCCGCCTAAGGCAGGCTTATGCCGCGGTTCCGCGCCATGTTGCATTGTTCATGACCCCAATTTTGCGCCGTAATTCTTATATTTTCCTGCTGGGTTTTCTGAATATTTTTAATTTGGAAAAATCCACGTTTTCAGAAAAAGTACAGAGAGCAATTTGTATTGGGGTTTTCGGGTTCGTTCGGGTTTCAAAATCCGTCTAGACTTCGCCTAAGGCTCTAGCTAGGCTCTGATACCACTGTAGGGTTCCTAGGCACCCTATGGAGGTCTCACAAGGCATCGAACATGCCAATATAAAAATTTACGGGTGCCGAGAGACCCGACTACGGATCGTTTGCTAGAAAACTAGGCGAAAAAGCTAACTAGTTAACACTTAACTAAGGGATACGGATATACAACCTTTGTAGATCCGTTTGTCCACCTCCATAGCTCCATGAAGAAGTCATCTCCGCTGTACAAATCCGAAATCCGGGCTCTTGCGTCGGCTTCATCGGAGAAGAAGCGGGCTAGGTCATCGACGACGTGCCGAAGATGATCTACTTCGAGGCATCGCTAAATCAAGCTCCGACTTCATCAAGTCAAGAAACTTGTGAAGAAAACACACTCTACTACTTGGCAAGAGGTAGAGGATGAAGAAATAGGAAGTGGGTTCAATTTAGAATTGGATTTCTCACTCTTTATCATCAATCACCATTGATGAAGAAAGCTTTTTCTTCATGAAAGAAGATGAAGAAGAAGAAGAATATTGTGATAAGATAATTCAAAAAAGAAAAGAATAACAATACTTATCATAATATTAACTCTAGTCAAGTGTAGAGAATGAATCATGGTTAGTGGGAATGGTTAGGGTTAAGGATGAGATAAGAATGGTTGACTTGATCAAAGTTTCATGAAGCTTCAACTAAACTCCAAATTAAGCCACCATTCTTTTCTCCTTTCCATTTATTTTCCAAAAGAAATGGATAAATAAATAAGTGAATAAAACAAAACCCTAACCATAATCATGTAACCATGGTTTGATCTTTACACAAAAACCCTAGCATAACATGTATCATCAAACATGATACAATGAAGTGCACAAAAGTATATCACATATACAATGTGTACAATCCGAGTGAGAAAATCCATTTAAAGTGAACCAATACTAGTTAATGCAAAGTAATATATCAAATATATAATTATGCATTAAATCATTAAATCAACACTTGATTTAACGATCCGGTCATGACGCACATAACCGACTGGTATCATTAGTAACATCTTATCGAATCAACACTTGATCCGATAACCCGGCTATATCGCATTTAACCGATCAATGTCACATCGCGAGAATCGAATACAGTATCACATACTCGTATTATTCTCGGTCCCGCACATATCTCATATGCGCTCCTATTTCGTTTCGCTTGAGCCAGGAAACCTCTGTGTAGGACTCTGAAGACTCGTCAATACGCCGGCAGCAGGTGATGATCATATCAAACACCCACAAGCCGCAAGCGGTCTGCTAAACGTAACGTCCACCCGGGTATTGAGCGATCTGAAGATCGACGAGCAAGCCCGCTCACACTCCAGTGAATCCAACCAGTAACACTACCGTACAGTCCGGTCTGATCGTCTGATATGTCGCATATCTTGCCTAGGGGTGGTAAACGTCAGACCCCAATAGCTCGATAAGTCGTGTCGATATGAGGCTCATAACGGGTAGAGAAACTACTGGTAACGCTTACCAGCAATTCTCTGAGCAGCCCTGGCCAGAGACTTCCTGTTATAGCCAATCGAACACTGTGCAACATCAACTCCCTATACCGGGAGAGACGAATCCCCTCCTATCGCTCATTGCCTCCATGTGACTCGGGACTGTACCCAAAAACCACCGTTTTGCACGCCCTCTTGGACGTGGTAAGATGGAAATCAAAGCACAGTGGGAACCACACAAGACTCTATGACGATCTCGGGTCAACAGACTACTCTGTACCAGTGTCACCAGAGAACTGCCATCTGACGTGAGGTATAATACCATCTGGGAGTTCTCGGCGAGTCCGTCCAGTGTACCCAGTCTCTACTGAGCACCCGTATATCATCTCTGATATCAAACACCAATGGATATGGGATCATCCATCGCCCATCTGTATGGGTCGAGAAGGCATACGCTAGTCTACTCTGGTATATCGATGCCCCGTCTCGATACACCCACGACTAGGGACTTTGAAGGATGTACTTATGGACTACCATGTCCCCACTAGTATGATCCGCATCATAGTCCAGGTAGTCAAGTACAGATCCTAAGGGCTTTACCAACATGTAACAGAGAGACAATCAGTATACACGTTAAGGTAAAGATCAACCAGATAGCATACTATCATGTCGAGCAAGAAAGTCCTCCCTATATATGTCCCAGCATCCACTACAATATACATCCTATGTATAGTAATGGCCTTTAGGGCATACATATAACTAACACTTACTCCCACTCATCATCTGTAAAACCATACAGATGTGAAAATCATACCTGGTAAATACATACCCTGGAGCAAGTGTCAAATTGGGAAATCAGTTTTCTTTTAAAAGTACACAGTGAAACTGAAACATGTAAATGTTTCGAAGGGGTATCCGGGTATTCCTAGTAATGCCTCTTCCATTATCAGATTCACAACTGTAATCGTATATTTCTTTGCCATATCTAAATCCCTTTATATGTCTTTAGTCATTACCTTCTGTACACCCTTTTAGGCTAAATGGTTTTCTTCCTTTCCTACCGTTCGACACCAGCCTATGGTTTGGAAGAAGACTATTCAATAAGCATAATGGGAGTACTGTCCTAATCCTAGGAGCACTTGCAACACGAGAGAAGGTAAAGGTAAAAGACACCTGAATAAACCTTATTCTTATTTCTCCTGAACCAGAACCCATCCCCGAATTGGAACAAGTTCCTTTCGAGTTCGTATATAACCATACGATGGAGTATCAAAATAACTGTGGATCTTCGTAATGATACGGAGTTTTCTAGAGAAATACAAAGGTGAAGTGGAAGTGGTAATTAAATACTTGGTTTGGTCGTGAATAGCAGTCGCAATTTACTTTGCCCTCTTACTAAACCCTTTAATTGGTTTTACTTAATACCTTCTGTACACCTTCATTAGGCTAATTGGTTTTCTTCATTCCCTAACGTTCGGCACCTGCCTATAGTTTGGAAGAAGACTATCCAATTAGCATAATAGGTGTACCGTCCTAATCCAAGGAGCACTCGCATCCTGAGAGAAGGTAAAAGGAAAAGACAACTGAATAGTCCTATTCGTTTTCTCCAGAACCTGAACCATCCTCGAATCTGGAACAAGTTCCTTCCAGTTCGTATATATCCATACGATGGTTTTATCCAATGGAAGTGGATGTTCGTAGTAATACGGGGTGTTCTGGAGAAAAGGGTAAAAAGTAGGAGTGGCAATGAGGTATGCAACTCAGACAATCTAAAAGCCAGTGTTTTAAGAAGGTGCCAGTGTTTTAAGAAGGTTCGGTAAACTTGGTCACTGAGTTATAGTCAAGGGCCGGGTCATGGTCGCTGCCAAAGAGAGAGAGAAAAGAAACACTCAGCGTGCACTCTAACCTATATTAGAATGGTTATCACTTTATCTAATCAGGAAACCTTCCACTGTAACCTCAAATTCTCCTCCAAACCTGAAAGAAGAATTAGTCGTGATCACCCGAGGAGTAAACCAACTCATCAGTGGGAATCGGGATCCAACTATCATTGCATGATAATGTGACGGAATCCACTCACGTCACCACACTCCAGAAGGTATGAGCATGCCTGGCAAGTTTCAGTTTCTTTAGAAACTCCCGATATGATTTTACCCCTAGGACCCAAGTGACCTTGACGGAGTCAACAAATCAAAGAGTCCTAGTCAAGTTCAACCCGTCATTGTCTGGATTGCATTAAACCCACCCGTACGTGCCCTTAACGGAGTCAACATGGCCGCACGACTGTCCTAACCAATCCCATTTATGCAACAAAAAAGCACCACTTAGCAACCGTACACTACGTCTTGACGGAGTCAACAAACGCAGCACGAATACTAAACAATACCCGTAAGAAATGACAGAGGGCTACGGTTAGTTTTTGGCGAAAAACGTTTAACGTAATGAACTTGATATTGTTGAAGGAACTGCATAGCCTTTTTATAAAAAATATAGTGACGAAAACTTTTGCTAAAGAGGTCACTCCCGGTGAAGGGATCTCGGCCCTTTCCCCGTAGAATGAGGTGCAGGATATTCCAACTGAATACGACGATGCAAAGTAAAAAGTAATCGGTTATAGTGAAGTTATTGCCCTGACGCAAATTTCTATCCAAGGGGTCACTCCCGGTGAAGGGATCTCGGCCCTTGCCTCGTCGACTGAGCTGCTGGATATTCATAACCGAATACCACTGTGCAAAACAAAAGAGAATGTCCTTGCAATAACAGCTTTTTTTGAAAAATGTTCCAACAACATCAGAATAGGTTTGTTTAGCTTGCATTGATCCGAATCAATGCAGTCCCATCAATTGATCACACCAATAAAGAACGAAAATAATGATGTACGTATATGCCATCCGCATTCGCCACTTGGTCCCGTCATCACCCGTTAGGTTACTTAACTAACGACAGAGCGTGGACTGGACTAGCGCGGATGCAAAACATATACAACATCTACTAGTATATATATCAATATATAATAATCGCTCAAGGCCTGATAAAATGCAACATCACAGAAATGTAATAAGCATCACAGAACAATACAGATAATCTGGAAGCCCCGGGTTTCACAGAGCCACTGCTGAAACCCGACGTTCCCCTGGTCGTATGGATAGCCTGTGCAATGAAATCCTAGACACCTACGTGCGCGGCATGTTACCCGCCAAAACCTGAAGCGAGGCAGCCCCCTTCAACGACGTGAATGGACCACCAGCACTTCACGGAATCCGGTAACTTGAGCACCCCTCCTTGGGTCAACCTGTACCCCCTACGAGTGCGGCGAATAGCCCGCCAATTCTAGAGTGAAGCCCCCTCCGTCTCAAAGCCATGAGATGCGGGCCCGTTGCCCTCTAGACCCCGGCTATCCGTGCACCCCACCGCGGGGTAATCCTAGTACAGAAAGTAAAATATACATACAACGGGTACATCGACCTCAGCCCGGTCGTGCCCTAAAAGAATAATATACAAACAGGCAGTGACGGCAGTCCACATGTCGGACGCTCGCCCCACAATATCAAATTTACAAATACAACCAAACTGTACTACCATTGCATCCAGGCTATCCACCACGACAGATCCGCAACATCACAGCTCAACACAGAACATCAACGTGAATGTCACGTTCGCAAATCCGTCTAAAAGGGCTATAGCAATTAGACAGGATTTACCAATCAAATGACATTCACGGTCGTAGATAAAATGTAAATACTGTGAACTAAAAACTTTAAAATTTTTGATCGACAAAATTTCCCGATGTTGGCCCCCAAGTACAACTGCAGCACTCAAAAAAATCTGGGCCCAAAAAGAATATACCAGAAACCCTATTTCCATGTCAGAAACCCACTGTAAAAATTTGGTGCAGTTTGGCCACAGTACGGCGGCAGATCCAAGGCCAAAACATGGTTTTGGCCACTGATCCGCCGCGCTACAGTAACTTCAGCCGACCAAATTTTCACAGAATTCTTATAAAACCCTGCACGTATTTTTGCAATGTACCAAATAATTTTTTGAGCACTGCAAAAATTTGACAGAAACCTGGACTTGAAATTGGGGTTTTTGGAAAATCCGTTCGATCGAACTTGTAAACACGTTAGAGCAAGCTAAACTAGGTTAAAGGCGTGGCTCTGATACCATGTAAGACTACGACAGCGTCCCGGCCGTCTTTTGGAGGCCAAAATGAGGAAACGAAAATTTTTCTAAACTTGAAAACCGGCGCTATCGTATGCTTAAAACCCGGATCGGACCATTAACCTAATACTAGCTAACTAGAGAAAGGGTAGAATGCTATACCGAGCGATCCTTGTCCTTCGGTCTTCGACCTCCATCCCGATCTCCTCGCGGAATCTCCGGTCTTCACCTCCTCGTTGGAAAGGGCACCACATAGCTGAATTCTTTTACGGGCTCCCACCTCTGGACCGAGACAACTCGGGCACGAAGTTGGCAAGTCGACGTGCCCAAGGATGCTGTAGGCTAAGTGTAGTAAGGTGTAACGTTTTGAAAATCGTTTCGGTGAAATTTCGAAAAAAACGGTAAAATAAGGGGGTTTTCTGTAAAAACTCAAAATGCAAATATCTTTATTATAAAATTAAATATACATATTCTAGCTATGTAATTGCTAGTATTTGGTGTTTATTGAGCCACTGGTGAAATTTCAAATTTTCTGAAAATTTTTCCGAAATTAATTATTTTATTATTATTTTAAGCCGTCACTAATATATTTAATTAGGGAAAATTACAAATTGGAATGAGTTGAAACAAATTTTGTGCATCATAAAACATTAAATAAAATTTTATCATGTGGTTTTTGAAATGAAATCGTTTTCCAAAACGGTTTAGAAAATATCGAAGAAAAAGGCTTTTTCCGGTGAATTTAGTGTTAATGGAAATTGGGGTATCTCATTTATTATTTTTCCCTCACCCACACAAACCCAATTTCCCCTCCTTGGCTGAGCCCATGGCAGCCCATTACCCAAGTTCCCAAAAAAAAATGAGAGGCAAAACAAATGAAAGAAAAGGGAAATGAAAAGAAATAGATAAATGAGTATGGACTTTTGACTTTTGTGTTGACTTGAACCTTCCCCACTTGACTTTTCCCCACCTCACACACCCCCCACACTTCCCCCCACCTGCACTTGACCGAGCCCCCCCTCTTCTTCAGCCCCACGTCATTTCTTCTTCTCTTTTCTCTTCAAAATTCCATCAAAAATCATCAAAAATGCTTGGAAAATTCACAACAAATGAAGCAAAAATCCAAATCAAAATCCACCTCCTACCCATTTTTCCTTGGCTACCATAGCATGGATCTAGGGATTTAGATTTCAATTTGGGAGGCTAAGTGTGCTTGTGGGATCTTCAAATTTATTTGGGTATAATTCTAACCATTTTGTTAAATTGCTGTTAATTGCTTTAAGTTAGCTTAATTTGATGTTTAATTGGGTTTTATTGCAACTTTAGGAAATTCAAGACTAGGGTTTGAATTTAATTTGGATTTTTATCATTAGTTTATGGTTGTAATGAGGAGATTAACATGTAATTGTATGCAAAATCTAAGTTGGTTGCTACTTGCTAATTTGTTAAATTAAAATGGTGATAACTTTGCTAAATTGCTAACTTGGTTTTAAAAAAAATAGTTTAAATATTGGGTTTAAAAATGTGATTAGGTTTTTCATGACTTCATTAACATTATAAAATATAGTTTAATACTTTAGTTCATGAAAATCCAAGCTAGATTGTAGTTTGTGCATTTTTGCTATAAAATTGTTAAAATTGGTTAATATTGCAAACTAGGTTTTTGAAATCGAATTAAATTGTGGGTTTAAAATTTACGTAAAGGTTTCTATGGCATAATTAAGATATTAAGTTATCATCTTGGTCACTAGAATTGTTAAAAGATCATGTTTTGTACAAAAACGGCGAATTGTGCTTGCTAGATTTTCGGAAAAATGACTTTTTAAGTGAAATTGGGGTTTTTGTGAGTTTTAACCTATTTTATATAAAACAAATTGTGTTCGTGAATGTGCAAATGAGTGTATTTGGGTTTTTCTCGAAGTTTTGGCGTTTGTACCCCGACGTCGAGGGTTTTTGGGTTGATTTGTGAAAGCAACCATAGATTTTGACCTATGTGGGATTCGTGAGTCGTTTTGGTCATGAGTCGGATTTTAATGCGATACGGTGCGTTATGATATGTAGGTACCCCATGTGGACTTCGAGGCGACAAGCAAGCGCGTGGCGACGTCGACACCGGCGAGCGAGGACCAGGTGAGTAGATTTATATCTACGGGGAGAAGTCGGGTGGATGGCGTATAGCACCCCCGCAGTCCGTGGTGGTGTATACGGATGCGTATACACACCAACAATTATTATATGTTATTTGGGATTAATAACGATGTTTAGGATGGATATTGGTGTGTTGGATTATTTTTGTGTTGCGAACCCTAGGGTAGTGTTGCACTACACATACACACATACATACTTGCATACATTCCTATTTATATGTGCTCATGGGATTCTTTATAGTTATGTGTTCACATGGGTATGGGACTATGTGTTCACATACGGATTTGAGGATGATACTTGGGTTTGAGATGAGTCGATTAGATTTGTTTTGTGGTTGTGATATCGGTGATATGGCAGGATTCGTACTTGAGGTACGTCCTGGTGTTATAGCGGATCTTGGGACGACGATACGGGTGAATAGTGTTATTAATAAAATGGTCGACATGTGATCGTGATATAAGATATGATATGCTAGGATATTGATACTAGGCCGTATTGGGCGATGTATACTCCTTGATGATGATATGTGCTAATGATATCGGTTTGTACGAGATTGTCGATCAGTAGTCAGATCATGAGTATATTGAGGATATTAGTATTGTACTAGACATAGGTCAGTACCCTAGACTATGATCTTAGATAAAGAGGATACCAGAGAAATAGTGTGAGGAATATGATATTGACCCGTACCCAGATTTGGGGATGCCGTACGACGGATTTACGTACGAGCTATATCTTGATGATTGATCCGCACTCTTGACTTGGGATGTCTGATTGTAGATATGGTATCGGATATGATATTATTGAGGCGGGATCACCGACTAATATATATACAGGTATGTATATGGATCGACTCAGATGTTAGGTGGTTTCCTTACCTGTAGTCCAGCTTGTTAGCTTAGCCCTTTAGTTTAGTTTAGTTGTTAGATTAGATTCGATTCTTACCTATTTCAAAAACTAACGAATCGTGGGTATTTTAAAAGACAGCTCAAGGGATCCTACGGATATTTCAAAAGACGTATCCTTTCATAAAAACACCGTAGCCCCTATTTTCAAAACCTCATGATTCGTGTTATTTCAAAAGGCACCATTTGTAGGACTTATATTAGATTAATGCAGGTTAGTTATAGTTGCGTCTAGTATTCAGCTCCCGCTTATTATTGTGGTTCGCTCCGCATCGCATACTTACATTGTTATTTCATATTGCATTGTTGATATTATGTTGTTAGGACACCTGCACCATTACCGATGATGCGTATGTACCACGTACACTTACTTGCCGGCTCACACACATCTTCATCGGTAATTGCCTTGTCACGCACACCGTAGAAAATATTATTGCTTAACTTCGCTTGATAGCTAGTAGTTTGACATGATATTAGTGTACTTGCCTTATATGTTAGTTTAGGCATTGTAGTTATTACCTGCTACTTCATGCATACTGTTATTCATTGTTATGCCGCATTCATGGATTCCCATGCATATATTCACTTTTTACGTGCTATTGAAGTTTTGGATTCGGATTTCCATGAGATTTTCTGGATTTGGGGAAAACCGCAAGACATATACAACTTCTTCTTTCTCTTTTTAAATGAAAAGCGCCGTTTTTCCCATGATGTATGAGTCGTCCACCATGAGTTTGCTGATGGATTTCGAGACCCGATTCGAGAAGTTGGATGAACCGTTTCGGGTACATGGTGGACCCGGTAAGGTACCCCGGGGCAAGAAGCTCGTGGTGATGACGATGAGCCTGGCAGGGGGAGACTACCTACCGGTGATTTTACCCGACGCGTCGGATATCCGGAGGATACAGTCGTGGTCTTGAGATGGATGGTTGTGGCCGGTCTGGACTGACGGCGCCCTAGATATTGAGATTGAGACATTGAGATTTCGAGATATTGAGGTACTGAGATTTGATGATACAGGCCATTCCGGATAGCCGGAGCCTGAGGTTTTGAGACATTGAGATTTATGTTTTGTGTCGATGCTAGACACTGTTGATGCTGATTTTATTTATGATACCTCATTTTAGAAATACAAAGGAAATCTCACTAATTTATGAAAAACGTTTCTTCATTTACATGTATTCTGTTTTCATGCATTCATACCTCATTCATATGATATATTGCTACCTGAAGCACTGACACGGGCACATGAGGTCACACTCGGGTTAGATATTACCCTAGCCATTGTTATAGGCTGCATGTAATTCATATATTTGAGGATATATTATGATCATTGACTTAGGTTGCGTTATTTATGCGATTTCTGTGCGTAGATGTTTTTCTACTCACGAGTTGGCAACTCACCCCCGTTGTGCCACAGTTCTTGCAGGTTTCGCCGTACAGGTTTCATTACGGCTTATTGGCACTATTTCCATTTCCGGGTGACTTGCTAGTAGGTGGGTTTATTTGTATCGCACCCATCATTATATCTTGTATATCATTTGTAACGTTTTGAAAATCGTTTCGGTAAAATTTCGAAAAATCGGTAAAATAAGGGGGGTTTATGTAAAAAGTCAAAATACAAATATCTTATTATAAAAATTAAATATACATATTCTAGCTATGTAATTGCTATTATTTGGTGTTTATTGAGCCGCTGATGAAATTTCAAATTTTCTGAAAAAAATATTATTTTATTATTATTTTAAGCCGTCACTAATACATTTAATTAGGGAAAATTACAAATTGGAATGAGTTGAAACAAATTTTGTGCAACATAAAACATTAAATAAAATTTTATCATGTGGTTTTTGGAACGAAATCATTTGCCAAAACGGTTTAGAAATTATTGAAGAAAAAAGGCTTTTTTTTAGCGTAAATGGATGTTTGGGGTATTATATTTATCATTTTTCATCACCCCACATCCGTACCCACATCCACACACTCCCATTTACTTCTCCCCTTGAAGAATTCAGCAGCCCCCATTTTTTTCCCCACTTGAATTTCAAAGGAAAGAAATGAAAGAAAAGAAAAGAAAATGGAGAAATGAGGTGGACCTTTGACCTTGAATTGACTTTGACTTCTCCCCCCACTTTCTCTACCTCCCTCTCTCTCCTCTCCCACTCCCATTCCAGCCGACCCCCCCTCTCCTACAGCAGCAACAGCCCCCCCCATTTCCCTTCTCTTTTCTCTTCAAAACTTCATCAAAAATTGCCCCAAAATCCATCAAAAAAATCCCAAAACCCAAATCCGACTCCTACCCATTTTAGCTTAGCCCGTATAGCATGGATCCTTATGAAAAGAGAGCATTTTGGAGGGCCATGGATGCTTGTGGATCTTCAAATGTTTTTGGGTATAATTCTAAAACATTTTTGCTTAATTTGTTACTAATTTCTTAAAGCTAAACTACTTAAGTGTTAATTAGGCTTAAGTTGCAAGTTTTGGAATTCAAGTTATGAATTTGAATGCAAGTTAGGGTTTTATAAAATTGGTGTATGGTTGTGTGTTATATTTAGGCTTTTTTGTCATGTTAATACAAGATTAGTAGCTTGTGCTAAGGGTTAGTTTAAAAATTGTGTTAATTTGCTAATTTGCTTACTAGGTTTTTGAAATTGGTTAAATACTTGGGATTAAAAATGTGTTTAGATTTTTCATGACTTCATTAACTTTATTAAGTGTAGTTTAATGCTTTAGATCATGCAAATCTAAGCTAGATTGTAGTTTGTGCATTTTTGCTTTGAAATTGTTAAATTTTAGGTATTTTGTAAACTAGAATATTAGGGTTTTTGGAATTTAATGAGATTAAATTCCGGGAATTATTTATATGACTTATTTAAGATATTTAATAAATATATTGGCCACTACATTCATTTAAACATCCTGTTTTGTACAAAAACGGCGAATTGTGCTTGCTAGATTTTCCGAAAAATGACTTTTTAAGTGAAATTGGGGTTTTTGTGAGTTTTAACCAAGTTTATATTAAAATTAGTGTTCGTGAATGTGCAAATGAGTGTGATTCATTTTTTCTCGATGGTTTGACGTTTGTACATCGACATCGAGGGTTGGTTTGACTATTCTTGCATGCGTAGCGATAGGTTTGGACCTATGCGTGATACGCGTGCCGATTTGATTTTCGTATGCCGTTTCGATTTCGAATTTAGTTTTAATGCGATACGGTGCGTTATGATATGTAGGTACCCCATGTGGACTTCAAGACGACAAGCAAGCGCGTGGCGACGTCGGCACCGGCTAGCGAGGACCAGGTGAGTAGATTTATATCTACGGGGAGAAGTCGGGTGGATGGCGTATAGCATCCCCGCAGTCCGTGGTGGTGTATACGGATGCGTATACACACCAACAATTATTATATGTTATTTGGGATTAATAACGATTCTTAGGATGGATATTGGTGTGTTGGATTATTTAGCGTTGCGAACCCTAGGGTAGTGTTGCACTACACATACACACATACATACTTGCATACTTTCCTATTGATATGTGCTCATGGGATTCTTTAAAGTTATGTGTTCACATGGGTATGGGACTATGTGTTCACATACAGTTTGAGGATGATACTTGGGATTGAGCTGAGTCGATGAGATTTGATTTGAGGCCGTGAGATCGGTGATATAGCAGGGTTCGTATCTTAGATATGACATGACGTTGTAGCGGGTCCTTGATGTAGTGTTTCACATACGTCCATGCGTACGTAGGCGGTATCAGTATGGTACTAGACGTAGATCAGTACCCCGATCATGATAATTGATTAAGAGGATACCAGGTGAATAGTATGATGAATGTGATATTGACCCGTACCCAGATTTGGGATGCCGTACGACGGATTTACGTACGAGCTATATTGATGATTGATCCGCACTCTTGACTTGGGATGCCTGATTATAGATATGGTATCGTCTATGATATTATTGAGGCGGGATCACCGACTATACATATACAGGTAGGTATATGTATCGACTCAGATGTTAGGCGGTTTCCTTACCTGTAGTCCAGCTTCTTAGCTTAGCCCTTTAGTTTAGTTTAGTTGTTAGATTAGATTCGATTCTTACCTATTTCAAAACTAACGAATCGTGGGTATTTTAAAAGACAGCCCAAGAGATCCTACGGATATTTCAAAAGACGTATCTTTTCATAAAAACACCGTAGCCCCTATTTTCAAAACCCCATGATTCTTGTTATTTCAAAAGGCACCATTTGTAGGACTTATATTAGATTATTACAGATTAGTTATCGTTGTGTCTAGTATTCAGCTCCCGCACATTATTGCTGTTCGCTCTGCCTCGCATACTTATTTTGCTGCATATTCCATTATTGATATCATGCTGTTAGGACACCAGCACCATTACCGATTATGCGTATGTACCACGTACACCTACTTGCCGGCTCACACACATCTTCATCGGTAATTGCCATGTCACGTACACTTTAGAGAATATATTTGCTTGACTTAGCTTGTTAGTTAGTAGTTTGATATGATATTAGTGTACCTGGCTTATATGCTTAGTTTATTAATCATACATTGCAACTTGGTTATTGATACCATATGCATTCATTATCTTGACATATGCACTTGTGATGATTTCTTGAGATTTATGATATTTCTGGATTTCGGGGAAAGCCGCAAAATTTACAACTTATGATCTTTTAAAATATAAAATGTTGCGGTTTTCTAGTGATGTAAAGTGTCGTCCACCATGAGTTTGCTGTGGTTTTCGAGATCCGTGTCGAGGAGTGGAGGAACCGTCACGGGTACATGGTGGGCCCGGTATGGTACCCCGGGGCAAGAGGAATGTGTTGTTGACGTTGAGCCTGGCTGGGGAGCACTACCTACCGGTGATATTACCCGACTCGTCGGATATCCGGAGGATACCGTCGTGGTCTTGAGATGGATGGTAGGGGCCGGTCTGGACTGACGGCGCCCTAGATATTGAGATTGAGACATTGATATTTCGAGACAGTGAGATTTATGTTTTGTGTCGATGCTAGACACTGTTGATACTGATTTCATTTATGATACCTCAGTTTAAAAATACGAAGGAAATCTCACTAACTTATGAAAACAGTTTCTTCATTTACATGTATTCTGTTTTCATGCATTCATACCTCATTCATATGATATATTGCTACCTGAGGCACTGACACGGGCACATGAGTTTACACTTGGGTTAGATATTTACCCTAGCCATTGTTATAGGCTGCATGTTATATACATTTTTGAGGATATATTATGATCATTGACCTTGGATTGCGTTATTTATGCGATTTCTGTGCGTAGATGTTTTTCTATTCACGAGTTGGCAACTCACCCCCGTTGTGCCCCAGTTTCTTGCAGATTTTGCCGTACAGGTTTAATTACGGCTTTGCGGGCTCAGTTTCATTCGGGTGACTTGCTACTAGGTGGGTTTTTCTTTCATCGTACCCATCATATTACCTTGTATAATATTATTTCGTTGTATCTAGTAAATTCCATCAACCAAACATGTATTTATTGAGATAGAGACCAGTGTTGTTTATTCTTTCGATCTTAGAGTCGCTCGTTATATTTCTGGTGGTTTTGAGTTTCCTTTTGAGTTTTGATCCTCGCCGTTGGCGTTGTATATTATATTGCTTGTGTGGTTGTGACCGTCGATTGACGAAGAGCTAGCTCCCGCTTGGGGATGCCTTTTTCTTGATTTCGTATACTATTCATGTTGTATCCCGTTTGGGGGCCAGTATTTACAAAGGAGACTCTGCCGAAATTTTCAGTAAATTTTTGATGTATTTAAAAACCGCATAATTCGGCTTATGCTATTGAAACTACTTGCTTTAAGTTGGTTTTTTCTGCACTCTACTACTTTTCTTGGTTTGGATTTCTGGGTTTTTGGTTTACTTAGATTACGTACGCCTCGAGACGTTCGTAGTTTAAGTGCCGGTCATGTTCCGTACTTTCGGGACGTGACATCATTATTCTATTGTTTCTGGAAGTTCCATCAACCAAACATGTATTTATTTCAGAGATAGAGACCAGTGATGTTATTCTTTCGACCTTAGAGTCGCGCGTTGTATTTCTGTGGTTTTCTTGTGGTTTTGAGTTTTGATCCTCGCCGTTGGCATTGTATATTATATTGCTTGTGTGGTTGTGACCGTCGATTGATGAAGAGCTAGCTCCCGCTTGGGGATGCCTTTTTATTGATTTCGTATACTATTCATGTTGTATCCCGTTTGGAGGCCAGTATTTACAAAGGAGACTCTGCCGAAATTTTCAGGAAATTTTTGATGTTTTTAAAAACCCGCAAAATTCGGCTTATGCTATTGAAACCACTTGTTTTAAATTGGTTTTCCTTCACTCTACTACTTTTCTTGGTTTGCATTTCTGGGTTTTCGGCTTACTTGGATTACGTACGCCTCGAGACGTTTCGTAGTTTAAGTGCCGTCATGTTCCGTACTTTCGGGACGTGACAAAGTTGGTATCAGAGCGTTAGGTTTTACCTTTGGAGCGTAGGATGACTCTTGGTTGATGGAATAGGTGACTAAAGTAGAGTGACGTACCGTAGGTATGTTCCGCGGCATATTTACGATACGCTACTCCACTTAAGAAGCCTTAGGATGTACATTTCTTTGCTCAGTATTATATTCATTCCGATCTAGCCTCATCAGTACCAGTTATTGTTTTGCTGCCACGATTACGGGCAGGGAGAGCTACTGCTAGAGTTGCGATCAGCACGAGCTCGTCACGAACGAGGACTGACCAGGGCAAAATTTCGGCGACACACGATTGTGGAGATGTGTCTTTTTACTGTGTTTCCGTGCCACGAACGTTTGGCGGATCGCCTTTATGAGGTTACTCGGATGTGCTGATCGACACTAGAGGATTGAGCCAATGATAGAGGCCAGCCAGATTTTGATGACCGTTGGTGTATTGCTTATTCATGATGGTCGAGGCACTGTTCAGCGTGCAGACGAGCGAGCCAGCTATTGCTGCGAACAACGAGATATCTCCCCAGATGTTGGAGCTATTGCAGTACGAGTTGTACTAAGAGATGATAGAAGGTCGCTAGTCACCGAGGATGAATGACTAGGACATGTGGTTCGTTCGCCTACCCCGATGCGAGGTCATCAGATAGATTGATTCCAGCTAGAGACGACTTCACGCGGAGACGTTGAGAGTCAACAGAGACGATCGAATGTCAGAAACCTATTATTCCAAGTTTAAAGTAGTCGGAAAGACATGCAGGCAATTCTATGGACCCTCTAGAAAAATGAAACCCTAACTCGACTTAATGACCGTGTGAAAGCCTTTGAACCTTCGGGTTTGCGGCAGTTCTACGGCGCCATTAGTGAGGCTTGGGTTTGCCCTTCTACGGCTGGACCACCGATGCTGTGGTATGTACTCGATACTATTAAACTGTGCCCAAGATGTTGAGCTCTTAGGGGATTATGAGGTTTTGACGACTCGATCGGATGGCTCGACTTAATTCGGATGCTAGGTGGTGAGATGCATTTCTTGGGAGACTCCCGATACGAGGATAGCCGTTGGAGCTCAGTCCATGCAGCCGCGACGAGACGAGTCCAAAGCAGACGACATTAGAGAAAAGTGAAGTAAGAGGTTCGTACCAGATCTAGATGAGATGAAGTTCCACTCCGCCGACATCAGAGATGCGATGCGCATGCCGAGGCATGGTACTTGGATTTACCTTCCAGAAGGAGTCGCGATGAGTATGCAGTCGTTCCAGAGCAAGATGCAGATATTAGAAAGGACGATGACTTCCGGACAGTTGGCAGAGACGAGACATGGAAGAGACCGTGAGCAGGATTCCTTCCAGGACACTGTTGCAATGATACTTGCACCCAGGATCAGATGTGTCACGTACATTCAGAGAGCCAGAGGCCGACGCCAGTGATATGCTGTCTTACGAGTGGTCGCAATGATTGACCGAGAGATGACCACAGAAGTGCCAGAACGGAATCATCCCCGTTAGCACACCTGACAGGGCCGATGAGCCGATGGACTGAGAGATTAGTAATTCACAGTGAAGACCTTGACCCAGGAGTGGTCATTGTTACGCACACCAGCAGGCCAGAGTTCATGATCATCGACGAGACGTCCCTCTAGTGACCGCGACAGTTGCCCGAGATTCTTAGAGGATGCACTTGAGCGGTACTATTCCGCCATTATTGATTTCGATGTTTTGGGTGATTTATTCGCATGATTTGATTTTGATGATTGAGGATTTACGATCTTTGCACAGTGTTGCACTTGATATCGTTTTCGTGCTTTGGTTTCACATGTTTGTGATTTTACGGTTTTAGACATTTGAGTTGGTTTTGTGTGTATGTACGCACACGATTTGGTTCCTGCACTCTGTATAGTTTATATATGCTTGCAGTGCAGTGATACGCCTTTTGTGCACTTAGATGCAATGGACTTCGATTTCGATTGTGATACTCGATAATTGTTTTGTGCACCTTATGCACCTGATTTGATTTTGCGCATGTTTGGCGCTTGGTATTGGATTTCATGATTTCGTGCACGATGGAGCACCTGATTTGGATTTTTATTTCCGTGCGCACAAGACGCACGTAGTATTCATACGCGTATTTTTGGATTGATTTTTCTTATAGAGCAGTACGTTTTTATAATATTGCTATGTGTTTTCGTACTGAGCAGGACTAGTCAGAGGACAGTAACTGAATATATTTTACATGTATAGTTTCGAGTTATATCATATTGGTTTTGCTTTGGATTTGGTATTGATGTCTTCCCCATGACTCCGATGATTGCGGGATGCTTGACGGAGTTCTGATTTGAGTTATATGCACATTTTTCATGCGCATGCGTTGCGCTACGATTTGTTCTATGTATTTATGATTTCGGAGCACCGGCGATTTGATGGTTTTGGCTGAAATATTTTAGTATTTGGGGAAAGTTTTAATTTAAATTCGGGGACCGAATTTTTTAAGGGGGGAAGACTGTAACGTTTTGAAAATCGTTTCGGTGAAATTTCGAAAAAAACGGTAAAATAAGGGGGTTTTCTGTAAAAACTCAAAATGCAAATATCTTTATTATAAAATTAAATATACATATTCTAGCTATGTAATTGCTAGTATTTGGTGTTTATTGAGCCACTGGTGAAATTTTAAATTTTCTGAAAAATTTTCCGAAATTAATTATTTTAATATTATTTTAAGCCGTCACTAATATATTTAATTAGGGAAAATTACAAATTGGAATGAGTTGAAACAAATTTTGTGCATCATAAAACATTAAATAAAATTTTATCATGTGGTTTTTGAAATGAAATCGTTTTCCAAAACGGTTTAGAAAATATCGAAGAAAAAGGCTTTTTCCGGTGAATTTAGTGTTAATGGAAATTGGGGTATATCATTTATTATTTTTCCCTCACCCACACAAACCCAATTTTCCCTCCTTGGCTGAGCCCATGGTAGCCAATTACCCAAGTTCCCAAAAAAAAATGAGAGGCAAAACACATGAAAGAAAAGGGAAATGAAAAGAAATAGATAAATGAGTATGGACTTTTGACTTTTGTGTTGACTTGAACCTTCCCCACTTGACTTTTCCCCACCTCACACACCCCCCACACTTCCCCCCACCTGCACTTGACCGAGCCCCCCCTCTTCTTCAGCCCCACCTCTTTTCTTCTTCTCTTTTCTCTTCAAAATTCCATCAAAAATCATCAAAAATGCTTGGAAAATTCACAAAAAATCAATCAAAAATCCAAATCAAAATCCACCTCCTACCCATTTTCCCTTGTCTACCATTGCATGGATCTAGGGATGTAGATTTCAATTTGGGAGGCTAAGTGTGCTTGTGGGATCTTCAAATTTATTTGGGTATAATTCTAACCTTTTTGTTAAATTGTTGTTAATTGCTTTAAGTTAGCTTAATTTGATGTTTAATTGGGTTTTATTGCAACTTTAGGAAATTCAAGAGTAGGGTTTGAATTTAATTAGGGTTTTTATCATTAGTTTATGGTTGTAATGAGGAGATTAACATGTAATTGTATGCAAAATCTAAGTTGGTTGCTACTTGCTAATTTGTTAAATTAAAATGGTGATAACTTTGCTAAATTGCTAACTAGGTTTTAAAAAAAATAGTTTAAATATTGGGTTTAAAAATGTGATTAGGTTTTTCATGACTTCATTAACATTATAAAATATAGTTTAATACTTTAGTTCATGAAAATCCAAGCTAGATTGTAGTTTGTGCATTTTTGCTATAAAATTGTTAAAATTGGTTAATATTGCAAACTAGGTTTTTGAAATCGAATTAAATTGTGGGTTTAAAATTTACGTAATGGTTTCTATGGCATAATTAAGATATTAAGTTATCTTCTTGGTCACTAGAATTGTTAAAAGATCATGTTTTGTACAAAAACGGCGAATTGTGCTTGCTAGATTTTCGGAAAAATGACTTTTTAAGTGAAATTGGGGTTTTTGTGAGTTCTAACCTATTTTATATAAAAAAAATTGTGTTCGTGAATGTTCAAATGAGTGTATTTCGGTTTTTCTCGATGGTTTGGCGTTTGTACCCCGACGTCGAGGGGTTTTGGGTTGATTTGTGAAAGCAACCATAGGTTTTGACCTATGTGGGATTCGTGAGTCGTTTTGGTCATGAGTCGGATTTTAATGCGATACGGTGCGTTATGATATGTAGGTATCCCATGTAGACTTCGAGGCGACAAGCAAGCGCGTGGCGACATCGGCACCGGCGAGCGAGGACCTGGTGAGTAGATTTATATCTACGGGGAGAAGTCGGGTGGATGGCGTATAGCACCCCCGCAGTCCGTGGTGGTGTATACAGATGCGTATACACACCAACAATTATTATATGTTAATTGGGATTAATAACGATGTTTAGGATGGATATTGGTGTGTTGGATTATTTTTGTGTTGCGAACCCTAGGGTAGTGTTGCACTACACATACACACATACATACTTGCATACATTCCTATTTATATGTGCTCATGGGATTCTTTATAGTTATGTGTTCACATGGGTATGGGACTATGTGTTCACATACGGATTTGAGGATGATACTTGGGTTTGAGATGAGTCAATGAGATTTGTTTTGTGGTTGTGATATCGGAGATATGGCAGGATTCGTAGTTGAGGTATGTCCTGGTGTTATAGCGGATCTTGGGACGACGATACGGGTGAATAGTGTTATTAATAAAATGGTCGACATGTGATCGTGATATAAGATATGATATGCTAGGATATTGATACTAGGCCGTATTGGGCGATGTATACTCTTTGATGATGATATGTGCTAATGATATCGGTTTGTACGAGATTGTCGATCAGTAGTCAGATCATGAGTATATTGAGGATATTAGTATTGTACTAGACATAGGTCAGTACCCTAGACTATGATCTTGGATAAAGAGGATACCAGAGAAATAGTGTGAGGAATATGATATTGACCCGTAGCCAGATTTGGGGATGCCGTACGACGGATTTACGTACGAGCTATATCTTGATGATTGATCCACACTCTTGACTTGGGATGTCTGATTGTAGATATGGTATCGGATATGATATTATTGAGGCGGGATCACCGACTAATATATGTACAGGTATGTATATGGATCGACTCAGATGTTAGGCGGTTTCCTTACCTGTAGTCCAGCTTGTTAGCTTAGCCCTTTAGTTTAGTTTAGTTGTTAGATTAGATTCGATTCTTACCTATTTCAAAAACTAACGAATCGTGGGTATTTTAAAAGATAGCCCAAGGGATCCTACGGATATTTCAAATGACGTATCCTTTCATAAAAACACCGTAGCCCCTATTTTCAAAACCCCATGATTCGTGTTATTTCAAAAGGCACCATTTGTAGGACTTATATTAGATTAATGCAGGTTAGTTATAGTTGCGTCTAGTATTCAGCTCCCGCTTATTATTGTGGTTCGCTCCGCATCGCATACTTACATTGTTATTTCATATTGCATTGTTGATATTATGTTGTTAGGACACCAGCACCATTACCGATGATGCGTATGTACCACGTACACTTACTTGCCGGCTCACACACATCTTCATCGGTAATTGCCATGTCACGCACACCCTAGAAAATATTATTGCATAACTTCGCTTGATAGCTAGTAGTTTGACATGATATTAGTGTACTTGCCTTATATGTTAGTTTAGGCATTGTAGTTATTACCTGCTACTTCATGCATACTGTTATTCATTGTTATGCCGCATTCATGGATTCCCATGCATATATTCACTTTTTACGTGCTATTGAAGTTTTGGATTCGGATTTCCATGAGATTTTCTGGATTTGGGGAAAACCGCAAGACATATACAAACTTCTTCTTTATCTTTTTAAATGAAAAGCGCGGTTTTTCCCATGATGTATGAGTCGTCCACCATGAGTTTGCTGATGGATTTCGAGACCCGATTCGAGGAGTTGGATGAACCGTTTCGGGTACATGGTGGACCCGGTAAGGTACCCCGGGGCAAGAAGCTCGTGGTGATGACGATGAGCCTGGCACGGGGAGACTACCTACCGGTGATTTTACCCGACGCGTCGGATATCCGGAGGATACCGTCATGGTCTTGAGATGGATGGTTGGGGCCGGTCTGGACTGACGGCGCCCTAGATATTGAGATTGAGACATTGAGATTTCAAGATATTGAGGTACTGAGATTTGATGATACAGGCCATTCCGGATAGCCGGGGCCTGAGGTTTTGAGACATTAAGATTTATGTTTTGTGTCGATGCTAGACACTGTTGATGCTGATTTCATTTATGATACCTCATTTTAAAAATACAAAGGAAATCTCACTAATTTATGAAAACAGTTTCTTCATTTACATGTATTCTATTTTCATGCATTCATACCTCATTCATATGATATATTGCTACCTGAGGCACTGACACGGGCACATGAGATCACACTCGGGTTAGATATTACCCTAGCCATTGTTATAGGCTGCATGTTATTAATATATTTGAGGATATATTATGATCATTGACTTAGGTTGCGTTATTTATGCGATTTCTGTGCGTAGATGTTTTTCTACTCACGAGTTGGCAACTCACCCCCGTTGTGCCACAGTTCTTGCAGGTTTCGCCGTACAGGTTTCATTACGGCTTGCTGGCACTATTTCCATTTCTGGATGACTTGCTAGTAGGTGGGTTTATTTGTATCGCACCCATCATTATATCTTGTATATCATTATTCTATTGTATCTAGAAGTTCCATCAACCAACCATGTATTTATTTCAGAGATAGAGACCAGTGATGTTATTCTTTCGACCTTAGAGTCGCGCGTTGTATTTCTGTGGTTTTCTTGTGGTTTTGAGTTTTGATCCTCGCCGTTGGCGTTGTATATTATATTGCTTGTGTGGTTGTGACCGTCGATTGACGAAGAGCTAGCTCCCGCTTGGGGATGCCTTTTTATTGATTTCGTATACTATTCATGTTGTATCCCGTTTGGGGGCCAGTATTTACAAAGGAGACTCTGCCGAAATTTTCAGGAAATTTTTGATGTTTTTAAAAACCCGCATAATTCGGCTTATGCTATTGAAACCACTTGTTTTAAATTGGTTTTCCTTCACTCTACTACTTTTCTTGGTTTGCATTTCTGGGTTTTCGGCTTACTTGGATTACGTACGCCTCGAGACGTTTCGTAGTTTAAGTGCCGGTCATGTTCCGTACTTTCGGGACGTGACATAAGGTTTGTCTCAAAGAGGTTGTTGAAGTTGCCATTGATGGAGTGGAGGAATCAACTAAGGAAATGTGCTATGGAATTTTTGTGGCAAGCAAAGAATATAAGATGAATGATTTTCTCCCCACACTAATGAATCCACATCTCCCTCTCTCTCTAAGTGGCCGGCCATGACCCATGGTGGAGGGGAAAAAATCAATCAATAAAGCAAGAGAGGAAAAATGGTATGATAATGAGAAAAAGGTGTCACTCAAAAGCCATATCAATCTTATCAAAATCCATCACCATTAAAGCAAAGGAAATGATGTATGAAAAGCAAAGATGCTAGAACCATCATAAAAACCAAATGCCACAAAGAAACCTCCACATTCGATAATTTGCACACTTGCAAATAAGCCCCTCCCACATAAAAATCCGGCCATGAAGGAACAAAGGAAAACTGGCCGAAACGGAATACAAACTGGCAACTTCAAAAAACTGATCTCGTAATATATTACAGGAAAACCACGCGACTGTATATACATACCTGCATTTGTATTCCGACCGAATACAAATGCATAGAGACAAAATCTACACTGTACAATACTAGGATCCGGCTTAAACCAAAACCCGCTAGTATTATCCGTCCGATCATGATCCGTGCAATACCGCACGTATATGATCGAATCCTGCCATATCTCCATATGGCCTCTACAGCGTTTCGCCCGAAACTTAAGAAACTGTCTGTGTGGGACTCTAAAGACTCATCAATACCTTTGGCTGTGGATTTAACCACTAGCATGTCAGAGGTATTAGCCATACGCAACAGGCTACCAGGTATTGACCAAAAGGGACGTCGATGAGCCAACTCATCCTAACACCCTACTGAGACTGTCAGTGACAATATCCGTACAGTCCGGTCCATTCGTCTATGAGTATCGCATGGCGGGCCTAGGGGGTTGGTAAAAGTCAGACCCCCAAAAGCGGTACAAGTCATGTCGGAGTGTAACCCAGAACACCCTGAGATACTACTGGAATACCTACCAATAAATCTCCTGCCTCGGCTGAGGGCTTTGTGTAATGGCTCTCCTAGACACAGCGCGACCTCACCCCCAATACCGGGAGAGACGAACCCCTGCCGATCCGCTCACTCCCTCCATGTGGCTCGGGACAGCACCCAACTAAAACCTGTTTGCACGACTCCTTTGAGCCGTGGTAGGGTAGTAATCAAAGTACAGTGGGAACTCACACGAGACAAATGACGATCTCAGGTCGATGAACTAACCTGTACACATGTCACCAGGGAACTGCTATCTGACGTAAGGTATAATACCAACTAGCATGTTCCCGGGGAGTCCGGTCCGGTGTACTCATAACTCAATGAGCACCTGTATACATCTTAAGTGAACCAACTGACACCAGTGGCTTGTGAGACCGTCCACCGCCCCTCGTCGGGGTCTCGACTGTATACATTAGTCTACTCTGGAGTATCGATGCCAGATTGTTGTAAAATTCCGATTGTGTGTATCAAATCAAGTGAATAAGTTTCTTTGTGTTGGTATTTAGAAAATTGTAAAGAAATCACAACCAAAAATTATATTTGACCGCAATCTACTACGGTGTCAGTTGTAGATCGTAAGCGAGTGTGGATCGTCCACAGGGATTGTGCGATTCGTTTCTTTTTTTAATTTTTTTGAATCGAAAAGTTAATCGAAAACATGATTAAAGAATTTATCGATTGATTCAGGTGTCACGATGTTTAATCAAGAATCAAGAAACTGATAAACAAATCAAGAATCGGTGTTTTGATAATATTTCCAACCAAAATGTCAAGAATCTAAATGAGGCTCGTAGGAATCGATCGGATCTATAGACGTGATGTAATTTCAAGCTTTCGTGTTCTTGTCCTTCGAAGGATTGATACTAGATCGATGATGATCGACGAGAGTTAGGGCTTTCTTGATGAAACTAGGGTTTCATCGTTTAACCCTTGTTCTTTCGTAGATATCATTCACATTCTAGCCTCTAACAATTTCAAGAAACGATCGTAACTCCCCAATCTCGAGCGATATCAATCAAGAAAGCATCGCAACGAATTGGGTCTTCGATTCTTGAACTTGCTAGGGTTTACAAAACTCGTAGGATTCAAGAATCGATTTAAGATATATTACATCATCATTCTATTGATCGTCTCGACTCCTCGACGAGCGGAGTATTACTCAAACATCATCACACAGAAAGTATTCAAGAATTGAAAAGATATCATGATGCGAGAATTTAAAGAAAACAAGATAAAAGAATATCACCTTTTATTTATATCAACAATTTGATTACAGTCGCTCAAGAACTACAAGAGGAAGAACTAGATTGTCGATTTGGCGTCGCTCGGCTTCGTGAGTCGCGGATCAGCTTGGACCACTTGCTCTGTTGAAGATTGGCTCGGCTCATAAAAAGTTGCAAGGCTTCTTGCTTGATGGGTACTCGGGATCTTGGCTTTTGATTGGAATTAGGGTTAGGGTTTCACACAAGCCCTCTCACTAGACTTGTGGAAGAAGAAGATGAAGAAAGAGAGTGAATGGATCAATCAATTTTAATGAATGAATAATCCTTTTACAAGTGAGCCTAGGGTCCTATTTATAGATTTCCCAAACCCTAAGCCTTGAGTTTGAAATAGAAGTTCCCTCCAAAAGTTTGTTGAAAAGACTTCTAGAAGTAGTTAGTTATTCTTAGCTTAGGGTTTAAGCTAGGGTTTAGGGAGAAGTTTCTAGAATGATATGCTAGTTTAGTGTTGATCCCAAAGCTTGCTGATCTGGCAGAAGTCTCTAGAGTCTTCTGGAAATTGTTGTGTCTTTCTGAAGTGTGGGCCCTGAGAGAAACATTTTGCACCAAAATTGAGGAGCTAAGTCCTTGAATCCACCGCGGTTCCGCGGCGCAAGCAGGCTCCTGCCGCGGATCCGCGGCAGTTTGTGGGGCTTGGGCCTTGGTTTTTCTGGTGTGGTCTTGGGATGCCATTTGGGGCTTTATCTGATACGTTGAATTTTATTTGTCCCTTTGGATTCATACCAGAATTGAAATCATTGAGTTGGCGTCATGTTTTAGCGGTCCCCTGTAAATTTTGGCCTTTTTTTGGATATTCCTGCACAGATCTCAAAACAAGTGTTGCGCAAATGTAGGGATGATGCGATGCCATGAAATGTGGTCAATTTCCTTTATAGTGTCGGTTTTAGAGTCTAATACATGCAATCTGATATTTTGCGACAGTTTTGCTAATATGTAAAATATGAATACCGAACACTTCTATATGAATGCAAATGATGAGGAAATTGCCGGCTAAAATATGCAATATTTTCGACTAATCAAATTCCCCCAAACTTAATTTCGATCGTCTCGAGCGAACTGTTTTATTAAAAAGAGAAGGAGAAAATAAAGAAAGAGAAAAACTAACTAGCACACTTTCATAGGCAACACGATTGCACTGAGCATGTGCAGCAAGCCTTTAAACCTCTAGGTGTCCCTAGTAGGAGGAGTGTTGTCTCCTGAGGGTTTTCAGCGGATTGCACCCACAAAAATCCAATAATAAAAGGAAGATCATGAATATTACATTTAAAGAAAAGAATTGTAGAAGAAAAGCTTTGAAAATTAGGGTTTCCAACTAAGCTGGCTTTTCGGTTGTCATGAGCCCTATCTTAATGGTCATGAAAAGATGTCAGAAATCACGTCCTCCCTCAATAAAACATCGTCTTATTCTTCATTCCTATCTTTCTTCCAAACATCGATCATATAACCCTGCGTGTGTGTAAAGACATCCCTACACCCGGAGAATTCAATTCAAGCTATCATACTCTTGCCCATCAGCCTCAGTACTTTTTAATTAATGAATATTTAGATGAGATTGCTCACACACTTTCATGCGACCGTTAATACTTCTTGAGGTACTAACCGACCGATTACTCCTGTGCTTGCTTATTTGGTGTATTTTCCTCATCTTGCACCACCTTAGGCATAGCAGTGACTCCCCGACCAGTTGGCCTTAGGGCACTAGGTGAAGAAGCACCCTTGCTATACATTTTTTATTGCCCTTGGTGATAACAAAACCAGTGTCCATTTTTCTCACCACTTTATATTTTCTTTATTCACTTATTTTTTCTTTTTATTTCCTTCATACATCGGCTTTAAGACAAGAGCATTTCAAGGTATCCTCTACTATCCCAGGCTTTAAGACGTGTGTAAGTGCGAATAGCAGGGTAGCAACGTTCAAAATGTTTGGCTTCCAGAATAGAAACTATTTTTCAGACTTATTTTTATCCTCAGATTAGTGACGTCCTTCATCTTACTAACCCTTGGGACAACGGCTCATAACTACTTATTACTAGTTCGTATAAGAAAACTTCTAATTTTCTTAGTTTTCTTAAATTTTCCTAATCTCATGGATGTAATTGTTCACTATCTAAACTTTCATTGTCTTATTTATGTACAAAAAAGTGTAAATATTAAAATTATTTTTATACTTGAAATTTTTTTTAAATTTTTATGGGTTTTGAAAATTTCTCAATTTTTTATAGATTTTTAAAGAAATGTTTTGTGCTTATGCAAATGATATGCAAATGATGCAAAAATAAGCACAAACCTCCCCCAAACTTGTTTTCAACGGTGTCCTCACTGTTGCTAACAGCTATATCTACAAAATATGTAAGCCTGGGGGGAATTATTAGTGGGGGCAAAAAATATATAAGTAAAGAACTTCCCCCAAACTTACTCTTTTCACTCACCTTCATTCAAAAAGATGATGCAGTGATATACTGGATATGAAGGTGAGACGGAGGAATTTTAATCCAAATAAACTGGCTCTTGTAAGAACAAGAGCTCCTCCGTGGGATCAGTGGAAAAATATGGCTTAAGTCTATGTCCATTCACTTTGAAAAGGTGCCGTTTTTAACATTTTCTACTTCTACTGCCCCGTGCGGGTATACAGACCGCACACCAAAAGGTCCCTTCCATCGAGATCGGAGCTTACCCGCGTGAAGGTGTAATCGTGAATCATAAAGAAGGACTTGTTGACCAGGTGAAAATGTTTTCCTCAAAATGTTCTTATCGTGAAAAACCTTAGTTCTATTCTTTGTGATTACAGCGTTATCATAAGCTTCATCGCGGAGTTCGCTTAGCTCATTAAGTTGCAGCTTCCGAAAGTTGCAAGCAAGGTTTAGATCAAAATTTATTTCTTTTATAGCCCACAATGCTTTATGTTCTATCTCGACGGGTAAATGACATGCTTTCCCAAACACTATCCTATATGGAGACATCCCTAGGTCGGTCTTATATGCAGTTCTGAATGCCCGAAGAGCATCCGTCAGTTTGGTCGACCAGTCTTTTCTATTTTTAGCAACAGTTTTCTCCAGGATAAGTTTGATTTGTCTGTTTGAGATTTCAGCCTGGCCGCTTGTTTGGGGATGATAGGGTGTAGAAAGTCGGTGGTTGATTGAGTATTTTCGCATCAGAGTCTCGAAAGACCTGTTGCAGAAATGTGTCCCATTATCGCTAATAATAGCGCGTGGGTGTCCAAATCACGAAAAGATATTCTCTTTCAAGAACTTAATGACAACTTTCTTGTCATTAGTGCGACATGGAATGGCTTCTACCCATTTTGAGACATAATCAACCGCCAGCAGAATGTACAAATTCCCAAAGGAGTTAGGAAAGGGACCCATAAAATCAATGCCTCAAACATCAAATATTTCAACAACCAGAATGGGTTGCTGAGGCATTTCATTTCTCTGGGATATTCTACCCGTGTACTGACATTGTGTACAGGTTTTGCAATACTCAAATGCGTCCTTGAATAAGGTCGGCCAATAAAATCCACATTGCAAAACCTTTTCCGCTGTCTTTCTAGGACCAAAGTGACCCCCACAGGCCTGATCATGACAAAATGAAAGAACACTCTTGAACTCTTCATTTGGGACACACCGGCGAATGATCTGATCAGGACAATATTTAAACAAATAGGGCTCGTCCCTGTAAAAGTGTTTTACTTGGGAAAGAAAACGATATTTGTCCTGTTTTGACCAATCGCTCGGTATAAGTCCGGTGGCATGATAGTTCACAATATCCCTGAACCATGGTTCAGCGGATATGCTCAAGAGTTGTTCATCAGGGAATGAATCATTGATCGGCAGGGTCACAGGGGAAGAAGAGATGCGTGAAAGATGGTCAGCTACTACGTTTTCACATCCTTTCTTATCTTTGATAACAAGATCGAATTCTTGTAACAGAAGGATCCAACGTATTAGTCGACCTTTTGCATCTTTCTTCGCCAGAAGATGTTTTAAAGCGGAATGGTCAGTATACACAACTATAGGAGAGCCAATTAAGTAAGGCCTGAATTTTTCTAATGCAAATACAACCGCTAAGAGTTCTTTTTCTGTGGTAGTATAATTGATTTGCGCATCATTCAGGGTCTTACTTTCATAGTATATCACGTGTGGCATCTTTTCGATGTGCTGTCCTAAGACTGCACCTACTGCAAAATCAGATGCGTCACACATCAGCTCAAAGGGGTAGTCCCAGTTTGGTGATGATAAAACGGGGGCTGAAGTGAGTGAGTGTTTAAGTGAGTCGAAAGCTGTCTCGCAGTCTGACTCAAAATGGAAGGTCGTATCCTTGGCCAGGAGAAGAGTTAAAGGTCTAGCAATTTTGCTAAAGTCCTTAATGAATCTCCTATAAAAGCCCGCATGGCCAAGGAAAGATCGAATATCTTTGACGCTTTTGGGATGAGGGAGGTTTTGAATGACATCTATCTTAGCTCTGTCAACCTCAATGCCTTTCTGTGAAATGATATGTCCAAGTACTATTCCTTCTTGGACCATAAAATGGCATTTTTCCCAGTTCAAAGTCAAGTTCTTCTCTTTGCAACGAGTAAGAACAGCGTCAAGGTTCGCTAGGCAATCAGAAAAAGAGTCTCCAAAAATCGAGAAATCGTCCATAAAGATCTCCAGAAAATTCTCTACCATATCAGAGAATATCCCCATCATACACCGCTGAAAGGTAGCGGGAGCATTGCACAGCCCAAAGGGCATGCGACTGTAAGCAAAGGTACCAAAAGGACAAGTAAAAGTGGTTTTATCTTGATCCTTTTTGGCGATGGGGACCTGATTATAGCCTGAGTATCCGTCCATAAAACAATAATACTCTCGTCCCGCTAAGCATTCCAGCATCTGATCAATGAATGGTAGAGGAAAGTGGTATTTCCTCGTGGCAGCATTGAGTTTTCTATAATCAATACATACACGCCACCCAGTTTGGGCACGTGTCTGAATCAACTCATTTGCCTCATTGGTTATAACAGTGATGCCGGATTTCTTAGGAACGACATGTATAGGACTCACCCACTGGCTATCGGAGATGGGGTATATAATACCATTATCTAAGAAATTGACGATCTCTTTCATGACCGCTTCCTTCATGACGGGATTCAACCGTCTCTGTGGTTCTCGGGTCGGTCTGGCATCATCCATCACATGTATATGATGTTCAACTATCAAGGGACTAATCCCTTTGATGTCCGTCATACTCCAACCAAACACCTCTTTGTTAGATCTTAATACCGATAAAAGTGCATTCTCTTGCTCTGATGCAAGAGATGCGGAAATGATAACCGGTAAAGACTCATTCTCACCTAGATATGCATATTTAAGGTGAGAAGGTAAAATTTTGAGATCTAACTCGGGCGGAGAAATGATAGAAGGAGGTATCATTGAGTGATTTTTGGATTTACAAAGAAGCTCAGAGCCTGTGAAAGATACAGACTCGGGTGGAGAAAAGTCAGGAGTGCAGGACTCAAGTGTAGAGAAAGTGTCCTCACTAAGATCATGTGTGAAATCAAACAGAGATGTGGTAATGTCGTCGAGATCTAGAAAGCAAAGATCCTCAGCTCCACAACTATCGGGAGCGATCTCGTGAACAGAACACACATCTAAAATATGAGCAGAGGGTTCTGATGGCTGACTTCCAACTTTGTAGATGTTTAGTTCAATGGTCATATTTCCAAATGATAAGTTCATTGAACCATTTCTACAGTTTATAACAGCGTTGGAAGTGGCAAGGAAAGGACGACCCAGAATCACCGGAATTTGGCCCCGGGGGTTTGCTACAGGATGCGTGTCGAGCACAATGAAGTCTACAGGGAAAACAAATTCCCCGACCTTTATCAACACATCCTCTAATTCACCCCTTGGTTTGGTGATAGATCAGTCTGCCATCTGGAGAGTGCAGTGAGCAGGTTTCAGCTCTCCAATCCCTAATTGCTCATAGACAGAATAAGGGAGCAGGTTAACACTTGCGCCAAGGTCTAAAAGAGCACGATTTATGTTTTTACCCCCAATCGAAATCGATATTGTAGGACATCCTGGGTCCTTTCGTTTCTTTGGTAGCTAGGGAATAAAAGTAGTGCTGATATTATTAGACATGAAGACCTTCTTTGGCACTTGAGTCTTTCTCTTCCTAGCGCACAAGTCCTTAAGATTTTTCGCATAAGTGGGGACTTGTTGAATCGCATCTAGGAGAGGGATATTGATGTTAACCTGTTTGAACATTTCCAAAATTTTCTCCATATGAGGACTCGTTCTATTAGCTCTTAACCGATTCGGGTAAGGAGCTTTCGCAATAAGCGCAGGGTCCATCACAGGAGAAGGAAGAAGGGGTAGACGAGGTCCCAAAAGAGGTGTGGGGACCGTCTATGGAGAACTAGAAGGGCTATACTGAGGTGTCGAGCCTAATGGGAAATGGAGAATAGGCTCTCGAGAAGATGGTATGGTAGAAGAAGAAGGATCAGAAGGAGAAGTGTGTGTGTGTGGCAAGGTCTCAGCCGGGGTGTTGATATGATTTTCAGTATCATCAATACCTTCCCCAACATGATTGTTCAGCACTCTTCCCAATCTCAACGTTGTGATGGCATTTACATTGTAATGCCCAGGATTCTGTAGGGGTTGAAAGGGAAGTTTCCCTTTTTCTCTCGCACTCATTTCGGCTTTAAGTCGTGCGATTTCAGCTTCCATCGTTCTGATACTCTCAGCTTGGGACGCTGAGTTTTTCTTTATCTCACCGACGGAAAATCTAACCTCAGCCGAAACCTCTATGAAATTTGACAAAAGTGATTTCATGGTTTGAGTGAATTGAGAGAACTCGTCAGAACAGGTCATAGGATTAGACTGTACAGGAGTGTTGACCTGATTTTGGAAGTTTTATGACTGATAGGGGTGCTGAATGAGTTGAAGGGGTTGCTGTTGTGGTGGAGGAAGAGCCCTTTGAAATTGATTCGTGTTTGGAACCGTGTTTTGAGATTGGTTTTGGTTCCAAGCAAAATTCGGGTGATTCCTCCAACCCTAATTGTACGTGGAAGAATATGGATCGTTTCTAGGTCATTGAAATGCGGCATTAGAATGCTCGTGACCTTGAAACGCAGAGTTTGATGGACATTCATCCGTTAAATGAGACGGATTAGAACAGCACCCACAAACAGTTTTGGGGAGCGACACTGGATTTAGAGAGGCTGCTGCAAATTTGTGTTCCATAGCGTCGAGCTTCTTTTGCATTGCTGCCATTTCAGCTCGAACACCTATGGACATATCTATTTGGTGTACGCCACACCTATTCAATGGTTGGGTTCCACTCTCCCACTGTAGTGATTTTTCAGCGAACTCTTCCAAATACTTCCAAGCTTCCCCATCATCTTTGGTCATAAAAGTACCTTGACACATGTTTTCAAGGCTCTGTTTAGTGCTTGGGTTAATGCCCTCATAAATGATTCGGCAAAGCTCCCATCTCGGGATGCCGTGATGAGGACACTGAACCAAAAGATCCTTGAAACGTTCAAAGCATTTAGAGAATGGTTCAGCAGGGAGCTGGGCAAATTGATTCAGTTCGCTACGGATTCGAGCTGTCTTTTGTATCGGGTAAAATTTCTTAAGGAATGCAGCGACGAATTCTTCCCAATTCGTGATAGAATGTGCGGTAGTGTTATATAACCACTTCTCGGCTATATCGCACAATGTAAATTGAAGAAGTCGTAGACTCATTGCATCCACTGAAAGTTGTGACGTACCCATCATTGCGCATATGTTTTCAAATTTGGTAATGAAAACGTAAGCGTCCTCAGTCTCGAGTCCGTGGAATTTGGGTAAAAGATTGATATACTGGGGCTTAATCTCAAAATTATCCCCGTTGGCTGGTGGTGTGGATAAGCAGGTCGAAAGAGGAACTCGAATAGGATAGCACCTCTCCTGGAGAGAGATGCGGGGTGGATTCTGCGCACCAACGGATGGCGGCAGATTAGGGTTAAAGAAGTTTGATGGATTCGGATCCATCGGTGTGGGTGTGGTAGTGGGTAAAGAAAAGGTAAATGGAGAAATATCGACTTCGAAGTCGATAAAAGGTACGCGGACTAAACGGGCACTAGAATCCCGTGTCCAGCTTATCTTGCACTAAAAAGGGTTAGTACAAGTGGCAGCGTTGACTTATAATTAGGGGCAATGAATAAATGCGGTGTTTGCTTTGAAAAGGGGACGAATTTTTGAAAAAATGATGCGACAAAACAATTGCAGCACACCAACCCTAGAATCTAGTGGTCACCTAGGTCCGGCTCTAGACCGCTCCTAACTGCCAAAAGACAAGTCGCCGGATAGAATCCTCCACTGCCTCTTTGTCCCCCTGTGGCCGGATAAGTGCCAGGTAAGTGGGAAGGTACTCCACTACGTAAGTAGTGGGCCTAATTAAAAACCACTAGCCTTAGACACACTCGCCTTAGGCACCACAAGAAAACGCGGATAAGCAATGAATTACCCACGGCCTTCTCTTGTCCTAATTGTGTGCGACAGTCCTTAGAGTCTTCTCTAGATTTCTTTTAGTTAATGTGGGTCAATGCGGATGCAAGTTTTGTGGTTTTCGGGGCCTAGGAAGGGTAATGAAATCCCCACCTAATTTGGATTTGGCCGTGCCCCTTAAATTCCGTATTTAGAATGCAAACAACCAAGAAACAAAATCATGCACAAATTTTAATTTGCTTTTGCGGCGCTGGGATTATTTGCAAAGAATCCTGCAGAAACTGTTAGTTGGAACTAAAAAGAGGAGAGAGGAGAAGGTAAGAAGTCACCTGAAGAAAAATTTTTGCAGAGATCCCCCAGGCTTGCCGCGGTTCCGCCGCAAATAGGCACTTAGGCCGCGCTTCAGCGGTCTCTTGATGAGATCACCGCACAAAAATTTTTCAGGGAGCTTCTGTAGACTCCCACTGCTCTCTGGTATTTTCCAAAAATTTTCTTCAGTTTCCAAACAGCTCCAGATTTCCTTGCAATGAACCACAACAAATCGTTTAGGGTTTGCACGAATTTTGATCTCAAAATAACAATGGAATAATTCTTTTCAATTCAAACTATAATATGAAACGAATTAGCGCGCGATCCCCGGCAACGGCGCCATTCGATTATTGTAAAATTCCGATTGTGTGTATCAAATCAAGTGAATAAGTTTCTTTGTGTTGGTATTTAGAAAATTGTAAAGAAATCACAACCAAAAATTATATTTGACCGCAATCAACTACGGTGTCAGTTGTAGATCGTAAGCGAGTGCGGATCGTCCACAGGGATTGTGCGATTCGTTTCTTTGTTTAATTTGTTTGAATCGAAAAGTTAATCGAAAAGAAAAGAAAACATGATTAAAGAATTTATCGATTGATTCAGGTGTCACGATGTTTAATCAAGAATCAAGAAACTGATAAACAAATCAAGAATCGGTGTTTTGATAATATTTCCAACCAAAATGTCAAGAATCTAAATGAGGCTCGTAGGAATCGATCGGATCTATAGACGTGATGTAATTTCAAGCTTTCGTGTTCTTGTCCTTCGAAGGATTGATACTAGATCGATGATGATCGACGAGAGTTAGGGCTTTCTTGATGAAACTAGGGTTTCATCGTTTAACCCTTGTTCTTTCGTAGATATCATTCACATTCTAGCCTCTAACAATTTCAAGAAACGATCGTAACTCCACAATCTCGAGCGATATCAATCAAGAAAGCATCGCAACGAATTGGGTCGTCGATTATTGAACTTGCTAGGGTTTACAAAACTCGTAGGATTCAAGAATCGATTTAAGATATATTACATCATCATTCTATTGATCGTCTCGACTCCTCGACGAGCGGAGTATTACTCAAACATCATCACACAGAAAGTATTCAAGAATTGAAAAGTTATCATGATGCGAGAATTTAAAGAAAACAAGATAAAAGAATATCACCTTTTAATTATATCAACAATTTGATTACAGTCGCTCAAGAACTACAAGAGGAAGAACTAGATTGTCGATTTGGCGTCGCTCGGCTTCGTGAGTCGCGGATCAGCTTGGACCACTTGCTCTGTTGAAGATTGGCTCGGCTCATAAAAGGTTGCAAGGCTTCTTGCTTGATGGGTACTCGGGATCTTGGCTTTTGATTGTAATTAGGGTTAGGGTTTCACACAAGCCCTCTCACTAGACTTGTGGAAGAAGAAGATGAAGAAAGAGAGTGAATGGATCAATCAATTTTAATGAATGAATAATCCTTTTACAAGTGAGCCTAGGGTTCTATTTATAGATTTCCCAAACCCTAAGCCTTGAGTTTGAAATAGAAGTTCCCTCCAAAAGTTTGTTGAAAAGACTTCTAGAAGTAGTTAGTTAAGCTTAGCTTAGGGTTTAAGCTAGGGTTTAGGGAGAAGTTTCTAGAATGATATGCTAGTTTAGTGTTGATCCCAAAGCTTGCTGATCTGGCAGAAGTCTCTAGAGTCTTCTGGAAATTGTTGTGTCTTTCTGAAGTGTGGGCCCTGAGAGAAATATTTTGCACCAAAATTGAGGAGCTAAGTCCTTGAATCCACCGCGGATCCGCGGCGCAAGCAGGCTCCTGCCGCGGATCCGCGGCAGTTTGTGGGGCTTGGGCCTTGGTTTTTCTGGTGTGGTCTTGGGATGCCATTTGGGGCTTTATCTGATATGTTGAATTTTATTTGTCCCTTTGGATTCATACCAGAATTGAAATCATTGAGTTGGCGTCATGTTTTAGCGGTCCCCTGTAAATTTTGGCCTTTTTTTGGAAATTCCTGCACAGATCTCAAAACAAGTGTTGCGCAAATGTAGGGATGATGCGATGCCATGAAATGTGGTCAATTTCCTTTATAGTGTCGGTTTTAGAGTCTAATACATGCAATCTGATATTTTGCGACAGTTTTTCTAGTATGTAAAATATGAATACCGAACACTTCTTTATGAATGCAAATGATGAGGAAATTGCCGGCTAAAATATGCAATATTTTTGACTAATCAATGCCCTGTCTCGAAATTCCCACGACTAGGGACCATTTAAGGATGCGCTTATAAACCCCAGCTCCCACGTATATGATCGCTATCATACTGCTGGCAGTCAAGCAAGAATCCTAAGGGCTCTATCAACGTGCAATAGTGACCTGTAAGGTCACCTAAAGCAGTACACGATGATAAAGATAAACCAGATAGCATACTCTCATCTCGAGTAAGACTGTCCTACCGGTATAGGTCCTCCCTCAATCATTGCAATCACGTGCCTCTGATCCAATAATTGACTCTGAGGGCACTATATCCAACAGATCAGGGAGATAGTTGATCGCCGGGAGATTGAGGTCAGGAGAGTAGATACGAAGGACAACACTGCGGATCCACTCACGAAGGCCATTCCCCAGATACAGTTTGAGAGATTATTCGGGATGCTAGGTATAAGATACTACAGCAGCTGGCCTTAGTGCAAGTAGGAGATTGTTAGTTATGTATATGCCCTAGAGGCCATTGTTTTACATATGATGTTTATTATAATGGATGCTTCGATATATATAGAGAGGACTTTCTTGCTCGTCATGATAGTTTGCTATTTGGTTTCACTTTATCTTAACATGTTGATATGTATTGGTTTACTGTCTTACTCTCACATGTTGATAAAGCCCTTAGAATCTGTACTCGACTATTGGGACTATGATGAGATCATACTAGTGGGGCCATGGTAGTCGATGAGTACATCCTATAACTGTTCCTAGTCGAGGGTGTGTCGAGACAGGGCATCGATATACCAAAGTAGACTAGCGTATACGCATCTTGGCCCATATGATGGGCGATGGATGATCCCATATCCATCGGTGTTTGACATCAACGATGGTGTACGGGTGCTCAGTGGAGACTGGGTACACTGGACGGAGTCACGGAGAACTCCCAGATGGTGATATATGTAAGACTACGGTAGCGTCCCGGCCGTCTTTCCGAGGCCAAAATGCGGAAACGAAAATTTTTCTTGACTTGAAAACCGGCGCTATCGTATGCTTAAAACCCGGATCGGACCATTAACCTACTACTAGAAAACTAGAGAAAGGCTACAGAGCTATACCGAGCAATCCGTGTCCTTCGGTCTTCGGCCACCATCTCGATCTCCCAGCAGGAACTCCGGTCTTCATCTCCTCGTCGAAAAGGGCACCACATCGAGAAGTCTTTTTACGGTCTCCCGTTTCATCCAAAGCAACTCGGACACGAAGTGTGCTAGCCGATGTGCCCAAGGTTGAAGTAGAGTATATTGTGACAACTTTGTCTCTTTGCATCCATGGCTTGGATGGAGGTTGAAGGTGTTGCCATTGGAGGAAGACAATGAGCTAGAGGAAGAAGAAGAAGAAGAGAAGGCTTTCTCATCTTTTCTTTTCTTTTTGTGATGTTATCAATAATGAGAGTGAGAGAGTGAGAAGAATAATATGGGAACAAAACAATTCATGGCAGCCCCTCTCTCTCTCCTTCTCATTTCATGGCTCAAATCAATCCACTAATATGACACATTTGCTAAAAAAGAGACCATGACTCATAGTATATGTCTATGTCACATTAATGCATCTAATGATGATTTCTAGCTCACTAATTCCATTATCGAAACATTAATCCAAATGTTTGGTCCAACAAAAAAAATCCGGCAACATCTAAAGTAAACACGTGACGGATCACAAGGATACCCCTCACCTGTATATACATACCTGCATCCGCATTCCGACTGAATGCGAATCTGATGAGACTAAAGTAATCCAACAAATCTAATACTAGGATGCGGCTTAAACCAAAGCCCACTAGTATGATCCGTCTGATCATGATCCGTGCACTACCGCACGTATATGATCGAACCTTGCCATATATCATACTGCCTCTACAACGTTTCGCCCGAAACTTGAGAAACTGTCTGTGGGGGACTCTAAATAATCGTGAATACTTTGGCTGTGGATTTAACCACAAGCACGTCAGAGGTACTAGCCGTACGTAACGAGCTACCAGCTATTGACCATAAGGGAGGTCGATGAGCGAACTCATCCTGACACCCTACTAAACCTGTCAGTGACAATATCCGTACAGTCCGGTCCATTCGTCAGTGAGAATCGCATGGCGGGCCTAGGGGGTTGGTAAAAGTCCGAGCCCTAAAAGCGGTACAAGTTGTGTCGGAGTGTAGCCCAGAACACCCTGAGATACTACTGGAATACCTACTAGTAAATCTCCTGCCTCGGCCGAGGGTTTTGTGTAATGGCTCTCCTAGACAAAGCGTGATCTCACCCCCAATACCGGGAGAGACGAAACCCCTGTCGATCCGCTCACTGCCTCCATGTGGCTCGGGACTGTATCCAACTAAAAGCTGTTTCCATTACTCTTTTGAGCCGTGGTAAGGTAGTAATCAAAGCACAGTGGAAACTCACATGAGACAAATGACGATCTCAGGTCGATGAACTAACCTGTACACATGTCACCAGGGAACTGCTATCTGACGTCAGGTATAATACCAACTAGCATGTTCCCGGCGAGTCCTGTCTGGTGTACTCATAACCCAATGAGCACATGTATACATCTTAGGTGAACCAACTGACACCAATGGCTTGTGAGACCGGCCACCGCCCCTTGTCGGGGTCTCGACTGTATACATTAGTCTACTAATGGAGTATCGATGCCCAGTCTCGAAACACCCACGACAAGGGACCTTTTAAGGATGTGCTTATAGACCCCAGCTCCCACGTATATGATCGCCATCATATTGCTGGGCATCAAGCAAGAATCCTAAGGGCTCTATCAGCGTGCAATAGCGACTTGGAAGGTCACCTAAAGCAGTACACGATGATAAAGACAAACCAGATAACATACTATCATCTTGAGTAAGACTGTCCTACCGGTATAGGTCCTCCCTCGATCATTGCAATCACGTGCCTGTGATCCAAAAATTGACACTGAGGGCACTATATTCAACAATATACCACACGTCAGATGGCTGTTCTCCGGTGACACTGGTACAGGGTAGTCTGTAGACCCGAGATTGTCATAGAGTCTTGTGTGATTCCCATTGTGCTTTGATTTCCACCTTACTACGTCCAAGAGGGCATGAAAAACGGTGGATTTTGGGTGCAGTCCTGAATCACATGGAGGCAATGAGCGATAGAAGGGGATTCGTCTCTCCCGGTATAGGGAGTTGATGTTGTGCTGTGTTCGATTGGCTATAAGTGGAAGTCCCTGGCCAGGGCTGATATAGAGATTTACTGGTAAGTGTTAACAGTAGTTTCTCGACCCGTTATGAGCCTCACATCGACACGACTTATCGGTTATTGGGGTCTGACGTAAACCACCCCTAGACTTGATATGCGACATATCAGACGAACAGACCGGACTGTACTGGAGTGTTACTGATTGGATTCACAGGAGAATGGACAAGCTAGCTTGTTGATCTTCTGATCGCTCAATATCTGGGTGGCTGTTACGTTTAGCTGACCGCTTGCAGCTTGTGGGTGTTTGATATGATCATCACCTGCTACCGGCGTATTGACGATTCTTTAGAGTCCTACACAGGGGCTTCTTGGCTCGGGCAAAACGGAGTAGGGGCACATATGTGATATGTGCAGGACCGAGGATAATGCGATATGAGATACCGTATTATATTCTCGTGATATTTAGATATGAACCGGGTCATCGGATCAAGTGTTGATTCGATTAATCGGTACATGATATATTAGTCGGTTATATTCGATATAGCCGGATTGTCGGATCAAGTGTTGATTCGATAATTTAATGTATAATAATATATATGATATATTGTATTATATTATCTAATATTTGCTCGCTTTATTATTTCATTTTTCTCACCGGGCAATACATTGACATATATGCGATATATGTTAATTGTATTATTTTCTTTTGTTGCAAATATATAATATATATGTGATATATATTATTGTGACATGGTATGATTAATAATGGAACATGTTTAGTAGAGATTAAACAAGGTTAGGATTTGATTAGGGTTAGTTTCTTCTTGCACCTTCTAGAAGAAACTTTTCTTTTGTCATGAGTTAGATATTATGGTTGATATTATCCTATGACTCATTCTTTAACCTAACCAAACACTAGCCCTAGTTAATTCTCTACAAGGGTTATCCTTGTCATCCTTGACCATGGTTCCATGATTAATCATATATTCATTTCTTTATTCATCAGAAAAGTATTAACTCATTTTTCATTATCTTCTTCTCTCTTGATCTTTGAGAAAGCTTACTAGTTTTTCCTTCTGTGATGTTTTCATGTGAGAATTTGATATAAAAAGAAAATATAAATACTACTCCATCATCCTAATCTAATCTATCCCATGATATTAGGGTGTTCACCTCATTAGAGTGAGAGAGCTTGAGTTATAGAAACTTCGACGTAGATCATCGGAGAAAAGGAACACTACAAGCTAGCATGGATCGTTCGAGTCGTGGAGCCTCTCTTGAGTCCGGGAGATCGTGGATCACGACGAAGGGACTTCTACTCGGAGCTTATGAAGCGAAGGAGCGGACTACAAAGGTTGTAATCCCTCACACTTAGTAGTAAAGATCTTTACTTGCATGTTAAACCCTAATAATCTAGCAAAGATCCCGGCTTTGGGTTGTTCGGCACGTCTAAAATTTTATTCGGGCATGGTTGATGCCTTATGAACCCTCACAAGAGTGCCTAGGAATCCTACAACTTTTCGATCTATGTGATTGGCGATGGATGATCCCATATCCATTAGTATTTGACATCGAAGATGGTATACAGGTGCTCAATAGAGACTGGGTACACTGGACGGACTCGCCGAGAACTCCCAGATAGTATTTCATGTCAGATGGCAGTTCACTGGTGACACTAGTACAGGTTAGTCTGTCAACCCGAGATCGTCATTGAGTCTTGTGTGATTCCCACTATTCTTTGATTTCTACCTTACCAAATTCAAGAGAACATGCAAAACGGTGGTTTTGGGGTACAGTCCCGAGTCGCATGGAGGCAATGAGCGATAGAAGGGGATTCTTTTCTCAAGGTATTGGGAGTTGATGTTGCACTGTACTCGATTGGCTATAACAGGAAGTCCCTGGCCAGGGCTGCTTCTGAGATATAATGGAAAGTGCCATCAGTAGTTTCTCGACTCGTTATGAGCCTCATATCGGAATAACTTATCGAGTTACTGGGGTCTGACGTTTACCACCCCTAGACGAGATATGCGACATATCAGAAGATGAGACCGGACTGTACGGTAGTGTTACCGATTGGATTCGCTGCAGTATGAGAAGGCTTTCTTGTTGATCTTCTGATCACTCAATACCCGGGTGGCCGTTATGTTTAGCAGACCGCTTGCGGCTTGTGGGTGTTTGATGTGATCATCGCCTACTGCCGGCGTATTGACGAGTCTTTAGAGTCCTAAACAGAGGTTTCCTTGCTCAAGAGAAACGGAGTAGGAGCACATATGTGATATGTGCGGGACCGAGATTAATACGATATGTGATACCGTATTCTATTCTCGAGATTTGTGTTATGGGTCGGTTATATGTGATTTATCTGTGTTATCGAATCAAGTGTTTATTCGATAAGTTGATGCACATGGTATTAGTCGGTTATATGTGATATAGCCGGATTATTAAGTCAACTGTTTATTTGATAATTTAATGTATAATTATATATTTAATATATTAACATACATTAACTAATACATGCTCACTTATGATTTGTTTTCTCACTTGATTTTGTGCACATTGTATATATGTGATATAGATTAGTGTACAACATTATGTGTAATGTTTGATGATACATGCAACAAGAGTGTGTATGTGACTTACACCATGCTATGTATAATGAAGGGTTTTTATTTATTTTGGTAAATAAAAAATGGTGGCATTTTTGTCATCGCAAGAAGCTTGGAGAAGCTTGTTTTGCCATTGACTTAGTCCACAACTTTTGTTTTGCCTAAGATATTTATTAACCCAACCTTTATCCTAGCTATGGTTATGTCTCTACAAAGGTTAACATATGATACTAATTCACCCATGGTTGCAATTAACTAATTGATTTTGATCATGAGAGTTTTTCTTCATCTTTTTCCTCAAGCTCACTAGCTTCAATGGAAATGATAAAAATGAGTGAGAAAATTATTTCTAATGTGAGAAAAATTCCTACTTCATCATCCTCTACTACTAGCCATTTAGTTTTGGGTGTTTTCTGCACTAATTCTACAATTAGTAAAGAGGTAGCTTGGGTTAGTGTCTCCTCGACGTAGATCATCTTCGGCCTTGAAGACTTCAAGCAAGCTTGTTCCATACATCTTGTGGAGGCTCTCAAGAGTCCAGGAGTTCATGGATCACAGCGATGGGATGACTACACGGAGCTATTGATGTGAAGGACCAGTCTACAAAGGTTGTATTATTTGTTCACTTGTTTGCAAATTTGTTTGCATATTGTTTCGTCGCATTTTCTAGTAACGATTCTAGGGTTAGGGTTAGCTAGAATGACAAATTTTTGAAATTGGTATGGACGATACCTCCCGAAACCTTGCTGCCGTGCTAGACAACCTTGCACCATCCGCATTCGCCACAGTGCCCCGTTATGCACCGTTAGGTTACTTAACTAACGGCATAGCGGGGCGGGACTAGCGCGGGTGCAAAACATAAGCAACGTTTATTATATATCATATATATATAATAATAACGCAGTCGTCTCAAACATATAAAGTGATCACATCACAGAATATCACAGCAGAAATCAACATATGAAATATTGGATAAACTAGGTTGTCCGTGTTTTATTTTTAGACTGTATAAAACACGGATTCCATGGTCGTGAATAATAGCCAAACCCACATCCCTAGACCCCTACGAGAGCGGCAAGCAACCCAACCAATTCTAGAGTTAGATGATCCGGTCTCGACTCCTCGAGACGGCCTCCCACTGGACCCTAGAACCCGGTTACATATGCTCCCCACCATGGGTCTATCCTAATGCGGAAAAGTAAATATACAACTTCGGTGACATCATCCTCAACCCTGAAGTACCCCAATAAAAGTTTACATACAAGTTATTAAATGAATGAAAATGTAAAACTCTCATCTCACATAAAAACCCCTGGCTATTCAAAACACGACGATCCAATATAACATATCCCAGCGACACATAACATCACATGTCATCAACATAAGTAAATATGCGTATCCCAATTATCGTTGACATATAGCAACGAAACCGGCGATACACCACATATTACACTTACGGTTGCAGAAAAGAAAAATGAAAAACTACAACACTTGGAATCCGCAACCAACTTAGACATCATAAACCCAATGTATCATATGCTTTGGATTTCATGCCTACCAAAATGAATTCCTTAGACATCTCATGCCTAATAATTATAAACCCCGCATTTTAGTCTCGACATTGAAAACACTTTCCAATAACAAGTCAGGAAATTCAACAAGATTCCCGACATCCATATCGAATGCTCATCGGAATGTTTAGTAGACGGCCGCACCCCCAATGCCATCGACAAAGTGCACTTAGGTGGAACACCACGGCCGTGAGCACCCGAATGGATGCTTTAGGTAACGGGGTTCTCCTAGAGTCACTTGGTCGTGGCTATGGGGTGTGGCTATCTAGTAACGTTAACCGACGAGTATCCTCGTGCATTACGTAATTGTGACGGACTTTTGATCCACATCAAAATTCCTGGGCAACCGATCAAATGATACTGAACTGCTAGATTTATAAAATTCAAATTAGTTTTCACAAAGTTTTGTGGATTCCAAATATTGTATCACAATTACAGATAGCTAGGCGATGTTCAATTTTTCGATCGAATCAACGAATTCCCAAAATTTCCCAGAGAGCTCAACACTTGAGCATAGTTAGAAATACCGAGAACCATACCATAGAGCCCATGGACCAGAAGCTGAAGGCCCGCCCCAAGCCTCTCAAGTGGCGCCACGGAACCGCCACCAAAACCATGTTTTAGCCGCGGTTCCGCGGTCACTTAGACGTGTTAGGGACTCGTTCTTCAGGTGGATCCATGGAATTACCTGCATGATTTTTAGAGTATTTTTAACATGAAAAATTCCAAATATTTGAAAATTTTCCAGAGAGGGCTCCAAAATTGGGTTTTTGGGGTTCGATCGGACATCTAACTTCGTCTAGACAACGCCTAATACTCTAGCATGGCTCTGATACCACTGTAGGATAACTTTGTACAATAGCAAGGTTTCGGGAGGTATCGTCCACGCCATTTTCAAAATTTTGCTATGCTAAACAATCCTAACCCAAGAATCTTTACTAGAGATTTAGACAAAACAAAGTGTAAATGAGGAATACAACCTTTGTAGACCGGTCTGTCACTTCTAAAGCTCCGTGTAGTAGTCCCTTCGCTGCATGTAGTGAACTCCTAAACTCTTGAAAGGGTTCGGTTGAAGAAATGAACGAGCTTGCTCAATGTCTTCTAGGCCGAAGATGATCTACATCGAGGAGACTCAAGCTCCTGCTACCTCTTCACTAATAGTGAAATTAGTGAAGCAAACACCCTAAACTAAATGTATAATAGTAGAAGATGATGAAGTAGGAAATGGGCTCACTTTAGATTTGTTTTTCTCACAATATTTTCTCACTTGATCAAAAGCTAGCCAGATTTTTCTTAAGGATGAAGAAGATGAAGTCAATTGATGAGAATGAACTAATGAGGTGATGATAGCAACCATAGGTGAGTTAGTGTCATACACTAACCCATGTAGAGAATAAACCAAGGCTAACTAATAATGGTTAGGTTAATAAATATCTAGAAGTAAAACAAAATTAGTGGACTTGGTCAATGGTTCCGCAAGCTTCTACAAGCTTGAACCATGTGACAAATTAACAACTAATTTTGATTAACTTTAAATAAATAAAAACATTCCATTATTATAAGCTTGGTATAAGTCTCATACACCCATGTATCATGTGGCATCTAGCATGACACAAAAAATATACATCAATATATATCACATATATACCAAGTGTACACAAGTGAGAAAAAGAATTCTTAAGTGAGCTAATATTAGTTAATGTAAGTTAATATATCAAATATATAATTATACATTAAATTATTAAATCAACACTTGATTTAATAATACGGCTATATCTCAAATAACCGACTAATATCACGTGTGTCAACTTATCGAATCAGCACTTGATTCGATAACTCGGCTATATCACATATAACCGATCGATAACAAAAATCGCGAGAATTGAATACAGTATCACATAGAGTATTAATATTGGTCCTGCACATATCACATATGTGCTCCTACTTTGTTTCGATTGAACCAGGAAAGCTCTGTGTAGGACTCTAATAACTCGTCATTAGACCGGATGTAGGTAATGATCTTATCAAACATCCATAAGCCGCAAGCGGTCTGCAAAACATAACGGCCACCCGGGTATTGAGCGATCAGAAGATCAACAAGCAAGCCTGCTCATACACCTGCGAATGCAAACAGTAACACTACCGTACAGTCCGGTCTCTTCGTCTGATATATCGCATATCTCGCCTGGGGGTGGTAAACGTCAGACCCCAATAGCTTGATAAGTCATGCCGATGTGAGGGTCATAACGGGTCGAGAAACAACTGATAACACTTACCAGTAAATCTGAGAAACGGCCATGTGTAGGGACTTCCTGTTATAGCCAATCGAGCAAAGCGCAACATCAACCCCCAATACCGGGAGAGACGAAATCCCCTCCTATCGCTCATTGCCTCCATGTGACACGGGACTGTACCCGAAAACCACCATTTTGCACGTTCTCTTGAACGTGATAATGTGGAAATCAAAGCACAGTGGGAATCACACAAGACTCTATGATGATCTCGGGTCGACAGACTAACCTGTACCAATGTCACCAGAGAACTGCCACTTGACGTTAGGTATAATACCATCTAGGAGTTCTCGGCGAGTTCGTCCAGTGTACCCAGTCTCCACTGAGCACCCGTATACCATCTCTGATGTCAAACACCAATGGATATGGGATCATCCATCACCCATCTACATGGGTCGAGAAGCTATACCCTAGTCTACTCTGGTATATCGATGCCCCGTCTCGATACACCCACGACTTGGGACATTAAAGGATGTACTCACGGACTACCTTTGTCCCACTAGTATGATCCACATCATAATCTAGGAAGTCAAGTATACATCCTAAGGGCTTTAGCAACATGTAAGAGAGAGACAATCAGTGTACATGTTAAGATAAAGAGTAACCAGATAGCATACTATCTTGTCAAGCAAGAAAGTCCTCCATATGTATGTCCAAGAATCCACAATAATATACATCATATGTACAATAATGGCCTCTAGGGAATACATATAACTAACAGTATCTATGTTCTTAATCAAAACAAAGTTCTTAGCATACAAAACACACGCAAGAGTAAGAGTTCAGAAGTAAACGAATCCTACTTATGGCATTGTAGGCTTGATCATATCGAAGAGAAAAGACTGAGTAAGTTGCGTAAAGATGGATTTTTGGACACGTTCGAATTTTCATCTTATGAAACTTGTCAGTCTTCTCTGAAAGGAAAAATGACCAAATCTCCATTCACCGGACACGGAGAAAGAGCAGCAGAGCTCTTGGGATTCATACACAGTGATGTATGTTGTCTAATGTCTATACATGCAAGGGCTGGGTTCTCGTACTTCATCACATTCACTGACGATCTCTCTAGGTTCGGATATGTGTATCTTATGAAACACAAATCTGAAACATTTGAGAAATTCAAAGAATTCAGAAAGTAAGTAGAGAACCAGACTGGCAAAAGTATTAAGATCCTCCCATCTGATAGGGGAGGGGGAGTACTTATCCACAGAATTTCTAGATTACCTAAAGGTGAATGGAATTGTCTCTCATCTTACTCCTCCGTATACGCCACAGCACAACGGTATATCGGAGCGGAGGAATTGTACCCTTTTGGACATGGTTCGCTCCATGATGAATAACGCTGAGTTGCCTCTTTCATTTTGAGGATATGCACTAGACTCTACGGCATATTTATTGAATAGGGTTCCGACCAAATCCGTGTCTGGCACCCCATTTGAAATATGGGAAGGTAAGAAACAATACCTTAATTTTGTTAAGGTATGCGGATGTCTAGCTTATGTAAAGAAGCAGAACCCGGACAAACTCGAGGCACGATCTGTTTTTTGTAAGTTGGTAGGATATCCAAAATATTCGATGGGATATTTATTCTACCACACAGAAGAACAGAAGGTGTTTGTTGCTCGCCACGCCGTCTTCTTAAAGAAGGAATTTCTTGCAAAAGAAATTTGTGGGAGCACGGTAGAACTGGAAGAAATTCCAGAGGGACAAACTATAACTGAAGATTTGGTAGAAGCACTAGATCCAGTAATGCCCGACGAACCTCAGCCACTCCGCAGAACTAGTAGGATTTCTCATCCGCCCGAGAGATACTACGGTTTTCCCATAGACGTGGATCGAGAGGAATGCATCTTGGAAGAATATGATCCTACCAGTTTCAGGCAGGCCATTATCAGTAGGGACTCTAATAAGTGGCTTGATGCTATGTGATCTGAAATGGAGTCCATGTACAACAATAATGTGTAGACCTTGGATATTGCTCCACCTGGGGTAAATCCCGTTGGATGAAAATTGATCTACAAAAGAAAATTTGGTGTAGATGGGCAGGTGGAAACCTATAAGGCTAGACACGTTGCAAAAAGTTTTCGTCAAAGAACGGGTATGGACTATGACGAAACCTTTTCTCCAGTGGCTATGCTCAAATCCATTCGGATTCTACTTGCCATTGCTGCTTTCCATGACTATGAGATTTGGCAGATGGACGTAAAGACGGCTTTTCTGAACGGAAGTTTAGAAGAGTCCGTTTAGATAGATTAGCCAGAAGGTTTCGTAGACAGTGGGAGCTGCGGGAAGGTTTGCAAGTTGCTTAAATCCATTTATAGATTAAAGCAGGCATCGCGGAGCTGGAACATCTGTTTTGATGAAACTGTAACGTTTTAAAATAACTAAGTAAATCGTTTAGGAAAAAAATTCGGATAATCGGTAAAATAAATTGTATTTTCCGTAAAACTTAACTATAATTATTTTTCATCATAGACTAAAATATGCCTATGTTAACTATGTAATTGCTAGTAATTGGTATTTAATTAATCACTTATAAATTGTTAGTTACTTAAATATTTTTCCTTAATTAATCATTTTAAATAATATATTAAGCTTCCATTTAGGCATTAAATTAGTGGTAATTACAAACTGGAATAGGTTAGTTATACAAATGTGAACCATGACAACACAAACACTTAACTTTTAACATGCTCATGCTTTCTTAATTTGTGTCCAATATTCTAGAGAATTCTAGGGTAAAGATAAATTATAAAATAAACTAATTAACATGTGAACTAATTAATGAGCTTGGGATGGTTTCTCTTGACTTAGAAATTTCCATATAAACTGACACACCCCTTTTTTCCTTGCTGGCCGAGCAAGATTCCAGCAGCCCCCCTTTTTCTCTCACTTTAATATCAAGAAATTAATTATTAAAAGGAAAGGGTTAAAAGAGGAATAATTAAGAAGTTTCTACAAATGTCTACACAATTTTTCTCTCTCTTTATCTCACACACCCACAAAACACCCTCTCCCCCATCTGGCCGAGAGTTTCTCCATGGCTGCCCAAAATTTTGTAAACTCATTTTCCACTCAAAACTCTTAAAAAATTCATCAAAAATCATTACAAAATATCAAAAATTCATCATTTAACCTTATCCAATTTTTCTTGGGCCAAACAAGCTTGAATTCTTAGAGCAAGAGACCACTTTGGATACAAGTTGCATGTTGGATCTCATGATCTTTGAGGTATTATCCTAACCCTAATGTTTAATTGTTGGTTAAATACTTTGAATAAACTTAATTAGGTATTTTAAATGGTTCAAATTGCAAGTTTTAAAAATTCAAGATTAGGGTTTGAAACCAAGTTAGGATTTTTGATCAATAAATCAAGTTAACTAAGTGTGGGTTATCATCTTAAGGTATGCTAAAGGTAATCTAGTTGCTAAATTGGCTAAATTTTACATTTAAATTGTTCTAATTAAGGTATTTTGTAAACTAGGTTTTTAGATTTAATATAATTTGGTGAAATAAAATTATAGTAATGGTTTATGTGACTCAGTTAAGATATTTAATGAGCATTATGGCTAGCAGAATTGCTAAAACATTTAGATTGGTTAAAACATCAAGTTTTGAACTAAAACGAAAATTTAAGCTTACTGGGTTTTTGGAAAGAAATCGCTTTGATTTAAGTTCGTGGTTTTGATGGTTGCCACCTAATTCATAAAATATCTAGAGGGTTATGAGTGTGCGACAGGTACGATTGGGTTTTAGGACTGGTGGTTTTCACGTATAGAGACCCTAGTTGTAGTGTTAGTGTATATACCCTAGAGGCCATTACTGTATCATACTAGTTTGTATATTACTTAATGGAAGCTTGGGATATTCACAGTTGTATATACAATCTTGCTCAAAATGGTTGTATTCTACTTGGTTTGTTTCTACTTTAATATGTGCATGTATTTCTTTTAACATATTGCATATACATATTAGTAGAGCCCTTAGGATCTTTGCTTGATTACCAGCGTTGTGATGACAGTCACACTCGTGGGGGCTGGGTAATCCACAAGCACATCCTTATACAGGTCCCTAGTCGTAGGACTATCGAGACAGGGCATCGATACTCCGGAGTAGACTAGCGTATGCGCTTCTCATCCCAGCAGGGGAGACGGTCTGTCCCACAGCCGTCAGTACGTCGTACTTGAGATAGTATGCGGGTGCTCGTTAGGTTACGAGTACACTGGACAGGAATCGTCGGGAACTGATTGGTTGGTACTATACCTATCGTCAGTTATCAGTTCTCAGGTGACATGAGTACAGCTTAGTCCGCTGACTTGACACTGTCACTTCGCCTCGAGTGTGTTCCCACTGTACTTTGATTACTACCCTACCATGGGTAAAAAGAGTCGTGCAAACAGGTAGTAGTTGGGTGCAGTCCCGAAGCACTTGGTGGCAGTGACGGTTAGACAGGATTCGTCTCTCCCGGTATTGGGGGTTGATATCGCGATGTGTCTAGGAGAGCCATTACACAAGTAGTCCCTGGCCAGGGCAAGCGAGATATGCTGGTAGGTTTCCAGTGTTATCTCAGGGTGTTCTGGGCTACACTCATACACGACTTGTACCGCTATTACGGGACTGACGTTTACCGCCCCCTAGGCCCGCCATGCGATATTCTCAGACGAACAGACCGGACTGTACGGAGATTATCACATTCAGGCTCAGTAGGAGATCAGATGGGTTTCACCTCACCCGTCTTCTTATCGGCATCTACCTGGGGGCCGTTATGCACAGCTAGTGCCGCTTACGGTCTGTGGTTAAACCCACTGCCAGCGTAGTGTCGAGTCTTTAGAGTCCAACACAGAGATCTATTCTCCTTTAGGCAAAAGAGTAGAGGTCGCATGGTTTTGCGACAGGTCGCATGGTTTTGGGACAGGGTTCGGTCACATCTGTGCACTTGTGCACATTTAGTGTCCGGGCAGTTATTACTAGCGGGCTTTGGTTTAAGCCAGATCCTAGTATACGTTTTGGGATTGGTTTTATCTCGTTTGTATTCGTGTTCCCCGGAACGCGGATACGGGTCTGTATGCACAGTTGACAGAGACAGAGGCAGAGGATTCTCATTAGGGTTGTTGACTGTTGACTTTTGCTTAACCCTATGAGAATTAGAAATATGATTACAATAATATTAATTGAGTATTATAGTGACATGGTTAGGGTTGAAAGGTTGACCTTATTGACTTGTTGACATTTGTTGACCGGTTGACTAGGTTGGACTTGTTGACAACCATCATGACAATGGCTATCATTTGTTTGCATTGACTTTGGCTTGCTTGTTTTTGTTCACAATTTGCATTTAATGCAAGAAATGATATTGTCATTTGTCATGATAACAACCATTACATTATACTCAATTATTATTACTTGTTATTATTTTTTTGGATTATGAGAGCTTGGATGGAAAAAGGCTTGCTCATTCTCTCATTTCATTTCTCTCTCTTGCTCAAGCTCTCTCCCTCTTCCTCTTGCTTTCTCTCTAGCTCAAGGAAACTCCCTCTCATGAGTTGAGAAACATTTCCTTAGAGATAAAAGAATACTCATATCACTTCTCTACTCATCCTAGTTCACAAGGTTTAGCAAACCAAGAGTTCTAGTTTCTTCAAGTTCGAAGTAGAAGCCAAAAGGTAGAAGCTTTCGGGTGGATCCATCTTCGGCGCGAGGAGACGACGAGGTGAGGCCGATTCGTACACCGCAAAGAGTTGAAGACGAAGAAGTTCAAGAAAGGTATAACTCCCTAACCGAGTAGGTAAAACTCCTAGTTAGGTTGTTAGGTAGTTGTTTAACAAAGATCCGTATTTTGAGTCCATGTTACCACCCTAGCAAAAATCGTTTTTGACCATTTCCGCAACCCCAAATAACCGGGGAAGGGTAGCATGGACTCACAGTGGTATCAGAGCCTAGTTAAACACTATCTAACATGTTAGCAAAGTAAGTAGAAGTTCGATCGGAGAAAAAGTCGCGAAACACGCCCGGGTTGCATACTTTCTGTCGAATTTTTCCTCTGTTCCAAAAATAATAAATCTTGCCTTAAAATTCGATTCAGGAGCCCATCAACTCGCCGCGGAACCGCGGCAGGAGCTTGCTCCCGCCGCGGATCCGCGGCCGAGTTGACTCGGCCGTGGACGATTCTCCTTGCAGTGTGGTTATAGGGTGTTTTGGGACTTTTACAATATGTTTTTCCTGCCCAGATTTTGCAGAAAGCAAATTTTTTTTTTGGGGCTTAAAAATCCGTATTTTGATCGAACTTCTAAAGACTAAATCTAACGGGTTCATATCTGTGATGTGTTATATGTATTGAACGTCTGCTAATCGCTATACGTCGATTAGTGGGGGTTATACATATCTGTGATCTGTAATGTTGATGGTATGTGTATATGAATTCATTGGATTGTCGCGGGTGAATAGCCGGGGGTTGTGAGACGAGAGTTTTCTTTTCTTTCAATTCATGTAATTTGTAAATGATGTAATATTATTTATTTGGCCGCACAACCGGGATGAGGTTGTAGCCGTCATTGTATAATTTCTTTTACTGTTTTTGCTCCTAGGATAGACCCATGGAGGGGGTGCACAAACTACCGGGTATCTCGAAGTGCTGAGTGGCCTACTCACGGTGTTGAGGTAGGTTGCTTCACTTCGAGTACTTGGCGGGTAGTTTGCCGCACCCGTAGGGGTCTTGGGTGGGGTATTGGCTATTCACCACGACCGTGTAATCCGCTTTTCGTTACAGGCTCGAACGAATTGCGGATTCCTAGTATATCCAATGTGTTCATCTGTGATCTGAAATGACTATCATTACAATATATATATATATGATATTTATTTAAGCGTTGCTTATGTTTTGCATCCGCGCTAGTCCAGCCCCCGCTCTGTCGTTAGTTAAGTAACCTAACGGGTAATGACGGGGCCCCGTGGCGAATGCGGATGGTATAAGCGTACGTCATATTTTGGTTGTTTTCTGCAATGGTAGGATTAAATGATGGGACGCATTAAAATTAATGCAAGAAAATAAACCAAAGTAAAGTCGTTGGAACACTTTCAAAACCACTCAGTTCATTTCAAAAACCAACTTTTAAATGCGGAGTTTGAGCCACTCCTTTTAAAAGCTATCTCGTTCCATCGATTATATCAAGTTCACTATGTTCACGGTTTTGCCAAAACCATTCATAGCCATCTGTCATTTCACTTGAATAGTCAATAGTATTCAAGCTATGTATGTTGGCCAAAGTCAAGGCATAGTGATTGGTAGCTATTGGGTATTCATGTGCAGCATAGATAGATGGGTTGGTTTAGAACAGTCGTACTGCCATGTTGGCCAAAGTCAAGGGTAGGTACGGGTGGGTTCAAATTAACCTGGAGAATGACGGGTAGAACTTGACATGTGACTTATGATATTTTGGCCAAAGTCAAGGTCATAAGAGCATGGGGTAAAAATCCACATCGGGAGTTTCAAAAGAACTGAAACTTGCTAGTGTTGTATACCATTTGGAGTGTGATGATTCTGGTAGGATTCCTTCAGTTTTGTCACGCGATGATATTTGGATCCCGATCCTACTGTGAGTATATGCTACTCCTTGGGAAATTTCTCACTAAACGATCAATGCTATAAACCTAGTAGGTGTCTAGAAAGGTGTTAGCGGGGCTACGCCCCCAGGGAAAAGAGGTTATTTAATTAAAGAACTTCGCGAAAGCGTTGGAAAACCTCCCTCGAAGTACCAACACTGGCCTGGCTGAACGGTTAAGCAAGTATTGTACGGTGAGATTGATCCCGACTAATTCTTCCTTTTTGGTTTGAGGAGGAATTCGAGAAACAGTGGGAGCCATCCTATTTAGACAAACTAAAAATCGCTCTAAACTTGCAAGAGCATCATGCTGAGTGTTTCTTCTCTCTCTTAATTGCAGCGACCAATCGTCATGACCGGACTTAAGTTACTTCTAGATAAAAACAAATTGACAGGGCCAAGCTACAAAGATTGGCTCAGGAATGTCAAAATGGCAATCACTTACGACAAGCTGGGGTATCTTCTTACCACCAAAGCTCCCCCTGTCCTAGGTCCCACCTCCAGCGTCGCGGATAAGGAAATCCGTAAGACTTGGGAGATCGATTGCGTGAAGGCCAAGTGCCTCGTGCTTGCCTCTATGGACAATGAACATCAGAGGAGGGACGAGAATATGGACCTGGAATCCATATTTCTTCATACAAAAGAACTGTATGGAGAGCAGTCTCGTATCGCAAGATACGAAGTGTCGAAGAAGTTTTTTTCGGCAAGATTCGCCGTCGGATCATCGGTAGCGGAACACGTGCTTAAGATGATTGGCTTCATTGAGGAGCTCACGGACCTTGGGACCACGTTAGTGAACGAGCTCTATACGGACTTGATTCTCCAATCCCTTCCTTCCACTTACGCCCAGTTTATCCTGAACTTCAACTTACAAGGAAAAGAAGTTGAACTTCCGTAACTCCTCAACATGCTGAGGAGTGCAGAGGGCACCCTACACAAAGGTAGGGAAACATCCACTTTGTTTGTAAGAGAATTTTCCTCTTCTAAGTCCAAGACGAAAGCCAAGGGAAAGAAGAAGAAAGCCCCCGCCAAACCAAGGGGCGGTGTTAGTAAAGTGGATACGAAGGGAAAGGCAAAAGCAACAAAGGTAGCGGGAAAGCTTGTGGGAAAGGAAGAATGCTTCTACTGTCATAAGAGTGGACACTGGAAGAAAGATTGCAGGGCTTGGAAGGCTAAAACACAGGATCTGAAGCAGGTTGCGGCTTCAGCTTCAGGTGTGTATGTTATCGAAAACTGTCTATCAATAAACTCTACTTCCTGGGTATTGGATACCGGATCAGGATCTCATATCTGTAATTCTTTGCAGGCGTTGAGAAAGCGTAGGTTTTTGAAGGTAGGTGACATGACCCTCAGAGTTGTAAACGGAGGTAGCGTGGATGCCGAGTCCTTGGGGAACTATCACCTGGGATTGTCAGATGGACACGTTTTGGTTTTGCGTAATTGCTATTTTGTACCCAATGCAACTTGTAATATCATTTCTGTGTCTTTATTATCTAAAGAAGATTATGAATTTGCATTTGTAAGTAATGTTGTAAACATTCACCTTAATCAAGTCTTGATTGGGTCAGGTACATTGAGCAATGGTATATACGTATTAAACTAACCACAGATTTTCAATGTCCAGAATACACACAAAAGAAAGTCTCTGGAAACAAATCAGGCTTTCTTATGGCATTGTAGACTAAGTCACATCAATGAGAGAAGGTTGACCAAGTTACATACAGAAGGATATTTGGATCCGTTCGAATATCAATCATATGCAACTTGTCAATCCTGTCTCAAAAGAAAGATGATGAAGACACCGTTCACTGGACACGGAGTAAGAGCGAGCGAGCTCTTGGGACTCGTACACAGCGACGTGTGCGGTCCAATGTCTACGCATGCGTGAAGCGGTTATTCTTACTTCATTACTTTTACGGATGACTTTTCAAGGTACGGATATGTCTTCTTAATGAAACATAAATCCGAAGCCTTTGGAAAGTTCCTGGAATATAAGAATGAAGTAGAAAACAAACCGGCAAAAGTATCAAAACACTGAGATCTGATCGAGGTGGTGAATACTTGAGTGCCGAGTTCTTGGATTACCTAAAAGAGAATGGAATTCTCTCTCAGCTTACTCCTCCATACACTCCGCAACATAACGGTGTATCGGAGAGACGGAACCGAACCCTATTGGATATGGTACGGTCCATGATGAGTAACGCTGAGTTACCGCGATCATTCTGGGGATATGCACTAGAATCAACTGCATACCTTTTGAACCGAGTCTCAACTAAGACTGTGCCTACTACACCATATCAGATGTGGTCTGGGAAGAGTATCTTAATCACATTAAGACATGGGGATGTCCAGCTTTTGTCAAAAAGCAGCATGCAGACAAACTCGAGGCACACTCAGTACAGTGCAAGTTTGTGGGATATCCAAAGAACTCGAAGGGATATTTCTTCTATTGCGAAGAGGAACAAAAGGTTTTTGTTTCTCGTCATGCCCACTTTCTGGAACACCAGTTCTTAGAAAAGGAAATTAGTGGGAGCGCAATAGAACTGGAAGAAAATCCCGAACCACAGACTATTACTGAAAGCTTAGTAGAACCAGAGGGTTCAAAAGAACAGGACATTCCTACGCCGCTCCGCAGGAGTAGTAGGCAATCTCATCTGCCCGAGAGATACTACGGTTTTCTCGTAGACGTGGATAGAGAGGATTGCATCATTGATTATGATGAGCCGACTAGCTTCCAGTAGGCCATTCAGAGCGTTGACTCGGTAAAATGGCTGGATGCAATGCGGACCGAAATGGAGTCCATGTACACCAACAAAGTATGGACGTTGGACGTTGCTCCAGATGGGGTAAAACCCGTGGGATGCAAGTGGATCTTCAAAAGGATGATTGGTGTAGATGGACAGGTTGAGACCAATAAGGCTAGACTTGTTGCAAAGGGTTTTCGTTAAAGACCTAGTTTGGACTATGACGAAACCTTTTCTCCAGTGGCTATGCTAAAATCCATTCGGATCCTTCTTGCCATTGCTGCCTTCCACGATTATGAGATTTGGTAGATGGACGTATAGACCACTTTTCTAAATGGAAATTTAAAGGAGTGTGTCTATATGGACCAGCCAGATGGTTTCATTCAGAGTGGGAGCAGCGGAAAGGTGTGCAAGTTGCTTAAGTCCATCTATGGACTAAAGCAGGCATCGCGGAGTTGGAACATCTGTTTTGATGAGACGGTCAAAGAATTTTGCTTTATCAAAAATCCAGATGAACCATGCATCTATAGTAGATTTGTAGCAAGAACTGTCGTATTCCTCGTTTTATACGTGGATGACATTCTCTTGATAGGAAATGACATTCTTATGCTACAATCTGTCAAAGGGTTCTTGTCACACAGGTTCTCCATGAAGGACTTGGGCGATGCCAACTACATTCTGGGGATCCAGATCTATCGTGATAGATCTAAAAGGATGTTGGGACTTTCACAGTCAAGGTACATCGACACCATACTAAAACGATTCAGTATGGAAGATTCCAAGCACGGTAATCTGCCGGCTTGTCACGGAATCACCCTCTCTAAAGAGATGTCTCCCAAGATTGATTTGGAAAGGGCTCGCATGTCATCAATACCCTACGCATCTGCGGTAGGCTCTATTATGTATGCGATGTTGTGTACCAGACCAGATGTAGCATACGCATTGAGCGTTGTAAGCCGGTATCAGTCGGACCCAAGGGAGAAGCACTGGATAGCGGTAAAGAACATTCTCAAGTACCTGAGAAGGAATAAGGAGATGTTCTCGGTGTATGGCGGAAAAGACCTCCAGATCGAGGCCTTTGTTGACTCCAGCTTCCAAAGTGACAAGGATGATTCCATGTCCATGTCGGGTTATGTCTTTACCCTCAATGGAAGGGCGGTGTGTTGGAAGAGTTCCAAACAGGAAACCGTTGCTGACTCGACGATGGAAGCGGAATATATCGCTGCTGCTGATGCCGCAAAAGAAGCTGTCTGGATGAGGAAGTTCTTAACGGAACTTCAGGGAGTTCCGTCCATTGTTGATCCAATACCTCTGTATTGCGACAACAACAGGGCTATAGCTTTAGCGAAGGAACCCAGGTCCCATCAGAAGTCCAGACACATCTTGAGGCGGTATCACCTGATCAGGGAGATCGTGGGTCGCTAGGAGATCGAGGTTCGGAGAGTTGCTACGGAAGATAACACTGCGGATCCACTCACGAAGGCCCTACCCTAGACTCAGTTCGATCGGCTGATCGAGATGATAGGTTTTCGATACGCCAGTGCATGGCCTTAGTGCAAGTGGGAGATTGTTAGTGTATATGCCTTAGAGGCCATTACAGTATCATACTAGTTTGTATATTACTTAATGGAAGCTTGGGATATTCACAGTTGTATATACAATCTTGCTCAAAATGGTAGTATGCTACTTGGTTTGTTTCAACTTTAGTATGCGCATGTGTTTCTTTTAGCATATTGCTTATACATATTAGTAGATCCCTTAGGATCTTTGCTTGATTACCTGCGTTGTGATGGAAGTCACAGTCGTGGGGGCTGGGTAATCCATAAGCACATCCTTATACAGGTCCCTAATCGTAGGACTATCGAGACAGGGCATCGATACTCCGGAGTAGACTAGCGTATGCGCTTCTCATCCCAGCAGGGGAGACGGTCTGTCCCACAGCCGTCAGTACGTCGTACTTGAGATAGTATGCGGGTGCTCGTTAGGTTACGAGTACATTGGACAGGACTCGTCGGGAACTGATTGTTTGGTACTATACCTATCGTCAGTTATCAGTTCCTAGGTCACATGAGTACAGCTTAGTCCGCTGACTTGACACTGTCACTTCGCCTCGAGTGTGTTCCCACTGTACTTTGATTACTACCCTACCACGGCTTAAAGGAGTCGTGCAAACAGGTAGTAGTTGGGTGCAGTCCTGAAGCACTTGGAGGCAGTGACGGTTAGACAGGATTCGTCTCTACCGGTATTGGGGGTTGATATCGCGCTGTGTCTAGGAGAGCCAGTACACAAGTAGTCCGTCGCCAGGGCAAGCGAGATATACTGGTAGGTTTCCAGTGTTATCTCAGGGTGTTCTGGGCTACACTCCGACACGACTTGTACCGCTATTACGGGACTGACGTTTACCGCCCCCTAGGCCCGCCATGCGATATTCTCAGATGAACAGACCGGACTGTACGGAGATTGTCACATTCAGGCACATAGGAGTTCAGATGGGTTTCACCTCGTCCGTCTTCTTATCGGCATCTACCTGGGGGCCGTTACGCACAGCTAGTGCCGCTTGCGGTCTGTAGTTAAACCCACTGCCAGCATAATGTCGAGTCTTTAGAGTCCCACACAGAGAGCTATTCGCCTTTAGGCAAAAGAGTAGGGGTCGCATGGTTTTGCGACAGGTCGCATGGTTTTGCGACAGGTCGCATGGTTTTGCGACTTGGTTCGGTCACATCCGTACACTTGTGCACATTTAGTGTCCGGGCAGTTATTACTAGCGGGCTTTGGTTTAAGCCAGATCCTAGTATACGTTTTGGGATTGGTTTTATCTCATTTGTATTAGTGTTCCCCGTAACGCGGATACGGGTGTGTATGCACAGTTGACAGAGACAGAGGCAGAGGATTCTCATTAGGGTTGTTGACTGTTGACTTTTGCTTAACCCAAATGAGAATTAGAAATATGATTAACAATAATATTAATTGAGTATTATATTGACATCGTTAGGGTTGAAAGGTTGACCTTATTGACTTGTTGACTTTTGTTGACCGGTTGACTAGGTTGGACTTGTTGACCACCATCATGACAATGGCTATCATTTGTTTGCATTGACTTTGGCTTGCTTGTTTTTGTTCACAATTTGCATTTAATGCAAGAAGTGATATTGTCATTTTTCATGATAACAACCATTACATTATACTCAATTATTATTACTTGTTATTATTTTTTTGGATTATGAGAGCTTGGATGGAAAAAGACTTGCTCATTCTCTCATTTCATTTCTCTCTCTTGCTCAAGCTCTCTCCCTCTTCCTCTTGCTCTCTCTCTAGCTCAAGGGAACTCCCTCTCATGAGTTGAGAAATATTGCCTTAGAGATAAAAGAAAACCCATATCACTTCTCTACTCATCCTAGTTCAAAAGGTTTAGCAAACCAAGTGTTCTAGTTTCTTCAAGTTCGAAGTAGAAGCCAAAAGGTAAAAGCTTTCTGGTGGATCATCTTCGGCGCGAGGAGACGACGAGGTGAGGCCGATCCGTACACCGCAAAGAGTTGAAGACGAAGGAGTTCAAGAAAGGTATAACCCCCTAACCGAGTAGGTAAAACTTCTAGTTAGGTTGTTAGGTAGTTGTTTAACAAAGATCCGTATTTTGAGTCCATGTTACCACCCTAGCAAATATCGTTTTTGACCATTTCCGTAACCCCAAATAACCGGGGAAGGCTAGCATGGACTTACATGTAGTTTGCGGCGTTGGCGCGAGCGCGTTAGTGCGCCAGGTGCGTGCGCGTTTAATTAGCGCGCGTGGTTTGATTTGTGCCGTTTGCCCCACGACTATGCATATATTTATCCTTTTAATTGCTTGTGTGAGATTCTAGGATCGGGTGCGGAGGCGTCGGACGTGGCGCGGAAAGACAGGGCGAATATCGGATCAGATTAGCCGAGGTGTCCCGGTGAGTGCATGTATACATCTATGGGGGTATCGTATGGATGGCGTGAGGCGCCCGATGGTTTAGTATTACTTATAGTATTTGCATTATATGCGTAGTTTCCTAGTTAGCCATCTCATTGCATCATATCGTTATATGTATAAATATATATATGTGATATCATCTTGTAGACCACCAGCACCATTACCGATGAAGTGCATATTTCACTTATACTTGCTTTTCGGCTCACACACATCATCATCGGTAATCGCCATGACACGCACACTTTAGAAAACATTACTTTATTGATATAACTTGCTAGCTAGTAGTTTCGACATATTGTTGTAGGGATCCTAGGCACTCTCAAGAGGTCTCACAAGGCATCAACCATGCCCATTTCAAATTTTACGGAGCCGAGAAACCCTAGACTAGATCGTTAACTAGAATTTTAGGCGACAAAAGCAACTAGTTTACAACTAAACTATAAGAACGGAAATACAACCTTTGTAGATCCGTTTCTCCACCTCCATAGCTCCATGATGAAGTCCTCTCCGCTGTCCAAATCGAACCATGACTCTGGCATCGGCTTCATCGGAGAAAAAGCGGGCTAGGTCATCGACGACGATGCCGAAGATGATCTACGTCGAGGCATCACTAGATCAAGCTCCACCTTCACCAAGCCTTGAAAACTTGTGAAGGAAATACCCTATACTACTTGGCAAGAGGTAGAGGATGAAGAAATAGGAAGTGGGTTCACTTTAGAATTGGATTTCTCACTCATTTTCCCAAGTTGCCATTGATGGAGGCAAGCTTCTTCTTTGAAGAAGATGAAGAAGAAGAAGGAATATATTATGATAAGTTATCTTCAAATAGATAATAAAATGAATACTTATCATAATCTAACCATGGTCATGTGTAGAGAATAGACTATAGTTAAGTGGAATGGTTAGGGTTAAGCATGAGACAAAATGGTCACTTAGTCAAAGCTTCATGAAGCTTCAACTACCATCCAAAGAAAGCCACCATTCATTTATTTTGCAAAATAAATAAACAAAATAAATAAATGATTAAACAAAAGAAAACCCTAACCATTACACAACCATGGTTTAATCTTTACACAAACCCTAGTGAGCATGTATCATCAAACATGATACAAAAAGGTGCACAAAAATATATCACATATACAATGTGCATCAAGTGAGAAAATCCTATTAAAGTGAACCAATACTAGTTAATGCAAAGTAATATATCAAATATATAATTATACATTAAATCATTAAATCAACAATTGATTCAATGATCCGGTCATGTCGCACATAACCGACTAGTATCAATAGTAACAACTTATCGAATCAACACTTGATCCGAAAACCCGGCTATATCGCATATAACCGATCAATGTCACAAATCGCGAGAATCGAATACAGTATCACATACTGGTATTATTCTCGGTCCCGCACACATCTCATATGTGCTCCTATTTCGTTTCGCTTGAGCCAGGAAACCTCTGTGTAGGACTCTAAAGACTCGTCAATACGCCGGCAGCAGATGATGATCATATCAAACACCCACAAGCCGCAAGCGGTCTGCTAAACATAACGGCCACCCGGGTATTGAGCGATCAGAAGATCGACGAGCAAGCCCGCTCACACTCCAGTGAATCCAACCAATAACACTTACCGTACAGTCCGGTCTTTTCGTCTGATATGTCGCATATCTCGCCTAGGGGTGGTAAACGTCAGACCCCAATAGCTCGATAAGTCGTGTCGATATGAGGTCTATAACAGTTCGAGAAACTACTGGTAACACTTACCAGTAAATCTCAGCAACCCTGGCCAGGGATTTTCGGTTATAGCCAATCGAACACAGCGCAACATCAACTCCCTATACCGGGAGAGACGAATCCCCTCCTATCGCTCATTGCCTCCATGTGATTCGGGACTGTACCCAAAAACCACCATTTTGCACGCCCTCTTGGACGTGGTAAGGTGGAAATCAAAGCACAGTGGGAACCACACAAGACTCTATGACGATCTCGGGTCAACAGACTACTCTGTACCACTGTCACCAGAGAACTGCCATCTGACGTAAGGTATAATACCATCTGGGAGTTCTCGGCGAGTCCGTCCAGTGTACCCAGTCTCCACTGAGCACCCGTATATCATCTCTGATGTCAAACACCAATGGATATGGTATCATCCATCGCCCATCTGTATGGGTCGAGAAGGTATACGCTAGTCTACACTGGTATATCGATGCCCCGTCTCGATACACCCACAACTAGGGACTTTGAAGGATGTACTTATGGACTACCATGTCCCCACTAGTATGATCCGCATCATAGTCCAGGTAGTCAAGTACACATCCTAAGGGCTTTACCAACATGTAACAGAGAGACAATCAGTATACACGTTAAGGTAAAGAGCAACCAGATAGCATACTATCATGTCGAGCAAGAAAGTCCTCCCTATATATGTCCAAGCATCCACTACAATATACATCCTATGTATAGTAATGGCCTCTAGGGCATACATATAACTAACAATCTCCCACTTTCTCTAGGGCCATCTGATAGCAGTGGTTGTAGTATCTCATACTCAACCATCCCATAAAAATCTCTCTCTGGGAACAGGCCTTTGTGAGTGGATCCGCTGTGTTGTCCTCTGAGTCTACTCTCCAAACCTCGATCACCCTGGAGATCAACCATCTCCATGATCAGGTGACACTGCCTTAGAATATGTCTGGATCACTGATGGGACCGGCGTTCCTTGGCATAAGCCACAACTCCATTGTCTCACAATGGTTGGAACGTAGTTCATCTCATGAACCAATATACACCCAAACAGCCTCTTTGGTAGCATCTTAAGTAGCGATGTATCCTGCCTTTATCTTCTAGTATGCCTCGGTATCTTGCTTGGAACTCTTCCAACATACCGCCCCTTTACTGAGGGTAAAGACAATGCCTGTGACTGACACTCCGTCGTCTTTATCACCCTGGAACACTTCCAGTGATTCTTCCCAGGATCGATTGATACCATCTCACTACAACTAGTGAGAGTCCTAACATCCAATTAGATCTATCTCATAGATCCAAAACCCAGGATTTAGGAGGTATCACTTTGATCCTATATGGAGAATCATTGTGATAAGCGGAGATTGATCGAGCGTAGCATAGGAAACTCCTTCCCTATCAAGAGTATGTCATCCACGTACTCTACGAGGATCATCACCATACTCCCTACTACCTTTTTGTGTATACAAGGTTCATCTACCATTTTGATGATGTCAAACTGTTTGACTAACACATCAAAACAGACGTTCCAACTCCGCGATGTCTGCTTTATCCTATAAAGCATCTTGCACACGTTTCCGCTGCTCCCACTGTCTATGAGGCCCTCTGGCTGTGTACTTATAGACGCTCTCTTCTAAAATATCATTTTAGAAAAGCTGTCATGACACCCAACCACCAGATATCGTAGTCATGGTACGTAGCCGTGGCAAGTAGGATCCGGATGTACTTAAGCATAGGCACTGGAAAAGGTTTCATCATTATCCATGCCTGGTCGATGATGACAACCTTTAACATGTCTAGCTTTGAAAGTCTCAACTTTTCCAAGTACACCAAGTAATCTTCTCAAGATATACTTGCTCCTGATGGGGATTTAACCCTTCAGATATAGCAACCAAAGTCCATACTTTGTTGGTGTACATGGATTCCATATCAGATCGCTAAGCATCCAGCCATTCTTACAGAGTCCCACTCCTGATGGCCAGTTCGAAACTAGTTGGGTCATCATCTCATGATGCAATCCTCGCTCCCACTGTCATCGAGAAACCGAAGTATCTCTTAGGTGGGTGAGGAACCTTACTAGATCGGCGGAGAGGCTGAGGTTCGTTGGTAACTATTGAATCCTTTGGTTCTTTCAAATCATCAGCTGCAGTTTGTATAGCTGGAACATTTCCAGTTCTACATAACTGATCTTGCCTCGAGCTTGTCCGGATTTTGCTTTTCAGACATAGGCTGGACAACCCCAAATCTTAACTAACTTAAGAGATGGGCTCTTCCCTTATCATATCAAATATGAAGTGGTAGGCAACTGATTTGATTTGAACCCTATTCAATAGGTATGCAGCTTCTCAAGTGCATAACTCCGAAAAAGGAAATAGGTAACTCAGTAGTACTCATCATAGAGCACACCTTATCATATAGGGTGTGATTGCTCCACCCCGATATACCATCTTGCTATGGTGTATACGGAGGAGTAATGCTGAGAGAGAATCTCATTCTCCTTTAGAAAAGTCCAAGAATTTCGTGCTCAAGTATTCTCCTCCTTGATCTCATCAAAGGACATAATACTTATACCCTTATTTTGGTTCTCTACTTCTAACTTATATTCCGTGAATATCTCAAAAGGTTCGGACTTGTGTTTCAACAGGAACATATGTCTGAATCTTGAAAGATCATCAGAGAATGTAATGAAGTATAAAGAACTGGTCTTGGCATGTGTAGACAGGGGACCTTCATACATCAACATGTATCATTCCAAGAGTTCACTAACTCTTTCTCTGTTTCCAATAAACAGAGCTGAGGTCATTTTATCTTTGTGACATGACTCGCAAGTTTCATAAGATGTAAATTCAAACTAATTTAAATATGCATCTAAATGTAACTTCAGCCAGTCAGGTCGCATTGATATGACCTAGTCTACAATGCCTCAAGAAGGATCCGTTCATTTCTGAACTCTTCCTCTTTTGTGTGTTCAGTATACTAAGAACTGTAGTTTGATTTAGAACATTAATGCTTTTAGATAACGTGCCTGAACCGATCAACTTTTGATATAGGAAATGTTCAAAACATTATCCAACAATACAGAATTTTATCATTTCTTTACTAATAAAGAGACTGATATGATTTTGTATATCAGGTTCGGTATCTAATAACATTCGTTCAGAATCAATGTATTTGGAATACAGGGTGACAGTGACCAACAGACTTGGCTGCAACTCTTGCCCCGTTTTCTGCCTCTTGAAACTTATCACCCGTTCTCAGTTCTCTACCTTTCTGTAGCCCTATATAACATATTACACATCTGGGATCCTGATCTGGTATCACATACCCAGGACGTAAAGGATACTGAGAAACAGTTCTCTGTAATGAACACACCCGAAGATGATGCATCAACATGCACTTTCTTCGTTTGGGCGGCACGGGAATTCAGGTAATCCCCAATTTCCTGCTCTGTCTTATAACAATTATAAGTTGGAGCGGGACCAACGTTCCCCAGCTCAGTATAACAAGTGGGTTCAGTCAATACTTCCATATTATTATCTTGATTAAGGCGTGATATGGTCGCTACCTGGAGAGAGAGAGAAGTAAACACTCAGCGTGCGCTCTTGCAAGAATAGATTGGTTATTATTTTTATCTAATCAGGATGGCTCCCACTGCTTTTTATCAAATCTTCCTTCAAACCCTAAAAGGAAAGACTAGCCGGGATTAATTACACACTACAAGTTCGCCAATCTTTCAGCCAGGCCAGTGTCGGTACTTTGAGGGAGGTCCCCCGTGCTTTCGCACGAACCTAATTAATGTAAACCTCGTTTTCCCAGAGGCGTAACCCCGTTGACACCTTTCTAGACACCTACTTGATCGGCTAATTGTAATGTGTAAAACTCTCCCAGGAGTAACTCTTACTCGCAGCGGGTATCGGGATCCAACTATCTCATAGAAGGTATGCAATCTCATTGAAAATTTCAACACTTGAAATTCCCGATAATATTTTGCCCCTAGCGTCCTATGACCTTGACAGAGGTCAACAAACCATAAGCTGCTAGTTAAGTTCTACCCGTCATTTCCGGATTGAAGTAAACCCACCCGCACGACCCTTGACAGAGGTCAACAAGGTCGCACGACTATCCTAAATAAATCACATCATATGCTTATACAGATAAGCGCTAATCAGCTACCGCACACTACGCCTTGACAGAGGTCAACAAACGCAGCACGAATACTAACCAGTACATATCTGAAATGACGGAGGGCTACGACAGGTTTTTCTGAAAACCTATTGCGTAATGAACTTGATATCGTTGTAGAATCAAATGATTTTGAAATGGAGTGTTTTTTAGGCTTTTCTAGTTTTGCTAAAGGAGTCACTCCCGGTGAAGGGATCGTCGGTCCTTTCCTCGTCGAATGAGGTGCGGGATATATCATATATATCACTGTGCAAAGCAAAAACTCTTAAAAGCAATCAAAAACCAAACCGAGGGTTGTAGCATCTGCCAGTTATTGCTAAAGGAGTCTGTCACGCCCCGCTTCCCAGAGCACGCAAGATTGGGCACGTAACATAGCCAACCATGCTACCTGTGGGTAGGAAGTATCCATCCACAGTCACATTACGGTTGTAGAGATATCAAGAACAGTATAATTAAACTAATCTAACACATGTCCAAATCCATAATAACAAGAGTCAATAAACAATAGTGCGGAAGCAAATGATCCAATACAATAAATAAACAGTATGTCCCATAATGCGGGATCACACCTGGAAATAAAATGCAATAAATGAACTAACCACTGCAGAACTCTCAAATCAGCCTACTGGCTGAAGTACTCCTGCTCGGTCGGCAACAGTGGTAAAGAATCCGGGCCATGCAAAACCCAGACGTCAGCGCGTCGTGTCAACCAATAATATAACATAAACATGGTAATAAGCAATGCAGGTATGAACATGAATAAAGCAGTACTAAGAAATAACAGTGCAGGGTAACGTGCAGTGGTAACTAAACTGTCCTATCAGGTTTCTACTCTATAGTCTTTGAAATCAATTGATGAATCGTCGATGTAACTCAATAGTATCCCGTGCATGCCCGGGACCACGGTCAAGGTTCTCGGGGCTGAATCCGAGACGTGCCGCTAAGCAGTAATAGGTAGCAGGATGGGCGAGTGATGTCAGCATCATCACTCCGGGGCTGGCCAAGCCCGTAAGACTGATCAGAACAGGTATCGAACTGTTGAGTTACAAGTCGGTTTCACCTTTGATTTCCCCATACCCCCAAGTTATGTATGTCAGGTCAGGTATTCAGTAATCTAGGACTAATGCCAACACAGGATCAGGTAACAGGTCAGGTTTGTCTGGATAGACAACAGGAATGGTCCATGAGGACCCCAAGTCAGGTTTGTTGGCATTAGGCATGAGATCAGGTAACAGGTCAGGTCATGTTTCAACAGGTTGAGTCGGTATGTATGTATGTGTCATGTGCAGCAGAGTCAGGTCAATATGTAATGTGATCGAGTGTATGCTCTCAACAGGTATACAATCGAATAAGTAACAGCAGCAAGTAAAAGCACTAATAGTCATTTAATCCCAATGGTACATGATTATGATGCAGTTGTATTATACTAATAGGTTCGAGCACCCTTGGGGTGCAATAATCACAGGGTAAAACAATATTAATAACAGGAAGCAATGAAGCTATTAAAACTAAAGCATGGATAATAGTCACATGGATGATTTAGCAAATTAAGCAAGTACATTCTAATTGGTTTAGTTTGTTAACTCATGGATTTATAGCATACCACTTAATTTCACGAAGCTACTATACTGATTTAATGTTAAGGAGAAATGCAACCGTCACTTCTAGCCATACTGTACTATCGATATCACCATCACTGTATTGTTGTATTTAATAATATGAAATTCAAATGCATAACAAGACTCGATCTTGTATGCTAGCATGTTAGAGCAAGTATTCGGATACTTGCCTCGACGGTTTCGCAAACCGGAAAGCACGGATGTAATGTCGGCAGAAAAACACGAGACGGTTGCACGGACCACGGATCGAGTCCTAACAGCGAACAGCGAGACCACACGGACCAGAGCACTTCGCTGGAGAGTCGGGTCCAAACGACGGCACGGCCGGAATCCGGCAAAAGTCAAAAGGCGACGAAGTTAGCAAAACACGATATACGTAAACAAAGACCAGCGAGGGGGGGTTTTACATGAATGGAAAGCTAAAGGGATGCTTACAGGGAAGAACCAGGACAACCACGACGGGTTCGACGGCGATGGGGCGCCGGCGAGGCAGCGACGGCGAGCAGCGACGGCTGGAATTTTCTGGGTTCGTTGGAAAGAGGGTGGTGCGGTGAGTAGAGGGGTGCTGGCCTGCTCTGGTGATCAAGGGGAGACAGAGGTGGTCGGAGGTGGCTCTGGCGACGACGGAGAGGATCGACGGCATGTTTTCCGGCGACCCGGGGGTTGGTGTTAGGGTCGGGCTCGGGTTTTGTGGTGGTCCGGCGAGGGGAGGAGGAAGAAGACGACGAGGTCGGGACGAGGATGAAAGGAGGAAGGCCTTGGCGTCGTCGGCGATGGGAGGCGGCGGCGACGGCGGCACTGGGTGCTGGTGGTGGCGTCGGGATTGGGTTTGGAGGCTCGGGAAGGAGGGAGGAAGGAGGTAGGGGGTGCTGTAAGGCCGTGGAGGCGAGGACGGCGACGGCGAGGTCGCGGGGAGGCCGACGGCGCAGGCACGAGGAGGCTAGGGTTAGGGTTCGGGGGTTCTCGTGGGGTTTTCTCGAGATGAAGAGAAGACGAGGAGGGCTGCGTAAAAATATAAGAAGAGAGAGAGAGAGATTAGGATTGGAGAGAGAGAGAGACAGATTGTTAGAGATAGAGAGAGATTGTGAAATTAGAGAGAGATAGAGAGAGGCGGAGAGAGAGAGAGGATAGGGGGCCCACGAAGAAAAGGCGCTCGCGATTGGCTGAGGGGAAGGGAACAGTAAGATTTAAAAGATTAAAATTGATTTAATCGTTGGGTTTAGAAACAGAAATTATATTATATGGTTAAATAATATTAAATTAAAATGGGTATTTCGGCGCTAAATGAAATATTTCCAAATCGCGCCCGGGTTGCGCCCAAATGTTTCAAATTCAAATTATAGGATTTTAAGCGGGTTCCAAATTTTGAAAAGGGGTGTTTAATGATTAAAATGCATGCCCCCAAGTCGGACACTTGCACGCGCGCGTAGCCGTCCAAACTTGCCCGTTTAGCCGAACGGGAAGAAATCTCGACACGCGGACGCTACCACGCGACTAGTGGCGACGAGTAGGCCAACATGGATATTTTTAATTTCATTTTAGGTGTTAAAATTTGTTATGTGCCAAAATGACTTAACCGGTTAAAATTTAGCAAAAAGCACCCAACAATCAGGATAAATGAAATGAGCAATGTATAACACTCAACTAGTACCAGAAATAGTATTATTAGGCTCGGGTGTTACAGAGTCACTCTCGGTGAAGGGATCTCGGTCCTTTCCTCATCGAATAAGGTGCAGGATATATCATATATACCGCTGTGCAAAGCACGAACTGTAGCTACCTGTTTTATTTTTAAATTCGATTCTACAACATCTTTAGGTTTCTTTTATTTCATTAATCACATTAATGAAGTCCCATCATTTAAGTACCTAAACATCACAGATAAATACGATGTACACTTATGCCATCCGCATTCGCCTCGATGTCCCCTCGTGCACCATTAGGTTAGGTAACTAACGGCAGAGCGCGGCAGGGCTAGCGCGGGTGTAAAACATAAGTAACGTCTATATAATATATCATATATATACTATATACTGTATCTATCACAGAACATCACATGATCACATCACAGATATCGCAGCAGAAGAATCATATGAAATATTGGATATACTAGGGCGTCCGTGTTTTCAATACGAGCCAGTATAAAACACGGATTCCATGGTCGTGATGAATAGCCAAACCCACACCCCTAGACCCCTACGAGAGCGGCAAGCAACCCTACCAATTCTAGAGTTAGGAGACCCGGACTCGACTCCTCGAGTTGGTCTCCCACTGGACTCCAGAACCCGGTTACTTGTGCTCCCCTCCTTGGGTCTATCCTAGTGCGGAAAAGTAAATAATATACAGAAAGTGACATCATCCGCAACCTGGAAGTGCCCCAATAAAAGAATATTACATACAAGTTTTTACATGAATGAAAATGAAAAACACTCATCTCACATAAAAAACCCCGGCTATTCAAACACGACGATCCAATATAACATATCCAGCAACACATAACATCACATGTCATCAACGTAAGTAAATATGTCCATCCCAATTGTCGTTGACATATAGCAACGAAACCGGCGATATCACATATTACACTTACGGTCACAGAAAAGAAAGTGTAAAACTACAACAGTTGGAATCCGCAACCTGCATAGACATCGCATGCCTAATCAAATGAATACCTTAGACATCACATGCCTAACAATTATAAACCCCGCATTTTAGTCTCATAATCGAAAACGCTTTTCAATATCAAGTCGGGCAATTCAACAAGATTCCCGACATCCTGATCGAATGCTCGTCGCAAACTTCAGTAGGCGGCCGCACCCCCGATACCGTCGACGAAGTGCACCAAAGCGGAACACCGCTGCCGCAAGCACCCGAACGGACGCTTTCGGCGATGGGGTTCTCCTACAGTCACTTGGTCGGGGCTATGGAGTGAGGCTGTCTATTAAGTTTACCCGGCGAGTATCCGCGTACGCTACGTGATTGCGACGGACTTTTGATCGCATCAAAATTCCGTGGCAACCGATCAAGTGAGACTAAACTGCTATGTTTATAACATTCATTCAGTTATCTCATAACTACTTGTGAATTCCAATTATTGTATCCTTTTCCAGATAAATAGAAAATGTTAAACTTTCCGATCGAACATTCGAAAACCCAAGTTTTCCCGAAACAGCTCAACACATGAAATAAGTTCAAAGACATTCACTTCATGCCTCAGTACCAACGGTCCAGCCGTAGAAGGGTCAAGCCAACGCCTCACATGTGGCACGCCGTACTGCCCCAAACCCGAAGGTTCAAAGGGCAGTTCAAGACGGTCACATAATCGAGTTAAGGTTTGTTGTCTTCTAGAGGGACCATCGCGTTACTTGCACTACTTAGAACGTCTTTAAACCTCGGAAAAATCCAACACTTGGAAATTTTCCGGCAGGGAAAAATTGGGTATTTATATCCGGTCGAACTTTTTTAACATATTTTAAAATTATCCGGAAAAAACACATAGACAAAGTTTGACAATCCGATCGAATGTACGAACTCCCAATACAACCCAAAATACTCAACTCTTGATTTCAGATTAAAAATTACCAGGAAAACCAGCACTGCCAAATAGGAATTACTGTGCAAAATTTAATGGGAGAAGAGACAAAAGGGCCGCGGAACCGCCGCATTAGCACGCTAATGCCGCGGTTCCGCCGCACTTTTATGGAATTAGGTCATCGAACTTCATAGTAATTCTTATAAATTCCTGCTGGTTTTTCTGTATATTTTTAATTCTGGAAAAACCCCGAATTTCAAAAATGTCCAGAGAGCATTTTGGATGTAGGTTTTCGGTTCGATCGGACTTCAAACTCCGTCTACGCATCGCCTAAGGCTCTAGCTAGGCTCTGATACCACTGTAGGGATCCTAGGCACTCTCAAGAGGTCTCACAAGGCATCAGCCATGCCCTTTCAAATTTTACGGTGCCGAGAAACCCTAGACTAGATCGTTAACTAGAATTTTAGGCGACAAAAGCAACTAGTTTACAACTAAACTATAAGAACGGAAATACAACCTTTGTAGATCCGTTTCTCCACCTCCATAGCTCCATGATGAAGTCCTCTCCGCTGTCCAAATCGAACCATGACTCTGGCATCGGCTTCATCGGAGAAAAAGCGGGCTAGGTCATCGACGACGATGCCGAAGATGATCTGCGTCGAGGCATCACGAGATCAAGCTCCACCTTCACCAAGCCTTGAAAACTTGTGAAGGAAACACCCTATACTACTTGGCAAGAGGTAGAGGATGAAGAAATAGGAAGTGGGTTCACTATAGAATTGGATTTCTCACTCATTTTCCCAAGTTGCTATTGATGGAGGCAAGCTTCATCTTTGAAGAAGATGAAGAAGAAGAAGGAATATATTATGATAAGTTATCTTCAAATAGATAATAAAATGAATACTTATCATAATCTAACCATGGTCATGTGTAGAGAATAGACTATAGTTAAGTGGAATGGTTAGGGTTAAGCATGAGACAAAATGGTCACTTAGTCAAAGCTTCATGAAGCTTCAACTACCATCCAAAGAAAGCCACCATTCATTTATTTTGCAAAATAAATAAACAAAATAAATAAATGATTAAACAAAAGAAAACCCTAACCATTACACAACCATGGTTTAATCTTTACACAAACCCTAGTGAGCATGTATCATCAAACATGATACAAAAAGGTGCACAAAAATATATCACATATACAATGTCCATCAAGTGAGAAAATCCTATTAAAGTGAACCAATACTAGTTAATGCAAAGTAATATATCAAATATATAATTATACATTAAATCATTAAATCAACAATTGATTCAATGATCCGGTGATGTCGCACATAACCGACTAGTATCAATAGTAACAACTTATCGAATCAACACTTGATCCGATAACCCGGCTATATCGCATATAACCGATCAATGTCACAAATCGCGAGAATCGAATACAGTATCACATACTGGTATTATTCTCGGTCCTGCACACATCTCATATGTGCTCCTATTTCGTTTCGCTTGAGCCAGGAAACCTCTGTGTAGGACTCTAAAGAATCGTCAATACGCCGGCAGCAGATGATGATCATATCAAACACCCACAAGCCGCAAGCGGTCTGCTAAACGTAACGGCCACCCGGGTATTGAGCGATCAGAAGATCGACGAGCAAGCCCGCTCACACTCCTGTGAATCCAACCAGTAACACTTACCGTACAGTCCGGTCTTTTCGTCTGATATGTCGCATATCTTGCCTAGGGGTGGTAAACGTCAGACCCCAATAGCTCGATAAGTCGTGTCGATATGAGGTCTATAACAGTTCGAGAAACTACTGGTAACACTTACCAGTAAATCTCAGCAACCCTGGCCAGGGATTTCCGGTTATAGCCAATCGAACACAGCGCAACATCAACTCCCTATACCGGGAGAGACGAATCCCCTCCTATCGCTCATTGCCTCCATATGATTCGGGACTGTACCCAAAAACCACCGTTTTGCACGCCCTCTTGGACGTGGTAAGGTCGAAATCAAAGCACAGTGGGAACCACACAAGACTCTATGACGATCTCGGGTCAACAGACTACTCTGTACCAGTGTCACCAGAGAACTGCCATCTGACGTAAGGTATAATACCATCTGGGAGTTCTCGGCGAGTCCGTCCAGTGTACCCAGTCTCCACTGAGCACCCGTATATCATCTCTGATGTCAAACACCAATGGATATGGGATCATCCATCGCCCATCTGTATGGGTCGAGAAGGTATACGCTAGTCTACATTAGTATATCGATGCCCCATCTCGATACACCCACGACTAGGGACTTTGAAGGATGTACTTATGGACTACCATGTCCCCACTAGTATGATCCGCATCATAGTCCAGGTAGTCAAGTACACATCCTAAGGGCTTTACCAACATGTAACAGAGAGACAATCAGTATACACGTTAAGGTAAGGAGCAACCAGATAGCATACTATCATGTCGAGCAAGAAAGTCCTCCCTATATATGTCCAAGCATCCACTACAACATACATCCTATGTATAGTAATGGCCTCTAGGGCATACATATAACTAACAATTGTTAGTATGTTTGCCCTCATATGCTAGTTTAGACATTGCATTCCATACTTAGATACTCCACGCATTCATACATTCATTCTGTTATGCAATATTATGAGGCTTTATGCCGGTATTCACTATTTCTTGTCTCTTGATTTCTCGGATTTCGGATTTTCTATGAGATTTCTGTATTTGAGAGTAAACCGCAAGACTTTTCTAAACTCGTTATCATTTAAAAATGCAAGTTACGGTTTTCTCACGATGTATGTGTCGTCCACCATGAGTTTTCCATATTGTTGTTGGTTTTCGAGACCCGATTCGAGGAGTGGAGGAACCATTTCGGGTACATGGTGGGCCCAGTATGGTACCCCAGGGCGAAATTGAGATTTCGTGGTGATGACGATGAGCCTGTCAGGGGCACGGACTACCTACCGGTGATGTCTTGCGCGGCGGATATACGGAGGATAGCGACTGTAGCCATGAGTTTTGAAGATATGGGCCGATCCGGACTGACGGAGCTTGAGATATTGAGATATTGTGACATTGAGATGCCGAGACATTGAGATATTGAGACATTGAGATATATATGTTTTGTGTCGATGCATGACACGGATTTTTATGGATTTCATTGATGATACTTCAGTCATTTCATATGTGTTTTACTAAGATGAGAATACAGAATTTTCTCATACTAAACATATTCAGATTTTGTTCTGATTATGCATTCATATCGCATACATATTAGTGCATCGCATCATATTAGTATATATAGAATTGTTACGTATTTGCGTGCATACTTACGATAGCCTTATTAGATGCTACTTACTACTCACGAGTTGTCAACTCTCCCCCGTTGTGCTACATTATCTTGCAGCTCTGACCCATCAGTACAGTAGCGGCGGGTGTACCTTCCATTCCGCTTCGTTTGCTTCGGAATGCAGCTTGCTCATATGTGGGTTTAGAGGATTTTCTTTTGCCCCCACCGTGTATTTTATTTGTATCTAGTATACTCCATCTACCTTTCGTACATTGGACTTAGATGGTGAGATTGTAAGAATTGTATGTGTTCTATTTCTGGTGTCGATACTCACTTGAGCCGACGTGTTATTTTCTTACTTTCGTGCTTTCATATACATGTTTCTGCATTTGATGATATATATAGTTTGAGGTTGTGATCCGCCTTTGGCGAAGAGCTAGCTCCCGCTTGGGGATGCCCTATTCATGATAAATATGTATTTCACTTATTTGTACCCGTTTCGGGGCCGGTATTTACAAAGGAGACTCTGCCGAAATTTTCGGGAAATTTTATTATTTTAATAAAATGTTTAATGCGACTTATTTGTTTTAAAATTGCTTTCTTTAAAACAAGTTTTCCTTCACTCTATTTCTAATTTGGTTTAGATTTCTGGGCTTTGTCTTACTTAGATTACATTACGCATTTAGACATTTCGTAATTTAAGTGCCAGTCATATTCCGTACCTTCGGCTCGTGACAAAGTTAGTATCAGAGTGATAGGTTTTACCTTTCTGAGTGTAGGATGGCCTTTGGTAGATGAAGTAGGTGACTTAAGCAGTGTGAAGTAGCGTGTGTATATTCCGCGGTATACTTACGATACAGTACTCCGCCTAAGTGACCTTATGATATATATAAATGTTTGCTTGTACTACCTTCCTTGATTCCGAAAATCCTTTGTTTCAATCGCAATGTTCCTATCAATCATGTTTCTTGTTCCAGCCACTATGCGGCCGGAGACTACGAGGGCCAGAAGGATGCCGCCAGGGATGATATTAGAGCAGTTTCGTTTGAGACGAGGACCGATCGGGGCGGTACGCCTACCCCTCAGGGACAGAGTGGTCCGCCTTTTCCATGACCAATGGCTAGGCTGGAGTCGAGCATTCAGGACTTGCGACTGATGTTGGATTGTTAATGGTGGTTAGCCGAGCTCCGAGAGCCGATGATGTCCCTCCTTTTGCAGGAACTGTGATTGTAACTGCTGCTCATTGTTCATATCATAATATTGCATTTTATATTCCCTATTCTTACGCGTTTTATAAATAAACAGGTGCTTTTGACGCATGTCTGCTACATATTACAGGTTACAGGTTCTTGGAGCGAAAACAGTGAAAAAGACAAAAGATGATACAAAAGCGGGACTTTTGACCAACAAGTAGAAGGATCCTAGTCAAGCCTAGACGTAGAACAGTTCACAAAGGTACAAGGCAACGCAAGGTCCAAAACGTCAAAGCGAACGGTTAAAAGACCAATACAAGCTTTTCACTAAAGATCTGGAGAAGACCCAGAAGCCAAAAGGAGAAAAGAACTAAAGAAATAGAAAGCCCAAGCAGCATAGAAGCAACCTACCAAATTACAGAGCACAATTCCCTAGTTTGGCCGCGGAACCGCGGCCAAACCCAGGCTGGGACCGTGGTTCCGCGGCCATTTGATGCACGTGTCGGTGCAGAAAAATGGTGGCGGTGCGTCGGTGTTTTTGTTGGGATTTTTAGGGGGTATATCTGTAATATCACATGTGCGAGCAATTGTAACCCTAATTTTCCTATTTCCTTATAAATATGTAATCAAAAGATTGTATGTGCGATGCCTCTTTTCAATAAATAAAAATTCAGATTCTTTTGGGGATTAAAGAGCATCATTTCTGTAAGTTCTTCTTTTAATTCCTGCCTTAGTTTATAATTAAATTCTTGCCTTAGATTAATTAATCTTTTGCCTTAGTTAATTCTAGTGTAGAATCTCTTAAAACTGCAGTAGGAAATTAATCCAATAGATCTAAAATGCAAAATCTCAAAATGATGTTTTTAATAAATCCTCTAATGAGCGAGTAATTTCCTCTCTTGTTAGGGTTAGGAATAAGGGAGGGAATGAGAGATGAAGATCTCTCATCTCTTTCGTGGCCAATTATTTTTAACAACTAGAACTTCATGCATGCATGCATGATCCGCTCCCTACGGCACCCTACCCACGAGGTAACGGTGAAACCGTAGTATAAAGGACCGGACATGCATGTCTTCCATGAAGGTTAGAGCAAATATTAGGAAAGGACGGATAAGGATCTAGAGGAAGAAACTTCGTTTCTTCCCAATCATCCTAATCCCTTTTTCTAATAGTTGCTATAACTTCTAAAAGATTTCATTTAGGGCATTGAAAGAGGTGTGACAATCAATCTTATCAAACTCCACCTTAGACCTAATCCTAGCAAGTTTCTTAACCATCGTACAACTTAGTTTTTTTTAGATTAAATTAAAAGACCAAACACCCATTGGAATCAGCTCGTAAGAACACTTAGGAAAATTACACATTCCTATGGACCGACCCGTATTCAACGGCTTGCTTCATGCGACGCCGTTCTTGATTGCGATAAATATTTTTTATCGTTAAAAACCTACACTAATCAAATGGCGCCGTTGCTGGGGATGGCATAAAAATTTTCTTTTTGTAATTTCGGGTTGATATAAATTTTAAAAATCATAAAAATCTGAAAATTTAGAAAGTACACAAATTTTATCATTTTTTTTTATTGTTTGAAGGGTTATCGTTTGAATCTTGCAGGAACAGCGAAGAATCTCGGATCTAGAAATTTACAGAGGGCAAAACAAAAATTGGTACATCAGAACAGAGGAGGATTGGAACAAAGGAGAGGCTGATTTTTTCTCGGGAATTGATCCTTCCACCAGACCGCGCTTCCGCGGCATTTCTGCGCCCCAAACCGCGGTTCCGCCGTACTCCAGCCACGTCAGCTCCTCAAATTTTGTCGGTTTGTTCCTCATTCTCCCCTCTGCCAACCTCCATATATCCTTTTGCGAAATTTTCTGCAGGATTTCTTTGCGCTAAAAATCTTCTTCCCCCTTCTCAATAACAGATTTTCTGCAGGTTTCTTTGCGCCGCGCTAAAAATAATTGATTGCAAGTGAATTTACTGTTTTTGCATATTTTAATCGGACTTTAAGGGGCTATTGACCAAACTCAGATTGGGTGGGGATTTCATTACGCTTCCCAGGACCCCAGAAATCGCTTAAAAGCATTTGCATTGACCACTTTTAATTAAAAAATACTAGACTCAGCCCTAAGGATTTCGAGCTCAATAGGACAAAGGACTAGTCATAGGCATCGACCGTTTATCCTAACCTGACTTTGCGGTGTCTAGGCAAGAGTGTCAAGGCAAGTGGTTACTTAATTAGGACCGCTACTTGTAGCGGGGAGCCTCCCACTTACCTGGCACTTACCTGGCCGCAATTGGCGGTGAAGAGGCGGTTTGAGGTCCTATTTCTAATACTAGTTAGGAGCTGTCTAGCTGACCTAGGTGACCCTAGATCTAGGCCTGATTGTGCATGTGTGGTTGATCGCATTTGTGTCACAAGTCTCTTGTCAAAAAATCTTTTTGCAAAAATCTGACGTAAAAAAAAAGAGAAAAATAAAATCTTTCCAAACTTGCAACTTGTCGCTAAAGAAATCTTGCAACTCACTTACACCACTTCCTTTCATTGACGTTTTCTTACCCCCACATTCTGTCTTTCATTTTTCTGACTACAGTACCCCTTTAGTGTATGTCACTTTGGACTAGGGACACTAACGCCCGATTAGTCCGTGTTTCGTAGGTACCGACCGACGAACCTTTCGACACCGAAGTCGAAGTTCCGTCCACTTTCTTACCTCCACCTTCAAATTCTTCTTTCGAAGGCATGTCGGGATTCAACCCGAACAATACCTTACCGACGGGAATGATTCCACATCCGTTAGGTGCGAATAACCCGAATCAACCGCCTGTTGAAGCGCACACACGAGTTGCGCTCCAGGATCTCTTCTACCCTGTCCGCACTTCTTTACCTACCTGTCTTTCTCCCCCAACGACAAATGGGGACAATTTTGAAATAAAACCCTACTTCATCAATATGCTGCCAAAATTTCACGGTTTGGAATCAGAAGATGTGTATATTTTTATCAATAAATTCCAAAACGTTTGCGCTATGATGAAAACAACCCAATTAAGTGATGACGCTATAAGGCTAAGGGCCATTCCTTTCACCTTATGTGACTTAGCCGAGAAGTGGCTATACAGCACAGCATCACATTCCATTAGAAATTGGGACGAGTTTGTGAAAGCCTTTCTTAAAAAGTTCTATCCTCATCACAAAACTGCTAGAATCCGTAATGAGATTATACAATTTTCACAGCTTCCTTCTGAACCATTTTGGAAGTGTTTTGAGAGATTTAAAGACCTACTCGTTCAATGCCCTCATCATGGGATCGAAAGTTGGCAACTTTGCCAAACATTATACGAGGGATTGAACCCGGCAACGAAGCAGTTGCTAGAAACCATCTGTCAAGGTCACTTTCTCTCCAAATCTAGTGAGGAAGCGTGGCAGTTTCTTGAGGATCTTAGTGAACAAACAATTCAGTGGGAGAGCACCAAGACCACATCATCTTCTTCTAGTGGTCAATCTAGGGCAGGCATACATCAAGTAGAGATGTCGATTGCTATGAAGGCCGAGATGGCCGCTCTTACGAAAAAGCTAGAAGCGATTGAGACCAAAATCTCATCGCCTTCTCCTGCCCCTGTTATGCCTCCACGAACTGTTTGTGCTTGTTGTGCAAATCCATCACATCTCACCGAAGAGTGTCCTTACAATGCATCTACTCAAGGACATGATCAAGTCAATGCTGCCCTTCAGCAACGACAAAGAAACGATCCCTACTCTTCGACGTACAATCCGGGTTGGAGGAGTCACCCAAATTTCTCTTGGAATCAAAATCAACAATTCCAAGGAAATAACAATTTTCAAAGGCCTCCTCCTCCACAACAACAACAAGCACTCCCACAAACTCAATTTCAACAACCTTTCTAATAGCAACCTTACCCTAATCAGGTGAACAATTTTATGTCTAACACTTCTTACGCGCCAAACAATTTTGTTCAACCTAATAATGACAAGGTTAGCTCGCTGGAAAGAAGTCTAGATGCGTTCCTAAAGCAGTCTACACAATCTACAGCAAGATTAGAGACTTCTATTCAATTTTTGGTGCAAAATAGTGCCTCACACGATCAAAGCATAAAATTTATTGAGGCATAAATTGCACAACTCAATGCAGCTTTGAGCGAGCGCGAAAAAGGAAAGCTCCCATCTCAACCACTGCCCAATCCCGGTCACGCACATGCTGCATATCAACAACAGAATCATAACGTAAATGCTATGACCACGTTGAGATCGGGAAAAGTGTTGCAAAACAATGTGGGTATTAACAATGACACCCCTGCCGGTGGCCCTTCTTCAACATCTTTACCTTCTTCTTCTTCTTCTACTTCGTTAGAGCCTATTCTCCATCCTTCACACGACTCTACTTCTTCTAGCTCGAACGGACCCACCTCTCACAACACAAACACATCTACACGGGGTTCCGTTCCAACTCAACAATCTGATCCTCAAAAATTGGACTCAACAACCGTTCAAAATGTTCCTTTTCCAAATCGGTTGAGATCCAATAAACCAACTCCACAAATGGAGAAGATTGTTGAGCTGTTCAAATAGGTTAGCATAAATATCCCTCTTTTGGATGTAATCCAACAAGTTCCTCTATATGCAAAAATCTTAAAGGACTTATGCACCAAAAAGAGGAAGTCACAAGTACCAAAGAAAGTTTTTGTGGCTAGTGCTATTAGCGATGCTCTTGTCAATTCTTTACCCCAAAAGCAAAAGGACCCTGGTTGTCCTACCATTTCGATAACAATTGGGGACAAGAACATTAATAGAGCACTATTAGATCTTGGTGCTGGTGTCAATTTGCTACTTTATTCTGTGTACGAGCAATTAGGCGTTGGAAAGCTTAAGCCCACTCACTGTACTCTCCAAATGGCCGACCGATCAATCACCCATCCTAGGGGAGAGTTGGAGGATTTGTTAATTAGAGTAGGGGATTTCATTTTCCCCGTTGACTTTATTGTTATGGATACACAACCTGTCGCTAACCCCCAGAATCAAATTCCGGTGATACTTGGTCGACCATTCCTTGCGACCTCCAACGCAGTGATCAATTGTCGTAATGGTTCAATGAATCTATCTTTTGGCAATATGACAATTGAGCTCAATATTTTCAAGTTGGGGAGTCAGCCTGCCGAGCTTAATGCTAACGTACTTGATGTTTGCTCGATCAATGAGATCGTGGAGGAGGACTGTGAGTTCGAAATTTTTTTGTTCGATCACAGCAATGTTAACGCCACTAGTGCATTCCTCCTAGAATCCGACACAGCTTTCACGGCGGACAACGATTATCAGTGTTTTACCTTTGTTGACGATTTTGAAGACTCATCACCTGAGTTGGAGTCTTTTGCTTTTTCGGATGAGTTAGTTGAACCATCCGACTCGGTTGCGTACACTCGATTTGAACCTTTGATGGAATCCTTCGAGTTTGAAACAGTTACTCCATTGTTACCATCTATTGTTTCACCTCCTAAACTCGAACTAAAGCTTTTGCTGTCGCACCTAAAATATGCTTATCTAGGTGAGAATGAGACCTTACCTGTCATCATATCGGCCTCTCTAGCTCTTGAGCAAGAGAAGGCCCTTTTAATGGTCTTACATAATAATCGGCAAGCTTTCGGCTGGTCTATGGCGGACATCAAGGGGATTAGTCCCCTCATAGTCGAACATCATATACACTTGATGGATGATGCCAAGCCGGCCAGGGACCCACAAAGATTCCTCAACCCCATTATGAAAGAGGCTGTTAAGAAGGAGATTGTTAAATGTCTTGATAGTGGTATCATTTACCCTATCTCGGATAGCCAATGGGTTAGCCCCATTCATGTTGTGCCAAAGAAATCAGGCATCACGGTCATTACCAACGTGGCAAATGAGTTAATTCCTACTCGCACACAAACTGGGTGGCGAGTTTGCATCGACTATAGAAAACTCAATGATGCGACAAGGAAAGACCACTTTCCTTTACATTTCATTGACCAAATGCTTGAACGATTGGCGGGGCACGAGTTCTACTGCTTTCTAGATGGCTATTCCGGTTATAACCAAGTCCCCATCGCCAAAGAGGATCAAGACAAGACCACATTTACTTGTCCCTTTGGCACTTTTGCTTATCGTCGCATGCCCTTTGGGTTATGCAATGCACCCGCTACATTTCAGCGGTGTATGATGGGGATCTTTTCAGACATGGTTGAAAAGTTCTTGGAGATCTTTATGGATGATTTCTCCATTTTTGGTGACTCCTTCGACGAGTGTTTACGACATCTTGACGCTGTTCTTACCCGCTGTAGGGATAAGAACCTAACTTTGAATTGGGAGAAGTGCCATTTTATGGTACGAGAGGGCATTGTCTTAGGACATGTCATCTCGCAAAACGGCATTGAGGTTGATAGAGCTAAAATTGAAGTCATTTCTAATCTTCCTCCTCCTAAATGCGTCAAAGACATCCGAGCTTTCCTTGGCCATGCCTGTTTTTATAGACGGTTTATCAAGGATTTTAGCAAGATTGCTAGACCGTTGACTCTCTTATTGGCCAAGGACACAACATTTGATTTTGACTCGACTTGCATGGAAGCGTTCGAGTCTTTGAAACACTCTCTCATTTCTGCGCCCATTCTTTCAACTCCAGACTGGAAGCACCCCTTCGAAATCATGTGCGACGCATCAGATTTTGCCATTGGTGCTGTTCTTGGACAGCACATTAATAAGATGCCGCATGTGATTTACTACGCTAGCCGAACACTAAATGAGGCCCAACTAAACTACACAACAACAGAAAAAGAGTTTTTGGCGGTTGTGTTTGTACTTGAAAAATTTCGGCCTTATTTAATCAGCTCTCAAGTCATTGTGTATGCTGATCATTCAGCTCTTCGCCACCTTTTTGCGAAGAAGGATGCTAAGTCGAGGCTAATACGTTGGATCCTTTTGCTACAAGAGGTTGACCTTGTCATAAGGGACAAAAAGGGATGTGAAAACGTAGTAGCCGATCACCTTTCACGACTTCCTTCTTCGCCTACACTTGAACTTCCAAGCACCGATGTTTTTCCCGACGAGCAACTCTTGACCGTTTCTTGCGAACCATGGTTCGCCGATATTGTAAACTACTTAGCCACCGGCTTGATACCTAAAGATTGGTCGAAATAGGATAAACTTCGATTCTTGTCCCAAGTAAAGCATATTTACTGGGATGAACCTTATCTTTTTAAATACTGTTCCGACCAAATCATTCGTCGGTGTGTACCGGAAAATGAGGTTAAGAGTGTGCTGTCTTTCTGCCACGATCAAGCATGTGTCGGGCACTTTGGCCCAAAGAAAACAGCCGAGAAAGTTTTGCAGTGTGGTTTTTATTGGCCACGACTCTTCAAGGATGCATATGAATACTGCAAGACTTGCTCCCGGTGCCAACACTTGGGCCGGATATCGCGGAGAAATGAAATGCCGCACCAACCAATTTTGGTTGTGGATGTTTTTGATGTTTGGGGAATAGACTTTATGGGACCGTTTCCAAATTCTTTTGGGAATGTTTATATTCTCTTGGCTGTTGACTACGTTTCAAAGTGGGTCGAGGCTGTGCCTAGCCGAACGAATGACAATAAGGTTGTCGTTCGATTTCTTAAAGAACACATCTTTTCTCGATTTGGGCACCCTCGAGCGATAATAAGTGATAATGGTTCTCACTTTTGCAATAGGACTTTTGAGTCCTTAATGCGTAAATGTTCTATCACCCACAAGCTGTCAACGCCATACCATCCCTAAATATATGGGCAAGCCGAGGTTTCAAATCGGCAAATCAAGCAAATCTTGGAGAAAACGGTGTCTAAAAACCGTAAAGATTGGTCACTCAAACTGATCGATGCACTATGGGCTTTCCGTACTGCATACAAGACCGATCTTGGCATGTCTTCATACCGGCTAGTTTACGAGAAGGCTTGCCACCATCCAGTAGAGATTGAGCACAAGGCATTTTGGGCTATCAAAGAGCTGAATTTATCTTTAGGAGATGCGGGCATAAATCGAAAGTTGCAGTTAAATGAACTAGAAGAGCTGCAGGACGAGGCGTATGATAATACTGTAATTGTTAAGAACCGAACTAAGGTGTTCCACGATAAACACCTTTTGCGAAAAACTTTTGAACCTGGTCAACAGGTTTTACTCTATGACACTCGGTTACATTATCACCCCGGCAAGCTCCGTTCTAGATGGAAAGGGCCATATGTTGTTCGCACCGTTTATCCGCACGGTGCAGTCAATCTTGAAAATTCTGAGGACGGTACTTTATTTAAAGTTAATGGACATCGATTGAAACCATTCCTCACAGCGGACCATTCGGAGGAGCTCCTGTTTTTTCAGGAGCCGATTTACACTGATTGATTTTCCTCCACTTTCACCCCCGAATTTCCAATCAATTTTCTAAAACTTTATTTCAAATAAGTTTGGGGGTGTGTATCATTTGTAAATATGTTAATAAGCAGGACATTGCCGACATTATCAACCCACTTGGTGCAACATGACAGTGAGGACACTGTCCAGTTTAAGTTTGGAGGTATGCTCGGTACGTCTTCTTCCTTCGCATTCATTTGTTCATATTTTTGCATTTGCATAATTATTTTAAAACCCATAAAAATTGAATTTTTTCAAAAATTATAAAAAAATTGAATTTTTTCAAAAATTATAAAAATTATTGTATTCAATTTTGATCATATTTAACTTGAGTTTGACAAATAGGTCAACTGGTTAGGAACAACTAGATCTTAGACTTAGTAAATTAAAAACCCTAAAAATAACCTTCCTTAAAGTTTAGCTGTAGAAAGTATATGTGTTTGTAGTTTATTTAGAAATAGGCAAATTTTGAGTTCACTTTTTGGGCTAAGTTGAAATAAAGGAAAAATATTGATATTCTTATTAGAGTAAAAGTTTGAAAAATAATTCCTAACTTAAGTATAGATTCTAAAAATGTATACCCTACAAAATTGCACAATCACGCACTTTGAAACTTGGAATAGTAGAGGAGACCTTGAAATACTCTTGTCTAAAGTCCTTAGTACAATGAACAATAAAAATAAAAATACAACTGTTAATAAAAAAAAATGAACACTGATTTTTGTGATTACTTAAGGCTAAAAAATTAGAAAAATATTTAGCAAGGGTGCTTCATCACGTAGTGCATTGGACCAACTGGTTTGGGAGTCACTGCTAAAAGCCTTAGGTGTTGCAAGACTAGGACGTACGCTTTATAGTGCAAACGCATTTTGTAATCGGTCGTTGGTACCTCAAGAAGTATTAACGGTCGCATGAAGGATGTGTAAGCAAAATTCACCAATTAATAAGTGTTTTGGACAACGGACAAGGGTATGATTGCTTGAGTTGAATTTCCAAGTGTAGGGGTGATTTATATACACACGTGGGGATATGTGATTAGAGTTTAGATAAGAGAAAGGAATGAAGAATAAAACTTGTATCTTCAGTAAAGTTGATAAAAATTCCTAAGTGGAGATGGAACCCTAAAAGGAAAACTTAAGAAATGCCAAAAGCCGAGTGATTCTATAGAACATATATAATCTTAAGTTAAATAATGAGGAAGTGTGAAGAATATGGATGGATAATTTACGAGTCGACGATAATAGAATTCCTTGTTAGAAAACCTAATTAGAGAATTAAAGTCGAAAAGCCAAATTGATAGGATTTTGTGGGTGTAATCCATTGAAAACCCTCAGGAGACAACACTCCTCCTACTAGGGACACCTAGAGGTTTAACGACTTGTTGCACGAGCTCAGTGCAATCGCGTTTCCCTGCGAAAGTGCGGTTAGGTTTTATCGAGAATAAAATAATAATTTTGCTCGAGGACGAGCAAAAGATAAGTTTGGGGGTATTTGTTCATATCATAATATTGAATTTTATATTCCCCATTCTTATGCGTTTTATAAATAAACAGGTGCTTTTGACGCATGTCTGCTACATATTACAGGTTACAGGTTTTTGGAGCGAAAACAGTCAAAAAGACAAAAGATGATACAAAAGCGGGACTTTTGACCAACAAGTAGAAGGATCCTAGTCAAGCCTAGACGTAGAACAGTTCATAAAGGTACAAGGCAACGCAAGGTCCAAAACGTCAAAGTGAACGGTTAAAAGACCAATACAAGCTTTTCACTGAAGATCTAGAGAAGACCCAGAAGCCAAAAGGAGAAAAGAACTAAAGAAATAGAAAGCCCAAGAGCATAGAAGCAACCCACCAAATTACAGAGCACAATTCCCTAGTTTGGCCGCGGAACCGCGGCCAAACCCAGGCTGGGACCGCGGTTCCGCGACCAACTGATGCACGTGTCGGTGCAGAAAAATGGTGGCGGTGCGTCGGTGTTTTTGTTAGGATTTTTAGGGGGTATATCTGTAATATCACATGTGCGAGCAATTGTAACCCTAGTTTTCCTATTTCCTTATAAATATGTAATCAAAAGATTGTACGAGGGATGCCTCTTTTCAATAAATAAAAATTCAGATTCTTTTGAGGATTAAAGAGCATCATTTCTGTAAGTTCTTCTTTTAATTCCTGCCTTAGTTTATAATTAAATTCTTGACTTAGATTAATTAATCTTTTGCCTTAGTTAATTCTAGTGTAGAATCTCTTAAAACTGCAGTAGGAAATTAATCCAATAGATCTAAAAATGCAAAATCTCAAAATGATGTTTTTAATAAATCCCCTAACGAGCGAGTAATTTCCACGCTTGTTAGTGTTAGGAATAAGGGAGGAAATGAGAGATGAAGATCTCCCATCTCTTTCGTGTCCAATTATTTTTAATAACTAGAACTTCATGCATGCATGCATGATCCGCTCCCTACGGCACCCTACCCACGAGGTAACGGTGAAACCGTAGTATAAAGGACCGGACATGCATGTCTTCCATGAAGATTAGAGCAAATATTAGGAAAGGACGGATAAGGATCTAGAGGAAGAAACTTCGTTTCTTCCCAATCACCCTAATCCCTTTTTCTAATAGTTGCTATAACTTATAAAAGATTTCATTTAGGGCATTGAAAGAGGTGTGACATTCAATCTTATCAAACTCTACCTTAGACCTAATCCTAGCAAGTTTCTTAACCATCGTACAACTTAGTTTTTTTTAGATTAAATTAAAAGACCAAACACCCATTGGAATCAGCTCGTAAGAACACTTAGGAAAATTACACATCCCTGTGGACCGACCCGTATTCACCATCTAGCTTCATGCGACGCCGTTCTTGATTGCGGTAAATATTTTTGATCGTTAAAAACCTACACTAATCACTCTTGCAGCTGTTTCTGTTGTTACCAAGTTGATTTCCGTATCCTTATAGGAGTTTTGAGGCTGAGGCTTCCAGTTTGTTTTTTCCGGCATAGATGCGGCAGAGGATCCGTAGACATTCCTCGACAGGATAGCTAGGATTGTCGTTCACAGAGAAGTTCCGACAAGATATAGGATGAGTTTGCAAGTTTTCATCTAGAGGACTTGCTCCAACGTGGTGCGAGTCAGTTGAGAGAGGCCGAGCTGCAGATATACTTCCTATGACTTTGGATGAGTTCACAACCATAAGTCTTGCTCGTTTTCTTCCGGATAGCGTTCGAGATGTTCGAGCTCATAGTTTTGAGCCTTTACGCAAGACTTCAGGGATGACGGTGTCCGAGTATGACATTTAGTTTACTTAGTGGTTCGATATGCTCCTTACCTGGTGGACACTGAAGAGAAGCAGATAAAGTGGTTTGTATGGGGACTGGACATGTAGTTAATTCTTGCTATCGGCGCCCAGCTTTTTTGCACTTACGTCACTGCTATGGATGCAACCTTACAGCTAGAGGGGCGCAATTCTGAGGTTTCAGTCGTTTCTGGACAAAAAGAAGAATTGTACCAGTATGCCAGCTCAGAGGCGGTTAGATAGACGCCGTTGTGACAGGCTAATCATTTGGTCGCTTGATATGTTGTTCGTTCGTGATTCGTTCGCATCGGAGATAAGGATTCTTTTGTCGATTTTATTCTACCCAATATATTTAACTCCGAAGTTCTTCTGAGCATGGAGTGGTTAGCCACGTGTTATGTAAGTCCGCGGCGGTGCCCCGGCCGTCGATCCGACGCCGGAAACGAGGAAACGAAAAACTTTGCGAAACTTGCAAACCGGCACCACCGCGCACTTTTAACCCGGATCGGGCCATTAACTTAGCTACTAGCATACTAAAAGATTGGTGAAGAGATATACCAAGCGATCCGTGTCCTTCGGTCTTCGTCTCCACTCCGATCTCCCACGGAATCTCCGTCCGTCACCTCCTCGTCAAAAAGGGCACCACGTAGCCGGGTTTGTTTACGGGCTCCCACGTCTGGACCGAGGCAACCCGGGCGCGAAGTTGGCTAGCCGACGCGTCCAAGAAGTGCTGTAGGCAAGTGTAGAAACCATGTCTCTTTGGGGTTTAGTGTAGTTGCCATGATGGAGGAATTGAGGAGGAGAATGAAAAGAGCAATGAGATATGGAGCTATTCTTTTTCAACCATAGAATGAGATGAAGATAGAATAATTTTCCCACTCCTAAAATCTCACCCCTCCTCAATAGTGGCCGGCCTCTCATAATCAAGAATGGTGGAGAAAAAGAAGATTTTTCAAGAGAAGAAAAAGAGGTTAATCAAAAGAAAAATGGTCACCACATTTCTTATCCAAATCCACTCACAAACCATCACCATAAATGCAAGTGATGAGATTAAAAAAGAATCTAATGATGAAAAGAAGGAACAAATGCAAGAAACCCCTCCACAAATAAGTTATTTGCAAACTGCAAATAACCCCCTCCATCGATAAAGTCCGCCGTGAAGGAACAAAGGAAAACCGGCCGGAACGGAATGCAAACAAGCAACTTTAGAAAACTGATCCCGTAATAAATTACAGGAAAACCCCGCGACTGCATATACATGCCCGCATTTGTATTCCCACTGAATACAAATGCAAAGAGACAAAACTACACTGTCTAATACTAGGATCCGACAAAAACCAAAGCCGGCTAGTAAAAACCCGTCCGATTACGATCCGTGCAATACCGCACATATCTAATCGAACCCTGCCATATCTCCATACGGCCTCTACAGCGTTTCGCCCGAAACTTGAGTAACTGTGTGTGGTGGACTCTAAAGACTCGTCAATACTATGGCTGTGGATTTAACCACTAGCACGTCAGAGGTATTAGCCATACGTGATGGGCTACCAGCTATTGACCAAAAGGGACGTCGATGAGCGAACTCATCCTGACACCCTACTGAGCCTGTCAGTGACAATATCCGTACAGTCCGGTCCGTTCGTCTATGAGCATCGCATGGCGGGCCTAGAGGGTTGGTAAAAGTCAGACCCTCAATAGCGGTACAAGTCGTGTCGGAGTGTAGCCCAGTTTACCCTGAGATACTACTGGAATACCTACAAGTAAATCTCCTGCCTTGGCCAAGGACTTTCCTTGTACTGACTCTCCTAGACACAGAGCGACCTCACCCCCAATACCGGGAGGGACGAACCCCTGCAGATCAGCTCACTGCCTCCATATGGCTCGGGACTGTACCCAACTAAAACCTGTTTGCACGTCTCCTTTGAGCGTGGTTGGGTAGTAATCTAAGTACTGTGGGAACTCACACGAGACAAATGACGATCTCAGGTCGATGAACTAACCTGTACACATGTCACCAGGGAACTGCTATCTGACGTCAGGTATAATACCAACTAGCAGGTTCCCGGCGAGTCCTGTCCGGTGTACTCATAACCCAATGAGCACCTGCATACATCTTAGGTGAACCAACTGACACCAGTGGCTTATGAGACCGGCCGCCGCCCCTTGTCGGGGTCTCGACTGTATACACTAGTCTACTCCGGAGTATCGATGCCCTGTCTCGAAACTCCCACGACTAGGGACCTTTTAAGGATGTGCTTATAGACTCCAGCTCTCACGTATATGATCGCCCTCATACTGCTGGTAGTCATGCAAGAATCCTAGGGGCTCTATCAACCTGTAATAGCGACTCGAAAGGTTACCTAAAGCAGTACACGATGATAAAGATAAACCAGATAGCATACTATCATCTCGAGTAAGACTGTCCTACCGGCATAGGTCCTCCTCAATCATTGCAATCACGTGCCAGTGATCCAATAATTGTCTCTGAGAGCACTATATCCAACAATCTCCCACTTGCACTCAAGGCTAATTATTGCGATGTCGCATACTCACAGCCCGTTTGATACCGAACACCCAACTCCTCTACTAGTCAGTCTCACAAAGCTCGTTTGCGAAACAATTGCGTTCAAGGAATAGCCTTAGTCAGTGGATCCGCTGTGATGTTTCTTTCTATGTCTCTCTATATCCCATGTTCGCGGAGAAAGCTATCTCCCGAAATGTGCAATACCTGTCTTAGAATGTCTGGATGTCTGATGGGACCTAGCTCATAAATGAACTCCAAATCCAAACTTCTTAGACTGTATCGTAAACTTAACTTAATAAGTATCCTGCGCCATCCTTCCCTCAGTATCCGCCTAGACCACCTGTCCAAAATACTGCCCCTCGTCAGAGGGAAAACTATTACTCTGACGACTACCCTGTCGTCCATGTCACCTTGGATGCCTGGAATGATAACCGTCTCCTAAAGGAGGCTGTCGTTATCATATCCTTAGAACATCCACTTATGTTCTAAAACTGCTTCCGACTGTTTCCCCATGATTGGATCAATATCAACTTATTGCATCTACTGCAAGAACAACATCTGGTGTGGTACTTGACATCTCATGATTGACTCAATTGCCTATGCAAGTGGTCTGCCAATCATACACATCCCTCTCTACTTTAGTCTGTAAGACACCTTTAGAGAAGGCGACTCCATTACCTGCAGGTACACTACCGTGCCAGGAGTCGTCCATTCTAAATACTCAAAAAATGCTGTCTAAGTACCCAGATTGGGAAACCACCAAAATCTAGATCTAAAACCATAGATCCAGTAACCAGAATTTCTGATATAATATCCAAGTCCCATGTGGAGAAACAACTGTGTGACGACCAAAGTACAACCGATCGTAGTATAGGAATATCACTTCCTACTCTGTATATGTCATCCAAATACCAGGACATCACACCCTACTACCTTCTTAACAGATCTATCCCCTATTCTGATGAAGTCAAACCTATGACTGTCGCATCAGAAATAGATGATCTATCTCCGCTACATCTGCTTTAGTCTATAAATAGACACAAGCCACTTGTCCACCAATGCTTCCGTTGCTCCCACTGACTACGACAACCCTCTGGCAGAGTCATATACACGTACGCTTCTAAAGCCAGTTTAGAAAAAGCCAGTTTAGAACGACGCTATACTCATCCTCCTGTCGGGTCTCACAGTCTGGAACAACAGCAATGGCAAGTCTGGGTAAACAAGAACCTCCCTGCCACCTTCCTTGAGCATACCGAAGTACCTCTCGGGTGCCTGAGGTTACCCAATTTATCTGCGGAGTGGCCAATGGAATGTCAAACCAGATTGAATCTTTAGGTTCTTTATCAAATCTTCAGTAATCGTTCGCGGTTCTGGAATCACTTCCAGTTCTACCATACTCCCACTACTGTTTTCTGAAAAAATCCATTTTTATTAAAACTGTGGCGAGTCAAGAACAATATCACTATTGATCTTCCAGATGGTAGAAAGTCAACCCTCGTCATAGCCCGGGTCAACCCACAAACAGCCATTACTGAAGCGTGCCTTGAGTTGTCCAGAGTCTGGTTTTAAGCATAAGCCGGACAACTCCCCGTATCTTAACAATGTCAAGATATGAACTGTTCTATATCCAATAAAGGAACAGAGGCACTGATTTAATTGAAACAGATTCAAATCATGCAGCTGTCTCCAGTGCATGTCAACTGAATGGAGAGAAGCCGATCAGCGTTACTCAACTTAAGAATGCTTCCAATTATGAGTAACCTGAAAGAGAAGCAAGTTCTCTTAAACATTACTATCAACTGAATACCATACACAAGTATCTACATCTTCGATCACCTTGAAGAATCCCGAAACTTGCAATACTCGGTTCTCTACTTTATTCATATACCTATAACTTCTCAAAACTCAGACCCTGTGTTTCTACGAAGCACCAGTCTAAGAACTAGAGAAGTCACAAGTAAACAGAATATAGTACGAGGACCTACCCCTCTGTCCTAATAGACACTGGACAACATACAATACTCTGTATAAGTCCCTTGAGTTAAATGACTCAAGCACTGTGTGTCGTAGGTTGAAAACTGTACTTATGGTTAAGAAGAATTACACCGTTGTTCATTGCTCCTTACCTAACCATCCACTGATATTGTTAAATGTCATAGACATAATTTCAAAAAGGTATATCTCACTCTATAAAAATAGACGTACAGATATATCAATTTGAAATTGGTGCATAACAACGGATATTCAAAACCAAATATTTGCCGTCCGGCAAACAACCCAGGCGATTTCCTCAAATATCACCAATTACAACGAATTCCGACATAATGAGGATGATCACCTAATTCCCAATAACTTACTCCAACTCATCATCTGTAAAACCATACAGATGTGAGAATCCAACCTGGTAAATAAATACCCGGGAGCAAGTGTCTAATTGGGAAATCAGTTTTCTTTTAACAGTACACAGTGAAACTGAAACAATGAAATGTTTCGATGGGGTATCCTGGTACTCCTAGTAATGTCTCTTCCATTATCCAGATTCACAACTGTCACCGTATATTTCTTTGCCACTTCTCCAAATCCCTTTATATATCTTTAGTCATTATCTTCTGTACACCCCTTTAGGCCAAATGGTTTTCTTCCTTCCCTACCGTTCGGCACCAGCCTATGGTTTGGAAGAAGACTATCCAATAAGCATAATGGGTGTACTGTCCTAATCCTAGGAGCACTCGCAATGCGAGAGAAGGTGGAGATAAAAGACAACCGAATGAACCTTATTCCTATTTCTCCTGAACCAGAATCCATCCCCGAACTGGAACAAGTTCCTTTCGAGTTCGTATATAACCATACGATGGAGTATCCAAAAAACTTGGGTTTTTCGTAATGATACGGAGTGTCCTGGAGAAATACAAAGGTGATTTAGGAATGGCGAAGAAATACTTGGTTTGGTCGTGAATAGCAGTCGCAATTTACTTTGCCCTCTTACTTATCCCTTTCTTTGTCTTAACTTAATACCTTCTGTTCACCATCGTTATGCTAATTGGTTTTCTTCATTCCCCACCGTTCGGCACCGGCCTAAGGTTTGGAAGAAGACTATCCAATTTGCGTAATAGGTGTACTATCTCCTAAACCAAGGAGTACTCGCAACCTGAGAGAAGGTAAAAGGAAAAGACAACTGAATAGTCCTATCCGTTTTCTCCAAAACCAGAAACCATCCTCGAATAAATTCCTTCGAGTTCATATATAACCATACGATGGTTTTGTCCAATGGAAGTGGACGTTCGTAGTAATACGGGGTGTCCTGGAGAAAACGGTAAAATTAGGAGTGGCAATGAGGTTTGAAACTTTCACAATCCAAAAGCCAGTGTTAAGAAGGTTCGGTCAACTTGGTCACTGAGTCATAGTTTAGGGTTGGGTCAATGGTCGCTGCCAAAGAGAGAGAGAAAAGAAACACCCAGCGTGCACTCTAATCTAGATCAGAATGGTTATCACTTTATCTAATCTGGAAACCTCCCACTGTAACGTCAAATTCTTCCCCAAACCTGAAAGAAGAATTAGTCGGGATCACCCGAGGAGTAAACCAACTCATCAGTAGGAATCGGGATCCAACTATCATCGCATGATAACGTGACAGAATCCGCTCACGTTATCACACTCCAGAAGGTATGCGCATATCTAGCAAGTTTCAGTTTCTTTAGAAACTCCCGATGTGATTTTTGCCCCATGCTCTTATTACCTTGACGAAGGCCAACATATCATAAGTCACATGTCAAGTTCTACCCGTCATTATCCAGGTTAATTTGAACCCACCCGTACATACCCTTGACTAAGGCCAAAATAGAAGTACGACTGTCCCAAACCAACGCATCTATCTATGCTGCAGAAAAGTAACAAATAGCTACCATACACTATCCCTTGACGAAGGCCAACATACATAGCATGAATACTAAGTGCTACCGTTCTGAAATGACGGAGGGCTACGAATGGTTTCTGGCGAAAACCTTTAACGTAATGAACTTGATATTGTTGAAGGAACTGGATAGCTTTATAAAAATATTGTGACGAAAACCTTTGCTAAAGAGGTCACTCCCGGTGAAGGGATCTCGGCTCTTTCCCCGTAGGATGGGGTGCAGGATATTCCAACTGAATACCACGATGCAAAGCAAAAGTAATCGGCTATAGTGAAGTTATTGCCCTGACGCAAACTTTTGTCCAAGGGGTCACTCTCGGTGAAGGGATCTCGGCCCTTGCCTCGTCGACTGAGGAGCAGGATATTCCAACTGAATACCACTGTGCAAAACAAAAGAGAACGCCCTTGCAATAACAGCTTTTTGAAAAATGTTCCAACAACATCAGAATAGGTTTGTTTAGCTTGCATTGATCCGAATCAACGCAGTCCCATCAATTGATCACACCAATAAAGAGCGAAAATAATGACGTACGTATATGCCATCCGCATTCGCCACTAGGTCCCGTCATCACCCGTTAGGTTAGCTAATTAACGACAGAGCGGGGACTGGACTAGCACGGATGCAAAGCATATACAACATCTACTAGTATATATATAATATATAATTTTCGCTCAAGGCGTGATAAAATGCAACATCACAGAAATGTACAGCATCACAGAACAATACAGATATCTGGGATCCCCAGGTTTCACAGAGCCGCTACTGAAACCCGACGTTCCCCTGGTCGTGTGGATAGCCTGTGCAATGAAATCCTAGACCCCTACGGGTGCGGCAAGTTACCCGACAAAACCTGAAGCGAGGCAGCCCCCTTCATCAACGTGAATGGACCACCCAGCACTTCACGGAATCCGGTAACTTGGGCACCCCTCCTTGGGTCAACCTGCACCCCCTACGAGTGCGGCGAATAGCCCGCCAATTCTAGAGTAAAGCCCCCTCCGTCTCAACGCCATGAGATGCGGGCTCGTTGCCCTCTAGAATCCGGTTATCCGTGCACCCCTCCGCGGGGTAATCCTAGTACAGAAAGTAAAATATACATACAACGGGTACATCGACCTCGACCCGGTCGTGCCCCAAAAGAATAATAAAAACAGGCAGTGACGACAGTCCACATGTCGGATGCTCGCCCCGCAATATCAAATGTACATATAAAACAAAACTGTACTAATATTGCAACCAGGCTATCCCCACGACCAATCCGCAACATCACAGCACAACACAGAATATCAACATGAATGTCACGTTCGTAAATCCGTCTAAAAGGGCTATAGCAGTTAGACAGGATTTACCGATTAAATGACATTCATGGTCGCAGATATAATGTAAATACTGTGAACTAATGTGTTTAAAATATCCGATCGAACAAATTTATCAAAGTGGGCCCCAAGCAGTACTGTAGCACTCACAGAAAATCTGGGCCCAAAAAGAATATTCCAAAAGCCTTATTTTCAAGTCAGGAGCTTTCTGCAAAATTTTGGTTCACTGAACAGTGCAAGTCACGGCGGAACCGCGGCCCAAGCTTGGGTTTGGCCGCGGTTCCGCGGTGGTATAGACTGTTCACGAGACCAAATTTTCACAGAATTCTTAAAATTCCGTGCACATCATTCTGGAACAACCTGAAAAATTTTTAGAGCCCAAAAAAATTTCGACAGAAACTTGTGCTTTGGAAAATACGGTTTTTAGGATTTTTTGGTTCGATCGAGTTCTAAACACGTTAGAGAGCTAGACTAGGTTAATGGCCTGGCTCTGATACCAATGTAAGTCCGCGGCGGCGCCCCGGCCGTCGATCCGACGCCGGAAACGAAAAACTTTGCGAAACTTGCAAACTGGCACCACCGCGCACTTTTAACCCGGATCGGGCCATTAACCTAGCTACTAGCAAACTAAAAGATGGGTGAAGAGATATACCAAGCGATCTGTGTCCTTCGGTCTTCGTCTCCACTCTGATCTCCCGCTGAATCTCCGTCCGTCACCTCCTCGTCGAAAAGGGCACCATGTAGCCGGGTTCGTTTACGGGCTCCCACCTCTGGACTAAGGCAACTCGGGCGCGAATGGCTAGCTGATGCTTCCAAGAAGTGCTGTAGGCAAGTGTAGAAACCATGTCTCTTTGGGGTTTAGTGTAGTTGCCATGATGGAGGAATTGAGGAGGAGAATGAAAAGAGCAATGAGATATGGAGCTAGTCTTTTGCAACCATAGAATGAGATGAAGATAGAATAATTTTCCCACTCCTAAAATCTCACCCCTCCTCAATAGTGGTCGGCCTCTCATAATCAAGAATGGTGAAGAAAAAGAAGCTTTTTCAAGAGAAGAAAAAGAGGTTAATCAAAAGAAAAATGCTCACCACATTTCTTATCCAAATCCACTCACAAACCATCACCATAAATGCAAGTGATGAGATTAAAAAAGAATCTAATGATTAAAAGAAGGAACAAATGCAAGAAACCACTCCACAAATAAATTATTTGCAAACTGGAAATAACCCCCTCCATCGATAAAGTTCGGCCGTGAAGGAACAAAGGAAAACCGGCCGGAACGGAATGCAAACTGGCAACTTTAAAAAACTGATCCCGTAATAAATTACAGGAAACCCCCGCGACTGCATATACATGCCCGCATTTGTATTCCTACTGAATACAAATGCAAAGACACAAAACTACACTGTCTAATACTAGGATCCGGCTTAAACCAAAGCCGGCTAGTAAAAACCCGTCCGATCACGATCCGTGGAATACCGCACGTATCTGATCGAACCCTGCCATATCTCCATACGTCCTTTACAGCGTTTCGCATGAAACTTGAGTAACTCTGTGTGGTGGACTCTAAAGACTCGTCAATACTATGGCTGTGGATTTAACCACTAGCACGTCAGAGGTATTAGCCATACGTGACGGGCTACCAGCTATTGACCAAAAGGGATGTCGATGAGCGAACTCATCCTGGCATCCTACTGAGCCTGTCAGTGACAATATCCGTACAGTCCGGTCCGTTCGTCTATGAGCATCGCATGGCGGGCCTAGGGGTTGGTAAAAGTCAGACCCTCAATAGCGGTACAAGTCGTGTCGTAGTGTAGCCCAGAACACCCTGAGATACTACCGGAATACCTACCAGTAAATCTCCTGCCTTGGCCAAGGACTTTTCATGTACTGGCTCTCCTAGACACAGAGCGACCTCACCCCCAATACCGGGAGAGACGAACCCCTGCAGATCCGCTCACTGCCTCCATGTGGCTCGGGACTGTACCCAACTAAAACCTGTTTGCCTGTCTCCTTTGAGCGTGGTAGGGTAGTAATCTAAGTACAGTGGGAACTCACACGAGACAAATGACGATCTCAGGTCGATGAACTAACCTGTACACATGTCACCAGGGAACTGCTCTCTGACGTCAGGTATAATACCAACTAGCAGGTTCCCGGCGAGTCCTTTCCGGTGTACTCATAACCCAATGAGCACCTGTATACATCGTAGGTGAACCAACTGACACCAGTGGCTTGTGAGACCGGCCACCGCCCCTCGTCGGGGTCACGACTGTATACACTAGTCTACTCCGGAGTATCGATGCCATGTCTCGAAACTCCCACGACTAGGGACCTTTTAAAGATGTGCTTATAGACTCCAGCTCTCACGTATATGATCGCCCTCATACTGCTGGTAGTCAAGCAAGAATCCTAGGGGCTCTATCAACATGTAATAGCGACTCGAAAGGTCACCTAAAGCAGTACACGATGATAAAGATATACCAGATAGCATACTATCATCTCGAGTAAGACTGTCCTACCGGCATAGGTCCTCCTCAATCATTGCAATCATGTGCCTGTGATCCAATAATTGACTCTGAGGGCACTATATCCAACATGTTATTCATCCATGGACTGCCTTGAGGAGGCAGTCAGATTTAGTTGTCTAAGTGAGCCGATTCTTGTTATGCAGGGAGACCGTAGCGCCACCTTTCCCAATTTGATTTCTTCTCTTCGCGCTAGTCGGCTCTTGAGGAAAGGATGTCAGGAACTCTTGGCGTATGTTTATGATGTTTGAGCTGCAGAGGTCCCGTTGGACCAGGTCCCGTTTGCGAGGGAATTTCAAGATGTCTTTCCTGACAAGTTATTTTGTTTTTCGCCAGAGCGCGATGCTGGGTTCTTCTTTGACTTGATTTCTGGAATGGAGCCTTTTCCTTTACTGCCATATTGGACGGACCCGGCAGAGCTGAGAACTGAAGGACCAGTTGCAAGAATTGTTGGATAAAGGGTTTGTTCATCTGAGTGCGTCACTTTGGGAGCTCCTGTCCTGTTCGTCAAGAAGAAAGACGGCCGTTTGCGTTTATATATTGATTATCATCAGTTGAATCAGGTTGCTGTGTGGGACATTTGTCGAAGATTGACTTACCAGTTGTGGGTTCGAGAGAATGGTATTCCGAAGACTACTTTTCGCACACGTTACGGGAGTTATGAGTTTTGGTGATTTCGTTCGAGCTCACCAATGCCCCAACAGCATTTATGGATTCGATGAACCGAATATCCAAGCCGTTCTTGATCAGTTTATCATCATGCTCATTGAGGATGTCTTAGTGTACTTTTGGAGCCTAGTGGATCCTAGGCAGTAATGGAGGATTTCATCGTAGATTTTGAAAGAGTGCCAGCTATTTGTTAAATTATCCACATGTGTTTTCTTGTTGGATAGTGTGGACTTTTGGGACCCGTAGTTACGAGAGATAGTATATGTATAGAACCGTATGAGATCGAGGACGTGCAGCACTGGCCCAGAACTGTATCAGTGACGGAGGTTCGCAACAATTTGATTTTTGATGGATGCTATTGATATTTCATACAGGATTTTTCATAAATAGCTACAATGTTGACCGGGTTGGCGCAGAAGGGAGTTTCTTTTCGTTGGACCGAGGTATGCGAGCGGAGCTTCGTGACAGCCGTCCCTATTTGAGAGTTCTGGCTTCAAATTTTCAGGATCTGGGGATTTAGAGTTTCACGTGCTGCTTGTTTTTTCTAAGTTCGTGTGTGATGTGATCTTACAATATAGGCAATTCGGAGTGTTTCGTATTCATAGTTTTAACATTGTTTCGGGTTTTCGCATGTTGTCTAGGTGAAATTAAAAAGTTCGAACGAATATCGAAAACCAATTTTTCCAACTTTATTTTATTCGGAAAATCGTGCAAGTAATTCTATGGACCATCTAGAAGAATGAAACCCTAACTCGACATAATGACCATGGAACCGCTTTCGAACCTTAGGGTTTGCGGCAGTTCCGCGGTGCCATTAATGAGGCTTGGGTCTTCCCTTCTACGGTTGGTCTAAAGGTACTGTGGCATGTTCTGGCTATTTTTAAACTGTGCTCAAGTGTTGAGCTATTGGGGAATTATGGGAGTTTGATGAATCGATCGAAAAGTTTAACGTCGTCCGGATATCAAGTGAAGGGACGAAGAGAGATGTCATAGTCTTTGTTTCAGGATGCGGACTTGTCTGCAAGTCAAGGCTGAGCATCAGGGGTCAGCAGGAGAATTACAACCATTACCCACTCCGGGATAGAAATAAGAGCAGATTTCTATGGAATTTATCGTAGGTCGATTGACGGGAGCAGCTCCCTTCTCGCAGTTGGGAGCATTTTCGGGTTTGTTCAGTATGCTCAGATATATATTGATTAGATTGTGCGACTTCATGGCGTTCCGACATATTTTGTGTCTGACAGAGGCACCCAGTTCACCAGCCGACTATGGCGGAAACTTCAGGAAGCTTTGGATACCAATTGAGTTTCAGTGCAGTTTTCTATCCGTAGAACGATGGTCAATCAGAGCGGACCATTCAGATTCTTGAAGATATGCTCAGAGTTTGCGTCCTAGTTTTCGTGGCAGTTCGGATAGCCACTTGCACAAGATAAAGTTTGCCTATAATAATAACTTCCAGGAGGAGATTTTGATGGCACCCTTTGTAGCGTTTTATGGGAAGAGATGTCGATCACTCGTTTGTTAGATAGAGCTCGATGAGAGCAGTATTTTAGGGCCATGACTTGTACAGGAGATGACCGAAAAGAGATCCAGTTGATTCAGGATAGGATGAGAGTGCCCCAGAACTAGCATGAATTTTATGCAGACCGACTTCGGCGAGACTTGAGTTTATAGTTGGCGATCATGTTTTCTTGAAGGTTTCTCCGATGATGGGCATGTTGAGATTCAGGAAGAAGGGAAGCTTAGTCCCGGATATAAGAGTCCTTTGGAGATTCTAGAGCGTATCGGCACAGTTGTTTATCATTTAGTTGTTCCACCAAGATTTCCTGATACTCACCCGTGTTTCATGTATTGATGCTCCACAAGTACCTTCTTGACCCCTCTTACGTGCTACAGCATCAGACAATCCAGCTGGAGGGCAGTCTTTCCTTCGCCAAGGAGCCGATAGTCATTCAAGATCGGCAGGTGAAGAAACTGAAGTCCGAAGTCACCGACCGTATTGGTTCTTGGCGCGGCCCGATTAGCGAAAAGGGACACGTGAGAAGCCAAGTACGATATGCGGAAGGAATATCCCCATCTCTTCGAGGGTACAAGTAGTTAGATTTTAAATTTGCGGACCGAATTTCTTTAAGTGGGGAAGATTGTAACGTTTTAAAAAAAATTAAATAAATAAATAAATCGTTTAGGAAAATTTTCCGATAATCGGTAAAATAAATTGTATTTTCCATAAAACTTAACTATAATTATTTTTCATCATAGACTGAAATATGCCAATTTTAACTATGTAATTGCTAGTAATTGGTATTTAATTAGTCACTTATAAATTGTTAGATACATAAATATTTTTCCTTAATTAATTATTTTAAATAATATTTTAAGCTTTCATTTAGGCATTAAATTAGTGGTAATTACAAATTAGAATTGGTTAGTTATACAAATGTGAAACATGACAACACGAATACTTAACTTGTAACATGCTCATGCTTTATTAATTTGTCTCCAATATTCTAGAAAATTCTTGGGTAAAGATTAATTATAAAATAAACTAATTAACATGTGAACTAATTAATGAGCTTGGGAAGGTTTCTCTTAACTTGGAAATTTCCATATAAACCCACACACCCCTTTTTCCTTGCTAGACGAGCAAGATTCCAGCCGCCCACCTTTTTCTCTCACTTTAACATTAATAAATTAATTAATTAAAGGAAAGGATTAAAAGAGGAATAATTGGGAAGTTTCTACAAATGTCTACACACTTTTTCTCTCTCTTTTTCTCTCATTCACCCACACAACACCCTCTCCCCATCTGGCCGAGAGTTTCCCCATGGCTGACCAAAATTTTCTCAACTCATTTCCCTTTCAAAACTCTTCAAAAATTCATCAAAAATCAATACAAATTATCACAAATTCATCATTTAACCTTATCCAATTTTTCTTTGGCCAAACAAGCTTGAATCCTTGGAGTAAGAGACCCCTTTGGAGACAAGTTGCATGTTGGATCTTATGATTTTTGAGGTATAATCCTAACCCTAGTGTTTAATTGTCGGTTAAATACTTTGAATAAACTTAATTAGATATTCTAAATGGTTTAAATTGCAACTTTTAAAAATTCAAGATTAGGGTTTGAATCCAAGTTAGGATTTTTTATCAATAAATCAATTTAACTAAGTGTGGGTTATCATCTTAAGGCATGCTAAAGGTTATCTAGTTGCTAAATTGGCCAACTTTTACATTTAAATTGTTCTAATTAAGCTATTTTATAAACTAGGTTTTTAGATTTAATATAATTTGGTGAGATAAAATTATATTAATGGTTTGTGTGACTTAGTTAAGATATTTAATGAGCATTATGGCCACTAGAATTGCTAAAACATTTAGATTTGTTAAAATATCAAGTTTTGAACTAAAACGAAAATTTAAGCTTACTAGGTTTTTGGAAACAAATCGCTTTGATTTAAATTCGAGGTTTTGATGGTTGCCACCTAATTCATAAAATATCTAGAGTTTTATGAGAGTGCGATGGGTACGATTGGGTTTTAGACTTGGTGGTTTTCACATATAGCGATCCTAGTTGTAGTTTGTGGCGTTGGCGCGAGCGCGTTTGTGTGCCAGGTGCGTGCGCTTTTAATTAGCGCGCGTGGTTTGATTTGTGCCGTTTGCCCCGCGACTATTCATATATTTATCCTTTTAATTGCTTGTGTGAGATTCTAGTATCGGGTGCGGAGGCGTCGGACGCGGCGCAGAAAGACAGGGCAGATATCGGATCAGATTAGCCGAGGTGTCCCGGTGAGTAGATGTATACATCTTTGGGGGTATCGTATGGAAGGCGTGAGGCACCCGATGGTTTAGTATTACTTATAGTATTTGCATTGTATGCGTAGTTTCCTAGTTAACCATCTCATTGCATCGTATCGTTATATGTATAAATATATATATGTGATATCATCTTGTAGGACACCAGCACCATTACCGATGATGCGCATGTTTCACGTACACTTGCTTGCTGGCTCACACACATCATCATCGGTAATTGACATGTCACGCACACTTTAGAAAACATTACTTTATTGATATAACTTGCCAGCAAGTAGTTTCAACATATTGTTAGTATGTTTGCCCTCATATGCTAGTTTAGACAATGCGTTCCTTACTTAGATACTTCACGCATACATTCATTCTGTTAGGCAATATTATGGGGCTTTATGCCGGTATTCACTGCTTCTTGTCTCTTGATTTCTGGGATTTCGGATTTTCTATGAGATTTCTGGATTTGGGAGAAAACCGCAAGACTTTTATAAACTCATTATCTTTTAAAAATGCAAGTTGAGGTTTTCTCGTGATGTATGTGTCGTCCATCATGAGTTTTCCTGATTGCTGTTGGATTTCGAGACCCGATTCGAGGAGTGGATGAACCGTTTCGGGTACATGGTGGGCCCGGTATGGTACCCTGGGCGAGATAGAGATTTAGTAGGGATGACGATGAGCCTGGCAGGGGCACAGACTACCAACCGGTGATGTCTGGCGTGGCGGATATCCGGAGAATACCGACCGTAGTCGTGAGTTTCGATGATATGGGCCGATCCGAACTGATGGAGCCCGAGATATTAAGATATTATGTTATTGAGATGTCGAGACATTGAGATATTGAGACATTGAGATATATATTTTTTGTGTCGATGCCTGACACGGATTTCTATGGATTTCAATGTTGGTACGTCATTTATTTCACAGGAGTTTTACTAAGATGAGATTACAGAATTTTCTCGTACCAAACATATTCAGATTTTGTGTTGATTATACATTCATATCGCATATATATTAGTGCATCGCATCATATCAGTATATGTAGGATTGTGACGCATTTACGTGCGTGCTTACGATAGCCTTATTAGATGTTACTTACTACTCACCAGTTGGCAACTGTAAGTCTATAATACCCACCCCGGTAGTTTGCGGGGAGGCGGAATAGGTAAAAAATGAATTTTTCATCGCAAGGTAACATAGACTAGCCATTAGGATTTTTGCTAAACATTAACTAACAAACTAAATAGGATTTCTAACTACTATGTTAGATGGTTATACCTCAAGCTTGAACTCCTTCTTCTCCTTGTTTTGCTTCTCCTTGTTGTGAGCTCCTTAGAGTGGTTGTGGATGACTCCTCCTCACCGGCTTCTCTATTTCAAAGAAGATCCACCCGATAGCCTCTACCTTGAGCTCCAACCTCTATAATGAAGTAACTTGAGTGCTTGGTTTGCTAAACTAAGAACCCTAGAGTGAATAGAGAAGTGTTTTTGGTGGTTTGGTCTCAATAGCTCTTGATTTTCAACTCATGAAACACTAGAGCTTTTAGAGAGGAAGAAGAAGAGAGAGCAACCATGAGAGAGAATATCTTCTTGATCAATGAAGAGTGAGCTCACATATTAGGAAAAAGAATAGTATGTTTTATTTAGATAATTGTCATGGTTGATGTTGATTTGACCATTATCATGTCACAATTAATGCTAAGCAAAATATCGCTTGCTAAACAAAATATCTAAGTCAATAATGGTCAACATGGTCAAATGGTCAAACCAAATTAGCCATAACACAATTATCTCTAATAAAAATTAGTGATCAATTTCCTCCACATCATAATTGTTTTAATCAAGTCAATTGTCAAAACCCTAATGAAGTGTCTCTTTCTCTGCCTCCTCTGTCAACCGTATATACATACCTACATCCGTGTTCCGAAGAACACGAATACAATGAGACTAAACCAACCCAAAATCAAATATTAGGATCTGGCTTAAACCAAAGCCTACTAGTACCAACTGCCCGAACACCAAACGCGCACAAATACGTATATGTGAACGAACCCCGTTGTAAAACCATACGACCTCTACTATTTTTCGCCCAAAGGTGAACAACCCTCTGTGTGGGACTCTAAAGACTCGACACTACGCTGGTAGTGGGTTTGACCACAGGCCGCAAGCGGTACTAGCTATACGTAACGGTCTACAGGTAGATGTTGATAAGAAGGCCGATGAGGAAAAACCCATCCGAACTCCTACTGAGCCCGAATGTGATAATCTCCCTACAGTCCGGTTTATTCGTCTAAGACTATCGCATATCGGGCCTAGGGGCGGTAAATGTTAGTCCACTAAAAGTGGTATAAGTCGTGTCGGAGTGTAGTCCAAAATACCCTGAGAAACTACGGGAGTACCAACTAGTAAATCTCGTTTGCCCTGGTCAGGGACTTTGTGTAATGGCTCTCTGATTGGTCGAGAGCTGTTTCTCGTGCGTGCGTTTTAAAAATCAAAGAATAGAATGTACCGCAATCAATAACGGCGTCGCTTGGTAGCTAGCCGGTTGAGTACGGGTCGGTCCACATGGAGATGGATTCCTTTTCTTTATGTTATAACGAGTTAATCCGATCAAGTCGGGTTTTGTTTTAAGATCTAAGAATGAGATTAAATTGATTTAAAGGCTTGCTAGGGTTAAGATTAGGTTAGTTCGGAAAAGGAATTCTATCCACTACTTTCTTTGCCTTAGTTAAGAATTTAGGTGTTAGGGTAATAGTCAAAAAAGCGGATTAGCACGACTAGGAAGAAACTTAGTTTCTTTCCTTTGGTCCTTGTCCGTCCTTTCTTAACTCTTAGCCCTAACCTCCATGTAAATCAAACACAATCGGTCTAACTAGGGAACCACCGCTATCTCGTAGGATAGGGTGCCGTAGTGAGCGGTGTGTGGTTGAATTAAATAGAGTCCTAATTAAAAATTATATAGGCGAAGAAAGGAGTGAGAGAGATTTACTTCTCTCAACCTTCCCTCTCCTAACCCTAACAAGTGAGGAATTACTCACTCATTAGGAAGATGACAAAAGAATTCATTTTTATAATTTTCATTTTAAAAGACTATCTAATTTGTAGATAATAAAAGACAGATAAAAAAATTGCACGAATTAAATTCAGATAACAACAAGAAAGCAAAAATAAAAATACCTTTATTGATGACCTCTTGACGATTATAATTGAATGAATATTTTAAACTAGAAAATAAAAAGAGGCATCTCAAAAAAGGCACCTAGAATAGGCACACCTAATTAGGCTCTCAACTTTCCTATTTATAGATAGGAGAAACCCTAGGGTTTACATCTGATCCATACATGAAATTACAAAACAACCCCAAAGACCGAGTCAAAGCACCGGCTTATCCACCGACACGTGCATTGCATGGCCGCGGAACCGCGGCAGAATAGCCTGTTTGGCCGCGGTTCCGCGGCCATTTGATGGGTTCTTGGGCTCAAATTTCTAGTATTGCTTCATGTTGCTTTTTACTTCTGTCTTCTTCACTTGGTTGCACAGAATATCTACAGTGCAGAATGTTGTGGACTTTTTGCCGTGAGCTTCGCGTTGAAGTCTTTAATCCAGTGCTACCCTTGAACTGTCTTGTGCATGGAACTGTTTACTGATCTTCTTTTGTTCCTTAAACTGGTAGGCGGTATCATATGGATTCATCTATTGTTGGTCATAGTCTCACTATTGTAACGTATTTTCTAGAATTTCACTGTATTGTTCTGAGAACCTATAACCTGCAACTATTTAGCAGACATGAATCAAAAGCACCTATTAATTTGTAATATGATTAAGAATGGGCGATATAATACTGCAACATTCTGATATGAACAAATACCCCCAAACTTATCTTTTGCTCGTCCCGAGCAAAGCCATTTTATTCTCGAAAAATCCTAACCTCACTTTCAATGGGAATCGCGATTGCACCGAGCTCGTGCAACAAGACGTTAAACCCCTAGGTGTCCCTAGTAGGAAGAGTGTTGTATCCTGAGGGTTTTCAGCGGATACTACCTACAAAATCCTATCAATTTGGCCTATTGACTTTCATTTTTCAATTCGGTGTTCTAGAATGAAATTCTATTATCCTTAACTTAGAAATTATCAACCCATATTTTTCATACTTAATTATCATTTAACTTAAGATCGTAGATGTTCTGTAAATTTATTTAGCTTTTAGCATCTTCTGAATTTTCCATCTAAGGTTCCATCTCAACTTAGGAATTTTTATCATCTCTACTGAAGATATAAGTCTTATTTTTTCATTCCTATCTCTCATCCAAACCGCAATCATATATCCCTACGTGTGTATATGTATCACCCTTACACTTGGAAATTCAATTCAAGCTATCATACTCTTGTCTATTGTCCAAAGTACTTTTAGTTGGTGAATTTTAGATGAAATTGCTCACACATCATTCATGCGACCGTTAATACATCTTGAGGTACTAACGGCCGATTACAAAATGTGTCTGCGCATTAAGGCGTAATTTCTCATCTTGTAACACCAAAGGCTTTAGCAGTGACTCCCAAACCAGTTGGTCTAAGGCACTCGGAGATAAAGCACCCTCGCTATATATATTTTTTATTTTACGCAGCCTTAAGTGATTACAAAACCAGTGTTCATTTTTTTTATCTCTTTATTCACACTTATACTTTTACTTTTTATTTTTTTTCTAACACTAAGGATTTTAGACAAGAGCATTTCAAGGTATCATCTACTATTCCAAGTTTCAAGGTGCGTATTTGTGCAAGTTGTAGGGTATATATTTATAGAATTTAGACTTAAAGTTTGGAATTATTTTTCAGACTTACACTTCAATAAAAATTTCAATACTCTTCCCTTATTTTGACTTAACCCAAGAACTGAACTCAAAATTTGCCTATTTCTAAATAAACTATAAGGACATATATTTTCTACCGTTAAATTTTAAGAGAACTTATTTTTAGGGTTTTTAATTTACTAAGTTTAGGATCTAGTTTTTCCTAGCTAGTTAACCGTTTTGTCATACTTAAGTCAATTTTGGCCAAAATTGAACTTTTCAATTTTTATAATTTCTAAATTTTTTGATTTTTATGGATTTTAAAATAGGTATGCAAATGCAAAAATATACACATGAATACGAAGGAAGAAAGCTTACCGAGCATACCCCCAAACTTAAACTTGATAGTGTCCTCATTGTCTGGCTACACCAAGAGGGTCAAATTTGTCGGCACTCCCCTCTTTATTTTTTTTATTTTTATTTTTAATTTTATTATTAAAAATATATATATATATATACACAAAAGGTCCCCCCCAAACTTAAGTGAAACAGTGTTTCCACTGTTGAAACATTAAAGTTCAGAGTTAGGGAGGAGAAAAAACACAGTATCAAGCTATACAAGACCTTACGCAGACCAAAGGTTAGCACCAACCATTCAAATATTTTACCGTTATAATTGTGTGGTTGGTGAAAGAATGGAGTGTCGAGAAAAGAAATGAGAAACACACGAGACCATGTGGAGATAGAAGCAGTATACAGTCTCGGTGGAGGAGAAGAATGGCGGAAGGGAAAATGAAATGGTGGTGGCTCGACTTCTTCAGGTGGGGGTTGATTAATCACAAAATCCGTGTCGTTTAGGAATGCAAGTTCGTTAGCAAAAAGTTCTTTAAAACTCTCATCGATGTAATTGAACATTTTGCTGTCAATAAGTTTTATGCCAGAATTTATTATACTTGATTTGTAAAAAATTATGGAGGTAGGAGACTCGAAAAACTCATCTACCTCATTTTCAAAAGTATCCAAATCAAGTTGGCTTTCTGGAATGATCAATCTTAAATTATTGGATTGTGAATCATCAACACTCACTGAAATTATAGGAAGAATAGAAGAGGAACCTGAGAAAGTGGGAGAAAGAAGTTGAATACGAACTTGAGGGTGGAGATGGAGTGTATAAATGAGCACAATTTGGAATGACCGATGTGTAAAAAGAGATTGTGCTAATATATCAACCCACTGAGAAATGAGGTCAAATCCCTCAAAATTCGTGAGAAAACATGGGTACATTGAACTTGGTAAGGCAGATATTGAAAATGAAAGGGATGCGGTTTCTTGCGCGGTTGGAACGACAGAAAGGATGAAGGGGATTGATTTAGGAAGTGTAATAGTTAAAGGTTCAGGAGGTTGAATTGGAAAATCCGACTCATCAAATAAAACTGGTTCATTCTCAATACTATCCTCAATACTCTCCTCAAAATTTAGCTTATCTATGCAATTCTCATCAAGTTCAAGACGCATATGAAGTTCGGGAGAAACATTTAATGTCTCGGGATGATGAATTGGAAAGAAAAACTCATCTAAATTTGTAGGTTCATCATCCAAAATATTCCCAGCGTCAATATCCTCGATCAAGTGAAAATTAAATTTCTCTGACACCTCATCAAAAGCATGGATATTAATCAATTCAGGTTCTAGAGTGGAGGTGTAGAGGTCAAAAGGATTGGTGATGGTTTCACTCGAAAGGGACAATTCACAATCTGGTAAATCAAAGACTACAAAGTCGCACAACTCATTAAATGTTCTATTTTCAACTGGTGAATCATTTGGGACACTTGATAGACATGCAAAACCGGAGTTGTGGGATTCAATTGGGGATGGGTAGGTTTGATTTGGAAAGGTGCACAGCTCACTCTCTTCACTCAAATTCTCAATCTTTCCAGCCTCCTCATCATACATTGGAAAATTTGGAGCTAGTTGGAAACTAGCTACCGGGTCATTAGGTTGTATAAGGGTGGCCATGGACGCATTCAAATCCATTATCTGTTTTCTTGACGCTACCATAAAATCTTCCAACGACTGTTCCAGACTAGACATTGGTTGTGAAGAGTTTTCAGTAAAAGATTCAAAGTAGTTTGGATTCTGGAAACTCCAAAATGGCTGTGTAGAAGCAATGTCTAGGGAAGGTGCAACGGTTGGGTAAGATGGATAGGAATTGAATGGTTAGACAGTATTAGGATCAACATTTGGATAAAAAGGTGAACAGAATTGTTGATCCCAAGAACTGGAAGTGTTGAAAAGAGTAAAAGATCGGCTACGAGATTGTTCAATATGTTCAGCAATAGACATGGGTTTCGGAGTTACCACCGGATTCTCAAAAGCGGTATCAACATAAGAAGGTGGTGAAGGTTGAAAAGGTTGATACAAAGTGGACTGCGGAGTCCAACTGTTTCACCTAGACGCGTCTATTTGATCTTTCAAAGAAATTTCGGGCATGGAGGGATCGTCCAAAATGTGACCAAAACAATATGCGTAGAAAGTAATGTCTGGTTGAGGGTACAAAAGTTCGGCAAGAGTTTTGCGAAGTGGGGTACCTATGATGTGAGAAAGGAGAAGAAAAAGAATGTGATGAATTTTTTTATTTTTTATTTTTTATTTTTTTATTTTTTTTAAAAAAAAATTTTGTTTTTTTTGGGAGTTTTGAAATTTTTGAAAGTGTTTTTTTTAGAAAGAGTTTTGCAAAAAATTGTATGGAACTACGGCACAATTTCAAACAATCACAATTTATACATGCACAATCAAGCCTAGAGCTAGGGTCTCCTAAGTCAACTAGACTGCTTCTAACTGTTCCAAAGCGACAAGTTGTGAGATATCCCTCAAATCGCCTTTTCACCGCCAATTGTGGCCAGGTAAGCACAAGTGAAGAAAGGAGGGATCCGCTCACGAATCACCGTGAGACGGGCCTTTTAAAATTACCTTTCTCACTTGTCCAGCCTAGGCACCACAAAGTTAGGTTTAGTTAAACGACCGATTGCCCACAACCTTCCTCTGTCCTAATGAGCACGACAGTTCTTAGTTGGCTGAATCTAGTTATTTTTTAATTAAGCTCAATGGTGATGCGTATGCTTTTAATGATTTCTGGGGTCTTAGAAAGGGTAATGAAATCCTTACCGAATCTTGATTGGTGTTACAGCCCCTGAAAAGACCGTTTTAAAAATGCAAAGCAGTAAACACACTAAAAACACGAGGAATTTTTTTTTATTTGGCCGTGCAAAGAATCCTGCACAAAAAGAATTTATTGGTGAGGGAGAAGAATTTTGCGCGAAGAACCCTGCAGGAATTTTTTTTCAATGGAGTTTAGAGGGTACAAAAGAGGACAAAAATACTTACAGAGAATTTTGGAGTGTTAACGTCAGCAGTTGACCGCGGTTCCACGGTCAAACGCTTGAATCCGCCGCAGTTCCGCCATTGTTAAGTTGGTTTGGATCTCCAAATTTTTTTTTTGTCTATTGTGATTCTCCTCTGTCTGTTCAGATCTTCTGTTTGTTGATTTGTTCACTGGGTTTTTCAAGACTGAATCAGTCCTTCTTCCTTTCCTGCGCAATTCACACAATACCACTCAAAAAGAACAAGATGAATGTTTTAATTTTTAATTTTTTTTTTGTTTTGAAATTTTCAATTTTTTTCAATTTTTTTCAATTTTTTTTACCCAAAATTACACAAAGAAAGAGACTACCGTCTTCCCGGCAACGGCGCCATTTGATTGGTCGAGAGCTGTTTCGCGTGCGAGCGTTTTAAAAATCAAAGAATAGAATTTACAGCAATCAATAACGGTGTCGCTTGGTAGCTAGCCGGTTGAGTACGGGTCGGTCCATAGGGAGATGGATTCTTTTTTTTTTATGTTCTAACGAGTTAATCCGATCAAGTCGGGTTTTGTTTTAAGATCTAAGAATGAGATTAAATTGATTTAATGACTTCCTAGGGTTAGGATTAGGTTAGTTCGGAAAAGGGATTCTATCCACTGCTTTCTTTGCCTTAGTTAAGAATTTAGGTGTTAGGGTAATAGTCAACAAAGGGAATTAGCACGACTAGGAAGAAACTTAGTTTCTTCCCTTTGGTCCTTGTCCGTCCTTTCTTAACACTTAGCCCTAACCACCATGTAAATCAACCACAGCCGATCTAACTAGGGAATCACCGCTATCTCGTAGGACAGGGTGCCGTAGTGAGCGGTGTGCGGTTGAATTAAATAGAGTCCTAATTAAAAATTATATGGGCAAAGAAAGGAGTGAGAGAGATTTCTTCTCTCAAACCTTCACTTTCCTAATCCTAACAAGTGAGGAATTACTCACTCATTAGGAAGATGACAAAAGAATTCATTTTATAATTTTCCTTTTAAAAGACTATCTAATTTGCAGATAATAAAAGAAAGAAAAAAAAATTGCATGAATTAAATTAAGATAACAAAAAGAATGCAAAAATAAAAATAGCTTTATTGATGACCTCTTGACGATTACAATGGAATGAAAATTTTAAACTGGAAAATAAAAAGAGGCATCTTAAAAGAGGCACCTAGAAGAGGCACACCTAATTAGGCTCTCAACTTTTCTATTTATAGATAGGAGAAACCCTAGGGTTTACATCTGATCCATACATGAAATTACAAAACAACTCAAAAGACCGAGTCAAAGCACAGACTTATCCACAGACATGTGCTTTGCACGGCCGCGGAACCGCGGCAGAATGGCCTGTTTGGCCGCGGTTCCACGGCCATTTGATGGGTTCTTGGGCTCAAATTTCTAGGGTTGCTTCATTTTGCTTTTTACTTCTGTCTTCTTCACTTGGTTCCACAAAATATCTTCTATTTTCTTCCAGATTTCTACAATGCAGAATGTTGTGGACTTTTTGCCGTGAGCTTCGCGTTGAAGTCTTTAATCCAGTGTTGCCCTTGAACTGTCCTATTCATGGAACTATTTACTGATCTTCTTTTGTTCCTTGAACTGGTAGGCGACATCATATGGATTCATCTATTGTTGGTCGTAGTCTCACTATTGTAACGTATTTTCTTGAATTTCACTGTATTGTTCTGAGAACCTGTAACCTGCAACTATTTAGCAGACATGGATCAAAAGCACCTATTTATTTGTAATATGATTAAGAATGGGCGATATAATAATGCAAAATTCTGATATGAACACTCTCCTAAACACAGCGCGATATCGACCCCCAAAACCGGGAGAGATGAATCCTATCTAACCGCCACTGCCTCCAAGTGCTTCGGAATTGCACCCAGCTACTACCTGTTTGCTCGACTCAATAGAGTCGTGGTAGGGTAGTAATCTAAGAATAGTGGGAACACACTTGAGGCGAAGCAGCAGTGTCAAGTCAACGGACTAAGCTGTACTCATGTCACCTGAGAACTGTTAATTGATGATAGGTATAGTACCAACCAAACATTCCCGACGAGTCCTATCCAGTCTACTAATAACCTAACGAGCACCTGCATACTATCTCCAGTATGACGTACTGATGGCTGTGGGACAGACCATCTCCTATGCTGGGATGAAAAGCGTACACACCAGTCTACTCTAGAGTATCGATGCCCTGTCTCGATAATGCTACAACCAGGAACCTGTATAAGGATGTGCTTGTAGACTACTTAGCCCCCACTAGTGTGACTGCCATCACAACGCTGGTAGTCAAGCAAAGATCCTAAGGGATCTATCAATATGTATTAGCAATATGATAAAAGAAACACATACACATATTAAGATAGATACAAACCAAGTAGTATACTACTATATTGAGCAAGATTGTTATAAATCCGTGTATATATCCCAAGCTTCCAAAATGTAATATACAAACTAGTACTATACAATAATGGCGTCTAGGGCATATCACACTAACATAGTCCCACTTGCACTAAGGCCATGTGCTGGCATATCGCAGACCTATCATCTCGAATAGCCTCTCGAACTGCGTCTGAGGAATGGCCTTTGTGAATGGATCTGCAGTGTTATCCTCTATAGCAACCCTCCGAACCTCAATCTCCCGACGATCCATGATCTCCCTAATCAGGTGATACCGCATCAAGATATGTATAAACTTTTGATTGGACCTGGGTTCTTTCGCTAAAGCTATAGCCCCATTGTTGTCACAATACAGAGGCATTGGATCAACAATGGACGGAACCACCTGAAGTTCTGTTAAGAACTTCCTCATCCAGACTGCTTCTTTTGCAGCATCAGAAGCTACGATATACTCTGCTTCCATCGTCGAGTCAGCAACGGTTTCTTGTTCGGAACTCTTCCAACAGATCACCCTTCCGTTGAGGGTAAAGACATAGCCCGACATAGATTTAGAGTCATCCTTGTCTCTCTGGAAGCTGGAGTCAGCAAAGGTCTCGATCTGGAGGTCTTTTCCGCCGTAAATCAAGAACATATCCTTATTCCTTTTCAGATACTTGAGAATGTTCATTACCGCTATTTAGTGCTTCTCCCCATGGTTTGTCTGATACCGACTTACCACACTCAGTGCATAAGCTACATCTGGTCTGGTACACAATATCGCATACATTATAAAGCCTACCGCAGAAGCGTACGGTATAAAAGACATGCGATCCCTTTCCAAATCAGTCTTGGGAGACATCTCTTTAGAGAGGGTGATTCCGTGACAAGCCGGTAAATTACCGTGCTTTGAATCTTCCATACTGAATCTTTTCAGTATGGTATCGATGTACCTGGACTGCGAAAGTCCCAACATCCTTTTAGATCTATCACGATGGATCTAGATCCCCAGAATGTAAGAGGCATCACCCAAGTCTTTCATGGAGAACCTGTGTGACAAGAACCCTTTGACAAATTGTAGCATAGGAATGTCATTTCCTATCAAGAGAATTTCATCCACGTACAAGACGAGGAATACAACAGTTTGTGCTACAATCTTACTATAAATGCATGGTTCATCTGGATTTTTGATAAAGTCAAATTCTTTGACCGTCTCATCAAAACAGATCCGCGATGTCTGCTTCAGTCCATAAATGGACTTAAGCAACTTGCACACTTTCCCGCTTCTCCCACTCTGAATGAAACCCACTGTTTGGTCCATATAAACACACTCCTCTACATTTCCATTTAGAAAAGCGGTTTTTATGTACATCTGCCAAATCTCATAATCGTGGAAGGCAGTAATGGTAAGAAGGATCCGAATGGATTTGAACATAGCTACTAGAGAAAAGGTTTCGTCATAGTACAGACCAGGTCTTTGACGGAATCCTTTTGCAATAAGTCTAGCCTTATAGGTTTCAACCTGTTCATCTACAACAATCATCTTTCTGAAGATCCATTTGCAGCCTACGGGTTTTACCCCTTCTGGATCCATGTCCAAAGTCCATACTTTTTTGGTGTACATGGACTTCATCTCAGTCCGCATTGCATCCAGCCATTTTACCGAGTCATTGCTCTGAATGGCTTGCTGGAAGTTAGTCAGATCATCATTATCAATGATGCAATCCTCTCTATCCCCGTATATGAGAAAACCTTAGTATCTCTCAGGCGGATGAGACAGCCTACTACTCCTGCGGATAGGTGCGGGAATGCCCTGTTCTTTTGAAACTTCTGGTTCCACCAAGCTTTCCGTAATAGCTTGTAGTTCTAGAATCTCTTCCAGTTCTATTGCGCTCCAACTTATTTCTTTTTCTAAGAACTGATGTTCCAGAAAGTGGGCATGAAGAGAAACAAAAACCTTCTGTTACTCTGCGTGATAGAAAAGATACCCCCTGGAGTTCTTTGGGTATCCCACAAACTTACACAGTACTAAGCGTGCCTCGAGTTTTTCCGCATGCTGCCTTTTAACAAAAGTGGATATCCCCATATCTTCAGATACTAAAGATAGTGTTTCTTCCCTCTCCACATCTGATATGGAGTGGTAGGCACATTCTTGGTAGGTATCTTGTTCAAAAGATATGCAGTTGATACTAGTGCATAGCCCCAGAATGATTGCGGTAACTCAGTGTTACTCATCATGGAACGTAAAATATCCAATAGGGTTCGGTTCCTTCTCTTCGATAGACCGTTGTGTTGTGGTGTGTATAGAGGTGTAAGCTGAGAGAATTCCATTCTCTTTTAGGTAATCCAGGAACTCGGTACTCAAGTATTCACCACCTCGATCAGATCTCAGTGTCTTGATACTTTTGTCGGTTTGTTTTTCAACTTCATTCTTATACTCCCGGAATTTCTCAAAGACTTCAGATTTATGTTTCATCAAGAAGACATGTCCATACCTGGAGAAATCATCCGTAAAAGTAATGAAATAGGAAAAACCACTTCTTTCTTGTCTAGATATTGTACCACACACGTCGATGTGTATGAGTCCCAAGAGCTCGCTTGCTCTTACTCCGTGTCCGTGAACGGAGTCTTTGTCATCTTTCCTATGAGATAGGATTGACAAATTGCATATTATTGACATTCGAACGGATCCAAATATCCTTCTTTATGTAACTTGGTTAACCTTGTCTCATTGATGTGACCCAGTCTACAATACCATAAGAAAGCATGATTTAGTTCTGGAGGCTTTCATTTGTGTGTATTCTGGATATTGAAAATCCATGGTTGGTTTAATACGTATATACCGTTGCTTAATGTATCCGACCCAATCAAATTATGATTAAGGTGGATGTTTACGACAACGCTTACAAATGCAAAATCATAACCTTCTTTAAACATTAAAGATACATAAATGATATTACAAGTCAAACTGGGTACAAAATAACAGTTGCGCAAAACCAAAACATGTCCATTAGTCCATCCTAAGTGATATTCCCTTACGGACGCAGCATCCATGCTTGCTCCGTTTGCAACTCTAAGGGTCATATCACCCGCCTTCAAAACTCTATGCCTTCTCAATGCCTGCAAAGAATTACAGTTATAAGATCCTGATCTGGTATTCAATACCCAGGAAGTAGAGTTGATTAACAGACATTTTTCAATTACATACACACCTGAAGCCGAAGCCATAACTTCCTTCGGGTCCTGGTTCATGGCTTTCCAAGCCCTACAATCTTTCTTCTAGTATCCCTTCTTATGACAATAGAAGCGTTCTTCCTTTCCCACTATTGGTCCCGCCACTTTTGCCTTTCCATTGGCTTCCACCTTACTAACACCGCCTTTTTGTTTTGTAAGGGCCTTCTTCTTCTTTCCTTTGGCTTTCGCCTTAGACCTAGAAGAGAAAACATCGCCAACAAACAGAGCGGGTGTTTCCCTGGCTTTCTGCAGGGTGCCCTCTGCACTCCTTAACATGTTGAGGAGTTCTGGAAGTTCAACTTCTTTACCTTGAATATTAAAATTTAAGATAAACTGGCCGTAGGTGGAAGGAAAGGACTGAAGAATCAAGTCTGTGTACATCTCGTTCTCTAACGTGGTCCCAAGGTCCATGAGCTCCTCAATGTAGCTATTCATCTTAAGGACGTGTTCCCCTATAGATGATCCGACGGCCAACCTTGCTTGAAATAATTTCTTCGAGGTCTCGTCTCTTGCGATACGAGATTGTTCTCCATATAATTCCTTGGTATGGAGGAATATCGATTCAAGATCCATATTCTCGTGCCTCCTCTGATGTTCATTGTCCATAGTTGCAAGCATGAGGCAGTTGGCCTTCGCTTTGTCAATCTCCCAGGTCTTACGGATTTCCTTATCCGCGACACTGGATTCAGGACCTAGGACGGCGGAGGCTTTAGTAGTAAGCAGATACCCCAATTTCTCATAAGTGATTGCCATCTTGACATTCCTGAACCAATCTTTATACTTTGGACCTGTCAATATGTTTTTATCTAGTAATAACTTAAGGCCCGAAATGTTGTTGGTCGCTGCAATTAGGAGAGAGAGAAGAAATACTTTAGCATGATGCTCTTGCAAGTTTAGAGTGGTTTTTAGTTTATCCAAACAGGATGGCTCCCAATGTTTCTTGAAATCTTCCTCAAACCATAAAAGAAGAATTAGTCAGCATTAATCTCACCGTACAATACTTGCTTAACCGTTCGGCCAGTCCAGTGTCGGTACTTCGAGGGAGGTTTTACGACGCTTTTGCGAAGTTCCTTAATTAAATAAGCCATTTTTCCTCTGGGCGTAGCCCCGCTAACACCTTTCTAGACACCTACTTGGTTTATAACATTGATCGTTAAGTGAAAAAATCTCCAGAGGAGTAGCATATACTCACAGTAGGATCGGGATCCAAATATCATCGTGTGATAAAGTTGAAGGAATCCTACCAAAATTATCACACTCCAAATGGTATGCAACACTATCAAGTTTCAGTTTCTTTAGAAACTCCCGATGTGGATTTTTGCCCCATGCACTTATGGCCTTGACGAAAGCCAACATATCACAAGTCACATGTCAAGTTCTACCCGTCATTATCTAGGATAATTTGAACCCACCCGTACATACCCTTGACGAAGGCCAAAATGGCAGTACGACTGTCCCAAACCAACGCATCTATCTATGCTATAGATAAATATTTAGTAGCTACCAATCACTATGCCTTGGCGAAGGTCAAAATACATAGCTTGATTACTACTGAACATTTAACTGAAATGACGGAGGGCTACGAATGGTTTTGGCAAAACCGTGAACGTAGTGAACATGATATAATCGAAGGAACCTGATAGCATTTAAAAGGAGTGGTTTCAGCTCCGCATTTTAAAATTTTTGCTGTTTTAAAAAAAAACCGAGTGGTTTTGAAATTGTTCCAACGATTCAACTTTGGTTTGTTTTCTTTGCATTCATCTAATGCAGTACCATCAATTAATGCTACCATTGCAGAAAACAACGAAAATATAACGTACGCTTATGCCATCCGCATTCGCCACTGGGCCCCTTCATCCCCCGTTAGGTTACTTAACTAACGACAGAGCGGGGGCTGGATTAGCGCGGATGTAAAACATAAGTAACGTCTACTAGATATCATATATAGATATATACATTCGTCAAATGCAATGATAGTCATTCCACATCACAGATGAACACATTGGATGTACTAGGAATCCGCGTTTCGTTAAAGCCTGCAACGAAAGACGGATTACACGGTCGTGATGAATAGCCAAACCCCACCCCAGACCCCTACGGGTGCGGCAAACTACCCGCCAAATACCCGAAGTGAAGCAGCCTCCCTAAACAAAGTGAGTAGGTCACTCAGCACTTCAAAATACCCGGTAGTTTGTGCACCCCACCTTGGGTCTATCCTAGGAGCAAAAACAGAAAAAGAAATAATATACAATGGTGGGTACAACCTTAACCAGGATGCGCGACCATAAAATAATATTACATCAATTTACAATTTACATCAAATGGAAGATAAATAAACACTCATCTCACTTTCCCGGCTATTCATCCACGACAATCCAACAAGTTCATATACATAAACCAATATCACAGATTACAGATATGTGCAACCCCCACCAATCGACATATAGCGATTAGCAGATGTTCAACATATATAATACGTCACAGATATAATCCGATTAGCTAAAGTTTATAGAATTTCGATCAATAACCATTTTTGAATCTACTCTAAGTACAACACTGTACACAATAATTCCTGAGCAGAAACAAAATATTCCAGAAAACACAAAACCAACACAGAGAGCACAAGAAAAAATTTGGACCAACTCTGAGTCGACTCGGCCGCGGATCCACAGCGGAACGCTTAGTTTGGCCGTGGTTCCGCAGTGGTCTGAACGAGTTAGGCGCCCAAATTTCTTCAGTGTTCTACAAAAAGCCTGCACGCATTTTACAAGTCTCTGAAAATATTTTTAGACCCGTTTTAAAATCGAAAGCAAAGGCAATTTTTGTTCGTTTTTTCAGGATTTTTCCGTGATCGAATATCTAAAGACTCTGCTAACATGTTAGTTATGGTTTAGCCTGGCTCTGATACCACTGTAAGTCTATGATACCCATCCCGGTAGTTTGCGGGGAGGCGGAATAGGTAAAATATGAAATTTTCATAGCAAGGTAACATAGACTAGCCATTAGGATCTTTGCTAAACATTAACTAACAAACTATCTAGGAGTTCTAACTACTAAGTTAGATGGTTATACCTCAAGCTTGAACTCCTTCTTCTCCTTGTTGTGAGCTCCTTAGAGTGGTTGTGGATGAATCCATCTCACCGGCTTTCTCTATGTCACAGAAGATCAACCCGAAGGTCTCTACCTTGAGCTCCAACCTCTATAATGAAGTAACTAGAGTGCTTGGTGTGCTAAACTAAGAACCCTATAGTGAGTAAAGAAGTGTTTTTGGTGGTTTGGTCTCAAAAGCTCTTGATTTTCAACTAATGAAACACTATATCTTTTAGAGAGGAAGATGAAGAGAGAGCAACCATGAGAGAGAATATCTTCTTGATCAATGAAGAGTGAGCTCTCATATTAGGAAAAAGAATAATAAGTTTTATCTAGATAATTTTCATGGTTGATATTGATTTGACCATTATCATGTCATAATTAGTGCTCAGCAAAATATATTTTGCTCAACAAAATATCTAAGTCAACAATGGTCAACATGGTCAAATAGTCAAACCAAATTAGCCATAATACAATTATCTCTAATAAAAATTAGTAATCAATTTCCTCCACCTCATAATGGTTTTAATCAAGTCAGTGGTCAAAACCCTAATGAGGTGCCTCCTTCTCTGCCTCTGTCAACCGTATATACATACATGCATCTTTGTTCCGAAGAACACGAATACAATGACACTAAACCAACCAAAAATCAAATACTAGGATCTGGCTTAAACCAAAGCCCACTAGTATCAACTGCCCGAACACCAAACGCGCACAAGTACGCGTATGTGAACGAACCCCATCGTAAAACCATACGACCTGTACTACTTTTCGCCCAAAGGTGAACAACCCTCTGTGTGGGACTCTAAAGACTCGATACTATGCTGGCAGTGGGTTTGACCACAGGCCACAAGCGGTACTAGATGTACGTAACGTCCTAAGGTAGATGTCGATAAGAAGGCCGATGAGGAAAAACTCATCCGAACTCCTACTGAGCCTGAATGTGACAGTCTCCATACAGTCCGGTCTGTTCGTCTAAAAGTATCGCATATCGGGCCTAGGGGGTGGTAAACGTCAGTCCCCTAAAAGTGGTATAAGTCGTGTCGGAGTGTATACCAAAACACCCTGAGAAACTACTGGAGTACCTACCAGAAAATCATGCTTTCCCTGGCCAAGGACTTTGTGTAATGGCTCTCCTAAACACAGCGCGATATCAACCCCTAATACAGGGAGAGGCGAATCCTATCTAACCGCCACTGCCTCCAAGTGCTTCGGGACTGCACCCAACTACTACCTGTTTGCAAGACTCAATAGAGTCATGGTGGGGTAGTAATCTAAGAATAGTGGAAACACACTTGAGGCGAAGCAGCAGTGTCAAGTCAACAGACTAAGCTGTACTCATGTCACCCGGGAACTGTTAACTGACGATAGGTATAGTACCAACCAACAGTTCCCGATGAGTCCTGTCGGGTGTACTCATAACCTAACGAGCACCTGCATACTATCTCCAGTACGACGGACTGATGGCTGTGGGACAGACCATCTCCCGTGCGGGGATGTGAAGCATACACACCAGTCTACTCTGGAGTATGGATGCCCTGTCTCGATATTCCTACGACCAGGGACCTGTATAAGGATATACTTATAGACTACCCAGCCCCCACTAGTGTGACTGCGATCACAACGATGGTAGTCAAGCAAAGATCCTAAGGGCTCTATCAATATGTATTAGCAATATGTTAAAAGAAACACATACACCTATTAAGATAGATATAAACCAAGTAGCATACTACCATATTGAGCAAGACTGATATAAATCCGTGTATATATCCCAAGCTTCCAAAATGTAATATACAAACTAGTACTATACAATAATGGCCTCTAGGTCATATCACACTAACAGCAACTCACCCCTGTTGTGCCATATTATCTTGCAGGTCTGACCCGTCAGTATAGTAGCGGCGGGTGTACCTTCCATTCCGCTTCATTTGCTTCGGATTGCAGCTTGCTCATAAGTGGGTTTGGAGGATTTTCTTTTGCCCCAACCGTGTACTTTATTTATATCTAGTATACTGCATCTACCCTTCATACATTAGACTTAGATGGTGATATTGTGAGAGTTGTATGTATTCTATTTTTTGTGTCGATGCTCACTTGAGCTGACGTGTTGTTTTCTTACTTTCGTGCTTTCATATACTTGTTTTCGCATTTGATGATATATATATTGTTTGAGGTTGTGATCCGCCTTTGGCGAAGAGCTAGCACCTTCTTGGGGATGCCTTATTCATGATAAATATGTATTTCTCTTGTTTGTACCTGTTTCGGGGCCAGTATTTACAAAGGAGATTCTGCCGAAATTTTCGGGAAATTTTGTTATTTTAATAAAATGTTTAATGCGACTTATTCGTTTTAAAATTGCTTTCTTTAAAACAAGTTTTCCTTCACTCTATTTCTAATTTGGTTTAGATTTCTGGGCTTTGGCTTACTTAGATTACGTTACGCTTTTAGACATTTCGTAATTTAAGTGTCAGTCACGCTCCGTACCTTCGGGTCGTGACAGAAATAGTAAAGGGATTTGACTTCATCAAGAACACGGTTGAGCCTTGTATATATAAGAAGATTGTAGGTCGAACTATCGTGTTCCCAGTCTTGTACGTGGACGACATTCTTTTGATAGGAAATGACATTCCTATGCTACAATCAGTCAAGTTGTTTTTGTCACAAAGGTCCTCCATGAATGACCTGGTTGATGCCTCATACATTCTGGGGATTAAGATCTACAGAGATAGATCCAAGAGATTGCTGGGACTTTCACAGTTCAGGTACATAGTGACCGTACTAAAGAGATTTAGTATAGAAGATTCCAAGCGCAGTAACATACCTGAATTACACGGAATCACCCTTTCCAAAGAGATGTCTCCAAAGACTGATGAGGAGGGGGTTTGCATGAACACTATTCCTTACGCTTCGGTTGTAGGATTTATAATGTATGCGATACTATGTACCCAACCAGATGTAGCTTACACGCCTAGCGTGGTGAGCTGGTATCGGTCTAACCTAGGTGAGAACCACTGGACAGCTATTAAGAACATTCTGAAGTACCTGAGAAGGACTAAAGAACTGTTCCTAGAATTCGGTAATGGAGACCTCCAGGTGGAGTCTTTTACCGATTCGAGCTTCCAGAGTGAAAACGATAACAACAAGTCTGTCTTGGGTTTTATGTTTATCCTCATCGGAGGGGTGATCTGTTGGAAGAGTTCCAAACAGGACACCGTCGCAGACTCGACAATGGAGGCTGAATACATTGCTGCCAACGATTCCGCAAAAGAAGCCGTTTGGATTAAGAAGTTCATTACTGAACTTCAGGTGGTTCCATCCATTGTTAACCCAATACCTGTGTATTGCGACAATAATGGAGCTATGGCTTTAGCCAGGGAACCACGGTCCCATCAGAAATCCAGGCACATCTTGAGGCGGTATCACCTGATCAGGAAGATCATAGATCGCCGGGAGATTGAGGTGCGGAGAGTGGTCACAAAAGACAACACTGTAGATCCATTCACCATTGCCCTTCCTCAAGCATAGTTCGAGAGACTTTTTGAGATGTTGGGTATTCGATACGCCAACAACTGGCCCTAGAGCAGACGTTGGGTACTCGATACGCCGATATATATGGCCTTAGTGCAAGTAGGAGATTGCTGGATATGTATGCCCTAGAGGCCATTATTGTATATGTATACATTTGGATGCTTGATCATATATATGCACATGACAGTCTTGCTCGATATGATAGTATGCTATCTGGTTTGTCTTTATCTTAACATGTGTATATTTTACTTGCTATTACATATTTGGAATTTCATGTTGATAGAGCCCATAGGATCATTGCTAGACTACTTGCGATGTGATGGCGATCATACTTCTGTGAGCTGGGTAGTCGGCACAAAAATCCTTAAATGGTCCCTAGTCGTGGAGTATCGAGACTGGGCATCGATATTCTTGAGTAGACTAGTGTATACGTTTATAGACCCCGACGAGGAGCGATGGTTTTGCCCCGCAACCATTGGTCTTTCGCACCTAAGATCGTATACAAGTGCACACTGGGGTGAGTACACCGGACGGCCTCGCCGAAAACTTCTAGATGGTACTATACCTATCGTCAGGTGGAAGATCTCTGGTGACATGAGTACATATTAGTCTTTAGACCTGAAATCAGCATTTGTCTCGTGTGAGTTCCCACTGTGCTTTGATCACTACCCTACTACGGATCTACAGAGTCGTGCAAACAGGTTTTGGTTGGGTACAGTCCCGAGCCACAGAGAGGCAGTGAGCGATTGTTGGGGATTCGTCTCTCCCGGTATAGGAAGTCGATATCGCACAATGTTCGATTGGTCAGGACCATAAGACCTTGGCCAAGGCAGTTGAGATTTACTGATAGGCTGATCAGTAGTTTCCCGAATTGGTCCAGAGCCGCATCAGAACGAATTACCAGGTTATTAGGGTCTGACGTTTTACTACCCCCTAGACCCGGTATGCGATACTCTTAGATGAAGAGGCCAGACTGTACGAAAATTGTCACAGATAGGCTCAGTAGGGATCCAGATGAGTTTGCTCGTCTGCCTTCCTTTGCGACGATACCCGGGTAGCCGTTACGTACAGCTAGTGCCGCTGGCATACTTATGGTTATGGATTTATCCAGCAACTCAATGCCGGCGTACTGTCGAGTTTTTAGAGTCCAACACAGAGGGTTTTCCTGGTTCAGGCGAAATGATGTAGTAGCCGTATTGGATACGTGCAGGATCTCGATCGATAGATGTATTTTGTACTCGGATTTTCGATTGGACAGTTGTTAATACTAGCCGGCTCGGGTTTTAGCCGGATTATTAAATCAGGTATTGATTTAATAGTTTACATATATGTATTTCGATATGTATATTCTAGTATTACGTTTTTCGTGTTATTCTATCTCGTTGGGCATTCGTGTTTTTATCCGAATGCAGGTATGTATATACAACAAATTGTAATCCGTATTTTTTTACAGATTACCTTCTAGAAAGTGGACACCACATCATGGACTTTTCCATTTATTGATAAATGGGAATGAGGTGGAAATTAAGGAGAGGGGGCATGGTGTGTGGCATGGCTTCAATTGTTTACAAATGAATTCTTTATTCATTTGTGGTTACTATTGAAGCATGGCTACACTTGTTTATTGAAAGAAATTCACACACAAAACCATTGTGTTGATTTTCTCTCACTTGTATGCTTCATTATTCTTGAGCTCCCATTTTTCTTCACCTCCTTCCTCCTTTTGAGTTTTCTCCACCTTCATCATCTTCCTCTTCACTACCCTTCTCATGAGTTGAGAAACAAGTGAAGAGGCAAGAAAGAGATAGTAGAACACTTAGATCTTCATACTACATCCTAGACCTCTTGGTTTAGCAACCCAAGTTCTCTAGTATCTCCACTTGATGTATTGTGTGGACCTAAAACCATGGATCGCATCCCTCAGGTGGATCATCTACGACAAAGGAGGACCGGAGAACAAGCTCAATCTCGGAAAACCAATGGAGCGGGAAAAGAAGATAAAGCATGTTCAAGGTGGTCACTTGGAGCTAACGACGAGGAAAGAAGGCCGAAGGACTTGGATCGTTTGGTGAAACTTCTTTCATAGTAGTTAGTTCATCTCATTTAGTTTTGCTAGATAGGTTTATGGAAAGATCCGGGTTTTTCATTGGGTTAACTTAGCGTCGTTTTTAAACTAGTTAGAAAATTTTTGTTCCGCAAATCTCCACGTTCGATGGCTCCGACGTTGAGGTAACCCAACAGATGTCGCGGTGTGCACTGGTGGCCATCACCAGAAATCCTAAGCCGTGGTAGACGAGAATTACCGATCTAGGATCGGTAGTTTCTCAGTTGGTGATAGGTTTCATGCCAACACTAAATGTTAAGTTATTAGGGGTCTGACTTTATCCACCCCTCTAGACTCGATATGCGATGCTCATAGACGAACGGACCGGACTGTACGGATATTGTCACGGTCAGACTCAGTAGGGTTTCAGGATGAGTTTGCTTATCAGCCTCCCTGTTGCTTAATACCTGGATAGCCGTTACGTACAGCTAGTGCCACTGACTTGCTTTTTGTTAAACCCACTGCCAGCGTATTGACGAGTTTTAGAGTCCCACACAGAGGATTTCACTGTTTCGAGCGAAACGTTGCAGAGGCCGTATGGTTTTATGGCAGGGTTCGATCATATTCGTGGACTTATGCACGGATCATGATCGGACGGATAACACTAGTGGGCTTTGGTTTAAGCCGAATCCTAGTATTATATTGTTGGATTATTTTCGTCTCGTTGTATTCATTTTCAGTTGGAATACGGATGCGGGTATGTATATACGGATGAGAGGTATTCTTGTAATTCATTACAAGATTACTTTAGGTAGATGTCATTTCTTTTTCTTGTATTAAACATTTAGTTTACTGTTTATTATGTGGAAAATGTGAGGTTAAGTTTTTGCTTGGCATTAATTGTTGCATGTGCTCTTAGTGACTCATGGTTGTGATTCATTGTGACTCTTGCTTGGTTTTTGTTTGTGGTGACATATTTGTCAGATATTTTTGAGTGAGAGGCAGATCTTTAATTGAGTGGCTTTTCTTTGGTTGCTCATTTCGTTTCTCACTAAAAATATAGCTCACAAAATAACTAACAACAAAAACAACACCAACTCAAGAAAAAGAGCAGCAAACCCATTTTTTCTTCACTTGGCCAAAACTTGAGCTCACAGTCTTCACCTATAGCTTCTTCTTCAACCTCCACCCAATCCCTCTCATGAGTTGAGAATCCTTAGGTGTTTTGAGACAAAGTATTCACACACTCTCTCTACTTCATCTTGGCTATCTAGGTTAGCAAACTAGATACCCGAGTTGCTTCGGTTTTGAGGCGGGAGCCCGTATTACTAATCCTTGACGTGGATCATCTTCGATGGGGGAGACCGAAGATCGAAATTGATCGAGGAAGCCCCGAGGAGCTTGAGACAGAGGTTGAAGACTGAAGGACACGGATCGATCGGTATAACCTCTCTAAACTCCTTTTAAGTTAACTTGTCTAGGGTTATGGTTCGATCCGGGTATCGGGTTCCGTTAGCGCTGGTTTTTTAAAAGTTTTTGTTTCGCGTTTGGCCACGATTTGATGGCCGGGGCGCTGGCGTAACCCCACAGGTTTAAGCCGGATCCAAGTATTATATTTGTTGGATTATCTTCGTCTCTTTGTATTCGTATTCTTCGGAATACGGATGTGGGTATTTATATACGGTTGAGGGGTATTCTTGTAATTTATTACAAGATTACTTTTAGAAGATTAGACCTCATCATGGTTTAGACATTTTTGGATTACAAGGTTATTGAGGTGTATGATGAGGTGTTTATTGCAATTTTGTGGCATGGCTAATTACTAACCCATGGTTACTGTTCTAGAATGCTTAAGGTTTTTGTTTGTTGTGAGATTATGTTGACTTGAGATATTTTTTGTTGACTAAGATATTTTGGAGACATTTATGTGATGGCTCCATTATTTCTTATCACACTCACACAATAAACAAAAACACTAGCCATTATTCATTTTATTTTTCTCTCTCTTGAGTTGCTCTCAACACCTCATTCTCATGGCATCTGCTTCTTCCTCTAGCTCCGCCCAAACCCTCTCATGAGTTGAGAATCCATGGGTGTCTTGAGACAAATTAATCCTTCATCACTCTCTACTTCATCTACGGTATCTACAGTAGCGATCTAGGTGCCATAGTTGCCTCGGATATGAGGTTGGAGCTCGTTGCATAGACTCTCGGGTGGATCAACATTGATGGAGGGAGACCGGAGATCAAGCTTGTTCAAGGAAGCCGCTAAGAGCATGGGATGATGGTTGAAAACCGAAGGACAAAGATCTATTCGGTATAACCATTCTAACTACTTTGCATGTTTTGTTATCTAGGGCTGATGGATAGATTCGGGTAATTGGTTGTGGTAACCCCATGTTTTATAAATTTTTGTTCCGCATTTGGGCACAGATTGATGGCCGGGGCGCTTGCATAACCCAACATGGTATCAGAGCCACTCCATAAGCCTTAGTTAACTCATTGCGACATTAGAAATCCGCCATTTTTGTCGTGCAAAACTTCTAACAAAAACTTTTCCGAAAACTGAAAGTTTTGTTGGGTTACGGCAGCGCCCCAGCCATCAAACCGTGGCCAAATGCGGAATAAAAATTTACTAAACTGGCGCTAACATTACCCTATACCCGGATCTACCTTAAACCCTAAACAAGCAAGCTATATATAAGAAGTTAGATAGTTATACCGAGTTGATCCGTGTCCTTCGGTCATCAACCATCATCCCCAAGCTCTTAGTGGCTCCTTGATCGAGTTTGGTTGCCGGTCTTCCTCCATCTACGATGATCCACATGTGGGAAACGACGCAAGCTTCAGCCTCGTCGAGCGAGGCAACCGATGCTCCACGGTTGCTAGCAGTGGATCGTGGAGGTGTAGGAATGTGTCACTATATTTTTCTCTCATCACATTTGCTCAGTGAGCAACCATAGAAGATGAAGAAGGAGGTGAGAAAGCAATGGCATGAGCAACTCAAGAATGGCTATGTTTTTAGTGAGTAGTGAATGAGAGAGTGAGCTAGTGAAGAAAAATGACCTTGTCCACACCAAGAGTTGTGGCTGCCCCTCTCTCCCTCATCTCAATTATCCACACATAAAAAATCTCTTTTCCTTTTTCAAATAAACAAATAAGACCCATGCCTCTCTACATGTCCAAGACCCATGCTCATGTAATCTAACCCCTCCACCTCATTTATGAAACAATTGAATTTCCAAAAATGGAAAATCATACAAATGAGGTGTCCACTTACAGAAGCTATTCCGTATAAATACGGAATACTTCTCGATACACGTATCGAAATGCATAAACGCGTATTCGTACAAAAATACGAATACCCAAGAGAGAAAATGAATAGTGAACAATAATACTAAATTACATATATATAAATACATATATATAGATTATTAAATCAAAACCCGATTTAATAATCCGTATTAATCCTAAACCGCTAGTATTATCAACTGTCCGATTAAATTCTGCGCAATCTGTACACATATTTAATCGGACACCTGTATGCACCAACATACGTCATCTCCACCATATTGCCTGAACCTTGAAAACCCTCTATGTGGGACTCTAAAGACTCGTCAATACGCTGGCAGTGGGTTTAACCACAAGCACGTTAGCGGCACTAGCTGTACGTAACGGCTACACAGGTATTGAGCGAAAGGAAGGCCGACGAGCAAACTCATCATGCTTCCCTACTGAGCCTGATAGTGACAATATCCGTACAGTCATGTCTGTTCGTCTAAGAGTATCGCATATCGAGTCTAGGGGGTGGATAAAGTCAGACCCCTAACAACGCGACATTTAGTGTCGGCATGAAAACCATCACAACCTGAGAAACTATCGATCCTGGATCAGTAATTCTCATCCACCATAGCAATGGATTTTAGGTGATGGCTACCCATGCACAATACGACATCAACCCCCAATACCGGGAGAGACGAATCCCCGACGATCCGATCACTGCCTCCATGTGCCTTGGGACTATACCCAACTAAAACCTCTTTGCACGACTCCTTTGAGCCATGGTATGGTAGTAATCAAAGCATAAAGGGAACTCATACGAGATAAATGACGATCTCAGGTCGAAATACTAACAAATACACATGTCACCTTGGAACTGCTATCTGACAACATGTATAATACCAACTAGCACGTTCCCGGCGAGTCCATCCAGTGTACTCATAATCCAATGAGCACCTGTATACTATCTTAGGTGAACAAACTAACACCAATAGCTTGTGAGACCAGGACACCGCCCCTCGTCGGGGTCTCGATCAGTATATACTAGTCTACACTGGAGTATCGATGCCCAGTCTCGATACTCCAATGAATAGGGACATTTAAGGATTTACTTATAGACCCCTAGCTCCCACGTATTTGATCACCATCATAAAGCTGGTAGTCAGGCAAGAATCCCATGGGCTTTATCTACATGTACAAGATGACAAAGAAAAACCAGATAGCATACTATCATCTCGAGTAAGACTGTTCTTCCGGTATAGGTCCTCCCTCAATAATCATAAACACATGCCTGCGATTACGATAATTGCCTTGAGGGCACTATAGCCAACAATCTCCCACTTGCACTTAAGGCCAATTATTGCGATGTCGCATACTCACAGCTCGTGTGATACCGAACACCCAACTTCTTTACTAATCAGTTTCGCAAATCCCGTTTGCGAAACTATTGCATTCGAGAAAAGGCCTCAGTGGGTGGATCCTCTCCATTGTTTCTTTCTGTATCTCTCTATATCTCAACTTCGCGGAGAAAACTATCTCCCGAAATGAGCAATACCAATCTTAGAATTTGTCTAGATATCTGATGGGACCCAGTTCACAAACGAACTCCAAATCTAGAAAACATCATAGACTTTACCATTCACTGAATTTAATCAGTATCACGCGCCATGCCATTCCTCAGTATCCGCTTGGACCACCTCTCCAACATACTGTCCCTCAAAAGAGGAAACAAATATAACTCTGACAGTCACTCCGTCATCAAGGTGACTTTGGAAGCCTGAAATGATAATCGTCTCCTGAAGGAGGCTGCCGTTACCATATCCCAAGAACATTCACTTATGTTCATAAACTGCTTCCCTACAATTCTCCAGGATTGGATTAATATATGTTTATTACAGCTAGTGCAAAAAAATATCTGGTGTTGTACTTGACATCTCATGGTTGACTCAATTGCCTAAGCAAGTGATATGCCAATCATGCAAATCCCTCTCCCCTTTCGTCTGAAAGACATCCTTTAGAGAGGGTGACTGCATCACCTACAGGTTCACCACCATGCCAGGAGTCATCCATTCTAAAGTCCTTTTAGAATAATGTCAAAGTACACACATAGGGATACATCCCAAATCTAGATCTAAAACCATAGAACTAGTAACCAGAAACCCTGATATTATATCCATATCCTATGTCGATAAACAATTGTGTGACAACCACAGTATAACCGATCGTAGTATACGAATTTCACTTCCTATAAAGTGCATGTCATCCTAAATACCAGGACATCATACCTTACTACCTTCTTCTCAGATCCATCTCTTATTCTGATGAAATCAAAACCTATGACTGTCACATCAATAATAGATGATCTATTTCCGCTATACCTGCTTTAGTCTATAAATAGACATAAGCTACGTGCCCTCTATACTTCCGCTGCTCCTACTAACTACAACAACCCTCTGACAGAGTTATATACATGTGCACTTCTAAAGCTAGTTTAGAATGACGCTATACTCATCCTCCTGCCGGGTTTCATAGTCTAGAACAGGAGGCAAGTCTGGGTAAACAAGAACCTCCATGTCACCGTCTTTGAGAAGACCGAAGTACCTCTCGGGTGCCTGAGGTTACCTACCTAATCTGTGGAGTGGCTAATGGAATGTCAAAAGTAATTGAATCCTTAGGTTCTATTAAATCTTCAGTGATCGTTTGTGGTTGAAGAATCACTTCCAGTTCTACCATACTCCCACTTCTGTTTTATGAAAAAATCCATTTTACTAAAACTGTGGCGAGTCAAGAACAATATAAATATTGATATTCCTGATGGTAGAAAGTTAACCCTCGTCAAAGCCCGGAATAACCCACAAACAGCCATTACTGAAACGTGCCTTGAGTTTATCCGGATTCTGGTTTCAAACATCAGCCGGACAACTCCCTATACCTTAACATCGTTAAGATATAAATTGATTCTATATATATGTAATATAGAAACAAAAGCACTAATTTAATTGGAACCAGATTCAAAAACATGCAGCTGTCTCTAGTGCATATCAACCAAATGGAAAGAGGTCAATCAGCATTACTCATCTAGTAGTGCATCCATATATGAGTAACCTGAAAAAGAGAAGCAAGTTCTCAAAACCATTACTATCAACGGAATACCAAATACAAGTCTCTACATCTTCGACTTCATCGAAGAATCCTGATACTTCCAACAAGTGGTTCTCTACTTTATTCTTATACCTATAATTTCTCAAAATCTGAACCTTGTTTTTCAACGAAATACTTGTCTAGAACTAGAGATGTTATGAGTAAACAGAATATAGTACGAGTACCAACCCCATTGTCCTAATGGAAACTGGAAAACATACAATACTTTGTATAACACCACTGAGTTTAATAACTCAAACCCTGTGCGTCGTAGGTTGAAAACTGTACTATGGTTAAGAAGAATTACACCGCTGTTGAATGCACCTTACCTAATTATTAACTGATATAGTTAAATGTCAAAGACATAATTTCAAAAAGTTATATCTCACTTTATAAAATAAACATACAGATATATCAGTTTGAAATTGGTTCATAACTATGGATATTCAAAAGCAAATATTTGCTATCCGGAAAAATCCAGATGATTTCCTCAAATATCACCAATTACAACGAATTCCAATATTATGAGGATCTAATCACCCAATTCCCAATATCTTACTCCCACTCACCATCCGTAATAGTATACAGATGTGAGAAACTGACCTTGTAACATTTTAAAAATAAATAAATAAATAATTAGATAAATAAAATCCTTTAGGTGAATTTTTTGATAATCGGTAAAATAAACCGCATTTTCCGTAAAACATAACTATATTTATTTTTTTATCATAAAATTAAATACGCCTATTTTAATTATATAATAGCTAGTATTTGGTATTTATTTGGTCACTTGTAAATTTCTAGTTTACTAAAATATTTTTCCTTAATAATTAATTTAAATATTAATATAAGCTTTAAATATACATTAAATTAGTGTAAATTACAAATTAGAAATGGGTTAATTTTACATAGTGAGCCATGAGATATTCGAATTTATTTTCTAGCATGCTTCTCTCTTCTTAAATTGTTTCCAAAATTCTAGAGTTTCCTAGGGTGGAAAATGAAATAAAGTAAATTAATTAATGAAAATACATAAAATGGTGTAATAAATGATGATGTTCTATACCATTCTACATTCATTTCTCTCTCTCTCTCTCTCTCTCTCTCTCTCTCTCTCTCTTTTTCTCTCCCATTTTGGCCGACCCTAACTTCATAGGCAGCCCCCATTTTTTCTCCACTTCACTTTGCTTCAAAAATGTTCAAAAAATCCACAAAAATTCCAAAATAAAAACTCAAAATCCAAATCCAATCTCTACCCATTATTCTTTGGCCTATCTACCATGGATCTTGGAGGAAAGTTAGCACTTTGGAGGCTATGGTTTTCTTGTTTGATATCATGTTTATTGAGGTATAATCCTAACTCCAGTGTTAATTATAGGCTAATTACATTAATTTAATGGATTTCGATGTTTAATTATGGTTTTAGTTACTAAATTAAAAATTCAAGATTAGGATTTTTGATCAAGTGAGGATTTTTATCAATTATTCATGGTTTTAATGAAGAGATCCACATGTTAATGCAATGCAAAACCTAATCTAGTTACTAGTTGCTAATTATTAGTTTAAAATTATGCTAGTTATGCTATTTTGCTAACTAGGTTTTTAGAAATTGATTAAATAATTGAGATTAAAATCTAATTAGGGTTTCATGACATTATTAACATTATAAATTGTACTTTAATACTTTAGATCATGCAAAACCAAGCTTAGTTGTTGATTTGTGAATTTTTGCTTTAAAAGTGTAAAAATTGGATATTTTTGCATACTAGAATTTTGGATTTATTACAAATTGATGAGATTAAATTATAGAAATGGTTTAAATGACCTAGTTATGATATTTAGTGAATATTATGGTCATTAGTTTTGTTAAAACATCAAGTTTCGAATTAAAACTGTAATTAAGTGTTTTCTAGGTTTTTGTGAAATAAAACGATTTGATTAATTTTAAGGTTTTGATAATTTAAACCCCATTTTATATTATAATTAGTGAGTTTTGGAACTACGATTTGTACGTTTGTGTTTTATCTCGATCAATCGGCGTTTGTACACCGACATCGAGGGTTATTTGGTTCTTTTGCATGAGCGGGCCATAGGTTTTAACATATGCGCGTTTCGTGCGCCGTTTTGGTTTTGTCCGCGATTTCAGTTTACGATATTATATTTTTTTGCATATAGGGATCCCTCACATGGACTTCGGACGATGAAGAAGAGGATGGCGGTTGATTGTTAAGGTTTTTGCTTGTTCAAGTTTAGTTAATTGCCGCAATCAAGACGGTTTCGCTTGTGGCTAGCCGGTTGAGTACGGGTCGTCCGCAGGGAGATGGAAATCTTTTTCTATGTGCTTTAACAAGTTAAGTCCAAATGTCCAGATTTGTTTGTAATTAAATATGTGCTAAAATGATATGTAAAGAGAACTTGTTAGGGTTAGGATTAGGTTAGTTTGAGTTAGGAATCGCTCACTTCTTTCGTAGCCACTCTTAATATCGGTGTTACGGTAATCGGCAACAATGGGGATTAGCACGACTAGGAAGGAACTTGCGAGTATAAGCTAGGCTTTCCAACGCATAAGTTCTTCCTTTCGGTGCTTGTCCGTCCGTTCTTGGCTCTTAGCCTTAACCTCCGGTTAATTTAACCACAACCGGTCTCACTACGGAATCACCGCTATCATGTAGGATAGGATGCAATAGGGAGCGGATTGTGGTTCAATTAACGGGAGTCCGATTTAAGATGTTGGGCAAGGAAAGAGTGAGAGAGATTTCCTTCTCTCAAATTTCCCTTATCCTGCCCTAACCAGTATGAAAACTACTCACCCGTTATAAGGAAAAGAAAATAAAACAAAGGAGAAAGATAGAAAGAAAGAGGCTAGAAGATTACAACTAGCTATTTGCGACCTCACCTCAGCAAGGATAAAGCGTAAGCATCATGGTTGTTTAAGGATAAAGGAAAAGAGAACAAGAAAGAAACAAACACAAATAACAACAACTAAATTAGCAAATGAAAATTACAAGCAAATATAATTAACAATTACAAGAACAAGACAAGCATGATAATAAAAGAACTCTTTTATTCATTCTTCACTCACAAAAGCTCACTACAAGTTTTTAATGGAGAAGAGATGAGAGGAGGAAGAAGAACAACACATGTATTCTAAAATCTAAATACAAGAATATGCACCCTTAGCTTTGGCAAGTTCTGGACTATTTATAGACAGGGAACTGGAAATCTAGGGCAACAATCAGACAAAAATGAAATGACCAATCTGCCCCTGAAAAATAATCAACTAAGGAGGCCGTACGGCCGCGGTTCCGCGGCCTAAGCATGCTTATGCCGCGGAACCGTGGCGCTTTAGAGGGGTTGGAACCTCGGATTTTGTGTTGTCCCCTGGCTTGGTGTTGTCTACAGTTTGGTATATGTTTTTTCTCAGAAACTCTTCACAATTTTTCCAGAATTCCAGCAGACCAAAAGGTGATTTGATGTGGATCTTTTTGTCATGATTTCCTCGAGCTCCGCGTAGATATGTTGGATCTTGTGTTGCCATTGAGTTTTGTGCATGAAAATGACATTGATTTGCCATTTTGTCTTTTTAAACTGGTGTGCGGCAATATACGGATAGAGAGCGGAGACCCGTGTTTTATCTGTGGTTGGCAGTAATCCGGATTTTGTCGTGCATTTCCATGAATTTCACCGTTTAGAGCCGAGAACCTGTATCCTGCAATTGAATAGCAAACATGGCTCAAGAGTACCTACCGATAAGCAATGTGATAAAAATTGGGCGGTATAAAAATGCAAAAATCTGATATGAACAAATACCCCCAAACTTATCATTTGCTCGTCCCGAGCAAAGCCAATTTATTCGCAAAAAATTTCCTAACCTCACTTTCGCAGGGAACGCGATTGCACTGAGCACGTGCAATAAGCCGTTAAACCTCTAGGTGTCCCTAGTAGGAGGTGTGTTGTTATCTGAGGGTTTTCAGCGGATACTACCCACAGAATCCGGTCAAGCTAGTTTTGCAAAATAACTTATGACTCAAACCCTGAAGTTTTGTTTCAGAAAATAACAATTCTATTATCCTAATTCTAGACTATCGAACCTTTATTTTTCACATCTCGCTTCTTATTTAACTTAAGATTTTATATGTCTTTACGTGCAGTGCAAATAGTGTCGTTAAGTTCCAGAAGGGTCGAATAAAGTCATCATGTCACACAATAAAGCCCGGATAATTTTTTTTAAAAGGATCACATAAGTTTTATAAAGAATTAAGCATTTTTTAAGTTTCGTTTTCCAGTAAGGTTTCAACTTCAGAATTTCTATCTTCCTTAACAGGAAACTAGGTCTTATTTTTCACTGTACCTTTTTCTTGTTTTCATTTCATACACACCTCTGTGAACGTGCAATAATCTTTATCATAGATTAAAACCTTCATATCTCCGCTAAATTTTTTTTTTTTATAAAATCCTGTCTTTTATCAAGATTATTCTCACACAAAGAACCGTTAGGAATTTTAAATCGGAGAGAACACTTGCTTGACTTTGTTTTAATCTGGGCTTTCTAGGCTTCTTAACGAGCTTTGGGCCAATGCTCCCAAACCAGCTGGCTTTAGGGCATTAGGTGTAGAAACACCCCAGCGGACTTAATTACTCAATTTACCTAGGTCCAAAAACAAAAGACAATTTGGCGTGAAAATCATGATGATTCAATACGAACGGAGATATAATCGGCAGTTCAATTATTTTTTTTTTGGATAAAAGACTTGTTTTAGAGGGTTAGGTGTGTAATCATTCCAATCAAGTTCCAGATGGGTTATTTTTCAGAATTAGTTCCAATTAAGGCATCAATAACATTCCTTCATATTCGCTTCACTTCATAAACTATTCTTGATATTACTTATTTCAGAACAAACCTATTTGATCCTCAGAAAATCATTTGTCCATTTAAAAGTTTTTAGACATAAAAGACTTGTCATCTAATTTCCAAAACTCACGACACGTGTAGTGTGATGTAAAGACGTATATCAGCTATAGTTAATTTCAAAGGAGAGTTATCTTTCAGGTTTTCAAAATCTAAAAATAAGATTTAGTTATTCTTATCTTATCAAACAAAACCGTCGAAATGTTGAATCAAAGTTCTCCCACTAGCTAACTTGACAAAAAGTTTTTATGTTTTTAGAAAATTTTCTGATTTTTATGGATTTTATGGATTAATATGCAGATGCAAAATATACATATGAATGCGAAGGTTAGAAATGCGCACCGAGCGTACCCCCAAACTTAAACTGGACAGTGTCCTCACTGTCGTTGCATGAAGAGATCATTGAAGGGTTAAAATTGTCGGTTAGATATACAAAAAAAATTTAATTTTTTTTTGGTTTTTAAAGAAAAGAAAAATAGAAAAAATGGAAAAGAATATCCACAAATATATACAAAATGGTATATAAATACCCCCAAATTTATTTGGAACAGTGTCCACTGTTCTTGGCTGGATAACCGAACTTTGGTGGTAGGCTGAGGAAGATTATGCAGGGTAAACCGGCTCCTGTAAGACCAGGAGCTCCTCTGTTGGTTCGGCGCTAAGGTACGGTTTTAGTAGGTGTCCATTTACTTTGAAAAATGAACCGTCCTTTGGATTCTCCAAATCCACAGCGCCATGCGGATACACATTCCGCACAAAATACGGCCCTTTCCAGCGAGATCTGAGCTTTCCTGGATGGAAGTGTAGCCGGGTGTCGTAAAGAAGTACCTGTTGACCAGGTACGAAAGTTTTGCGCAAAAGGTTTTTATCGTGAAACACCTTCGTTCGATTCTTAACGACAACCGCGTTATCGTAAGCCTCATCCCTAAGCTCGCTCAATTCGTTCAACTGCAGCTTCCGATGGCTGCCCGTATCTTCGAGAGAAAGATTCAGCTCCTTTATCGTCCAAAATGCGCGATGCTCTATTTCGACAGGGAGGTGGCAAGCTTTCCCGTACACAAGCCGATAGGGAGACATGCCAAGATCGGTCTTATAAGCGGTTCGAAATGCCCAAAGGGCATCAGTGAGTTTCAACGACCAATCCTTACGGTTCTTGGAAACCGTCTTCTCCAGTATCTGCTTGATTTGCCGATTTAAAACTTCGGCTTGCCCACAGGTTTGGGGATGGTAGGGCATAGATAGCTTATGATTAATGGAATATTTCCGCATCAAGGCCTCGAAAGTCTTATTGCAGAAATGAGTTCCATTGTCGCTAATGATCGCTCGGGGGTGCCCAAACCGAGAGAAAATGTTTTCTTTAAGAAACCTAACGACTCCGGCTGGGCATAGCCTCGACCCACTTAGAGACGTAATCAACAGCGAGAAGGATGTACAAGTTCCCAAAAGAGCTGGGAAACGGCCCCATGAAATCGATCCCCCAAACGTCGAAAATCTCCACAACCAAGATTGGTTGGAGCGGCATCTCGTTCCTCCGGGATATCCGGCCCAAGTGTTGGCACCGGGAGCAAGTCTTGCAATAGTCATGAGCGTCTTCGAAGAGTTGTGGCCAGTAGAAAACACATTGCAAGATCTTCTCAGCTGTCTTTCTGGGGCCAAAATGCCCGCCAGATGCTTGATCGTGGCAAAATGATAGCACACTCTTGAATTCCTCGTCAGGGACACACCGACGAATAATCTTGTCGGGACAGTACTTGAACAGATAGGGTTCGTCCCAGTAAAAGTGTTTTACTTGGGATAAGAATCGAAGTCTGTCCTGACTTGACCATTCAGTCGGTAGTAACCCTGTGGCCAAATAGTTCACAATATCTGCGAATCAGGGTTCGCAAGATACCGTCAAGAGCTGTTCATCCGGGAAAACGTCGTTGATCGGAATATGAAGCGAAGGCGAAGAAGGAATTCGTGAGAGATGGTCGGCGACTACGTTTTCACATCCTCTTTTTTCCTTGATGACAAGGTCAAACTCTTGAAGCAAGAGGATTCAACGTATCAGCCGAGATTTTGCATCTTTCTTCGCAAAAAGATGGCACAGAACAGAATGGTCTGTGTAGACAATGACTGGAGAGCCGATGAGGTAGGGCCTGAACATTTCTAAAGCGAATACAACAGCTAAGAATTCCTTCTCAGTTGTTGTATAATTAAGTTTGGCGTCGTTCAGGGTTCAGCTAGCATAATAGATCACGTGCGGCATCTTGTCGATGTGTTGACCAAGGACAGCACCAATGGCAAAGTCTGATGCATCGCACATAATCTCAAATGGGTGCGTCCAGTCAGGAGAAGAGAGAACGGGAGCAGAAGTGAGTGAGCTTTTTAATGACTCGAACGCAGTCACACAGCTCGAGTTGAAGTCGAATGGCGTGTCCTTGGCCAGCAAAAGAGTCAAGGGCCTAGCAATCTTGCTAAAGTCCTTGATGAACCGTCTATAGAAACCGGCATGGCCAAGGAAGGCTCGGATGTCTCGGACGCATCTGGGAGGTGGAAGATTGGAAATGTCCTCAATCTTCGCTTTGTCAACCTCTATGCCATTTTGCGAAATGATATGTCCTAAGACAATACCTTCGCGTACCATGAAGTGGCACTTCTCCCAATTCAAAGTGAGGTTCTTGTCTTTACATCGGGTAAGGACAACGTCGAGATGCAGCAAACACTCGTTGAAGGAATCGCCGAAGATGGAGAAATCGTCCATGAAGATCTTCAGGAATTTCTCCACCATGTCTGAGAAGATTCCTATCATACACCGCTGGAAGGTAGCGGGCGCATTGCATAACCCAAAGGGCATGCGACGATATGCAAACGTGCCAAAAAGACAAGTGAATGTGGTCTTGTCCTGGTCTTTTTCGGCGATGGGAATTTGATTATAGCCGGAGTAGCCGTCAAGAAAGTAGTAGTACTCGTGTCCGACCAATTGTTCAAGCATTTGGTCAATGAAAGATAGCGGAAAGTGGTCCATCCACGTTGCGGCGTTGAGTTTTCTGTAATCGATGCATACTCACCACCCAGTTTTGGTGCGAGTAGGGATTAACTCGTTCGCCTCGTTAGTGATAACCGTTATGCCTGATCTGTTGGGGACAACGTGAATGGGGCTAACCCACTGGCTATCTGAGATAGGGTAAATGATACCACTATCTAGACATGTAACGATCTCCTTTTTCATAGCCTCCTTCATGACTGGGTTGAGACGTCTTTGTGGATCCCTGGCTGGTTTGGCATCATCCATCAGATGAATGTGATGTTCAACGATCAGGGGACTAATCCCCTTGATGTCCGCCATAGACCAGCCAAAAGCTTGCCTATTGCTGTGTAAGACCTCAAGAAGGGCTTTCTCTTGCTCTGGAGCTAGAGAAGCCGGGATGATAACAGGGAGGGTCTCATTCTCACCCAAGTAAGCGTACTTAAGGTGAGATGGCAAAGGCTTGAGTTTGAGCGTTGGAGATGAAATGATTGAAGGCAAGATTGGTGAAAAGCTCTCGAACTCAAAGGATTCCAGCAACGGTTCAAAACAAGTGTAAGCGACCGAGTTGGATGGTTCAGGTAACTCATCCGGAAATTCGAAGGATTCAAACACGGGTGGTGAGTGGCTAAGATCGTTCGAGAAAGTGAAACACTCGTACTCATTGTCGGGCGCAGAAACAGCAGCAGGTTCGAAGAGGAACACACTAGTGGCGTTAAGGTTATCGTGATCAAACAGAAACTCCTCGAATTCACACTCTTCTGGGGTGATCTCCTGGATTGAGCAAACGTCTAATATATGAGCATTAGGTTCGGAGGGCTGATTCCCCAACCTAAAAATGTTGAGTTCAATTGTCATGTTTCCAAAAGATAGGTTCATCGAACCATTTCGACAATTGATCACAGCATTTGAGGTTGCAAGGAATGGGCGACCGAGTATCACCGGAATTTGATTTCGGGGGTTAGCTACAGGCTGTGTGTCTAAAACAATGAAGTCAACGGGGAATATGAAGTCCCCAACCTTGATTAACACATCCTCTAGCTCACCCCTAGGATGGGTGATCGATCGGTCGGCCATTTGGAGAGTGCAGTGTGTGGGTTTCAGCTCTCCTACACCTAGTTGCTCATATACTGAGTACGGAAGCAGGTTAACACTGGCACCAAGATCTAATAGTGCGCGGTTGATGTTCTTATCCCCAATGGTAATAGAAATCGTAGGACAGCCAGGGTCCTTCCGTTTTTGAGGTAAAGATTGGGTAAGAGCATCACTCACAGCACTAGCCAAGAAAACTTTCTTGGGCACCTGAGACTTCCTCTTTTTTGTACACAAGTCCTTTAAGATTTTCGCGTAGGACGGGACTTGTTGGACAGCATCTAAAAGGGGAATGTTGATGTTAACCAGTTTCAACAACTCCAAAATCTTCTCCATTTGTGGATTTTGTTTATTGGATTTCAACCGGTTTGGAAATGGAACAGTTTTAAAAGTGGCTGAGTCCAATGTTTGTGGAGGAGATTGTGGAGTTGGAACGGATCCCAGAGCTGGTGTTTTCGTTGAGTGAGAAGTGGGTCCGTTCAGAGCAGAAGAAGAAGAAGCGGAAGAAGAGCCTTTTGACGAATGGAGAATAGGCTCAGAAGACGAAGGAGAAGAAGAAGAAGAAGAAGAAGAAGCGGCCGGAGTGTCATCATCGATCCGTGTGCCAATGTTGTTTTGCAGCATCCTTCCCGATCTCAATGTAGTCACGGCACTCACATTATGGTTCTGTTGTTCAAGAGCAACATGTACATTATGTGGGTGACCGGGATTTGGGAGTGGTTGAGATGGAAGCTTCCCCTTTTCTCGCTTGCTTAACGCCGCATTCAGCTGTGCAATCTGGGCCTCGATGGTCTTGATGCTTTGCCCGTGTGCAGCAGTGTGTTGCACCAAAGACTGAATAGACAACTGGATGTTGGCGGTGGATTGTGTCGATTGTTTAACGAACGCCTCCAGACTTCGTTCTAGCGAGGAAACCTTATCGTTGTTTGACGGAACAAAGTTGTTTTGTGGAAAAGAATTGTTGGGTGCAAAGTTGTTCGTCTGATTTTTAAAAGGTTGGGGTTGGAAGGGCTGCTGAAACTGATGTTGAGTTTGTTGTTGCGCTTGTTGTTGCGGAGGAGGGGGCCTCTGGAAATTGTTGCCTTGGAATTGATGCTGATTCTGATTCCAGGCGAAATTGGGGTGGTTCCTCCAACCGGGATTGTAGGTGGAAGAGTATGGATCATTTCTTGGTCTTTGCTGAAATGCAGCATTAACCTGATCCTGTCCTTGAGATGGTGGATTGTAAGGACACTCTTCGGTCAAGTGAGAAGGATCGGAACAACAAGCACAAATGGTACGAAGGTAAAGAACAGGGGCAGGAGCAGGAGATGAAAATTTGCTCTCTATCGCTTCAAGTTTTCTCGTTATTGCAGCCATTTCAGCTTTCATCGCAATAGAGACATCAAGTTGGTGAATTCCTACCCTAGACTGACCAGTAGAAGTAGAGGAAGAAGAAGAAGTTGGTCTGGTGCTCTCCTATTGAAGCGTTTGTTCCGCAAGGTCGTCGAAGAATTGCCACGCTTCCTCGTCAGATTTTGATAGGAAGTGGCCCTGACAAATGGTTTCCAACAACTGCTTGGTTGCTGGGTTCAGGCCCTCGTATAAAGTTTGGCACAATTGCCATTTCTCAATACCGTGGTGAGGGCACTGAACAAGAAGGTCTTTATACCGGTCAAAGCACTTCCAGAAGAGTTCAGTAGGAAGCTGAGAGAATTGGTTGATTTCGTTACGGATCCTTGCGGTTTTATGATTCGGATAGAATTTCTTGAGAAACGCTTTCACAAACTCGTCCCAACTGGTTATGGAGTGGGAAGCGGTGCTATACAGCCATTTTTTAGCAAGATCGCACAAAGTGAACGGAATGACCCGTAGCCGTATAGCATCGTCCGACAGCTGGGTGGTTTTCATCATGGCACAAACGTTTTGAAATTTGTTGATGAAGATATATGCATCTTCAGATTCAAGACCATGAAATTTCGGAAGCATGTTAATGAAGTGGGGCTTAATTTCAAAATTATCCCCATTGGCCGGTGGAAGGTAAAGACAGGTGGGAAGTGCAGAACGGGTGGGATAGAAACGATCCTGGAGCGCGATTCGCTGTGGCGCTACGATAGGCTGTGGTTGTGGGTTATTCGAATCCATAGGAGGTCAAATCAATCCCGGGAGAGTCAAAGGGATGTTTGGATTAAATCCTGACATCGCGGAAGAAGAGGTTGGTGAAGGTGAAGGTGAGGATGTATGAACAGAATTCCGGTCAACGTCGGAGTTGGCCGGGAAAGGTAAGGGTGAAAGAGGCGTGGACGGAGATTCGACGTCTGAGTCGATCGCGTAGTCGGTAGCGACTAACGTAACACGGACTAGGCAGGCGCTAGTGTCCCGAGTCCAAGCGGACATATACTAAACGAGTTTAGTATAGTCAAAGCGGAGAAGGTGAGGGTAAGAAAATGTCAATGGAGAAATACGATGGGTGGTGGGTGAAAAATGGGATTTTGGTGACAAAGGGCAAGTTTTTATAAAAGTTTTTGATTTTTTTCCTTTTTTTTAGAAAGAGCTTTACAGAAATATGTACGGACTTACGGCTTTAAGCAATCACAAACAAGATATGCACAATCACAACTAGATCTAGGGTCACCTAGGTCAGCTAGACAGCTCCTAACTGTTCCAAAAGGCTAGAAATAGGACCTCAAACCGTCTCTTCTCCGCCAATTGCGGCCAGGTAAGTGCCTGGTAAGTGGGAGGATCCCCACTACTTAAGTAGTGGTCCTAATTAAGTAACCACTTGCCTAGACACCGCAAAGTCAGGATAGGATAAACGGCCGATGCCTGTAACTAGTCCTCTGTCCTATTGAGCGCGAAGTCCTTAGGGCCGAGTCAAGTATTTTTTAATTAACAATGGTCAATGCATATGCTTTTTATGATTTTTGGGGTCCTGGGAAGGGTGATGAAATCCCCACCCAATCTGGATTGGTTTCAAGCCCCTTAAAGTCCGTATTAATAAATGCAAAGCAGTAACAAATCAACTGCAATCAATTTTTATTTTTTAGCGCGGCGCAAAGAATCCTGCACAAAAACAATTTACTGGAAGGGGGAAGAGAATTTGCGCAAAGAATGCTGCAGAAAACACAATTCAGTGTAGTCCATAGGAGTGGGGGAGAGGAGAGAGAGTCTCACAGGGAATTTGGCACCCTGAAAGCACCAAACGGCCGCGGTTCCGCGGCCTAAGCCTGCTTATGCCGCGGTTCCGTGGCAGTTTGTTGGCCTTGGTGCTTGATTTTTCTTGTGGGTGCTTCCTTGGTTGTCCTCTGCTTGTCTGGATTTCCTGAATCTTGATTTACTCACTGTATCTGCTCCAGATTTTTACAGTAGACCGTTTGGCTTCGTCTTGATCCGTCGCGGTGTAGCCGCGGGATATGGGTCTAACTTCCCACGTTTATGGCACTGAACCCGAACTTCGTATTATCCTGCACACTTGCACAAAAGCTAATAAAAAATAACAAGATGATTTTTTTACAATGTATATTTTTTTTTTTCGGTTAGCTTTATATACACAAATTAACCCGAAATTACATAAAGAAATAAACTACCGTCTCCCCGGCAACGGCGCCATTTGATTGTTAAGGTTTTTGCGTGTTCAAGTTTAGTTAATTACCGCAATCAAGACGGTTTAGCTTGTGGCTAGCCGGTTGAGTACGGGTCGTCCGCAAGGAGATGGGAATCTTTTTCTATATGCTTTAACGAGTTAAGTCCAAATGTCCAGATTTGTTTGTGATTAACTATGTGCTAAAATGATATGTAAAGAGAGCTTGTTAGGGTTAGGATTAGGTTAGTTTGAGTTAGGAGTCGCTCACTTCTTCCGTTGCCACTCTTAATATTGGTGTTACGGTAATCGGCAACAACGGGGATTAGCACGACTAGGAAGGAACTTGCGAGTATAAGCTAGGCTTTCCAACGCATAAGTTCTTCCTTTTGGTGTTTGTCCGTCCGTTCTTGGCTCTTAGCCTTAACCTCCGGTTAATTTAACCACAACCGGTCTCACTACGGAATCACCGCTGTCAAGTTGGATAGGGTGCCGTAGGGAGCGGCTTGTGGTTCAATTAACGGGAGTACAATTTGTAGGGTTCCTAGGCACGCTAATAAGGTCTCACAAGGCAACAACCATGCCAATTTCAAAAATTACAAGTGCCGAGAAACCCTAATACGGATCGTTAACTAGAATTTTAGGCGACAAATGAAACAAGTTAACAACATAACTACAAGAACGGAAATACAACCTTTGTAGATCCGTTTCTCCACCTCCATAGCTCCATGATGAAGTCCTCTCCGCTGTCCAAATCGAACCATGACTCTAGCATCGCCTTCATCGGAGAAAAAGCGGGCTAGGTCATCGACGACGATGCCGAAGATGATCTACGTCGAGGCATCACTAGATCAAGCTCCACCTTCACCAAGCCATGTAAACTTGTGAAGGAAACACCCTATATTACTTGGCAAGAGATAGAGGATGAAGAAATAGGAAGTGGGTTCACTTTAGAATTGGATTTCTCACTCATTTTCCCAAGTTGCCATTGATGGAGGCAAGCTTCTTCTTGAAGAAGAAGAAGAAGAAGATGAATAATATGATAAGTTTTTATCAAAAAGAAAATAAAAACAATACTTATCATATCATGAACCATGGTCAAGTGTAGAGAGCTAACTAGAGTTTATGTGAATGGTTAGGGTTAAAGAAGAAGACAAAATTGTCACTTGGTCAAAAGCTTCATGAAGCTTCAACAAGCTTCATGAAAGAAAAGAATGAAAGAAAACCATTTTGTTTTTTCTCTTTATGTATTTAATTTCCAAAACTAATAAATAAATAAATGAATGAATAAGTAATCATAACCCTAACCATTCATATAACCATGGTTCAATCTTTACACTTAACCAATTTTGCATGTATCATCAAACATGATACAAACAAGTGCACACAAAAATATATCACATTACAATGTGCACACCAAGTGAGAAAATCCATTTAAAGTGAACCAATACTAGTTAATGCAAAGTAATATATCAAATATATAATTATACATTAAATCATTAAATCAACACTTGATTCAATGATCCGGTCATGTCGCACATAACCGACTAGTATCATTAGTAACATCTTATCGAATCAACACTTGATTCGATAACCCGGCTATATCGCATATAACCGATCAATGTCACAAATCGCGAGAATCGAATACAGTATCACATACTGGTATTATTCTCGGTCCCGCACATATCTCATATGCGCTCCTATTTCGTTTCGCTTGAGCCAGGAAACCTCTGTGTAGGACTCTAAAGACTCGTCAATACGCCGGTAGCAGGTGATGATCATATCAAACACCCACAAGCCGCAAGCGGTCTGCTAAACGTAACGGCCACCCGGGTATTGAGCGATCAGAAGATCGACGAGCAAGCCCGCTCATACTCCTGTGAATCCGACCAGTAACACTTACCGTACAGTCCGGTCTGATCGTCTGATATGTCGCATATCTCGCCTAGGGGTGGTAAACGTCAGACCCCAATAGCTCGATAAGTCGTGTCGATATGAGGTCTATAACAGTTTGAGAAACTACAGGTAACGCTTACCAGTAAATCTCAGCAACCCTGGCTAGGGATTTCCGGTTATAGCCAATCGAACACAGCGCAACATCAACCCCCTATAACGGGAGAGACGAATCCCCTCCTATCGCTCATTGCCTTCATGTGACTCGGGACTGTACCCAAAAACCACCGTTTTGTACGCCCTCTTGGACGTGGTAAGGTGGAAATCAAAGCACAGTGGGAACCACACAAGACTCTATGACGATCTCGGGTCAACAGACTACTCTGTACCAGTGTCACCAGAGAACTGCCATCTGACGTAAGGTATAATACCATCTGGAAGTTCTGGGCGAGTCCGTCCAGTGTACCCAGTCTCCACTGAGCACCCGTATATCATCTTTGATGTCAAACACCAATGGATATAGGATCATCCATCGCCCATCTGTATGGGTCGAGAAGGTCTACGCTAGTCTACTTTGGTATATCGATGCCCTGTCTCGATACACCCACGACTAGGGACCTTGATGGATGTACTTATGGACTACCATGTCCCCACTAGTATGATCCGCATCATAGTCCAGGTGGTCAAGTACACATCCTAAGGGCTTTACCAACATGTAACAGAGAGACAATCAGTGTACACGTTAAGGTAAAGATCAACCAGATAGCATACTATCATGTCGAGCAAGAAAGTCCTCCCTATATATGTCCCAGCATCCACTACAATACACATCCTATATATAGCAATGGCCTCTAGGGTATACATATAACTAACAATCTCCCACTTGCACTAGGGCCATCTGACAGCAGTGGTTGTAGTATCTCATACACAACCATCGCATAAAAGTCTCTCTCTGGGAAAAGGCCTTTCGTGAGTGGATCCGCCGTGTTGTCCTCTGAGTCTGCTCTCCTTACCTTGATCCCCTAGGAGATCAACCATCTCCATGATCAGGTGATACTGTCTTAGAATATGTCTGGATCACTGATGGGACGGACGTTCCTTGGCATAAGCCACGTCTCCATTGTCACACAATGGGAGGAACTAAGTTCATCTTATGAACAAATATACATCCAGATTGCCTCTTTGGTAGCATCTTAAGAGGCGATGTATCCATCCTTTATCGTCTAGTATGCCACGGTATCTAGCTTGGAACTCTTCCAACATACCGTCCCCTTACTGAGCGTAAAGACAATGCCTGTGACCGACTTTCAGTCGTTCTTATCACTCTGGAACCCTTCCAGTGATTCTCCCCAGGATCGATTGATACCATCTCACTACAACTAGTGAGAATCCTAACATCCAATTAGATCTATCTCATAGATCCAAAACCCATGATTTAGGAGGTATCATCTTGATCCTATGTGGAGAATCATTGTGATATGCGGAGATTGACCGAGCGTAGCATAGGAAACTCCTTCCCTATCAAGAGCATGTCATCCACGTACTCTACAAGGATCGTTACTATACTCCCTACTACCTTTTTGTTTATACAAGGTTCATCTACCATTTTGATGATGTCAAACTCTTTGATTAACACATCAAAACAGATGTTCCAACTCCGCGATACCTTCTTTATCATATAAAGCATTTTGTACACGTTTCCACTGCTCCCACTGTCTACGAAGCCCTCTGGCTGTGTACTTATAGACGTTCTCTTTTCTGAAACATCATTTAAGAAAAGCAGTCATGACACCCAACCGCCAGATATCATAGTCATGGTATGAAGCCGTGGCAAGTAGGATCCGGATGGACTTAAGCATAGCCACTGGAAAAGGTTTCATCATTATCCACGCCTGGTTGATGACGAAAGCCTTTAACAAGTCTTGCTTTGAAAGTCTCAACTTTTCCACCTACACTATGTAATCTTCTCAAGATATACTTGCTCCTGATGGGGATTTAACCCTTCAGATATAGCAACCAAAGTCCATACTTTGTTGGTGTACATGGATTCCATCTCAGATCGCTAAGCATCCAGCCATTCTTACAGAGTCCCTACTCTCGATGGCCTGCTCGAAACTAGTTGGGTCATCATCTCATGATGCATTCCTCGCTCCCACTGTTATCGAGAAACTGAAGTATCTCTCAGGTGGGTGAGGAACCCTACTAGATCGGCGGAGAGGCTGAGGTTCGTTGGTAACTATTGAATCCTTTGGTTCTTTCAAATCATCAGCTGCAGTTTGTATAGCTGGAACATTTCCAGTTCTACATAACAGACCATGCCTCGAGGTTGTCCGGATTATGCTTTTAGATACGGCTCGGACAACCCCAAATCTTAACTAGCTTAAGACATGGGCTCTTCCCTTTCCATATCACATATGAAATGGTAGGCAACTGATTTGATTGGAACCCTATTCAATAGGTATGCAGCTACTCAAGCGCATAACTCCCAAAAGGAAATAGGTAACTCAGTAGTACTCATCATAGAGCACACCTTATCATATAGGGTGTGATTGCTCCGCTCCAATATACCATCGTGCTATGGTGTATACGGAGGAGTAATGCTGAGAGAGAATCTCATTCTCCTTTAGAATAATCCAGGATTTCCGTGCTCAAGTATTCTCCTCCTCGATCTCATCAAAGGACATAATACTTATACCCTTGTTGGTTCCGTACTTCTAACTTATATTCTGTGAATATCTCAAAAGGTTCGGACATGTGTTTCAACAGGAACATAGGTCTGAATCTCGAAAGATCATCAGAGAATGTAATGAAGTATAAAGAACCGGTCTTGGCATGTGTAGACAGGGGACCTTACATACATCAACATGTATCATCCCAAGAGTTTACTAACTCTTTCTCTGTTTCCAGTAAACGGAGCTATGGTCATCTTATCTCTGTGACATGACTGGCAAGTTTCACAAGATGTAGATTTAAACTGATTTAAATATGCATCTTCATGTAACTTCAGCCAATCGGGTCGCATTGATATGACCTAGTCTACAATGTCTCAAGAAGGATCCGTTTATTTCTGAACTCTTCCTCTTTTGTGTGTTCAGTATACTAAAGAACTGTAGTTTGATTTAGAACATCAATGCTTTTAGATAACGTGCCTGAACCGATCAACTTTTGATATAGGAAATGTTCAAAGAATTATCCAACTATACAAAATTTTATCATTTCTTTACTGATAAAGAGACTGATATGATTTTGTATATCAGGTTCGGTATCTAATAACATTCGTTCAGAATCAATGTATTTGTAATACAGGGTGACAGTGACCAACAGACTTGGCTGCAACACTTTCCTCGTTTTCTGTCTCATGAAACTTATCACCCGTTCTCAGTTTTTCTACCTTTCTGTAGCCCTATGTAACAGATTACATATCTAGGATCCTGATCCGGTATCATATACCCAGGATGCGGAGGATACTGAGAAACAGTTCTCTGTACTGAACACACCCGAAGATGATGCATCAGCATGCACTCTCTTCGTTTGGGCGGCACGGGAATTCTGGTAATCCCCAATTTCCTGCTCTGTCTTATAACAATTATAAGTTGGAGCGGGACCAACGTTCCCCAGCTCAGTATAACAAGCGGGTTCGGTCAATATTCCGTATTATTATCTTGATTAAGGCGTGATATGGTCGCTACCTGGAGAGAGAGAGAAGAAAACACTTAGCGTGCGCTCTTGCAAGAATAGATTGGTTATTATTTTATCTAATCAGGATGGCTCCCACTGCTTTTTATCAAATTTTCCTTCAAACCCTAAAAGGAAAGACTAGCCGGGATTAATTACACACTACAAGTTCACCAATCTTTCAGCCAGGCCAGTGTCGGTACTCTGAGGGAGGTCCCCCGTGCTTTCGCACGAACCTAATTAATGTAAACCTCGTTTTCCCAGAGGCGTAACCTCGTTGACACCTTTCTAAACACCTACTTGATCGGCTAATTGTAATGCATAAAACTCTCCCAGGAGTAACTCTTACTCGCAGCGGGTATCGGGATCCAACTATTTCATAGAAGGTATGCAATCACATTGCAAATTTCAACACTTGAAATTCCCGATAATATTTTGCCCCTAGCGTCCTATGACCTTGACGGAGGCCAAACTACCCATAGTCCGCTTGTCAAGTTCAACCCGTCATTTCCTGATTGAATTAAACCCACCCGCACGACCCTTGACGGAGGCCAAACAACGCCGTACGAATACCCTAATCCAATCGCATCATATGCTAGCAGATAAGCAATAGTTAGCTGCCGTACACTACGCCTTGACGGAGGCCAAACTACCGCAGCACAAATACTAATTAGTACTTACCTGAAATGACGGAGGGCTACGACAGGTTTTTCTGAAAACCTATTGCGTAATGAACTTGATATCGTTGTAGAATCAAATGATTTTAAAATGGAGTGTTTTTTTGAGGCTTTTCTAGTTTTGCTAAAGGAGTCACTCCCGGTAAAGAGATCGCCGGTCCTTTCCTCGTCGAATGAGGTGCGGGATATATCATATATATCACTGTGCAAAGCAAAACTCTTAAAAGCAATCAAAAGACAAACCGAGTGTGTAGCATCTGCCAGTTATTGCTAAATGAGTCACTCCCGGTGAAGGGATCTCGGTCTTTTCCTCATCGAATAAGGTGCAGGATATATCACATATACCTATGTTCAAAGCAAGAACTGTAGCTACCTGTTTTATTTTGAAATTCGATTCTACAACATCTTAGGTTTCTTTTATTTCATTAATCACATTAATGAAGTCCCATCATTTAAGTACCTAAACATCACAGATAAATACGACGTACACTTATGCCATCCGCATTCGCCTGGATGTCCCCTCGTTCACCGTTAGGTTAGGTAACTAACGGCAGAGCGGGGCAGGGCTAGCGCGGGTGTAAGACATAAGTAACGCCTATATAATATATCATATATACTATATAAAGTATCCATCACAGAACATATCACATGATCACATCACAGATATCGCAGCAGAAGAAACATATGAAATATTGGATATACTAGGACGTCCGTGTTTTCAATACGAGCCAGTATAAAACACGGATTCCACGGTCGTGATGAATAGCCAAACCCACACCCCTAGACCCCTACGAGAGCGGCAAGCAACCCTACCAATTCTGGAGTTAGGAGACCCAGACTCGACTCCTCGAGTTGGTCTCCCACTGGACCCCAGAACCCGGTTACTTGTGCTCCCCTCCTTGGGTCTATCCTAGTGCGGAAAAGTAAATAATATACAAAGGGTGACATCTTCCGCAACCTTGAAGTGCCCCAGTAAAAGAATATTACATACAAGTTTTTACATGAATGAAAATGGAAAAACACTCATCTCACAGAAAAAACCCCGGCTATTCTAACACGACGATCCAATATAACATATCCAGCAACACATAACATCACATATCATCAACGTAAGTAAATATGCGCATCCCAATTGTCATTGACATATAGCAACGAAACCGGCGATATCACATGTTACACTTACGGTCGCAGAAAAGAAAGTGTAAAACTACAACAGTTGGAATCCGCAACCTCCATAGACATCAAATGAATTACTTAGACAACGCATGCCTAACAGTTATAAACCCCGCATTTCAGTCTCATTATCGAAAACACTTTTCAATATCAAGTCGGGAAATTCAATAGGATTCCCGACATCCTGATCGAATGCTCGTAGCAAACTTTAGTAGGCGGCCGCACCCCTGATACCGTCGACGAAGTGCACCAAGGCGGAACACCGCTGCCGCGAGCACCCGAACGGATGCTTTCGGCGACGGGGTTCTCCTACAGTCACTTGGTCGGGGCTATGGGGCGAGGCTGTCTATTAAGTTTACCCGGCGAGTATCCGCGTACGCTACGTGATTGCGACGGACTTTTGATCACATCAAAATTCCGTGGCAACCGATCAAGTGAGACTAAACTGCTAGATTTATAACATTCATTCAGTTATCTCATAACTACTTGTGAATTCCAATTATTGTATCACATTCCGAATAAGATAGAAAATGTTAAACTTTCCGATCGAACAATCAAACACCCAAGTTTTCCCGAAACAGCTCAACTCATGAAATAAGTTCAAAGACATTCAATTCGTGCCTTAGTACCAACGGTCCAGCCGTAGAAGGGTCAAGCCAACGCCTCACATGTGGCACGCCGTACTGCCCCAAACCCTAAGATTCAAAGGGCAGTTCAAGACGGTCACATAATCGAGTTAAGGTTTGTTGTCTTCTAGAGGGTCCATCGCGTTACTTGCACTACTTAGTGTTAGTTGTATGTATGCCCTAGAGGCCAGTATTGTACAGATGTTGTATATTATATTGGATGCTTGGACATATATAGAGATGACTTTCTTGCTCGACATGATAGTATGCTATCTGGTTGCTCTTTATCTTAACATGTACACTAGTCTCTTTATACTGTCTTATAGTTACATGTTGGTAAAGCCCTTAGGATTTGTACTTGACTACCTGGACTATGATGCAGATCATACTAGTGGGGACATGGTAGTCCATAAGTACATCCTTCAAGGTCCCTAGTCGTGGGTGTATCGAGACGGGGCATCGATATACCAGTGTAGACTAGCATATACGCTTCTCGACCCATGTGATGGGCGATGGATGATCCCATATCCATTGGTGTTTGACATCAGAGATGGTATACGGGTGCTCAGTGGAGACTGAGTACACTGGACGGACTCGCCGAGAACTCCCAGATGGTATTATACCTCACGTCAGATGGCAGTTCTCAGGTGACACTTGTACAGGTTAGTCTGTAGACCCGAGATCGTCATAGAGTCTTGTGTGATTCCCACTGTGCTTTGATCTCCACCTTACCACGTCCATGAGGGCGTGCAAAACGGTGGTCTTTGGGTACAGTCCCGAGTCACATGGAGGCAATGAGCGATAGGAGGGGTTTCGTCTCTCCCGGTATTGGGGGTTGATGTTGCGCAGTGCTCGATTGGCCGTAGCAGGGAAGTCCCTGGCCAGGGCTGATCAGAGATTTGCTGGTAAGTGTTACCAGTAGTTTCTCGACCCGTTATGAGCCTCACATCGGCACGACTTATCGGGTTATTGGGGTCTGACGTTTACCACCCCTAGACTTGATATGCGACATATCAGACGAAGAGACCGGACTGTATGGTAAGTGTTACTGGTCGGATTCGCAGGAGTGTGAGCGGGCTAGCTCGTCGATCTTCTGATCGCTCAATACCCGGGTGGCCGTTACTTTTAGCAGACCGCTTGCGGCTTGTGGGTGCTTGATATGATCATCATCTGCTACCGGCGTATTGACGAGTCTTTAGAGTCCTACACAGAGGTTTCCTAGCTCAAGCGAAACGAAATAGGAGTGCATATGAGATATGTGCGGGACCGTGAATAATGCGTGTATGTGATACCGTATTTGATTCTGGCGATTAATGTTTCGATTGGTTGTATGAGATATGACCTAGTTATCGAATCATTGATTCGATAAATCGATGCATTGAATACTAGTCGGTTATATGCGACATGACCGGATCATTGAATCAAGTGTTGATTTAATGATTTAATGTATAATTATATATTTGATATATTACTTTGCATTAACTAGTATTGGTTCATTTTAAACGGATTTTTCTCACTTGATTTACACATTGTATATGTGATATACTTTTGTGCACATATTTGTATCATGTTTGATGATACTTGATCATATGGTTAAGTGTATAGAATTAAACCATAGTTAACTTGAGATTAGGGTTTTGATTATGCATTTATTCATTTATTTGTTTATTCATTTATTTGGATAAACTTTAAGATGAAAATGGTGGCAATTTTTGTTTCATATTGAAGCTTCATGAAGCTTTGACTTTCCTAACCATTCTTGTCTTCATGCATAACCCTAACCCACTCAAATGACCATGGTTTATTCTCTACACTTAACCCTAGTTAAAGTTATGATAAGTTTGGATTTTCTTTTCATTTTTAAAATAGAACTTATCATAACTAGCTTCATCATCTTCTTCTTCTAAAAAGAAAAAGCTTGCTACTTTAATGGCAACTAGAGTTCTAGTGAGAGAAATCCAATTCTAAAGTGAACCCACCTCCTATTTCTTCACCCTCTACCTCTTGCCAAGTTGTTTTGGGTGTTTTCTTCACAAGTTTCACAACTTTGTGAAGTCGGAGCTTGAACTAGTGCAACCTCGACGTAGATCGTCTTTGACACGAAGCCGACGACCTAGCTCGCCCGTTTCTCCGATGAAGTCGACGATTGGGTTCGGGATTCATGATGGACAGCGAGAGGACACCCACATGGTGCTAAGGAAGTGGAAATCCGGATCTACAAAGGTTGTAGCTTCTCACTTCTAGTTAAGTAGTTAACTAGTTTACCGTTTCGCCTAGAAATCTAGCCGACGATCCGTTTTAGGGTTTCTCGGCACCCATAATTTTTGAAATTGGCATGATCGATGCCTTGTGAGACTTCATTAGGATGCCTAGGAACCCTACAGTGGTATCAGAGCCTAGCTAGAGCCTTAGGCGAAGTCTAGACGGAGTTTGAAGTCCGAACGAACCCGAAACCCCAAAACCCATGAGCTCTCTTGACTTTTTATAAAATTTGGGATTTTTCCATATTAAAAATGCCTAAAAAATTCAGCAGGAAGATCTAAGAATTTTTGTGAAACACGAGATCATGAGGCGTCCAAACAGCCGCGGAAACGCGGCAGAAGCATGGCTTCTGCCGCGGTTCCGCCGCTTTCTATTCACATTGCGCAATACTGTTTGCACAGTAATTCTTCTTTTCTGGTGCTGAGTTTTATGGGAATTTTTAATATTTATTCAATAGTTGAATTTTCTGGAATTGTTTTGGGGATTCGGTGTTTCGATCGGAGTATCAGATTTTGTCTATGTGGCTTTCCGGATAAATTTTAGAATATGTTAAAAAGTTCGACCGGATATAAATACCCAACTTTTCCCCTGTCGGGAAATTTTCAAGTGTTGGATTTTTCCGTAGTTTAACGACGTTCTAAGTAGTGCAAGTAACGCGATGGACCCTCTAGAAGACAACAAACCTTAACTCGATTATGTGACCGTCTTGATCTGCCCTTTGAACCTTCGGGTTTGGGGCAGTACGGCGTGCCACATGTGAGGCGTTGGCTTGACCTTTCTACGGCTGGACCGTTGGTACTGAGGCACGAACTGAATGTTGCTAGACTTATTTCATGTGTTGGACTGTATCGGGAAAACTTGGGTGTTCGAATGTTCAATCGGAAAGTTTAACATTTTCTGTTTATCTGGAATGTGATACAATAATTGGAATTCACAAACTGTTATGAGATAACTGAATGAATGTTATAAATCTAGCAGTTTAGTCCCACATGATATTGAAAAGAGTTTTCGATAATGAGACTAAAATGCGGGATTTATATCTATTAGGCATGTGATGTCTAAGTATTTCATTTGATTAGGCATGCGATGTCTAAAGAAGTTGCGGATTCCAATTGTTGTAGTTTTACACTTTCTTTTCTGTGACCGTAAGTGTAGTATGTTCATATCGCCGGTTTCGTTGCTATATGTCAACGACAATTGGGGTATGCGTACTTACTTACGTTGATGACATGTGATGTTATGTGTTGCTGGATATGTTATATTGGATCGTTGTGTTTGAATAGCCGGGGGTTTTTATGTGAAATGAGTGTTTTTCATTTTCATTCATGTAAAAACTTATATGTAATATTCTTTTATTTGGGGCACTTCCAGGTAGCGGAAGTTGTCACCTTTTGTATATTATTTACTTTTCCGCATTAGGATAGACCAAGGGAGGGGAGCACAAGTAACCGGGTTCTGGGGTTCAGTAGGAGACCAACTCGAGGAGTCGAGTCCTGGTCTCCTAACCCTAGAATTGGCAGGGTTGCTTGCCACTCTCATAGGGGTCTAGGGGTGTGGGATTGGCTATTCATCACGACCGTGGAATCCGTGTTTTATACTGGCTCGTATTGAAAACACGGACGTCCTAGTATATCCAATATTTCATATGTTTCTTCTGCTGCGATATCTGTGATGTGATCATGTGATGTTCTGTGATAGATACTATATATAGTATATATAATATATTATATAGACGTTACTTATGTTTTACACCCGCGCTAGCCCTGCCCTGCTCTGTCGTTAGTTACCTAACCTAACGGTGCACGAGGGGACATCGAGGCGAATGCGGATGGCATAAGTGTACGTCATATCTATCTGTGATGTTCAGGTATTTAAAAGATGGGACTTCATTAATGTGATTAATGAAAGATAAAAAACCTAAGATGTTGTGGAATCGAATTTTAAAATAAAACAGGTAGCTACAGTTCTTGCTTTGCATAGCGGTATATATGATATACCCTGCACCTTATTCGATGAGGAAAGGACCGAGATCCCTTCACCGGGAGTGACTCCTTTAGCAATAACTGGTAGATGCTACACACTCGGTTTGGTTTTGATTGCTTTAAGAGTTTTTGCTTTGCACAGTGATATATATGATATATCCCGCACCTCATTCGACGAGGAAAGGACCGAGATCCCTTCATCGGGAGTGACTCCTTTAGCAAAACTAGAAAAGCCTCAAAATCACTCCATTTCAAAACTTCATTTGATTCTACAACGATATCAAGTTCATTACGCAATAGGTTTTCAGAAAAACCTGTCGTAGCCCTCCGTCATTTCAGATAAGAACTGTTTAGTATTCGTGCTGCGTTTGTTGGCCTTTGTCAAGGCGTAGTGTGCGGTAGCTAAATAGTGATTATCTGCTTATGCATATGATGCAGATTGTTTCAGGGTAGTCGTACGACCTTGTTGGCCTTTGTCAAGGGTCGTGCGGGTGGGTTTGATTCAATCAAGAAATGACGGGTTGAACTTGACTAGCATCCTGTGATTTGTTGGCCTTTTTCAAGGTCATAGGACACTAGGGGTAAAATATTATCGGGAATTTCAAGTGTTGAAATTTGCAATGAGATTGCATACCTTCTATGAGATAGTTGGATCCCGATACCCACTGTGAGTAAGAGTTACTCCTGGGAGAGTTTTACACATTACAATTAGCCGATCAAGTAGGTGTCTAGAAAGGTGTTAACGAGGTTACGCCTCTGGGAAAACGAGGTTTACATTAATTAGGTTCGTGCGAAAGCACGGGGGACCTCCCTCAAAGTACCGACACTGGCCTGGCTGAAAGATTGGCGAACTTGTAGTGTGTAATTTATCCCGGCTAGTCTTTCCTTTTAGGGTTTGAAGGAAGATTTGATAAAAAGCAGTGGGAGCCATCCTGATTAGATAAGATAATAACCAATCTGATCTTGCACGAGCATACGCTAAAGTGTTTTCTTCTCTCTCTCTCCAGGTAGCGACCATTTCATGCCCTAATAAAGATAATAATATGGATGTATTGACCGAACCCGCATGTTATACTGTGCTGGGGAACGTTGGTTCCGTTCTTTCTTATAAGAGTTATAGGAATGAACAGGACATAGGGGAATACCAGGATTCTCATGCCACCCGGATGAAGAAAGTACATGTTGATGCATTTTCTTCGGGTGTGTTCGTTACAGAGAACTGTTTCTCCATTTGCTCTACGTCCTGGGTATTAGATACCGGGTCAGGATCCCATATATGTAATCAGTTACATGGGCTTAGGAAAGGTAGAGAACTTAGAGAAGGTGATAAAGACATTAGAGTCGGAAATGGTGCAATTGTTGCAGCTAAGACTGTCGGGGAATATCACCTTATATTACCAACAGGTAATACATTGGTTCTGAACGAATGCTATTACATGCCGAACCTGATATGCAACATTATATCGATTTCTTTATTAAGTAAAGAGGGATATAATTTTGTATTACAGAATAATGTTATGAACATTTTCCATAACCAAAAGTTGGTTGGATCAGGCACGTTGTGCAATGGCATTTATGTTCTAAATCAATCAACAGTTCTGAACATAACAAACACACACAAGAGGAAGAGTTCTGAACTCAACGAATCCTTCTTGTGGCATTGTAGACTGGGTCACATCAATGCGACACGACTGGCTAAGTTGCATAAGGATGGATATTTAAATCCGTTTGAATTTTCATCTTATGACACTTGCCAGTCATGTCTCAAAGGCAAGATGACCAAAACTCCGTTTAAGGGACACGGAGAAAGAGTTACCGAACTCTTGGGACTAATACATAGTGATGTATGCGGTCCCATGTCTACACATGCCAGGGATGGTTCTTCATACTTCATTACATTCACTGACGATCTTTCTAGGTTCGGGTATGTGTTCCTGATGAAACACAAATCAGAAGCTTTTGAGAAATTTAGGGAATATAAACAAGAAGTTGAGAACCAAACCGGAAAAAGTATTAAAATCCTACGATCTGATCGAGAAGGAGAATACTTAAGCAATGAATTCCTGGAATTCCTAAAAGAGAATGGGATTCTCTCTCAGCTTACTCCTCCTTATACACCACAGCACAACGGTGTATCGGAGCGGAGAAATCGCACCCTATTAGATATGGTGCGCTCTATGATGAGTACAGCTGAGTTACCTATTTCCTTCTGGGGTTATGCGCTGGAGACAGCAGCATACCTATTGAATCAAGTTCCATCTAAATCTGTACCTACCACACCATATGAGATATGGAGTGGGAAGAGACCATGTCTTAAACGAGTTAAGATATGGGGTTGCCCGGCCTATGTCAAAAGGCAAAATCCGGACAAACTCGAGGCACGGTCAGTTCTATGTAAGTTTGTGGGATATCCCAAACATTCACATGGATATCTTTTCTACCATATAGAGGAACAAAAAGTGTTTGTTTCTCGACATGCCGCCTTTTTAGAAAAGGAATTTCTTGCAAAAGAAACTAGTGGGGATATGGTAGAACTGGAAGAAATTCCGGCTACACAAACTCAAACTGAAGATTTAGTGGAACCAGAGGATTCAGTGGTACCCGACGAACCCCAGCCTCTCCGCCGATCTAGTAGGGTTCCTCGCCAACCTGAGAGATACTACAGTTTTCTCATGGACGGTGGGAGCGAGGATTGCATCATGGAGGATGATCACCCAACTAGCTTCGAGCAGGCCATCACGAGTGGGGACTCAGTGAAATGGCTGGATGCTATGCGGTCCGAGATGGAATCCATGTACACCAACAAAGTATGGACTTTGGAAGTTGCTCCTGAAGGGGAAAAACCCATTGGGAGCAAATGGATCTTCAAGAAAAAACTTGGTGTAGATGGGAAAGTGGAGACTTTCAAAGCTAGACTTGTAGCAAAGGGTTTTCGTCAAAGACCAGGTGTGGACTATGACGAGACCTTTTCTCCAGTGGCTATGCTTAAATCCATCCGGATCATGCTTGCCATCGCTGCATATCATGATTACGCAATCTGGCAAATGGATGTTAAGACCGCCTTTCTAAATGGTGATTTAGAAGAGTGCGTGTACATGACTCAGCCAGAGGGCTTCGTAGATAGTGGAGCAGCGGGAAGGTATGCAAGCTGCTTAAATCCATTTATGGATTAAAGCAAGCATCGCGGAGTTGGAACATCTGCTTTGATGTCGTTATCAAAGAGTTTGATTTCGTCAAAAATCCAGATGAACCTTGTATCTACAAGAAGGTGGCAGAGAGTAAGGTTGTCTTCCTCGTATTGTACGTGGACGACATACTCTTGATAGGAAATGATATTCCTATGCTGCAATCGGTCAAGCTCTTCTTATCACAAAGATTCTCAATGAAAGATCTTGGTGATGCCTCCTGCATATTGGGAATCAGGATCTATAGAGATAGATCCAAACGGATACTGGGATTGTCCCAATCCAGGTACATTGACACCATACTAAAGAGGTTTAGTATGGAAGAATCCAAGCGTGGGAATTTACCCACTATCTCTGGACTCACTCTCTCCAAAGAGATGTCTCCCAAGACTGATTTGGAGAGAGCTCGCATGCAAGGGATACCCTATGCTTCGGCAGTAGGCTCTATCATGTATGCGATGCTATGTACCAGACCCGATGTTGCATACCCACTAAGTGTAGTGAGTCGGTATCAAGCAGATCCTGGAGAGAGTCACTGGACAGCTATGAAGAATATTCTCAAGTACTTGCGAAGGACTAGAGATATGTTCTTGGTGTATGGTAACGGAGAACTCCAAGTGGAGTCCTTTACCGATTCGAGCTTCCAGAGTGATAAGGACGACTCTAAGTCGCAGTCGGGCTTTGTCTTTACCCTTTACGGAGGGGCGGTTAGCTGGAAGAGTTCTAAGCAGGAAACCGTGGCAGACTCGACGATGGAGGCTGAATACATCGCTGCCAACGATGCTGCTAAAGAAGCTGTCTGGATCAAGAAGTTCATTTCTGAACTTGGAGTGGTTCCATCCATTGAGCATCCAATACCTTTGTATTGCGATAACAATGGAGTGGTGGCTTTGGCCAAGGAACCCAGGTCCCATCAGCGATCCAGGCATATTCTGAGGCGGTATCACCTGATCCGGGAGATAGTTGATCGCCGGGAGATCGAGGTTAGGAGGGTTGACACGAAGGACAACACTGCGGATCCACTCACGAAGGCCATTCCCCAGATACAGTTTGAGAGACTCTTCGGGATGCTCGGTATGCAATACTACAGCAGCTGGCCCTAGTGCAAGTGGGAGATTGTTAGTTGTATGTATGCCCTAGAGGCCAGTATGGTACAGATGATGTATATTATATTGGATGCTTGGACATATATAGAGATGAATTTCTTGCGCGACATGATAGTATGCTATCTGGTTGCTCTTTATCTTAACATGTACACTAGTCTCTTTATACTGTCTTATAGTTACATGTTGGTAAAGCCCTTAGGATTTGTACTTGACTACCTGGACTATGATGCAGATCATACTAGTGGGGACATGGTAGTCCATAAGTACATCCTTCAAGGTCCCTAGTCGTGGGTGTATCGAGACGGGGCATCGATATACCAGTGTAGACTAGCATATACGCTTCTCGACCCATGTGATGGGCGATGGATGATCCCATATCCATTGGTGTTTGACATCAGAGATGGTATACGGGTGCTCAGTGGAGACTGAGTACACTGGACGGACTCGCCGAGAACTCCCAGATGGTATTATACCTCACGTCAGATGGCAGTTCTCAGGTGACACTTGTACAGGTTAGTCTGTAGACCCAAGATCGTCATAGAGTCTTGTGTGATTCCCACTGTGCTTTGATCTCCACCTTACCACGTCCATGAGGGCGTGCAAAACGGTGGTCTTTGGGCATAGTGCCGAGTCATATGGAGGCAATGAGCGATAGGAGGGGTTTCGTCTCTCCCGGTATTGGGGGTTGATGTTGCGCAGTGCTCGATTGGCCGTAGCAGGGAAGTCCCTGGCCAGGGCTGATCAGAGATTTACTGGTAAGTGTTACCAGTAGTTTCTCGACCCGTTATGAGCCTCACATCGGCACGACTTATCGGGTTATTGGGGTCTGACGTTTACCACCCCTAGACTTGATATGCGACATATCAGACGAAGAGACCGGACTGTATGGTAAGTGTTACTGGTCGGATTCGCAGGAGTGTGAGCGGGCTAGCTCGTCGATCTTCTGATCGCTCAATACCCGGGTGGCCGTTATGTTTAGCAGACCGCTTGCGGCTTGTGGGTGCTTGATATGATCATCATCTGCTACCGGCGTATTGACGAGTCTTTAGAGTCCTACACAGAGGTTTCCTAGCTCAAGCGAAATGAAATAGGAGTGCATATGAGATATGTGCGGGACCGAGAATAATGCGTGTATGTGATACCGTATTTTATTCTCGCGATTAATGTTTCGATTGGTTGTATGAGATATGACCTAGTTATCGAATCATTGATTCGATAAATCGATGCATTGAATACTAGTCGGTTATGTGCGACATGACCGGATCATTGAATCAAGTGTTGATTTAATGATTTAATGTATAATTATATATTTGATATATTACTTTGCATTAACTAGTATTGGTTCATTTTAAACGGATTTTTCTCACTTGATTTACACATTGTATATGTGATATACTTTTGTGCACATATTTGTATCATGTTTGATGATACTTGATCATATGGTTAAGTGTATAGAATTAAACCATAGTTAACTTGAGATTAGGGTTTTGATTATGCATTTATTCATTTATTTGTTTATTCATTTATTTGGATAAACTTTAAGATGAAAATGGTGGCAATTTTTGTTTCATATTGAAGCTTCATGAAGCTTTGACTTTGCTAACCATTCTTGTCTTCATGCATAACCCTAACCCACTCAAATGACCATGGTTTATTCTCTACACTTAACCCTAGTTAAAGTTATGATAAGTTTGGATTTTCTTTTCATTTTTAAAGTAGAACTTATCATAACTAGCTTCATCATCTTCTTCTTCTAAAAAGAAAAAGCTTGCTACTTTAAGGGCAACTTGAGTTCTAGTGAGAGAAATCCAATTCTAAAGTGAACCCACCTCCTATTTCTTCACCCTCTACCTCTTGCCAAGTTGTTTTGGGTGTTTTCTTCACAAGTTTCACAACTTTGTGAAGTCGGAGCTTGAACTAGTGCAACCTCGACGTAGATCGTCTTTGACACGAAGCCGACGACCTAGCTCGCCCGTTTCTCCGATGAAGCCGACGATTGGGTTCGGGATTCATGATGGACAGCGAGAGGACACCCACGTGGAGATAAGGAAGTGGAAATCCGGATCTACAAAGGTTGTAGCTTCTCACTTCTAGTTAAGTAGTTAACTAGTTTACCGTTTCGCCTAGAAATCTAGCCGACGATCCGTTTTAGGGTTTCTCGGCACCCATAATTTTTGAAATTGGCATGATCGATGCCTTGTGAGACTTCATTAGGATGCCTAGGAACCCTACACTTAGAACGTCTTTAAACCACGGAAAAATCCAACACTTGGAAATTTCCCGACAGGGGAAAAGGTGGGTATTTATATCCGGTCGAACTTTTTAACATATTCAAAAATCATCCGGAAAGACACATAGACAGAGTTTGACAATCCGATCGAATAAACGAATCCCCAAAACAACCCCAGAAAATTCAACTCTTGAATAATATTTAAAAATACCCAGAGAACTCAGCACTGAATAAAGGAAGTTACTATGCAAAATTGGGTGGGTGACGTCATCATACGGCCGCGGAACCGCCGCAGAAGCCAGGCTTCTGCCGCGGTTCCGCCGAACTTTGGAGGAATCATGGACACGTGTTGCACAGTAATTCTTAGGATTCCCCGCTGATTTTTCTGCATATTTTTAATTTGGAAAAATCCCAGTTTTTAGAAAAAGTCCAGAGAGCTATTTTGGGGTTAGGTTTTGGTTCGATCGGGTTTCAAACGTCGTCTACACATCGCCTAATGCTCTAGCTAGGCTCTGATACCACTGTAGGGTTCCTAGGCACGCTAATGAGGTCTCACAAGGCATCAACCATGCTAATTTGAAAAATTACAAGTGCCGAGAAACCCTAATACGGATCGTTAACTAGAATTTTAGGCGACAAATGAAACTAGTTAACAACATAACTACAAGAACGGAAATACTACCTTTGTAGATCCGTTTCTCCACCTCCATAGCTCCATGATGAAGTCCTCTCCGCTGTCCAAATCGAACCATGACTCTAGCATCGGCTTCATCGGAGAAAAAGCGGGCTAGGTCATCGACGACGATGCCGAAGATGATCTACGTCGAGGCATCACTAGATCAAGTTCCACCTTCACCAAGCCATGAAAACTTGTGAAGGAAACACCCTATATTACTTGGCAAGAGATAGAGGATGAAGAAATAGGAAGTGGGTTCATTTTAGAATTGGATTTCTCACTCATTTTCCCAAGTTGCCATTGATGGAGGCAACCTTCTTCTTGAAGAAGAAGAAGAAGAAGATGAATAATATGATAAGTTTTTATCAAAAAGAAAATAAAAACAATACTTATCATATCATGAACCATGGTCAAGTGTAGAGAGCTAACTAGAGTTTATGTGAATGGTTAGGGTTAAAGAAGAAGACAAAATGGTCACTTGGTCAAAAGCTTCATGAAGCTTCAACAAGCTTCATGAAGCTTCAACAAGCTTCATGAAAGAAAAGAATGAAAGAAAACCATTTTGTTTTTTCTCTTTATGCTTTTATTTTCCAAAACTAATAAATAAATAAATGAATGAATAAGTAATCATAACCCTAACCATTCATATAACCATGGTTCAATCTTTACACTTAACCAATTTTGCATGTATCATCAAACATGATACAAACAAGTGCACACAAAAATATATCACATATACAATGTGCACACCAAATGAGAAAATCCATTTAAAGTGAACCAATACTAGTTAATGCAAAGTAATATATCAAATATATAATTATACATTAAATCATTAAATCAACACTTAATTCAATGATCCGGTCATGTCGCACATAACCGACTAGTATCATTAGTAACATCTTATCGAATCAACACTTGATTCGATAACCCGGCTATATCGCATATAACCGATCAATGTCACAAATCGCGAGAATCGAATACAGTATCACATACTGGTATTATTCTCGGTCCCGCGCATATCTCATATGCGCTCCTATTTCGTTTTGCTTGAGCCAGGAAACCTCTGTGTAGGACTCTAAAGACTCGTCAATACGCCGGCAGCAGGTGATGATCATACCAAACACCCACAAGCCGCAAGTGGTCTGCTAAACGTAACGGCCACCCGGGTATTGAGCGATCAGAAGATCGACGAGCAAGCCCGCTCATACTCCTGTGAATCCGACCAGTAACACTTACCGTACAGTCCGGTCTGATCGTCTGATATGTCGCATATCTCGCCTAGGGGTGGTAAACGTCAGACCCCAATAGCTCGATAAGTCGTGTCGATATGAGGTCTATAACAGTTTGAGAAACTACAGGTAATGCTTACCAGTAAATCTCAGCAACCCTGGCCAGGGATTTCCGGTTATAGCTAATCGAATACAGCGCAACATCAATCCCCTATACCGGGAGAGACGAATCCCCTCCTATCGCTCATTGCCTCCATGTGACTCGGGACTGTACCCAAAAACCACCGTTTTGCACGCCCTCTTGGACGTGGTAAGGTGGAAATCAAAGCACAGTGGGAACCACACAAGACTCTATGACGATCTCGGGTCAACAGACTACTCTGCACCAGTGTCACCAGAGAACTGCCATCTGACGTAAGGTACAATACCATCTGGGAGTTCTCGGCGAGTCCGTCCAGTGTACCCAGTCTCCACTGAGCACCCGTATATCATTTCTGATGTCAAACACCAATGGATATGGGATCATCCATCGCCCATCTGTATGGGTCGAGAAGGTATACGCTAGTCTACTCTGGTATATCGATGCCCTGTCTCGATACACCCACGACTAGGGACCTTGAAGGATGTACTTATGGACTACCATGTCCCCACTAGTATGATCCGCATCATAGTCCAGGTAGTCAAGTACACATCCTAAGGGCTTTACCAACATGTAACAGAGAGACAATTAGTGTACACGTTAAGGTAAAGATCAACCAGATACCATACTATCATGTCGAGCAAGAAAGTCCTCCCTATATATGTCCCAGCATCCACTACAATACACATCCTATGTATAGCACTGGCCTCTAGGCCATACATATAACTAACACGATTTAAGATGTTGGGCAAGGAAAGAGTGAGAGAGATTTCCTTCTCTCAAACTTCCCTTATCCTACCCTAACAAGTATGAAAACTACTCACCCATTATAAGGAAAAGAAAATAAAACAAAGGAGGAAGATAGAAAGAAAGAGGTTAGATGATTACAACTAGCTATTTGCGACCTCACCTCAGCAAGGATCAAGCGTAAGCATCATGGTTGTTTAAGGATAAAGGGCAAGAGAACAAGAAAGAAACAAACACAAATAACAACAACTAAATTAGCAAATGAAAATTACAAGCAAATATAATTAACAATTACAAGAACAAGACAAGCATGATAATAAAAGAACTCTTTTATTCATTCTTCACTCACAAAAGCTCACTACAAGTTTTTAATGGAGAAGAAATGAGAGGAGGAATAAGAACAACACATGTATTCTAAAATCTAAATACAAAAATATGCACCCTTGGCTTTGGCAAGTTCTGGACTATTTATAGGAAAGGAACTGGAAATCTAAGGCAACAATCAGAACAAAAATGAAATGACCAATCTGCCCCTGAAAAATAGTCAACTAAGGAGGCCGTACGGCCGCGGTTCCGCGGCTTAAGCAAGCTTATGCCGCGGTACCGCGGAGCTTTAGAGGGGTTGGAACCTCGGATTTTGTGTGGTCCCCTGGCTTGGTGTTGTCTACTGTTTGGTATATGTTTTTTCTCAGAAACTCTTCACAATTTTTCCAGAATTCCAGCAGACCAAAAGGTGATTTGATGTGGATCTTTTTGTCATGATTTCTTCGAGCTCCGCGTAGATATGTTGGATCTTGTGTTGCCATTCAGCTTTGTGTATGAAAATGACATTGATTTTCCATTTTGTCTCTTTAAACTGGTGTGCAGCAATATACGGATAGAGAGCGGAGACCCGTGTTTTATCTGTGGTTGGCAGTAATCCGGATTTTGTCGTGCTTTTCCATGAATTTCACCGTTTAGAGCTGAGAACCTGTATCCTGCAATTGACTAGCAAACACGGCTCAAGAGTACCTACCGATAAGCAATGTGATAAAAATTGGGCCGTATAAAAATGCAAAAATCTGATATGAACAGCGGTATCGAATTCGGCAGACAAGGACCAGGTGAGTAGATGTATATCTACGGGGAAAGTCGGGTGGATGGCGTATAGCACCTCCACAAATGTAGAATAAGGATATTAGGTACTATTATTAGGAAGTCGGACGTGACCTTAGATTCTTGGCGAGTAGGTACTATTGAAGACTTTAAATTGGATTAGACTGATTTAGAAAGACTTAACCAGAGGATGATTGCCTTGGAGTGAATTCATAGGTTTCATGTAGATACACACACACACACATAAACTTGACTTGGTATATGTATGTGTGTGTGTGTATAGGAATGTTTGTAGGTATACACACACACACACATAATATATACATGTGATATGAGGGTATTATATGATACTTAGGGATGAGTCGATTTGATCGGGCATGATGCCGTGAGATATTGGATATATGACCGAGATATGATATGAAATGTGTTACGATATTAGCGGATCGTTGGGTAATGAGAAAATATAAAAACGATGATATGTGTAGATGGCATTGAAATGAACGAGACTCTAGAATAAAATCCAGATCGTAATATGTGACTTAATCATGATATGATATATGACATGATATTTTACTGGATCATTTGACGATGTATATTTACACAGACGATGATATATGTTTGATGATATTGGAATGTATGTGATTATAGTACCGTACCCTTGATCATGATATTGTTTGATGATGATACTATACGAACGATGATGTATATATATGTGATAGTTGACCCGTACCCCGATTTTGGGATGCCGTACGATGGATTTTACCGTACGAAGCATAGATGTGATGATTGATCCGCACTCTTGACTCGAGAAAGTCATACTACGTACGTGACACTATTAAGGCTGGATCTCCGACTACTAAAGATACCGACTCAGACATTAGGAGGATTCTTCTTACCTTTCGACTAGTGACTTTAGTTAATTCCTTAGTAGGTTAAGTAGATCATAGTTTAGGCTCGAGTCATACTTATTTTCAAAACTAAGGAATCGTGCACATTTTTAAAGACAGTCTGAGGGATACAACGGATTTTTCAAAGGACATATCTTTTTATTAAAAACCCCATAGCCCCTAATTTTCTAAAAACCACGATTCGTGCTTTTTCAAACAATAAACTGTATGACTCGTAATTTGTAAGTATTATCTAGTTGTGCGTTTACTACACATTCACCGTTATATTCATGTTGTATTCATCGCATTGCATGTTCATACATATGTTTCTTTAGCTAATATGAAACTCTGCCTGTTAGGACACCAGCACCATTACCGATGATGCACATGCTCTACGTACACTTATTTGCCGGCTCACACATATCATCATCGGTAATTGCCATGTCACGTACACTTTAGAAAATATTATCTTTTATTGATATAATCAGCTAAATGCTAGTCCAATATAATATTGTGTGATTACTCTCATGTGCTAGTTTAGACATTGCATTTATTACTTAGACACCTCATGCATTCACATATTCATATTATCATGCAGTATTGTGGGGCTTATGCCGATACTCATTATTTACTTGCTCATGATTTTGGGATTTTGGATTTCTAGGAGATTTCTGGATTTTGGGAGAAAACCACAAGAATTTAATAAAATCTTATTATTATCATTTCTAAAATGTAAGTTGCGGTTTTCTCATGATGTATGGGTCGTCCATCATGAGTTTTCATGTTTTCTGTTGGATTTCGAGACCCGATTCGAGGAGTGGAAGAACCGTCTCGGGTACATGGTGAGCCCGGTACGGTACCCCGGGGCGAGAGTGTTTTTGTGGGGATGACGATGAGCCTGGCTGGGGAGGACTACCTACCGTGATGTCTGGCGCGGCGGATATCCGGAGGATACCGACCGTTGTCGTGTGATTTGATGATATGGGCCGATCCGGACTGACGGAGCCCGAGATATTGAGAGTATGAGGTATTGAGACTTTGAGATTTACATATTTTGTGTCGATGCTTGACACGGATTTACATGGTTTCATTGATGATACTTCAGTTGTTTCGGAACATTTTATCATAATAAAAGTAAAGATCTCTTATACAGATATATCCAGATTTCATGGCTGATTGTTTTACATTCATGATGCATGCATACTCATATATATGGCATGTTACTACTTGAGGTACTGACATGAGCACTGAGTATTGCACTTATGCACAAGTTCTTACCCTGTCACCACTAGATGTCTAGTGTTATCTTAAGTATATTATTATGACCTAGGAGATCGTCGTGCATGCGATTTCTACTCGCAGATGTCTTCTACTCACGAGTTGGCAACTCACCCCTGCTGTGCCAAATTTTTCTTACAGGTTTCGATGTACAGCTTTTCTTGGCGGCTTGCTGGCATACCATTTCATTCAGGTTGCTTGTTAGGTTGGTTCACTTGTATCGGGACCGCCGTTGTGCTTTTATTATTTCATTTGTATCTAGTAAGCTCCATCAAACAGACTTGTATTACTTGATAGATTTAGAAGTCCAGTTGTTTATTCTTTCGACCTTAGAGTCACGCTTGTGTTATTATGGTTTTCTGCTGGTTTTGATGGTTTTCTTTGAGTTTTGAACCTTGCTCTTCGGCGTTGTATATTACTTTGCTTGTGTGGTTGTGACCGCCAATTGGCGTAGAGCTAGCTCCCGCTTGGGGATGCCTTTTTATTTCTTATGTATATATTCTTGTTTGTAGCTGTTTGGGGCCAGGTTTTACAAAGGAGACTCTGCCGAATTTTTTGAGAAAATTTGATGTTGCTTTTAAACATGTTTTCCTACACTTCTTCTTTTAAATGGTTTAGATTTCTGAGGTTCGGCTTGCTTAGATTACGTTACGCCTCTAGACGTTTCGTAATTTAAGTGCCGGTCACGTTCCGTACCTTCGGGTCGTGACAAAATTGGTATCAGAGTGCTAGGTTTAACCTTTGTCCGAGTCTACGTTGACCTTGGTTGATGGAGTAGGTGACTTAAATAGTGTGACGTACCATGGGTATGATCCACGGCATACTTACGATACGCTAGTCTGCTTAAGAAGCCTTTGGATGTATATTTCTTTGCAGCGTATTCTATTCGTTCCTTTGATCTATCTCCATCGATATAAGATGGTGGTTTCTGTTACCACAGTCGCACGGGCAGAGAGAGCTGCGGCTAGAATGCGATGACCTTTAGGACATCGTCTATTCTTGACGATCGAGGCATTGTTTAGCTTGCGGAAGAAGGGCTTTCAAATGTCGTCCTTACGAAGTTAAAAGGTTCAAACGAATATCAGAAACCCATTTTTCCAAGTTTAAGGTATTCGGAAGAACATGCAGGTAATTCTATGGACCTTTTAGAAGAATGAAACCCTAACTCGACATAATGACCATGAGAACGCCTTTGAACCTTAGGGTTTGCGGCAGTTCCGCTGTACCAGTAGTGAGGCTTGGGTTTGCCCTTCTACGGCTGATCCGCAGGTGCTGTGGCATGTACTGGATATTTTTAAACTGTACTTGAGTGTTGATCTCTCGGGGAATTATGGGACTTTGATGAATCGATCAAAAAGTTTAACGTAGTCAGGATATCATGTGATGGGATACATTACTTGGGAATCTCTAGATATAAGTATAGCCGTTTGTAGCGCCGTTCATACAGCTATGAAGGGACGAGTTTGAATCAGTCGACACCAGAGGAAAGAGGAGCACATTGATGTTGGTGTTACGAATTGCAATTTGGTGACTTAAATTTCACATTTCCGTTGTTTGGATTTTGGTATTTTGAGGATTTCGTTTTACGATTGGTATTTCCTACGTGCACATTAATTGTTAGTGTATATGCCCTAAAGGCCATTACTGTATCATACTAGTTTGTATATTACTTAATGGAAGCTTGGGATATTCACAGTTGTATAGACAATCTTGCTCAAAATGGTAGTATGCTACTTGGTTTGCATCTACCTCAATATGTGCATGTGTTTCTTTTAGCATATCGCTTATACATATTAGTAGAGCCCTTAGGATCTTTGCTTGATTACCAGCGTTGTGATGGTAGTCACACTCGTGGGGACTGGGTAATCTATAAGCACATCCTTATACAGGTCCCTAGTCATAGGACTATCGAGACAGGGCATCGATATTCCGGAGTAGACTAGCGTATGCGCTTCTCATCCCAGCAGGGGAGATGGTCTGTCCCACAGCCATCAGTACGTCGTACTGGAGATAGTATGCGGGTGCTCGTTAGGTTACGAGTACACTGGACAGGACTCGTCGGGAACTGTTGGTTGGTATTATACCTATCGTCAGTTATCAGTTCCAAGGTGACATGAGTACAGCTTAGTCCGCTAACTTGACACTGTCACTTCGCCTCGAGTGTGTTCCCACTGTACTTAGATTACTACCCTACCACGGCTCAAAGGAGTCGTGCAAACAGGTAGTAGTTGGGTGCAGTCCCATAGCACTTGGAGGCAGTGACGGTTAGACAGGATTCGTCTCTCCCGGTATTGGGGGTTGACATCGCGCTGTGTCTAGGAGAGCTATTACATGAGCAGTCCCTGGCCAGGGCAAGCGAGATATACTGGTAGGTTTCCAGTGTTATCTCAGGGTGTTCTGGGCTTCACTCCGACATGACTTGTGCCGCTATTAGGGGACTGACGTTCACCACCCCCTAGGCCCGCCAAATGATGTAACAGACGAACAGACCGGACTGTACGGAGATTGTCACATACAGGCTCAGTAGGAGTTCGGATGGGTTTACCTCATCGGCCTTCTTATCGACATCTACCTGGGGACCGTTACGTACAGCTAGTGCCGCTTGCGGTCGGTGGTTAAACCCACTGCCAGCGTAGTGTCGAGTCTTTAGAGTCCCACACAGAGAGTTTCCCTGCACTGAGCGAAACGTGTAGAGGCCGTATGGTTTTACGGCAGGGCTGCGATCACTTACGTGCACTTATGTGCGTATGCTGTTCAGGCAGGCAATACTAGCGGCCTTTGGTTTAAGCCGGATCCTAGTATTGCACATATGGATTTGTTTTGTCTTCTGTGCATTCGCATTCTACGGAATGCGGATGCGAGTGTGTATGCACAGTTTTGAGGAGCGAGGAAGGAGGAGGTGCCTCTTTAGGGTTTTGGCAGTTGGTTCGGCCAAAACCGTTATGTGGCAGGCTCATTAGGGTTTTGGCAATTCGTTCCGTCAAAGCCATTATGAGCCGGAGACATTGTTTACTAATCCTTTTAGTGATAATTTTTTGATGGCTAATTGCATTGACCATTTGACCACCATGACCTCTCTTGACTTTGTTGACCCGTTGACCAGAGTTGACCATTGACCTTCATGAGAGGTCTACACTCTTCTTTGGATTTTCTTTTTCTTTTTGATTATGAAAATGGTCAATTCAATGTAGCATCAACTTTATCATGGTAGGATTTGTAATGATGATAGTTTTGCATTATTGCAACCATGGTTCATTTCTTTAGCTCATAATTCATTTCTCAATCTCTCTCTTGTTCTTGTGAGAAGAAAAGAAAAGCTTTTATGGTTGCTAGCTCCTCCTTCTTCCTCCTCTTGATTTTTTCTTTTGATCTCATGTGTTGAGAGAAAAAGATCCCACAAAGACAAACACTTCCATATATCTCTACTACACAAGCTAGGGCATCTAGACTAGCGATCTCGTTGCCCTAGTTGCCTCGGCTCGAGGTGGAGCTCGGTGTACATCTCTCGGGGGGATCGTCTTCGACTCAAGGAGGCCGCGGAGCTAACCAAGATCCGGATCGACACTCGGAGCTTGGATGGACGAGCGGGACAGCGGAATCAAGACCCGAAGGACCGGTTTCGTGTGGTATAATTTCTACGGCATAGTAGTTAAAGCCTCTAGTAGTTTGCTAGTTTCTAGTTTAGCAAAGATCCGTGCTTTAAGTCCATGTTGCCTTGCGCTAAATAATTGTTTTTCGCCGTTTCCGCCTCCCCGTAAGAACCGGGGTAAGCAACGTGGACTTACAGTGGTATCAGAGCATAGCTAAACATAAACTAGCAAGTTAGGAAAGTATTTAGAATATCGATCAGAAAAAAGTCGCAAAACACATCCGACAAAATCCATGTTTCTGTCGAATTTTTATACTGTTCAAAAAAGTATTTAACATACATGAAAAATCGACTCAAGGTTTTGTAAAAACACAGCATAAAAATAGTCCACTGAATCGATCAAACCACCGCGGTTCTGCGGCAAGAACATGCTTCTTGCCGCGGTTCCGCGGCCGATTTGACTCGGTCGTGGACCGGGTTTTGTGCAGTGTTTTTATTTGGATTTTTTGGGATTTTTAGTACATGTTGTTTCTACCCAGATTTTCCGGAGAACAAATTGATTTTTGGGGTGGTTACAAATCCGTATTTTGATCGATATTCCGTAGACTTTGGCTAATGGATATTATCTTTGATGTGATATATGTATTGAACGTTTACTAATCGCTATACGTCGATTAGTGGGGGTTATACATATCTATGATCTGTAATGTTGATGGTTTGTGGATATGAACTCGGTGGATTGTAGCGAATCAATAGCCGGGGTGGATGTGAGATGAGAGTTTCTTTTTCTTTCATTCATGTAAAAATTTGTAAATTGATATAATTTTATTTGTTTGGCCGCACAACCGGTGTGAGGTTGTAGCCGTCATTGTATAATTTCTTTTTACTGTTTTTGCTCCTAGGATAGACCCAAGGTGGGGTGCACAAACTATCGGGTATCTCGAAGTGCCGAGTGGCCTACTCACGGGTTAAGGGAGGTTGCTTCGCTTCGGGTATTTGGTGGGTAGTTTGCCGCACCCGTAGGGGTCTAGGGTGGGGTATTGGCTATTCATCGCGACCGTGTAATCCGCTTTTCGTTGCAGGCTCGAACGAATCGCGGGTTCCTAGTATATCCAAAGTGTTCATCTGTGGTCTGGATTGGCTATTGTTAGTTATATGTATGCCCTAGAGGCCATTACTGTACATATGATGTATATTGTAGTGGATGCTAGGACGTATATAGGGAGGACTTTCTTGCTCGACATGATAGTATGCTATCTGGTTACACTTTACCTTAACGTGTACACTGATTGTCTCTCTGTTACATGTTGGTAAAGCCCTTAGGATGTGTACTTGACTACCTAGACTATGATGCAGATCATACTAGTGGGGACAGATAGTCTATAAGTACATCCTTCAAAGTCCCTAGTCGTGGGTGTATCGAGACGGGGCATCGATATACCAGAGTAGACTAGCGTATACCTTCTCGACCCATACAGATGGGCGATGGATGATCCCATATCCATTGGTGTTTGACATCAGAGATGATATACGGGTGCTCAGTAGAGACTGGGTACACTGGACGGACTCGCCGAGAACTCCCAGATGGTATTATACATTACGTCAGATGGCAGTTCTATGGTGACACTGGTACAGAGTAGTCTGTTGACCCGAGATCATCATAGAGTCTTGTGTGGTTCCCACTGTGCTTTGATTTCCATCTTACCACGTCCAAGAGGGCGTGCAAAACGGTGGTTTTTGGGTACAGTCCCGAGTCACATGGAGGCAATGAGCGATAGGAGGGGATTCGTCTCTCCCGGTATAGGGAGTTGATGTTGTGCTGTGTTCGATTGGCTATAACAGGAAATCCCTGGCCAGGGTTGCTGAGATTTACTGGTAAGTGTTACCAGTAGTTTCTTGAATTGTTATAGACCTCATATCGACACGACTTATCGAGCTATTGGGGTCTGACGTTTACCACCCCTAGGCGAGATATGCGACATATCAGACGATCAGACCGGACTGTACGGTAGTGTTACTGGTTGGATTCACTGGAGTGTGAGCGGGCTTGCTCGTCGATCTTCTGATCGCTCAATACCTGGGTGGCCGTTACGTTTAGAAGACCGCTTGTGGCTTGTGGATGTTTGATATGATCATCATCCGCTGCCGGCGTATTGACGAGTCTTTAGAGTCCTGCACAGAGGTTTCCTGGCTCAAGCGAAACGAAATAGGAGCGCATATGAGATATGTGCGGGACCGAGAATAATGTGTGTATGTGATACCGTATTTTATTCTCGCGTTGAATGTGTCGAATGGTTGTATGCGATATAACCTAGTTATCGAATCAAGGATTGATTCGATAAGCCGATACATTGTATACTAGTCGGTTGTGTGCGACATGACCGGATCATTGAATCAAGTGTTGATCTAATGATTTAATGCATAATTATATATTTGATATATTACTTTGCATTAACTAGTATTGGTTCACTTTAATTGGATTTTCTCACTTGGTTTGTGCACATTGTATATGTGATATATTTTTGTGCACTTGTATGTATCATGTTTGATGATGCATGCTAACTTGTGTTTTGTGTAAAGTTTAAACCATGGTTATGTAATGGTTAGGGTTTTCATTTTCATATCTATTTATTTATTTGTTTATTCATTTTGGAAAATGATAAGCATAATGCAAAATGGTGGCTTTCTTTGGAAGCTTGTTGAAGCTTCATGAAGACTTTGACCAAGTGACCATTTTGTCTCATGCTTAACCCTAACCATTCCATTCAACCATGATTAACTCTCTACACATTACCATGGTTACATTATGATAAGTATTCTTATTATTTCCTTTTTGATAAGAACTTAATTATAATATTCATCTTCTTCTTCTTCATCTTCTTCACTTGAAGAAGCTTGCTTCATCAATGGTGATTGATGAATTAGAGTGAGAAATCCAATTCTAAAGTCTACCCACTTCCGATTTCTTCATCCTCTACATCTTGCCAAGTAGTAGAGTGTGTTTCCTTCACAAGTTTTCATGGCTTGGTGAAGGTGGAGCTTGATCTAGTGATGCTTCGACGTAGATCATCTTCGGCACGTTGTCGACGACCTAGCCCGGTCTTTTCTCCGATGTAACCACCGTGAGAGTCATGGTTCGATTTGGACAGCGGAGAGGACTTCATTGCGGAGCCGTGGAGGTGGAGCACCGGATCTACAAAGGTTGTATTTCCGTATACTTATAGTTAAGTGTTAACTAGTTTGCTTTGTCGCCTAGAAATCTAGCCAACGATCCGTTCTAGGGTTTCTCGGCACCGTTTAAATTTGAAATTGGCATGCTTGATGCCTTGTGAGACCTCATTAGGATGCCTAGGAACCCTACAGTGGTATCAGAGCCTAGCTAGAGCTTTAGGCGAAGTCTAGACGCAATTTGAAGTCCGAACGAACCCGAAACCCAATTCCAAACATGCTCTCTGTCCTTTTTTGAAAATTGTGGATTTTTCGATATTAAAAATATGCAGAAAATTAAGCAGGGTTTTTTATGAATTACTGTGAAAAACGGAGACCTAACTCCGTCATAACGCCGCGGAAGCGCGGCCTAAGCCCACGTGGCGCGGCGCTTCCGCGGCCATAGTGTTGACTCTTTGACTCGTCTTTGCACAGTAATGTTTATAATTAATTCCTGTGTTTTCTGGGTAATTTTAATATATACTATACAGTTGAGTTTTCTGGGGTTGTTTTGGGATTTCATGGATTCGATCGGATTATCAAATTTTGTCTGTATGGCTTTCTGGGTAAATTTTAGAACATGTTAAAAAGTTCGACCGGATATAAATACCCAATTTTTCCCCTGTCGGGAAATTTCCAAGTGTTGGATTTTTCCGTAGTTTAAAGACGTTCTAAGTAGTGCAAGTAACGCGATGGTCCCTCTAGAAGACAACAAACCTTAACTCGATTATGTGACCGTCTTGAACTGCCCTTTGAACCTTCGGGTTTGGGGCAGTACGGCGTGCTACATGTGAGGCGTTGGCTTGACCCTTCTACGGCTGGACCGTTGGTACTGAGGCACGAACTGAATGTTTTTAGACTTGTTTCATGCGTTGATCAGTATCGGGAAAACTTGGGTGTTTGAATGTTCGATCGGAAAGTTTGACATTTTCTATTTATCCGGAATGGGATACAATAATTGGAATTCACAAGAAGTTATGAGATAACTGAATGAATGTTATAAACATAGCACTTTAGTCTCACTTGATCGGTTGCCACGGAATTTTGATGTGATCAAAAGTCCGTCGCAATCACGTAGCGTACGCGGATACTCGCCGGGTAAACTTAATAGACAGCCTCACTCCATTGCCCCGACCAAGTGACTGTAGGAGAACCCCGTCGCCGAAAGAATCCGTTCGAGTGCTCACGGCAGCGGTGTTCCGCCTTGGTGCACTTCGTCGACGGTATCGGGGGTGCGGCCGTCTACTGAAGTTTGCGACGAGCATTCGATCAGGATGTCGGGAATCTTGTTGAATTGCCCGACTTGATATTGAAAAGAGTTTTCGATTTTGAGACTAAAATGCGGAGTTTATAATTGTTAGGCATGCGATGTCAAAGTAATTCATTTGGTCAGGCATGCGATGTCTGAGGAGGTTGCGGATTCCAACTGTTGTAATTTTACACTTTCTTTTCTGTGACCGTAAGTGTAATATGTGATATCGCCGGTTTCGTTGCTATATGTCAACGACAATTGGGATGGACATATTTACTTACGTTGATGACATGTGATGTTATGTGTTGCTGGATATGTTATATTGGATCGTCGTGTTTGAATAGCCGGGGGTTTTTATGTGAGATGAGTGTTTTCATTTTCATTCATGTAAAAACTTGTATGTAATATTCTTTTATTGGGGCACTTCCAGGTTGCGGAAGATGTCACCGTTTGTATATTATTTACTTTTCTGCACTAGGATAGACCCAAGGAGGAGGGCACAAGTAACCGGGTTCTGGAGTCCAGTGGGAGACCAACTCGAGGAGTCGAGTCCGGGTCTCCTAACTCTAGAATTGGTAGGGTTGCTTGCCGCTCTCCTAGGGGTTTAGGGGTGTGGGTTTGGCTATTCATCGCGACCGTGGAATCCGTGTTTTATACTGGCTCGTATTGAAAACACGGACGTCCTAATAAATCCAATATTTCATATGATTCTTCTGCTGCGATATCTGTGATGTGATCATGTGATGTTCTGTGATAGATACAGTATATATAGTATATATGATATATTATATAGGCGTTACTTATGTTTTACACCCGCGCTAGCCCTGCCCCGCTCTGCCGTTAGTTACCTAACCTAACGGTGCACGAGGGGACATCGAGGCGAATGCGGATGGCATAAGTGTACGTCGTATTTATCTGTGATGTTTAGGTATTTAAATGATGGGAATTCATTAATATGATTAATGAAATAAAAGAAACCTAAGATGTTGTAGAATCGAATTTCAAAATAAAACAGGTAGCTACAGTTCTTGCTTTGCACAGTGGTATATGTGATATATCCAGCACCTTATTCGATGAGGAAAGGACTGAGATCCCTTCACCGGGAGTGACTCCTTTAGCAATAACTGGCAGATGCTACACACTCGGTTTGTCTTTTGATTGCTTTTAAGAGTTCTGCTTTGCACAGTGATATATATGATATATCCCGCACCTCATTCGACGAGGAAAGGACCGACGATCCCTTCACCGGGAGTGACTCCTTTAGCAAAACTGGAAAAGCCTCAAAAGCACTCCATTTTAAAATCATTTGATTCTACAACGATATCAAGTTCATTACGCAATAGGTTTTCAGAAAAACCTGTCGTAGCCCTCCGTCATTTCAGATAAGTACTAGTTAGTATTCGTGCTATGTTTGTTGACTATGTTAAGGCATAGTGTGCGGTAGCTAATTAGTGCTTATCTGCATAAGCATATGATGCGATTGGATTAGGGTAGTCGTGCGACTTTGTTGACTATGTTAAGGTTCGTGCGGGTGGGTTTAATTCAATCGGGAAATGACGGGTTGAACTTGACTAGCACTTATGATTTGTTGACTATGTTAAGGTCATATAGCTGCTAGGGGCAAAATATTATCGGGAATTTCAAGTGTTGAAATTTGCAATGAGATTGCATACCTTCTATGAGATAGTTGGATCCCGATACCCGCTGCGAGTAAGAGTTACTCCTGGGAGAGTTTTATACATTACAATTAGCCGATCAAGTAGGTGTCTAGAAAGGTGTCAACGAGGTTACGCCTCTGGGAAAATGAGGTTTACATTAATTAGGTTCGTGCGAAAGCACGGGGGACCTCCCTCAAAGTACCGACACTGGCCTGGCTGAAAGATTGGCGAACTTGTAGTGTGTAATTAATCCCGGCTAGTCTTTACTTTTAGGGTTTGAAGGAAGATTTGATAAAAAGCAGTGGGATCCATCCTGATTAGATAAAATAAAAACCAATCTATTCTTGACAGAGCGCACGCTGAGTGTTTTCTTCTCTCTCTCTCCAGGTAGCGACCATATCACGCCTTAATCAAGATAATAATACGGAATATTGACCGAACCCGCTTGTTATACTGAGCTGGGGAACGTTGGTCCCGCTCCAACTTATAATTGTTATAAGACAGAGCAGGAAATTGGGGATTACCAGAATTCCCGTGCCGCCCAAACGAAGAGAGTTCATGCTGATGCATCATCTTCGGGTGTCTTCATTACAAAGAACTGTTTCTCAGTATCCTTTACGTCCTGGGTCTGTGATACCAGATCAGGATCCTAGATATATAATCTGTTACATAGGGCTACAGAAAGGTAGAGAACTGAGAACGGGTGATAAGTTTCATGAGGCAGAAATCGGGGCAAGAGTTGCAGCCAAGTCTGTTGGTCACTGTCACCCTGTATTATCAATACATTGATTCTGAACGAATGTTATTAGATACCGAACCTGATATACAAAATCGTATCTATCTCTTTATTAGTAAAGAAATAATAAAATTTTGTATTGTTGGATAATGTTTTGAACATTTCCTATATCAAAGGTTGATCGGTTCAGGCACGTTATCTAAAAGCATTGATGTTCTAAATCAAACTACAGTTCTTAGTATATGGAACACACACAAGAGGAAGAGTTCAGAAATGAACGAATCCTTCTTGAGGTATTGTAGACTAGGTCATATCAATGCGACCCGACTAGCTGAAGTTACATATTAGATGCATTTTTAAATCAGTTTGAATTTACATCTTATGAAACTTGCCAGTCATGTCACAGAGATAAGATGACCAGAGCTCCGTTTACTGGAAACAGAGAAAGAGTTAGTGAACTCTCGGGATGATACATGTTGATGTATGTAGGTCCCCTGTCTACACATACCAAGACCGGTTCTTTGTACTTCATTACATTCTCTGATGATCTCTCAAGATTCAGATATATGTTCTTGTTGAAACACAAGTCCGAACCTATTGAGATATTCACAGAATATAAGTTAGACGTAGAGAACCAATACGGGTATAAGTATTATGTCCTTTGATGTGATCAAGGAGGAGAATACTTGAGCACGGAATTCCTGGACCATTCTAAAGGAGAATGAGATTCTCTCTCAGCATTACTCCTCCGTATACACCATGGCACGATAGTATATCGGGGCGGAGCAATCACACCCTATGTGATAAGGTGTGCTCTATGATGAGTAATACTGAGTTACCTATTTCCTTTTTGGGAGTTATGCACTTGAGAAGATGCATACCTATTGAATAGGGTTCAAATCAAATCAGTTGCCTACCACTTCATATGTGATATGGAATGGGAAGAGCCCATGTCTTAAGCTAGTTAAGATTTGGGATTGTCCGGCCTATGTCTAAAAGCAAAATTCGGACAAGCTCGAGGCAAGGTCTGTAATGTAGAACTGGAAAGGTTCCAGCTATACAAACTACAGCAGATGATCTGATAAAACCAAAGGATTCAATAGTTACCAACGAACCTCAGCCTCTCCATCGATCTAGTAGGGTTCCTCACCCACCTGAGAGATATTTCGGTTTCTCTATGACAGTGGGAGCTAGGATTGCATCATGAGATGATGACCCAACTAGTTTCGAACTGGCCATCAGGAGTGGGACTCTGTAAGAATGGCTGGATGCTTAGCGATCTGATATGGAATCCATGTACACCAACAAAGTATGGACTTTGGTTGCTATATCTGAAGGGTTAAATCCCCATCAGGAGCAAGTATATCTTGAGAAGATTACTTGGTGTAGATGGAAAAGTTGAGACTTTCAAAGCTAGACTTGTTAAAGGTTTTCTTCATTGACCAGGCGTGGATAATGATGAAACCTTTTCCAGTGGCTATGCTTAAGTCCATCCAGATCCTACTTACCACGGCTGCATACCATGACTACGATCTCTGGTGGTTGGGTGTCTTGACTGCTTTTCTAAATGATGATTTAGAAGAGTGCGTCTATAAGTACACAGCCAGAGGGCCTCGTAGACAGTGGGAGCAGCGGAAACGTGTGCAAGATGCTTTATAGGATAAAGCAGGCATCGCGGAGTTGGAACATCTGTTTTGATGGATTAGTCAAAGAAGTTGACATCATCAAAATGGTAGATGAACCTTGTATAAACAAAAAGGAAGTAGGGAGTATGGTGACGATCCTCGTAGAGTACGTGGATGACATACTCTTGATAGGGAAGGAGTTTCCTATGCTACGTTCGGTCAATCTCCGCTTATCACAAAGATTCTCCGTGTAGGATCAAAATGATACCTCCTAAATCCTGAGTTTTGGATCTATGAGATAGATCTAAATTGATGATAGGATACTCACTAGCTGTAGTGAGATGGTATCAGTTGATCCTGGGGAGAATCACTGGAAGGGTTCCAGGGTGATAAAGACGACTGAATGTCAGTCACAGGCATTGTCTTTACCCTCAGTAAAGGGACGGTATTGTTGGAGATAGTGCCCTCAGAGTCAATTATTAGGTCACAGGTACGTGATTATAATGATTGAGGGAGGACCTATCCCGGTAGGACAGTCTTACTCGAGATGATAGTATGCTATCTGGTTTACCTTTATCATCGTGTACTGTTTTAGGTGACCTGACACGTCGCTATTACACGTTGATAGAGCCCCTAGGATTCTTGCTTGACCACCAGCAGTATGAGGGCGATCATATAAGTGGGAGCTGGAGGTCTACAAGCATATCCTTAAAAGGTCCCTAGTCGTGGGAGTTTCGAGACCGGGCATCGATACTCCATTAGTAGACTAGTGTATACAGTCGAGACCCCGACGAGGGGCGGTGGCCGGTCTCACAAGCCACTGGTGTCAGTTGGATCACCTAAGATGTATACAGGTGCTCATTGGGTTATGAGTACACCGGACAGGACTCGCCGGGAACATGCTAGTTGGTCATATACCAGACGTCAGATGGCAGTTCCCTGGTGACATGTGTGCAGGTTAGTTCATCGACCTGGGGATCGTCATTTGTCTCGTGTGAGTTCCCACTGTACTTTGATTACTACCCTACCACGGCTCAAAGGAGTCGTGCAAACAGGTTTTAGTTGGGTACAGTCCCGAGCCACATGGAGGCAGTGAGCGTATCTTCAGGGGTTCGTCTCTCCCGGTATTGGGGGTGAGGTCGTGCTGTGTCTAGGAGAGCCATTACACAAAGTCCTTGGCCAAGGCAAGGAGATTTACTGGTAGGTATTCCAGTAGTATCTCAAGGTGTTCTGGGCTACACTCCGACACGACTTGTACCGCTTTTGGGGGTCTGACTTTTACCAACCCCCTAGGCCCGCCATGCGATACTCATAGACGAACGGACCGGACTGCACGGATATTGTCACTGACAGGCTCAGTAGGGTGTCAGGATGAGTTCGCTCATCGACGTCCCTTTTAGTCAATAGCTGGTGGCCCGTTACGTATTGGCTTATACCTCTGACGGGCTAGTGGTTAAATCCACAGCCATAGTATTGACGGGTCTTTAGAGTCCACCACACTTTCAGTTACTCAGCTTTCGGGCGAAACGCTGTAGAGGCCGTATGGAGATATGGCAGGGTTCGATCAGATACGTGCGGTATTGCACGGATCGTGATCGGACGGTTTTTACTAGCCGGCTTTGGCTTAAGCCGGATCTTAGTATTTGATAGTGTAGTTTTGTCTCTTTACATTTGTATTTCGGTCGAAATACAAATGCGGGTGTGTATGCACAGTATCGGGGTTTTCCTGTAATTTATTACGGGACCAGTTTTCTGGAGTTGCCAGTTTGCATTCCGTTCCGGCCGGTTTTCCTTTGTTCTTTCCCGGCCGGACTTTTCCGATGGAGGGTGTTATTTGCAGTTTGCAAATAATATTTAGTGGAGGGGGTTTCTTGCAAAAGTTTGATTATGAAATCCTCTTTTCTATTCTTGCATTAATTAGGATTTGATAGAGTATGGGTTTTGTGATGGAAAATGGGAACTTAGGCCGGCTACTGTTTGGTGATGGTTATTGGGTGGGGCCGGCCATTTCTTGTGAGCATGAGTGTGCAGTGAAGGTTTTTTTATTTTCCTTGGAGTGTTAATTCCTACACACTTCTATTAAGTGAGAAAGCTTGATTCATTCATTGATTTATATAAGGTGTGCTGGCTTCATTTCATTAATTCTAGTGAGCACAATTTACATGGGATGGCCGAGCCTTTCTCTTTGCATTCTCCTCTTTCCTTCTTGGATCCATGAAAATCATTGTGCAAAATTCCTCCATACATGGCAATCTCTTAAACCCCAAAGAGACAAGTTTCTACATTATTCTACAGCTAATCTTGGGCGCGTCGGCTAGCCAACTTCGCGCCCGAGTTGCCTCGGTATTGAGGTGGGAGCCCGTAAAAGAATCCGGCTACGTGGTGCCCTTCCGGCCACGAGGTGGAGACCGGACATTCCGCAGGAGATCGGGACTATGACGAGAAGACCGGAGGACTTGGATCGTCGGTATATATCTCTATTCCCTTTCTTGTAGATTGCTTAGACTAGTTAATGGTTCGATCCGGTTAAAGTGCGCGGTGGTGCCGGTTTGCTAAGTCCGCAAAATTTTAGTTTTTCACCGCTTCCGCATTCCGGCGTCGGATTGACGGCCGGGGCGCCGCCCTGCACTTACAGTGGTATCAGAGCCTCCCCATTAACTTAGTCTAGCTTTGTGTAATGTGTTTTGCATTTCCGATCGATCAAAAAGTTCCAAAACCCGTATTCCCTTCGCATCAGTTTCTGTCGAAATTTGTTTTGGAGTCTAAAAATTTTTCAGGTGGTCTCAGAATAATGTGCAGGGAGATGTAAGAACACTGGAAAAATTTCGTAGCATGATCCATCCGTACGACCGCGGAAGGGCGGCGAAAACACCCATTCCGCCGCGCTTCCACGGCACACTGTTCACATCACTGCACGATTTATTTTCAGGTGTTTTCTGGGTTTAATATATGGGCTTTGGAATATTAAACTTGGGCCCAGGTTTTCTGTGAGTGCTACAGTTTTGTTTGGGGGCCCACTTGTTAAGGTTTGATCAATCGGAAAATTTTAAACACATTTTTCACAGTATTTACATTATATCTGCGACCGTGAATGTCACTCGATCGGTAAATCCGGTCTAACTGCTATAGCCCGGTTAGACGGATTTGCGAACGTGATTTTCACGTTGATGTTCTATGTATTTGCTGTGATGTTGCGGATCGGTCGTGGGGGATAGCCTGGATGCAATGCTAGTACAGTGTTGTTGTATTATGTACATTTGATTTTGCGGGGCGAGCGTCCGACATGTGGACTGCCGTCACTGCCTGATTGTATTATTCTTTTGGGGCACGACCTGGTTGCGGTCGATGTACCCGGTGTATGTATATTTTACTTTCTGTACTAGGATTGCCCCGCTGAGGGGTGCACGGATAGCCGGGTTCTAGAAGGCAACAAGCCCGCATCTCATGGCATTGGGATGGAGGGGGCTTCACTCCAGGATTGACGGGCTATTCGCCGCACTCGTAGGGGGTATAGGTTGACCCAGGAGGGGTGCCCAAGTTACCGGATTCCGTAAAGTGTTGGGTGGTCCATTCACGGCGCTGAAGGGGGCTGCCTCGCTTCAGGTTTTGGCAGGTGACTTGCCGCGCCCGTAGGGGTCTAGGTTTTCATTGCACAGGCTATCCACACGACCAGGGGAACGTCGGGTTTCAGTAGTGGCTCTGTGAAACCCGGGGATCCCAGATATCTGTATTGTTCTGTGATGCTGTACATTTCTGTGATGTTGCATTTTATTCACGCCTTGAGCGAAATACTATATATTGGTATATATATATTAGTAGATGTTGTATATGTTTTGCATCCGCGCTAGTCCAGTCCCCGCTCTGTCGTTAGTAAGCTAACCTAACGGGTAATGACGGGACCCAGTGGCGAATGCGGATGGCATATACGTACATCAGTATATTTTCGTTCTTTGTGGTGTGATCAATTGATGGGACTGCATTGATTCGGATCAATGCAAAGTTAAAAACAAACCTAATCTGATGTTGTTGGAACACTTTTCAAAAGCTGTTATTGCAAGGACGTTTACTTTTGTTTTGCATCGTGGTATTCATTGGAATATCCTGCTCCTCAGTCGACGAGGCAAGGGCCGAGATCACTTCATCGGGAGTGACCCCTTGGACAGAAGTTTGCGTCAGGGCATTAACTTCACTATAGCCGATTAACTTTTGCTTTGCACCGTGGTATTCATTTGGAATATCCTGCACCTCATTCTACGGGGAAAGAGCCGAGATCCCTTCACCGGGAGTGACCTCTTTAGCGGAAGTTGTCGTCACTATATTTCTAAAAAGCTATCCGTTCCTTCAACGATATCAAGTTCATTACGTTAAAGGTTTTCGCCAGAAACCATTCGTAGCCCTCCATCATTTCAGTTAAATATTCGGTAGTATTCAAGCTATGTATTTTGACCTCACGCCAAGGCATAGTGTTTGGTAGCTGCCGGGTATTTATCTGTTGCATAGATAGATGCGTTGGTTTGGGACAGTCGTACTACTATTTTGGCCTACGTCAAGGGTATGTACGGGTGGATTCAAATTAACCTGGATAATGATGGGCAGAACTTGACATGTGACTTATGATATTTTGACCTCACGCCAAGGTCATAAGAGCATGGGGCAGAAATCACATCGGGAGTTTCAAAAGTACTGAAACTTGCCAGATATGCGCATACCTTCTGGAGTGTGATACCGTGAGCGGATTCCGTCACGTTATCATGCGATGAGAGTTGGATCCCGATTCCCACTGATGAGTTAGTTTACTCCTCGGGTGACCCCGACTAATTCTTCTTTCAGGTTTGGAGGAGAATTTGAGGTACAGTGGGAGGATTCCAGATTAGATAAATTGGTAACCATTCTGATCTAGGTTAGAGTGCACGCTGAGTGTTTCTTTTCTCTCTCTCTCTCTGGCAGCGACCATTGACCCGACCCTAGACTATGACTCAGTGACCAAGTTGACCGAACCTTCTTAAACACTGGCTTTTGGATTGTCAGAGTTGCAGACCTCATTGCCACTCCTACTTTTACCCTTTTCTCCAGGACACCCCGTATTACTACGAACGTCCACTTCCATTGGACAAAACCATCGTATGGTTAGATACGAACTCGAAGGGATTCGAGGATGGTTTCCGGTTCTGGAGAAAACGGATAGGACTATTCAGTTGTCTTTTCCTTTTACCCTCTCTCAGGTTACGAGTACTCCTTGGTTTAGGGGTAGTACACCTATTACGCAAATTGGATTGTCTTCTTCCAAACCTTAGGCTGGTGCCGACCGGTAGGGAATGAAGAAAACCAATTAGCATAACGATGGTGTGCAGAAGGTATTAAGTTCAGACAAAGCAAGGGATTAGTAAGAGGGCAAAGTAAATTGCAACAGATATTCACGACCAAACCAAATATTTCGTTACCACTCCCACATCACCTTTGTATTTCTCCAGGACACTCCGTATCACTACGAAGATCCACAGTTTATTTGGATACTCCATCGTATGGTTATATACGAACTCGAATGGAACTTGTTCCAGTTCGGGGATGGATTCTGGTTCAGGAGAAATAGGAATAAAGGTTTATTCGGTTGTCTTTTATCTTCACCCTCTCTCATTGCGAGTGTTCCTAGGATTGGGACAGTACACCCATTATGCTTATTGGATAGTCTTCTTCCAAACCATAGGCTGGTGCCGAACGGTAGGGAAGGAAGAAAACCATTTGGCCTAAAAGGGTGTGCAGAAGGTAAAGACTAAAGACATATGAAGGGATTTGGAGAGGTGGCAAAGAACTATACGGTTACAGTCGTGAATCTGGAAGAGGCATTACTAGGAATACCAGGATACCCCATCGAAACATTTCAATGTTTCAGTCTCACTATGTACTGTTAAAGGAAACTGATTTCCCGATTAGACACTTGCTCCAGGGTATGTATTTACCAGGTTTGATTCTCATATCTGTATGGTTTTACAGATGATGAGTGGGAGTAAGTTATTGGGAATTAGGTGATCATCCTCATTATATCGGGATTCGTTGTAATCGGTGATATTTGAGGAAATCACCTGGGCTGTTTGCCGGTTGGCAAATATTTGGTTTTGAATATCCGCTGTTATGCACCAATTTCAAATTGATATATCTGTACGTCTATTTTCATAGAGTGAGATATACCTTTATGAAATTATGTCTACGACATTTACCTATATCAGTGGATGGTTAGGTAAGGAGCATTAAACAACGGTGTAATTCTTCATAACCAAAGGTACAGTTTTCAACCTACGACACACAATGAATGAGTTATCAGACTCAAGGGACTTTTACAGAGTATTGTATGTTGTCCAGGGTCCATCAGGACAGAGGGCATGGTCCTCGTACTATATTCGGTTTACTTATGACTCCTCTATTTTTTAGACAGGTGTTTCGTGGAAACACAGGGTCCGAATTTGGAGAAGTTATATGTATTTGAATAGAGTAGAGAACCAGGTATAGCAAGTATCGGGATTCTTCAAAGAGATCGAAGATGTAGATACTTGTGTATGGTGTTCAGTTGATAGTAATGATTAAGAGAAATAGTTTCTCTTTCAGGTTACTCATAATTGGAAGCATTCCTAAGTTGAGTAACGCTGATCGGCCTTCTTCCATTTAGTTGACATGCACTGGAGACAGCTGCATGATTTGAATCTGGTTCAATTAAATCAGTGCCTCTGTTTCTATATTGGATATAGAACAGTTCATATCTTAACGATGTTAAGGTACGGGGAGTTGTCCGGTTTATGATTAAAACCAGACACTGGACAACTCAAGGCACGTTTCTGTAATGGCTGTTTGTGGGTTGACCCAGGCTATGACGAGGGTTGACTTTCTACCATCTGGATGAACAATAGCGATATTGTTCTAGACTCGCCACAGTTTTATAAAAATGGATTTTTTCAGAAAACAGTAGTGGGAGTATGGTAGAACTGGAAGTGATTCCAGAACCACAAACGATTACTGAAGATTTGATAAAGAACCTAAAGATTCAATCTGGATTGACATTCCATTGGCCACTCCGCAGATAAGGTGGGTAACTTCAGGCACCCGAGAGGCACTACGGTAGCCTCAAGGACGGCGACAGGGAAGTTCTTGTTTACCCACAATTGCCATTGCTGTTGTTCCAGGCTGCGAGACCCGGCGGGAGGATGAGTATAGCGTCGTTCTAAACTAGTTTTAGAAGTGTACGTCTATATGACTCTGCCAGAGGGTTGTCGTAGTCAGTGGGAGCAGCGGAAGCATTGGTGGACAGGTTGCTTCTGTCTGTTTATAGACTAGAGCAGATGTAGCGGAGATAGATCATCTATTTCTGACGTGACAGTCATGGGTTTGACTTCATCAGAATAGGGGATGGATCTGTTGAGAAGGTAGTAGGGTGTGATATCCTGGTATTTGGATGATATACACAGAGTAGGAAAAGAAACTCCTACACTACGATCGGTTATACTTTGGTCGTCACACAGTGGTTTCTCCACAAAGGAAATGGATTTTATATCTGACATACTGGTTACTAGATCTATGGTTTTAGATCTAGATTTGGGTGGTTTCCCAATCAGGGTACTTGACAGCATTCTAAGAATATTTAGGATGGACGACTCCTGGCACGGCAGTGTACCTGCAGGTAATGGAGTCACCCTCTCCAAAGGTGTCTTACAGACTAAAGGGGAGAGGGACGGGCATGATTGGCAGATCACTTGCTCAGGCAATTGAGTCAATCATGAGATGTCAAGTACCACACCAGATGTTGTTCTTGCACCAGATGCAATAAGCTGACATTGATCCAATCCTGGAGAAACAGTCGGAAGCAGTTTTAGAACATAAGCAAATGTTCTAGGGAGATGATAACGACAGCCTCATTTAGGAGACAGTTATCATTCCAGGCTTCCAAGGTGACATGGACGGCAAGGAGGTTGTCAGAGTTATAGTTTTCCTTCTGATGAGGGGCAGTATTTTGGACAGGTGGTCCAAGGCAATACTGAGGGAGGCATGGCGCGCAGGATACTGATTAAGTTCAGTTGACGATACAGTCTAAGAAGTTTGGATTTGGAGTTCATTTATGAGCTATGTCCCATCAGACATCCAGACACATTCTAAGACAGGTATTGCTCATTTCGGGAGATGGCTTTCTCCGCGAACTTGAGATATAGAGAGACATAGAAAGAAACAACAAAGCGGATCCACTCACTGAGGCTATTCCTCGAACGCAATAGTTCCGCAAACGAGCTTTGTGAGACTGACTAGTAGAGGAGTTGGATGTTCGGTATCACACGGGCTGTGAGTATGCGACATCGCGATAATTAGCCTTGAGTGCAAGTGGGAGATTGTTGGAGATAGTGCCCTCAGAGTCAATTATTAGGTCACAGGTACGTGATTATAATGATTGAGGGAGGACCTATCCCGGTAGGACAGTCTTACTCGAGATGATAGTATGCTATCTGGTTTACCTTTATCATCGTGTACTGTTTTAGGTGACCTGACACGTCGCTATTACACGTTGATAGAGCCCCTAGGATTCTTGCTTGACCACCAGCAGTATGAGGGCGATCATATAAGTGGGAGCTGGGGGTCTACAAGCATATCCTTAAAAGGTCCCTAGTCGTGGGAGTTTCGAGACCGGGCATCGATACTCCATTAGTAGACTAGTGTATACAGTCGAGACCCCGACGAGGGGCGGTGGCCGGTCTCACAAGCCACTGGTGTCAGTTGGATCACCTAAGATGTATACAGGTGCTCATTGGGTTATGAGTACACCGGACAGGACTCGCCGGGAACATGCTAGTTGGTCATATACCAGACGTCAGATGGCAGTTCCCTGGTGACATGTGTGCAGGTTAGTTCATCGACCTGGGGATCGTCATTTGTCTCGTGTGAGTTCCCACTGTACTTTGATTACTACCCTACCACGGCTCAAAGGAGTCGTGCAAACAGGTTTTAGTTGGGTACAGTCCCGAGCCACATGGAGGCAGTGAGCGTATCTTCAGGGGTTCGTCTCTCCCGGTATTGGGGGTGAGGTCGTGCTGTGTCTAGGAGAGCCATTACACAAAGTCCTTGGCCAAGGCAAGGAGATTTACTGGTAGGTATTCCAGTAGTATCTCAAGGTGTTCTGGGCTACACTCCGAAACGACTTGTACCGCTTTTGGGGGTCTGACTTTTACCAACCCCCTAGGCCCGCCATGCGATACTCATAGACGAACGGACCGGACTGCACGGATATTGTCACTGACAGGCTCAGTAGGGTGTCAGGATGAGTTCGCTCATCGACGTCCCTTTTAGTCAATAGCTGGTGGCCCGTTACGTATTGGCTTATACCTCTGACGGGCTAGTGGTTAAATCCACAGCCATAGTATTGACGAGTCTTTAGAGTCCACCACACTTTCAGTTACTCAGCTTTCGGGCGAAACGCTGTAGAGGCCGTATGGAGATATGGCAGGGTTCGATCAGATACGTGCGGTATTGCACGGATCGTGATCGGACGGTTTTTACTAGCCGGCTTTGGCTTAAGCCGGATCTTAGTATTTGATAGTGTAGTTTTGTCTCTTTACATTTGTATTTCGGTCGAAATACAAATGCGGGTGTGTATGCACAGTATCGGGGTTTTCCTGTAATTTATTACGGGACCAGTTTTCTGGAGTTGCCAGTTTGCATTCCGTTCCGGCCGGTTTTCCTTTGTTCTTTCCCGGCCGGACTTTTCCGATGGAGGGTGTTATTTGCAGTTTGCAAATAATATTTAGTGGAGGGGGTTTCTTGCAAAAGTTTGATTATGAAATCCTCTTTTCTATTCTTGCATTAATTAGGATTTGATAGAGTATGGGTTTTGTGATGGAAAATGGGAACTTGGGCCGGCCACTGTTTGGTGATGGTTATTGGGTGGGGCTGGCCATTTCTTGTGAGCATGAGTGTGCAGTGAAGGTTTTTTTATTTTCCTTGGAGTGTTAATTCCTACACACTTCTATTAAGTGAGAAAGCTTGATTCATTCATTGATTTATATAAGGTGTGCTGGCTTCATTTCATTAATTCTAGTGAGCACAATTTACATGGGATGGCCGAGCCTTTCTCTTTGCATTCTCCTCTTTCCTTCTTGGATCCATGAAAATCATTGTGCAAAATTCCTCCATACATGGCAATCTCTTAAACCCCAAAGAGACAAGTTTCTACATTATTCTACAGCTAATCTTGGGCGCGTCGGCTAGCCAACTTCGCGCCCGAGTTGCCTCGGTATTGAGGTGGGAGCCCGTAAAAGAATCCGGCTACGTGGTGCCCTTCCGGCGACGAGGTGGAGACCGGACATTCCGCAGGAGATCGGGACTATGACGAGAAGACCGGAGGACTTGGATCGTCGGTATATATCTCTATTCCCTTTCTTGTAGATTGCTTAGACTAGTTAATGGTTCGATCCGGTTAAAGTGCGCGGTGGTGCCGGTTTGCTAAGTCCGCAAAATTTTAGTTTTTCACCGCTTCCGCATTCCGGCGTCGGATTGACGGCCGGGGCGCCGCCCTGCACTTACAGGTATGTTGGAAGAGTTCCAAGCTAGATACCGTGACATACTAGACGATAAAGGCATGATACATCGCTACTTAAGATGCTACCAAAGAGGCTGTTTGGATGTATAATGGTTCATGAGATGAACTATGTTCCTACCATTGTGGGACAATGGAGTTGTGGCTTATGCCAAGGAACACCCGTCCCATCAGTGATCCAGACATATTCTAAGGTAGTGTCACCTGATCGTAGAGATGGTTGATCTCCAAGGAGATCGAGGTATGGAGAGTAGACTCAGAGGACAACACAGCGGATCCACTCACAAAGGCCTGTTCCCAGAGAGAGACTTTTATGGGATGGTTGAGTATGAGATACTACAACCACTGCTACAGATGGCCCTAGTGCAAGTGGGAGATTGTTAGTTATATGTATGCCCCAGAGGCCATTACTGTACATATGATGTATATTGTAGTGGATGCTAGGACGTATATAGGGAGGACTTTCTTGCTCGACATGATAGTATGCTATCTGGTTACACTTTACCTTAACGTGTACACTGACTGTCTCTCTGTTACATGTTGGTAAAGTCCTTAGGATGTGTACTTGACTACCTAGACTATGATGCAGATCATACTAGTGGGGACAGATAGTCTATAAGTACATCCTTCAAAGTCCCTAGTCGTGGGTGTATCGAGACGGGGCATCGATATACCAGAGTAGACTAGCGTATACCTTCTCGACCCATACAGATGGGCGATGGATGATCCCATATCCATTGGTGTTTGACATCAGAGATGATATACGGGTGCTCAGTAGAGACTGGGTACACTGGACGGACTCGCCGAGAACTCCCAGATGGTATTATACCTTACGTCAGATGGCAGTTCTATGGTGACACTGGTACAGAGTAGTCTGTTGACCCGAGATCGTCATAGAGTCTTGTGTGGTTCCCACTGTGCTTTGATTTCCATCTTACCACGTCCAAGAGAGCGTGCAAAACGGTGGTTTTTGGGTACAGTCCCGAGTCACATGGAGGCAATGAAAGTCCTCCCTATATACGTCCTAGCATCCACTACAATATACATCATATGTACAGTAATGGCCTCTAGGGCATACATATAACTAACAATCGCACGGCCCTTGACAAAGGCTGGTATCAGAGCCTTTGTCAAGGGCCGTGCGATTGTTAGTTATATGTATGCCCTAGAGGCCATATCCATTGGTGTTTATATGTATCCCATATCCATTGGTGTTTGACATCAGAGATGATATACGGGTGCTCAGTGGAGACTGGGTACACTGGACGGACTCGCCGAGAACTCCCAGATGGTATTATACCTTACGTCAGATGGCAGTTCTATGGTGACACTGGTACAGAGTAGTCTGTTGACCCGAGATCGTCATAGAGTCTTGTGTGGTTCCCACTGTGCTTTGATTTCCATCTTACCACGTTCAAGAGAGCGTGCAAAACGGTGGTTTTTGGGTACAGTCCCGAGTCACATGGAGGCAATGAAAGTCCTCCCTATATACGTCCTAGCATCCACTACAATATATATCATATGTACAGTAATGGCCTCTAGGGCATACATATAACTAACAATCGCACGGCCCTTGACAAAGGCTGGTATCAGAGCCTTTGTCAAGGGCCGTGCGATTGTTAGTTATATGTATGCCCTAGAGGCCATATCCATTGGTGTTTATATGTATCCCATATCCATTGGTGTTTGACGTCAGAGATGATATACGGGTGCTCAGTAGAGACTGGGTACACTGGACGGACTCGCCGAGAACTCCCAGATGGTATTATACCTTACGTCAGATGGCAGTTCTATGGTGACACTGGTACAGAGTAGTCTGTTGACCCGAGATCGTCATAGAGTCTTGTGTGGTTCCCACTGTGCTTTGATTTCCATCTTACCACGTCCAAGAGGGCATGCAAAACGGTGGTTTTTGGGTACAGTCCCGAGTCACATGGAGGCAATGAGCGATAGGAGGGGATTCGTCTCTCCCGGTATAGGGAGTTGATGTTGTACTGTGTTCGATTGGCTATAACAGGAAATCCCTGGCCAGGGTTGCTGAGATTTACTGGTAAGTGTTACCAGTAGTTTCTCGAATTGTTATAGACCTCATATCGACACGAATTATCGAGCTATTGGGGTCTGACGTTTACCACCCTTTGGCGAGATATGCGACATATCAGACGATCAGACCGGACTGTACGGTAGTGTTACTGGTTGGATTCACTGGAGTGTGAGCGGGCTTGCTCGTCGATCTTCTGATCGCTCAATACCCGGATGGCCGTTACGTTTAGCAGACCGCTTGCGGCTTGTGGATGTTTGATATGATCATCATCCGCTGCCGGCGTATTGACGAGTCTTTAGAGTCCTACACAGAGGTTTCCTGGCTCAAGCGAAACGAAATAGGAGCGCATATGAGATATGTGCGGGACCGAGAATAATGTGTGTATGTGATACCGTATTTTATTCTCGCGTTGAATGTGTCGAATGGTTGTATGCGATATAACCTAGTTATCGAATCAAGGATTGATTCGATAAGCCGATACATTGTATACTAGTCGGTTGTGTGCGACATGACCGGATCATTGAATCAAGTGTTGATCTAATGATTTAATGCATAATTATATATTTGATATATTACTTTGCATTAACTAGTATTGGTTCACTTTAAATGGATTTTCTCACTTGGTTTGTGCACATTGTATATGTGATATATTTTTGTGCACTTGTATGTATCATGTTTGATGATGCATGCTAACTTGTGTTTTGTGTAAAGTTTAAACCATGGTTATGTAATGGTTAGGGTTTTCATTTTCATATCTATTTATTTATTTGTTTATTCATTTTGGAAAATGATAAGCATAATGCAAAATGGTGGCTTTCTTTGGAAGCTTGTTGAAGCTTCATGAAGACTTTGACCAAGTGACCATTTTGTCTCATGCTTAACCCTAACCATTCCATTCAACCATGATTAACTCTCTACACATTACCATGGTTACATTATGATAAGTATTCTTATTATTTCCTTTTTGATAAGAACTTAATTATAATATTCATCTTCTTCTTCTTCATCTTCTTCACTTGAAGAAGCTTGCTTCATCAATGGTGATTGATGAATTAGAGTGAGAAATCCAATTCTAAAGTCTACCCACTTCCTATTTCTTCATCCTCTACATCTTGCCAAGTAGTAGAGTATGTTTCCTTCACAAGTTTTCATGGCTTGGTGAAGGTGGAGCTTGATCTAGTGATGCTTCGACGTAGATCATCTTCGGCACGTTGTCGACGACCTAGCCCGGTCTTTTCTCCGATGTAACCACCGTGAGAGTCATGGTTCGATTTGGACAGCGGAGAGGACTTCATTGCGGAGCCGTAGAGGTGGAGCACCGGATCTACAAAGGTTGTATTTCCGTATACTTATAGTTAAGTGTTAACTAGTTTTCTTTGTCGCCTAGAAATCTAGCCAACGATCCGTTCTAGGGTTTCTCGGCACCGTTTAAATTTGAAATTGGCATGGTTGATGCCTTGTGAGACCTCATTAGGATGCCTAGGAACCCTACAGCTATCTTTGCTATATATCTATATATGATATCTATTTAGGTGTTGCTTATGTTTTGCATCCACGCTAGTCCAGCCCTCGCTCTGTCGTTAGTTAAGTAACCTAACGGGTGATGACGGGACCCCGTGGCGAATGCGGATGGCATAAGCGTACGCCATATTTTGGTTGTTTTCTGCAATGGTAGGATTAAATGATGGGACGCATTAAAATTAATGCAAGAAAATAAACCAAGTAAAAGTCGTTGGAACACTATCAAAACCACTCGGTTCTTTTCAAAACCAAATTTTAAATGCGGAGCTTGAACCACTCCTTTTAAAAGCTATCTCGTTCCTTCGATTATATCAAGTTCACTACGTTCACGGTTTCGCCAAAACCATTCGTAGCTCTCCGTCATTTCGTATGAATATTCAATAGTATTCAAGCTATGTTTGTTGACCTTGGTCATTTCATTGTGATTGGTAGCTATTGTTTGTTCATATGTAGCATAGATAGATGCGTTGGTTTGGGACAGTCATGTTACCTTGTTGACCTTCGCCAAGGGTATATACGGGTGGGTTCAAATTAACCTGGACAATGACGGGTAGAACTTGACATGTGAATTATGATTTGTTGACCTTCGTCAAGGTCATAAGAGCATGGGGCAAAAATCCACATCGGGAGTTTCAAAAGAACTGAAACTTGCTAGCGCTGCATACCATTTGTAGTGTGATGATTCTGGTAGGATTCCTTCAGTTTTGTCACGCGATGGTATTTGGATTCCGATTCTACTGTGAGTATATGCTGCTCCTCGGGAACTTTCTCACTTAACGATCAATGCTATAAACCAAGTAGGTGTCTAGAAAAGTGTTAGCGGGGCTACGCCCCCAGGGAAAAGAGGTTACTTAATTAAGGAACATTGCGACACTGGCCTGGCTGAACGGTTAAGCAAGTATTGTACGGTGAGATTGATCCTGACTAATTCTTCCTTTAGGTGTGGTTCCCACTGTGGAGACTGGGTACACTGGACGGACTCGCCGAGAACTCCCAGATGGTATTATACCTCCTATCCATTGGTGTTTGACATCAGAGATGATATACGGGTGCTCAGTGGAGACTGGGTACACTGGACGGACTCGCCGAGAACTCCCAGATGGTATTATACCTTACGTCAGATGGCAGTTCTCTGGTGACACTGGTACAGAGTAGTCTGTTGACCCGAGATCGTCATAGAGTCTTGTGTGGTTCCCACTGTGCTTTGATTTCCATCTTACCACGTCCAAGAGGGCATGCAAAATGGTGGTTTTTGGGTACAGTCCCGAGTCACATGGAGGCAATGAGCGATAGGAGGGGATTCGTCTCTCCCAGTATAGGGGGTTGATGTTGCGCTGTGTTCGATTGGCTATAACCGGAAATCCCTGGCCAGGGTTGCTGAGATTTACTGGTAAGTGTTACCAGGAGTTTCTCGAACTGTTATAGACCACATATCGACACGACTTATCAAGCTAATGGGGTCTGACGTTTACCACCCCTAGGCGAGATATGCGACATATCAGACGACGAGACCGGACTGTACGGTAAGTGTTACTGGTTGGATTCACAGGAGTTTGAGCGGGCTTGCTCATCGATCTTCTGATCGCTAAATACCCGGGTGGCCGTTACGTTTAGCAGACCGCTTGCGGCTTGTGGGTGTTTGATATGATCATCACCTGCTGCCGGCGTATTGACGAGTCTTTAGAGTCCTACACAGAGGTTTCCTGGCTCAAGCGAAACGAAATAGGAGCGCATATGAGATATGTGCGGGACCGAGAATAATGCGTGTATGTGATACCGTATTTCATTCTCGCGATGAATGTGTCGAATGGTTGTATGCGATATAACCTAGTTATCGAATCAAGGATTGATTCGATAAATCGATACATTGTATACTAGTCGGTTGTGTGCGACATGACCGGATCATTGAATCAAGAGTTGATTTAATGATTTAATGCATAATTATATATTTGATATATTACTTTGCATTAACTAGTATTGGTTCACTTTAAATGGATTTTCTCACTTGAAGTTCACAAGTTGTATATGTGATATACTTTTGTGCACTTAATTGTATCATGTTTGATGATACATGTTTACTTGGTTAAATGTAAAGAATTAAACCATGGTTAAACTAATGATTAGGGTTTTGTTTATCTATTACTTATTTTGATTAAGTTATTTATTTCTTTTTGGCAAAAGAAAAGAAAAATGGTGGCTTTCTTTGGATGCATGTTGAAGCTTCATGAAGCTTTGACTAAGTCACCATTTTTGTCTTCATACTTAACCCTAACTATTGACCTAACCCTAGTTTATTCTCTACACTTGACCATGGTTGGATTATGATAATACCCATTTTATTTTCTTTTTGAAATAGAACTTATCATAACATTTTTCATCTTCTTCTTCTTTTTCTTCAAGAAGAAGCTTGCCTCCATCAATGGCAACTTGGGAAAATGAGTGAGAAATCCAATTCTAAAGTGAACCCACCTCCTATTTCTTCATCCTCTACCTCTTGCCAAGTAGTATAGGGTGTTTTCTTCACAAGTTTCATGACTTGGTGAAGTGGGAGCTTGATCTTGTGATGCCTCGACGTAGATCATCTTCGGCATCGTAGTCGATGACCTAGCCCGCCCATTTCTCCGATGAAGCCGACGCTAGAGCCCGGGATTCGATTTGGACAGCGAGGAGACTTCATTCCGGAGCTATGGAGGTGGAGGACCGGATCTACAAAGGTTGTATTTCCGTTCTTGTAGTTAAGTTGTTAACTAGTTTCATTTGTCGCCTAAAATTCTAGTTAACGATCCGTATTAGGGTTTCTCGGCACCCGTAAAATTTGAAATTGGCATGGTTGATGCCTTGTGAGACCTCATTAGTGTGCATAGGAACCCTACAGTGGTATCAGAGCCTAGCTAGAGCCTTAGGCGATGCGTATACGATGTTAGAAACCCGATCGAACCCCGAAACCCTAACTTTTAACCCTCTCTGGACTTTTTCTGAAAAAGTGGTTTTTTCCAAATTAAAAATGCTTAAAAAATTCAGCAGGAAATTCTAAGAATTACGGTGCAAAAATTACCTAATGATCTGTCTAAAGCGCGGTGGATCCGCGGCATTAGCCGCCTATTGCGGCGGTTCCGCGCTCATTTAGTCTCTTCATTCAACCACTGTTGCACAGTAACTTCTTTTTTTAAATGCTGAGTTTTATGGGAATTTTTAATATTTATTCAAGAGTTGAATTTTCTGGGGTGTTTTGCGAGTTCGCAGATTCGATCGGATTATCAGACTTTGTCTATGTGGCTTTCCGGATATTTTGGAATATGTTAAAAAGTTCGACCGGATGTAAATACCCAATCTTTCCCCTGTCAGGAAATTTCCAAGTGTTGGATCTTTCCGTAGTTTAACGACGTTCTAAGTAGTGCAAGTAACGCGATGGTCCCTCTAGAAGACAACAACCCTTAACTCGATTATGTGACCGTCTAGAACTGCCCTTTGAACTTTCGGGTTTGGGGGCAGTACGGCGTGCCACATGTGAGGCGTTGGCTTGACCCTTCTACGGCTGGACCGTTGGTACTGAGGCATGAACTGGATGTTTTTAAACTTGTTTCATGTGTTGATCTGTTTCGGGAAAACTTGGGTGTTCGAATGTTCGATCGGAAAGTTTAACATTTTCTATTTATCTGGAATGGGATACAATAATTGGAATTCACAAGAAGTTATGAGATAACTGAATGAATGTTATAAACAAAGCACTTTAGTCTCACTTGATCGGTTGCCACGGAATTTTGATGTGATCAAAAGTCCGTCGCAATCACGTAGCGTACGCGGATACTCGCCGGGTAAACTTAATAGACAGCCTCGCTCCAAAGCCCCGACCAAGTGACAGTAGGAGAACCCCGTCGCCGAAAGCATCCGTTCGGGTGCTCGCGGCAGCGGTGTTCCTCCTTGGTGCACTTCGTCGACGGTATCGGGGGTGCAGCCGTCTATTGAAGTTTGCGACGAGCATTCGATCAGAATGTCGGGAATCTTGTTGCATTGCCCGACTTGATATTGAAAAGTGTTTTCGATAATGAGACTAAAATGCGGGGTTTATAATTGTTAGGCATGCGATGTCCAAGGAATTCATTTGATTAGGCATGCGATGTCTATGCAGGTTGCGGATTCCAACTGTTGTAGTTTTACACTTTCTTTTCTGTGACCGTAAGTGTAATATGTGATATCGTCGGTTTCGTTGCTATATGTCAACGACAATTGGGATGTGCATATTTACTTACGTTGATGACATGTGATGTTATGTGTTGCTGGATATGTTATATTGGATCGTCGTGTTTGAATAGCCGGGGGGGTTTTTATGTGAGATGAGTGTTTTTCATTTTCATTCATGTAAAAATCTGTATGTAATATTCTTTTATTGGGGCACTTCCAGGTTGCGGAAGATGTCACCCTTTTGTATATTATTTACTTTTCCGCACGAGGATAGACCCAAGGAGGAAGGCACAAGTAACCGGGTTCTGGAGTCCAGTGGGAGACCAACTCGAGGAGTCGAGTTCGGGTCTCCTAACTCTAAAATTGGTAGGGTTGCTTGCCGCTCTCGTAGGGGTCTAGGGGTATGGGTTTTGGCTATTCATCGCGACCGTGGAATCCGTGTTTTATACTGGCTCGTATTGAAAACACGGACGTCCTAGTATATCCAATATTTCATATGTTTCTTCTGCTGCGATATCTGTGATATGTTCTGTGATGGATACAGTATATAGTATATATGATATATTATATAGATGTTACTTATGTTTACACCCGCGCTAGCCCTGCCCCGCTCTGCTGTTAGTTACCTAACCTAACGGTGCATGAGGGGACATCGAGGCGAATGCGGATGGTATAAGTGTACATCGTATTTATCTGTGATATTTAGGTAATAAATGATGGGACTTCATTAATGAGATTAATGAAAATAAAAGAAACCTAAAGATGTTGTAGAATCGAATTTCAAAATAAAACAGGTAGCTACAGTTCTTGCTTTGCACAGCGGTATATGTGATATATCCTGCACCTTATTCGATGAGGAAAGGACCGAGATCCCTTCACCGGGAGTGACTCTTTAGCAATAACTGGCAGATGCTACAACTCTCGGTTTGTCTTTTGATAGCTTTTAAGAGTTTTTCTTTGCACAGTGATATATATGATATATCCCGCACCTCATTCGACGAGGAAAGGACCGACGATCCCTTCACCGGGAGTGACTCCTTTAGCAAAACTAGAAAAGCCTCAAAAGCACTCCATTTTTAAAATCATTTGATTCTACAACGATATCAAGTTCATTACGCAATAGGTTTTCAGAAAAACCTGTCGTAGCGCTCCGTCATTTCAGATAAGTTGTATATAGTATTCGTGCTGCATTTGTTGGCTTTCGTCAAGGTGCAGTGTGCGGTAGCTATATGCTGCTTATCTGCTGCATACGATGCGATTGGATTAGGGTAGTCGTGCGGCTTTGTTGGCTTTCGTCAAGGGTCGTGCGGGTGGGTTTAATTCAATCAAGAAATGTACGGGTTGAACTTGACTAGCGGGCTATGGTTTGTTGGCTTTCGTCAAGGTCATAGCACGTTAGGGGCAAAATATTATCGGGAATTTCAAGTGTTGAAATTTGCAATGAGATTGCATACCTTCTATGAGATAGTTGGATCCCGATACCCGCTGCGAGTAATTGTTACTCCTGGGAGAGTTTTACACATTACAATTAGCCGATCAAGTAGGTGTCTAGAAAGGTGTTAACGGGGTTACGCCTCTGGGAAAACGAGGTTTACATTAATTAGGTTCGTGCGAAAGCACGGGGGACCTCCCTCAAAGTACCGACACTGGCCTGGCTGAAAGATTGGCGAACCTGTAGTGTGTAATTAATCCCGTCTAGTCTTTCCTTTTAGGGTTTGAAGGAAGATTTGATAAAAAGCAGTGGGAGCCATTCTGATTAGATAAAATAAAAACCAATCTATTCTTGAAAGAGCGCACGCTGAGTGTTTTCTTCTCTCTCTCTCCAGGTAGCGACCATATCACGCCTTAATCAAGATAATAATACGGAATATTGACCGAACCCGCTTGTTATACTGAGCTGGGGAACGTTGGTCCCGCTCCAACTTATAATTGTTATAAGACAGAGCAGGAAATAGGGCAATACCAGAATTCCTTTGCCGCCCAAACGAAGAAAGTGCATATGATGCATCTCGTTCGGGTGTGTTCATTATACAGAACTGTTTCTCAGTATTCTTTACGTCCTAGGTATGTGATACCAGATCAGGATCCCGCATATGTAATTTGTTACATAGGCTACAGATAGGCAAAGAACTGAGAACGGGTGATAAGTTTCATGAGGCAGAAAATGGAGCAAGTGTTGCAGCCAAGTCTGTTGGTCACTGTCACCCTGTATTACCAATACATTGATTCTGAACGAATATTATTAGATACCGAACCTGATATACAAAATCATATCAATCTCTTTATTAGTAAAGAATGGATATAATTTTGTATTGTTGGATAATGTTTTGAACATTTCCTATATCAAAAGTTGATCGGTTCAGGCACGTTATCTAAAAGCATTGATGTTCTAAATCAAACTACAGTTCTAAGTATACGGAACACACACAGGAGGATGAGTTCAGAAATGAACAAATCCTTCTTGAGGCATTGTAGACTAGGTCATATCAATGCGACCTGACTAGCTGAAGTTACATTTAGATGCATATTTAAATCTGTTTGAATTTACATCTTATGAAACTTGCCAGTCATGTCATAAAGATAAGATGACCATAGCTCCGTTTACTGGAAACAGAGAAAGAGTTAGTGAACTCTTGGGATGATACATGTTGATGTATGTAAGGTCCCCTGTCTACATATGCCAGGACTGGTTCTTTGTACTTCATTACATTCTCTGATGATCTTTCGAGATTCAGACCTATGTTCCTGTTGAAACACAAGTCCGAACCTTTTGAGATATTCACAGAATATAAGTTAGAAGTAGAGAACCAAAATACGGGTATAAGTATTATATCCTATGATGAGATCAGGGAGGAGAATACTTGTGCATAGAATTCCTGGACTATTCTAAAGGAGAATGAGATTCTCTCTCAGCATTACTCCTCCGTATACACCATAGTACGATGGTATATCGGGGCGGAGCAATAGCACCCTATGAGATAAGGTGTGCTCTATGATGAGTACTACCGTGTTTCCTATTTCCTTTTGGGAGTTATGCACTTGAGAAGCTGCATACCTATTGAATAGGGTTCAAATCAAATCAGTTGCCTACCACTTCATATTTGATATGATAAGGGAAGAGCCCATCTCTTAAGTTAGTTAAGATTTGGGGTTGTGCAGCCTATGTCTGAAAAGCAAAATCCGGACAAGCTCGAGGCAAGGTCAGTTATGTAGAACTGGAAATGTTCCAGCTATACAAACTGCAGCTGATGATTTGAAAGAACCAAAGGATTCAATAGTTACCAACGAACCTTAGCCTCTCCGCCGATCTAGTAGGGTTCCTCACCCACCTGAGAGATACTTCGGTTTCTCTATGACAGTGGGAGCGAGGATTGCATCATGAGATGATAACCCAACTAGTTTCGAGCTGGCCATCAGGAGTGGGACTCTATAAGAATGGCTGGATGCTTAGCGATCTGAGAAGGAATCCATGTACACCGACAAAGTATGGACTTTGGTTGCTATATCTGAAAGGTTAAATCCCCATCAGGAGCAAGTATATCTTGAGAAGATTACTTGGTATAGATGGAAAAGTTGAGACTTTCGAAGATAGACTTGTTAAAGCTTTTCGTCATCGACCAGGCGTGGATAATGATGAAACCTTTTCAAGTGGCTATGCTTAAGTCCATCCAGATCCTACTTGCCACGGCTACATACCATGACTACGATATCTGGCGGTTGGGTGCCATGACTGCTTTTCTAAATGATGTTTTAGAAGAGAACGTCTATAAGTACACAGCCAGAGGGCTTCGTAGACAGTGGGAGCAGCGGAAACGTGTACAAGATGATTTATAGGATAAAGCAGGTATCGCGGAGTTGGAACATCTGTTTTGATGTGTTGGTCAAATAGTTTGACATCATCAAAATGGAAGATGAACCTTGTATAAACAAAAAGGTAGTAGGGAGTATAGTGACGATCCTCGTAGAGTACGTGGATGACATGCTCTTGATAGGGAAGGAGTTTCCTATGCTACGCTCGTTCAATCTCCGCTTATCACAATGATTCTCCATATAGGATCAAAGTGATACCTCCTAAATCCTGGATTTTGGATCTATGAGATAGATCTAATTGGATATTAGGATTCTCACTTGTTGTAGTGAGATGGTATCAACCGATCCTGGGGAGAATCACTGGAAGGGTTCCAGGGTGATAAGGACGACTGAAAGTCAGTCGCAGGCATTGTCTTTACCCTCAGTAAAGGGACGGTATGTTGGAAGAGTTCCAAGCAAGATACCGTGGCATACTAGACGATTAAGGCTGAATACATCGCTACTTAAGATGCTACCAAAGAGGTTGTCTGGGTGTATATTAGTTCATCAGATGAACTTAGTTCCTTCCATTGTGTGACAATGGAGTTGTGGCTTATGCCAAGGAACACCCGTCCCATCAGTGATCCAGACATATTCTAAGGCAGTGTCACCTGATCATGGAGATGGTTGATCTCCAGGGAGATCGAGGTTAGGAGAGTAGACTAAGAGGACAACACGGCCGATCCACTCACAAAGGCCTTTTCCCAGAGAGAGACTTTTATGGGATGGTTGAATATGAGATACTACAACCACTGCTATAGATGGCCCTAGTGCAAGTGGGAGATTGTTAGTTATATGTATGCCCTAGAGGCCATTACTGTACATATGATGTATATTGTAGTGGATGCTAGGACATATATAGGGAGGATTTTCTTGCTCGACATGATAGTATGCTATCTGGTTGCACTTTACCTTAACGTGTACACTGATTGTCTCTCTGTTACATGTTGGTAAAGCCCTTAGGATGTGTACTTGACTACCTGGACTATGATGCGGATCATACTAGTGGGGACATGGTAGTCCATAAGTACATCCTTTAAAGTCCCTAGTCGTGGGTATATCGAGACGGGGCATCGATATACCAGAGTAGACTAGCGTATACCTTCTCGACCCATACAGATGGGCGATGGATGATCCCATATCCATTGGTGTTTGACATCAGAGATGATATACGGGTGCTCAGTGGAGACTGGGTACACTGGACGGACTCGCCGAGAACTCCCAGATGGTATTATACCTTACGTCAGATGGCAGTTCTCTGGTGACACTGGTACAGAGTAGTCTGTTGACCCGAGATCGTCATAGAGTCTTGTGTGGTTCCCACTGTGCTTTGATTTCCATCTTACCACGTCCAAGAGGGCATGCAAAACGGTGGTTTTTAGGTACAGTCCCGAGTCACATGGAGGTAATGAGCGATAGGAGGGGATTCGTCTCTCCCGGTATAGGGGGTTGATGTTGCGCTGTGTTCGATTGGCTATAACCGGAAATCCCTGGCCAGGGTTGCTGAGATTTACTGGTAAGTTTTACCAGTAGTTTCTCGAACTGTTAGAGACCTCATATCGACATGACTTATCAAGCTAATGGGGTCTGACGTTTACCACCCCTAGGCGAGATATGCGACATATCAGACGACGAGACCGGACTATACGGTAAGTGTTACTGGTTGGATTCATAGGAGTTTGAGTGGGCTTGCTCATCGATCTTCTGATCGCTCAATACCCGGGTGGCCGTTACGTTTAGCAGACCGCTTGCGGCTTGTGGGTGTTTGATATGATCATCACCTGCTGCCGGCGTATTGACGAGTCTTTAGAGTCCTACACAGAGTTTCCTGGCTCAAGAGAAATGAAATAGGAGCGCATATGAGATATGTACGGGACCGAGAATAATGCGTGTATGTGATACCGTATTTCATTCTCGCGATGAATGTGTCGAATGGTTGTATGCGATATAACCTAGTTATCGAATCAAGGATTGATTCGATAAATCGATACATTGTATACTAGTCGGTTGTGTGCGACATGACCGGATCATTGAATCAAGAGTTGATTTAATGATTTAATGCATAATTATATATTTGATATATTACTTTGCATTAACTAGTATTGGTTCACTTTAAATGGATTTTCTCACTTGAAGTTCACAAGTTGTATATGTGATATACTTTTGTGCACTTGATTGTATCATGTTTGATGATACATGTTTACTTGGTTAAGTGTAAAGAATTAAACCATGGTTAAACTAATGATTAGGGTTTTGTTTATCTATTACTTATTTTGATTAAGTTATTTATTTCTTTTTGGCAAAAGAAAAGAAAATGGGTGGCTTTCTTTGGATGCATGTTGAAACTTCCTGAAGCTTTGACTAAGTCACCATTTTTGTCTTCATAATTAACCCTAACCAATGACCTAACCCTAGTTTATTCTCTACACTTGACCATGGTTGGATTATGATAAGTATCCATTTTATTTTCTTTTTGAAATAGAACTTATCATAACATTCTTCATCTTCTTCTTCTTCTTCTTCAAGAAGAAGCTTGCCTCCATCAATGGCAACTTGGGAAAATGAGTGAGAAATCCAATTCTAAAGTGAACCCACCTCCTATTTCTTCATCCTCTACTTCTTGCCAAGTAGTATAGGGTGTTTTCTTCACAAGTTTCATGACTTGGTGAAGTGGGAGCTTGATCTTGTGATGCCTCGACGTAGATCATCTTCGGCATCGTAGTCGATGACCTAGCCCGCCCATTTCTCCGATGAAGCCGACGCTAGAGCCTGGGATTCGATTTGGACAGCGAGGAGACTTCATTGCGGAGCTATGGAGGTGGAGGACCGGATCTACAAAGGTTGTATTTCCGTTCTTGTAGTTAAGTTGTTAACTAGTTTCATTTGTCGCCTAAAATTCTAGTTAACGATCAGTATTAGGGTTTCTCGGCACCCGTAAAATTTGAAATTGGCATGGTTGATGCCTTGTGAGACCTCATTAGTGTGCATAGGAACCCTACAACTTTCACAGATGATTTCTCTAGGTATCGACTGTAGGGTTCCTAGGTACACACTAGAGGTCTCACAAGGCATCAACCATGTCAAATTCAAATTTTTTAGGTGCCTACAAACCCTAATACGGATCGTTGACTAGAGATTAGCTGAAACAAAATGCTACTAAACTACTTTAGTGCTAGGTGAACAGAAATACAACCTTTGTAGATCCGGTCCTCCACCTCCATAGCTCCGCGTTGACGTCCATCTGCTGCGATCATCGGATCCCGGACTCTAGTAATGGTTTCGTCGAAGAAATGATCTAGCTAGGTCGTCGACTTTTATGCCGAAGATGATCTACGTCGAGGCAACACAAGATCAAGCTCCAACTTCACCAAGCCATGAAACTTGTGAAGAAAACACCCTATACTACTTGGCAAGTGGTAGAGGATGAAGAAATAGGAAGTGGGTTCACTTTAGAATTGGATTTTTCACTCTTTTCATCAAGTCACCATTGAAGCTTGCAAGCTTTCTTCTAAGAAGAAAAAGAATATCATTAGTATTTGAAAAATAGGAAATAATATGATACTTATCATATTTGCAACCATAGTTAGGTGTAGAGAATAAACTAAGGTTAGGTTTAATGGTTAGGTTAAGGCTAAGAGACAAAATGGTCAAAGCTTCAAAGCTTCATGAAATTTCATGAAAGAAACAAAAACTAGCCACCATTTTATTCTTGCCTTAAAATGAATTAATAAAAATAAATAGATAAGTAAATAAAAACCCTAACCATTAAGATAACCATGGTTTAATCAAACATACACCCTAGTTTGCATGTATCATCAAACATGATACAATTTTGTGCACAAAAAATATATCACATATACAATGTGCTCAAACAAGTGAGAAAAAACATCTTAAGTGAACCAATATTAGTTAATCTAAAGTAATATATCTAATATATAATTATACATTAAATCATTAAATCAATACTTGATTTAACGATCCGGTCATATCGCATATAACCGACTAATATCAATAGTAACAACTTATCGAATCAACACTTGATCCGATAACCCGGCTATATCGCATATAACCGATCAATGTTACAAATCGCGAGAATCAAATACAGTATCACATACTGGTATTATTCTCGGTCCCGCACATATCTCATATGCGCTCCTATTTCGTTTCGCTTGAACCAGGAAACCTCTGTGTAGGACTCTAAAGACTCGTCAATACGCCGGCAGCAGGTGATGATCATATCAAACACCCACAAGCCGCAAGCGGTCTGCTAAACGTAACGGCCACCCGGGTATTGAGCGATCAGAAGATCGACGAGCAAGCCCGCTCACACTCCTGTGAATCTAACCAGTAACACTTACCGTACAGTCCGGTCTGATCGTCTGATATGTCGCATATCTCGCCTAGGCATGGTAAACGTCAGACCCCAATAGCTCGATAAGTCGTGTCGATATGAGGCCTATAACAGTTTGAGAAACTACAGGTAACACATACCAGTAAATTTCAGCAACCCTGGCCAGGGATTTCCGGTTATAGCCAATCGAACACAGCGCAACATCAACTCCCTATACCGGGAGAGACGAATCCCCTCCTATCACTCATTGCCTCCATGTGATTCGGGACTGTACCCATAAACCACCATTTTGCACGCCTTCTTGGACGTGGTAAGGTGGAAATCAAAGCACAGTGGGAATCACACAAGACTCTATGACGATCTCGGGTCTACAGACTAACCTGTACCAGTGTCACCAGAGAACTGCCATCTGACGTAAGGTATAATACCATCTGGGAGATCTCGGCGAGTCCGTCCAGTGTACCCAGTCTCCACTGAGCACCCGTATATCATCTCTGATGTCAAACACCAATGGATATGGGATCATCCTGTTGGAGATAGTGCCCTCAGAGTCAATTATTGGATCACAGGCACGTGATTGCGATGATTGAGGGAGGACCTATCCCGGTAGAATAGTCTTACTCGAGATGATAGTATGCTATCTGGTTTACCTTTATCATCGTGTACTGTTTTAGGTGACCTGACATGTCGCTATTACACGTTGATAGAGCCCCTAGGATTCTTGCTTTACTTCCAGCAGTATGATGGCGATCATATACGTGGGAGCTGGTAGTTTATAAGCACATCCTTAAAAGGTCCCTAGTCGTAGGAGTTTCGAGACAGGGCATCGATACTCCATTAGTAGACTAGTGTATACAGTCGAGACCCCGACGAGGGGCGGTGGCTGGTCTCACAAGCCACTGGTGTCAGTTGGTTCACCTAAGATGTATACAGGTGCTCATTGGGTTATGAGTACACCGGACAGGACTCGCCGGGAACCTGCTAGTTGGGCTTATACCTGACGTCAGATAGCAGTTCCCTGGTGACATGTGTACAGGTTAGTTCATCGACCTGAGGATCGTCATTTGTCTCGTGTGAGTTCCCACTGTGCTTTGATTACTACCCTACCACGGCTCAAAGGAGTCGTGCAAACAGGTTTTAGTTGGGTACAGTCCCGAGCCACATGGAGGCAGTGAGCGGATCTTCAGGGGTTCGTCTCTCCCGGTATTGGAGGTGAGGTCGCGCTGTGTCTAGGAGAGCCATTACGCAAAGCCCTCGGCCGAGGCAGGAGATTTACTGGTAGGTATTCCAGTAGTATCTCAGGGCGTTCTGGGCTACACTCCGACACGACTTGTACCGCTTTTGGGGGTCTGACTTTTACCAACCCCCTAGGCCCGCCATGCGATACTCATAGACGAACGGACCGGACTGTACGGATATTGTCACTGACAGGCTCAGTAGGGTGTCAGGATGAGTTCGCTCATCGACGTCCCTTTTAGTCAATAGCTGGTGGCCCGTCACGTATTGGCTTATACCTCTGACGTGCTAGTGGTTAAATCCACAGCCATAGTATTGACGAGTTTTTAGAGTCCACCACACTTTCAGTTACTCAAGCTTTCGGGCGAAACGCTGTAGAGGCCGTATGGAGATATGGCAGGGTCCGATCAGATACGTGCGGTATTGCACGGATCAGGATCGGACGGTTTGTACTAGTAGCCGTATAGTTATATGGCAGGGTTCGATCAGATACGTGCGGTATTGCACGGATCAGGATCGAACGGATATTACTAGCCGGCTTTGGTTTAAGCCGGATCCTAGTTTAGTACAGTGTAGATTTTGTCTCATTGCATTTGTATCCGGTCGGAATACAGATGCGGGTGTGTATGCACAGTGTCGGGGTTTTCCTGTAATTTATTACGGACCAGTTTTCTGGAGTTGCCAGTTTGCATTCCGTTCCGGCCGGTTTTCCTTTGTTCTTTCCCGGCCGGACTTTTCCGATGGAGGGGGTTATTTGCAGTTTTGCAAATAACACTTTGTGGAGGGTTTTATTGCATATATATTGATTATGATAGCTTTCATTTCTTTTGCTCCATGCTTTTGAATTGAGAGATTTGAAAGGTTATGGAGTGAATAGGAGAATAAGCATGGTTGATGTTTTCTTGTCTAGGATGTGGTCACCATTCTTATGCTCCTACACTCACCTCCTTTCATGTTTGATATATTCATTCCTTCACATTATTCTTCTCACTTGACATGATAAGTTTTTCATGAGAGGAAAAAGAACACTTGAGAGAAAGAAAAAGAATGAGAGAGTTCATCTTGGTTATGTGAGGAATTCATCATCTCCTTCTTCTTCTTGTTTTGGAAAAATGAAAGCACCATTTTTCCTAACCCCATTCCTCCATCAAGGCAACAACAAACCCCAAATGAGACTAGCATGATCTACTACACATTCTACAGCATATCTTGAGCATGTCGAGTTGCCGGCTTCATGCTCGAGTTGCCTCGGTATTGAGGCGGGAGCCCGTAAAAGACGAAGGCGATGTGGTGCCCTTTCCGGCGAGGAGGCGACGATATGGAGACTACACTTTCCGCGGGAGATCGGGGCGATGATGAGAAGACCGGAGGACTCGGATCTCTTGGTATACTTCTTTTCCCATCTCTTGTTAGCTAGCGTAGGTTAATGGTTAACGATCCGGGTTTTCTTTGTCCGCGGTAGCGCCGGTTTCCGAGTAAGGAAAAAATTTTGATTCCGCAATTTGGCCTCGAGTAAGACGGCCGGGGCGCTGCCGTGGCGCAACATGGTATCAGAGCCACGCCATTAACCTTACCTAGCTTCGTTTGATGTGTTTGCGTTTCCGATCGACCAAAATTTCCAAAAACCGTATTTTTCTAGCACATCAGTTTCTGTTGAAATTTTTTGAAGTCTAAAAATTTTTCAGGTGGTCTCAGAAAGATGTGCAGGAAGTTCTAAGAACTCTGGGAAAAAACGAGACAGTGAACCTCAAGGTCGAGCGCGGAAGCGCGGCACGAACCCCATTTCTGCCGCCCTTCCGCCGCAAGTTTGTGGGTTCATTGCTTCATGTTTTTTCAGTGGGCTTATGGGATGAAATTAGGGATTTTGGAATGTTAAAATTGGGCCCAGGTTTTCTGTGAGTGCTACAGTTTTGATTGGGGGCCCACTTGTTAATTTTTGGTCAATCGGAAATTTTTAAACACATTTTTCACAGTATTTACATTATATCTGCGACCGTGAATGTCACTCGATCGGTAAATCCGGTCTAACTGCTATAGCCCGGTTAGACGGATTTACGAACGTGATTTTCACGTTGATGTTCTATGTTTATGCTGTGTTGTTGCGGATCGGTCGTGGGGGGTAGCCTGGATGCAATGCTAGTACAGTTTTGGTGTATTATGTACATTTGATATTGCGGGGCGAGCGTCCGACATGTGGACTGCCGTCACTGCCAGTTTGTATTATTCTTTTGGGGCACGACCTGGTTGCGGTCGATGTACCCGGTGTATGTATATTTTACTTTCTGTACTAGGGTTACCACGCGGAGGGGTGCACGGATAGCCGGGTTCTAGAGGGCAACGGGCCCGCATCTCAGGGCATTGAGACGGAGGGGGCATCAGTCTGGAATTGGCGGGCTTTTCGCCGCACTCATAGGGGGTACAGGTTGACCCAGGAGGGGTGCCCAAGTTACCGGATTCCGTGAAGTGCTGGGTTGTCCATTCACGGTGCTGGAAGGGGGCTGCCTCGCTTCAGGTTTTGGCGGGTGACTTGCCGCGCCCGTAGGGGTCTAGGATTTCATTGCACAGGCTATCCACACGACCAAGGGAACGTCGGGTTTCAGCAGCGGCTCTGTGAAACCCGGGGCTTCCAGATATCTGTATTGTTCTGTGATGCTGCATTTTTCTGTGATGTTGCATTTTATTCACGCCTTGAGCGAAATACTATATATTGGTATATATATTAGTAGATGTTGTATATGTTTTTCATCCGCGCTAGTCCAGTCCCCGCTCTGTCGTTAGTAAGCTAACCTAACGAGTGATGACGGGACCCAGTGGCGAATGCGGATGGCATATACGTACGTCAGTATATTTTCGTTCTTTGTGGTGTGATCATTTGATGGGACTGCGTTGATTCGGATCAATGCAAGTTAAACAAACCTATTCTGATGTTGTTGGAACATTTTTAAAAAAAAAAAAGCTGTTATTGCAAGGACGTTCACTTTTGTTTTGCATCGTGGTATTCATTTGGAATATCCTGCTCCTCAGTCGACGAGGCAAGGGCCGAGATCCCTTCACCGGGAGTGACCCCTTGGACAGAAGTTTGCGTCAGGGCATTAACTTCACTATAGCCGATTACTTTTGCTTTGCATCGTGGTATTCAGTTGGAATATCCTGCACCTCATTCTACGGGGAAAGAGCCGAGATCCCTTCACCGGGAGTGACCTCTTTAGTAAAGGTTTTCGTCACTATATTTTCTAAAAGGTTATCCAGTTCCTTCAACGATATCAAGTTCATTACGTTAAAGGTTTTTCGCCAAAAACCAGTCGTAGCCCTCCGTCATTTCAGATTAGTATTACTTAGTATTCGTGCTGCGTTTGTCGTGCATTGCCGTGGCGTAGTGTTCGGTAGCTATGTAATGTTTTTCTGTCACATGGATAAGTGGATTGGTTAGGACAGTCGTACGGTCTTGTTGGCATTGTCAAGGACTCGTACGGGTGGGTTTAATGCAATCAAGATAATGACGGGTAGAACTTGACTAGGACTCTTTGATTTGTTGGCATTGTCAAGGTCACTTGGGTCCTAGGGGTAAAAACATATATCGGGAGTTTCAAAAGAACTGAAACTTGCCAGGCATGCGCATACCTTCTGGAGTATGGTGACTTGAGTGGATTCCGTCAAGTTATCATGCGATGATAGTTGGATCCCGATTTCCACTGATGAGTTGGTTTACTCCTCGGGTGATCCCCGACTAATTCTTCTTTAAGGTTTGGAGGAGAATTTGAGATACAGTGGGAGGTTTCCAGATTAGATAAAGTGATAACCATTCTGATCTAGGTTAGAGTGCACGCTGAGTGTTTCTTTTCTCTCTCTCTGGCAGCGACCATTGACCCGACCCTGGACTATGACTCAGTGACCAAGTTGACCGAACCTTCTTAACACTGGCTTTTGGATTGTCAGAGTTGCAGACCTCATTGCCACTCCTACTTTTACCCTTTTCTCCGGGACACCCCGTATTACTACGAACGTCCACTTCCATTGGACAAAACCATCGTATGGTAAGATACGAACTCGAGGGACTTCGAGGATGGTTTCTGGTTCTGGAGAAAACGGATAGGATTATTCAGTTGTCTTTTCTTTTCACCTTCTCTCAGGTTGCGAGTACTCCTTGGTTTAGGAGTAGTACACCTATTACGCAAATTGGATAGTCTTCTTCCAAACCTTAGGCTGGTGCCGAACGGTGGGGAATGAAGAAAACCAATTAGCATAACGATGGTGTACAGAAGGTATTAAGTTTAGACAAAGCAAGGGATTAGTAAGAGGGCAAAGTAAATTGCGACTGATATTCACGACCAAACCAAGTATTTCTTCGCCAATCCTAAATCACCTTTGTAATTCTCCAGGACACTCCGTATCACTACGAAGATCCACAGTTTATTGGATATTCCATCGTATGGTTATATACGAACTCGAAAGGAACTTGTTCCAGTTCGGGGATGGATTCTGGTTCAGGAGAAATAGGAATAAAGTACATTCAGGTGTCTTTTATCTTCACCTTCTCTCGCATTGCGAGTGCTCCTAGGATTAGGACAGTACACCCTTTATGCTTATTGGATAGTCTTCTTCCAAACCATAGGCTGGTGCCGAACGGTAGGGAAGGAAGAAAACCAATTGGCCTAAAGGGGTGTGCAGAAGGTAATGACTAAAGACATATAAAGGGATTTGGAGAGGTGGCAAAGAATTACGCGGTTATAGTTGTGAATCTGGATAATGGTAGAGGCATTACTAGGAATACCAGGATTCCCCACAGAAACATTTCAATGTTTCAGTTTCACTGTGTAATGTTAAAAGAAAACTGATTTCCCGATTAGACACTTACTCCAGGGTATGTATTTACCAGGTATGATTCTCACATCTGTATGGTTTTACAGATGATGAGTGGGAGTAAGTTATTGGGAATTGGGTGATCATCCTCATTATATCGGGATTCGTTGTAATCGGTGATATTTGAGGAGATCACCTGGGCTGTTTGCCGGTCGGCAGATATTTGGTTATGAATATCCGCTGTTGTGCACCAATTTCAAATTGATATATCTGTACGTCTATTTTCATAGAGTGAGATATACCTTTTGATATTATGTCGATGACATTTACCTATATCAGTGGATGGTTAGGTAAGGAGCATTAAACAGCGGTGTAATTCTTCTTAACCACAAGTACATTTTTCAACCTACGACACACAGTGAAAGAGTTGTTAGACTCAGCGGACTTATACAGAGTATTGTATGTTGTCCAATGTCCATCAGGACAGAGGGGTTGGTCCTCATACTATATTCTGTTTACTTTTAACTTCTCTAGTTCTTAGACATGTGCTTCGTGGAAACACAGGGTCTAAGTTTTGAGGAGTTATAGGTATTTGAATAGAGTAGAGAACCAGGTGTAGCAAGTATCGGGATTCTTCAAAGTGATCGAAGATGTAGATACTTGTGTATGGTATTCAGTTGATAGTAATGATAAAGAGAACTTGCTTCTCTTTCAGGATACTCATAATTGGAAGCATTCCTAAGTTGAGTAACGCTGATCGGCCTCTCTCCATTTAGTTTACATGCACTAGAGATAGCTGCATGATTTGAATCTGGTTCATTTAAATCAGTGCCTCTGGTTCTATATTGGATATAGAACAGTTCATATCTTAACGATGTTAAGGTACGGGGAGTTGTGCGGCTTATGCTTAAAACCAGACACTGGACAACTCAAAGCACGTTTCTGTAATGGCTGTTTGCGGGTTGACCCAGGCTATGACGAGGGTTGACTTTCTACCATCTGGAAGATCAATAGAAATATTGTTCTAGACTCGCCACAGTTTTATTAAAAATGGATTTTTTTCAAAAACAGTAGTGGGAGTATGGTAGAACTGGAAGTGATTCCAGAACCGCAAACGATTACTGAAGATTTGATAAAGAACCTAAAGATTCAATCTGATTTGACATTCCATTGGCCACTCCGCAGATACGGTGGGTAACTTCAGGCACCCGAGAGGTACTCCGGTAGCCTCAAGGACGGTGACAGGGAAGTTCTTGTTTACCCACAATTACCATTGCTGTTGTTCCAGGCTGCGAGACCCGGCAGGAGGATGAGTATAGCGTCGTTCTAAACTAGCTTTGGAAGTGCACGTCTATATGACTCTGCCAGAGGGTTGTCGTAGTCAGTGGGAGCAGCGGAAGCATTGGTGGACTTCTTGCTTATGTCTATTTATAGACTAAAGCATATATAGCGGAGTTAGATCATCTGTTTCTGATGTGACAGTCATGGGTTTTGACGTCATCAGAATAGGGGATGGATCTGTTGAGAAGGTAGTAGGAAGTGATATTCCTATACTACGATCGGTTATACTTTGGTCGTCACACAGTGGTTTCTCCACAAGGGACTTGGACATTATATCAGACATACTGGTTACTAGATCTATGGTTTTAGATCTAGATTTGGGTGGTTTCCCAATCAGGGTACTTTGACAGCATTCTAAGAGTATTTAGAATGGACGACTCCTGGCACGGTAGCACACCTGCAGGTAATGGAGTCACCCTCTCTAAAGGTGTCTTACAGACTAAAGGGGAGAGGGATACGCATGATTGACAGATCACTTGCTTAGGCAATTGAGTCAATCATGAGATATCAAGTACCACACCAGATGTTGTTCTTGCAGTAGATGCAATAAGTTGATATTGATCCAATCCTGGAGAAACAGTCGGAAGCAGTTTTAGAACATATGTGAATGTTCTAGGGATATGATAACGGCTGCCTCCTTTAGGAGACAGTTATCATTCCAGGCTTCCAAGGTGACATGGACGACAAGGAGGTTGTCAGAGTTATAGTTTTCCCTCTAACGAGGGGCAGTATTTTGGACCGGTGATCCAAGGCAGATACTGAGGGAGGCATGGCGCAGGATACTGATTAAGTTCAGTGGATGATACAGTCTAAGAAGTTTGGATTTGGAGTTCATTTATGAGCTTGGTCCCATCAGACATCCAGACATTCTAAGACAGGTATTGCTCATTTCGGGAGATGGCTTTCTCCGTGAACTTGAGATATAGAGAGACATAGAAAGAAACATCACAGCGGATCCACTCACTGAGGCTATTCCTCGAACGCAATAGTTTCGCAAACGAGCTTTGTGAGACTGACCAGTAGAGGAGTTGGGTGTTCGGTATCACACGGGCAGTGAGTATGCGGCATCGCAATAATTAGCCTTGAGTGCAAGTGGGAGATTGTTGGAGATAGTGCCCTCAGAGTCAATTATTGGATCATAGGCACGTGATTGCGATGATTGAGGGAGGACCTATCCCGGTAGAACAGTCTTACTCGAGATGATAGTATGCTATCTGGTTTACCTTTATCATCGTGTACTGTTTTAGGTGACCAGACATGTCGCTATTACACGTTGATAGAGCCCCTAGGATTCTTGCTTTACTTCCAGCAGTATGATGGCGATCATATACGTGGGAGCTGGTAGTCTATAAGCACATCCTTAAAAGGTCCCTAGTCGTAGGAGTTTCGAGACAGGGCATCGATACTCCATTAGTAGACTAGTGTATACAGTCGAGACCCCGACGAGGGGCGGTGGCCGGTCTCACAAGCCACTGGTGTCAGTTGGTTCACCTAAGATGTATACAGGTGCTCATTGGGTTATGAGTACACCGGACAGGACTCGCCGGGAACCTGCTAGTTGGGCTTATACCTGACGTCAGATAGCAGTTTCCTGGTGACATGTGTACATGTTAGTTCATCGACCTGAGGATCGTCATTTGTCTCGTGTGAGTTCCCACTGTGCTTTGATTACTACCCTACCACGGCTCAAAGGAGTCGTGCAAACAGGTTTTAGTTGGGTACAGTCCCGAGCCGCATGGAGGCAGTGAGCGGATCTTCAGGGGTTCGTCTCTCCCGGTATTGGGGGTGAGGTCGCGCTGTGTCTAGGAGAGCCATTACGCAAAGCCCTCGGCCGAGGCAGGAGATTTACTGGTAGGTATTCCAGTAGTATCTCAGGGCGTTCTGGGCTACACTCCGACATGACTTGTACCGCTTTTGGGGGTCTGACTTTTACCAACCCCCTAGGCCCGCCATGCGATACTCATAGACGAACGGACTGGACTGTACGGATATTGTCACTGACAGGCTCAGTAGGGTGTCAGGATGAGTTCGCTCATCGACGTCCCTGTTAGTCAATAGCTGGTGGCCCGTCACGTATTGGCTTATACCTCTGACGTGCTAGTGGTTAAATCCACAGCCATAGTATTGACGAGTCTTTAGAGTCCACCACACTTTCAGTTACTCAAGCTTTCGGGCGAAACGCTGTAGAGGCCGTATGGAGATATGGCAGGGTCCGATCAGATACGTGCGGTATTGCACGGATCAGGATCGGACGGTTTGTACTAGTAGCCGTATAGTTATATGGCAGGGTTCGATCAGATACGTGCGGTATTGCACGGATCAGGATCGAACGGATATTATTAGCCGGCTTTGGTTTAAGCCGGATCCTAGTTTAGTACAGTGTAGATTTTATCTCATTGCATTTGTATCCGGTCAGAATACAGATGCGGGTGTGTATGCACAGTGTCGGGGTTTTCCTGTAATTTATTACGGGACCAGTTTTCTGGAGTTGCCAGTTTGCATTCCGTTCCGGCCGGTTTTCCTTTGTTCTTTCCCGGCCGGACTTTTCCGATGGAGGGGGTTATTTGCAGTTTTGCAAATAACACTTTGTGGAGGGTTTTATTGCATATATATTGATTATGATAGCTTTCATTTCTTTTGCTCCATGCTTTTGAATTGAGAGATTTGAAAGGTTATGGAGTGAATAGGAGAATAAGCATGGTTGATGTTTTCTTGTCTAGGATGTGGTCACCATTCTTATGCTCCTACACTCACCTCCCTTCATGTTTGATATATTCATTCCTTCACATTATTCTTCTCACTTGACATGATAAGTTTTTCATGAGAGGAAAAAGAACACTTGAGAGAAAGAAAAAGAATGAGAGAGTTCATCTTGGTTATGTGAGGAATTCATCATCTCCTTCTTCTTCTTGTTTTGGAAAAATGAAAGCACCATTTTTCCTAACCCCATTCCTCCATCAAGGCAACAACAAACCCCAAATGAGACTAGCATGATCTACTACACATTCTACAGCATATCTTGAGCATGTCGAGTTGCCGGCTTCATGCTCGAGTTGCCTCGGTATTGAGGCGGGAGCCCGTAAAAGACGAAGGCGATGTGGTGCCCTTTCCGGCGAGGAGGCGACGATATGGAGACTACACTTTCCGCGGGAGATCGGGGCGATGATGAGAAGACCGGAGGACTCGGATCTCTTGGTATACTTCTTTTCCCATCTCTTGTTAGCTAGCGTAGGTTAATGGTTAACGATCCGGGTTTTCTTTGTCCGCGGTAGCGCCGGTTTCCGAGTAAGGAAAAAATTTTGATTCCGCAATTTGGCCTCGAGTAAGACGGCCGGGGCGCTGCCGTGGCGCAACACATCCATCGCCCATCTGTATGGGTCGAGAAGGTATACGCTATTCTACACTGGTATATCGATGCCCCGTCTCGATACACCCACGACTAGCGACCTTCAAGGATGTACTAATGGACTACCATGTCCCCACTGGTATGATCTGCATCATAGTCCAGGTAGTCAAGTACACATCCTAAGGGCTTTACCAACATGTAACAGAGAGACAATCAGTGTACACGTTAAGGTAAAGATCAACCAGATAGCATACTATCATGTCGAGCAAGAAAGTCCTCCCTATATATGTCCAAGCATCCACTACAATATACATCCTATGTATAGTAATGGCCTCTAGCGCATACATATAACTAACATGGACATGTCTTCCTAATGAAGCACAAATCCGAGGCCTTTGAGAAATTTCAGGAATACAAGAATGAAGTTGAAAAACAAATAGGCAAAAGTATCAAGTCACTAAGATCTGATCGATGTGGTGAATACTTGAGTGCCGAGTTTCTGGGCTACTTAAAAGAGAATGGAATTCTCTCTCAGCTTACTCCTCCATACACACCACAACACAACGGTGTATCAGAAAGGCAGAATCGAACCTTATTGGATATGGTTCGTTCCATGATGAGTAAAGCTGAGTTGCCGCGATCTTTCTTGGGTTATGCACTAGAAACAGCTGCATATCTCTTGAACAAGGCTCCAACCAAGACTGTGCCTACCACCTCAAATCAGATGTGGAGTGGGAAGAAACCCTGTCTTAAGTATCTTAAGACGTGGGGATGTCCAGCTTTTGTAAAAATGCAGCATGCGGACAAGCTCGAGGCACGCTCAGTACTGTGTAAGTTTGTGGGATACCCAAAGAACTCCAGGGGGTATCTTTTCTATTCCGCAGAGGGACAAAAGGTTTTTGTTTCTCAGCATGCCCACTTCTTGGAAACTGAATTTTTAGAAAATCAGATAAGTGGGAGCGCAATAGAACTGGAAGAAATTCCAGAGCTGCAAGCTATTACTGAAACCTTGGTAGAACCAGAAGGTTCAAGAGAACCGGACATCCCAGCGCCACTCCGCAGGAGTAGTAGGCAGTCTCATCCGCCCGAGAGATACTACGGTTTTCTCATAGACGGGGATAGAGAGGATTGCAATATGGATTATGGTGAGCCTACTAGCTTCCAGCAAGCCATTCAGAGCGGTGACTCGGTAAAATGGCTAGATGCAATGCGGACCGAGATGGAGTCCATTTACACCAACAAAGTTTGGAATTTAGACTTTTCTCCAGAAGGGGTAAAACCCGTAGGATGCAAATGGATCTTCAGAAAGAAGATTGGTGTAGATGGGCAGGTTGAAACCTATAAAGCTAGACTTGTTGCAAAAGGCTTTCGTCAAAGACCTGGTTTGGACTATGACGAGACCTTTTCTCCAGTAGCTATGCTGAAATCCATTCGGATCCTTCTTGCCATTGCTGCCTTCCACGATTATGAAATCTGGCAGATGGACGTAAAGACGGCTTTCCTAAATGGAAATTTAGAAGAGTGCGTCTATATGGATCAGCCGGAGGGATTCATTCAGAGTGGGAGCAGCGGTAAAGTGTGCAAGTTGCTCAAATCCAACTATGGACTAAAGCAGGCATCGCGGAGTTGGAACATCTGCTTTGATGATACTGTCAAGGAATTCGACTTTATCAAAAACCCAGATGAACCATGCATTTACAGTAAGATTGTAGGGAGAACTGTGGTATTTCTCGTCTTGTACGTGGATGACATTCTCCTAATAGGAAATGATATTCCTATGCTACAGTCAGTCAAAGGATTCTTGTCGCAGAGGTTCTCCATGAAGGACCTGAGCGATGCCAACTACATTCTGGGGATCCAGATCTATCGTGATAGATCTAAGAGGATGTTGGGACTTTCACAGTCCAGGTACATTGACACCATACTGAAAAGATTCAGTATGGAAGATTCAAAGCGCGATAATCTACCGGCTTGTCACGGAATCACTCTCTCCGAAGAGATGTCTCCCAAGACTGATTTGGAAAGGGATCGCATGTCAATTATACCCTACGCTTCTGCGGTAGGCTCTATAATGTATGCGATGTTATGTACCAGACCAGATGTAGCATACGCATTGAGCGTTGTAAGCCGGTATGAGTCGGACCCAGGGGAGAAACACTGGATAGCGGTAAAGAACATTCTCAAGTACCAGAGAAGGACAAAGGAGATGTTCTTGGTGTATGGCGGAAAAGACCTCCAGATCGAGGCCTTTGCTGACTCCAGCTTCCAGAGTGATAAGGATGACTCCAAGTCCATGTCGGGTTATGTCTTTACCCTCAATGGAGGGGCGGTTTGCTGGAAGAGTTCCAAGCAGGAGACCGTTGCTGACTCAACTATGGAAGCGGAGTACATGGCTGCTTGCGATGCCGCAAAGGAAGCTGTCTGGATGAAGAAGTTCCTCACGGAGCTTCAGGTGGTTCCTACCATTGTTGATCCAATACCGCTGTATTGCGACAACAACGGAGCTATAGCTTTAGCGAAGGAACCCAGGTCCCATCAGAAGTCCAGGCACATTTTGAGGCGGTACCACCTGATCAGGGTGATCGTAGATCACCGGGAGATCGAGGAGAAGAGAGTAAATTCGGAGGATAACACTGCAGATCCACTCACGAAGGACCTACCCCAGACTCAGTTCGAGCGGCTGATCGAGATGATAGGTGTTCGATACGCCAGTACATGGCCTTAGTGCAAGTGGGAGATTGTTAGTGTATATGCCCTAGAGGCCATTACCGTATCATACTAGTTTGTATATTACATAATGGAAGCTTGGGATATTCACAGTTGTATAGACTATCTTGCTCAAAATGGTAGTATGCTACTTGGTTTGTATCCACTTCAATATGTGCATGTGTTTCTTTTAGCATATCGCTTATGCATATTAGTAGAGCCCTTAGGATCTTTGCTTGATTACCAGCGTTGTGATGGCAGTCACACTCGTGGGGGCTGGGTAATCTATAAGCACATCCTTATACAGGTCCCTAGTCATAGGACTATCGAGACAGGGCATCGATATTCCGAAGTAGACTAGCGTATGCGCTTCTCATCCCAGCAGGGGAGATGGTCTGTCCCATAGCCTTCAGTACGTCGTACTGGAGATTGTATGGGGGAGCTCGTTAGGTTACAAGTACACTGGACAAGACTCGTTGGGAACTGTTGGTTGGTATTATACCTATCGTCAGTTATCAGTTCCAAGGTGACATGAGTACAGCTTAGTCCGCTGACTTGACACTGTCACTTCGCCTCGAGTGTGTTCCCACTGTACTTAGATTACTACCCTACCACGGCTCAAAGGAGTCGTGCAAACAGGTAGTAGTTGGGTGCAGTCCCGAAGCACTTGGAGGCAGTGACGATTAGACAGGATTCGTCTCTCCCGGTATTGGGAGTTGACATCGCGCTGTGTCTAGGAGAGCCATTACACGAGTAGTCCCTGGCCAGGGCAAGCGAGATATACTGGTAGGTTTCCAGTATTATCTCAGGGTGTTCTGGGCTTCACTCCGACATGACTTGTACCGCTATTAGGGGACTGACGTTCACCACCCCCTAGGCCCGCCATGCGATGTATCAGACGAACAGACAGGACTGTACGGAGATTGTCATATAAAGGCTCAGTAAGAGTTCGGATTGGTTTACCTCATCGGCCTTCTTATCGACATCTACCTGGGGACCGTTACGTACAGCTAGTGCCGCTTGCGGTCTGTGGTTAAACCCACTGCCAGCGTAGTGTCGAGTCTTTAGAGTACCACACAGAGAGTTTTCCTGCACTGAGCGAAACATGTAGATGCCGTATGGTTTTACGGCAGGGCTGCGATCACTTACGTGCACTTGTGTGCGTATGCAGTTTGGGCAGGCAATACTAGTGGGCTTTGGTTTAAGTCGGATCCTAGTATTGCACAGATGGATTTGTTTTGTCTTCTGTGCATTCGCATTCTACGGAATGCGGATGCGGGTGTGTATGCACAGTTTTGAGGAGCGATGATGGAGGAGGTGCCTCATTAGGGTTTTTGCAGTTGGTTCGGCCAAAACCGTTATGTGGCAGGCTCATTAGGGTTTTGGCAATTCGTTCGGGTAAAACCATTATGAGCCGGAGACATTATTTACTATTCCTTTTAGTGATAATTTTGTGATGGCTAATTGCATTGACCATTTGACCACCATGACCTCTCTTGACTTTGTTTACCCGTTGGCCGGAGTTGACCATTGACCTTCATGAGAGGTCAACACTCTTCTTTGGATTTTCTTTTTCTTTTTGATTATGAAAATGGTCAATTCAATGTAGCAACAACTTTATCATGATAGGATTTGTAATGATGATAGTTTTGCATTATTGCAACCATTGTTCATTTCTTTAGCTCATAATTCATTTCTCATTCTCTCTCTTGTTCTTGTGAGAAGAAAAGAAATGCTCTCATGGTTGCTAGCTCCTCTTTCTTCCTCCTCTTGATTTCTTCTTTTGATCTCATGTGTTGAGAGGAAAAGATCCCACAAAGACAAACACTTCCATATATCTCTACTACACAACCTAAGGCATCTAGACTAGCGATCTCGTTTCCCTAGTTGCCTCGGCTCGAGGTGGAGCTCGGTGTACATCTCTCGGGTGGATCGTCATCGACTCAAGGAGGCCGCGGAGGTGACCAAGATCCGGATCGACACTAAGAGCTTGGATGGAAGAGCGAGACAGCGGAATGAAGACCCGAAGGACCGGTTTCGTGTGGTATAATTTCTACGGCATAGTGGTTAAAGCCTCTAGTAGTTTGCTAGTTTCTAGTTTAGCAAAGAACCGTGCTTTAAGTCCATGTTTCCTTGCGCTAAATAATTGTTTTTCGCCGTTTCCGCCTCCCCGTAAGAACCGGGGTGAGCAACGTGGACTTACATTAATTGCACTCGATTAGTGTTCCATGTATCAGTTGTTTTGATGTTCATTCCGTGCATACCTATTGCACCTGATTTGATTCTTATATAGATTATGAGATGTTTGATTTTGATTTCATACACCTGGATTTAATTGAATTGATTTCGTGTATATGGGTTGCACATGATTTTGGACTTATTCTTTCGTTATAGTTTTCTTGCACTTTATGTACTTTTATTTGGCTTTGTGCATACTGATTCATGTGATTGTAAATTTATCTATCGCGGTATACTTGATTTTGATTCGGTGTATATCGTATACCGCTGATTTCGATTTCGATGTTCGTTATATGTTTTTGTGCACCATGTGCACTTGGTTGAGATTCTTGCGCACATTTGGCGCACTTGATGCGATTTTGTGCACACCAGATGCACTAAATCGGGATTTTGTGCAGATTAGATGCACCTGATATTGTTGTCATGAACGCCCGTTGCACTTGACAGATGTTTTTGGTGCACACCCGTTGCACTCAGTTTTGTTTCTGTGCATATTCGTGGCATCTGTATTTGGTTTCGATTTCCGTGCGCATCGGACGCACGTGGTACCTTGTATACTGTATTTGAGATTGATTTCTTTTTGAGCAGTACGTTTTTATGATATTTACTATTTGGTGTAGTAACCGAGCAGGACTGTTCTGAGAACAGTACCTAGGTGTTTTTGCATGCATTGATAGTTACTGAAGGCATTTCCAAAATGGAGCTATAGTCTCCATATTTTCCTACGTGTCTGAGGTGACACGAAATATTTTACAAAGGAAACCCTTCTAGATTATTTTCAAAAATGGCGGAACGTGTATGTTAAATAAATAAATATATATATATATATATATATATATATATGTATTTAGTTATTTCCCTTAAAATGAATGTCCGGTACTTGTGCCGTGATTCACGCATCGCACGGTTATTTGGGAAAAGGTTTTGCATATATTTCTTTTCAGATGTTTGGACAATTTTACTATGATGCGTACTATATACAGGTTATAGTTTTGATGTATATCATGTTGGTTTTCGTTTTGGACTTCGACATCGTATTTTCACCATAACTCCGATGATTGCGTTATGCATGACGGAGTTTTGATTTTGTGTTCTATACCTGTTTTTCATGCGCATGCAATTCGCTAAAATGTGTTTTAAAGATTGATGATTTCGGAGCCCTGTCGCTTTGAGTGTTTTGCTAAATGTCTTAATATTTGGGGGAGTTTTGATTTAAATTCGGGGACCAAATTTCTTTAATGGGGGAAAGATTGTAACATTTTAAAAATAAATAAATAAATAAATAGATAAATAAAATTCTTTAGGTGAATTTTCTGATAATCGGTAAAATAAACCGTATTTTCCGTAAAACATAACTATAGTTATATTTTTATCATAAAATTAAATACGCCTATTTTAAGTATGTAATTGCTTGTATTTGGTATTTATTTGGTCACTTGTAAATTTCTTGTTTACTAAAATTGTCACGACCCGCAGAGTAGGGAACGTGACCGGCACATAAGTTACGCAACGTCTCAAGGAGTCCGTAAAATAAGTAAGCCGAAGCCCAGAAATCAAAACCCAATTAAAAATTAGAGTGAAGGAAAGCATATTTATTTAAAGCACTTTATTTCATTAAATCACATCAAGTCTTTTAAAAACGGCATCTCATTTTTCCCAAAATTCCGACAGAGTCTCCTTGGAAAACAAAGCCCCCAGACGGGTACAAAAAACTGGAATATAAATGAATAACATGAATAATGACATCCCCAAGCGGGAGCTAGCTCTTCGCCTCAAGACGGTCACAAATCCCATGCAATGTAAAATAACAATATGCATTAGTAAGCATGAAAGCACAAGTAAAATAACATGTCGACTAAAGTGAGCTCGACCCCAAATAACATAAATCCACATGTCTTACAACCTCGCCTCTAGGTCAACATACAGTAATCCAAATAAAACTGGTACAGCTGAAATAGTAGCAGATTGAGTACTCTAGATATAATGAATATATATAAGGTGGTACAAAATGAATACATAACCCCACCTATGAGAAAAAGCCTCGAGTCCAGGCAAAAGAGCAAAATGAGCAAAAGTGTCCGCCGCTACAGTGTTGACGGAACGGACCTGCAGAAAGCTGTGGCACAACGGGGGTGAGTTGCCAGCTCGTGAGTAATAAATAACATCTACAAAGGCTAACGCATGCATGCACACAACTATCCTAGCATCTCTAAACCGGTATGGCTATATGTACTAGGAGGTATGTATGAAACATCAGTGTACTAGCAAGTATGTATGCCACATAGATGTACTAACAGGTATGCATGCCACATGAATATACTAACATGTATGTATGCTATATGAGTCAACCCAAGATCTCAACATGTAAGTATAAGAACTATTCTTTCTTTGTTTTTGAAATTCTTTTTAAATATCAGCATAATATCCATGGAATCAACAAAATCCGTGTCCAGCAACGACACCTCAAAATTGTCTCAATCTCATATATCCATGTCAAGTATCACTGGCCTCAGTCGTCCGGCTGATCCATCTCAAATATCAATAGCTCAATCTAGCGGCCACGGTCGGTATCCTCTGGATATCCGCCGTGCCAAATGAAGTCACCGGTAGGTAATCCGTCCCGTGCCAGGCTCAACGCCATCATCTGCGATCCTCTTGCCCCGGGGTACCTTACCAGGCCCACCATGTACCCGTAAGGGTTCCTCCCCTCCACGAAACGGATCTCGAAAACCACAGCAAACTCATGGTGCGCGACACTTTACATCACTAAAAAACGCAACTTCTGTATTTTTAAAAGATTATAAGTTTGAAATCTTGCGGCTTTTCCCCGAAATCCAGAAATATCATAGAATATCAAGAACTCATCATAGGTGCATATATCAGTGATAATGAATGCATATGGTATCAATGTTCATGTTGCAATGTATGAATTATCACTAGGCATGAACAGATGATATAATGATGTATATGCACGAGAATAGCAGTTCCAAGATTTCATTTTAAAGATTTATTGCAATAGCACAGGTCTAAGCATGAATTATTAACATGTTTCAGATTATAAGTTTTCAAGTGTCGTGACATGGTAATTATCAGGGCGTGTGTATACACATGAATAGTGCTCGTGCTGCATAAAAAACCCTGATAATGGTGCATGTGTCCTAAAGAATGAGTTCGCACATGCAGGTACAACATATAGATCCTGATTTCAGCAAATGTCATGCAAGTATTACGATTTCTAATGTCACAAGCAATATTAAGTTTACTACTTTTAAGTTTACTAAATCTATCGGGCGACTTGCGCCATCCAAACGATGGTCCCCGTAGATGTTAAATCTACTCATCCGTGATCCCGCGCTAGGTGTATCCGACCACCTGCTTTCCTTTCTCTGCAGCGCTCGAAGTCTCCGCCGGCGAACCTAGAATTTACAAAGCTCATGCACATAAGGAAAATCCTGCAAAAATGCGATATATCGCTAAAAAGGATACGCGTGTGTGAAACTAAACGCGTGTGCACATGACACGTCGCGACGCGCGCGAACTCACCAGAACCAACCTCGACGCGCTGTGTCGCGCAGCACGCCACAGAACCACGCGGATCACGCGCGTGTCGCACAAGTTCTAAAAACGTCGATAACTCGTTTATAGCTCCAGATTTTGCCTCTGGGCCAAACTCAAAAACTTACAGATACCAACATACTAATCTACCCAGAACACCCACACACACCAAAACCTGACCCCTCCACCCCCCACTCTGGCCGCAATTTGAGGCCAGATTGAATAAACCGGCGGCCTCAAATGTGAGGTGGGTCCCCGTGCTTTATGTGTGCGTGTGTCTGACAATATCACCATGCTACAGTTTTACCAATTTCATTCTGAGAGGTTCGGGTCAACAGCAGATCTTACAGAGGCTAAAAAGTCACTAAAATCGCTAAATTACGCCAAGTCGGACAATCTGGTTTTCCGATGAAATATGAGATAAATCCTGGGGTGATCTAGTCTCAACAGCATCTAATAAGGCTACTCTAAACATCCTAACCACCACTTTGCCAAAACTCACCTAAATTACCCAAAATTACCACTAAAACATATAATAAACACTAAACTAAGCTAGATAACCATAACTTTAGCAATTAGGAGTCGGGTTAAGGGGATATACCTCTAGAGACCCTAGATGAAGGAGAAGAGAAGAAGGGGAAGGGAGTTGTGCTGCTCGATCGCTGCTGCTAAAGCTCTAAGTGCTGAATTCCTTTGCTGCTATGTGCTGTTGCTGCTCACTGCTGATGCTGTTCTGTACAGGCTGAAGTTGTTGCTGTTGTTATGGTGTGGTGTGTGGCTGGTGTTGATGTTATGTAGCTGGTGTGGTGTTGTGTTGGTGTTGTGTTGGTGTTGTGTAAGTAGAGTTGTGTTGATGGCTGATGCTGCTGCTGTTTTTTTTTTGGTGTTTGCTTGGCTGTTTCAGCTGCTACTGCTGTTGTATGAAGTTGGGGGCTGCTGATGTTGTTTGAAATGATGTTGTTGTTGCTTGTGCAGCAGCTGGTGTTGGTTTGGTGGCTGAATTGAGCTGATATTGGCTGATGTGTGTGCTGAAATTGGGCTGATGTGTGTGCCGAAATTGGGCTGCTGATGTCCGTTTTGATGGCTGATGATGTGTTGCTGCTGTGGCTATTGTAGCTGCTGAAGCTATGGGGTTATGTAGCTGTTGTTGATGATGTTGTTAGAGCTGATATTGAAGAAGGTGTTGCTTCAGCTGCTGATGCTGATGCTTGCTGGTACTGTTTTATTGGTGAAGTGTTGAGTGAGAAGGATGTGAGTGAGAAGAGTTTGAGAGGTAAGTAAAAGTTTTGAAAAGAATAGAGTATGACCCAATCCTAGAGCCACCTTTCTCTCTCTCTTATTAATTGGTAGCATTACAACCATCACATTCCCTCTCTCTCACTACAAGTCAACCTTAAACCCTAATACAATTTTTAACAAAACTAAACCCTTAATTAAATCTAATTAGCTTAACCAAGTGGGTTAGACCACCATGGTTGTCTTAAACATGGTTAACCCACAAGCTCACTTACATGGCAAGCCTAGACTTAACCCTAGTTAACGCGCACAAGTGTGTGCGGTCGAGATAAAATTCTAATAAAATATCCGTAAAACCAGATAAATTATTAGAAACCAGTTTTGGCAAACTTTTTACCAAAAACCCCACATTTACACACAATTACCACTAATCACAAACTCAGGTGTTAAAGTTTTGCCTCTTAAGAAAATTCGTCCCCGAATTTAAAATATGTAACTACGCGTACCTTCAAAAAGATGAGGGAATTTCTTTCGCATCTCTCCCTCGGCTTCCCAAGTGATCTCCTCACTATTCGGGCTGCGCCAAAGAACCTTCACCGACGGCAGGACCTTTGATCGAAGTTTCTTCACCTGCCGATCCAATATCTCCACTGGCTGCACGGTGAACGAAAGGTCAGGCTCAAGCTGAACTGCCTGATGCTGAATCGTGTGGGAAAGGTCATGAAGATATCTACGTAGCATCGGCACGTGGAAGACGGGGTGAACATCAGAAAAGCTGGGTGGAAGAGCCAAACGATATGCAATTGCGCCGACACGCTCGAGGATCTCGAAGGGACCCACAAATCTGGTGCTATGCTTTCCCTTTCGCCCAAATCGCATCACGCCCTTCATCGGAAAGACCCTCAGAAACACATGATCGCCAACTGTGAACTCTAATCTGCGACGGTGCCTGTCTGCATACGATTTCTGCCTTCTCTGAGCCGCTTTCATCCGATCTCGAATCAACTGTACTTTCTCGGTCGTCTCCTACAAGATCTGCGGCCCTAAAATACTGCTCTCGCTCAGCTCAGTCCAACAGACGGGCGATCTACATCTCCTCCCATACAAAGCCTCGAAAGGTGCCATCTGAATAGTATCCTGGAAGCTGTTGTTGTAGGAGAACTCCACTAGAGGTAAATGATGAACCCAGCTACCACCAAAGTCCAAAACACACGCTCGAAGCATGTCCTCGAGAGTCTGAATAGTCCGCTCTGACTGGCCGTCAGTCTGCGGATGAAATGCAGTGCTGAAACTCAAACGGGTGCCCAATGCCTCCTGAAGTCTCTGCCAAAGTCGGCTGGTAAACTGGGTGCCTCGATCTGATACTATACATGTCGGTACGCAATGCAACCGCACGATCTCGTCAATGTAAATCTGGGCATACTGAGCAAAACTGAAAGTGGTCTTCACTGGCAGGAAGTGAGCCGCTTTCGTCAATCGATCCACGATCACCCAAATGGAGTCGTACCCTCGACTGGTCCTGGGTAGACCCACAACGAAGTCCATCGAAATCTGCTCGCATTTCCACTCCGGAATGGGCAAAGGCTGCAACTCTCCTGCTGGCCTCTGGTGCTCGTCCTTGACTTGCTGACAAGTCAGGCATCTCGATACGAAGTCTGTGACATCCCTCTTCATCCTGTCCCACCAATAGATATCTCTCAAATCATGGTACATCTTGGTAGAACCCGGATGAACGCTGTATGTCGATCTGTGCGCCTCCTCAAGAATCTCACGCCGCAGTCCCTCAAAATCTGGTACGCACAGTCGAGTCCCAAATCGCAGTACTCCCTGATCATCGATCACGAACTCGGAATCTCTGCCCTGCCTAACCTGCTCCATGATCTCTGAAAGACGGTCATCGCTGGGCTATGCCTCTCGAATGCGGTTAAGTAACTGCGGACGTGCACGAACATGTGCAAGCTGCCCCCTGTCGGAGTGAACTCGAACTCAACTCGGTTGTCGCATAAAATCTGCCAATCTGGTGACGACTGCTTCTGTACTGTGCTCAGACATGAAAGACTACCCCCAGACCTCCTGCTCAAAGCATCCACCACTACGTTGGCCTTGCCCGGGTGATACAAGATCTCACAGTCATAGTCTTTCACCAGCTCCATCCAACAACGCTGTCTGAGGTTCAGGTCTCGCTGCTGAAATATATACTTTAAGCTCTTGTGATCAGTGAATATCTGGCACGACTCGCCGTATAGGTAATGTCGCCAGATTTTAAGTGCAAAGACCACTGCAGCCATCTCCAAATCATGAGTGGGGTAGTTCTGTTCATGTTTCTTCAATTGCCGTGAAGCATACGCAATCACCCTGTCATGCTGCATCAATACGCACCCTAACCCCACTCGTGAAGCGTCACAGTAGACCACAAATCCGCCTGATCCTGATGGCAAAGATAATACCGGCGCCGTAGTCAAACAAGTCCGTAGCTGCTGAAAACTGTGCTCGCACTCTTCCGTCCAAACGAACGGAACTCCCTTCTGGGTCAATCAGGTCAAAGGTGCAGCAGTACGGGAGAAATCCTGAACTAATCGCCTGTAGTAGCCCGCCAGGCCTAGAAAACTGCGGATCTCCCTAACTGATGTTGGTCTGGGCCACTGCTGAATAGCCTCAATTTCTTCGGGTCTACACATATGCCATCTCTCATAATCACGTGACCCAAGAAACCCATGCTGTCAAGCCAGAATGAACACTTGGAAAGTTTTGCGAAAAGCTGGTGCTCCCTCAAGGTCTGTAAGTAATCCGCAAGTGCTGCTCGTGCTCCTCTCGGCTCCGGGAATACACCAAAATATCATCAATGAACATTATGATGAACAAGTCGAGATACGGCCTGAATGTACGGTTCATCAAATCCTTGAACGCTGCTGGGGCGTTGGTGAGTCCGAATGACATCACCAAAAACTCATAGTGTCCATAGCGTGAGCGGAAAGCTGTCTTCGGTATATCCTCCTGTCGAACTCGCAGCAGGTGGTATCTTGATCGCAAATCGATCCTCAAAAAATATCCTGCCCCCTGAAGCTGATCAAACAGATCATCAATGCATGGCAACGGATATTTGTTCCGCACGGTCAGCTTGTTCTGCTGGCGGTAGTCGATACATAAGCGCAAACTTCCGTCCTTCTTCTTGACAAACAGGACCGGAGCACCCCATGGAGAAACGCTCGGCCGAATAAGTCCCTTATCTAACAAATCTTGCAGCTGAACCTTCAACTCTCTAAGCTCCGTCGGGGCCATCGGATAAGGCGGTATAGAAATAGGCCCCGAGCCGGGAATCAAATCAATACAGAACTCAACGTCGCGCTCAGGCGGAAATCCTGGCAGCTCATCAGGGAAAACATCGGGGAACTCGCATACAATCGGAACCTGGTCCAATGGAACATCTGTAGCTCTAGTATCGCATACATAGGCTAGAAATCCCCGACATCCCTTCCTCAACAGCTGACCAGCGCGAAGAGACGAAATCAATATGTGAGGGGTGGCACTTCGGTCCCCCTGCACAACAAAAGTCGGCTCGCCGGGAAAACAAAGTCTAATCGTCTTCTCCCGGCAGTCCACAGACGTATAGCACGTAGCTAACCAATCCATACCCAAGAGAATGTCGAAGTCCAACATCTCAAGAAGGATCAAGTCGACAGGCAGCTCTCTCACGCCAATACGGACAATACAGGATCGGAACACGTGCCTAGCAACAAATGACTCTTCCACAGGAGTGGTCACAACAAGCGGCTGATCAAGAAAACCGGACTCGGCACGAAGTGTGTGGAAACGTATGAGTGCGTGGATCCGGGATCAAACAGCACGTGTGCATCAATAGAACATACTGAGAGGGTACCTGTCACGACGGCATTGGATGCCTGTGCATCCTGCGGTATCAATGCAAATACTCTGGCCTGACCTCCACCAATAGCGGGCTGACCTCAGCCTCGGCCTTTGCCTCCTCATCCTCTCTGGATAGGTCCGCCACGTCCACGGCCTCTGGTTCCACCTAACTGGCGTGGAGCATCGCCTGTGGCAGGAAGTAGAGCTCTCTGAGGAGGGGCCGGTGATGGTGGTAGGGTCACATGCGGAACTGTCGCCGCTCCATGTCGTCTCGCTGGACAATCTCAGATACGGTGGTACGGACTCCCGCACCCAAAACATCCTGACGACGCCTGCTGCCCCTGTGGATATGTCCTATACAGCTGACCTCGTCCAACCCCTCTGTCGGCCCTATCTTTCGGAAAGAATCTAGCATGCTGCCTCTGATCTGGCGCACCAGTATGAATCCTCTTCGGCCCGGGTACGGCCGAAGTCGCTGAAATACGTGCCTCCATCCGTAATGCCGTATCCATAGCAGCTGAATAGGTATCGAAGTACTGGGCGCCAATGGCAAGATATAGCTGGGCATCAAGTCCCTGTACGAACCTCTTCACTCTCTTCTCTTCGATATCCACCAAATATGGAGCATATCTGGATAACTGCGTGAACTGGACGTCATACTCCGACACCGTCATCCCTGGGGTCTTGATCAAAGCCTCAAAACTACGAGCACTGGCGTCACGAATGCTCTCCGGAAGGAAACGAGCTAGAAAGACTGCTGTAAACTCGGTCCAAATCATAGGCGGTAGGCTTGCAGCTCGTCTTCTCAAGAAAGACTCCCACCATGTCTGTGCGAGACCCTCTAGTCAGAAACTCGCAATCACTACCCATCGATCATCAGAACATCTCAGCGAACGGCAGATCCAGGCCAAACTGTCAAGGAACGTCTGCGGGTCCTCTGCTGCATCAGTACCCGTGAAGACTGTAGGTCCTAACCTCATGAAATCCTGCAGCGATACTGGGATGGCCACGGTAGTATTGGTAGGAGCAGGTATCATGGTCGTCTGTGATGTAGTAGGTACGTCCTCCGGCATCGGTGCACGACTGGCCGCCAAGGACCCTACCATCTGTCGCAACTCCTGCATGCCTCCCATCATCTATCGCAGCTCCACCATACCAGACTCAAGCCTATCCATACGGCCAGGGGAAGGCGGATCAGTCTGTCCCTGCGGCGTAGGCATATCCTCTTGCTCGGTCCTCGTCTAGGATGAGCCAGCTCGAATCTCATCTCGGGCGGCAGCCCTCTGCGCTTTCATAGCCCTCTGCGGCCTAGTGGCTGGTACAGGAAACAGGACAATAAGAACGGTGCAATAGAATCATAGGATACACGGAATTGAAGAAGGAATTTCAAGAAAGTATATCCTAAAGTCACTTAGGCGGAGTACCGTATCGCAAGTCTGCCGCGGACATACGTACGCTACGCTACCCTGCTTAAGTTACTTACTCCATCTACTAAGGGTCATCCTACACTCAGAAAGGTGAAACCTATCGCTCTGATACCAAATTTTTCACGACCCGCAGAGTACGGAACGTGACCAGCACATAAGTTACGAAACGTCTCAAGGCGTCCGTAAAATAAGTAAGCCGAAGCCCAGAAATCAAAACCCAATTAAAAATTAGAGTGAAGGAAAGCCCATTTTTTTAAAGCACTTTATTTCATTAAATCACATCAAGTCTTTTAAAAACAGCATCTCATTTTTCCCAAAATTCCGACAGAGTCTCCTTTGAAAACCAAGCCCCCAGACGGGTACAAAAAACCGGAATATAAATGAATAACATGAATAATGGCATCCCCAAGCGGGAGCTAACTCTTCGACTCAAGGCGGTCACAAATCCCACGAAATGTAAAATAACAATATGCATAAGTAAGCATGAAAGTACAAGTAAAATAACATGTCGACTCAAGTGAGCTCGACCCCAAATAACATAAATCCACATGTCTCACAACCTCGCCTATAGGTCAACATACAGTAATCCAAATAAAACTGGTACAGCTGAAATAGTAGCGGATGGAGTACTCTAGACACAATGAATATATATAAGGTGGTACAAAATGAATACATAACCCACCTATGAGAAAAAGCCTCGAGTCCAACCAAAAGAGCAAAATGAGCAAAAGTGTCCGCCGCTACAGTGCTGATGGAACGGACCCGCAGAAAGCTGTGGCACAACGGGGGTGAGTTCCCAGCTCGTGAGTAATAAATAACATCTACAAAAGATATCGCATGCAAGCATATAAGTATCCTAGCATCTCTAAACCGGTATGGCTATATGTACTAGCAGGTATGCATGCAACATCAGTGTACTAGCAAGTATGTATGCCACATGGATGTACTAACAGGTATGCATGCCACATGAATATACTAACAAGTATGTATGCTATATGAGTCAACCCAAGATCTCAACATGTAAGTATAAGAACTATCTTTTCGTTGTTTTTGAAATTCTTTTTAAATATCAGCATAATATCCATGGAATAAAAAAAATTCGTGTCCAGCAACGACACCTCAAAACTGTCTCAATCTCATATATCCATGTCAAGTATCACTGGCCTCAGCCGTCCAGCTGATCCATCTCAAATATCAATATCTCAATCTAGCGGCCACGGTCGGTATCCTCTGGATATCCGTCATGCCAAATGATGTCACCGGTAGGTAATCCATCCCCTGCCATGCTCAACGCCATCATCTGCGGTCCTCTTACCCCGGGGTACCTTACCGGGCCCACCATGTACCCGTAACGGTTCCTCCCCTCCTCGAAACGGATCTCGAAAACCACAGAAAACTCATGGTGGACGACACTTTACATCACTAGAAAACCGCAACTTTTGTATTTTTAAAAGATTATAAGTTTGAAATCTTGCGGCTTTTCCCCGAAATCCAGAAATATCATAGAATCTCAAGAACTCATCGTAGGTGCATATATCAGTGATAATGAATGCATATGGTATCAATGTTCAAGTTGCAATGTATGATTTATCACTAGGCATGAACAGATGATATAATGATGTATATGTACGAGAATAGCAGTTCTATGATTTCATTTTAAAGATTTATTGCAATAGCACAGGTCTAAGCATGAATTATTAACATGTTTCAGATTATAAGTTATCTAGTGTCGTAACATGGCAATTATTAGGGCCTGTGTGTACATATGAATAGGGCTCGTGCTGCATATAAAACCCTGATAATGGTGCATGTGTCTTACAGAATGAGTTCGCACATGCAGGTACAACATATAGATCCTGATTTCAGCAAATGTCATTGTCACGACCCGAAAGTACGGAACGTGACCGGCACTTAGATTACGAAGCGTCTAGAGGCGCCACGTGACCTAAGTAAGCCGAAGCCCAGAAATCTAAACCATAAAAGAAGAAGAAGAAGAAAAGAAAACAAGTCTAAAACATCAGCAAATTTTACCAAAAATTTCGGCAGAGTCTCCTCTGTAAAAACTGGCCCCCAAACGGGTACAAGTATAATATACATAAACAATAAAAAGCATCCCCAAACGGGTGCTAGCTCAACGCCAACAGGCGGAAACAACCACAACAAGCACAATAGTATACAATGCCAAAGGGCGAGGCTCAAAACTCAAAGAAAACAAAACCACCAGATCAGAATAATACATGCGCGACTCTAAGGTCGAAATAAAAGACTGGTCCAATAAACTTATCAAGTAATACAAGTATGGTTGATGGAGCTTACTAGATACAAATGAATGAATAAAATACAATGGTGGTTCAGATACAAGTGAACCAACCTACCGTGCAAATCACCCTGAAATAAAAGATGTGCCAGCAAACTGCCCGGGATACCTGTACATCGAACCTGTAATAAAATTTGGCACAACGGGGGTGAGTTTCCAACAAGTGAGTAGAAGACATCTACAAAAAGAAATCGAATGCACGACGCTATCCTAGGTCATAATAATACACTACTAAATCTCAATCCTCTAGTAATAGCAGGGTAATACTACGTGTAATTACAGATACTCCATGCTCGTGTCAGTGCCTCATATAGTACTATGTTATATGAATGGATATGCATGCACCATGAACGTAAAATAAGCAATCCAGAAATCCAGGTATATCTATATAAGAAATCTTTGGCTGTTATCATAGTAAAATGTATATAAGAATCTGAAATCTCAACAATGAAATCCATGGAAATCCGTGTCAAGCATCGACACAAACATGTAAATCTCAAGTCTCATAGTCTCAATACCTCGGGCTCCGTCAGTCCGGATCGGCCCATATCATCAAATCTCACGACAACGGTCGGTATCCTCCGAATATCCGCCGCGCCAGACATCACCGGTAGGTAGCCTTCCCCTGCCAGGCTCATCGTCTACAACTCGATCTTCTTGCCCCGGGGTACCATACCGAGCCCACCATGTACCCGAGACGGTTCATCCACTCCTCGAATCGGGTCTCGAAATCCAACAGAAAACATAAAATCTCATGGTGGACGACACATACATCACGAGAAAACCGCAACTTTGTTTAAAAAGAGAGGAGGAGAGAGAGAGAAGTTTTTATATATTTTTGCGGTTTTCCCCAAAAATCCAGAAATCTCACAGAAATCCAAATCTCAAAATCATTAGTAAATATATGATAAGTGTCGGCATATGCCCATAATACTGCGTGATAACATGAAAATATGAATGCATGAATGTCTAAGTAATAAATATCATGTCTATGTTAACATCAGCGAGTAATTACAATATTATATCGGTTTAGTTGTTAACTGATTCTATCAATAAAAAATAATCTGATCTAAAGTGTACGTGACATAGCAATTACCGATGATGATGTGTGTGAGCCGGCAAATAAGTGTGCGTGGAATATGCGCATCATCGGTAATGGTGCTGGTGTCCTAACAGGTAAGGTTTATACTGATTATAGCAACATATGTAAGAACATGCACCATGATGATTACAGTATGAATGTAAATGCAGATGTGCATTATCCACTCCTCTGCGAAATACGAGTACAACTACCACTATGTGAGTCGAACTTAAACTAGTGTCCATCTAACATCCTAAGGAACTAAACCTAAGAACTAGTCAGTAAGAAACTAGAGGCTACCTAAGGTCTGAATCAATATCTCTAATAGTCGGCGATCCCGCCTCAATAGCGTCACGTACGTAGTACGGCTTCCTCGAATCAAGAGTGCGGATCAATCATCATATTTAAGCCTCGTACGGTAAAATCCATCGTACGGCATCCCAATATCGGGGTACGGGTCAAGTATCTCCTAGGTGTCTCATCATTCGTATAATGTCATCATAAAATGCTTAATTAGTTTATCCTCAGAATATCATGTCATATGTATCATACTGTGATTAACTCATACTGATATCATATCGTCCTCAAGTCACACCTCTATGATATCGACATCAGGTCACACCTATATGATGTCGTAATCAAGTCATACATATCCCAAATCGTGATCAATCACAAGTTACGATCCGGGTACTATTTTAGAGTCCTATGTATCTCAATATCATCACTACCCATTATAATTTATATATACCTGTTCATTATCTCATTCTCTAATGATCCGCTAACACTTAATACGACTGTATCGTCAAAAATCACGGCATCAAGCCTAGTTATACTGCTTCATCATACCTCAGATATCATATCACATCAATGAATCCCATATACGTGTTGTATATATATAAACACCTATACCTAGTTTTATATATATACACACATATACGTATACTCCGTGTAGAGTTTCAGTGTGTGCGTGTGTGTTTCTACCTGAAGCCTAGGAACTTTCCCAAGGTACTCATCCCCTGATATGGCTTCCCTAAATCAGTCTAGTTCAGCCTAGGGTTATTACTAGGGTCCTACGCGTTAAGAATCTAGGGTCACATCTGGTTTCCTACTGACAATAAATACTATTCCTATACTACGTTGCGGGGGTGCTAAACGCCATCCACCCGACTTCCCCCCGTAGATATGCATCTACTCACCTGGTCCATGTCTGCCGACGATGGTGTCGCCATCCTCCTCTTCATCGCCCGCAGTCCACTTGAAGGGTACCTAAACGCAAACATATAAATAGCATCGTAAACCGAATCACATACAAAAGTCAAACGATACAAGGAACAAGCATAGGTTAAAACCTATGTCCCGTCCACGCAAAAGAACCAAATACCGCTCGATATCGGCGTACAAACTCCGATGGATCGAGATAACATCAACAAACAACTCGTAGTTTTAAAACACATTACTTATATTATAAAACATGATTAAATCCATCGAAACCCTAAAATCAATCAAATCGTCCGTTTTCGAAAAACCCGAAAAATGTCGATTTACCGTTTTTCATCAAAACTTGACATTTAAATGAAACCAAAGGTCATAAAACTCATTAAATAGCATATCTAGACTATACAAACTATTACTATATTTTTATTACATATATTTGTAGAAATTTGAATTTTCTAGTTTACAACCATTAACAATTTTCAACATTTTAAAGCAAAATACCACAATTCCACCACAAAACATGATTTCGCATGAATTAATGTCTTAAACTACAATTCATGATGATAGTGATATAATAAAAGAATAATTATATTTTTAATCTCATTTATATAGAAATTTCTAAAATCTAGTTTACAAAATTAGCAATTTTTATCACAATTTATCAATTATCCATAGAAACTAGCAATCACACTAAGTTTTTCTTTCCACCAACAAGTTAATACTCTTATTAAGACCAAAATCTAGTATTAACAATATTAATTGAGATTTATTTCACCAATAATTAGGTTTTATAGAAACCTAGTTAGCAAAATTTCCTAATTTAAACCATTTTCAATGAAAAATTTACAATTCAACAATCATGCAAGATTTTCCAAATCCAAAAGTGTTAAACTAACTATTATAACCCTAAATAATTAACAAAAATCATAACTTGAATTTAGAAACCCTAACTTGAATTTTTAAAATTGAACATAGAACTAATTCATTAAATCTAATTAAGCTTAAATGAACATCTAAAACAATAAATCAAAAGAAAGAAATTATACCTCCCAAAATATGAAATCCAAACTAGAAATGAGACTCCAAAATGCATGCTTTCCATCTCCAAAATCCATGTAAAAATGAGTAAGGAATAAAGGGTATGAAATAAATAGGATTTTGTGGAATTTTAATGGAATTTTTGATGTATTTTTGATCATTTTTGAATAAAAAAAGAGGTGGAAAATGGGGGGGGCAGCCATGGTGGGGTTTTGGCCGGCCTAAGTGAGGAGAGTGAGAGAAAGAAGAGAGTGTGCAAAGTGTGTGGAAGTTTTAAGAAGAGAAACATCATTAAAAGTCTTTTCATGTATTTATTTATTTATTTATTTACTATAGCAACTCAAGAAAGCTCTAGAAATTAGGAAAAATTTGCAAATAAATTTTGCATGATACACACTAATTTCTAATATGCCATGGTTCATTTTTACAAATTAAAACCATTTAAATTTGTAATTTACACTAATTTAGTGTAAAAATAAAGTTTATGTTAATATTTAAAATAATTAATTTAGGAAAAATATTTTATTAAACTAAAAATTTATAAGTGGCTAAATAAACACTATTTACTAGTAATTTCATAATTAAAATAGATATTTTTAAAATTATAATGAAAAACAATCACGGTTTTGGTTTTACGAAAAATACATTTTACTTTACCGAAAATCCTAAAATTCACTTAAACACTTTTATTCATTTAATGATTTATTTAATCACTTTTAAAATGTTACAATCTTCCCCCCTTTTAGAAATTCGGTCCCCGAATTTAAATTAAAACTCCCCCTCCAAATACTAAAACATTTAGCAAACACTCAAATCGTCGGGGCTCCGAAATCATCAATACATAACAAAAATCAACTCCGTCAAGCATAATGCAATCATCGGAGTTATGGCGAGAATAAAATATCAAAACCCAATATGAAAACCATCTTAATATACATCAATCTATAACTTATATATAGTGTGCATCACAGTAAAACCGTTCAAATATCTGGATAAGGAAATATGCAAAAAAAAACCTTTTGAAAATCGCCGTGTGATGCACATGTCACGGCATAAGTAGCGGACGTTAAAAAAAAACTAGATATATATATATATATATATATATATATATATCTTTTATTTAACATACACGTCCCGCCTGGTTACTAAATCAGATAGTAATGATTATGAAAAGATACTGCTCAAACTGAAATCAATCCCAATCACATCAATAAAATGTCATGTGCGTCCGGTGCGCACTGAAATCGAAACCAAATACAGATACCATGAATACCCACAAAACAAAACTAAGTGCAACAGGTGTGCACCAAAAACATCTGTCAAGTGCAACGGGCGTGCACGACTCACTATCAGGTGCATCTAATCTGCACAAAACCCCGATTTAGTGCATCTGGTGTGCACCAAATCGCATCAAGTGCGCCAAGTATGCGCAAGAATCCTAATCAGGTGCACATGGTGCACGAAAACATACATCGAATATCAAAATCAAAATCACAGTACAAAAATGCATGAAAACTAGGTCAAACATATGTCAAAATCATGTGTAACCCCTATGCACGAAATCAAATCAAAAATCTCAAAATATATAAAACCAAATCAAGTGTACTGGGTGTGTACTAAACATCATCAATACAACTGATATATGAAACACAGATAGAATGAAGGTACACACATGAAATACCAATCGTAGAACAAAGTCCTCAAAATACAAAAATCCAATCAACGAAAATATGAAATTCAAATCACTAAATCACAATCGTAAACACTATCGTCAATGTGCGCCTCCTTCCTCTGATGTTGACTGCTTCGAACTCGTTCTTTCATAGGTGTGCTGACTGCGCTACCAACGGCAATACTCATGTCTAGAGTCTCCCACCTAGTCGATCCCTTCACTTGATATACGGACTACATTAAACTTTTCGATCGATCCATCAAAATCCCATAATTCCCCAAGAGCTCGACACTCAAGTACAGTTTAAAATATCCGGTACATACCCCAGCATCGATGATCCAGCCGCAGAAGGGCAAACCCAAGCCTCACTAATGGCACCGCGGGACTGCCGTAAACCCTAAGGTTTAAGGGCGTTCTCGGGGTCATTATGTCGAGTTAGGGTTTTATTCTTCTAGAGGGTCCATCGAAATACCTGCATGTTCTTCCGAATACCTTAAACTTGGGAAAATGGTTTTCTGATAATCGTTCGAACCCTTTAACTTCATCCGGACGGCATGTGAATACCCTTCGTCCGCATGATAAGTAATGCTTCAATCCTCAAGAATAACCAATAGTCTAATGGTTATCGCATTCGAGCCGCAGCTCCCTCTGCCAGTGCGCCCCGTGGTAACAGGAACCACCCTCCGACATCAACGAAGATAGATCAAAGGAACGAATGAAATACGGTGCAAACAAATGTACATCCTAAGGCTCCTTAAGCAGAGTAGTGTATCGTAAGTATGCCGCGGACCATACCCACGGTACGTTACTCTACCTAAATCGCCTACTCCATCAACCAAGGGTCACCTAGACTTATACAGGGTTAAACATAGCGCTCTGATACCAACCTTGTCACGACCCGAAAGTACAGAACGTGACCGGCACTTAAATTACGAAGCGTCTAGAGGCGCCACGTGACCTAAGTAAGCCGAAGCCCAGAAATCTAAACCATAAAAGAAGAAGAAGAAGAAAAGAAAACAAGTCTAAAACATCAGCAAATTTTACCAAAAATTTCGGCAGAGTCTCCTCTGTAAAAACTGGCCCCCAAACGGGTACAACAAGTATAATATACATAAACAATAAAAAACATCCCCAAACAGGTGCTAGCTCAACGCCAACAGGCGGAAACAACCACAACAAGCACAATAGTATACAATGCCAAAGGGCGAGGCTCAAAACTCAAAGAAAACAAAACCACCAGATCAGAATAATACATGCGCGACTCTAAGGTCGAAATAAAAGACTGGTCCAATAAACTTATCAAGTAATACATGTATGGTTGATGGAGCTTACTAGATACAAATTAATGAATAAAATACAATGGTGGTTCAGATACAAGTGAACCAACCTACCGTGAAAATCACCCTGAAATAAAAGATGTGCCAGCAAACTGCCCGGGAAACCTGTACATCGAACCTGTAATAAAATTTGGCACAACGGGGTTGAGTTGCCAACTCGTGAGTAGAAGACATCTACAAAAAGAAATCGAATGCACGACGCTATCCTAGGTCATAATAATACACTACTAAATCTCAATCCTCTAGTAATAGCAGGGTAATACTACGTGTAATTACAGATACTCCGTGCTCGTGTCAGTGCCTCATATAGTACTATGTTATATGAATGGATATGCATGCACCATGAACGTAAAATAAGCAATCCAGAAATCCAGGTATATCTATATAAGAAATCTTTGGTTGTTATCATAGTAAAATGTATATAAGAATCTGAAATCTCAACAATGAAATCCATGGAAATCCGTGTCAAGCATCGACACAAACATGTAAATCTCAAGTCTCATAGTCTCAATACCTCGGGCTCCGTCAGTCCGGATCGGCCCATATCATCAAATCTCACGACAACGGTCGGTATCCTCCGGATATCCGCCGCGCCAGACATCACCGGTAGGTAGCCTTCCCCTGCCAGGCTCATCGTCTACAACTCGATCTTCTTGCCCCGGGGTACCATACCGGGCCCACCATGTACCCGAGACGGTTCATCCACTCCTCGAATCGGGTCTCGAAATCCAACAGAAAACATAAAATCTCATGGTGGACGACACATACATCACGAGAAAACCGCAACTTTGTTTAAAAAGAGAGGAGGAGAGAGAGAGAAGTTTTTTATATATTTTTGCGGTTTTCCCCAAAAATCCAGAAATCTCACAGAAATCCAAATCTCAAAATCATTAGTAAATATATGATAAGTGTCGGCATATGCCCATAATACTGCGTGATAACATGAAAATATGAATGCATGAATGTCTAAGTAATAAATATCATGTCTATGTTAACATCAGCGAGTAATCACAATATTATATCGGTTTAGTTGTTAACTGATTCTATCAATAAAAAATAATCTGATCTAAAGTGTACGTGACATAGCAATTACCGATGATGATGTGTGTGAGCCGGCAAATAAGTGTGCGTGGAATATGCGCATCATCGGTAATGGTGCTGGTGTCCTAACAGGTAAGGTTTATACTGATTATAGCAACATATGTAAGAACATGCACCATGATGATTATAGTATGAATGTAAATGCAGATGTGCATTATCCACTCCTCTGCGAAATACGAGTACAACTACCACTATGTGAGTCGAACTTAAACTAGTGTCCATCTAACATCCTAAGGAACTAAACCTAAGAACTAGTCAGTAAGAAATTAGAGGCTACCTAAGGTCTGAATCAATATCTCTAATAGTCGGCGATCCCGCCTCAATAGCGTCACGTACGTAGTACGGCTTCCTCGAATCAAGAGTGTGGATCAATCATCATATTTAAGCCTCGTACGGTAAAATCCATCGTACGGCATCCCAATATCGGGGTACGGGTCAAGTATCTCCTAGGTGTCTCATCATTCGTATAATGTCATCATAAAATGCTTAATTAGTTTATCCTCAGAATATCATGTCATATGTATCATACTGTGATTAACTCATACTGATATCATATCGTCCTCAAGTCACACCTCTATGATATCGACATCAGGTCACACCTATATGATGTCGTAATCAAGTCATACATATCCCAAATCGTGATCAATCACAAGTTACGATCCGGGTACTATTTTAGAGTCCTATGTATCTCAATATCATCACTACCCATTATAATTTATATATACCTGTTCATTATCTCATTCTCTAATGATCCGCTAACACTTAATACGACTGTATCGTCAAAAATCACGGCATCAAGCCTAGTTATACTGCTTCATCATACCTCAGATATCATATCACATCAATGAATCCCATATACGTGTTGTATATATATAAACACCTATACCTAGTTTTATATATATACACACATATACGTATACTCCGTGTAGAGTTTCAGTGTGTGCGTGTGTGTTTCTACCTGAAGCCTAGGAACTTTCCCAAGGTACTCATCCCCTGATATGGCTTCCCTAAATCAGTCTAGTTCAGCCTAGGGTTATTACTAGGGTCCTACGCGTTAAGAATCTAGGGTCACATCTGGTTTCCTACTGACAATAAATACTATTCCTATACTACGTTGCGGGGGTGCTAAACGCCATCCACCCGACTTCCCCCCGTAGATATGCATTTACTCACCTGGTCCATGTCTGCCGACGATGGTGTCGCCATCCTCCTCTTCATCGCCCGCAGTCCACTTGAAGGGTACCTAAACGCAAACATATAAATAGCATCGTAAACCGAATCACATACAAAAGTCAAACGATACAAGGAACAAGCATAGGTTAAAACCTATGTCCCGTCCACGCAAAAGAACCAAATACCGCTCGATATCAGCGTACAAACTCCGATGGATCGAGATAACATCAACAAACAACTCGTAGTTTTAAAACACATTACTTATATTATAAAACATGATTAAATCCATCGAAACCCTAAAATCAATCAAATCGTCCGTTTTCGAAAAACCCGAAAAATGTCGATTTACCGTTTTTCATCAAAACTTGACATTTAAATGAAACCAAAGGTCATAAAACTCATTAAATAGCATATCTAGACTATACAAACTATTACTATATTTTTATTACATATATTTGTAGAAATTTGAATTTTCTAGTTTACAACCATTAACAATTTTCAACATTTTAAAGCAAAATACCACAATTCCACCACAAAACATGATTTCGCATGAATTAATGTCTTAAACTACAATTCATGATGATAGTGATATAATAAAACCATAATTATATTTTTAATCTCATTTATATAGAAATTTCTAAAATCTAGTTTACAAAATTAGCAATTTTTATCACAATTTATCAATTATCCATAGAAACTAGCAATCACACTAAGTTTTTCTTTCCAACAACAAGTTAATACTCTTATTAAGACCAAAATCTAGTATTAACAATATTAATTGAGATTTATTTCACCAATAATTAGGTTTTATAGAAACCTAGTTAGCAAAATTTCCTAATTTAAACCATTTTCAATGAAAAATTTACAATTCAACAATCATGCAAGATTTTCCAAATCCAAAAGTGTTAAACTAACTATTATAACCCTAAATAATTAACAAAAATCATAACTTGAATTTAGAAACCCTAACTTGAATTTTTAAAATTGAACATAGAACTAATTCATTAAATCTAATTAAGCTTAAATGAACATCTAAAACAATAAATCAAAAGAAAGAAATTATACCTCCCAAAATATGAAATCCAAACTAGAAATGAGACTCCAAAATGCATGCTTTCCATCTCCAAAATCCATGTAAAAATGAGTAAGGAATAAAGGGTATGAAATAAATAGGATTTTGTGGAATTTTAATGGAATTTTTGATGTATTTTTGATCATTTTTGAATAAAAAAAGAGGTGGAAAATGGGGGGGGCAGCCATGGTGGGGTTTTGGCCGGCCTATGTGAGGAGAGTGAGAGAAAGAAGAGAGTGTGAAAAGTGTGTGGAAGTTTTAAGAAGAGAAACATCATTAAAAGTCTTTTCATGTATTTATTTATTTATTTATTTACTATAGCAACTCAAGAAAGCTCTAGAAATTAGGAAAAATTTGCAAATAAATTTTGCATGATACACACTAATTTCTAATATGCCATGGTTCATTTTTACAAATTAAAACCATTTAAATTTGTAATTTACACTAATTTAGTGTAAAAATAAAGTTTATGTTAATATTTAAAATAATTAATTTAGGAAAAATATTTTATTAAACTAAAAATTTATAAGTGGCTAAATAAACACTATTTACTAGTAATTTCATAATTAAAATAGATATTTTTAAAATTATAATGAAAAACAGTCACGGTTTTGGTTTTACGAAAAATACATTTTACTTTACCGAAAATCCTAAAATTCACTTAAACACTTTTATTCATTTAATTATTTATTTAATCACTTTTAAAATGTTACAGTCATGCAAGTATTAAGATTTCTAATGTCATAAGCAATTTTAAGTTTACTACTTTTAAGTTTACTAAATCTATCGGGCGACTAGCGCCATCCAAACGATGGTCCCCCGTAGATGTTAAATCTACTCACCCGTGATCCCGCGCTAGGTGTGTCCGACCACCTGCTTTCCTTTCTCCGCTGCGCTCGAAGTCTCCGACGGCGAACCTAGAATTTACAAAGGTCACACACATAAGGAAAATCCTGCAAAAACGCGATATATCGCTAAAAAGATACGCGTGCGTGAAACTAAACACGCGTGCACACGACACGTCGTGACGCGCGCGAACTCACCAGAACCAACCTCGACACGCTGTGTCGCGCAGCGCGCCACAGAACCACGCGGATCACGCGCGTGTCGCACAAGTTCTAAAAACGTCGATAACTCGTTTAAAGCTCCAGATTTTTCCTCTGGGCCAAACTCAAAAAGTTACAGATACCAACACACTAATCTACCCAGAACACCCCCACACACCAAAACCTGACTCACCAACCCCCACTCTGGCCGCAATTTGCAGCCAGATTGAATAAACCGGCGGCCTCAAAGGTGAGGTGGGTCCCCGTGCTTTGTGTGTGTGTGTTTGACAATATCACCATGCTACAGTTTCACCAATTTTATTTTGAGAGGTTCGGGTCAATAGCAGATCTTACAGAGGCTAAAAAGTCACAAAAATCGCTAAATTACGCCAAGTCGGACAATCTGGTATTCCGGTGAAATCTGAGATAAATCCTGGGGTGATCTAGTCTCAACAGCATCTAATAAGGCTACTCTAAACATTCCAACCACCACTTTGCCAAAACTCACCTAAATGACCCAAAATTACCACTAAAACATATAATAAACACTAAACTAAGCTAGATAACCATAACTTTAGCAATTAGGAGTCGGGTTAAGGGGTTATACCTCTAGAGACCCTAGATGAAGGAGAAGATAAGAAGGGGAGGGGAGTTGTGCTGCTGGATCGCTGCTGCTAAACCTCCAAGTGCTCAATTCCTTTGCTGCTATGTGCTGTTGCTGCTCACTGTTGATGCTGTTCTGTATAGGCTAAAGTTGTTGCTGTTGTTATGGTGTGGTGTGTGGCTGGTGTTGATGTTATGTAGCTGGTGTGGTGTTGTGTTGGTGTTGTGTTGATGGCTGATGCTGCTGCTGTTTTTTTTTTTGGTGTTTGCTTGGCTGTTTCAGCTGGTACTGCTGTTGTATGAAGTTCGGGGCTGCTAATGTTGTTTGAAATGATGTTGTTGTTGCTTGTGCAGCAGCTGGTGTTGGTTTGGTGGCTGAATTGAGCTGATATTGGCTGATGTGTGTGCTGAAATTGTGTGTGATGAAATTGGGCTGCTGATGTTGGTTTTGATGGCTGATGATGTGTTTCTACTGTGGCTGTTGTAGCTGCTGAAGCTATGGGGTTATGTAGCTGTTGTTGATGATGTTGTTTGAGCTGATGTTGAAGATGGTGTTGCTTCAGCTGCTGATGCTGATGCTTGCTAGTACTGTTATATTGGTGAAGTGTGTGTGAGTGAGAAGGATGTGAGTGAGAAGTGTTTGAGAGGTAAGTAAAAGTTTTGAAAAGAATAGAGTGTGTCCCAATCCTAGAGCCACCTTTCTCTCTCTCTCTCTTATTAATTGCTAGCATGACAACCATCACATTCCCTCTCTCTCACTACAAGTCAACCTTAAACCCTAATCTAATTTTTAACAAAACTAAACCCTTAATTAAATCTAGTTAGCTTAACCAAGTGGGTTAGACCACCATGGTTGTCTTAAACATGGTTAACCCACAAGCTCACTTACATGGCAACCCTAGACTTAACCCTAGTTAACGTGCACAAGTGTGTGCGGTCGAGATAAAATTCTAATAAAATATCCGTAAAACCAGATAAATTATTAGAAACCAGTTTTGGTAAACTTTTTACCAAAAACCCCCACATTAACATACAATTACCACTAATCACAAACTCAGGTGTTACAAAAATATTTTTCCTTAATTAATTAATTTAAAGACTAATATATGCTTTAAATATACATTAAATTAATGTAAAATACAATTAGAAATGGGTTAATTTTACAATGTGAGCCATGACAAATTAGAATTTAGTTTGTAGCATGCTTCTCTCTTCTTAAATTGTTTCCAAAATTCTAGAGTTTCCTAGGTTGGAAAATGAAATAAAGTAAATTAATTAATGAAAAGACATAAAATGGTGTAATAAATGATGAAGTTCTACACCATTCTACATTAATTTCTCCCACCATCTTTTTCTCTCCCATTTTGCCCGACCCTAACTTCATGTGCAGCCCCCATTTTTTCTCCACTTCACTTTGCTTCAAAAATATTCAAAAAATCCATCAAAAATCCAAAATAAAAGCTCAAAATCCAAATCCAATCTCTACCCTTTATTCTTGGGCCTATCTAGCATGGATCTTGGAGCAAAGTTAGCATATTGGAGGCTATGATTTTCATGTTTGATCTCATGTTTATTGAGGTATAATCCTAACCCTAGTGTTAATTATAGGCTAATTACTTTAATTTAATGGATTTTGGTGTTTAATTATGGTTTTAGTTGCTAAATTAAAAATTCAAGATTAGGGTTTGTGATCATGTGAGGATTTTTATCAATTATTCATGGTTTTAATGAGGAGATTAATATCTTAATGGAATGCAAAATCTAATCTAGTTACTAGTTGCTAATTGTTAGTTTAAAATTATGCTAGTTATGCTATTTTGCTAACTAGGTTTTTAGAAATTGATTAAATAATTGAGTTTAAAATCTAATTAGGGTTTCATGACATTATTAACATTATAAATTGTATTTTAATACTTTAGATCATGCAAAACCATGCTTAGTTGTTGATTTATGAATTTTTACTTTAAAAGTGTTAAAATTGGGTATTTTTGCAAACTAGAATTTTGGATTTAATACAAATTGATGAGATTAAATTATAGAAATGGTTTATATGACCTAGTTATGATATTTAGTGAATATTATGGTCATTAGTTTTGTTAAAACATCAAGTTTCGAATTAGAACGGTAATTAGGTGCTTTCTAGGTTTTTGTGAAATAAAACGATTTGATTAATTTTAAGGTTTTGATGATTTAAACCCTATTTTATATTATAATTAGTGAGTTTTGGAACTACGATTTGTACGTTTGTGTTTTATCTCGATCAATTGGAGTTTGTACGCCGATGTCGAGGGTTATTTGGTTCTTTTGCATGAGCGGGTCATAGGTTTTAACCTATGCGCTTCGTGCGCCGTTTTGGTTTTGTCCGCGATTTCTATTTACGATATTATATATGTTTGCGTATATGTACCCCTCACGTGGACTTTGGATGATGAAGAAGAGGATGTCGGTATCGACTTCGGCAGACAAGGACCAGGTGAGTAGATGTATATCTACGAGGGAAGTCGGGTGGTTGGCGTATAGCACCCCCGCAAACGTAGAATAAGGATATTATGTACAATTATTAGGAAGTCGGACATGACCTTAGATTCTTGGCGAGTAGGGTACTATTGAAGACTTTAAGTTGGATTAGACTGATTTAGAAAGCCTTAACCAGAGGATGACTGCCTTGGAGGGAATTCATAGGTTTCATGTAGACACAAACACACACACACATAAACTTGACTTTGTGTATATATGTGTATGTGTGTGTGTGTAGGAATGTGTGTAGGTATATATATGTATATACACACACACACGCACACACACACAACATATACAAGTGATATTAGGGTATTATATAATACTTGGGGATGAGTCGATATGATTGGGCATGATGCTGTGAGATATTGGATATATGACCGAGATATGATATGAAATGTGTTACGATATTAGCGGATTGTTGGGTAATGAGAAAATATATAAACGATGATATGTGTAGATAGCATTGAAATGAACGAGATTCTAGAATAAAACCCAGATCGTAATATATGACTTAATCATGATATGATATATGACATGATATTTTAGTGGATCATTTGACGATGTATATTTACACAGACGACGATATATGTTTAATGATATTGGAATGTATGCGATTATAGTACAGTACCCTTGATCATGATATTGTTTGATGATGATACTATACGAACGATGATGTATATATATGTGATAGTTGACCCGTACCCCGATTTTGGGATACCGTAGGATGGATTTTTCCGTACGAGGCCTAGATGCGATGATTGATCCGCACTCTTGACTCGAGGAAGTCGTACTACGTACGTGACGCTATTGAGGCTGGATCTCCGACTACTAGAGATACCGACTCAGATTTTAGGAGGATTCTTCTTACCTTTCGACTAGTGTCTTTAGTTATTTCCTTAGTTGGTTAGGTATATCTTAGTTTAGGCTCGAGTCATACTTATTTTCAAAACTAACGAATCGTGCACATTTTTAAAGACAGCCTGAGGGATACTACGGATTTTTCAAAGGACATATCTTTTCTTAAAAACCCCGTGGCCCCTAATTTTCTAAAAACCACGATTCGTGCTTTTTCAAACAACTAACTGTATGACTCGTAATTAGTATGTATTCTCTAGTTGTGCGTTTACTACACATTCACTTTTATATTCATGTTGTATTCATCGCATTGCATGTTCATACATATGTTTCTTTAGCTAATATGAAACTGTGCCAGTTAGGACACCAGCACAATTACCGATGATGCGCATGTTCCACGCACACTTATTTGCCGGCTTACACACATCATCATCGGTAATTGCCATGTCACGTACACTTTAGAACATATTATCTTTTATTGATATAATCAGCTAAATGCTAGTCCAATATAATATTGTGTGATTACTCTCATGTGCTAGTTTAGACATTGCATTTATTATTTAGACACTTCATGCATTCACATATTCATATTACCATGCAGTATTGTGGGGCTTATGCCGATACTCATTATTTACTTACTCATGATTTTGGGATTTTGGATTTCTAGGAGATTTCTGGATTTTGGCGAAAAACTGCAGGAATTTAATAAAATCTTATTATTATCATTTTTAAAATGTAAGTTGCGGTTTTCTCATGATGTATGGGTCGTCCACCATGAATTTTCATGTTTTCTGTTGGATTTCGAGACCCGATTCGAGGAGTGGAGGAACCGTCTCAGGTACATGGTGGGCCTGGTACGGTACCCTGAGGAGAGAGAGTTTTTATGGGGATGACGATGAGCCTAGCTGAGGAGGCTACCTACCGGTGATGTCTGGCGCGGCGGATATCCGGAGGATACCGACCGTGTTGGATATAGTGCCCTCAGAGTCAATTATTGGATCGCAGGCACGTGATTGCAATGATTGAGGGAGGACCTATACCAGTAGGACAGTCTTACTCAAGATGATAGTATGCTATCTGGTTTATCTTTATCATCGTGTACTGCTTTAGGTGACCTTAGAGATCACTATTACACATTGATAGAGCCCTTAGGATTCTTTCTTGACTACCAGCAGTATGATGGCGATCATATACGTGGGAGCTGGGGTCTATAAGCACATCATTAAAAGATCCCTAGTCGTGGGAGTTTCGAGACTGGGCATCGATACTCCATTAGTAGACTAGTGTATACAGTCGAGACCCCGACGAGGGGCGGTGGCCGGTCTCACAAGCCATTGGTGTCAGTTGGATCACCTAAGATGTATATATTGGGTTATGAGTACACCGGACAGGACTCGCCGGGAATAAGCTAGTTGGTATTATACCTGACATCAGATAGCAGTTCCCTGGTGACTTGTGTACAGGTTAGTTCATCGACCTGAGATCTTCATTTGTCTCGTATGAGTTCCCACTGTGCTATGATTACTACCCTACCATGGCTCAAAGGAGTCGTGCAAACATGTTTTAGTTCGGTACAGTCCCGAGCCACATGGAGGCAGTAAGCGGATCGGCAGGGGTTTCATCTCTCCCGGTATTGGGGGTGAGATCGCGCTGTGTCTAGGAGAGCCATTACATGAAGTCCTTGGCCAAGGCAGGGTTTACCGGTAGGTATTCCAGTAGTATCTCAGGGTGTTTTGGGATACACTCCGACACGACTTGTACCGCTTTTGGGGGTCTGACTTTTACCAAACCCCTAGGCTCGCTATGCGATACTCACAGACGAACGGACCGGACTGTACGGATATTGTCACTGACAGGCTCAGTAGGGTGTTAGGATGAGTTCGCTCATCGACCTCCCTTTTGGTCAATACCTCGTAGCCCGTTACGTACGGCTAGTACCACTGACGTGCTAGTGGTTAAATCCACAGCCAAAGTATTGACGAGTTTTTAGAGTCCCCCACAGACTGTTTCTCATGTTTCGGGCGAAATGTTTTAGAGGCCGTATGATATATGGCAGGGTTCGATCATATACGCGCAGTAATGCACGGATCATGATCGGACGTATCGTACTAGTGGGCTTTGGTTTAAGCCAGATCCTAGTATTAGTTTTGTTGGATTACTTTAGTCTCATCGCATTCGCATTCAGTCGGAATGCAGATGCAGGTATGTATATACAGGTGAGGGGTATCCTTGTGATCTGTAACGAGTTCTCTTTAGATGTTGCCGTATCTTTTTATTGTTGTAAACATTTGGGTTAATGTTTATAAATGGAAATTATAAGCTAGAAATCATCATGAGGTGCATTTATTGTGACACATGTAACCTAGTTACTCATGGTCTCTTTTATTGTGCATATGTCACATTTTGTGATGGATTTGTAAGTTGAAATGAGAGGAAGAGAGAGAAGGGCAGCCATGATAAGTTTAGCTCTTGTATTATTTTCATACTCTCACTCTCTTATTTTAATACACAACACAAAAGAAAAAGGCTTTTGCTTCTTCTTCTTCTTGCTCTAGCTCACAACCTCCATTGATGGCTTCATCTTCAACCTCCATCCATGCTATAGATGTAAAAGACAAAGTTGTCACACACATTCTCTACATCGCCTTAGACACGTCGGCTAGCGAACTTCGTGCCCGAGTTGCTTCGGATGAAGCAGGAGCCCGTAAAAAGACTCGAAGATGTGGTGCCCTTTCAGATGAGGAGACCGGAGATCGGAGATGCCGCGAGGAGCTTGGGTTGGTGGCCAAAGACCGAAGGACACGGATCGATCGGTATTGCTTTTCTAACCCTTCTCTAGTTTCCAGTTATAGGTTAATGGTTCGATCCAGATTTATAGTATATGATAGTGCCGGTTTCTAGTTTAAGAAAAGTTTTCGTTTCCGCATTTTGGCCTTGGACAGACGGCCGGGGCGCTACCGTAGTCTTACAGACCGTTGTCGTGTGATTTGATGATATGGGCCGATCCGGACTGACGGAGCCCGAGATATTGAGACTATGATGTATTGAGACTTTGAGATTTTCATGTTTTGTGTCGATGCTTGACACGGATTTACATGGTTTCATTGATGATACTTTAGTTATTTCGGAACATTTTATCATGATAAAAGTAAAGTTCTCTTATATAGATATATCCGGATTTCATCGTTGATTGTTTTACATTCATGATGCATGCATACTCATACATATAACATGTTACTACTTGAGGCACTGACACGAGCACCGGGTATTGCACTTATGCATAGGTTCTTACCCTTTCACTACTAAATGTCTAGTGTTATGTTAAGTATATTATTATGACCAAGGAGATCGTCGTGCATGCGATTTCTACTCGCAGATGTCTTCTACTCACGAGTTGGCAACTCACCCCCGTTGTGCCAAATTTTTCTTACAGGTTTCGATGTACATGTTTCCTTGGCAGCTTGCTGGCACACCATTTCATTCAGTGTGATTGCTTGTTAGGTTAGTTCACTTGTATCGGGACCGCCATTGTAGTTTTATTATTTCATTTGTATCTAGTAAGCTCCATCAACAAGACTTGTATTACTTGAAAGATTTAGAAGACCAGTTGTTTATTCTTTCGACCTTATAGTCGCGCTTGTGCTATTATGTTTTTCTGGTGGTTTTGATGGTTTTCTTTGAGTTTTGATCCACGCCCTTCGGCGTTGTATATTACTTTGCTTTTGTGGTTGTGACTACCAATTGGCGTAGAGCTAGCTCCCGCTTGGGGATGCCTTTTTATTGCTTATGTAAATATTCTTGTTTGTACCCGTTTGGGGCCAGTTTTTACAAAGGAGACTTTGCCGAAATTTTTGAGAAAATTTGATGTTTCTTTTAAACATGTTTTCCTACACTTCTTCATTTAAATGGTTTAGATTTCTAGGCTTCGGCTTGCTTAGATTACGTTACGCATCTAGACGTTTCGTAATTTAAGTGCTGGTCACGTTCCGTACCTTCGGGTCGTGACAGATCTGGTAAACACATTCTAATTAACATCGCACAGTGAAACTGAAATATGATAATGTTTCAAAACAGGGTTAACTGGTATTCCTATTAACGCCTCTTCCACAATCCTAATTCATGACTGTAACCGTATAGTTCCATGCCCTCAATCCAATCCCTTTATTATGTATTTACTTATTGCCTTCTCTACACCTTCTTTAGTCTAATTGATTTTCTTCCTTCCTTACCTTTCGGCACCAGCCTAAGGTTTGGAAGAAGATTATCCAATAAGCGCAATAGGTGTACTCTCCTAATGCCAGGAGTCCTCGAAACCTGAGAGAAGGTAATGGGAAAAGACATCTGAATAATTCTATTCTATTTCTCTTGAACTGGAAACCATCCTCGAATCCGAAATGAATTCCTTCGAGTTCGTATGTAACTATACGATGACAAATCCAATAGAAGTGGACATCCGTAGTGATACGGAGTGTTCTGGAGAAATATAAAGTGGATATGGGAGTGGCAGGGGTATACACGGTTTCGTCGTGAATGATAGCTGTCGCAATTTTCTTTGTCGTTATTCTAATCCTTTTATATGTCTTATTTATTACCTTCTGTACACCACACTTAGGCTTAATTGGTTTTCTTCCTTCACTACCTATCGGCACCTGCCTATGGTTTGGAAGAAGACTATCCAATAAGCTCAATAGGTGTTCCCTCTTCTAATCCTAGGAGCCCTCACAACCTAAGAAAAGGTAAAGGGAAAAGACAACTGAATAATCTTATTCAATCTCTCCAGAACCAGAATCCATCCTTGTATCTGAAACAAGTTCCTTCTAGTTCGTATGTAACTATACAATTGATTTATCCAATGGAAGTGGATGTTCGTAGTGATACGGGGTGTTCTGGGGAAATGCAAAGCTGATATAGAAGTGGAAATGATGTATGCGACACCGTGACATTCCAAAAGCCAAAGTGTTTTAAGAAGGTTCGGTTAACTTGGTTCATGAGTTTTAGTTTAGGGTCAGGTCATGATCGCTGCCAAAGAGAGAGAGAAAAGAAACAATCAGCATGCACTCTAACCTAGATCAAAATGGTTAATCACTTTATCTAATCAGGATGGCTCCCACTGTTTCCTCGAATTCTCCTTCAAACCCAAAAGGAGAATTAGTCGGAATAATCTAAAATCACCCCAGGAGTAAACCTACTCATCAGTGGGAATCATGATCCAACTATCATCGCATGATAACTTGATTGAAGCCACTCAAGTCACCACACTCCAGAAGGTATGTGCATGCCTGGCAAGTTTCCTGTATGTTTGAAAATCCCAATTTGTGTTTTTACCCATAACGACTTCATGGCCTTGATAGAGACCAACGTGCCATAAGTCGCTTGTCAAGTTCCACCCGTCATTATCCAAGATTGATCTAAACCCACCAGCACAAGCCCTTGATAGAGACCAACGTGACTATGCGGCTGTCCTAGATAATCGCATATCCATGCTGCAGACACGTATCGCATAGCTACTATACACTATGCCTTGATTGAGACCAACGTACATAGCACGAATACTACGAGATACCTATCTGAAATGACGGAAGGCTACGTCTGGTTTTTGGCAAAAAACCTTTAACGTAATGAACTTGATATCGTTGAAGGAACCGAGTGGTTTTACAAAATTTATAGTGGCGAAGACTTTTGCTAAAGAGGTCACTCCCTGTGAAGGGATCTCGGCTCTTTCCTCATAGAATGAGGTGCAAGATATTCCAAACTGAATACCACGATGCAAAGCAAAAGAATCGACTATAGTGTAGTTAATACGTTGACTCAAATTTCTGCCCAAGGGGTCACTTCCAATGAAGGGATCTCGGCCCTTGCCTCGTCGAATGAGGTGCAGGATATTCATAACCGAATACCACTGTGTAAAGCAAAAGAGAATGTCTGTAATGTCACTTTTTAAAAACTTGGGTCCAACAACATCATATTGGTTTGTCTTATCCTTGCATTGATAAGAATCAACGCAGTCCCATCAATTAATCAGACCAGAAAAGAACGAAAATAAAATGTACGTATATGCCATCCACATTCGCCACTGGGTCCCGTCATCACCCGTTAGGTTACTTAACTAACAACAGAGCGGGGACTGAACTATCGCGGGCGCAAAACATATACAACATCTACTAGTGTATAAATATATATATAACATTCGTCCGAGGCATGATATAAAGAAACATCACAGAAGCATCACAAAATGGTGGATAATCCTGGAGCCCCGGGTTTCATTTGAGCCGCAAATAAGACCCGACGTTCCCTGTCTTGTGGATAGCCTGCGGAATGAAAAACTAGACACCTACGAGCACGGCAAGTTACCTTCCAAAACCAGAAGTAAGGCAACCCCCTTCATTAACGTGAATTGGCCACCCAGCACTTCATGGAATCCGGTATCTTGAGCACCCCTCCGTGGGACAACCTATACCCCCTACGAGTGCGGCGAATATTGCGCTAATTCAATAGTAAGGTCCCCTCCGTCCTATCGCCATGAGATGCGGACCTGTTGCCCTCTAGAACCCGGCTATTCGTGCACTCCACCGCGGGGTAATCCTAGTACAGAAAAGAAAATAATATAAAAGGGTGACAACGACCTCAACCCGGTCGTGCCCCAAACGAATAATATACAAACTGGCGGTGACGATAGTCCACATGTCGGACGCTTGCCCCGCAATATCAAATGAATAAATGAAACTAAACATTACTAACATTGCACCATAGCTATCCACCACGACGATCCAACCAACATCACATCACAACACAGAAACATCAACGTGAATGTCACGTTCGCAAACCCGTCTAAAAGAACTGTAGCAATTAGACAAGTTGTACCGATCTAATGATATTCAAGGTCGCAGATAGTAATGTAAGCACTGATAAACATTAAAACAGTGCTAGATTATCGACTTTGAAACACCTCGAATTGCACTCGAACAACAGATAACAAAAATTCCAAAATGGGCAAAACAAACAATACCACCGAACCAATATTCCAGAGATCAAACAATACCCAAAATACGAAGCCTGAATTCCCTATTATGGTCGGCCTGCTAAGTTTTTGAGCCAATGTGCTCGGGTCAAATTGCATGGAATGGGTTCGTATTTGGGGTATGTTCTATTGGTCACTCAAGAAGTCTTTTGCAGTTGTTTTAAATTTTTTTTGAAGATTTTGCAAATCGACAGAGACTGAAATCTGCAGTGCATCGTTTTTCGGTTGTTTCGATTTCGCTATTTTATCATTGTCTAAACTAGCTAGCTAAGGGTTTAATGGCTGGCTCTGATACCATGTTGGGTTACGGAAGCTCCCCGACCATCAAACCGTGGCTAAATGCGGAACAAAAATTTACTAAACTGGTGCTACCATTACCTGATGCCCGGATTTAATTTAAACCCTAAACCAGCAAGCTATATATAAGAAGTTAGATGGTTATACCGAGTTGATCCTCGTCCTTCGGTCTTCAACCATCATCCCCAAGCTCTTAGTGGCTTCTTGATCGAGTTTGGTTGCCGGTCTTCCTCCATCTACGATGATCCACCTGAGGGAAACGGCGCAAGCTTTAGCCTCGTCGAGCGAGGCAACCGACGCTCCAAGGTTGTTAGCAGTGGAGAGTGGAGGTAAAGGAATGTGTCACTATATTTTTCTCTCATCACATTTGCTCAATGAGCAACCATAGAAGTTGAAGAAGGAGGTGAGAAAACAATGGCATGAGCAACTGAAGAATGGCTATGTGTTTTAGTGAATAGTGAATGAGAGAGTGAGCTAGTGAAGAAAAATGACCAAGTCCACACCAAGAGTTGAGGCCGCCCTCTCTCTCTCTCTCTCATCTCAATTATCCACACATAAAAAATCCCTTTTCCTTTTTCAAATAAACAAACAAGACCCATGCCACTCTACATGTCCAAGTCCCATGCCCATGCCACCTCACCCCTCCACCTCATTTGTGTAACAAATGAATTTCCAAAAATGGAAAATCATACAAATTAGGTGTCCACTTCTACAAGCTATTCCGTAAAAATACGGAATACTTCCCGGTACATTATCGAAATACATATACGTGTATTCGTACAAAAATATGAATACCTAAGAGAGAAAATGAATAGTGAACAATAATACTAGAATACATATATATATATATACATATATATAGATTATTAAATCAAAAGCCGATTTAATAATCCGGCTTAATCTTAAGCCGCTAGTATTGTCAACCGTCCGATTAAATTCTATGCAACCTGTACACATATTTAATCGGACTCTAAAGAGTCGCCAATATGCAGGCAGTGGGTTTAACAACAAGCACGTCAGCGGCACTAGCTGTACGTAACAGCTACCTAGGTATTGAGCGAAAGGGAGGCCGACGAGCAAACTCATCCTGAACTCCTACTGAGCCTGACAGTGACAATATCCGTATAGTCCGGTTTGTTCATCTAAGAGTATCGCATATCGAGTCTAGGGGGGTGGATAAAGTCAGACCCCTAACAAGGCGACATTTAGTGTCGGCATGAAACCCATCACCACCTGAGAAACTATCGATCCTGGATCGGTAATTCTCGTCCACCATGGCCATGGATTTCTGATGATAGCCACCCGTGCACAATGTGACATCAACCCTCAATACCGGGAGAGACGAATCCCCGACGATCCGATCACTGCTTCCATGTGGCTCGGTACTGTACCCAACTAAAACCAGTTTGCACGACTCCTTTGAATCGTGGTAGGGTAGTAATCAAAGCACATTGGGAACTCACACGAGACAAATGACGATCTCATGTCGACAGACTAACCTGTATACATGTCACCTAGGAACTGCTATCTGACAATTGGTATAATACCAACTAGCACGTTTCCGGCGAGTCCGTCCACTGTACTCATAACCCAATGAGCACTTGTATACTCTCTTAGGTGAACAAACTAACACCAATGGCTTATGAGACCTGGCCACCACCCCTTGTCGGGGCCTCGATCAGTATACACTAGTCTATACTGGAGTATCGATGCGCAGTCTCGATAATCCTATGACTAGGGACATTTAAGGATGTGCTTATAGACCCCCAGCTCCCACGTATATGATCGCCATCATAATGCAGGTAGTCAGGCAAGAATCCTATGGGCTCTATCAACATGTACATGATGACAAAGACAAAGTAGATAGCATACTATCATCTCAAGTAAGACCGTTCTACCCGTATAGGTCCTCCTTCAATCATCATAATCACCTGCCTGCGATTACGATAATTGCCTTGTGGGCACTATAGCCAACTAGTTTGAGATGTTAGCACACACTAGGAGCTTACGGTTTGAACTGAGAAGCCACGGGGTGGTGAATGGGCACTCCGGGGAACCCTGGGAGGGGGACCGAACGGCTGGGACCACTCCCCAAGACAACCACATGGTGGTCTTGGCAGTGGGGATCCGAATCTGCCAAACCTCGGGCCGTTTCGGGTCTGCCTCACCCCGTGGCCACCTCGTAGTGGACTCGGGGGTAGGGTACCCCCTCTAGGCCCCCCGACTAGAAGTTAATTTCATGCTCTAACTCCCCGTGAAGGTTCGGGTGCGTTTGGTTTTGATTCGGACTTCCGAATTGGCTTTAAACGGTCGGTTTTTGGAACATTAGCTCAATGTATTTTCATGGTTTTGGAAATTGGATTAGTTTTCTAACTGCGTGCGGAATTCTAATGTCGTAGTTTTCAGTACATACATTACTATCTACGACCGTGAATGTCATTAGAGCGGTACAACTTGTCTAATTTCTATAGTTCTTTTAGACGGGTTTGCGAACGTGACATTCACGTTGATGTTCTGTGTTGTGCTGTGTTGTGGAGGAATCGTCATGGTGGATAGCTTGGATGCAATGTTAGTATAGTTTAGTTTCATTTATACATTTGATATCGCGGGGCGAGCATCCGACATGTGGACCTAAGGGCTGGTAGTCAAGAGTATTTCATCCACGTACCATGAGTACAGCTTAGGGTTTTGACCTAAGCATGGGATATATACATTGATTTGCGACAATCTTGCTCGATATAGTAGTATGCTACTTGGTTTGTATTTAGGAAACACCTTTCCTATCAAGAGTATGTCATTATTACCATACGAGGAAGACCACCTTATTCTCTACAGCCCTTTTGTTTATACAAGGTTCATCTACCATTGTGTTGTGGCGGAATCATCGTGGTGGATAGCTTGGATGCAATATTAGTACAATTTAGTTTCATTTGTACATTTGATTTCGCAGGGCGAGCGTCCGACATGTGGACTGCCGTCACTGCCTGATTGTATATTATTTATTTGGGGCACGACAGGGTTGAGGTCGACGTCACCATTGTACATATTTTCTTTTCTGTACTAGGATTTGTTGCGCCACGGCAGCGCCCCGGCCGTTTACTCGAGGCCAAAATACGGAATCAAAAATTTTCTTAACTTTTAAACTGGCGCTACCGCGGACAATAAAACCCGGATCGTAACCATTAACCCAATGCTAGCTAACAAGAGATGGGAAGAGAGTTATACCAAGCGATCCGTGTCCTTCGGTCTTCGTCTCCACTCCGATCTCCCGCGGATACTTCGTCCGTCACGTCCTCGTCGGAAAGGGCACCACGTAGCCGAAAAATTTTACGGGCTCCCACCTCTGGACCTAGGCAACTCGGGCGCGAAGTTGGCTAGCCGACGCGTCCAAGATTTGCTGTAGGCTAGTGTAGAAACTTTGTCTCTTGGAGTTTATGTAGTTGCCATTGATGGAGGAATCAAGAAAGAACAATGGAGAGAGGTTTGAAACTTTTGCAAGCCAAGAGTGAAATGAGATGAATCAATCCCTCACATATAAAATTAACTCTCTCATTCTCTCCCCAATAGTGTGGCCGGCCCCTTAAAGAATGGAGGAGGAAAAAGAATAATGCAACAAGGGAGGTGAGTTTAGGAAACATGAAGGGGTGACCACATCCAAAGCAAACCTCACATCCAAATCAAGATCAACTCCAATCTCATTAAAGCATGTAATGATGTATGAAAAGAAAAGATGCCATCATAATCAATCCATATGCAAGAAACCCCCCTCCACAAATGTTATTTTCAAACTTGCAAATAACCCCCTTCCATCACAAAAGTCCGGCCGTGAAGGAACAAAGAAAAACCGGCCGGAACGGAATACAAACTGGCAACTTCAGAAAACTGATCCCATAATAAATTACAGGAAAACCCCGCTACTGCATATACATGCCCGCATTTGTATTCCCACTGAATACAAATGCAAAGAGACAAAATCTACACTGTCTAATACTATGATCCGGCTTAAACCAAAGCCGGCCAGTAAAAACCGTCCGATCACGATCCGTGCAATACCGCACGTATCTGATCGAACCCTACCATATCTCCATACGGCCTCTACAGCGTTTCCCCCGAAACTTGAGTAACTGAGTGTGTGGTGGACTCTAAAGACTCGTCAATACTATGGCTGTGGATTTAACCACTAGCACGTCAGAGGTATTAGCCATACGTGACGGGCTACCAGCTATTGACCAAAAGGGACGTCGATGAGCGAACTCATCCAGACACCCTACTGAGCCTGTCAGTGACAATATCCATACAGTCCGGTCCGTTCGTCTATGAGTATTGCATGGCGGGCCTAGGGGGTTGGTAAAAGTCAGACCCCCAAAAGCGGTACAAGTCGTGTCGGAGTGTTGCCCAGAACACCCTGAGATACTACTGGAATACCTACCAGTAAATCTCCAGCCTCGGCCGAGGGCTTTGTGTAATGCCTCTCCTAGACACAGCGCGACCTCACCCACAATACCGGGAGAGACGAACCCCTGCAGATCCGCTCACTGCCTCCATGTGGCCCGGGACTGTACCCAACTAAAACCTATTTGCCCGACTCCTTTGAGCCGTGGTAGGGTAGTAATCAAAGTGTAGGGTTCCTAGGCACACAAATGAAGTCTCACAAGTGATCAAGCATGCCCAATTCAAAAATTTCATGTGCCTACAAACCCTAATACGGATCGTTAACTAGATAATGAGGCGATGCAAGCAAGTAAATAACTTTATTGCTAAAGGAAAGTAACTACAACCTTTGTAGATCCGGTCCTCCACTACCTTAGCTCCGCATAGACGTCCCTCCGCTGTACAAATCGAAATCCTAGACTCTTGCGATGGTTTCATCGGAGAAAAAATCAGGCTAGGTCGCCGACTTCGATGCCGAAGATGATCTACGTCGAGGCAACACAAGATCAAGCTCCAACTTCACCAAGCCATGAAACTTGTGAAGAAAACACCCTATACTACTTGGCAAGTGGTAGAGGATGAAGAAATAGGATGTGGGTTCACTTTAGAATTGGATTTCTCACTCTTTTTCTCAAGTTGCCATTGATGGTTGCAAGGTTTCTTCATTGTTGAAGATGAAGAAGATGAAGAAAGAATATGATGATTAGTATTCAAAATAGAAAATAAAATGAATACTTATCATATAGAAACCATGGTTAAGTGTAGAGACTAAACTAGGGTTAGGTTGAATGGTTAGGTTAAGGAAAAGAACAAGAATGGTCAAGCTTTCAACACTTCAAGAAGTTTCAACAAAACAACAAAATAAGCCACCATTCTTTTTATCTTTTCAAAATGAATAAATAAATAAATGAATAGATAAGTAAACAAAACCCTAACCATTCATATAACCATGGTTTAATCATGCACACAAACTCAAGTTAGCATATATCATCAAACATGATACAAACAAGTGTACAAAAGTATATCACATATACAACTTGTGTACTTCAAGTGAGAAAATACATTTAAAGTGAACAAATACTCGTTAATGCAAATTATTATATCAAATATATAATTATGCATTAAATCATTAAATCAACACTTGATCCAATGATCCGGTCATGTCGCATATAACCGACTAGTATCCAATGTATCGACTTATCGAATCAATCTTCGATTCGATAACTAGGTTATATCGCATACAACCAATCGATACATTCATCGCGAGAATGGAATACGGTATCACATACATGCATTATTCTTGGTCCCGCACATATCTCATATGCGCTCCTATTTCGTTTCGCTTGAGCCAGGAAACCTCTGTGTAGGACTCTAAAGACTCGTCAATACGCCGGCAGCAGATGATGATCATATCAAGCACCCACAAGCCGCAAGCGGTCTGCTAAACGTAACGGCCACCCGGGTATTGAGTGATCAGAAGATCGACGAGCAAGCCCGCTCACACTCCTGTGAATCCAACCAGTAACACTTACCGTACAGTCCGGTCTGTTCGTCTGATATATCGCATATCTCGCCTAGGGGTGGTAAACGTCAGACCCCAGTAGCTTGATAAGTCATGTCGATATAAGGTCCATAACATAGCTTGAAACTACTGATAACACTTACTAGTAGATCACTACAACCCTGGCCAGGGATTTCCTGTTATGGCCAGTCGGGCATAGCACAACATCAACCCCCAATACCGGGAGAGACGAATCCCCTCCTATCGCTCATTGCCTCCATGTGAATCGGGACTGTACCCAAAAACCACCTGTTTACACGACTCAGTAGAGCCGTGGTAGCGTAGTATAGGAAACTCCTTCCCTATCAAGAGTATGTCATCTATGTACTATACGAGGATCACTACCATACTCCCTACTACCTTTTTGTATATACAAGGTTCATCTACCATTTTGATGAAGTCAAACACTTCGACTACCACATCAAAACAGACGTTCCAACTCCGCGATGACTGCTTTATTCTGTAAAGCAACTTGCACACGTTTCCGCTGCTCCCACTGTTTACGAAGCCCTCTGGCTGTGGTCTTATAGACGTTCTCTTCTAAATCATTTTAAAAAAGCAGTCAAGGCACCCAACCACCAGATATCGTAGTCATGGTATGTAGCAATAGCAAGTAGGATCTGGATGGACTTAAGCATAGTCCCTGGAAAAGGTTTCATCATTATCCACGCCTGGTCGATGACGAAAACCTTTAACAACTCTAGCTTTGAAAGTCTCAACTTTTCCATCTACACCAAGTAATCTTCTCAAGATATACTTGCTCCTGATGGGGATTTAACCCTTCAGATATAGCAACCAAAGTCCATACTTTGTTGTGTACATGGATTCCATCTCAGATCGCTAAGCATCCAGCCATTCTTACAGAGTCCTTACTCTCGATGACATGCTCGAAACTAGTTCGGTCATCATCTCATGATGCATTCCTCGCTCCCACTGTCATCGAGAAACCGAAGTATCTCTCTGGAGGATAAGGAACCCTACCAGATCGGTGGAGTGGCTGAGGTTCGTCGGAGACTATTGAATCCTCTGGTTCTGTCAAATCAGCTGCAGTTTTGTATGGTTGGAACCTTTCCAGTTCTACAGAACTGACCTTGCCTCGATCTTGTCTGGATTTTGCTTTCAGACATAGGCCGGACAATCCCAAATCTTAACTTACTTAAGAGATAGGCCTTTCCCACACCATATCTTATATGGAGTGGTAGGCACTGATTTGATTCGAACCCAATTCAATAGGTATGCAGCTTCTTAAGTGCATAACCCCTTTAAAAGAAACATGTAACTCAGTAATACTCATCATAGAGCACACCATATCATATAGGGTGCTATTGCTCCGCCCTGATACACCGTTGTGCTGTGGTGCATTCAGAGGAGTAACACTGAGAGAGAATCTCATTCTCCTTTAGAATAGTCCAGGAATGCCATGCACAAGTATTCTCCTCCATGATCTTATCATAGGACATAATACTTATACCCGTATTGTGGTTTTCTACTTCTAACTTATATTCTGTGAATATCTCAAAAGGTTCAGACTTATGTTTCAACAGGAACATATGACTGAATCTTGAGAGATCATCAGAGAACATAATGAAGTATAAAGAACCGGTCATGGCATGTGTAGACAAGAGACCCTACATACATCATTATGTATCAGTGCCAAGAGTTTACCAACTCTTTTTCTGTTTCCAATAAACGGAGCTATGATCATCTTATCTTTGTGACATGACTGGCAAGTTTCACAAGATGTAAATTCAGACTGATTTAAATATGCATCTAAAATGTAACTTCAGCCAGTCGGGTCGCATTGATATGACCTAGTCTACAATGCCTCAAGAAGGATCCGTTCAATTCTGAACTCTTCCTTTTGTATGTGTTCCATATACTAAGAATTGTAGTTTGATTTAGAACATCAATACTTTTAGATAACGTGCCTGAACCGATCAACTTTTGATATAGGAAATGTTCAAAACATTATCCAACAATACAAAATTATATCCTTTCTTTACTAATAAAGAGACTGATATGATTTTGTATATCAGGTTCGGTATCTAATAACATTCATTCAGAATCAATGTATTGGTAATACAGGGTGACAGTGACCAACAGACTTGGCTGCAACACTTGCCCCGTTTTCTGTCTCATGAAACATATCACCCGTTCTCAGTTTTCTACCTTTCTGTAGCCCTATGTAACAGATAACATATCTGGGATCCTGATACGGTATCAAATACCCAGGATGCAGAGGATACTGAGAAACTGTTCTTTGTAATGAACACACCCGAAGGAGATGCATCATATGCACTTTCTTCGTTTGGGCGGCATAGGAATTTTGGTATTCGTCTATTTCCTGCTCTGTCTTATAACAATTATAAGTTGGAGCGGGACCAACGTTCCCCAGCTCAGTATAACAAGCGGGTTCGGTCAATACATCCATATTATTATCTTGATTAAGGCGTGATATGGTCGCTACATGGAGAGAGAGAGAAGAAAACACTCTGCGAGCGCCCTTGCAAGATCAGATTGGTTATATATTTTATCTAATCAGGATGGCTCCCACTGTTTTTATCAAATCTTCCTTCAAACCCTAAAAGGAAAGACTAGCCGGGATTAATTACACTCTACAAGTTCGCCAATCTTTCAGCCAGGCCAGTGTCGGTACTTTGAGGGAGGTTCCCCGTTCTTTCGCACGGACCTAATTACAGTAAACCTCGTTTTCCCAGAGGCGTAACCCTGTTGACACCTTTCTATACACCTACTTGATCGGCTAATTGCAAAGTGCAAAACTCTCCCAGGAGTAACAATTACTCGCAGTGGGTATCGGGATCCAACTATCATATATAAGGTATGCAATCTCATTGCAAATTTCAACACTTGAAACTCCCGATAATGGTTTTTACCCCTAGCACTTATGACCTTAACTATGGTCAACAAATCATAAGCACTAGTCAAGTTCTACCCGTCATTTCATGATTAATTAGACCCACCCACATGACCCTTAACTAAGGTCAACAAAGTCACGCGACTGTCCTAACTAATCGCATCATATGCGGTGTAGGAAGACATCACTTAGCTACCGTACACTGTGCCTTAACTAAGGTCAACAAACACAGCACGAATACTAAGTACTCTACTTCCTAAAATGACGGAGGGTTGCGAATGGTTTTTATGAAAACCTTTAACGCTTTGAACTTGATCTCGTTGCGGAATCAAATGGTTTTTAAATGGAGTGTTTTTGAAGCTCTTCTAGTTTTGCTAAAGGGGTCACTCCCGGAGAAGGGATCGTCGGCCCTTTCCTCGTCGAATGAGGTGCGGGATATATCATATATATCACTGTGCAAAGCAGAAACTATAGAAGCAATCAAAAGACAAACCGAGGGTTGTATCATCTTCCAGTTATTGCTAAAGGAGTCACTCCCGGTGAAGGGATCTCGGTCCTTTCCTCATCGAATAAGGTGCAGGATGTTCTATAATGAACACCGCGATGCAAAGAAACAACTGTAGCTACCTGTTTTATTTTTGAAATTCGATTCTACAACATCAATTAGGTTTACTTTCTTTCATTAATCACATTAATGAATATCCCATCATTTAAGTCCACCTAAACATCACAGATAAATATAACGTACGCTTATGCCATCCGCATTCGCCTCGAAATCCCGTCTGCACCGTTAGGTTAGGTAACTAACGCCAGAGCGAGGCAGGGATAGTACGGGTGTAAAACATAAGCAACGTCCAAATAATATATCATATATACTATATATTATATCTATCTGAACAAATCACATGATCACATCACAGATAACGCACCAGAAAATATCGTATGAAATATTGGATATACTAGGACGTCCGTGTTTTTAATACGAGGCGGTATAAAACACGGATTCCACGGTCGCGATGAATAGCCAAACCCACACCCTTAGACCCCTACGAGAGCGGCAAGCAACCCTACCAATTCTAGAGTTAGGAGACCCGGACTCGACTCCTTGAGTTGGTCTCCCACTGGACTCCAGAACCCGGTTACTTGTGCCCTCCTCCTTGGGTCTATCCTAGTGCGGAAAAGTAAATAATATACAAATGGTGACATCATCCGCAACCTGGAAGTGCCCCAATAAAAGAATATTACATACAAGTTTTTACATGAATGAAAATGAAAAACACTCATCTCACATAAAAACCCCCGGCTATTCAAACACGACGATCCAATATAACATATCCAGCAACACATAACATCACATGTCATCAACGTAAGTAAACATGCGTATCCCAATTGTCGTTGACATATAGCAACGTAACCGGCGATATCACATATTACACTTACGGTCGCAGAAAAGAAAATGTAAAACTACAACAGTTGGAATCCGCAAACTCTTTAGACATCACATGCCTAACCAAATAAATTCCTTAGACATCGCATGCCTAACAGTTATAAACCCCGCATTTTAGTCTCATTATCGAAAACTCTTTTCAATATCAAGTCGGGAAATTCAACAAGATTCCCGACATCCTGAACGAATGCTCGTCGCAAACTTTAGTAGACGGTCGCACCCCCGACGCCGTCGACAAAGTGCACTAAGGTGGAACACCGCTGCCGCGAGCACCCGGACGGATGCTTTCGGTGATGGGGTTCTCCTACAGTCACTTGGTCGGGGCTATGGGGTGTAGCTGTCTATTAAGTTTATCCGGCAAGTATCCGCGTAAGCTACCCGATTGCGATGGACTTTTGATCGCATCAAAATTCCGTGGCAAAAGATCAAGTGAGACTAAACCGCTAGATTTATAACATTCATTCAGTTATCTCATAACTACTTGTGAATTCCAATTATTGTATCACATTCCGGATAAACAGAAATCTTAAACTTTCCGATCGAACATACAAACACCCAAGCTTTCCCGAAACAGCTCAACACATGAAACAAGTTTGAAGACATTCACTTCATGCCTCAGTATCAACGGTCCAGCCGTAGAAGGGTCAAGCCAACGCCTCTCATGTGGCACGCCGTACTGCCCCAAACCCTAAGGTTCAAAGGGCAGTTCAAGACGGTCACATAATCGAGTTAAGGTTTGTTGTCTTCTAGAGGGACCATCGCGTTACTTGCACTACTTGGAACGTCATTAGACTACGGAAAAATGCAACACTTAGAAATTTCCCGGCGGGGGAAAAAGTGGGTATTTATATCCGGTCGAACTTTTTAACAGTTTCTAAAATATCCGGAAAAACTTAAACGAATTTAAATTATCCGATCAAATTAACGAGTCCCCAATAAAACCCTAGAATACTCAACACTTGAGTGGAATTAAAAATTCCCATAAAAAATTGCCAATAAAGGACCTAAGAATAAATATATGAAATTTCAGGGACTAAGTCCAAATTTTGGCCGCGGAACCGCCGCCAAACCCATGGTTTCGCCGCGGTTCCGCGGTCAAATTATTGACTTAGTGGACCGTACTTCACAGTAATTCTTAGTTTTTCCTGCTTGTTTTTCTGAGAATTTTTAATTCACAAAAATCCACTGTTTTAAAAAATGTACAGAGAAGGATTTTGTCGGGGTTTACGGGTTCGATCGGACTTCTAACTTCGTCTACGCATTGCCTAAGGCTCTAGCTAGGCTCTGATACCACTGTAGGGTTCCTAGGCACACAAATGAAGTCTCACAAGTGATCAAGCATGCCCAATTCAAAAATTTCATGTGCCTACAAACCCTAATACGGATCGTTAACTAGATAATGAGGCGATGCAAGCAAGTAAATAACATTATTGCTAAAGGAAAGTAACTACAACCTTTGTAGATCCGGTCCTCCACATCCTTAGCTCCGCATAGACGTCCCTCCGCTGTACAAATCGAAATCTTAGACTCTTGCGATGGTTTCATCGGAGAAAAAATCGGGCTAGGTCGCCGACTTCGATGCCGAAGATGATCAACGTCGAGGCAACACAAGATCAAGCTCCAACTACACCAAGCCATGAAACTTGTGAAGAAAACACCCTATACTACTTGGCAAGTGGTAGAGGATGAAGAAATAGGAAGTGGATTCACTTTAGAATTGGATTTCTCACTCTTTTTCTCAAGTTGCTATTGATGGTTGCAAGGTTTCTTCATTGTTGAAGATGAAGAAGATGAAGAAAGAATATGATGATTAGTATTCAAAATATAAAATAAAATGAATACTTATCATATAGCAACCATGGTTAAGTTTAGAGACTAAACTAGGATTAGGTTGAATGGTTAGGTTAAGGAAAAGAACAAGAATGGTCAAGCTTTCAACACTTCAAGAAGTTTCAACAAAACAACAAAATAAGCCACCATTCTTTTTATCTTTTCAAAATGAATAAATAAATAAATGAATAGATAAGTAAACAAAACCCTAACCATTCATATAACCATGGTTTAATCATGCACACAAACTCAAGTTAGCAAGTATCATCAAACATGATACAAACAAGTGCACAAAAGTATATCACATATACAACTTGTGTACTTCAAGTGAGAAAATCCATTTAAAGTGAACAAATACTAGTTAATGCAAATTATTAAATCAAATATATAATTATTCATTAAATCTTTAAATCAACACTTGATCCAATGATCCGGTCATGTCGCATATAACCGACAAGTATCCAATGTATCGACTTATCGAATCAATCTTCGATTCGATAACTAGGTTATATCGCATACAACCAATCGATACATTCATCGCGAGAATGGAATACGGTATCACATACACGCATTATTCTCGGTCCCGCACATATCTCATATGCGCTCCTATTTCGTTTCGCTTGAGCCAGGAAAGCTCTGTGTAGGACTCTAAAGACTCGTCAATACGCCGGCAGCAGATAATGATCATATCAAGCACCCACAAGCCGCAAGCGGTCTGCTAAACATAACGGCCACCCGGGTATTGAGCGATCAGAAGATCGACGAGCAATCCCGCTCACACTCCTATGAATCCAACCAGTAACACTTACCGTACAGTCCGGTCTGTTCGTCTGATATGTCGCATATCTCGCCTAGGGGTGGTAAACGTCAGACCCCAGTAGCTTGATAAGTCATGTCGATATAAGGTCCATAACATAGCATGAAACAACTGATAACACTTACCAGTAGATCACTACAACCCTGGCCAGGGATTTCCTATTATGGCCAGTCGTGCATAGCACAACATCAACCCCAATATCGGGAGAGACGAATCCCCTCCTATCGCTCATTGCCTCCATGTGAATCGGGACTGTACCCAAAAACCACCTGTTTACCCGACTCAGTAGAGCCATGGTAGGGTGGAAATCAAAGCACAGTGGGAGACACACAAGATTCTATGACAATCTCGGGTCAACAGACTAAGCTGTACCAGTGTCACCAGAGAACTGCCATCTGACGTGAGGTATAATACCATCTGGGAGTTCTCGACGAGTCCGTTCAGTGTACCCAGTCTCCACTGAGCACCCGCATACCATCTCCGATGTCAAACACCAATGGATATGGGATCATCCAACGCCCATCACATGGGTCGAGAAGATATATGCTAGTCTACTCTGGAATATCGATGCCCCGTCTCGATATTCCCACGACTAGGAACATTGAAGGATGTACTCATTGACTACCCAGGCCCCACTAGTATGATCTGCATCATAGTCCTGGAAGTCGAGTACACATCCTAAGGGCTTTATCAACATGTAACAGAGAGACAGAAAGTATACATGTTAAGATAAAGAGCAACCAGATAGCGTACTATCTGTCGAGCAAGAAAGTCCTACCTATATATGTCCCAGCATCCACTACAATATACAACCAATGTACAGTAATGGCCTCTAGGGCATACATATAACTAACACAAAGCACAGTGGGAACTCACACGAGACAAATGACGATCTCAGGACGATGAACTAACCTGTACGCATGTCACCAAGGAACTGCTATCTGACGTCTGGTATAATCCTAACTAGCAGGTTCCCGGCGAGTCCTGTCTGGTGTACTCATAACCCAATGAGCACCTGTATACATCTTAGGTGAACCAACTGACACCAGTGGCTTGTGAGACCGGCCACCGCCCCTCGTCGCGGTCTCGACTGTATACACTGGTCTACTCTGGAGAATCGATGCCCTGTCTCGAAACTCCCACGACTAGGGACCTTTTAAGGATGTGCTTATAGACTCCAGCTCTCACGTATATGATCGCCCTCATATTGCTGGTAGTCAAGCAAGAATCCTAGGGGCTCTATCAACGTGTAATAGCGACTCCTAAGGTCACCTAAAGCAGTACACGATGATAAAGATAAACCAGATAGCATACTATCATCTCGAGTAAGACTGTCTTACCGGTATAGGTCCTCCCTCAATCATTGCAATCACATGCCTGCGATCCAATAATTGACTCTGAGGGCACTATATCCAACAATCTCCCACTTGCACTCAAGGCTAATTATTGCGATGTCGCATACTCACAGCCCGTGTGATACCGAACACCCAACTCCTGTAGGGTTCCTAGGCACACTAATGAGGTCTTACAAGGAATCAACCATGCCAATTTCAAATTTTACAAGTGCCGAGAAACCCTAATACGGATCGTTAACTAGATTTTAGGCGAAACAAATACAAGTAAATGACTTTACTCTAAGTGAACGGAAAAACAACCTTTGTAGATCCGGTGCTCCACCTCCATAGCTCCATGATGAAGTCCTCTTGCTGTCCAAATCAAATCCCGGGCTCTAGCGTTGGCTTCATCGGAGAAATGGGCGGGCCAGGTCATCGACTACGATGTCGAAGATGATCTACGTCGAGACATCACAAGATCAAGCTCCCACTTCACCAAGTCATGAAACTTGTGAAGAAAACACCCTATACTACTTGGCAAGAGGTAGAGGATGAAGAAATAGGAAGTGGGTTCACTTTAGAATTGGATTTCTCACTCTTTTTCACTAGTTGCCATTGATGGAGGCAAGCTTCTTCATCTGGAAGAAGAAGAAGAAGAAGATAATGAATATGATAAGTGTTATTCCAAAAAGAAAAGAATATCAATACTTATCATATACAAACCATGATTAGGTGTAGAGAATAAACTATGGTTAGTGGGAATGGTTAGGGTAAGGAAATGAAGACAAAATGGTCACTTGGTCAAATCTTCATGAAGCTTCAACAAGCTTCAAGTTTGAAAGCAACCATTTTGTTTTCTTACCTTTTATCTTTTAACCAAAAAGAAAAGATAAATGAATAAGAAAACAAAACCCTAACCATTCATATAACCATGGTTTAATCTTTACACAAACCCAAGTTACCATGCATCATCAAACATGATACAAACTTGTGCACAAAAATATATCACATATACAATGTGCACAAACAAGTGAGAAAAACCATTTAAAGTGAACCAATACTAGTTAATGCAAAGTAATATATCAAATATATAATTGTGCATTAAATCATTAAATCAACACTTGATTTAACGATCCGGTCATATCGCATGTGACCGACTAATATCCAATGTATCGGCTTATCGAATCAATCCTTGATTCGATAACTAGGTTATATCGCATACAACCATATCGATACATTCATCGCGAGAATAGAATACGGTATCACATACACGCATTATTCTCGGTCCCGCACATATCTCATATGCGCTCCTATTTCGTTTCGCTTGAGCCAGGAAACCTCTGTCTAGGACTCTAAAGACTCGTCAATACGCCGGCAGCAGGTGATGATCATATCAAACACCCACAAGACGCAAGTGGTATGCTAAACGTAACGGCCACCCGGGTATTAAGCGATCAGAAGATCGACGAGCAAGCCCGCTCATACTCCTGTGAATCCAACCAGTAACACTTACCGTACAGTCCGGTCTCGTCGTCTGATATGTCGCATATCTCGCCTAGGGGTGGTAAACGTCAGACCACAACAGCTCGATAAGTCGTGTCGATATGAGGTCTATAACAGTTCGAGAAACTACTGGTAACACTTACCAGTAAATCTCAGCAACCCTGGCCAGGGATTTCCGGTTATAGCCAATCGAACACAGCGCAACATCAACTCCCTATACCGGGAGAGACGAATTCCCTCCTATCGCTCATTGCCTCCATGTGATTCGGGACTGTACCCAAAAACCACCGTTTTGCACGCCCTCTTGGACGTGGTAAGGTGGAAATCAAAGCACAGTGGGAACCATACAAGACTCTATGACGATCTCGGGTCAACAGACTACTCTGTACCAGTGTCACCAGAGAACTGCCATCTGACGTAAGGTATAATACCATCTGGGAGTTCTCGGCGAGTCCGTCCAGTGTACCCAGTCTCCACTGAGCACCCGTATATCATCTCCGATGTCAAACACCAATGGATATGGGATCATCCATCGCCCATCAGTATGGGTCGAGAAGGTATACGCTAGTCTACTCTGGTATATCGATGCCCCGTCTCGATACACCCGCGACTAGGGACCTTGAAGGATGTACTTATGGACTACCATGTCCCCACTAGTATGAACCGCATCATAGTCCAGGTAGTCAAGTACACATCCTAAAGGCTTTACCAACATGTAACAGAGAGACAATCAATGTACACGTTAAGGTAAAGATCAACCAGATAGCATACTATCATGTCGAGCAAGAAAGTCCTCCCTATATATGTCCAAGCATCCACTACAATATACATCCTATGTATAGTAATGGCCTCTAGGGCATACATATAACTAACAATCTCCCAGTTGCACTAGGGCCATCTGATAGCAGTGGTTGTAGTATCTCATACTCAACCATCCCATAAGTCCTTCTCTGGGAAAAGGCCTTTGTGAGTGGATCCGCCGTGTTGTCCTCTGAGTCTACTCTCCTAACCTCGATCACCCTGGAGATCAACTATCTCCATGATCAGGTGATACTGCCTTAGAATATGTCTGGATCACTGATGGGACGGACGTTCCTTGGCATAAGCCATAACTCCATTGTCACACAATGGGAGGAACTAAGTTCATCTCATGAACAAATATACATCCAGACTGCCTCTTTGGTAGCATCTTAAGTAGCGATGAATCGAGCCTTTATCGTCTAGTATGCCACGGTATCTAGCTTGGAACCTTCCAACATACCGTCCCTTTACTGAGGGTAAAGACAATGCCTATGACTGACTTTCAGTCGTAGTTATCACCCTGGAACCCTTCCAGTGATTCTCCCGAGGATCGGTTGATACCATCTCTCTACAACTAGTGAGAATCCAAACATCCAATTAGATCTATCTCATAGATCCAAAACCCAGGATTTAGGAGGTATCACTTTGATCCTATTTGGAGAATCATTGTGATAAGCGGAGATTGACCGAGCGTAGCAAAGGAAACTCCTTCCCTATCAAGATCATGTCATCCATGTACTCTACGAGGATCGTCACTATACTCCCTACTACCTTTTTGTTTATACAAGGTCCATCTACCATTTTGATGATGTCAAACTCTTTGACTAACACATCAAAACAGATGTTCCAACTCCGCGATACCTGCTTTAACCTATAAAGTATCTTGTACACGTTTTCGCTGCTCCCACTGTCTATGAAGCCCTCTGGCTGTGTACTTATAGACGTTCTCTTCTAAAATATCATTTAGAAAAGCAGTCATGGCACCCAACCGCCAGATATCGTAATCATGGTATGTAGCCGTGGCAAGTAGGATCTGGATGGACTTAAGCATAGCCACTTGAAAAGGTTTCATCATTATCCACGCCTGGTCGATGACGAAAAGCTTTAACAATTCTAGCTTTGAAAGTCTCAACTTTTCCATCTACACCAAGTAATCTTCTCAAGATATACTTGCTCCTGATGGGGATTTAACCCTTCAGATATAGCAACCAAAGTCCATACTTTGTTGGTGTATAAGGATTCCATCTCAGATCGCTAAGCATCCAGCCATTCTTACAGAGTCCCACTCCTGATGGCCAGCTCGTAACTAGTTGGGTCATCATCTCATGATGCAATCCTCGCTCCCACTGTCATAGAGTAACCGAAGTATCTCTCAGGCGGGTGAGGAACCTTACTAGATCGGCGGAGAGGCTGAGGTTCGTTGGTAACTATTGAATCCTTTGGTTCTTTCAAATCATCAGCTGCAGTTTGTATAGCTGGAACATTTCCAGTTCTACATAACTGACCTTGCCTCGAGCTTGTCCCGATTTTGCTTTTAGACATAGGCCGGACAACCCCAAATCTTAACTAGCTTAAGACATGGGCTCTTCCCATTCCATATCTCATATGGATTGGTAGGCAACTGATTTGATTCGAACCCTATTCAATAGGTATGCAGCTTCTCAAGTGCATAACTCCGAAAAAGGAAATAGGTAACTCAGTAGTACTCATCATAGAGCACACCATATCGAATAGGGTGCAACTGCTCCGCCCCGATATACCATCGTGCTATGGTGTATACGGAGGAGTAATGCTGAGAGAGAATCTCATTCTCCTTTAGAATAATCCAGGATTTCCGTGCTCAAGTATTCTCCTCCTTGATCTCATCAAAGGACATAATACTTATACCCGTGTTATGGTTTTCTACTTCTAAATCATATTCTGTGAATATCTCAAAAGGTTCGGACTTGTGTTTCAACAGGAACATATGTCTGAATCTTGAGAGATTATCAGAGAATGTAATGAAGTATAAAGAACCGGTCTTGGTATGTATAGACTGGGGACCTACATACATCAACATGTATCATCCCAAGAGTTCACTAACTCTTTTTCTGTTTCAAGTAAACGGAGCTATGGTCATTTTATCTCTGTGACATGACTGGCAAGTTTCACAAGATGTAAATTCAAACTGATTTAAACATGCATCTATATGTAACTTAAGCTAGTCGGATCGCATTGATATGACCTAGTCTACAATACCTCAAGAAGGATTTGTTCATTTCTGAACTCTTCCACTTGTGTGTGTTCCATATACTAAGAACTGTAGTTTGATTTAGAACATCAATGCTTTTAGATAACGTGGCTGATCTTATCAACTTTTGATATAGGAAATGTTCAAAACATTATCCATCAATACAAAATTATATCCTTTCTTTACTTATAAAGTGACTGATATGATTTTGTATATCAGGTTCGGTATCTAATAACATTCGTTCAGAATCAATGTACTGGTCATACAGGGTGACAGTGACCAACAGACTTGGCTGCAACACTTGCCCCGTTCTCTGTCTCATGAAACTTATCATCCGTTCTCAGTTTTTCTACCTTTTTGTAGCCCTATGTAACAGATTACATATCTGGGATCCTGATCCGGTATCATATACCCAGGATGCGGAGGATACTAAGAAACAGTTCTTTGTAATGAACACACCCGAAGAAGATGCATCATATGCACTTCCTTCGTTTGGGGGGCAAAGAAATTCTGGTATTCCCCTATTTCCTGCTATGTCTTATAACAATTATAAGTTGGAGCGGGACCAACGTTCCCCAGCTCAGTATAACAAGCGGGTTCGGTCAATATTCCGTATTATTATCTTGATTAAGGCGTGATTTGGTCGCTACCTGGGGAGAGAGAGAGAAGAAAACACTCAGCGTGCGCTCTAGCAAGAATAGATTGGTTATTATTTTATCTAATCAGGATGGCTCCCACTGGTTTTATCAAATCTTCCTTCAAACCCTAAAAGGAAAGACTAGCCGGGATTAATTACACACTACAAGTTCGCCAATCTTTCAGCCAGGCCAGTGTCGGTACTTTGAGGGAGGTCCCCCGTGCATTCGCACGAACCTAATTACAGTAAACCTCGTTTTCCCAGAGGCGTAACTTCGTTAACACCTTTCTAGACACCTACTTGATCGGCTAATTGTAATGTGTAAAACTCTCCCAGGAGTAACTCTTACTCGCAACGGGTATCGGGATCTAACTATCTCATAGAAGGTATGCAATCTCATTGCAAATTTCAACAGTTGTAATTCCCGATAATATTTTGCCCCTAGTGTTCTATGACCTTGACGAATGCCAAACAACCCATAGTCCACTAGTCAAGTTCAACCCGTACATTTCTTGATTGAATTAAACCCACCCGCACGACCCTTGACGAATGCCAAACAACGTCGTACGAATACCCTAATCTAATCTGCATCATATGCATAAGCAGATAAATACTAGTTAGCTACCGTACACTACGCCTTGACGAATGCCAAACTACCGCAGCACGAATACTAACTAGTACTTATCTGAAATGACGGAGGGCTACGACAGGTTTTTATGAAAACCTATTGCGTAATGAACTTGATATCGTTGTAGGATCGAATGATTTTAAAATGGAGTGCTTTTGAGGCTTTTCTAGTTTTGCTAAAAGGGGTCGCTCCCGGTGAAGGGATCGTCGGCCCTTTCCTCGTCGAATGAGGTGCGGGATATATCATATATATCACTGTGCAAAGCAAAAACTCCTAAAAGCAATCAAAAGACAAACCGAGTGTGTAGCATCTGCCAGTTATTGCTAAAGGAGTCACTCCCGGTGAAGAGATCTCGGTCCTTTCCTTATCGAATAAGGTGCAGGATATATCATATATACCGCTGTGCAAAGCAAGAACTGTAGCTACCTGTTTTATTTTTGAAATTCGATTCTACAACATCTTTAGGTTTCTTTTACTTTCATTAATCACATTAATGAAGTCCCATCATTAAAGTACCTAAACATCACAGATAAATACGATGTACACTTATGCCATCCGCATTCGCCTCGATGTCCCCTCATGCACCGTTAGGTTAGGTAACTAACGGCAAAGCGGGGCAGGGCTAGCGCGGGTGTAAAACATAAGTAACATCTATATAATGTATCATATATACTATATACAGTATCTATCACAGAAAATCACATGATCACATCACAGAAATCGCAGCAGTAGAAACATATGAAATATTGGATATACTAGGACGTCCATGTTTTCAATACGAGTCAGTATAAAACACGGATTCCACGGTCGTGATGAATAGCCAAACCCACACCCCTAGACCCCTACGAGAGCGGCAAGCAACCCTACCAATTCTGGAGTTAGGAGACCCGGACTCGACTCCTCGAGTTGGTCTCCCATTGGACTCCAGAACCCGGTTACTTGTGCTCCCCTCCTTGGGTCTATCCTAGTGCGGAAAAGTAAATAATATACAAAGGGTGACATCTTCCGCAACCTAGAAGTGTCACAATAAAAGAATATTACATACAAGTTTTTACATGAATTAAAAAGAAAAACATTCATCTCACATAAAAAAAACCCGGCTATTCAAACACGACGATCCAATATAACATATCCAGCAACACATAACATCACATGTCATCAACGTAAGTAAATATGCGCATCCCAATTGTCGTTGACATATAGCAACGAAACCGGCAATATCGCATATTATACTTACGGTCACAGAAAAGAAAGTGTAAAACTACAACAGTTGGAATCCGCAATCTCCATAGACATCGCATGCCTAATCAAATGAATACCTTAGACATCACATGCCTAACAATTATAAACCCCGCATTTTAGTCTCAAATTCGAAAACACTTTTCAATATCAAGTCGGGCAATTCAACAGGATTCCCAACGTTCTGATCGAATGCTCGTCGCAAACTTTGGTAGGCGGCCGCACCCCCGATACCGTCGACGAAGTGCACCAAGGCGGAACACTGCTGCCGCGAGCACCCGAACGGATGCTTTCGGCGACGGGGTTCTCCTACAGTCACTTGGTCGGGGCTATGGAGCGAGGCTGTCTATTAAGTTTACCCGGCGAGTATCCGCGTACGCTACGTGATTGCGACGGACTTTTGATCACATCAAAATTCCGTGGCAACCGATCAAGTGAGACTAAAGTGCTATGTTTATAACATTCATTCAGTTATCTCATAACTTCTTGTGAATTCCAATTATTGTATCACATTCCGGATAAGATAGAAAATGTTAAACTTTCCGATCGAACAATCGAACACCCAAGTTTTCCCGATACAGCTCAACACATGAAACAAGTTTAAAAACATCCAGTTCATGCCTCAGTACCAACGGTCCAGCCGTAGAAGGGTCAAGCCAACGCCTCACATGTGGCACGCCGTACTGCCCCAAACCCGAAGGTTCAAAAGGCAGTTTAAGACGGTCACATAATCGAGTTAAGGTTTGTTGTCTTCTAGAGGGTCCATCGCGTTACTTGCACTACTTAGAACGTCTTTAAACCATGGAAAGATCTAAAACTTGGAAATTTCCCGACAGGGAAAAAGGTGGGTATTTATATCCGATCGAACTTTTTAACATATTCAAAAATTATCCGGAAAACACATAGACAAAGCTTGATAATCCGATTGAATCTTCGATTCCCAATACAACCCCAGAACACTCAACTCTTGAGTCAAATTAAAAATTCCCAGAAAACTCAGCGTCACAAAATAGTAATTACTGTGCAAAAAATATTGGACATTTTGATAATACGGCCGCGGAACCGCCGCAGAAGCCATGCTTCTGCCGCGGTTCCGCCGCACATTTGACGAATTAGCCCCACGAATTTCACAGTAATTCTAATAGGACCCTGCTGAATTTTTTAGCAATTTTTAATTCACAAAAATCCAAATTTTCAGAAAATTTCCAGAGAAGGGTCATTTTTAGGGTTTCGGGGTTCGATCGGGTTTCAAACATCGTCTACGCATCGCCTAAGGCTCTAGCTAGGCTCTGATACCACTGTAGGGTTCCTAGGCACACTAATGAGGTCTCACAAGGCATCAACCATGCCAATTTCAAAGTTTTACAAGTGCCGAGAAACCCTAATACGGATCGTTAACTAGATTTTAGGCGCAACAAATACAAGTAAACGACTTTACTCTAAGTGAACGGAAATACAACCTTTGTAGATCCGGTGCTCCACCTCCATAGCTCCGTGATGAAGTCCCCTTGCTGTCCAAATCAAATCCCGGGCTCTAGCGTTTGCTTCATCGGAGAAATGGGCGGGCTAGGTCATCGACTACGATGCCGAAGATGATCTACGTCGAGGCATCACAAGATCAAGCTCCCACTTCACCAAGTCATGAAACTTGTGAAGAAAACACCCTATACTACTTGGCAAGAGGTAGAGGATGAAGAAATAGGAAGTGGGTTCACTTTAGAATTGTATTTCTCACTCTTTTTCACTAGTTGCCATTGATGGAGGCAAGCTTCTTCATCTTGAAGAAGAAGAAGAAGAAGATAATGAATATGATAAGTGTTATTCCAAAAAGAAAAGAATATCAATACTTATCATATACAAACCATGATTAGGTGTAGAGAATAAACTATGGTTAGTGGGAATGGTTAGGGTAAGGAGATGAAGACAAAATGGTCACTTGGTCAAATCTTCATGAAGCTTCAACAAGCTTCAAGTTTGAAAGCAACCATTTTGTTTTCTTTCCTTTTATCTTTTAACCAAAAAGAATAGATAAATGAATAAGAAAACAAAACCCTAATCATTCATATAACCATGGTTTAATCTTTACACAAACCCAAGTTAGCATGCATCATCAAACATGATACAAACTTGTGCACAAAAATATATCACATATACAATGTGCACAAACAAGTGAGAAAAACCATTTAAAGTGAACCAATACTAGTTAATACAAAGTAATATATCAAATATATAATTATGCATTAAATCATTAAATCAACACTTGATTTAACGATCCGGTCATATCGCATGTGACCGACTAATATCCAATATATCGGCTTATCGAATCAATCCTTGATTCGATAACTAGGTTATATCGCATACAACCATATCGATACATTCATCGCGAGAATAGAATATGGTATCACATACACGCATTATTCTCGGTCCCGCACATATCTCATATGCGCTCCTATTTCGTTTCGCTTGAGCCAGGAAACCTCTGTGTAGGACTCTAAAGACTCGTCATTTCGCCGGCAGCAGGTGATGATCATATCAAACACCCACAAGCCGCAAGCGGTCTGCTAATCGTAACGGCCACCCGGGTATTGAGCGATCAGAAGATCGACGAGCAAGCCCGCTCATACTTCTATGAATCCAACCAGTAACACTTACCGTACAGTCCGGTCTCGTCGTTTGATATGTCGCATATCTCGCCTAGGGGTGGTAAACGTCAGACCCCAACAGCTCGATAAGTCGTGTTGATATGAGGTCTATAACAGTTCGAGAAACTACTGGTAACACTTACCAGTAAATCTCAGCAACCCTGGCCAGGGATTTCCGGTTATAGCCAATCGAACACAGCGCAACATCAACTCCCTATACCGGGAGAGACGAATCCCCTCCTATCGCTCATTGCCTCCATGTGATTCGGGACTGTACCCAAAAACCACCGTTTTGCACGCCCTCTTGGACGTGGTAAGGTGGAAATCAAAGCACAGTGGGAACCACACAAGACTCTATGACGATCTCGGGTCAACAGACTACTCTGTACCAGTGTCACCAGAGAACTGCCATCTGACGTAAGGTATAATACCATCTGGGAGTTCTCGGCGAGTCCGTCCAGTGTACCCAGTCTCCACTGAGCACCCGTATATCATCTCTGATGTCAAACACTAATGGATATGGGATCATCCATCGCCCATCTGTATGGGTCGAGAAGGTATACGCTAGTCTACTCTGGTATATCGATGCCCCGTCTCGATACACCCACGACTACGGACCTTGAAGGATGTACTTATGGACTACCATGTCCCCACTAGTATGAACCGCATCATAGTCCAGGTAGTCAAGTACACATCCTAAGGGCTTTACCAACATGTAACAGAGAGACAATCAATGTACACGTTAAGGTAAAGATCAACCAGATAGCATACTATCATGTCGAGCAAGAAAGTCCTCCCTATATATGTCCAAGCATCCACTACAATATACATCCTATGTATAGTAATGGCCTCTAGGGCATACATATAACTAACAACTCCTCTATTAGTCAGTCTCACAAAGCTCGTTTGCGAAACTATTGCGTTCGTGGAATAGCCTCAGTGAGTGGATCCGCTTTGATGTTTCTTTCTATGTCTCTCTTTATCTCAAGTTCGCGGAGAAAGCCATCTCCCGAAATGAGCAATACCTGTCTTAGAATATGTCTGGATATTTGATGGGACCTAGCTCATAAGTTAACTCCAAATCCAAACTTCTTAGACTGTATTGTCAACCGAACTTAATCAGTATCCTGCGCCATGCCTCCCTCAGTATCCCCTTAGACCACCTGTCCAAAATATTGCCCCTCGTCAGAGGGAAAATCATGACTCTGACGACCACCCTGTCGTCCATGTCACCTTGGAAGCCTGGAATGATAACCGTCTCCTAAAGGAGGCTGCCGTTATCAAATCCTTAGAACATCCACTTATGTTCTAAAGCTGCTTCTGATTGTTTCTCCAGGATTGGATAAATATCAACTTGTTGCATCTCCTGAAAGAACAACATCTGGTGTGGTACTTGACATCTCATGATTGACTCAATTGCCTAAGCAAGTGATCTGCCAATCATGCACATCCCTCTCCTCTTTAGTCTGTAAGACACCTTTAGAGAGGGTGACTCCATCACCTGCAGGTACACTACCGTGCCAGGAGTCGTCCATTCTAAATACTCATAGAATGCTGTCTAAGTACCCAGATTGGGAAACCACCCAAATCTAGATCTAAAACCATAGATCTAGTGACCGGAATGTCTTGACATTATATCCAAGTCCCATGTGGAGAAACCACTGTGTGACAACCAAAGTATAACCGACCGTAGTATAGGAATATCACTTCCTACTCTGTGTATGTCATCCTAATACCAGGACATCACACCCAACTACCTTCTTAACAGATCCATCCCCTATTCCGATGAAGTCAAACCTATGACTGTCACATCAGAAATAGATGATCTATCTCCGCTATATGTGCTTAAGTATGTAAGCCTCTTGCCCACTGTGCTTTCGTTGCTCCCACTGACTACGACAACCCTCTGGCAGAGTCATATAGACGTACACTTCTAAAGCCAGTTTAGAACGACGCTATACTCATCCTCCTGCCAGGTCTCATAGTCTGGAACAACAGCAATGGCAAGTCTGGGTAAACAAGAACCTCTCTGTCACCGTCCTTGAGGCTACCGGAGTATCTCTCGAGTGCCTGAGGTTACCCACCATATCTGCGGAGTGGCCACTGGAATGTCAAATCAGATTGAATCTTTAGGTTCTTATCAAATCTTCAGTAATCGTTTGCGGTTCTGGAATCACTTCCAGTTCTACCATACTCCCACTACTGTTTTCTGAAAAATCCATTTCTTTAAAAATGTGGCGAGTCAAGAACAATATCACTATTGATCTTCCAGATGGTAGAAAATCAACCCTCGTCATAGTCTGGGTCAACCCACAAACAGCCATTACAGAAACGTGCCTTGAGTTATCCGGAGTCTGGTTTTAAGCATAAGCCGGACAACTCCCCGTAGCTTAACAATGTCAAGATATGAACTGTTCTATATCCAACAGAGGCACTGATTTAATTGAACGAGATTCAAATCATGCAGCTGTCACCAGTACATGTCAACTAAATGGAAGGAGGCCGATCAGCGTTACTCAACTTAGAAATGCTTCCAATTATGAGTAACCTGAAAGAGAAGCTAGTTCTCTTGATCATTACTATCATCTGAATACCATTCACAAGTATCTACATCTTCGATCACCTTGAAGAATCCCGATACTTGCAACACCTGGTTCTCTACTTTACTCTTATACCTGTAACTTCTCAAAACTCAGAACCTGCATTTCTACGAAAGACATGTCTAAAAACTAGAGAAGTCATAAGTAAGCCGAATATAGTACGAGGACCAACCCCTCTGTCCTAATGGACACTGGACAATATACAATACTTTGTACAAGTCCCTTGAGTCTAATAACTCATTCACTGTGTGTCTTAGGTTGAAAACTGTACTATGGTTAAGAAGAATTACACCGCTGTTTAATGCTCCTTACCTAACCATCCACTGATATAGGTAAATGTCATAGACATAATTTCAAAAAGTTATATCTCACTCTATGAAAATAGACGTACAGATATATCAATTTGAAATTGGTGCATAACCGCGGATATTCAAAACCAAATATTTGCCGTCCGGCAAACAACCAAGGTGAGTCCCTCAAATATCACCAATTACAACGAATCCCGATATAATGAGGAGGATCACCTAATTCCCAATAAATTACTCCCACTCATCATCTGTAAAACCATACAGATGTGAGAATCATACCTGGTAAATACATACCCTGGAGCAAGTGTCCAATTGGGAAATCAGTTTTCTATTAACAGTGCACAGTGAAACTGAAGCATTGAAATGTTTCGAAGGGGTATCCCGGTATTCCTAGTAATGCCTCTTCCATTATCCAGATTCACAACTATAACCGTATAATTCTTTGCCACCTCTCCAAATCCCTCTATATGTCTTTATTCATTACCTTCTGTACACCCCTTTAGGCCAAATGGTTTTCTTCCTTCCCTACCGTTCGGCAACAGCCTATGGTTTGGAAGAAGACTATCCAATAAGCATAATGGGTGTACTTTCCTAATCCTAAGAGCACTCGCAATGCGAGAGAATGTGAAGATAAAAGACAACCGAATAAACCTTATTCCTATTTCTCCTGAACCAGGATCCATCCCCGAACTGGAACAAGTTCCTTTCGAGTTCGTATATAACCATACGATGGATTATCCAATAAACTTGGGATCTTCGTAATGATACGGAGTGTCCTGGAGAAATACAAAGGTGATTTAGGATTGGCGAAGAAATACTTGGTTTGGTCGTGAATAGCAGTCGCAATTTACTTTGCCCTCCTTCTAATCCCTTTCTTTGTCTTAAGTTAATACCTTCTGTACACCGTTTAGGCTAATTGGTTTTCTTCATTCCCCACCTTTCGGCACCAGCCTAAGGTTTGGAAGAAGACTATCCAATTTGCTTAATAGGTGTACTATCTCCTAAACCAAGGAGTACTCACAACCTGAGAGAAGGTAAAAGGAAAAGACAATTGAATAGTCCTATTCTTTTTCTCCAGAACCGGAAACCATCCTCGAATAACTTCGAGTTCGTATATAACCATACGATGGTTTTGTCCAATGGAAGTGGACGTTCGTAGTAATACGGGGTGTCCTGGAGAAAAGGGTAAAAGTAGGAGCGGCAATTGTTAGTTGTATGTATGCCCTAGAGGCCAGTATTGTACAGATGATGTATATTATATTGGATGCTTGGACATATATAGAGATGACTTTCTTGCTCGACATGATAGTATGCTATCTGGTTGCCATTTATCTTAACATGTACACTAGTCTCTTTATACTGTCTTATAGTTACATGTTGGTAAAGCCCTTAGGATTTGTACTTGACTACCTAGACTATGATGCAGATCATACTAGTGGGAACATGGTAGTCCATAAGTACATCCTTCAAGGTCCCTAGTCGTGGGTATCTCGAGACGGGGCATCGATTTACCAGAGTAGACTAGCGTATACGCTTCTCGACCCATGTGATGGGCGATGGATGATCCCATATCCATTGGTGTTTGACATCAGAGATGGTATACGGGTGCTCAGTGGAAACTGGGTACATTGGACGGACTCGCCGAGAACTCCCAGATGGTATTATACCTCACGTCAGATGGCAGTTCTCAGGTGACACTTGTACAGGTTAGTCTGTAGACCCGAGATCGTCATAGAGTCTTGTGTGATTCCCACTGTGCTTTGATCTCCACCTTACCACGTCCATGAGGGCGTGCAAAACGGTGGTCTTTGGGTACAGTCCCGAGTCACATGGAGGCAATGAGCGATAGGAGGGGTTTCGTCTCTCCCGGTATTGGGAGTTGATGTTGCGCTGTGCTCGATTGGCCGTAACAGGGAAGTCCCTGGCCAGGGCTGATCAGAGATTTACTGGTAAGTGTTACCAGTAGTTTCTCGACCCGTTACGAGCCTCACATCGGCACGACTTATCGGGTTATTGGGGTCTGACGTATACCACCCCTAGACTTGATATGCGACGTATCAGACGAAGAGACTTGACTGTATGGTAAGTGTTACTGGTCGGATTCGCAGGAGTGTGAGCGGGCTAGCTCGTCGATCTTCTGATCGCTCAATACCCGGGTGGCCGTTACGTTTAGCAGACCGCTTGCGGCTTGTGGGTGCTTGATATGATCATCATCTGCTACCGGCGTATTGACGAGTCTTTAGAGTCCTACACAGAGGTTTCCTGGCTCAAGCGAAACGAAATAGGAGCGCATATGAGATATGTGCAGGACCGAGAATAATGCGTGTATGTGATACCGCACTTCATTCTCGCGATATATGTTTCGATTGGTTATATTCGATATGACCTAGTTATCGAATCATTGATTCGATAAATCGATACATTACATACTAGTCGGTTGTATGCGATATAACCGGATCATTGAATCAAGTGTTGATTTAATGATTTAATGTATAATTATATATTTGATATATTACTTTGCATTAACTAGTATTGGTTCACTTTAAACGGATTTTTCTCACTTGGATTGCACATTGTATATGTGATATACTTTTGTGCACTTTTTGTATCATGTTTGATGATACTTGATCATTAGTTAAGTTTATAGAATTAATCCATGGTTAATTGATAATTAGGGTTTTGCATACATATTTATTTATCCATTTATTTGTTTATTTATGTGGATAAATTCAAAATGAGAATGGTGGCTATATTTGTTTCTTGTATGAAGCTTCTTGAACCCTTGACTTTAGCAACCATTCTTATCCTCTTGCTTAACCCTAACCCACTCTTTGACCATGGTTAATTCTCTACACTTAACCCTAGTTCAAGATATGATAAGTAATTGATATTAGTTTTATTTTAAAAAAAGAGAACACTTATCATAATCTTTTTCTTGAGCTCATCTTCTTCTTCTTCTTCAAGCTTGCTACTCCAATGGCAAGTTGAGATCTAGTGAGTTAAATCCAAATCTAAAGTGAACCCACCTCCTATTTCTTCACCCTCTACCTCTTGCCAAGTTGTTTTGGGTGTTTACTTCACAAGTTTCACAAGTTTGTGAAGTCGGAGCTTGAGTTTGTGCAACCTCGACGTAGATCGTCTTTGACACAAAGCCGACGAGCTATTCCGCTTGCTTTCCCGATGAAGCCGATGATCGAGTCAAGGATTCATGATGGACAGCGAGGACATGACGTTGCGGAGCCGTGGAGGTGGATATCCGGATCTACAAAGGTTGTATATCCGTATCCTAGTAGTTAACAGTTAACTAGTTTTCATTTTCGCCTAAACATCTAGTTAAAGATCCGTAGTCTAGGGTTTCTCGGCACTAAAAATTTTAATTTGGCATGTTCGATGCCTTGTGAGAACCCACTAGGGTGCCTAGGAACCTTTCACTGGTATCAGAGCCTAGCTAGAGCCTTAGGCGAAGTCCCGACGACGTTTGAAACCCGATCGAACCGAAATCCAAAACCTAAAAATGCTCTCTGGACATTTTCTAAAAATTCGGATTTTTGTCAATTAAAAATATGTAGAAAATCAAGCAGGGTGTTATTAGAATTACTGTGAAATACGAGGGGGTAATTCCACTTTTCCACCGCGGAAGGGCGGCACATGCTAGGCATGTGCGGCGCTTCCGCGGCGTTACTGTTCCTTTGAATAATTATTTCTTCACAGTAACTCATATAATTCAATGCTGTGTATTCTGGGATATTTTTTATTATGACTTTACAGAAGAGTATTTTGGGGTACTATTGGGAATCAGTATTTCGATCGGATTATCAAATTTTGTTTTTAGTGTTTTTCCAGATAATTGTACAATATGTTAAAGAGTTCGACCGGATATAAATACCCAGGTTTTCCCCTGCCGGAATATCCAAGTGTTGGATTATTGTGTGGTTAAAAGACGTTCTGAGTAGTGCAAGTAACGCGATGGTCCCTCTAGAAGACACAAACCTTAACTCGATTATGTGACCGTCTTGAACTGCCCTTTGAACCTTCGGGTTTGGGGCAGTACGGCGTGCCACATGTGAGGCGTTGGCTTGACCCTTCTACGGCTGGACCGTTGGTACTGAGGTATGAAGTGAATGTCTTTGAACCTATTTCATGTGTTGATCGGTGTCGGGAAAACTTGGGTGTTCGAATGTTCGATCGGAAAGTTTGATATATTCTATTTATCCGGAATTGGATACAATAATTGGAATTCACAAACAGTTATGTGATAACTGAATGAATGTTATAGATCTAGCAGTTTAGTTTCACAAGATATCGAAAAGTGTTTTCGATGATGGGACTAAAATGCGGGGTTTATAACTGTTAGGCATGTGATGTCTAAAGAGGTTGCGGATTCCAATTGTTGTAGTTTTACACTTTCTTTTCTGTGACCGTAAGTGTAGTATGATCATATCGCCGGTTTCGTTGCTATACGTCAAGGACAATTGGGGTATGCATACTTACTTACGTTGATGACATGTGATGTTATGTGTTGCTGGATATGTTATATTGGATCGTCGTATTTGAATAGCCGGGGTTTTTATGTGAGATGAGTGTTTTTCATTTTCATTCATGTAAAAACTTGTATGTAATATTCTTTTATTCGGGGCACTTCCAGGATGCGGGAGTTGTCACCCTTTGTATATTATTTACTTTTCTGCACTAGGATAGACCCAAGGAGGGGAGCACAAGTAACCGGGTTCTGGGGTCCAGTGGGAGACCAACTCGAGGAGTCGAGTCCGGGTCTCCTAACCCTAGAATTGGCAGGGTTGCTTGCCGCTCTCGTAGGGGTCTAGGGGTGTGGGATTGGCTATTCATCACGACCGTGGAATCCGTGTTTTATACTGGCTCGTATTGAAAACACGGACGTCCTAGTATATCCAATATTTCATATGTTTATTCTGCTGCGATATCTGTGTTGTGATTCTGTGATGGATATAGTATATAGTATATATGATATATTATATAGACGTTACTTATGTTTTACACCCGTGCTAGCCCTGCCCTGCTCTGTCGTTAGTTACCTAACCTAACGGTGCACGAGGGGACATCGAGGCGAATGCGGATGGCATAAGTGTACGTCATATCTATCTGTGATGTTTAGGTATTAAATGATGGGACTTCATTAATGTGATTAATGAAAGAAAAGAAACCTAAGATGTTGTAGAATCAGATTTTAAATAAAACAGGTAGCTACAGTTTTTGCTTTGCACAGCGGTATATATGATATACCCCGCACCTTATTCGATGAGGAAAGGACCAAGATCCCTTCACCGGGAGTGACTCCTTTAGCAATAACTGGCAGATGCTACAAATTCGGTTTGCTTTTGACTGCTTTTGCGATTTTGCTTTGCATAGCGATATATATGATATATCCCGCACCTCATTCGACGAGGAAAGGACCGAGATCCCTTCACCGGGAGTGACTCCTTTAGCAAAACTAGAAAAGCCTCAAAATCACTCCATTTCAAAACATCATTTGATTCTACAACGATATCAAGTTCATTACGCTCATGGTTTTTATGAAAAACCTGCGTAGCCCTCCGTCATTTCAGATAAGTATTAGTTAGTATTCGTGCTGCGGTAGTTTGGCCTCCGTCAAGGCGCAGTGTACGGTAGCTAACTAGTGCTTATCTGCTAGCATATGATGCGATTGGATTAGGGTATTCGTACGGCGTTGTTTGGCCTCCGTCAAGGGTCGTGCGGGTGGGTTTAATTCAATCAGGAAATGACGGGTTGAACTTGACTAGCGGACTATGGGTTGTTTGGCCTCCGTCAAGGTCATAGGACGCTAGGGGCAAAATATTATCGGGAATTTCAAGTGTTGAAATTTGCAATGAGATTGCATACCTTCTATGAGATAGTTGGATCCCGATACCCGCTGCGAGTAAGAGTTACTCCTGGGAGAGTTTTACACATTGCAATTAGCCGATCAAGTAGGTGTCTAGAAAGGTGTTAACGAGGTTACGTCTCTGGGAAAACGAGGTTTACATTAATTAGGTTCGTGCGAAAGCACGGGGGACCTCCCTCAAAGTACCGACACTGGCCTGGCTGAAAGATTGGCGAACTTGTAGTGTGTAATTAATCCCGGCTAGTCTTTCCTTTTAGGGTTTGGAGGAAGATTTGATAAAAAGCAGTGGGAGCCATCCTGATTAGATAAGATAATAACCAATCTGATCTTGCACGAGCATACGCTAAAGTGTTTTCTTCTCTCTCTCTCCAGGTAGCGACCATTTCATGCCTTAATAAAGATAATAAAATGGATGTATTGACCGAACCCGCATGTTATACTGTGCTGGGGAACGTTGGTTCCGTTCTTTCCTATAAGAGTTATAGGACTGAACAGGATATAGGGGAATACCAGGATTCCCATGCCACCCGAATGAAGAAAGTACATGATGATGCATTTTCTTCGGGTGTGTTCGTTACTGAGAACTGTTTCTCCATTTGCTCTACGTCCTGGGTATTGGATACCGGGTCAGGATCCCATATATGTAATCAGTTACATGGGCTTAGGAAAGGTAGAGAACTTGGAGAAGGTGATAAAGACATAAGAGTTGGAAATGGCGCAATTGTTGCAGCTAAGACTGTCGGGGAATATCACCTTGTATTACCAACTGGTAATACATTGGTTCTGAACGAATGCTATTACATGCCGAACCTGATATGCAACATTATATCGGTTTCTTTATTAAGTAAAGAGGGATATAATTTTGTATTACAGGACAATGTTATGAACATTTTCCGTAACCAAAAGTTGGTTGGATCAGGCACGTTGTGCAATGGCATTTATGTTCTAAATCAATCAACAGTTCTGAGCATAACAAACACACACAAGAGGAAGAGTTCTGAACTCAATGAATCCTTCTTGTGGCATTATAGACTGGGTCACATCAATGCGACACGACTAGCTAAGTTGCATAAAGATGGATATTTAAATCCGTTTGAATTTTCATCCTATGACACTTGCCAGTCATGTCTCAAAGGCAAGATGACCAAGACTCCGTTTACGGGACACGGAGAAAGAGTTACCGAACTCTTAGGACTAATACATAGTGATGTATGTGGTCCCATGTCTACACATGCCAGGGATGGTTCTTCATACTTCATTACATTCACTGACGATCTCTCTAGGTTCGGGTATGTGTTCCTGATGAAACACAAATCAGAAGCTTTTGAGAAATTTAGGGAATATAAACAAGAAGTTGAGAACCAAACCGGAAAAAGTATTAAAATCCTTCGATCTGATCGAGGAGGTGAATACTTGAGCAATGAATTCCTGGGCTTCCTAAAAGAGAATGGGATTCTCTCTCAGCTGACTCCTCCATATACACCACAGCATAACGGTGTATCAGAACGGAGGAACCGCACCCTATTAGATATGGTGCGCTCTATGATGAGCACAGCTGAGTTACCTATTTCCTTCTGGGGATATGCACTGGAGACTGCTGCATACCTACTGAATAGAGTTCCGACCAAATCAGTGCCTACCACTCCATATGAGATATGGAATGGCAAGAGACCATGTCTTAACTTTGTTCAGATATGGGGTTGTCCGGCCTATGTTAAAACACAAAATCCGGACAAGCTCGAGGCAAGGTCTGTTCTATGTAAGTTTGTTGGATATCCCAAACATTCGCGAGGGTATATCTTCTACCATTCCGAGGAACAAAAAGTGTTTGTTTCTCGACATGCCACTTTCTTAGAAAAAAGTTTTCTTATGAAACAGATAAGTGGCATTGAGGTAGAACTGGAAGAGGTTCCAGCAATACAGACTACAACAGAAGATTTGGTTGAACCAGAGGATTCCGTAGTTCCCGATGAACCCCAGCCTCTCCGCCGATCTAGTAGGGTTCCTCGCCAACCTGAGAGATACTACGGTTTTCTCATTGATGGTGGCAGTGAGGATTGCATCATGGAGGATGATGACCCAACTAGCTTCGAGCAGGCCATCACTAGTGGGGACTCAGTGAAATGGCTGGATGCTATGCGGTCCGAGATGGATTCCATGTACACCAACAAAGTATGGACTTTGGAAGTTGCTCCTGAAGGGGTAAAACCCATTGGGAGCAAGTGGATCTTTAAGAAGAAACTTGGTGTAGATGGGAAAGTGGAGACTTTCAAAGCTAGACTTGTAGCAAAGGGTTTTCGTCAAAGACCAGGTGTGGACTATGACGAAACCTTTTCTCCAGTGGCTATGCTTAAATCCATCCGAATCATGCTTGCCATTGCTGCCTTTCATGACTACGAAATCTGGCAAATGGATGTTAAGACCGCCTTTCTAAATGGTGATTTAGAAGAGTGCGTGTACATGACTCAGCCAGAGGGCTTCGTAGACAGTGGGAGCAGCGGGAAGGTGTGCAAGCTGCTTAAATCCATTTATGGATTAAAGCAAGCATCGCGGAGTTGGAACATCTGCTTTGACGTCGTTATCAAAGAGTTTGATTTCGTCAAAAATCCAGATGAACCTTGTATCTACAAGAAAGTGGCAGAGAGTAAGGTTGTCTTCCTCGTATTGTACGTGGACGACATACTCTTGATAGGAAATGACATTCCTATGCTGCAATCGGTCAAGCTCTTCTTATCACAAAGATTCTCAATGAAAGATCTTGGTGATGCCTCCTGCATATTGGGGATCAGGATCTATAGAGATAGATCCAAACGGATTTTGGGATTGTCCCAATCCAGGTATATTGACACCATACTAAAGAGGTTTAGTATGGAAGAGTCCAAGCGTGGGAACTTACCCACGATCTCTGGAGTCACTCTCTCCAAAGAGATGTCTCCCAAGACTGATTTGGAGAGAGCTCGCATGCAAGGGATACCCTATGCTTCGGCAGTAGGCTCTATCATGTATGCGATGCTATGTACCAGACCCGATGTAGCATACTCACTAAGTGTAGTGAGCAGGTATCAAGCTGATCCTGGAGAGAGTCACTGGACAGCTGTGAAGAGCATTCTCAAGTACTTGCGAAGGACTAGAGATATGTTCTTGGTGTATGGTAACGGAGAACTCCAAGTGGAGTCCTTTACCGATTCGAGCTTCCAGAGTGATAAGGACGACTCTAAGTCGCAGTCGGGTTTTGTCTTTACCCTTTACGGAGGGGCGGTTAGCTGGAAGAGTTCCAAGCAGGAAACCGTGGCAGACTCGACGATGGAGGCTGAATACATCGCTGCCAACGATGCTGCCAAAGAGGCTGTCTGGATCAAGAAGTTCATTACTGAACTTGGAGTGGTTCCATCCATTGAGCATCCAATACCTTTGTATTGCGATAACAATGGAGCGGTGGCTTTGGCCAAGGAACCCAGGTCCCATCAGCGGTCCAGGCATATTCTGAGGCGGTATCACCTGATCCGGGAGATAGTTGATCGCCGGGAGATCGAGGTCAGGAGAGTTGACACGAAGAACAACACGGCGGATCCACTCACGAAGGCCATTCCCCAGATACAGTTTGAGAGACTCTTCGGGATGCTCGGTATGAGATACTACAGCAGCTGGCCCTAGTGCAAGTGGGAGATTGTTAGTTGTATGTATGCCCTAGAGGCCAGTATTGTACAGATGATGTATATTATATTGGATGCTTGGACATATATAGAGATGACTTTCTTGCTCGACATGATAGTATGCTATCTGGTTGCCATTTATCTTAACATGTACACTAGTCTCTTTATACTGTCTTATAGTTACATGTTGGTAAAGCCCTTAGGATTTGTACTTGACTACCTAGACTATGATGCAGATCATACTAGTGGGAACATGGTAGTCCATAAGTACATCCTTCAAGGTCCCTAGTCGTGGGTATCTCGAGACGGGGCATCGATTTACCAGAGTAGACTAGCGTATACGCTTCTCGACCCATGTGATGGGCGATGGATGATCCCATATCCATTGGTGTTTGACATCAGAGATGGTATACGGGTGCTCAGTGGAAACTGGGTACATTGGACGGACTCGCCGAGAACTCCCAGATGGTATTATACCTCACGTCAGATGGCAGTTCTCAGGTGACACTTGTACAGGTTAGTCTGTAGACCCGAGATCGTCATAGAGTCTTGTGTGATTCCCACTGTGCTTTGATCTCCACCTTACCACGTCCATGAGGGCGTGCAAAACGGTGGTCTTTGGGTACAGTCCCGAGTCACATGGAGGCAATGAGCGATAGGAGGGGTTTCGTCTCTCCCGGTATTGGGAGTTGATGTTGCGCTGTGCTCGATTGGCCGTAACAGGGAAGTCCCTGGCCAGGGCTGATCAGAGATTTACTGGTAAGTGTTACCAGTAGTTTCTCGACCCGTTACGAGCCTCACATCGGCACGACTTATCGGGTTATTGGGGTCTGACGTATACCACCCCTAGACTTGATATGCGACGTATCAGACGAAGAGACTTGACTGTATGGTAAGTGTTACTGGTCGGATTCGCAGGAGTGTGAGCGGGCTAGCTCGTCGATCTTCTGATCGCTCAATACCCGGGTGGCCGTTACGTTTAGCAGACCGCTTGCGGCTTGTGGGTGCTTGATATGATCATCATCTGCTACCGGCGTATTGACGAGTCTTTAGAGTCCTACACAGAGGTTTCCTGGCTCAAGCGAAACGAAATAGGAGCGCATATGAGATATGTGCAGGACCGAGAATAATGCGTGTATGTGATACCGCACTTCATTCTCGCGATATATGTTTCGATTGGTTATATTCGATATGACCTAGTTATCGAATCATTGATTCGATAAATCGATACATTACATACTAGTCGGTTGTATGCGATATAACCGGATCATTGAATCAAGTGTTGATTTAATGATTTAATGTATAATTATATATTTGATATATTACTTTGCATTAACTAGTATTGGTTCACTTTAAACGGATTTTTCTCACTTGGATTGCACATTGTATATGTGATATACTTTTGTGCACTTTTTGTATCATGTTTGATGATACTTGATCATTAGTTAAGTTTATAGAATTAATCCATGGTTAATTGATAATTAGGGTTTTGCATACATATTTATTTATCCATTTATTTGTTTATTTATGTGGATAAATTCAAAATGAGAATGGTGGCTATATTTGTTTCTTGTATGAAGCTTCTTGAACCCTTGACTTTAGCAACCATTCTTATCCTCTTGCTTAACCCTAACCCACTCTTTGACCATGGTTAATTCTCTACACTTAACCCTAGTTCAAGATATGATAAGTAATTGATATTAGTTTTATTTTAAAAAAAGAGAACACTTATCATAATCTTTTTCTTGAGCTCATCTTCTTCTTCTTCTTCAAGCTTGCTACTCCAATGGCAAGTTGAGATCTAGTGAGTTAAATCCAAATCTAAAGTGAACCCACCTCCTATTTCTTCACCCTCTACCTCTTGCCAAGTTGTTTTGGGTGTTTACTTCACAAGTTTCACAAGTTTGTGAAGTCGGAGCTTGAGTTTGTGCAACCTCGACGTAGATCGTCTTTGACACAAAGCCGACGAGCTATTCCGCTTGCTTTCCCGATGAAGCCGATGATCGAGTCAAGGATTCATGATGGACAGCGAGGACATGACGTTGCGGAGCCGTGGAGGTGGATATCCGGATCTACAAAGGTTGTATATCCGTATCCTAGTAGTTAACAGTTAACTAGTTTTCATTTTCGCCTAAACATCTAGTTAAAGATCCGTAGTCTAGGGTTTCTCGGCACTAAAAATTTTAATTTGGCATGTTCGATGCCTTGTGAGAACCCACTAGGGTGCCTAGGAACCTTTCAGCAATGAGGTTTGCAACTCTGACAATCCAAAAGCCAGTGTTAAGAAGGTTCAGTCAACTTGCTCACTGAGTCATAGTCTAGGGTCGGGTCAATGGTCGCTGCCAAAAAGAGAGAGAAAAGAAACCCTCAGCGTGCACTCTAACCTAGATCAGAATGGTCATCACTTTATCTAATCTGGAAACCTCCCACTGTAACGTCAAATTCTTCCCCAAACCTGAAAGAAGAATTAGCCGGGATCACCCAAGGAGTAAACCAACTCATCAGTGGGAATCGGGATCCAACTATCATCGCATGACAACGTGACGGAATCCACTCACGTCACCATACTCCAGAAGGTATGCGCATGCCTGGCAAGTTTCAGATTCTTTAGAAACTCCCGATGTGATTTTTACCCCTAGGACCCAAGTGACCTTGACACAGTCAACAAATCAAAGAGTCCTAGTCAGGTTCAACCCGTCATTATCCTGGATTGCATTAAGCCCACCCGTACGAGCCCTTGACACAGTCAACAAGGCCGCACGACTGTCCTAACCAATCCCATTAATATGCCACAAACGAACACTACTTAGCTACCGTACACTACGCCTTGACACAGTCAACAAACGCAGCACGAATACTAAGTAATACTTGTAAGAAATGACGGAGGGCTACGTCTAGTTTTTGGCGAAAAACTTTTAACGTAATGAACTTGATATCGTTGAAGGAACTGCATAGTTTTTTATAAAAATATAGTGACGACAACCCTTTGCTAAAAAGGTCACTCCCGGTGAAGAGATCCCGGCACTTTCCCCGTAGAATGAGGTGCAGGATATTCCAACTGAATACCACAATGCAAAGCAAAAGTAATCGGCTATAGTGAAGTTATTGCCCTGACGCAAACTTCTGTCCAAGGGGTCACTCCCGGTGAAGGGATCTCGGCCCTTGCCTCGTCGACTGAGGAGCAGGATATTCCAACTGAATACCACTGTGCAAAACAAACAGTGAACGTCCTTGCAATAACAGCTTTTTGAAAAATGTTCCAACAACATCAGAATAGGTTTGTTTATCTTGCATTGATCCGAATCAACGCAGTCCCATCAATTGATCACACCAATAAAGAACGAAAATAATGATGTACGTATATGCCATCCGCATTCGCCACTGGGTCCCGTCATCACCCGTTAGGTTACTTAACTAACGAAAGAGCGGGGACTGGACTAGCATGGATGCAAAACATATACAACATCTACTAGTATATATATAATATATAATTTTCGCTCAAGGCGTGATAAAATGCAACATCACAGAAATGTAACCAGCATCACAGAACAATACAGATATCTGGGATCCCCGGGTTTCACAGAGCCACTGCTGAAACCCGACGTTCCCCTGGTCATGTGGATAGCCTGTGCAATGAAAATCCTAGACCCCTACGGGCGCGGCAAGTCACCCGCCAAAACCTGAAGCGAGGCAGACCCCTTCAGCAACGTGAATGGACCACCCAGCACTTCACGGAATCCGGCAACTTGGGCACCCCTCCTGGGTCAACCTGTACCCCCTACGAGTGTGGCGAATAGCCCGCCAATTCTAGAGTAAAGCCCCCTCTGTCTCAATGCCATGAGATGCGGGCTCGTTGCCCTCTAGAACCCGGCTATCCGTGCACCCCACCGCGGGGTAATCCTAGTACAGAAAGTAAAATATACATACAACGGGTACATCGACCGCAACCTGGTCGTGCCCCAAAAGAATAATACAAACAGGCAGTGACGGCAGTCCACATGTCGGACGCTCACCCCGCAAAATCAAATGTACATATAAAACAAAACTGTACTACCACTGCAACCAGGCTATCCCCACGACTGATCCGCAACATCACAGCTAAACAAAGAACATCAACGTGAATGTCACGTTCGCAAATCCGTCTAACCGGTCTATAGCAGTTAGACAGGATTTACCGATCAAGTGACATTCACGGTCGCAGATATAATGTAAATGCTGTGAACTAATGTGTTTAAAACATCCGATTGATCAAAATTTTACCAAGTGGGCCCCAAGCATTACTGTAGCATTCAGAGAAAATCTGGGCCCAAAAAGAATATACCAAAACCTTTATTTTCCGCCCAAAAGCCCACTGCAAAAAATTGGTGAAGTGAATACTCAATACTGCGGCGGAACCACGGCCAAATAGGGGTTGTGGCCGCGGTTCCGCAGTCGTATGGAGGGATCACACTACCAAATTTTCACAGTGTTCTTAGAATTCTATGTACGTCATTCTGCAACAACCTGAAAAATTTTTGGAGCTAAAAAAATTTCGACAGAAAACACATGGAATGAAAATGCTGTTTTGGGATAAATGTTCGATCGAAGTTTTAAACACACTAGACCAAGTTAGACTAGGTTAATGGCGTGGCTGTGATACCTGATTGTTAGCCATTCTGCGTGTTCAAGTTTTAGTTAATTACCGCAATCAAGACGGTTTCGCTTGTAGCTAGCCGGTTGAGTACGGGTCTTCTGCAGGGAGATGGGAGTCTTTTTCTATGTGTTTTAACGAGTTAAGTCCAGTTTTTCAGATTTTGTTGTGATTAGTTAAGCGGTAAAATGATATGTAAAGAGATCTTGTTAGGGTTAGGATTAGGTTAGTTTGAGTTAGGAGTCTCCACATCTTTCGTTGCCCCTCTTAATGTCGGTGTTACGGTAATCGGCAACAACGGGGATTAGCACGACTAGGAAGGAACTTGTGAGTATAAGCTATGCTTTCCAACGCATAAGTTCTTCCTTTTGGTGCTTGTCCGTCCGTTCTTGGCTCTTAGCCATAACCTCCGGTTAATTCAACCACAACCGGTCTCACTACGGAATCACCGCTATCATGTAGGATAGGGTGCCGTAAGGAGCGGATTATGGTTCAATTAACGGGAGTCGAATTAAGCTGTTGGGCAAGGAAAGAGTGAGAGAGATTTCCTTCTCTCAAACTTCCCTTATCCTACCCTAACAAGTATGAACTACTCACACATCATGATACGGAAAAATAAAACAAAACAAAAGAGGAAGATAGAAAGAAAGAGATTAGAAGATAACGACTAGCTATTTGTGACCTCACCTTGGCGAGGATCGAGCGTAAGCATCATTGTAACACGCGAGCCCAATAATACTATTTCTGTTACTGGTTGAGTGTTAGACATTGCTCATTTCAATTATCTTGTTTGTTTGGTACTTATTGCTAAATTTTAACCGGCTAGGTCATTTTTGCCTATAACAAATTTTAACACCTAAAGTGAAACTAAAAATATCCATACTGGCCTACTCGTCGCCACTAGTCGCGTGGTAGCGTCCGCGCGTCGAGATTTCGTCCCGTTCGGTGAAACGGGCAAGTTTGGACGACTACGCGCGCGTGCAAGTGTCCGACTTGGGGGCATGCATTTTAATCATAAATCATCTCATTTTAAAATTTGGAACCCGCTTAAAATCCTATTATTTGAATTTGAAACATTTGGGCGCAACCCGGGCGCGATTTGGAAATGTTTCATTTAGCGCCGAAATACCCATTTAAATTTAATAATATAAAACTATAATATATATTTTCTGTTCATTTTTTTACTGTCTAAATCCCTAAAAATCCTTTTACAAATTCCCTGTTAAATTCCTTTTGCAACTCCCAGCCAATCACGAGGGATTAAATCCCTCGTGGGCCCCACCAACCTTCTCTCTCTCTCTCCGCCTCTCTATCTCTCTCTCTAATCTTGTTCTCTCTCTCTCTCCTAAAATCTCTCTCTCTCTCTATCTTTTAACCCCTCGTCTCCACGAGGAAACCATCGCTGAAACCACCGCGAGAAGCCCTCGAACCCCAAACCCTAGCCTTTCCCTAGCCGCCGCAGCTTCGCCGTCGACCTCCCCGCGACCTCGCCACCATCATCCTCGCCTCCATAGCCTCGACCGCACCCCCTTCCTCCTCTCCTCCCTCCTTCCAGAGCCTGCAGCAACGCTACCGCCACCTGCACGCCGTGCTGCCGTCGCCGCCGTCTCCCATCGCCGACGACGCCAGTGTCTTCCTCCCTTCACCCTCGTCCCGACCTCCTCATCTTCCTCCTCCTTCCCTCGCCGGCGCTGCCACAAAACCCGAGCCTAACCCTAGCACCTAACCCTAGTTCGCCGGAAAAGCCCCGTCGACCCTTCTCGTCGTCGCCAGCGCACCGCCGACCACCTCCTCTTCCCCCTGCAGCCCAGACCAGGCCATTGCCTCTCCCCTACTCACTGCATCTCGATCCAGCCACCTCCAGGTCCTCGCCGCATTCCCTGTTCGCCGCCGGCGCGCCCCTCACCGTCGAATCCCGTCGCGTTTGCACCCTTGCTACCCCTGTAAGCCTCCTTTCACCATCATCCTTCATGTACCCCTTTTCTGGTCGATACTTGCTGTGTTTTGTGTTTTGCTAACTTCGTCGCCTTTTTGACATTTCGCCGGATTCCGGCCGTGCCGACGACTTGACCCGACTCTCCAGCGAAGTACTCCAGTCCGTGTGGTCCCGCTGTTCGTCGTTTGGACTCGATCCGTGGCCCGTGCAACCGTCGCGTGTATTCCACCGACGCTACGTTCGTGTTTTCCGGTTTGCGAAACCGTCGAGGCAAGTATCCGAATACTTGCTCTAACATGCTAATATACAAGATCAAGTCTTGCTATACAATTAATTACCATATTATTTAATATAACCACACAGTTGATGGTAATATCGATATTATAGTATAACTTAGAATTGACGGTTGCAATTATCATTAACATTGAATCATTATAGTAGCTTCATGTAATTAATTGGTCTGCTATTAATCCATGCCTTAACTAACTAAACCAATTAGATCGTCCTTGCTTTATTTGTTAGATCATCCATGTGACAATTATTTATGCTTTAGTTTTAATTTCATATAGCTCCATTACTTTATGTTATTGATATTGCTTTACATTGTGATTATTGCACCCCAAGGGTGCTCGAACCTGTTAATATTATACAACTGCACCAGATTAATGAGCCATTGTGATTAAATGAACTATTATTGCTGTTTACTTTAAATTCCTGCTGCTGTTCCTTATTCGATTGTATACCTGTTGTGAGCACACCTTCGATTACACTACATATTGACCTGACCTTGCTACACATGACATATATATATACATACCGACTCAACCTGTTGTACCATGACCTGACTTGTTACCTGATCTCATGCCTAATGCCAATAAACCTGACTTGGGGTCCTCATGGACCATTCCCGTTGTCTATCCAGACAAACTTGCTTTTACCTGATCCTGTGTTGGCATTAGTTCTTGATTACTGAATACCTGACCTGACATACATAACTTGGAGGTATGGGGAAATCAAAGGTGAAACCGACTTGTAACTCAACAGTTCGATACCTGTTCTGATCAGTCTTACGGGCTTGGCCAGTCCGGGAGTGATGATGCTGACATCACTCGTCCATCCTGCTACCTATTACTGCCTAGCGGCACGTCTCGGATTCAGCCCCGAGGGTCTTGACCGTGGTCCCGGGCATGCACGCGATACTATTGAGTTACATCGACGAGTCACCAATTGATTTCAAAGACTTTAGAGTAGAAACCTGATAGGACAGTTTAGTTACCACTGCACATTACCCTGCACTGTTATTTCATAGTACTGCTTTATTCATGTTCATCCCTGCATTGCTTATTACCATGTTCATATTGTATTATTGGTTGACATGACGCGCTGACGTCTGGGTTTTGCATGGCCCAGATTCCTTACCACTGTCGACGACCGAGCAGGAGTACTTCAGCCAGTAGGCTGATCTGTGAGTTCCATAGTGCTTAGTTTATTTATTTCATTTCATTTCCTGATGTGAGCCCGCATTATGGGACGTACTATTTATTTATTGTATTGGATCATTCGCTTCCGCACTTATTGTTTATTGACTCTTGTTATTATGGATTTGGACATGTGTTAGATTAGTTTATTTATCTTGTTCTTGATATCTCTACAGCCGTAATGTGACTGTGGATGGATACTTCCTACCCACAGGTAGCATGGTTGGCTATGTCACGTGCCCAATCTTGCGTACTCTGGGAAGCGGGGCGTGACATGGTTCTTTTGGTATCAGAGTCATAGGATAGTCGGGTTGATTCTTTTGTAGTTGGGTATTGTACCCAATACACGAATCAGAATACCCGTGTTTAGGAAACATGTCCTGCCACCTTGACCGTTTTACCATTCTTGAATCACATTCTTCCGGATTATATCTTTTACGACGTGCAAACTTACTTTGCATGTCGACTCGAAAACCTGATTCTTTGTTATCTCTAGGACTTGGGCGACTTGGGTGGAGTTAAGTAATTGTGGCTATGATACCGCGGCATAGCTACAATGCGGTACTCTATTTAAGTATCTTGGAGTTCTAGCCTTGAGCCACATTCAGAATCTATCATCATACTAATGTTGGGTGTTTTGAGTTCAGGATTATGACAGGTAAGAAGTTGAAGACGTACCGGAGGCGTGTGAACGAAGCCGCCATGCTTGGAGTGATAAGAGAAATGCTAGAAATCAAAGAGACAGACTGAGCTGATCCAGCAATAGCAGATTCGTTTCAGGAAGGTTTGCAGATCGTTCAGCAGTCTGTAAACAACGATGGAACTAGACCAGTCGAACGAGTAGGGACCGTAGCAGATTTCAGACTTTTGGGTCCGTCTACTTTCACTGGTATGGAGGAGCCGTTGCCAGCCGAGCAGTGGCTAGTGACATGGAGAATTTGCTGATTGCGACACAGATTCCAGAGGACAAAGGAGTTGATGTGGGGCGCATTCAGCTAGTGGATGACGCCCGAGAGTGATGGCTTGTGGAGGAGACCCGCTTGCCCAAGCCGATCAGTTGGGCGGATCTCTCTAAAAGTTTCCTGGAGAAATTCTTCCCACGGACTGCACGGGAGGAAATGAAAGAGAAGTTCATCGGACTAAGGCAGAATGGAGCGCCGTGGACGTGCATGCAGTAGATTGGACGAGACTCAGCAGTTTCGCTGGACCTTTCGCGGCCAACGATGCAGACAGCAGTTGCGGTAAGGAAGCAGTTCTGTCGGGCCAGTCGAGTTTAGGGCTAGGCCGACAAACAGTGTTCTTACAGCTATGGAAGTTGATAGTAATGAAGAGCCGGCAGTTGTTCGCGATTTTATGGACGTATTTGAAGATATCGGGCTTACCGCCGAAGCGAGACGTGGAGTTCACGACTGACCTTATTCCTGGTGCAGCGCCAGTATCTAAAGCTTACTATCCAATGGCACCAGTAGAACTGGAAGAAGTTGAGAAGCAAGTTGGTGAATTACTTGAGAAGGGTTGGATTTGAAGCAGCAACTCGCCTTGGGGAGCTCCAGTTCTTTTAGTAAAGAAGAAGGATGGCACGAGAAGGATGTGCATTGATTATCGAGAATTGAACCGGGTGACTATTAAGAACAAGTACCCGATCCCTCGCATTGGAGAACTTTTTGAGCAGCTTACTGGCGCGAGAGTATTCTCGAAACTGGATTTGCGATCCGGATATCATCAGGTCCGAGTGAAAGCAGAAAACATTTGCAAGACGGCGTTTCGAACTCGATGTGGACATTTCGAGTATCTGGTGATGCCTTTCGGAGTGACGAATGCGCCGGCAATATTCATGGATTTGATAAACAGGATCTTTTCACCATTCTTGGACCAGTTTATTGTGGTATTCATTGACGATATTCTGGTATACTCGAAGAGTCCGGAGGAGCATGCTGAGCATTTAAAGATCGCACTGCAGACGCTGAGACAGGAGAAATTGTATGCAAAGATGAGTAAGTGCGAATTCTGGCTGGAAGAAGTGAAATTTCTGAGGCACGTCGTGTCGGGCGATGGAATCGCCGTCGATCCCGAGGAGATTGCAGTGGTTCGAGATTGGCCTATTCCAAGAAATGTGGCCGAGATAAGGAGTTTCCTTGGTTTGGCCGGATACTACAGGAGATTTGTGGAGAACTTCGCTCGTTTGGCAGAACCGTTGACCAAGCTTACGCGCAAGGAGGTACCTTTTATTTGGACGGATGGATGTGCATTGGCCTTCGAGACGTTGAAGCAGAAGTTGATAACCGCCCCTATCCTGACCGTACCAGACAATTCAGGAGGACTGGTGATTCACAGCGACGCATCTGGAAAAGGATTGGGATGTGTTTTGATGCAGAATGGGAAGGTCGTAGCTTACGCATCAAGACAACTGAAGACCCATGAGAAGAATTATCCGACTCATGACTTGGAGCTTGCGGCTATGATCTTCGCCTTGAAGATTTGGAGACACTACCTTTTGGGCGAGAAAGTCGAAGTTTTTACAGATCACAAGAGTTTGAAGTATGTGTTCACTCAGAAGGAGTTGAACATGAGGCAACGCAGATGGTTGGAGCTGATGGCCGACTACGACCTTGATCTTAAGTACCATCCGGGAAAAGTTAACGTCGTGCCGGATGCGCTTAGTCGGTTACCAGCGATTCAGGTATTGACTACACAGAGGGAGATCATTGCGGATTTTCGAAGTTTTGACTTGGAGGTTGTGCTACCACACTCTACGGGACAGTTGATGCAGTTGCAAGTACAGTCGTCCTTGGTTGAGAAGATTAAAGCGGCACAATCGCAGGATCCTAGACTGCAAAAGTTTCGAGAGCAGGTTGAAGCCGGACTGCGAACAGATTTACTGGTCCACGAAGACGGTTCGTTGAGATATGGTAGCCGTGTGTGTGTGCCAAAGGGGAATGTACGTGAAGAGCTCATGAAGGAGGCACACAGTTCAGCTTACTCTGTACATCCAGGAGGGACAAAGATGTACCGAGATATTCGACAGCATTTCTGGTGGGAAGGCATGAACGGGAGATTGCTCGCTTCGTGGCTAAGTGATTGGTATGTCAGCAAGTCAAGGCTGAACACCAAGGGTTGCTGGTTTGTTCCAACCACTTCCGATTCCTCAGTGGAAGTGGAAACCTATAACCATGGATTTCATGACGGCTTTACCGCGGAGTCCAAAGGGCAACAAGGCAGTATGGGTGATTGTCGATCGGTTGACCAAGGCAGCTCACTTTATTCCTTTTCGGGTTGGTCAATCGACGGAGACTTTGGCAGAGCGGTTCATGCAGGAGATTGTAAGATTGCATGGAGTACCGGTGAGCATCGTTTCCGATCGGGACACTCGGTTCTTGTCACACTTCTGGAGGAGTTTACAGGAAAGTTTGGGGACTCGATTGAAGTTTAGCACAGCTTATCATCCTCAAACTGATGGGCAGTCGGAGAGAACGATCCAGACTCTTGAAGATATGTTGAGGGCTTGCATGTTGGACTTCAAAGGTTCTTGGGAGGATCACCTACACTTGGTGGAGTTTGCGTACAACAATAGCTTCCAAGCGACGATTCAGATGGCTCCGTTTGAAGCTTTATATGGTCGTAAGTGCCGTTCACCTGTTTGTTGGGATGATGTTGGTGAACGAAGGTTACTAGGACCAGATTTGGTGATACAGACAGTCGAGAAGGTGAATACAATCAGGAAACATATGAAGGCAGCTCAAGACAGACAGAAAAGTTGGGCTGACACGTCAAGAAGACCTCTAGAGTTCGCCGTGGGTGATTTGGTATTCCTGAAGATATCACCGACTAGAGGGGTGATTCGCTTTGGGAGTCGGGGAAAGCTTAGTCCTCGATTCGTTGGACCCTTCGAGATATTGGAGCGTGTTGGAGAGGTAGCGTGCCGTTTGGCGTTACCACAGTCATTGGCAGGAGTACACGATGTGTTTCATGTATCTCAACTACGGAGGTATGTTCGTGATGAAACTCACGTCTTGGATCATTCGGAGTTGACTGTACGGGAGGACCTAACTTTTGAGGAGCGACCAGTTGAAATCAAGGATCGAAGAGAAAAGGTTCTTAAGAACAAGGTTATCCCTCTTGTGCTAGTTTCTTGGGATAATCGATCGCATGGAGAATCCACTTGGGAGCGAGAAGACGAGATCCGGCAGAAGTTTCCTCACCTTTTTTCTGTAGTTAGCTATCTTGTATTCTTGGAATTTCGAGGACGAAATTCTTTTGTAGTTGGGTATGATGTAACACCCGAGCCCAATAATACTATTTCTGTTACTGGTTGAGTGTTAGACATTGCTCATTTCAATTATCTTGTTTGTTTGGTGCTTATTGCTAAATTTTAACCGGCTAGGTCATTTTTGCCTATAACAAATTTTAACACCTAAAGTGAAACTAAAAATATCCATACTGGCCTACTCGTCGCCACTAGTCGCGTGGTAGCGTCCGCACGTCGAGATTTCGTCCCGTTCGGTGAAACGGGCAAGTTTGGACGACTACGCGCGCGTGCAAGTGTCCGACTTGGGGGCATGCATTTTAATCATAAATCATCTCATTTTAAAATTTGGAACCCGCTTAAAATCCTATTATTTGAATTTGAAACATTTGGGCGCAACCCGGGCGCGATTTGGAAATGTTTCATTTAGCGCCGAAATACCCATTTAAATTTAATAATATAAAACTATAATATATATTTTCTGTTCATTTTTTTAACGTCTAAATCCCTAAAAATCCTTTTACAAATTCCCTGTTAAATTCCTTTTGCAACTCCCAGCCAATCACGAGGGATTAAATCCCTCGTGGGCCCCACCAACCTTCTCTCTCTCTCTCCGCCTCTCTATCTCTCTCTATCTCTCTCTCTAATCTTTTTCTCTCTCTCTCTCTCCGAAAATCTCTCTCTCTCTCTATCTTTTAACCCTTCGTCTCCACGAGGAAACCATCGCTGAAACCACCGCGAGAAGCCCTCGAACCCCAAACCCTAGCCTTGCCCTAGCCGCCGCAGCTTCGCCGTCGACCTCCCCGCGACCTCGCCACCATCATCCTCGCCTCCACAGCCTCGACCGCACCCCCTTCCTCCTCTCCTCCCTCCTTCCAGAGCCTGCAGCAACGCCACCGCCACCTGCACGCCGTGCTGCCGTCGCCGCCGCCTCCCATCGCCGACGACGCCAGAGTCTTCCTCCCTTCACCCTCGTCCCGACCTCCTCATCTTCCTCCTCCTTCCCTCGCCGACGCTGCCACAAAACCCGAGCCTAACCCTAGCACCTAACCCTAGTTCGCCGGAAAAGCCCCGTCGACCCTCCTCGTCGTCGCCAGCGCACCGCCGACCACCTCCTCTTCCCCCTGCAGCCCAAACCAGGCCATTGCCTCTCCCCTACTCACTGCATCTCGATCCAGCCACCTCCAGGTCCTCGCCGAATTCCCTGTTCGCCGCCGGCGCGCTCCTCGCCGTCGAATCCCGTTGTGTTTGCACCCTTGCTACCCCTGTAAGCCTCCTTTCACCATCTTCCTTCATGTACCCCTTCTCTGGTCGATACTTGCTGTGTTTTGTGTTTTGCTAACTTCGTCGCCTTTTTGACATTTCGCCGGATTCCGGCCGTGCCGACGACTTGACCCGACTCTCCAGCGAAGTACTCCAGTCCGTGTGGTCCCGCTGTTCGTCGTTTGGACTCGATCCGTGGCCCGTGCAACCGTCGCGTGTTTTCCGCCGACGCTACGTTCGTGTTTTCCGGTTTGCGAAACCGTCGAGGCAAGTATCCGAATACTTGCTCTAACATGCTAATATACAAGATCAAGTCTTGCTATACAATTAATTACCATATTATTTAATATAACCACACAGTTGATGGTAATATCGATATTATAGTATAACTTAGAATTGACGGTTGCAATTATCATTAACATTGAATCATTATAGTAGCTTCATGTAATTAATTGGTCTGCTATTAATCCATGCCTTAACTAACTAAACCAATTAGATCGTCCTTGCTTTATTTGTTAGATCATCCATGTGACAATTATTTATGCTTTAGTTTTAATTTCATATAGCTCCATTACTTTATGTTATTGATATTGCTTTACATTGTGATTATTGCACCCCAAGGGTGCTCGAACCTGTTAATATTATACAACTGCACCAGATTAATGCGCCATTGTGATTAAATGAACTATTATTGCTGTTTACTTTAAATTCCTGCTGCTGTTCCTTATTCGATTGTATACCTATTATGAGCACACCTTCGATTACACTACATATTGACCTGACCTTGCTACACATGACATATATATATACATACCGACTCAACCTGTTGTACCATGACCTGACTTGTTACCTGATCTCATGCCTAATGCCAACAAACCAGACTTGGGGTCCTCATGGACCATTCCCGTTGTCTATCCAGACAAACTTGCTTTTACCTGATCCTGTGTTGGCATTAGTTCTTGATTACTGAATACCTGATCTGACATACATAACTTGGGGGTATGGGGAAATCAAAGGTGAAACCGACTTGTAACTCAACAGTTCGATACCTGTTCTGATCAGTCTTACGGGCTTGGCCAGTCCGGGAGTGATGATGCTGACATCACTCGTCCATCCTGCTACCTATTACTGCCTAGCGGCACGTCTCGGATTCAGCCCCGAGGGTCTTGACCGTGGTCCCGGGCATGCACGGGATACTATTGAGTTACATCGACGAGTCACCAATTGATTTCAAAGACTTTAGAGTAGAAACCTGATAGGACAGTTTAGTTACCACTGCACATTACCCTGCACTGTTATTTCATAGTACTGCTTTATTCATGTTCATCCCTGCATTGCTTATTACCATGTTCATATTATATTATTGGTTGACATGACGCGCTGATGTCTGGGTTTTGCATGGCCCAGATTCCTTACCACTGTCGACGACCGAGCAGGAGTACTTCAGCCAGCAGGCTGATCTGTGAGTTCCATAGTGCTTAGTTTATTTATTTCATTTCATTTCCTGATGTGAGCCCGCATTATGGGACGTACTATTTATTTATTGTATTGGATCATTCGCTTCCGCACTTATTGTTTATTGACTCTTGTTATTATGGATTTGGACATGTGTTAGATTAGTTTATTTATCTTGTTCTTGATATCTCTACAGCCGTAATGTGACTGTGGATGGATACTTCCTACCCACAGGTAGCATGGTTGGCTATGTCACGTGCCCAATCTTGCTTACTCTGGGAAGCGGGGCGTGACAATCATAGTCGTTTTAAGGATAAAGAAAAAGAGAGAAGAAAGAAACAACATGAAATAACAACAACTAGTTAACAAATGAAAATTACAACAATTATAGAAAGAACAAGACAAGCATGATAATAAAATGAACTTCTTTATTCACCATTCTTCACTCACAAAGCTCACTACAAGTTTTAATGGAGAAGAGATGAGAAGAAGAAGAACATGTATTCTAAAACCTAGAAAAAGAATACAAGATTATGGACCTCTTCCTTCACAAAGTTCTGGACTATTTATAGGCAGGAAGCTGGAGATCTAGGGCAACATTCAGAACCATCATAAAAAGACCAATCTACCCCTGAAGTTTGACCTCCTAAGGCGCCAGTACGGCTGCGGATCCGCGGCCTAGACCCCCTATTGGCCGCGCATCCGCTGCACTATAGTAGAGTGAGGATGTGGGCTTCTTGGTACTTCCCTGGTCTGCTGTCCCCTCTTGTCTGGTACATGTATTTTCTGAAAATACTTCCACATTTCTTCCAGAATTTCTGTTGAGGGAAAGGTGGACTTTTGACATGGATTTTCTTGAGCTCTGCGTAGATTTCTTGGTCTTGGTGTTGCCATAGTGCTTTGTGCATGAAGGTGACAATTGATTTGTCATTTTGTCTCCCTAAACTGGTATCTGGCAACATACGGATGAAGAGCAGAGACCGTGTTTTCTCAGTGGTTGGCAGGAACCCGTATTTTGTCGTGTTTTCCATGAATTTCACCGTTTTAGAACCGAGAACCTGTATCCTGCATTTTACTAGCAAACACGGCTCAAGAGTATCTACCGATAAGCAATGTGATAAAAATTGGGCGGTATGAAAATGCAAAAATCTGATATGAACAAATACCCCCAAACTTATCATTTAGTCGTCCCGAGCAAAGCCAATTTATTCACAAAAAATTTCCTAACCTCACTTTCGTAGGGAACGCAATTGCACTGAGCATGTGCAACAAGCCGTTAAACCTCTAGGTGTCCCTAGTAGGAGGATTGTTGTCTCCTGAGGGTTTTCAGCGGATACTACCCACAAAATCCGGTCAAGTTGGTTTTGTAAAATAACTAAGATTCAAACCCTAAAGTTGTGTTTTAGAAAATAACAATTCTATAATCCTAAGTCTAGATCATCGAACCTTTATTTTTCACACCTCACTTCTTATTTAACTACAGATTTTATATGCCTTTACGTGCAGTGCAAATAGTGTCGCTAAGTTCTAGAAGGATCGATTAAAGTCATCATGTCTCACACTAAAGCCTAGATAACAATTTTAAAAGGATCACATAAGTTTTATAAAGAGTTAAGCATTTTTCAAGTTTCGTTTTCCAGTAAAGTTTCAACTTCAGAATTTCTATCTTCCCTAACAGGAAACTAGGTCTTATTCTTCACTCCACCTTTTTCTTGTTTTCATTTCATACACACCTCTGTGAACGTGCAATAGTCTTTATCATAGAGTAAAACCTTCATATCTCCGCTAAATTTTTTTTTTTATAAAAGTCTGTCTTTTATCAAGATTATTCTCACACAAAGAACCGTTAGGAATTTTAACTCGGAGAGAACACTTGCTTGACTTTGTTTTAATCTGGACTTTCTAGGCTTCTTAGCGAGCTTTGGGCCAATGCACCCAAACCAGTTGGTTTTAGGGCATTAGGTGTAGAAACACCCCAGCGGACTTAATTACTCGTTACCTAGGTCCAAAAACAAAAGACAGTTTGGCGTGAAAATCAGATGATTTAATACGAACGGAGATATAACCGGCAGTTCAATTAATTTTTTTTTTGGATAAAAGACGTGTTTAGTGGGTTTTGGTGTGTAATCATTCCAATCAAGTTTCAGATGGGTTATTTTTCAGACTTAGTTCCAATTACGGCATCAATAACATTCCTTCATATTCGCTTTACTTCATAAACTATTCTTGACATTACTTATTTCAGAACAAACCTATTTGATCCTCAGAAAATCATTTATCTGTTTAAAAGTTTTTTTTAAACATAAAAGACTTGTCATCTAATTCCCAAAAACTCACGACAGGTGTAGTGTGATGTAAAGACATATATCAGCTATAGTTAAATTTAAAGGAGGGTTATCTTTCAGGTTTTCAAAATCTAAACATAAGATTTAGTTATTCTTATTTTATCAAACAAAACCGTCGAAATATTGAATCAGAGTCCTCCCACTAGCTAACTTGACAGAAAAGTTTTTATGTTTTTAGAAAATTTTCAGATTTTTATGGATTTTATGGACTTAAATATGCAGATGCAAAATATACATATGAATGCGAAGGTAAGAAATGCGTACCGAGCGTACCCCTAAACTTAAACTGGACAGTGTCCTTACTGTCATTGCATGAAGAGAGCATTTGAAGGGTCAAAAATGTCGGTTAGCGATACACAATTTTTTTTTGTTTTTGTTTTTAGAGAAAAGAAAAAGAATATACACAAGTATATACAAAATGGTTTATACAGACCCCCAAACTTATTTGGAACAGTGTCCACTGTTCTTGGCTGGATAACCGAAGTTTGGAGGTAGGCAGAGGAAGATTAGGCAGGGTAAACCGGCTCCTGTAAGAACAGGAGCTCCTCTGTTGGTTCGGCGCTAAGGTACGGTTTGCATCGGTCTCCGTTCACTTTGAAAATTGAACCGTCCTTTGGATTTTCCAAATCCACAGCGCCCTGCGGATACACATTCCGCACAAAATACGGCCCTTTCCAGCGAGATCTGAGCTTTCCAGGATGGAAGTGAAGTCGGGTGTCGTAAAGCAGTACCTGCTGACCAGGTACGAAGGTTTTGCGCAAAAGGTGTTTATCGTGAAACACCTTCGTTCGGTTCTTAACGACAACCGCGTTATCGTAAGCCTCATCCCTAAGCTCGCTCAGTTCGTTTAACTGCAGCTTCCGATGGCTGCCCGCATCCTCGAGAGACAGATTCAGCTCCTTTATCGCCCAAAATGCGCGATGCTCTATTTCGACAGGTAGGTGGCAGGCTTTTCCGTACACAAGCCGATAGGGAGACATGCCAAGGTCGGTCTTATAAGCGGTTCGAAATGCCCAAAGGGCATCAGTGAGTTTCAGCGACCAATCCTTACGGTTCTTGGAAACCGTCTTCTCCAGTATCTGCTTGATTTGCCGATTTGAAACTTCGGCCTGCCCACAGGTTTGGGGGTGGTAGGGCGTAGAGAGCTTATGATTAATGGAGTATTTCCGCATCAAGGCCTCGAAAGTCTTGTTGCAGAAATGACTTCCATTGTCGCTAATGATCGCTCGGGGGTGCCCAAAACGAGAGAAAATGTTTTCTTTAAGGAACCTAGTCGTTAGTTCGGCTGGGCACAGCCTCGACCCATTTAGAGACGTAATCAACAGTGAGAAGGATGTACAAGTTCCCGAAAGAGCTGGGAAACGGCCCCATAAAATCTATCCCCCAAACATCGAAAATCTCCACAACCAAGATCGGTTGGAGCGGCATCTCGTTCCTCCGGGATATCCGGCCCATGTGTTGGCACCGGGAGCAAGTCTTGCAATAGTCATGAGCGTCTTTGAAGAGTCGTGGCCAGTAGAAACCACATTGCAAGATCTTCTCAGCTGTCTTTCTGGGCCCGAAATGCCCGCCACACGCTTGATCGTGGCAAAACGACAACACACTCTTGAATTCCTCATCAGGGACACACCGACGAATAATCTGGTCGGGACAGTACTTGAACAAGTAGGGTTCGTCCCAGTAAAAGTGTTTTACTTGGGATAAGAAGCGAAGTCTGTCCTGACTTGACCATTCGGTCGGTAGTAATCCTGTGGCCAAATAGTTCACAATATCTGCGAACCAGGGTTCGCATGATACTGTCAAGAGCTGTTCATCCGGGAAAACGTCGTTGATTGGAATTGGAAGCGAAGGCGAAGAAGGAAGTCGTGAGAGATGGTCGGCAACTACGTTTTCACATCCTCGTTTGTCCTTAATGAAAAGGTCAAACTCTTGAAGCAAGAGGATCCAACGTATTAACCGAGATTTAGCATCTTTCTTCGCAAAAAGATGGCGCAGAGCAGAATGGTCAGTGTAGACAATGACTGGAGAGCCGATGAGGTAGGGCCTGAACTTTTCTAAAGCAAATACAACAGGTAAGAATTCCTTCTCAGTTGTTGTATAGTTGAGTTGGGCGTCGTTCAGGGTTCGGCTCGCGTAATAGATTACGTGCGGCATTTTGTTGATGTGTTGTCCAAGGACAGAACCAATGGCAAAGTCGGATGCATCGCACATAATCTCGAATGGGTGCGTCCAGTCAGGTGAAGAAAGAACGGGAGCAGAAGTGAGTGAGCTTTTCAATGACTCGAATGCAGTCACACAGCTGGAGTTGAAGTCAAATGGCGTGTCCTTGGCCAGCAAGAGAGTCAAGGGTCTAGCAATCTTGCTAAAGTCCTTGATGAATCTTCTATAGAAACCGGCATGGCCAAGGAAGGCTCGGATATCTCTGACGCATCGGGGAGGAGGCAGATTGGAAATGACCTCAATCTTTGCTTTGTCAACCTCTATGCCATTTTGCGAGATGATATGTCCTAAGACAATACCTTCGCGTACCATGAAGTGGCATTTCTCCCAGTTTAAAGTGAGATTCTTGTCCTTACATCGGGTAAGGACAGCGTCAAGATGCAGCAAACACTCGTTGAAGGAGTCGCCGAAGATAGAGAAGTCATCCATGAAAATCTCCAGAAATTTTTCCACCATGTCTGAGAAGATACCCATCATACACCGCTGGAAGATAGCGGGCGCATTGCATAACCCAAAGGGCATGCGACGATATGCAAACGTGCCGAAAGGACAAGTGAAAGTGGTCTTGTCCTGGTCTTTTTCGGCGATGGGAATTTGATTATAGCCGGAGTAGCCATCAAGAAAGCAGTAGTACTCGTGTCCGGCCAATCGTTCAAGCATCTGGTCAATGAAAGGTAGCGGAAAGTGGTCTTTCCGTGTTGCGGCGTTGAGTTTTCTGTAATCAATGCAAACACGCCACCCAGTTTGGGTGCGAGTAGGGATTAACTCGTTCGCCTCGTTGGTTATGACCGTGATACCCGACTTCTTGGGGACAACATGAATGGGGCTAACCCACTGGCTATCAGAGATAGGGTAAATGATACCGCTATCTAGACATTTTACGATCTCCTTCTTCACAGCCTCTTTCATGACTGGATTGAGACGTCTTTGTGGATCCCGGGCTGGTTTGGCATCATCCATCAGATGAATGTGATGCTCAACGATCAGGGGACTAATCCCCTTGATGTCCGCCATGGACCAGCCAAAAGCTTGCCTGTTGCTGTGCAAGACCGTGAGAAGGGCTTTCTCTTGCTCTGGAGCTAGAGAAGCCGAAATGATGACCGGGAGGGTCTCGTTCTCACCTAAGTAAGCGTACTTAAGGTGAGACGGCAAAGGCTTGAGTTCGAGCGTTGGAGGTGAAACGATGGAAGGCAAGATTGGTGCAAAGGTCTCGAACTCAAAGGACTCCAGCAAAGGTTCAAAACGAGTGTAGGCAACCGAGTTGGATGGTTCAGGTAACTCATCCGGAAAGTCGAAGGATTCAAACTCGGGTTGTGCGCGGCTAAGATCGTTCGAGAATGTGAAACACTCGTAGTCGTTGTCGGGCGCAGAAACAACAGCAGGTTCGAAGAGAAACGCACTAGTGGCGTTAAGATTATCGTGATCAAACAGAAACTCCTCGAATTCACACTCTTCTGGGGTGATCTCCTGGATCGAGCAGACGTCCAGTATATGAGCATTAGGTTCGGCGGGCTGATTCCCCAACCTAAAAATGTTGAGTTCAATCGTCATATTTCCAAAAGAGAGGTTCATCGAACCATTGCGACAATTGATCACAGCATTTGAGGTTGCGAGAAATGGGCGACCGAGTATCACCGGAATTTGATTCCGGGGGTTAGCTACAGGCTGTGTATCTAATACAATGAAGTCAACGGGGAATATGAAGTCCCCGACTTTTATTAACACATCCTCTAGCTCACCCCTAGGATGGGTGATCGATCGGTCGGCCATTTGGAGAGTGCAGTGCGTGGGTTTCAGCTCTCCGACGCCTAATTGCTCGTATACTGAATACGGAAGCAGGTTAACACTGGCACCAAGATCTAATAGTGCGCGGTTGATTTTCTTATCCCCAATGGTAATTGAAATCGTAGGACAGCCAGGTTCCTTCCGTTTTTGTGGTAAAGATTGGGTAAGGGCATCACTCACAGCACTAGCCAAGAAAACTTTCTTGGGTACCTGAGACTTTCTCTTTTTCGTGCACAAGTCCTTTAAGATTTTCGCGTAGGATGGGACTTGTTGGACAGCATCTAAAAGAGGAATGTTAATGTTAACCTGCTTAAATAACTCCAGAATCTTCTCCATTTGTGGATTTTGTTTGTTAGACCTCAACCGGTTTGGAAATGGAACATTTTGAAAATTGGTTGAGTCTAATGCTGGAGGAGGAGATTGTGGAGTTGGAACGGATCCCAGAATAGGTGTCTTCGTGGAGTGAGAAGTGGGTCCGTTCAGAGCAGAAGAAGAGGGAGGGGAGCCTTGTGAAGAACGGAGAATAGGCTCAGAAGACGAAGAAGAAGAAGAAGAAGCAGCGGCCGGGGTGTCATCGTTGATCCGTTTGCCAATGTTGTTTTGCAGCATCCTTCCCGATCTCAGTGTGGTCACGGCACTCACATTATGGTTCTGTTGTTCAAGAGCAACATGTGCATTATGTGGGTGACCGGGATTTGGGAGTGGCTGAGACGGGAGATTCCCCTTCTCTCGCTCGCTTAAGGCCGCGTTCAGCTGTGCAATCTGGGCCTCGATGGTCTTGATGCTTTGCCCGTGTGCGGCAGTGTGTTGCACTAAGGACTGAATGGAAGACTGGATGTTGGCAGTGGATTAGGTCGATTGTTTAACGAACGCCTCCAGACTTCGTTCGAGCGAGGAAACCTTATCGTTGTTTGACGGAACAAAGTTGTTTGGTGGAAAAGAATTGTTGGGTGCAAAGTTGTTCGTCTGATTTTGGAAAGGTTGGGGTTGGAAAGGCTGCTAATATTGATGTTGAGTTTGTTGTTGCGCTTGTTGTTGCGGTGGAGGGGCCCTTTGGAAATTGTTGCCTTGGAATTGATTCTGATTCTGATTCCAGGCGAAATTGGGGTGGTTCCTCCAACCGGGATTGTAGGTGGAAGAGTATGGATCATTCCTCGGTCTTTGCTGGAAGGCAGCATTAACCTGATCCTGTCCTTGCGAGGGTGGATTGTAAGGACACTCTTCGGTCAAGTGGGAAGGATCGGAACAACAAGCGCAAATGGTACGAAGGGGGAGAACAGGGGCAGGAGCAGGAGCAGAAAATTTGCTCTCTATCGCTTCAAGCTTTCTTGTTATCGCAGCCATTTCAGCTTTCATCGCAATAGAGACATCAAGTTGGTGAATTCCTACCCTAGACTGACTGGTAGAAGTGGAGGTAGAAGAAGAAGACGTCGGTCTGGTGCTCTCCCATTGTAGCGTTTGCTCCGCAAGGTCGTCAAAGAACTGCCACGCTTCCTCGTCAGATTTCGATAGGAAGTGGCCCTGACAGATGGTTTCCAACAACTGCTTCGTTGCTGGGTTCAGGCCCTCGTATAAGGTTTGGCAGAGTTGCCATTTCTCTATACCGTGGTGGGGACACTGAACAAGAAGGTCTTTGTACCGGTCAAAGCACTTCCAGAAGGGTTCAGAAGGAAGCTGGGAGAATTGGTTGATTTCATTTCGAATCCTTGCGGTCTTATGATTCGGATAGAATTTTTTTAGGAACGCTTTAACAAACTCGTCCCAGCTGGTGATTGAGTGGGAAGCGGTGCTATACAGCCATTTTTCAGCAAGATCGCATAAAGTGAACGGAATGACCCGTAGACGTATAGCATCGTCCGACAGCTGGGTGGTTTTCATCATGGCACAGACGTTTTGAAATTTGTTGATGAAGATATAGGCATCTTCAGATTCAAGCCCATGAAAACGTGGAAGCATGTTGATGAAGTGGGGCTTAATTTCAAAGTTGTCCCCTTTGGCCGGAGGAAGAGAAAGGCAGGTGGGAAGTGCAGAACGGGTGGGATAGAAACGATCCTGGAGCGCGATTCGCTGTGGCGCTACAACAGGCGGTGGTGGTGGGATAATGGTCTCCGTAGGAGGTGGAGCTAATCCAGGGGTGGTCAAAGAGATGTTCGGATTAAATCCTGACATCGCGGAAGAAGAGGTTGGTGAAGGTGAAGGTGAAGATGTATGAACAGAATTCCGGTCAACGTCGGAGTTGGCCGGCAACGGAAGGGGTGAAAGAGGAGTGGACGGAGTATCGACTTCGGAGTCGATCGCGTAGTCGGTAGCGACTAACGTAACGTGGACTAGACGGGCGCTAGTGTCCCGAGTCGAAGCGGACATACACTAAACGAGTTTAGTATAGTCAAAGCGGAGAAGGTGAGGGTAAGAAAACGTCAATGGAGAAAGGCGATGGGTGGTGGGTGAAAAATGGATTTGGCGACAAAGGGCAAGTTTTTATAAAAGTTTTTGATTTTTTTTCTTTTTTTTTCCTTTTTTTTTTTTGTTTTTAGAAAGAGATTTACAGAAATATGTATGGAAATACGGCTTAAGTAATCACAAACAAGATATGCACAATCACACCTAGATCTAGGGTAACCTAGGTCTACTAGACCTGCTCATGAACTTGATTGTCGAAGTTAAACAGTGTCGAGAAACGGGCTTAAAAATACACTGATCACGAGGCCAGGTAAGTGCAGAGATAAGGGGAGGTTGTCCAACGCTTTCGCGAAGTTCCTTAATTAAATAACCCTTTCTCTTTTGGCGGTTGCGCCGTTAACACTTTCCTAGATACCCCGTAAACAATATACCGTTAAGCGAGGTTCTAAACACGGTTTATCTTCTCCTAATGAGCGCAAAGTCCTTAGGGCTGAAGTCTAGTATTTTTTAATTTACAATGGACAATGCATATGCTTTTGTGATTTTTGGGGTCCTGGGAAGGGTGATGAAATCCCCACCCAATCTGGATTGGTTTCAAGCCCCTTAAGTCCGTATTAAAGAATGCAAAGCGGTAACAAATCAACTGCAAGCAATTTTTATTTGCGGCGCAAAGAATCCTGCACAAGAACAGTTTATTGGAAGGGGGAGAAGAGTTTGCGCAAAGAAATCTGCAGAAAACACAATTTATTGGAGTCCAGAGGAGTGGAGAGGAGAACAGGGACTTACAGAGAGATTTTGGGGCTCTGAAGCCACCAAGTGGCCGCGGATCCGCGGTCAAACACGTGCTAAGGCCGCGTTTCCGCGGCTCTGTGGAGGGATTGGGCTGCCAAACTTTCTGGGTGTGCTGCTGTGGTTGTCCCCTGCTTGTCTGGATTTGCTGAATCTTGATTTGCTCACTGTATCTACTCCAGATTTTTACAGTACACCTTTTGCTTCGTTTCAATCCGTCGCGGTGTAGCCGCGAGATGTGGGTCTATCTTCCCACGTCTTTGGCACTGTACTTGAACTCCGTATTATCCGTCGTCTTTGGCCACTAAACTCGAACTTCGTATTTTCCTGCACACTTGCACAAAAAGTAATCAAAAATAACAAGATGGTTTTTTTACAATGTATATATTTTTTTTGTTTTTTGGTTATATTTACAAGTTAACCCGAAATTAGACAAGGAAATAAACTACTGTCTCCCCGGCAACGGCGCCATTTGATTGTTAGCCATTCTGCGTGTTCAAGTTTTAGTTAATTACCGCAATCAAGACGGTTTTGCTTGTAGCTAGCCGGTTGAGTACGGGTCGTCCGCAGGGAGATGGGAGTCTTTTTCTATGTATTTTAACGAGTTAAGTCCAGTTTTTCAGATTTTGTTGTGATTAGTTAAGCGGTAAAATGATATGTAAAGAAAGCTTGTTAGGGTTAGGATTAGGTTAGTTTGAGTTAGGAGTCTCCACATCTTTCGTTGCCCCTCTTAATATCGGTGTTACGGTAATCAGCAACAACGGGGATTAGCACGACTAGGAAGGAACTTGTGAGTATAAGCTATGCTTTCCAACGCATAAGTTCTTCCTTTTGGTGCTTGTCCGTCCGTTCTTGGCTCTTAGCCATAACCTCCGGTTAATTCAACCACAACCGGTCTCACTACGGAATCACCGCTATCATGTAGGATAGGGTGCCGTAAGGAGCGGATTGTGGTTCAATTAACGGGAGTCGAATTAAGCTGTTGGGCAAGGAAAGAGTGAGAGAGATTTCCTTCTCTCAAACTTCCCTTATCCTACCCTAACAAGTATGAACTACTCACACATCATGATACGGAAAAATAAAACAAAACAAAAGAGGAAGATAGAAAGAAAGAGATTAGAAGATAACGACTAGCTATTTGCATCCTCACCTTGGCGAGGATCGAGCGTAAGCATCATAGTCGTTTTAAGGATAAAGAAAAAGAGAGAAGAAAGAAACAACACGAAATAACAACAACTAGTTAACAAATGAAAATTACAACAATTATAGAAAGAACAAGACAAGCATGATAATAAAATGAACTTCTTTATTCACCATTCTTCACTCACAAAGCTCACTACAAGTTTTAATGGAGAAGAGATGAGAAGAAGAAGAACATGTATTCTAAAACCTAGAAAAAGAATACAAGATTATGGACCTCTTCCTTCACAAAGTTCTGGACTATTTATAGGCAGGAAGCTGGAGATCTAGGGCAACATTCAGAACCATCATAAAAAGACCAATCTACCCCTGAAGTTTGACCTCCTAAGGCCCCAGTACGGCCGCGGATCCGCGGCCTAGACCCCCTATTGGCCGCGGATCCGCCGCACTATAGTAGAGTCAGGGTGTGGGCTTCTTGGTACTTCCCTGGTCTGCTGTCCCCTCTTGTCTGGTACATGTATTTTCTGAAAATACTTCCACATTTCTTCCAGAATTTCTGTTGAGAGAAAGGTGGACTTTTGACATGGATTTTCTTGAGCTCCGCGTAGATTTCTTGGTCTTGGTGTTGCCATAGTGCTTTGTGCATGAAGGTGACAATTGATTTGTCATTTTGTCTCCTTAAACTGGTATCTGGCAATATACGGATGAAGAGCAGAGACCGTGTTTTCTCAGTGGTTGGCAGGAACCCGGATTTTGTCGTGTTTTCCATGAATTTCACCGTTTTAGAACCGAGAACCTTTATCCTGCATTTTACTAGCAAACACGGCTCAAGAGTATCTACCGATAAGCAATGTGATAAAAATTGGGCGGTATGAAAATGCAAAAATCTGATATGAACAATACCATGTTGCGCCACGGCAGCGTCCCGGCCGTCTACTCGAGGCCAAAATGCGGAATCAAAAATTTTCTTAACTTTTAAACTGGCGCTACCGCGGACAATAAAACCCGGATCGTAACCATTAACCCAATGCTAGCTAACAAGAGATGGGAAGAGAGTAATACCAAGCGATCCGTGTCCTTCGGTCTTCATCTCCACTCCGATCTCCCGCGGATACTTCGTCCGTCACGTCCTCGTCGGAAAGGGCACCACGTAGCCGAATACTTTTACGGGCTCCCACCTCTGGAACGAGGCAACTCGGGCGCGAAGTTGGCTAGCCGACGCGTCCAAGATTTGCTGTAGGCTAGTATAGAAACTTTGTCTCTTGGAGTTTATGTAGTTGCCATTGATGGAGGAATCAAGAAAGAACAATGGAGAGAGGTTTGAAACTTTTGCAAGCCAAGAGTGAAAATGAGATGAATCAATCCCTCACATATAAAATGAACTCTCTCATTCTCTCCCCAATAGTGTGGCCGGCCCCTTAAAGAATGGAGGAGGAAAAAGAATAATGCAACAAGGGAGGTCAGTGTAGAAAACATGAAGGGGTGACCACATCCAAAGCAAACCTCACATCCAAATCAAGATCAACTCTAATCTCATTAAAGCATGTAATGATGTCTGAAAAGAAAATATGCCATCATAATCAATCCATATGCAAGAAACCCCCCTCCACAAATGTTATTTGCAAACTTGCAAATAACCCCCTTCCATCACAAAAGTCCGGCCGTGAAGGAACAAAGAAAAACCGGCCGGAACGGAATACAAACTGGAAACTTCAGAAAACTGATCCCGTAATAAATTACAGGAAAACCCCGCTACTGCATATACATGCCCGCATTTGTATTCCCACTGAATACAAATACAATGAGACAAAATCTACACTGTCTAATACTAGGATCCGGCTTAAACTAAAGCCGGCCAGTAAAAACCGTCCGATCACGATCCGTGCAATACCGCACGTGTCTGATCGAACCCTGCCATATCTCCATACGGCCTCTACAGCGTTTCTCCCGAAACTTGAGTAACTGAGTGTGTGGTGGACTCTAAAGACTCGTCAATACTATGGCTGTGGATTTAACCACTAGCACGTCAGAGGTATTAGCCATACGTGACGGGCTACCAGCTATTGACCAAAAGGGACGTCGATGAGCGAACTCATCCTGACACCCTACTGAGCCTGTCAGTGACAATATCCGTACAGTCCGGTCCGTTCGTCTATGAGTATCGCATGGCGGGCCTAGAGGGTTAGTAAAAGTCAGACCCCCAAAAGCGGTACAAGTCGTGTCGGAGTGTAGCCCAGAACACCCTAAGATACTACTGGAATACCTACCAGTAAATCTCCTGCCTCAACCGAGGGCTTTGTGTAATGGCTCTCCTAGACATAGCGCGACCTCACCCCTAATACCGGGAGAGACGAACCCCTGCAGATCCGCTCACTGCCTCCATGTGGCTCGGGACTGTACCCAACTAAAACCTGTTTGCACGACTCCTTTGAGCCGTGGTAGGGTAGTAATCAAAGCAAAGTGGGAACTCACACGAGACAAATGACGATCTCAGGTCGATGAACTAACCTATACACATGTCACCAGGGAACTGCTATCTGACGTCTGCTATAATCCCAACTAGCAGGTTCCCGGCGAGTCCTGTCCGGTATACTCATAACCCAATGAGCACCTGTATACATCTTAGGTGAACCAACTAACACCAGTGGCTTGTGAGACCGGCCACCGCCCCTCGTCGGGGTCTCGACCGTATACACTAGTCTACTCTGGAGAATCGATGCCCTGTGTCGTAACTCCCACGACTAGGGACCTTTTAAGGATGTGCTTATAGACTCCAGCTCTCACGTATATGATCACCCTCATACTGCTGGTAGTCAAGCAAGAATCCTAGGGGCTCTATCAACGTGTAATAGCGACTCGTAAGGTCACCTAAAGTAGTACACGATGATAAAGATAAACCAGATAGCATACTATCATCTCGAGTAAGACTGTCCTACCGGTATAGGTCCTCCCTCAATCATTGCAATCACGTGCCTGTGATCCAATAATTGACTCTGAGGGCACTATATCCAACAGGATTACCCCGCGATGGAGTGAACGGATTGTCGGGTTCTGGAGAGCAACGGGTCCGAATCTCATGGCGTTGAGACGGAGGGGGCCTCACTCTAGAATTGGCGGGCTATTCACCGCACTCGTAGGGCGTACAGGTTGACCCAAGGAGGGGTGCTCAAGTTACCGGATTCCGTGAAGTGCCGGGTGGCCCATTCACTTTGATGAAGAGGGTTGCCTTACTTCTGGTTTTGGCGGGTAACTTGTCGTGCTCGTAGGGGTCTCAGTTTTCATTGTACGGGTTATCCACACGACCATGGGAATGTCGGGTTTCACTTGCGGCTCAAAGGAAACCCGGGGCGCCCATATTATCTGTATTGTTCTGTGATGCTTATCGCTGATCTATGATGTTGCATATATCATGCCTGGAACGATTATTATATATTTTTATATGTATACTAGAAGATGTTGTATATGTTTTACCCCCGTGCTAGTCCAGCCCCCGCGCTGTTATTAGTTAAGTAACCTAACGGGTGATGACGGGGCCCAATGGCGAATGCGGATGGCTTATACATACATCATATTTTCGTTCTTTTCTGGTGTGATTAATTGATTGTACTGCGTTGATTCAGATCAATGCAAGGAAAACAGACCTATTCGATGTTGTTGGAATAATTTTCAAAAGCTGTTATTTCAAGGACGTTTTCTTTTGTTTTGCACAGCGGTATTCGGTTATGAATACCCAGCACCTCATTCTACGAGGCAAGAGCCGAGATCCCTTCACCGGGAATGACTTCTTGGGCAGAAGTTTGCGTCAGGGTAATAACTTCACTATAGTAGATTACTTTTTTGTTTGCATCTTGATATTCAGTTGGAATATCCTGCACCTCGTTCTATGAGGAAAGTGCCGAGATCCCTTCATCGGGAGTGACCTCTAAGCTATTCGGTTCTTTCAACAATATCAAGTTCATTACGTTAAAGGTTTTTCGCCAAAATCCATTCGTAGCCCTCCGTCATTTCAGACGGGTAGCACTTAGTATTCATGCTATGTTTGTTGGCCTTAGTCAAGGCATAGTATATGGTAGCTATTTGTTACTTTTCTGTTGCATAGATAGATGCGTTGGTTTGGGACAGTCGTACAACCTTGTTGGCCTTAGTCAAGGGCGAGTACGGGTGGGTTCAAATTAACCTGGACAATGAAGGGTAGAACTTGACATGTGACATATGATTTGCTGGCCTTAGTCAAGGTCATAAGAGCATGGGGTAAAAATCACATCGGGAGTTTCAAACATACAGGAAACTTGTCATGCATGCACATACCTTATGGAGTGTGTTAACTTGAGTGGATTCCATCAGATTATCATGCGATGATAGATGGAGCCCAATTCCCACTAATGAGTTGGTTTACTCCTCGGGTGATTTTAGATGATCCCGACTAATTATAATTTCGGGTTTGGAGGAGAATTTGAGGATAAAGTAGGAGATATCCTGATTAGATAAAGTGATTAACCAGCACGCTGAGTGTTTCTTTTCTCTCTCTCTTTGGCAGCGACCATGGCCCGACCCTAGACCAGAACACATAAACCAAGTTAACCGAACCATCTTAAAACACACTGGCTTTTGGATTGTCAAAGTTGCATACTTCATTATCACTCTTTCTTTTACCCTTTGCATTTCTCCGGAACATTCCGTATCACTATGAAGATCCATATTTATTGGATATGACCATTGTATAGTTACATACGAACTCGAAGAAACGTGTTTCAGATTCGAGAATGGTTTTCGGTTATGGAGAAATTGAATAGGACTATTCAGTTGCCTTTTCCTTTTACCTTCTCTCAGGTTGCGTGGGCTCCAGGTATTAGGAGAGTACACCTATTATTCTTATTGGATAGTCTTCTTCCAAACCATAGGCTGATGCCAAAGGGTAAGGAAGGAAGAAAACCAATTGGCTTAAGTGTGGTGTACAGAAGGTAATAAGTAAAGATAAATAAAGAGATTAGAAACAGGGCATAGTAAATTGCAACTGCTGTCATTCACGATGAAACCGTGTATATCATCGCCACTCCTATTTCACCTTTGCATTTCTCCGGAACATTCCGTATCACTAGGAAGATCCACATTTATTGGATAAGCCATCATATAGTTACATACGAACTCGAAGGAACTTGTTCCGGTTCAAGGATGGATTCCAGTTCAGGAGAAATCGAATAGGATTATTTGAGTTATCTTTTATTTTTTACCTTCTCTCAGGTTGCAAGGGCTCCTAGGATTAGGAGGGTACACATATTATGCTTATTGGATAGTCTTCTTCCAAACTATAGGCTGGTGTCGAAAGGTAGGGAAGGAAAAAAACCATTTATCCTAAGTACGGTATACAGAAGGTAATAAGTAAAGACAAATAAAGAGATTGGAGAGATGGCAAGGAAATATACGGTTGCAGTTATGAATCTGGATAGTGGAAAAGGCATTACTAAGAATACCCGGATACCCCTTCGAAACATTTCCATGTTTCAGTTTCACTATGAGTTGTTAATTGAAAACTGATTTCCCAATTTGATTCTTACTCAACGGTATGTATTTACCTGGTTAGATTCACACATCTGTATAGTATTACAGATGATGAATGAGAGTAAGATATTAGGAATTAGGTGATTATATCCTCATTATATCGGAATTCGTTGTAATTGGTGATATTTGAGGAGATCACCAGAGTTTTTGCCGGACGGCAAATATTTGATTTCGAATATCCCTAGTTATGCACCAGTTTCAAACTGATATATCAGTACGTTTATTTTATAAAGAGAGATATAACTTTTTGAAATTATGTCTGTGACATTTACCTATATTAGTTGATGGTTAGGTAAGGAGTATTCAACAACGATGTAGTTCTTTTTAACCATAGTACAGTTTTCAACCTACGACACACAGGGTTTGAGTTATTGAACTCAGGGGACTTATACAAAGTATTGTATGTTGTCCAGTGTCCATTAGGACCAAGGGGTTGGTACTCGTACTATATTCTGTTTACTTGTGACTTCTTTAGTTTTTAGACAAGAAATACAAGCTCCAAGTTTTGAGAAGTTATAGGTACAAGAATAAAGTAGAGAATCATGTGTTGCAAATATTAGGATTCATCGAGGTGATTGAAAATGTAGTACTTGTGCTTGGTATTCAGTTGATAGTAATGGTTTTGAGAACTTGCTTCCCTTTCAGGTTACTCATATTTGGATGCACTCCTACATGAGTAATGCTGATCAGCCTCTCTCTATTTAGTGACATGCACTGGAGACAGCTGCATGATTTGAATCTGGTTCCTATTAAATCAGTGCCTTAGTTTCTATATTGTATATAGAATGGTTCATATATTAACGATGTTAAGGTATATGGAGTTGTTTGGCTTATGCTTGAAACCAGACTCTTGATAAACTCAAGGCACGTTTTAGTAATGGTTGTTTGTGGGTTATCCCGGGCTATTTCGAAGGATAACTTTCTACCATCTGGAAGATCAATAGTGATATTGTTCTTGACTCGCCACAGTTTTAGCAAAATGGAATTTTTCAGAAAACAGTAATGGGAATATGGTAGAACTGAGGTGATTCCAAAACCACAAACAATTACTGAAAATTTAATAAGAACCTAAAGATTCAATCGGGTTTGACATTCTATTAGCCACTCCACAGATATGGTGGGTCACCTCAGGCACCCGAGAGGTACTCCGGTTTCCTCAATGACGGCGACAAGGAGGTTCTTGTTTACCCAGACTTTCTATTACTGCTGGTCTAGTCTATGAAACCCGGCAGGAGGATGAGTATAGCGTTGTTCTAAAGTAGGTTTAGAAGTGCACGTGTATATGACTCTGTCAGATGGTTGTTGTAGTCAGTGGGAGGAGCAGAAGCATAGTGGACAAGTAGCTTGTGTCTATTTATAGACTAAAGCAAGTATAGCGGAGATAGATAATCTATTTTTGATGTGACAGTCATAGTCTTTGATTTCATCAGAATAGGAGATGGATCTGTTAAGATGGTAGTAGGGTGTGATGTCCTGGTATTTGGATGACATGCACTTTGTAGGAAGTGAAATTCCTATACTACAATCGGTTATACAGTTGTTGTCACACAGTGGTTTCTCCACATAGGATATGAATAATATAAGGCATTCTGGTAACTAGATCTATGGTTTTAGATCTAGAATTGGGTAGTTTCCCAATCTGGGTACTTTGGCACTATTCTAAAGGTGTTTAAGAATGGACGACTCCTGGCATGGTGGTGTACCTGCAGGTGATGGATTCACCCTCTCTAAAGGTGTCTTACAAACTAAAGGGGAGAGGGATGTGCATAATTGGCATATCACTTGCTTAGGCAATTGAGTAAATCATCAGATGTCAAGTACCACACCAGATGTTGTTTTTGCACTAGATGAAATAAGTTTATATATTAATCCAATCCGGGAGAAACGTTCGGAAGCAGTTTATGAACATAGGTGGATGTTCTAAGGATTTGGTAATGATAGTTTCCTTCGGGAGACGGTTATCTTTCTAGTCTTCCAAGGTGACCTGGATGACAGAGTGACTGTCAGAGTTTTAGTTCTCCCTCTTTTGAGGGACAGTAGTTTGGACAGGTGGTCCAAGAGGATACTGTAGGAGGCATGGTGCAGGATACTGGTTAAATTCAGTGGACGATACAGTCTAAGAAGTTTGCTTGATTTGGAGTTCATTTATGAACTAAGTCCCATCAGATATCCAGACATATTCTACGACATGTATTGCTCATTTCGGGAGATGGCTTTCTCTGCAAACTTGAGATAAAGAGAGATATAAAAAGAAACATTGGAGCAGATCCACTGACTGATGCTATTTCTCGAACGCAATAGTTTTTCAAACAAGCGTTGTGAAACGATTAGTAGAGAAATTGGGTATTCGGTATCACACAGGCTGTGAGTATGCGACACTGCAATAATTAGCCTTAAGTGCAAGTATGAGATTGTTGGCTATAGTGCCCTCAAGTCAATTATTAGATCGCAGGCACGTGATTGAAATGATTGAGGGAGGACCTATACCTGTAGAACAGTCTTAAACGAGATGATAGTATGCTATCTTGTTTTTCTTTATCATCGTGTACACGCTTCAGGTGACATTGCAGATCACTATTACATGTTGATAGAGCCCATAGGATTCTTGCTTGACTACCAGTAGTATGATGGCGATCATATACGTGGAAGTTGGGTGGTCTATAAGCATATCCTTAAAATGACCCTAGTCATGGGAGTTTCGAGACTGGGCATCGATACTCTAAGAGTAGACTAGTGTATACTGATCGAGACCCCGACGAGGGGCGGTGGCCGGTCTCACAAGCCATTGGTGTTAGTTTGTTCACCTAAGATGTATACATGTGCTCATTGGGTTATGAGTACACCGGACGGACTCGCCGGGAACATGCTTGTTGGTATTATACCTATTGTCAGATAGCAGTTCCATAGTGACATGTGTACAGTTTTGTCTATCAACCTGAGATCGTCATTTGTCTCGTGTGAGTTCCCAATGTGCTTTGATTACTACCCTACCATGGCTCAAAAGAGTCTTGAAAACAGGTTTTAGTTGGGTACAGTCCCGAGCCACAAGGAGGCAGTGAGCGGATCGTCTGGGGACTCGTCTCTCCCGGTATTGGCGGTTGATGTCGCGGTTGTGCACGGGTGGCCATCACCAGAATTCCGTGGCCAAGGTAGTCGAGAATTACTGATTCGGATCAGTAGTTTTTCAGGTGGTGATTGGCTTCATAACGACGCTAAATGTCGCGTTATTATGGGTCTTATTTTATCCACCCCCTAAACTCGATATGGGATACACATAGAAGAATGGACCGAACTGTTGTACGGTTCCTAGGCACACTAATGAGGTTTCATAAGGCATCAACCATGCCAATTTCAAATTTTACAAGTGCCGAGAAACCCTAATACGGATCGTTAACTAGAATTTTAGGCGAAACAAGAAACTAGTTAACAACTTAACTAAAAGAATGGAAATACAACCTTTGTAGATCCGGTTCTCCATCTCCATAGCTCCGTGATGAAGTCCCCTCGCTGTACAAATCGCATCCCGGACTCTAGCATCGGCTTCATCGGAGAAATGGGCGGGCTTGGTCGTCGGCTTCGATGCCGAAGATGATCTACGTCGAGGCATCACTAGATCAAGCTCCCACTTCACCAAGTCATGAAACTTGTGAAGAAAACACCCTATACTACTTGGCAAGAGGTAGAGGATGAAGAAATAGGAAGTGGGTTCACTTTAGAATTGGATTTCTCACTCTTTTCATCAAGTCACCATTGATGAAGCAAGGTTTTCTTCAAGTGAAGAAGAAGAAGAAGATGAATATATTATGATAAGTTATAAGAAAATAATACTTATCATATATTTAACCATAGTCAAGTGTAGAGAATTAACTAAGGTTATATGAATGGTTAGGGTTAAAAGAAGAAGACAAAATGGTCACTTGGTCAAAGCTTCATGAAGCTTCAACAAGCTTCATGAAAGAAACAAAGAAAGAAACCGTTTTGTTCATTATCTTTTCCATAATAAATAAATGAACAAATAGATATGAAAAACAAAACCCTAACCATTTAAATAACCATGGTTTAATCTTTACACAAAACTTAAGTAAGAATGTATCATCAAACATGATACAATCAAGTACACAAAAGTGTATCACATATACAACTTGTGAACAACAAGTGAGAAAATCCATTTAAAGTGAACCAATACTAGTTAATGCAAAGTAATATATCAAATATATAATTATGCATTAAATCATTAAATCAACACTTGATTTAACGATCCGGTCATATCGCATATAACCGACTAATATTCAATGTATCGGCTCATTGAATCATTACTTGATTCGATAACTAGGTTATATCGCATACAACCTTTCGATACATTCATCGCGAGAATAGAATACGGTATCACATACACGCATTATTCTCGGTCTCGCACATATCTCATATGCTCTCCTATTTCGTTTCGCTTGAGACAGGAAACCTCTGTGTAGGACTCTAAAGACTCGTCAATACGCCGGCAGCAGGTGATGATTATATCAAACACCCACAAGCTGCAAGCGGTCTGCTAAACGTAACGGCCACCCGGGTATTGAGCGATCAGAAGATCGACGAGCAAGCCCGCTCATACTCCTGTGAATCCAACCAGTAACACTTACCGTACAGTCCGGTCTCGTCGTCTGATATGTCGCATATCTCGCCTAGGGGTGGTAAACGTCAGACCCCAATAGCTCGATAAGTCGTGTCGATATGAGGTCTATAACAATTCGAGAAACTACAGGTAACTCTTACCAGTAAATCTCAGCAACCCTGGCCAGGGATTTCCGGTTATAGCCAATCGAACACAGCGCAACATCAACCCCCTATACCGGGAGAGACGAATCCCCTCCTATCGCTCATTGCCTCCATGTGACTCGGGACTGTACCCAGAAACCACCGTTTTGCATGCCCTCTTGGACGTGGTAAGATGGAAATCAAAGCACAGTGGGAACCATAAAAGACTCTATGACGATCTCGGGTCAACAGACTAATCTGTACCAGTGTCACCAGAGAACTGCCATCTGACGTAAGGTATACTACCATATGGGAGTTCTCGGCGAGTCCGTCGAGTGTACCCAGTCTCCACTGAGCACCCGTATATCATCTCTGATGTCAAACACCAATGGATATGGGATCATCCATCGCCCATCTGTATGGGTCGAGAAGGTATACGCTAGTCTACTCTGGTATATCGATGCCCCGTCTCGATATACCCACGACTAAGGACTTTGAAGGATGTACTTATGGACTACCATGTCCCCACTAGTATGATCCGCATCATAGTCCAGGTAGTCAAGTACACATCCCAATGGCTTTACCAACATGTAATAGAGAGACAATCAGTGTACACGTTAAGGTAAAGATCAACCAGATAGCATACTATCATGTCGAGCAAGAAAGTCCTCCCTATATATGTCCAAGCATCCACTACAATATACATCCTATATATAGTAATGGCCTCTAGGGCATACGTATAACTAACAATCTCCCACTTGCACTAGGGACAACTGACAGCAGTGGTTGTAGTATCTCATACTCAACCATCCCATAAAAGTCTCTCTCTGGGAAAAGGCCTTTGTGAGTGGATCCGCCGTGTTGTCCTCTGAGTCTACTCTCCTAACCTCGATCATCCTGGAGATCAACTATCTCCATGATCAGGTGACATTGCCTTAGAATATGTCTGGATCACTGATGGGACGGACGTTCCTTGGCATAAGCCACAACTCCATTGTCACACAATGGGAGGAACTAAGTTCATCTCATGAATAAATATACATCCAGACTGCCTCTTTGGTAGCATCTTAAGTAGCGATGTATCGAGCCTTTATCATCTAGTATGCCACGGTATCTAGCTTGGAACTCTTCCAACATACCGTCCATTTACTGAGGGTAAAGACAATGCCTGTGACTGACTTTCAGTCGTCCTTATCACCCTGGAACCCTTCCAGTGATTCTCCCCAGGATCGATTGATACCATCTCACTACAACTAGTGAGAATCCTAACATCCAATTAGATCTATCTCATAGATCCAAAACCCATGATTTAGGAGGTATCACTCTGATCCTGTATGAAGAATCATTTTGATAAGTGGAGATTAACCGAGCGTAGCATAGGAAACTCCTTCCCTATCAAGAGCATGTCATCCACGTACTCTACGAGGATCGTCACTATACTCCCTACTACCTTTTTGTATATACAAGGTTCATCTACCATTTTGATGATGTCAAACTCTTTGACTAACACATCAAAACAGATGTTCCAACTCTGCGACAACTGCTTTATCCTATAAAGCATCTTGTACACGTTCCCGCTGCTCCCACTGTCTACGAAGCATTATGGCTGTGTACTTATAGAAGCTCTATTCTAAAACATCATTTAGAAAAGCTGTCATGACACCCAACCGCCAGATATCGTAGTCATGGTATGTAGCCGTGGCAAGTAGGATCTGGATGGACTTAAGCATAGGCCCCTGGAAAAGGTTTCATCATTCTCCACGCCTGGTCGATGACGAAAACCTTTAGCAAGTCTAGCTTTGAAAGTCTCAACTTTTCCATGTATACCAAGTAATCTTCTCAAGATATACTTGCTCCTGATGGGGATTTAACCCTTCAGATATAGCATCCAAAGTCCATACTTTGTTGGTGTTCATGGATTCCATCTCAGATCACTAAGCATCCAGCCATTCTTACAGAGTCCCACTCCTGATGGCCAGCTCGAAACTAGTTGGGTCATCATCTCATGATGTAATCCTAGCTCCCACTGCCATAGAGAAACCGAAGTATCTCTCAGGTGGGTGAGGAACCCTACTAGATCGACGGAGAGGCTGAGGTTCGTTGGAATCTACTGAATCCTTTGGTTCTATTAAATCATCAGCTGCAGTTTGTATAGCTGGAACATTTCCAGTTCTACATAACAGACCTTGCCTCGAGCTTGTCCGGATTTTGCTTTTAGACATAGGCCGGACAACCCCAAATCTTAACTTGCTTAAGAGATGGGCTCTTTCCATTCCATATCACATATGAAGTGGTAGGCAACTGATTTGATTCGAACCCTATTCAATAGGTATGCAGCTTCTCACGCGCATAACTCCCAAAAAGGAAATAGGTAACTCAGTAGTACTCATCATAGAGCACACCTTATCATATAGGGTGAGATTGCTCCGTCCCGATATACCATCGTGCTATGGTGTATACGGAGGAGTAATGCTGAGAGAGAATCTCATTCTCCTTTAGAATAGTCCAGGAATTTCCGTGCTCAAGTATTCTCCTCCTCGATCATATCAAAGGACATAATACTTATACCCTCTATTGGTTCTCTACTTCTAGCTTATATTCTGTGAATATCTCAAAAGGTTCGGACTTGTGTTTCAACAGGAACATATGTCTGAATCTTGAGAGATTATCAGAGAATGTAACGAAGTACAAAGAACCGGTCTTGGCATGTGTAGACTGGGGACCTTACATACATCATCATGTATCAATCCCAAGAGTTTACTAACTCTTTCTCTGTTTCCAATAAACAGAGCTATGGTCATCTAATCTTTGTGACATGACTGGCAAGTTTCACAAAATGTAAATTCAAACAGATTTAAATATGCATCTATGTGTAACTTCAGCTAGTCGGGTCGCATTGATATGACCTAGTCTACAATGCTTTAAGAAGGATCCGTTCATTTCTGAACTACTTCCTCTTGTGTGTATTCTATATACTAAGAACTGTAGTTTGATTTAGAACGTCAATGCTTTTAGATAACATGCCTGAACCGATCAACTTTTGATATAGGAAATGTTCAAAACATTATCCAACAATACAAAATTATATCATTTCTTTACTAGTAAAGAGACTGATATGATTTTGTATATCAGGTTCGGTATCTAATAGTATTTGTTCAGAATCAATGTATTGGAAATACAGGGTGACAGTGACCAACAGACTTGGCTGCAACACTTGCCCCGTTTTCTGTCTCATGAAACTTATCACCCGTTCTCAGTTTTTCTACCTTTTTGTAGCCCTATGTAACAGATTACATATCTGGGATCCTGATCCGGTATCATATACCCAGGATGCGGAGGATACTGAGAAACAGTTCTTTGTAACGAACACACCCGAAGATGATGCATCAGCATGCACTCTCTTCGTTTGGGTGGCATGGGAATTCTGGTAATCCCCAATTTCCTGCTCTGTCTTATAACAATTATAAGTTGGAGCGGGACCAACGTTCCCCAGCTCAGTATAACAAGCTGGTTCGGTCAATATTCCGTATTATTATCTTGATTAAGGCGTGATATGGTCGCTACCTGGAGAGAGAGAGAAGAAAACACTCAGCGTGCGCTCTTGCAAGAATAGATTGGTTATAATTTTATCTAATCAGGATGGCACCCACTGTTTTTATCAAATCTTCCTTCAAACCCTAAAAGGAAAGACTAGCCGGGATTAATTACACACTACAAGTTCGCCAATCTTTCAGCCAGGCCGGTGTCGGTACTTTGAGGGAGGTCCCCCGTGCTTTCGTGTTAGTGTATATGCCCTAGAGGCCATTACTGTATCATACTAGTTTGTATATTACTTAATGGAAGCTTGGGATATTCACAGTTGTATATACAATCTTGCTCGAAATGGTAGTATGCTACTTGGTTTGTCTCTGCTTTAATATGTGCATGTGTTTCTTTTAGCATATTGCGGGTATACATATTAGTAGAGCCCTTAGGATCTTTGCTTGATTACCAGCGTTGTGATGGCGCTCGCACTCGTGGGAGCTGGGTAATCTATAAGCACATCCTTATACAGGTCCCTGGTCGTTGGACTATCGAGACAGGGCATCGATACTCCGGAGTAGACTAGCGTATGCGCTTCTCATCCCAGTGTGGGAGACGGTCTGTCCCACAGCCGTCAGTACGTCGTACTTGAGATAGTATACGGGTGCTCGTTGGGTTACGAGTACACTGGACAGGACTCGTCTGGAACTGTTGGTTGGTATTATACCTATCGTCAGTTATCAGTTCCGAGGTGACATGAGTACAGCTTAGTCCGCTGACTTGACACTGTCACTTCGCCTCGAGTGTGTTCCCACTGCACTTTGATTACTACCCTACCACGGCTTGAAGGAGTCGTGCAAACAGGTAGTTTTTGGGTGCAGTCCCGAAGCACTTGGAGGCAGTGACGGTTAGACAGGATTCGTCTCTCCCGGTATTGGGGGTTGACATCGCGCTGTGTCTAGGAGAGCCATTACACGAGTAGTCCCTGGCCAGGGCAAGCGAGATATACTGGAAGGTTTCCAGTGTTATCTCAGGGTGTTCTGGGCTACACTCCGACACGACTTGTACCGCTATTAGGGGACTGACGTTTACCGCCCCCCTAGGCCCGCCATGCGATGTATCAGACGAACAGACCGGACTGTACGGAGACTGTCACATACAGGCTCAGTAGGAGTGCAGATGGGGTTCACCTCGTCAGTCTTCTGATCGACATCTACCTGGGGACCGTTATGTACAGCTAGTGCCGCTTGCGGTCTGTGGTTAAACCCACTGCCAGCGTAGTGTCGAGTCTTTAGAGTCCCACACAGAGAGCTATTCGCCTTTAGGCAAAATGAGTAAAGGTCGCATGGTTTTGCGACAGGGTTCGGTCGCATCCGCGCACTTGTGCACGTTTGCTGTCCGGACAGTTTATACTAGCGGGCTTTGGTTTAAGCCGGATCCTAGTATATGATTTGTGATTGGTTTTTCTCAGAGTATTCGTGTTCCTCGGATCACGAATGCGGGTGCGTATGCACAGTTGCTTGAGATTGGGGGAGAGGACCTTGTTTAGGGTTAATGGCTTTTGTCATTTTATTAACCCTATTGATTTTGTGTGGATTATAGTTAATTGATAATTAGCTTAATTATTGTGCATGGTTGTTGTTGACAATTTGACTTCATTGACTTGTTGACCTTGTTGACAACTTGACCATAATCATTTCATTTGGAGATGCTCTTTGATCTTTGCAAAATTGAAATGATAATGGTCATGTCATGATTTATCATGACAATTTTCAAGCTAATTATCCAATTAAAATTATCCACACATATTAGTGAGAATGGCTCACTAATAATTCATTCTCTCATATCATTTCTCTCTCTTGTTCATCCTCTCCCTCAAGCTCTCTCCCTCTCATGTGTTGAGAAACAAAAAGCTTGAGAAAAACCTTCACTTGATCTTCTCTACTCTCTTCTAGGGTTCAAGTCTTAGCATTTCTTGCACTCTAGTTACTCCTAGCTTGGAGTTGAAGCTAAAGGTCGAGGCTTTCGGGTGGATCCTTCTTTGACTGGAGAAGACAAGTAAGGTGACCTCTTTCTACCATTCCTAGGAGCAAGGAGAGAAGGACTAAAGACCAAAGGTATAACCTTTCCATCACTTAGCTACTTTGTAGTTAGGGTTAGCAAGTTTATGTTTAGCAAAGATCCTCACAAGCTTGGTCCATGTTGCCTAAGTCCATAAAAATCCAATTTTTATTATGTTTTCCGCCTCCCCGTAAGCACCGGGGTGGGCAACACGGACTTACAGTGGTATCAGAGCCTAACTAAACCTAAACTAGCTAAGTAGTTAAGTGTAACGAAGTTTCGAAACCGAAAAACCCAAAAACCAAACTTTTTCAAAATCCAAGTTTCTGTTAAAATTTTTTCTGGTCAAAATGAAAAACTTTATACTCCAAAAATTATCTCAGGGTTTTGTGTGAAACACCACCAAAGACGAACCAGAGAGGAGTCTAGAGGACCGCGCTTCCGCGGCATAAGGAAGCTCTTGCCGCGGAAGCGCGGCCGTCTTGTCCCCTCTCTGCATCGTTTTTGGTGCAGTATGTTTCTGTGTTGATTTTGGGATTTTTGAAATATATTATATGTACCCAGATTTTCCAGAAAAGAAATTTCCTTTTGGGGTCCTATAATTCCGTATTTTTTTCGGAACTTCACTACACTTTAACTATATCGGTTATATCTGTGATGCTTGTATGTATTGAACGTCGGCTAATCGCTATAAGTCGATTAGTCGGGGTTATACATCTCTGTGATCTGTGATTGTTATTGGTTTGTGGATATGAATGGATTGGATTGTCGCGGGTGAATAGCCGGGTTGGATGTGAGATGAGCGTTATTTTCCTTTCATTCATTTGTAACATGTAAATTGATGTAATAATATTGTTTGTATGGCCGCACAACCGGGTCGGGGTTGTAGCCGTCATTGTATAATTATTTTTACTATTTTTGCTCCTAGGATAGACCCATGGAGGGGGTGCACAAACTACCGGGTATCTCGAAGTGCCGAGTGGCCTACTCACGGTGGTGAGGGAGGTTGCTTCGCTTCGGGTGCTTGGCGGGTAGTTTGCCGCACCCGTAGGGGTCTTGGGTGGGGTTTTGGCTATTCACCGCGACCGTGTAATCCGCTTTGCGTTGCAGGCTCGAACGCATTGCGGATTCCTAGTATATCCAATGTATTCATCTGTGATCTGTAATGTCTATCATTGCTATATATTTATATATAATAACTATTTAGGCGTTGCTTATGTTTTACAGCCGCGCTAGCCCAGCCCCCGCTCTGTCGTTAGTTAAGTAACCTAACGGGTGATGACGGGGCCCCGTGGCGAATGCGAATGGCATAAGCGTACGTCATATTTTGGTTGTTTTCTGCAATGGTAGGACTAAATGATGGGACGCATTAAAAGAACTAATGCAAGAAATAAACCAAGTAAAAGTCGATTGGAACACTTTGAAAACCACTCGGTTCTTTTCAAAACTAAACTTTTAAACGCGGAGCTTGAACCACTCCTTTTAAAAGCTATCTCGTTCCATCGATTAGATCAAGTTCACTACGTTCACGGTTTCGCCAAAACCATCCGTAGCCCTCCGTCGTTTCGTATGAATATTCAATAGTATTCAAGCTATGTTTGTTGACCTTCGTCAAGGCATAGTGATTGGTAGCTGTTGGGTGTTCATATGTAGCATAGATAGATGCGTTGGTTTGGGACAGTCGTACTACCTTGTTGACCTTCGTCAAGGGTATGTACGGGTGGGTTCAAATTAACCTGGATAATGACGGGTAGAACTTGACATGTGACTTATGATTTGTTGACCTTCGTCAAGGTCATAAGAGCATGGGGCAAAAATCCACATCGGGAGTTTCATAAGTACTGAAACTTGCTAGCGTTGCATACCATTTGGAGTGTGATGATTCTGGTAGGATTCCTTCGGTTTTATCACGCGATGATATTTGGATCCCGATCCTACTGTGAGTATATGCTACTCCTCGGGAAAACTCTCACTTAACGATCAATGCTATAAACCTAGTAGGTGCCAAGAGAGGTGTTAGCGGGGCTACGCCCACAGGGAAAAGAGGTTACTTAATTAAGGAACTTCGCGAAAGCGTTGGAAAACCTCCCTCGAAGTACCGACACTGGCCTGGCTGAACGGTTAAGCAAGTATTGTACGGTGAGATTGATCCTGACTAATCTTTTCTTTACGGTTTGAGAAGGGATTCGAGAGACAGTGGGAGCCATCCTGTTTAGATAAATTAAAAACCAATCTAAACTTGCAAGAGCAACATGCTAAGTGTTTTCTTCTCTCTCTCTTAATTGCAGCGACCCTGTGACCACACCTAGGTTACATCTAGATAATAAGATGACTGAATCTAACTGTTATGACTGGCAAAGGTCTGTCCAGATGTCCATTACCCAGGACAAGCTGGGACACCTCTTAACTGATCCAACCCCTGCCGTCTCAGGTCCAGTTTCCCCTGTCACGGATATTGATATTCGTAGGACATCGGAAGAAGTCTGTGCGAAAGCCAAGTGCCTCGTGTTAGCCTCAGTTGATGGTATATACCAGAGGCAGCACGAGAAGATGGACTTAGCTTCTATCTTCCTCCATAACAAAGTTTTATATGGAGAGCAATCTCGTATCGCAAGATATGAGACCTCGAACGAATTGCTTCCAGCGAGGTTGGTTATCGGGTCATCTGTAGGGGGAAACGTCCTTACAGAGACCAGCTCTTTTGAGCTCTCGGACCTGAAGACCACGTTGAAGAACAGGTCAGATGCTGACTCAGTTCAACAGTCTCTGCCTACTACCCTAAAGGAAACTAGGGAAGTAGAAAGAAAGGGAAGGGCAGAAGTTTCAGGAGCAGATGTAGTAAAAGAAGGATGTTCCTATTGTTACGGGAATGAACATGGACAGAAGGATTGCAGGGCTTGTAAAGCCAGTAGCCAGAATTCGAAGCATGTTGTGGCTTCGGCTTCGGGTGTGTTTGTGATTGAGAACTGTATGTCAGTTAACCCTACTTCCTGGGTATTGGATACCGGATCAGGATCTCACATCTGTAATTCATTACAGGCTTTGAGAAACCGTAGGGTTATCAGGAAAGGTGATATGACTCTTAGGGTTGCTAACGGAATGAGCATGTATGCTGAATCCGTAGGGGAATATCATCTAGGACTGACAACTGGGCAGATATTGATTCTGCGTAACTGTTTTTATGTACCAGGTGCGACTTGTAATATCATATCTGTATCCTTAATTTCTAAGGAAGGATATGATTTTACTTTTGTAAGCGATGTAGTTAACATCCACCTAAATCAAGTTCTGATTGGGTCAGGTACATTACAGAACGGGATATACGTACTGAATCAAGCTCAGATCTTCAGTGTCCAGAACACACTTAAAAGAAAGTCTCCGGAAACAAATCAGCCTTTCTTATGGCATTGTAGACTGGGTCACATTAATGAGACACGGTTAACAAAGTTACATAAAGAGGGATACTTGAATCCGTTTGAGTATCAGTCTTATGCCACTTGTGAATCTTGTCTCATGGGAAAGATGACAAAGACTCCGTTCACTGGACACGGAGAAAGAGCGAGCGAGCTCTTGGGACTCATACACAGTGATGTGTGTGGTCCAATGTCTACACATGCGCGAAGTGGTTATTCATACTTCATTACTTTCACCGATGATTTCTCTAGGTATGGGCATGTCTTCTTGATGAAGCACAAATCCGAGGCCTTTGAGAAATTTCAAGAATATAAGAATGAAGTTGAAAAACAAACAGGCAAAAGTATCAAGATCCTAAGATCGGATCGAGGAGGAGAATACTTAAGTGCTGAGTTTCTGGGCTTCTTAAAAGAGAATGGAATTCTCTCTCAACTTACTCCCCCATACACACCACAACACAACGGTGTATCGGAAAGGAGGAATCGAACCCTATTGGATATGGTCCGTTCCATGATGAGTAAGGCTGAGTTGCCGCGATCCTTCTGGAGTTATGCACTAGAAACAGCTGCATATCTCTTGAACAAGGCTACCACCAAGACTGTGCCTACCACCCCATATCAGATGTGGAGTGGGAAGAAACCCTGTCTCAAGTACCTTAAGACATGGGGATGTCCAGCTTTTGTAAAAAAGCAGCATGCGGACGAGCTCGAGGCACGTTCAGTACTGTGTAAGTTTGTGGGATACCCGAAGAACTCCAGGGGGTATCTTTTCTATTCCGCAGAGGAACAAAAGGTTTTTGTTTCTCAGCATGCCCACTTCTTGGAAACTAAATTTTTAGAAAATCAGATAAGTGGGAGCGCAATAGAACTGGAAGAAATTCCAGAACCACAAGCTATTACTGAAAGCTTGGAAGAACCAGAAGTTTCAAGAGAACCGGACATCCCAGCGCCACTCCGCAGGAGTAGTAGGCAATCTCATCCGCCCGAGAGATACTATGGTTTTCTCATAGACGGGGATAGAGAGGATTGCACCATGGATTATGGTGAGCCTACTAGCTTCCAGCAAGCCATCCAGAGCGGCGACTCGGTAAAATGGCTGGATGCAATGCGGGCCGAGATGGAGTCCATGTACACCAACAAAGTTTGGACTTTGGACTTTGCACCAGAAGGGGTAAAACCCGTAGGCTGCAAATGGATCTTCAGAAAGAAGATTGGTGTAGATGGGCAGGTTGAGACCTATAAAGCTAGACTTGTAGCAAAGGGTTTTCGTCAAAGACCTGGTTTGGACTATGACGAGACCTTTTCTCCAGTGGCTATGCTGAAATCCATTCGGATCCTTCTTGCCATTGCTGCCTTCCACGATTATGAAATCTGGCAGATGGACGTAAAGACGGCTTTCCTAAATGGAAATTTGGAAGAGTGCGTCTATATGGATCAGCCGGAGGGATTCAATCAGAGTGGGAGCAGCGGTAGAGTGTGCAAGTTGCTCAAGTCCATTTATGGACTTAAGCAGGCATCGCGGAGTTGGAACATCTGCTTTGATGATACTGTCAAAGAATTCGACTTTATCAAGAACCCAGATGAACCATGCATTTACAGTAAGATTGTAGGGAGAACTGTGGTATTCCTCGTCTTGTACGTGGATGACATTCTCCTAATAGGAAATGATATTCCTATGCTACAGTCAGTCAAAGGATTCTTGTCGCAGAGGTTCTCCATGAAGGACCTGGGTGATGCCAACTACATTCTGGGGATCCAGATCTATCGTGATAGATCTAAGAGGATGTTGGGACTTTCACAGTCAAGGTACATTGACACCATACTGAAAAGGTTCAGTATGGAAGATTCCAAGCGCGGTAATCTACCGGCTTGTCACGGGATCACCCTCTCCAAAGAGATGTCTCCCAAGACAGATTTGGAAAGGGATCGCATGTCTATTATACCCTACGCTTCTGCGGTAGGCTCTATAATGTATGCGATGTTGTGTACCAGACCAGATGTAGCGTACGCATTGAGCGTTGTAAGCCGGTATCAGTCAAACCCAGGGGAGAAACACTGGATAGCGGTAAAGAACATTCTCAAGTACCTGAGAAGGACTAAGGAGATGTTCTTGGTGTATGGCGGAAAAGACCTCCAGCTCGAGGCCTTTGCTGACTCCAGCTTCCAGAGTGACAAAGATGACTCCAAGTCCATGTCGGGTTATGTCTTTACCCTCAATGGAGGGGCGGTTTGCTGGAAGAGTTCCAAGCAGGAGACCGTTGCAGACTCAACAATGGAAGCGGAGTACATAGCTGCTTGCGATGCCGCAAAGGAAGCTGTCTGGATGAAGAAGTTCCTCACGGAGCTTCAGGTGGTTCCTACCATTGTTGATCCAATACCGCTGTATTGCGACAACAACGGAGCTATAGCTTTAGCGAAGGAACCCAGGTCCCATCAGAAGTCCAGGCACATTTTGAGGCGGTACCACCTGATCAGGGAGATCATAGATCGCCAGGAGATCGAGGTAAAGAGAGTTAATACGGAGAACAACACTGCAGATCCACTCACGAAGGCCCTACCCCAGACTCAGTTCGAGCGGCTGATCGAGATGATAGGTCTTCGATACGCCAGTACATGGCCTTAGTGCAAGTGGGAAATTGTTAGTGTATATGCCCTAGAGGCCATTACTGTATCATACTAGTTTGTATATTACTTAATGGAAGCTTGGGATATTCACAGTTGTATATACAATCTTGCTCGAAATGGTAGTATGCTACTTGGTTTGTCTCTGCTTTAATATGTGCATGTGTTTCTTTTAGCATATTGCGGGTATACATATTAGTAGAGCCCTTAGGATCTTTGCTTGATTACCAGCGTTGTGATGGCGCTCGCACTCGTGGGAGCTGGGTAATCTATAAGCACATCCTTATACAGGTCCCTGGTCGTTGGACTATCGAGACAGGGCATCGATACTCCGGAGTAGACTAGCGTATGCGCTTCTCATCCCAGTGTGGGAGACGGTCTGTCCCACAGCCGTCAGTACGTCGTACTTGAGATAGTATACGGGTGCTCGTTGGGTTACGAGTACACTGGACAGGACTCGTCGGGAACTGTTGGTTGGTATTATACCTATCGTCAGTTATCAGTTCCCAGGTGACATGAGTACAGCTTAGTCCGCTGACTTGACACTGTCACTTCGCCTCGAGTGTGTTCCCACTGCACTTTGATTACTACCCTACCACGGCTTGAAGGAGTCGTGCAAACAGGTAGTTTTTGGGTGCAGTCCCGAAGCACTTGGAGGCAGTGACGGTTAGACAGGATTCGTCTCTCCCGGTATTGGGGGTTGACATCGCGCTGTGTCTAGGAGAGCCATTACACGAGTAGTCCCTGGCCAGGGCAAGCGAGATATACTGGTAGGTTTCCAGTGTTATCTCAGGGTGTTCTGGGCTACACTCCGACACGACTTGTACCGCTATTAGGGGACTGACGTTTACCGCCCCCCTAGGCCCGCCATGCGATGTATCAGACGAACAGACCGGACTGTACGGAGACTGTCACATACAGGCTCAGTAGGAGTGCAGATGGGGTTCACCTCGTCAGTCTTCTTATCGACATCTACCTGGGGACCGTTACGTACAGCTAGTGCCGCTTGCGGTCTGTGGTTAAACCCACTGCCAGCGTAGTGTCGAGTCTTTAGAGTCCCACACAGAGAGCTATTCGCCTTTAGGCAAAATGAGTAGAGGTCGCATGGTTTTGCGACAGGGTTCGTTCGCATCCGCGCACTTGTGCACGTTTGCTGTCCGGACAGTTTATACTAGCGGGCTTTGGTTTAAGACGGATCCTAGTATATGATTTGAGATTGGTTTTTCTCAGAGTATTCGTGTTCCTCGGATCACGAATGCGGGTGCGTATGCACAGTTGCTTGAGATTGGGGGAGAGGACCTTGTTTAGGGTTAATGGCTTTTGTCATTTTATTAACCCTATTGATTTTGTGTGGATTATAGTTAATTGATAATTAGCTTAATTATTGTGCATGGTTGTTGTTGACAATTTGACTTCATTGACTTGTTGACCTTGTTGACAACTTGACCATAATCATTTCATTTGGAGATGCTCTTTGATCTTTGCAAAATTGAAATGATAATGGTCATGTCATGATTTATCATGATAATTTTCAAGCTAATTATCCAATTAGAATTATCCACACATATTAGTGAGAATGGCTCACTAATAATTCATTCTCTCATATCATTTCTCTCTCTTGTTCATCCTCTCCCTCAAGCTCTCTCCCTCTCATGTGTTGAGAAACAAAAAGCTTGAGAAAAACCTTCACTTGATCTTCTCTACTCTCTTCTAGGGTTCAAGTCTTAGCATTTCTTGCACTCTAGTTACTCCTAGCTTGGAGTTGAAGCTAAAGGTCGAGGCTTTCGGGTGGATCCTTCTTTGACGGGAGAAGACAAGCAAGGTGACCTCTTTCTACCATTCCTAGGAGCAAGGAGAGAAGGACTAAAGACCAAAGGTATAACCTTTCCATCACTTAGCTACTTTGTAGTTAGGGTTAGCAAGTTTATGTTTAGCAAAGATCCTCACAAGCTTGGTCCATGTTGCCTAAGTCCATAAAAATCCAATTTTTATTATGTTTTCCGCCTCCCCGTAAGCACCGGGGTGGGCAACACGGACTTACATTTCGCACGAACCTAATTAATGTTAACCTCGTTTTCCCAGAGGCATAACCTCGTTAACACCTTTCTAGACACCTACTTGATCGGCTAATTGTAATGTGTAAAACACTCCCAAGAGTAACTCTTACTCGCAGCGGGTATCGGGATCCAACTATCTCATAGAAGGTATGCAATCTCATTGCAAATTTCAATACTTGAAATTCCCGATAATATTTTGCCCCTAGTGTTCTATGACCTTGACGAATGCCAAACAACCTATAGTCCACTAGTCAAGTTCAACCCGTACATTTCTTGATTGAATTAAACCCACCCGCACGACCCTTGACGAATGCCAAACAACGCCGTACGAATACCCTAATCCAATCTGCATCATATGCATAAGCAGATAAATACTAGTTAGCTACCGTACACTGCGCCTTGACGAATGCCAAACTACCGCAGCACGAATACTAACTAGTACTTATCTGAAATGACGGAGGGCTACGACAGGTTTTTCTGAAAACCTATTGCGTAATGAACTTGATATCGTTATAGAATCAAATGATTTGAAATGGAGTTTTTTTAGGCTTTTCTAGTTTTGCTAAAGGGGTCACTCCCGGTGAAGGGATCGTCGGCCCTTTCCTCGTCGAATGAGGTGCGGGATATATCATATATATCACTGTGCAAAGCAGAAACTATAGATGCAATCAAAAGACAAACCGAGTGTGTAGCATCTGCCAGTTATTGCTAAAGGAGTCACTCCCGGTGAAGGGATCTCGGTCCTTTCCTCATCGAATAAGGTGCAGGATATATCACATATACCTATGTGCAAAGCAAGAACTGTAGCTACCTGTTTTATTTTTTTTTGAAATTCGATTCTACAACATCTTTAGGTTTCTTTTACTTTCATTAATCACATTAATGAAGTCCCATCATTTAAGCACCTAAACATCATAGATAAATACGACGTACACTTATGCCATCCGCATTCGCCTCGATGTCCCCTCATGCACCGTTAGGTTAGGTAACTAGCGGCAGAGCGGGGCAGGGCTAGCGCGGGTGTAAAACATAAGTAACGTCTATATAATATATCATATATACTATATACAGTATCTATCACAGAACATATCACATGATCACATCACAGATATCGCAGCAGAAGAATCATATGAAATATTAGATATACTAGGACGTCCGTGTTTTCAATACGAGCCAGTATAAAACACGGATTCCACGGTCGTGATGAATAGCCAAACCCATACCCCTAGACCCCTACGAGAGCGGCAAGCAACCCTACTAATTCTAGAGTCAGGAGACCCGAACTCGACTCCTCGAGTTGGTCTCCCACTGGACTCCAGAACCCGGTTACTTATTCCCTCCTCCTTGGGTCTATCCTAGTGCGGAAAAGAAAATAATATACAAAGGGTGACATCTTCCGCAACCTGGAAGTGTCCCAATAAAAGAATATTACATACAAGTTTTTACATGAATGAAAATGAAAAACACTCATCTCACATAAAAACCCCCGACTATTCAAACACGACGATCCAATATAACATATCCAGCAACACATAACATCTCATGTCATCAATGTAAGTAAATATGCGCATCCCAATTGTCGTTGACATATAGCAACGAAACCGGCGATATCACATATTACACTTACGGTCACAGAAAAGAAAGTGTAAAACTACAACAGTTGGAATCCGCAATCTGCATAGACATCGCATGCCTAATCAAATGAATTCCTTAGACATCGCATGCCTAACAATTATAAACCCCGCATTTTAGTCTCATTATCGAAAACTCTTTTCAATGTCAAGTCGGGCAATTCAGCAAGATTCCCGACATCCTGATCGAATGCTCGTCGCAAACTTTAGTAGGCGGCCGCACCCCCGATACCTGCGACGAAGTGCACCAAGGCGGAACACCGCTGCCGCGAGCACCCGAACGGACGCTTTCGGCGACGGGGTTCTCCTACAGTCACTTGGTCGGGGCTATGGAGTGAGGCTGTCTATTAAGTTTACCCGACGAGTATCCGCGTACTCTACGTGATTGCGACGGACTTTTGATCGCATCAAAATTCCGTGGCAACCGATCAAGTGAGACTAAACTGCTATGTTTATAACATTCATTCAGTTATCTCATAACTATTTGTGAATTCCAATTATTGTATCCCATTCCAGATAAATAGGAAATGTTAAACTTTCCGATCGAACAATCGAACACCCAAGTTTTCCCGATACAGATCAACACATGAAATAAGTTTTTAAAACATTCAGTTCATGCTTCAGTACCAACGGTCCAGCCGTAGAAGGGTCAAGCCAACGCCTCACATGTGGCACGCCGTACTGCCCCAAACCCGAAGGTTCAAAGGGCAGTTCAAGACGGTCACATAATCGAGTTAAGGTTTGTTGTCTTCTAGAGGGACCATCGCGTTACTTGCACTACTTAGAACGTTATTAAACCACGGAAAGATCCAACACTTGGAAATTTCCCGACAGGGGAAAAGTTGGGTATTTATATCCGGTCAAACTTTCTAACATATTCTAAATGTCCGGAATAACACACAGACAAAATTAGACAATCCGATCGAAACACCGAGTCCCCAATACAACCCAGAAAATTCAACTCTTGAATAAATTTTAAAAATTCCCAGAAAACTCAGCATTAAAATAAAGAAGTTACTGTGCAAAAAGAGTTGACTGAAGAGACTTATTGGCCGCGGAACCGCCGCAGAAGCCATGCTTCCGCCGCGCTATGGGCGAATCATGGGTCCCGTTTTGTACAGTAATTCTTAGAATCCCCTGCTGAGTTTTCGGCATATTTTTAATTTGGAAAAAACCCAGTTTTTGAAAAATGTACAGAGAGCAATTTTGGGTTTAGGGTTTCGGTTCGATCGGGTTTCTAACATCGTCTAAGCATCGCCTAAGGCTCTAGCTAGGCTCTGATACCACTGTAGGGTTCCTAGGCACACTAATGAGGTCTCACAAGGCATCAACCATGCCAATTTCAAATTTTACAAGTGCCGAGAAAGCCTAATACGTATCGTTAACTAGAATTTTAGGCGAAACAAGAAACTAGTTAACAACATAACTAAAAGAATGGAAATAAACCTTTGTAGATCCGGTTCTCCACCTCCATAGCTCCGTGATGAAGTCCCCTCGTTGTACAAATCGCATCCCGGACTCTAGCATCGGCTTCATCGGAGAAATGGGCGGGCTTGCTCGTCGGCTTCGATGCCGAAGATGATCTACGTCGAGGCATCACTAGATCAAGCTCCCACTTCACCAAGTCATGAAACTTGTGAAGAAAACACCCTATACTACTTGGCAAGAGGTAGAGGATGAAGAAATAGGAAGTGGGTTCACTTTAGAATTGGATTTCTCACTCTTTTCATCAAGTCACCGTTGATGAAGCAAGGTTTTCTTCAAGTGAAGAAGAAGAAGAAGATGAATATATTATGATAAGTTATAAGAAAATAATACTTATCATATATTTAACCATTGTAAAGTGTAGAGAATTAACTAAGGTTATATGAATGGTTAGGGTTAAAAGAAGAAGACAAAATGGTCACTTGGTCAAAGCTTCATGAAGCTTCAACAAGCTTCATGAAAGAAACAAAGAAAGAAACCATTTTGTTCATTATCTTTTCCATAATAAATAAATGAACAAATAGATATGAAAAACAAAACCCTAACCATTTAAATAACCATGGTTTAATCTTTACACAAAACTTAAGTAAGAATGTATCATCAAACATGATACAATCAAGTGCACAAAAGTGTATCACATATACAACTTGTGAACTACAAGTGAGAAAATCCATTTAAAGTGAACCAATACTAGTTAATGCAAAGTAATATATCAAATATATAATTATGCATTAAATCATTAAATCAACACTTGATTTAACGATCCGGTCATATCGCATATAACCGACTAAGATTCAATGTATCGGCTCATTGAATCATTACTTGATTCGATAACTAGGTTATATTGAATACAACCTTTCGATACATTCATCGCGAGACTAGAATACGGTATCACATACACGCATTATTCTCGGTCCCGCACATATCTCATATGCGCTCCTATTTCGTTTCGCTTGAGCCAGGAAACCTCTGTGTAGGACTCTAAAGACTCGTCAATACGCCGGCAGCAGGTGATGATCATATCAAACACCCACAAGCCGCAAGCGGTCTGATAAACGTAACGGCCATCCGGGTATTGAGCGATCAGAAGATCGACGAGCAAGCCCGCTCATACTCCTATGAATCCAACCAGTAACACTTACCGTACAGTCCGGTCTCGTCGTCTGATATGTCGCATATCTCGCCTAGGGGTGGTAAACGTCAGACCCCAATAGCTCGATAAGTCGTGTCGATATGAGGTCTATAACAATTCAAGAAACTACAGGTAACTCTTACCAGTAAATCTCAGCAACCCTGGCCAGGGATTTCCGGTTATAGCCAATCGAACACAGCGTAACATCAACCCCCTATACCGGGAGAGACGAATCCCCTCCTATCGCTCATTGCCTCCATGTGACTCGGGACTGTATCCAAAAACCACCGTTTTGCATGCCCTCTTGGACGTGGTAAGATGGAAATCAAAGCACAGTAGGAACCACACAAGACTCTATGACGATCTCGGGTCAACAGACTAATCTGTACCAGTGTCACCAGAGAACTGCCATCTGACGTAAGGTATAATACCATCTGGGAGTTCTCGACGAGTCCGTCCAGTGTACCCAGTCTCCACTGAGCACCCGTATATCATCTCTGAGGTCAAACACCAATGGATATGGGATCATCCATCGCCCATCTGTATGGGTCGAGAAGGTATACGCTAGTCTACTCTGGTATATCGATGCCCCGTCTAGATATACCCACGACTAGGGATTTTGAAGGATGTACTTATGGACTACCATGTCCCCACTAGTATGATCCGCATCATAGTCCAGGTAGTCAAGTACACATCCCAAGGGCTTTACCAACATGTAAGAGAGAGACATTCAGTGTACACGTTAAGGTAAAGATCAACCAGATAGCATACTATCATGTCGAGCAAGAAAGTCCTCCCTATATATGTCCAAGCATCCACTACAATATTCATCCTATGTATAGTAATGGCCTCTAGGGCATACATATAACTAACAACTGTATGGATATTGTCACTATCAGGCTCAGTAGGGTTTCAGGATGAGTTTGCTCGTCGGCTTCTCTTTCGCTCAATACCTGGGTAGCCGTTACGTACAGCTAGTGCCGCAGACGTGCTTGTGGTTAAACCCAGTGCCAGCGTATTGACGAGTATTTTGAGTCCCACACAGAGGGTTTCCCTACTTTGGGCGAAATGATGTAGAGGTCGTATGGTTTTACGGCAGGGTTCGATCACATACGTGTACATGTACACGAATGATGTTCGGATGGATAATACTAGTGGCTTTGGCTTAACCCGGATCCTAGTATTTTATTTGTTGGATTATCTTTGTCTCTTTGTATTCGTATTCTTCGGAATACGGATGCGGGTATGTATATACGGTTGAGGGGTATTCTTGTAATTTATTACAAGATTAATTTTAGAAGATTAGACCCCATCTTGGTTTAGACCTTTTTGGAATAAAAGGTTATTGAGGTGTAGGATGAGGTGTATACTGCATTTTTGTGGCATGGCTAATTAGTGACCTATGGTTACTATTCTAGCATACTTAGGGTTTTTATTTGTTGTGAGATTATGTTGACCTGAGTTATTTTTTGTTGACTAAGATATTTTGGAAACATGGACATTTATGTGATGGCTCCAGTATTTCTTATCACACTCACACAACAAACAAAAACACAATCCATTATTCATTTTTTCTCTCTCTCTTGAGTTTCTCTCAACACCTCATTCTCATGGCATCTTCTTCTTCCTCTAACTACCTAAACCCTCTCATGAGTTGAGAATCCTTGGGTGTCTTGAGACAAATTAATCTTTCATCACTCTCTACTTCATCTACGGTATCTAGAGTAGCGATCTAGGTGCCGTAGTTGCCTCGGATATGAGGTTGGAGCTCGTTGCATAGACTTTTCGGGTGGATCATCTTCGATGGAGGGAGACCGGAGATCAAGCTTGTTCAAGTAAGACTCTAGGAGCTTGGGATGATGGTTGAAGATCAAAAGACATAGATCTATTCGGTATAACCATTCTAACTCCTTTGCATGTTTTGTTATCTAGGGCTTATGGATAGATCTGGGTAATTGGTTGTGGTAGCGCCATGTTTTATAAATTTTTGTTCCGCATTTGGTCACGGATTGATGGCCGGGGCGCTTGCATAACCCAACAGAATTTCGTTGACATATAGCAACGAGTTCGGGATACCTCACATATTACACTTACGGTGGCAGAAAAAAATTGAAAAACTACAATAATTAGAATCTGTATATCCTTAGACATCATAAACCCGGAATATCTCATATTCTGGATTTCATGCCTAACCTATTAACCTTATATTTTAGCCTCAAATTGAAAACACTTTTCAATTACTTTAGTCGGATAATTCAACAGGATTCCCGACTACATTATCGAACACTCGTCGGAAACTTTTGCAGATGGCTGCACCACCGATACCGTCGACGAAGTGCACTAAGGCGGAACACCGTGGCCGCAAGCACCCGAGTGGGTGCTTTTGGCATCGGGGTTCTCCTACAGTCACTTGGTCGGGGCTATGGGGCATGGCTGTCTACTAGAGTTACCCGACGATTATTCGCGTACAATATGCGAATGCGACAGAGTTTTGATCCGAATCAAAACTCCGTGGCAATCGATTAACCGAGACTACAACAATAGATTTACTATATACAAATTAGTTTTCAAAAAACTAATTAATCCGGATTCTAAATATTTTATCACATATCATCAAGATCTATATGAAGTTAAACATGTTAGGTTTCCCTAGCACCTACTGTAGATATGGAAGCATCACACATGCCATTTTAAAAAAATATAGAGGTGCTAAGCAAACAAAGTAAGGATCATTAACTAGAATACTAGGGTAACAACTAAAGTATCACATACAAAAACCATATTATCACTAAGTGAAAGGAATACAACCTTTGTAGTTCTCTTTGTAGTGACTCCTAGAATCGTTGAGAGTTGAAAAAGCCTGCAAGTAAGCTCCTTTGTCCACGATGATCCATCCGAAGTCCCCTTCGTCGAAGCTTCTAGCTCCACTTGATGCAAGAAGAAGATGAAGCTAAACACTCTAAACTAATTGGCTAGATTATAGTAGAATGATGAGATGGTGTGTTATCTTTTATCAAAACCCTTTTTTTTTATTCCCTCACTCTATGGAAAACTCAAGAGAGCTAGGAGGAAGAAGAAGATGGCAACACTTGAGCTCAAGAGATAATAACAAAAGATAATGAAGAAAGAGAAAAGAAAATAATATATATTTTCTTTTACTCAACCAACCATGGTAACTAATAATATCTAGATATTTAGTAAGTGAGTTAAAACCCAAAAGGAAAGCTAAACAAATGGTTAAAAGTTAGGTCAAGTGAGGTTCACTTTGGAAGTGTGCAGAAAAAATCAACCATGGATTAACTTTTCTTTTTGTTTTTTTTAAAATCAAATACAAATATATATACATATATAATAGTTCCATATGAGTCTTATATTGCCATCTATTATGTGTCATCAACCATGACACTATGCATGTATGTGTTCATGCACATCAACATGTGCATACATACATGCATACTTCTTCTTTAAGAAAAAGGGTTTGAATAAAGATTAAAACTAAAAGTCAAATGTTAAATCAACAATTGATTTAACAATCCGGTCATATCACATATGACCCGACCAATAGAAAAATGCCTGATTAACATACGGTATCACATAGTCGTATTCAATCGAGTCCCCGCGCATATCTCATATGCACACCACATTTTTTCGCCTGGCCTAGGAAACTTCTATGTGGGACTCTAAGACTCGTCAATACGCCGGCAGTGGGTGATGATCATATCAAACACCCACAAGCCGCAAGCGGTCAGCTAAACATAACGGCCACCCGGGTATTGAGCGATCAGAAGAAAACCAGCAAAGCTGTCAAAACTCCCGTCGAGCCATCTGGCAACCCATACCGTACAATCTGGTCTCCTCATCAGATATGTTGCATATCGAGTCTAGGGATGGTATCGTCGACCTCAATAACTCAATAAGTCATGCCGGTGTATAGTTAATAACAGATCGAGAAACTACTGATAATGCTTATCAGTAAATCTCAGTAGCCCTGGCCAGGGACTTCCTGTTGTAGCCAATCAAGCAATGCACAACATCAACTCCCAATACAGGGAGTGACGAAACCCCTCCTATCGCTCATCGCCTCTATGTTCCTCGGGAATGTACCCAAAGACCACCTGTTTGCACGACTCAGTAGAGCCGTGGTAGGGTGGAGACCAAAGTACAGTGGGAGGACACACAAGACTCTATGACGATCTCGGGTCTACAGACTAACCTGTACCAGTGTCACCTGAGAACTGCTATCCGACGATAGATATAATACCACATAGGAGTTCTCTGTGAGTCCGTTCAGTGTACCCAGTATCCACTGAGCACCTGCATACATTCTTTGGTGTCATCACACCAGATGGATATGGGATAATCCATCGCCCATCACATAAGACAAGAATGGTATACGCTAGTCTACTCTGGAATATCGATACCCTGTCTCGATACACCCACGACTAGGAACACTTCAAGGATATGCTTATAAACTATACGTGTCCCACAAGTATGATCCGCATCATAGTCGCAGTAGTCAAGCAAATATCCTCAGGGCTTTATCAACATGTGCAAATGAATAAAAGCATGATCAAGTCAACATGTCTGATAAAGTAAACCAAAATGAAAACAATCATATCGAGCAAGAAAGTAATCTCTCTCTCTCTCTCTCTCTCTCTCTCTATATATATATATATATATATATACATGTCCAAGCATCCACTATACATATAATGGCCTTTACGGCATATATATATATCCAACAATCTCCCACTTGTACTAAGGCCAATTATTGGCGTATCTCATACCCAACATCTCAAAAAGTTGCTCATGATGCGGCTGTGGAACGGCCTTGGTGAGTGGATCCGTTGTGTTATTCTTTGTATCAACTCTCCGAATCTCGATCTCTTGGCGATCTACAATCTCCCGGATCAAATGATATCGCTTGAGGACATGTCTGGATTTTTTATAAGACCTTGATTCTTTGGCTAACGCCATAGCCCCATTATTATCACAATACAATGGTATTAGATCAATAATGGCTGGAACTACTCCTAGTTCCGCGGCGTACTTCTTCATCCAGACGGCTTTCTTAGCAACATCATTTGCAGCAATATACTCAGCTTCCATCGTAGAGTCTGCAACGGTATCCTATTTGGAACTCTTCCAACTAACCGCCCCTCCATTGAGGGTAAATACAAACCCTGAGATAGATTTGCTGTCATCCTTATCACTTTGGAAGCTGGAATCGGTAAAGGCCTCCTTTTGGAGATCTCCATTACCATACACCAAGAATAATTCTTTAGTCCTTCTCAAGTACTTAAGAATGTTCTTCACTGCTATCCAATGTTTCTCCCCTGGGTTGGATTGATACCTACTTACAACAGCTAGTGCATAAGCTACATTAGGGCGTATACATAACATCGCATACATTATAGATCCTACGGCTGAAGCGTAGGGTATAATACTCATGCGAGCTCTCTCTTCATCAGTCTTCGGACAGAAATCCTTTGAGAGAGTGATTCCAAGACAAGCGGGCAAGGCACCATGCTTGGAATCTTCCATACTAAACCTTTTTAGGATGGTGTCAATGTACTTTGATTGGGACAATCCCAATAACCTCTTGGATCAATCTCTATAGATCCTTATGCCCAATATACATGAGGCATCACCCAGGTCCTTCATGGAGAACTTTTGTCATAAGAATAGTTTGACCGATTGTAGCATAGGAATATCATTTCCTATCAAGAGAATTTCATCCACGTATAATACGAGGAACGTGAAATTATTCCCTACACGCTTCTTATAAATACATGGTTCATCTATATTTTTGATAAAATCAAACTCTTTGATTTTATCGTCAAAACAGATGTTCCAGCTCCGTGAGGCCTGCTTTAATCGATAAATGGATTTAAGCAACTTATATGCTTTCCCGCAGCTCCCACTGTCAAGGAAGCCCTCTGTCTGATCCATAAAAATGTATTCTTCTAAATCACCATTTAGAAATGCAGTTTTAATGTCTATCGGCTAGATTTCATAATCATGGTGAGCAGCAAAAGCAAGTAGGATCCGAATAGATTTAAGCATTGCTACTGGAGAGAAAGTTTCATCATAGTCCAATCCTGGTCTTTGACGAAAATCTTTCGCTACAAGCCTTGCTTTAAAGGTCTCTACCTGTCCATCTACACCAATCTTTCTCTTAAAGATCCATTTGCATCCAACGGGTTTTATCCCAGGAGGTGCAACGTCCAAAGTCCATACTTTGTTTGTGTACATGGACTCCATTTTTTATCTCATGGCTTCTAGCTACTTTACTGAGTCACCACTCGTGATAGCTTGCTGAAAACTAGTAGGGTCATCATCATCTATGATACAATCTTCTCTATCACCATCAATGGGAAACCCATAGTATCTCTCTGGTGGGCGAGAAGTTCTACTAAATCTCTGGAGTGGCTGAGGTTCTTCAAGTTCTACTACCACATCAGTTTCAACCAATTCATCCTGAGTAATTTGTGTCTCTAGAACCTCTTCTAGTTCTACCGCATTGCCATCAGTATTGTCTGTAAAGATTTCATTTTCTAAAAATGTGGCATGTTGAGAAACAAATACTTTTTGTTCCTCTTAGTGGTAGAATAGATATCCATACGAATGTTTTGGATATCCCACAAATTTGGACATGACCGATCGTGTCTCGAGCTTGTCTAGATTCTGCTTTTTAACAAAAGCCGGACAACCCCAAATCCTAACTCTTTTAAAATATGGTCTCTTTCCACTCCATATCTCATATGGAATGGTAGACACGGTCTTGGTTGGAACCCTGTTTAACAGATACATTGCTGTCTCCAATGCATGCCCCTAAAGAGAAAGCGGCAACTCAGCATCACACATCATGGACCGTACCATATCTAATAAGGTACGATTCCTCAATTCTGACATGCCGTTGTGCTGTGGTGTGTAAGGAGGAGTGAGCTGAGAGAGAATCCCATTCTCTTTTAAGAAGTTTGAAAACTTTGTACTTAAATACTCTCCACCTCGATCCGATCGAAGTTTTTGATGCTAAAGCCTGTTTGTTTTTCTACTTCAAGTTTGTACTCCTTGAATTTCTCAAAAGCATCGCATTTATGCTTTAACAAAAACACATGCCTGAATCTCGAGAAATCATCAGTAATGGTAATGAAGTATGAAAAATCACTTCGTGCATGTGTAGACATTGGTCCACATACATCACTATGTATGAGACTTAAGAGTTCCACAGCTCTTTCTCCATGTCCAGTAAATGGAGTTTTAGTCATTTTACCTTTGATACAAAACTGGCAAGTCTCATAAGATTTATATTCAAACGGATTTAAATATCCATCTTTATGTAGTTTGTTTAGTCTTGTTTCACTAATATGACCAAGTCTACAATGCCAAAGAAAAGCTTCATTTATATCTGAAAACTTTCTTTTATTAGTATGTTGTATATTGAAAACTGTGTGTTGGTTCACGACGTAAATACCGTTATTCAATGTACCATACCCAATCAACAGTTTATTCAAGTTAATGTTCATAACATTATTCTGCAACACAAAATGATATCCTTCATTGTCTAACAAAGAAACGAATATTATATTACATAGCATACTTGGTACACAATAACACGGGTTCAAAACCAATATACAACCCGAAGGCAACCCCAGATGATATCTCCTATGGATACAGCATGTACATTGGAACCATTTCCAACCCGCAGAGTATAATCTCCAGTCTTCAAAACTCTACTGTTTCTCAATCCCTGTATACAATTGCAGATGTGAGAACTAGAACCGGTATCTAATACCCAAGATGCAGAGTTAATTGAAAAACAGTTCTCAGTTACAATCACGCCTGAAGCGGAAGCATCACCATACTTCTTCTTCTTAAGATCAGCAAGATCACAACACAGTTGTATTTCCAATGTCCCGACTTATGGCAGTAAAAACATTCCCCTTTTCCACTTCCCTCAGCCTCGGATTTATCTTTCTCCATCGCCTTTTTGACTCCACCTTTCGGTTTGATGGACTTCTTCTTCTTTCCCTTGGCCTTGGCTTTTGGGATGGAAGAGGAAGCTGGCCCAGTAAGCAGAGCGAGAGTCTTCGCTGTTTCCAGCGTGCTCTCTGCACTTCTTAACATATTGAGAAGTTCAGGCAATGATGAAAGAGACTGCAGAACAACATCTGTATACTGCTCATTATCCACAGTCCATCCCAGTTCCTCAAGTTCTTCTATAAAACTAATCATCTTCAGGACATGGTCTCCTACTGATACGCCCGGGGCCATCTTCATCTGAAACAACTTTTGAGATGCCTCGTATCGCAAAGTACGAGATTGCTCTTCATACAACTCCTTTGTATGAACAAAGATGGATTGCACATCCATCATCTCGTGCTATTTCTGATGGATGTTGTCCATATAAGAAAGCGTGAGGCACTTGGCCGTGTTGCAATCAATATCCCATATTTTTCGGATCTCCCTATCCGAACAGATGATTCAGGTCCTGGGACGGGTGGGGATTTGGTAGTGAGGACAAATGATACTTTATCATATGTGAGTGCAATGTTCAAGTTCCTCAAACATTCTTTTTAATTCGGTCCAGTCAGTTTGTGTAGCGTCTTGAAAATTCGTTTTGGAGTTTTCCTGGAAATCGGTGAAAATTCGGTATCTTTCCGTAAACCGTCTTTTTTTGTTATTTTGCAGTTTAGGACTAATTATACCTAATTTGGATAGGAATTTGCTAGTTTTTAGTAGCAAATGAGTTACTTATGAAATTCTGGTCGTTTAAAAATTTTCCCTAATTTTTCAATTTTTAATATTATTTTAAGCCGGTAAGAAAATATATTAAATTAGCGATAAATACAAATTTTTTTGGGCTAATTTTAATCTTTAAAATTATGTTAATTAAAATCTAATTGTAACATAAATTTTTGGTATTTTATTTTGAGTTTTAGCTAATTTTTATTATAGGAAACGAAATTTATTGAATTTAAGCTTAAACTTGCAATTTTGGACTTGTAGGGGGTCTTTTTGCATAAAAATTTTTTTGTGCACTCCCTCTCACTTTTCCCTCACCCTAGGCCGGCCATTTCCAGCAGCTCATGGGGAAAAAAATTCCATGCTCCTTTGACTTTGTATATTGTGTGGAAATGAGGGTTTTTTTTAAGGTTTGAATTTGTTTTTGGGTATAGTCTTTTGTGGTTGGTAGGATTTGACCAAGACCTCTTTCCCACACCCCACACCATCCCCTCTCCCTCATTTCTGGCCGAAATTCCAGCAGCCCCCTTCATCTCTTGGTTCTTTCCATTTTCTTCAAAAAAATTCATTAAGTTGCTTCAAAAATTCCAAATTTAAACCTCACAATTTAAACTCCATCCTTCATCCCTTTTTCCTTCACCTCTCTTGCTTGGAATCATGGTGCTAGGAGGCCTTCATTGAGGCAAATTTCTTCTTGCTAGATCCATAGATTTGAGGTATAATTTCTACTCTTTTAATTTCTTATGGTTAGAATCCTTTAATTAAATTGTTTTAGTGTTAATTTAGTGCTATTTTCATTCTAGTTTTGTTTAAAGTTAATGGTTGAGTTAACTAGGGTTTCTTGAAACCATGTTTTTGTTAATTAAATCTAGTTAATTAATCTAGTGGTTTACTTAACCAATTTATATGGTTACTTTGCTTAAGTGGCTTCATATTAGGCTAATCTATGTTAATCTTGTGTGAAATTTTCATTAAGATTGCTAATTACCAAAATCAAGAAAAGGTTTGTGTATGGAATGTGGGTTTTGATGCATGGTAAAGGGGATAATTTAATTGTAGTGGCTTTCTAATGGTTTAATTTGGGTATTTGTGTGATAATGTGTGCACTTTGTCGCAAATTGTCGATGTTTGCACCAAATTTGCAAACTTCTAGCTTAATAGGTTTTTATTATATTATTGTGGTGAATTAATTGCGATATCTAGATTATTGTTGGCATATCTTATGACATTTAGGATGTGTGAGTGCGGATTTTTGAGTAATCGGGTTTTAGTTTGGCCGGGCGACCAAATCGACGATTTTTGCAGTTTTTGCGATTTTCGCGTGTGTTCCGCGCACCTTGTGCACGTTGTACCTAGCTTGTGAACGTTAGTATTTTCGTTTGGGTTTTGCGTCATTCTTGATATGTAACCTTATATTTGGTATTGATGTAAATTCCAGGTTCGGTCGCGGAGACGTCAGACGCGGCTCGAAAGAGGAAAGCGGTGATTGGACACAGCTAGCTAGGGATTCCGGTGAGTAGATGTAACATCTACGGGAGACTATCGTTGGATGGCGCAAGCCGCCCGATATTTCTAGTAACTTAAAAGATTCTTAGTGATGTTAGTAATTAGGGGTGTAATACTTATATGATTATTTGCTGCATCCATGCCTTATATTGACATATATATGCGAACCCATTTTATAGGACACCTGCACCATTGCCAGGGTTTTTATATGCAGCACGAGCACTATTCATGCTTACACACACGCCCTGGTAATTGCCATGCCACCACACTAGATAACCTATAATTTGAAACCTTTTACTAATTGATGCTTAAAACTGTGCTATTGCCTTTAATTCCTTAAAATGAAATCGTAGGATTGCTATTCATGTGCATGTACCTCATCATATTATTTGTTCATGCCTAGTCTATTAATCATACATCGGAGCTTAATTATTGATACCATATGCATTCATCACCATTGATATATGCACTTATGAGAATTTCTTGAGATTTTATGATATTTCTGGATTTCGGGGGAAAACCGCAAAATTTCTAAACTTATTATGTTTTTAAAATATGTAATTACGGTTTTCTAGTGATGTAAAGTGTCGTCCACCATGAGTTTGCTGTGGTTTTCGAGATCCGTATCGAGGAGTGGAGGAACCGTCACGGGTACATGGTGGGCCCGGTATGGTACCCCGGGGCAAGATGAATGTGTTGTTGACGTTGAGCCTGGCAGGGGACGGATTACCTACCGGTGACTGTTTGGCACGGCGGATATCCAGAGGATACCGACCGTGGCCGCGAGATGATGAGATTTTGATATTGAGCTGGGTCAGCCGGATGGCTGAGGCCAGAGATACTATGACATGGATATATGAGATTTGTGATAGTTTTGAGGTGTCGTTGCTGGACACAGGTTCTTGTTGATTCTATTGGTATTGTGCTGGTATTTCAAAAGAGATTCTTAAAGGGAAAAACATGATTTCTTATACTTACACATTCAGATCACGAGTTGACTCGCATTGCATTCATACCTGCTAGTATATTCATATTGCATACATACTTGCCATTATGTCCTGCCTTACCTGTATTTAGATGCTAGGATGCTTGTGTGCATGCATACGATAGCCTGTGTAGATGTTATTTATTACTCACGAGTTGGCAACTCACCTCCGTTGTGCCATAGCCTTTTGCAGGTCCGCTCCGTCAGTACAGTAGCGGCGGGCGCACTTGCTTCTTTTGCCTGGACTCGAGGTTTTGCTCTTAGGTGGGTTATATTATTATTTTTGCACCACCTTGTATATTCTTTGTATCTAGAGCACTCCATCTACTGTATCAACCAGTATTGTTGTATATTGACCTAGAGATGAGACTGTGAGATTTGTGGACTTTTTATGCTGTGTTTTGGGGTCGAGCTCACTTGAGTCGACATGTTGTTTTTCTCATGCTTCTTTATGATTATTTTGCATGATGTTGTTTTATATTGCGTGGGATTTATGACCGGTTTGTGGCGAAGAGCTAGCTCCCGCTTGGGGATGCCTTATTTGTTGGATTCATATATATTCTTGTTGTACCCATTTTGGGGGCCAGTATTTACAAAGGAGGCTCTGCCGAAATTTTCGGAAAAATTTGTAATGTTTTTAAAAAAGGTTTTTATATGACTTATTTGATAAACTTGTTTTCAATTGATTGGGTTCTCGTCACTCTTTTGCTTATTTGGTTTTGGTTTTCTGGGCTTTGGCTTACTTATTTTACGGACGTCTTGAGACGTTTCGTAACCTAAGTGCCAGTCACGTTCCGTACCCTGCGGGTCGTGACAAAGTTAGTATCAGAGCGATAGGTTTTACCTTTTTGAGTGTAGGATGACCCTTGGTAGATGGAGTAAGTAACTTAAATAGGGTAACGTAGCGTGTGTATGTCCGCGGCATACTTGCGATACGGTACTCTGCCTAAGTGACTTTAGGATATACTTGCTTGAAAATTCCTTCTTCAATTCCGTGCATCCTATGATCCTATTGCACTGTTCTTATTATCCGTTTTCCTGTAACAGCCACTATGCCGCCGAAGGCTACGAGGACACAGAGGGCTGCCGCCAGAGACGAGATTCGAGCTGGCTCGTCCGAGACTAGGACTGAGCAGGGTGGTATGCCTACGCCGTAGGGACAGACCGATCCACCTTCCCCAGGCCGTATGGATAGGCTTGAGACTGGTATGGAGGAGTTGCGACAGATGATGGGGAGTATGCAGGAGCTACGTCAGATGGTAGGATCCCTAGTTGCAGCCAGTCGTACACCGAGGCCGGATGACGTACCTACTACATCACAGACGACCATGATACCTGCTCCTACTACTACCACCGTGGCCATTCCGGTTTCGCTACAGGATTTCATGAGGCTGAGACCTCCAGTATTCACTGGCACCGAGGCAGCGGAGGACCCACAGACGTTCCTTGAGAGTTTAGCCAGGATCTGCCGTTCGCTGAGATGTTCGGATGATCGATGGGTAGAGCTTGCGAGTTTCCGACTAGAAGGCCTCGCGTAGACATGGTGGGAGTCAGTCTTGAGAGGTCGAGCTGCAGGTCTACCGCCTATGACTTGGGCCGAGTTTACAGCGGTCTTTCTAGCTCGTTTCCTCCCAGAGAGCGTTCGTGACGCCAGAGCTCGTAGCTTCGAGGCCTTAGTCAAGACACCTGGGATGACGGTGTCTGAGTATGACATCCAGTTTACACAGTTATCCCGATATGCTCCGTATTTGGTGGATACCGAAGAGAAGATGGTGAAGAGGTTTGTACAGGGACTTAATGCCCAGCTATATCTTGCCATTGGCGCCCAGCACTACGACACTTATTCAGCTGCTATGGATGCGTCATTACGGATGGAGGCACGCATATTGCAGACTTCGGCCATTTCTGGGCCGAAGAGGATTCGCACCGATGTACCGTCTCAGAGGCAGCGCGCCAGATTCTTTCCGAGAGATAGGCCTGGCAGAGGTTTTGGATGGGGACAGTTATACGGTTCTTATCCCCAGGGACAGTAGCCGTCGCCAGGGTGTTTTGGGTGCGGGAGTCCACACCATCTTGTCAGAGATTGTTCGGCGAGACGACAGGGAGCAGCGACAGTTCCGCATGTGACCCTACCACCATCACCACCCCCTCCTCAGAGAGCCCTACTTCCTATCACTGGTGATGCTCCACGCCAGTTAGGTGCACCCAGAGGCCGTGGACGCGGCGGTCCTGTTCAGAGAGGACGAGGAGGCAGAGGCCGAGGTCGAGGTCAGCCTGCTATCGGTGGAGGACAGGCCCGAGTATTTGCTTTGACACCGCAGGATGCGCAGGCATCCAATGCCGTTGTGACAGGTACCGTGCCAGTTTGCTCTTTTGACGCACGGGTATTATTTGACCCAGGTTCCACACATTCGTACGTCTCTACACACTTTGCACCGTTGTTGGGCCGTGAGTCGTCGTCGTTAGATCATCCGCTTGTTGTTATTACCCCGGTAGGCGAGTCGTTTGTCGCTCGTTTTGTATTTCGATTGTGTTCCGTTCGTATTGGGGAGAAGTAGTCATTGGTTGATTTGATTCTCCTCGATATGTTGGACTTTGATGTGCTTCTGGGCATGGATTGGCTAGCCACTTGTTATGCTTCGGTGGACTGCCGTGAGAAGGCAGTCAGATTTAGCTTTCCGGGAGAGCCAGTCCTTGTTATTCAGGGAGACCGCAGCGTCATCCTTCCCAGCTTGATTTTGTCTCTTCGCGCTGGTCAGCTCTTGCGGAAGGGATGTCAGGGATTCTTAGCGTATATTTGTGATACTCGAGCTGCAGAGGTTCCGTTGGACCGGGTTCCGATTGTTTGTGAGTTCCCTGATGTTTTCCATGATGAGCTACCTGGGCTACCACCTGAGCGCGATGTTGAGTTCTGCATTGATTTGATTCCCGGCTCGGGGCCTATTTCTATACTGCCTTATCGGATGGCCCCGGCTGAGCTTCGAGAGCTGAAGGATCAGTTGCAGGAATTGTTAGATAAGGGGCTTATTCGACCGAGTGTTTCTTTTTGGGGTGCTCCAGTCCTGTTTGTCAAGAAGAAGGATGGAAGTTTGCGCTTATGTATCGACTACCGCCAGCTGAACAAAGTTACCGTTCGGAACAGGTATCCGTTGCCACGCATTGATGATTTGTTCGACCAGCTTCAGGGTGCAGGGTATTTTTCGAGGATCGACTTACGATCAGGATACCATCAGCTGCGAGTTCGACAGGAGGATATACCGAGGACAGCTTTCCGCACGCGCTATGGCCACTATGAGTTTTTGGTGATGTCGTTCGGACTCACCAACGCCTCAGCAGCATTCATGGATTTGATGAACCGTACATTCAGGCCGTATCTTGACTTGTTCATCATCGTGTTTATCGACGATATCTTGGTGTACTCCCGGAGCAGAGAGGAGCACGAGCAGCACTTGCAGATTACGTTACAGACTCTGAGGGAGCACCAGCTGTTCGCAAAGTTCTCCAAGTGTGCATTCTGGCTGGACAGCGTCGGATTCTTGGGTCACGTGGTTACGAGAGACGGCATATGTGTGGACCCGAAGAAGATTGAGGCTGTTCAGCAGTAGCCCCGACCTACATCGGTTACTGAGATCCGTAGTTTTCTAGGCCTGGCGGGCTACTACAGGCGTTTTGTTCAGGACTTCTCCCGTATAGCTGCACCTTTGACCGGTTTGACCCGGAAGGGAGTTCCTTTCGTCTGGACGGAGGAGTGCGAGCGCAGTTTTCAGCAGCTGCGGACATGTTTGACTACGGCGCCGGTATTATCTTTGCCTTCGGGATCAGGCGGATTTGTGGTCTACTGTGATGCTTCGCGGGTGGGATTAGGATGCGTATTGATGCAGCATGGCCGGGTGATCGCTTATGCTTCTCGGCAGTTGAAGAAGCATGAACAGAACTACCCCACTCACGATTTGGAGATGGCTGCAGTGGTCTTTGCACTGAAGATTTGGCGACATTACCTATACGGCGAGTCGTGTCAGATATTCACCGATCACAAGAGCTTAAAGTACATATTTCAGCAGCGAGACCTGAATCTCAGACAGTGTCGTTGGATGGAGTTGGTGAATGACTACGACTGTGAGATCTTATATCACCCAGGCAAGGCGAATGTAGTGGCAGATGCGTTGAGTAGGAGGCCCGGGGGTAGTCTATCCTTTTTGCGCGCAGTGCAGAGGCAGTCGTCAGCAGATTGGCAGATGTTATGCGACAGCCGAGTTGAGTTTGAGTTCACTCAGACAGGGGGACAGCTCGCACATGTTCGTGCACGCCCACAGTTGCTTGACCGTATATATGAGGCACAGCGCAGGGACGACCGTTGCTCGGAGATCATGGAACAGATGGGTCAGGGCAGATTTTCCGAGTTCGTGATTGACGATCAGGGGATTTTACGCTATGGATCTAGACTGTGCGTACCAGATGCTGATGGATTACGGCGCGACATTCTTGAGGAGGCACACCGATCAGTGTATAGTGTCCACCCCGGTTCCACTAAGATGTACCATGATATGAGAGAGACCTACTGGTGAGACGGGATGAAGAGGGACATTGCGGAGTTTGTATCGAGATACCTGACTTGTCAGCAAGTCAAGGCCGAGCACCAGAGGCCCGCAGGAGAGCTACAGCCATTACCCATTCCGGAGTGGAAATGGGAGCAGATTTCGATGGATTTCTTTGTGGGTCTACCCAGGACCAGTCGAGGGTATGACTCCATCTGGGTGATCGTAGATCGATTGACGAAAGCGGCTCACTTCCTGCCAGTGAAGACGACTTTCAGCTTCGCTCAGTATGCCCTGCTTTACATCGACGAGATCGTGCGGTTGCATAGCGTACCGACTTGTATCGTGTCAGATCGAGGCACCCAGTTCACCAGCCGGCTTTGGCAGAGACTTCAGGAGGCTTTGGGCACTCGTTTGAGCTTCAGCACAGCGTTTCATCTGCAGACCGACGGACAGTCGGAGCGGACCATTCAGACTCTCGAGGACATGCTCAGAGCGTGAGTTTTAGACTTCGGCGGTAGCTGGGATCGTCATTTACCTCTAGTGGAGTTCTCCTACAACAACAGCTTCCAGGATACTATTCAGATGGCACCTTTCGAGGCATTGTATGGGTGGAGATGCAGATCGCCCGTCTGTTGGACAGAGCTCAGCGAGAGCAGTATTTTGGGGCCGCAGCTTGTTGAGGAGACGACAGCGAAGATACAGTTGATTCGAGACCGGATGAGGGCAGCTCAGAGCAGACAGAAATCGTATGCAGACAGGCGCCGTCGCAGATTAGAGTTCGCAGTTGGCGACCATGTTTTTCTAAGGGTCTCTCCGATGAAGGGCGTGATGCGTTTTGGGCGAAAGGGGAAGCTTAGCCCTAGATTTGTAGGTCCCTTCGAGATCCTCGAGTGTGTCGGCGCTGTTGCATATCGTTTGGCCCTTCCACCCAGCTTTCCCGATGTTCACCCCGTCTTCCATGTTTCGATGCTCCGCAAGTACCTTCACGACCCTTCGCATGCGATTCAGCACCCGACAGTCCAGCTAGATCGCGACCTTTCTTTTGTAGAGCAGCCGGTGGCCATACTGGATCGGCAGGTGAAGAAGTTGAGATCAAAAGTTATACCAACCGTCAGGGTCCTTTGGCGTAGCCCGAGCAGCGAGGAGGTTACCTGGGAGACCGAGGGCGAGATAAGGAAGAAATTCCCTCATCTCTTCGAAGGTACGCATAGTTATATTTTTTTTAAATTCGGGGACCAAATTTCTTTAAGGGGGAAGATTGTAGCGTCTTGAAAAGTCGTTTTGGAGTTTTCCTGGAAATCGGTGAAAATTCGGTATTTTTCCGTTAACCGTCTTTTTTGTTATTTTGCAGTTTAGGACTAATTATACCTAATTTGGATAGGACTTTGCCTGTTTTTAGTAGCAAATGAGTTACTTATGAAATTCTGGTCGTTTAAAAATTTTCCCTAATTTTTCAATTTTTAATATTATTTTAAGCCGGTAAGAAAATACATTAAATTAGCGATAAATACAAATTTTTTTGGGCTAATTTTAATCTTTAAAATTATGTTAATTAAAATCTAATTGTAACATAAATTTTTAGTATTTTATTTTGAGTTTTAGCTAATTTTTATTATAGGAAACGAAATTTATTGAATTTAACCTTAAACTTGCAATTTTGGACTTGTAGGGGGTCTTTTTGCATAAAATTTATTTTTTGCACTCCCTCTCACTTTTCCCTCACCCTAGGCCGGCCATTTCCAGCAGCTCATGGGGGAAAAAATTCCATGCTCCTTTGACTTTGTATATTGTGTGGAAATGAGGTTTTTTTTTAAGGTTTGAATTTGTTTTTGGGTATAGTCTTTTGTGGTTGGTAGGAGTTGACCAAGACCTCTTTCCCACACCCCAAACCATCCCCTCTCCCTCTTTTCTGGCCGAAATTCCAGAAGCCCCCTTCATCTCTTGGTTCTTTTCATTTTCTTCAAAAAAATTCATTAAGTTGCTTCAAAAATTCCAAATTTAAACCTCACAATTTAAACTCCATCCTTCATCCCTTTTTCCTTCACTTCTCTTGCTTGGAATCATGGTGCTAGGAGGCCATCATTGAGGCAAATTTCTTCTTGCTAGATCCATAGATTTGAGGTATAATTTCTACTTTTTTAATTTCTTATGGTTAGAATCCTTTAATTAAATTGTTTTAGTGTTAATTTAGTGCTATTTTCATTCAAGTTTTGTTTAAAGTTAATGGTTGAGTTAACTAGGGTTTCTTGAAACCATGATTTAGTTAATTAAATCTAGTTAATTAATCTAGTGGTTTACTTAACCAATTTATATGGTTACTTTGCTTAAGTGGCTTCATATTAGGCTAATCTATGTTAATCTTGTGTGAAATTTTCATTAAGATTGCTAATTACCAAAATCAAGAAAAGGTTTGTGTATGGAATGTGGGTTTTGTGCATGGTAAAGGGGTTAATTTAATTGTAGTGCCTTTCTAATGGTTTAATTTGGGTATTTGTGTGATAATGTGTGCACTTTGTCGCAAATTGTCGATGTTTGCACCAAATTTGCAAACTTCTAGCTTACTAGGTTTTTATTATATTATTGTGGTGAATTAATTGCGATATCTAGATTATTGTTGGCATATCCTATGACATTTAGGATGTGTGAGTGCGGATTTTTGAGTAATCGGGTTTTAGTTTGGCCGGGCGACCAAATCGACGATTTTTGCAGTTTTTGCGATTTTCGCGTGTGTTCCGCGCACCTTGTGCACGTTGTACCTAGCTTGTGAACGTTAGTATTTTCGTTTGGGTTTTGCGTCATTCTTGATATGTAACCTTATGTTTGGTATTGATGTAAATTCCAGGTTCGGTCGCGGAGACGTCAGACGCGGCTCGAAAGGGGAAAGCGGTGATTGGACACAGCTAGCTAGGGATTCCGGTGAGTAGATGTAACATCTACGGGGGACTATCGTTGGATGGCGCAAGCCGCACGATAGTTTTAGTAACTTAAAATATTCTTAGTGATGTTAGTAATTAGGGGTGTAATACTTATATGATTATTTGCTGCATCCATGCCTTATATTGACATACATATGCGAACCCATTTTATAGGACACCTGCACCATTGCCAGGGTTTTTATATGCAGCACGGGCACTATTCATGCTTACACACACGCCCTGGTAATTGCCATGCCACCACACTAGATAACCTATAATTTGAAACCTTTTACTAATTAATGCTTAAAACTGTGCTATTGCCTTTAATTCCTTAAAATGAAATCGTAGGATTGCTATTCATGTGCATGTACCTCATCATATTATTTGTTCATGCCTAGTCTATTAATCATACATCGTAGCTTAATTATTGATACCATATGCATTCATCACCATTGATATATGCACTTATGAGGATTTCTTGAGATTTTATGATATTTCTGGATTTCGGGGGAAAGCCGCAAAATTTCTAAACTTATTATGTTTTTAAAATATGTAATTGCGGTTTTCTAGTGATGTAAAGTGTCGTCCACCATGAGTTTGCTGTGGTTTTCGAGATCCGTGTCGAGGAGTGGAGGAACCGTCACGGCTACATGGTGGGCCCGGTATGGTACCCCGGGGCAAGATGAATGTGGTGTTGACGTTGAGCCTGGCAGGGGACGGATTACCTACCGGTGACTGTTTGGCACGGCAGATATCCAGAGGATACCTACCGTGGCCGCGAGATGATGAGATTTTGATATTGAGCTGGCTCAGCCGGATGGCTGAGGCCAGAGATACTATGACATGGATATATGAGATTTGTGATAGTTTTGAGGTGTCGTTGCTGGACACAGGTTCTTGTTGATTCTATTGGTATTGTGCTGGTATTTCAAAAGAGATTCTTAAAGAGAAAAACATGATTTCTTATACTTACACATTCAGATCACGAGTTGACTCGCATTGCATTCATACCTGCTAGTATATTCATATTGCATACATACTTGCCATTATGTCCTGCCTTACCTGTATTTAGATGCTAGGATGCTTGTGTGCATGCATACGATAGCCTGTGTAGATATTATTTATTACTCACGAGTTGGCAACTCACTCCCGTTGTGCCATAGCCTTTTGCAGGTCCGCTCCGTCAGTACAGTAGCGGCGGGCGCACTTGCTTCTTTTGCCTGGACTCGAGGTTTTGCTCTTAGGTGGGTTATATTATTATTTTTGCACCACCTTGTATATTCTTTGTATCTAGAGCACTCCATCTACTGTATCTACCAGTATTGTTGTATATTGACCTAGAGATGAGACTGTGAGATTTGTAGACTTTTTATGCTGTGTTTTGGGGTCGAGCTCACTTGAGTCGACATGCTGTTTTTCTCATGCTTCTTTATGATTATTTTGCATGATGTTGTTTTATATTGCGTGGGATTTGTGACCGCTTTGTGGCGAAGAGCTAGCTCCCGCTTGGGGATGCCTTATTTGTTGGATTCATATATATTCTTGTTGTACCCATTTTGGGGGCCAGTATTTACAAAGGAGGCTCTGCCGAAATTTTCGGAAAAATTTGTATTGTTTTTAAAAAAGGTTTTTATATGACTTATTTGATAAACACGTTTTCAATTGATTGGGTTCTCGTCACTCTTTTTCTTATTTGGTTTTGTTTTTCTGGGCTTTGGCTTACTTATTTTACGGACGTCTTGAGACGTTTCGTAACCTAAGTGCCAGTCACGTTCCGTACCCTGCGGGTCGTGACAGTTTGTTTTTCTCTAAAAGAAGCTTTAGTCCCGTCATCAGTATCTGCCATTAGGAGAGAGAATAGAATACAGTCAGCGAAATGCTCTTGCAAAGAATTAGATTGGTTATTTTCTTATCTAATCGATGTCTCTCACTGCTTTTATCAAATTTTCTTTCAAAAGATGAAAAGAAAACTAGCCTAGATTAATTATATTCTACAGTTTCTCTAACCGGTCAGCCAGGCCAGTGTCAGTATTTTGAGGGAGGTTCCCCGTGCTTTCGCACGGACCTAATTAAAATAAACCTCGTTTTCCCAGAGGTCAAACCCCGTTGACACCTTTCTAGACACCTACTGGATTAGCTAATTGTAAAGTGCAAAACTCTCCTAGGAGTAACTCTTCGTCACAGTGGGATTGGGATCCAACTATCATATAGATGGTATGCTATCTCATTGCAAATTTCAACTCTTGAAACTCCCGATATGGTTTTTACCCATAGTTACTTATGACCTTGGCTATAGTCAACATATCATAAGTACTAGTCAAGTTCTACCCGTCATTTCAAGATTAACTAGACCTACCCATATGACCCTTGACTATGATCAACATAATCCCATGAATGTCCAAACTGATCGCATCATATGCTTTGTAGGAAGACATCACTTAGCTACCGTACACTAATCCTTGATTATGATCAAAATACGTAGCACGAATAGTAAGTACTCTTCTTCCTAAAATGACGGAGAGTTGCAGATGGTTTTTATGAAAACCTTTAACTCTTTGAAATTGATCTCGTTGTAGAATCAAAACAGTTTAGAAAATGAGTTGCTTAAGCTCCGCATCTTTTGAAACTTGCATTTTTCATAAAAAGGCCGAGTGGGATTCAAATCTGATTCTACAACATCTTTAGGTTTCTTTTTACTTTACATTAATCTCATTAATGTAGTCCCATCATTTAAGTTCCTAATCCATCACAGAAAAGAAACGAAAATAGAATGTATACTTTTACCATCCGCATTCGCCACAGTGTCCCGTTATGCACCGTTAGGTTACTTAACTAACGGCATAGCGGGGCGGGACTAGCATGGGTGTAAAATATAAGCAATGTTTATTATATATCATATATATAATAATAATCCATTCGTCTCAGATACTAAGTAATCACATTACAGAATATCAACAGCAGCAGAAACACATATAAAAATAAAATGGATATCTAGGAGGTCCGTAGTTTGTATTCAGCCAGCAATAAAAAATACGGATTTCACGATCGCAATGAATAGAAAATCCCACACCCCTAGACCCCTACGAGAGCGGCAAGCGATCTTGCCAATTCTAGAGTTTAGGAGACCCGGTCTCGACTCCTCGAGATGGCCTCCTACTTAACCCTAGAACACGATCACTTGTGCTCCTCTCCTTGGGTCTATCCTAATGCGGAAAAGTAAATAATATAAAATAATGGTGACATCATCCTCAACCCGAAAGTGCCTTAAATAAAAGAATATTACATACAATTGACTTTTACATGAATGAAAATAAACACTCTCATCTCACATAAAACCCCCGGCTATTCGATCGCGACAATCCTGCAAATCATATCTCATCAACACATAATATCTCATATCATCAACGTAAGCAAGTATGCGTATCTCGATTGTCATTGATGTATAGCAACGAAACCGGCAATACGAAGCAAACTACACTTACGGTCGCAGAAAAGAAAGAGAAAACAACAATTGCAATTATTACAATCTCAAATATCAAGACGATGTTTAACGTTTCGATCGAATCGACATACACCCACATTTTACCCAAAGAGCTCAACACTTGAGCAAAGTTACAAATACTCAAAATCATGCCACAGTGTCTATGGTCCAGCTGTAGAAGGGGTTAACCAATGCCTCACCCATGACAACATGGAATTATGGCAAACCCGAAGGTTCGTTCGCGGTTCCGTGGGCATAGAATCGAGTTAAGGTTATTATGTTCTTTCCAGAGGGCCCATAGGAACACTTGCGCGACTATTGAATACAAAGGTAACTTAGGAAGAACACAACGCTTGGAAATTTCAGCGGGGTCAAGATGTGGGGTTTTGAAGTTCGTTCGAACTGCTAAACATAATCAAGGTTACCAATACAGTGCTAGAATTTACGACTACGAAGCACTACGCATTAGCCCCAAGTAAAAATAATCATCACATGAAAATTGGGCTAAGCAAACAGTACTAGAAAAACCCCAAAAAGAAGACAATAGAGCACTGGAGCAATACGGGGGGGGGATTGGAGCCTAGGGGACCGGCCTGCTCGGTTTTTGGGGCCTCGTGCTCGACCAAAATCCGAGCACATCCCTCCGTATTTCCCCTGTGTTCTTATATTTTCCCAAACAGTCTTCTGCAGTTGTTTAAAAGAATTTTATACGATTTTTTAAAACTTTACAGAGAGCTAGATTAGGGTTTCATAATACCGTATTTTTGGAGTCGATTTCGTTTTCGTAATAGTTCTAATACCGTGTCTAGAATTTTAGCTTGGCTCTGATAACATTGTTAGGTTTCTTTAGCTCCTACTGTAGATATGGAAGCATCACACATGCCACTTTAAAAAAATATGGAGATGCTAAGCAAACAAAGCAAGGATCATTAACTAGAATACTACGGTAACAACTAAAGTATCATATATAAAAACCATATTATCACTAAGTGAAAGGAATACAAGCTTTGTAGTCCTCTTTGTAGTGACTCCTAGGATCGTTGAGAGTTGAAAAAGCTTGCAAGTAAGTTCCTTTGTCCACGATGATCCACCCGAAGTCCACTTCGTCCAAGCTTCGTCCAAGCTTCTAGCTCAACTTGATGCAAGAAGAAGATGAAGCTAAACACTCTAAACTAATTGGCTAGATTAAAGTAGAATGATGAGGTGGTGTATTATCTTTTATCAAATTCTTTTTTATTCCCCCGCTCTATGGTAAACTCAAGAGAGCTTAGAGGAAGAAGATAGCAGCACTTGAGCTCAAGAGATAATAACAAAAGATAACGAAGAAAGAGAAAAGAAAATGATATATATTTTCTTTCTGTCAACCAACCATGGTAACTAATAATATCTAGATATTTAGTAAGTGAGTTAAAACCCAAAAGGAATGCTAAACCAATGGTTAAATGTTAGGTCAAGTGAGGTTCACTTTGGAAGTGTGTAGAAAAAATCAACCATCGATTAGCTTTTCTTTTTGTTTTATTTTAAATCAAATAAAAATATATATACATATATAATAGTTCAATGTGGATCTTATATTGCCATCTATTATGTATCATCAACCATGACAGTATGCATGTATGTGTTCATGTACATCAACATGTGCATACATGCACATCAACATTTGTATACATACATGCATACTTCTTCTTTAAGAAAAAAGGTTTGAATAAAGAATAAAACTAAAATTCAAATGTTAAATCAACAATTGATTTAACAATCCGGTCATATCACATACGACCCAACTAATAGAAAAACGCCCGATTAACATACAGTATCACATAGTCATATTCAATCGGGTCCCCGCGCATATCTCATATGCACATCACATTTTTTAGCATGTGCTAGGAAACTTCTGTGTGGGACTCTAAGACTCGTCAATACGCCGGTAGTGGATGATGATCATATCAAACACCTATAAGCTGCAAGCAGTCAGCTAAACGTAACGGCCACCCGGGTATTGAGCGATCAGAAGAAAACCAGCAAAGCTGTCAAAACTCCCGTCGAGCTATCTAGCAACACTTACCGTATAGTCCGGTCTCCTCGTCAGATATGTTGCATATCTGTCACGACCCGAAAGAGCACGTGACTGGCCCTTGAACCATATGAAGTCTATAGGACCCCATCTGATCCAAGTAAGCCAAAAGCCCAGAAATCTAAAACCATTTAAAGAGTAAATAAGGAAAACTGGTTTTAAGAAGTAAAGAAATCATGTTTCGAAAATCCAAGTTTTTAAATAACTAAGCCGAATATGTATTTTTAAAATGTGTAACCTTTCCTGAAAATTTCGGCAGAGTTTCCTTTGTAAAAACTGGCCCCGAACGGGGTACAACAAGAATAATATATATGAAATGATAAAAGGCATCCCCAAGCGGGAGCTAGCTCTTCATCAAACGACGGTCACAACCACGCAAGCAATAATAATATACAACGCCAAAAGGGCGAGGATCAAAACCCAAAAAGAACTCAAAACAGCCAGAAAACCGTAATACTACAAGCGCGACTCTAAGGTCGAAATAATACAACACTGTTTTCTAAGTCTGAAACAATATACAAGTTTTGGTTGATGGAATTCTAGATACAATGAATAATACATGAACAATGGCGGTTCTGATACAAAAGAACCCACCTACCCAAGCAAGTCACCCATAAGGAAGCAGTATGCCAGAAATGCCGCTACGGAATCAGTACGGCAACACCTGCAAGAACTGTGGCACAACGGGGGTGAGTTGCCAACTCGTGAATAGAAAATATCTACAAGCAGAGATCGAATGCATGACCCATCCTAGGTCAATACGATCAGATATAAATAAACCTCAATATGAATAAAGCTGAAGCATGCTAAACTGGCAATGTAATCTCTATACATGAGTGTAGTGCCAAGTGCTCGTGCTAGTGCCTCAGGTAATAGCATATCATGAATGTGAGGTATGATCAATGTAATCAAATCTGCATATACGTGGATCCCGTCCACTCGTCACCCAATGACAAAAACCATCATGCATGCAAATATCATAAAGCATGTGCATGGGAATAATATGAGGATATAAACCATCTGGGTCCCTCGCGACACGTCAAAATCATGGAACCAGAGTGCCCAGCATCGACACTCGAAAACATCATGAAAACTGTGCCCAGCATCGGCACATAAATCCTCATATATCGGGCTCCGTCAGTCCGGATCGGGCCACGGGCTCTGTCTGCGGTATCGGCCCTCGGCCCTGGCAGTACGCCCATATCCATCTATCGACTCTGCTCAGTATCCTCCGGATAACCGCCAGGTCCAACCAATCACCGGTAGGTACTCGCCACCCTGCCAGGCTCATCGTCTACTCTACGAAAAACATTTCTTGCCCTAGGGAACCATACCGGGTCCACCATGTACCCGCAATCGGCCTCATCCGCCTCCTCGAATCGGGTTTCACATGTCGCTCTCAGCACCGAGAAAACACATGGTGGACGCACTGAAATATCATATCAAGGATAACCAGGTTTTAAAACAATTACATATTCTCTTTTTGAAACACCCACGGTTCCCAAAAACCAGAAATATCATGGGAACAACATATCTCAATGCGTATAATCAGAAAGCATGATGTATGCGACATGTAAAGAAATGTAAGCAACATACACTGAATGCAACAGTACTATAGTGTAGTGACATGGCAATTATCGATGATGAAGTGTGTGAGCCGGCAAACAAGTGTACGCGGAACATACGCATCATCGATAATGGTGCAGGTGTCCTAACAGCATGACTGTAATATATCAATAAACACAAGCAATGCATTGCAAATAGCATGGGTATGCGGAATCGAATAATCAACGCAACAGTAAAGAATCTATCTCAATAAATATATCATGCAGCCTTGCCTTTTGAAGTAAGACGAATCAGGGTTTTTGGTAAAATAAGAGCTACGGTGTTTTAAGAAAAGATGTGTCGTTTGAAAATATCCGTAAAATCCATTTTGCCTATCTTTAAAATATCCCCGATTCATTAGTTTTGAAATAGTTAAGACTCGGGTCTAGTCTAACGCCTACTATGTGAACTACGGACCCAATAATCAAGTCAATCGGGAGGGGTATGAAAACCACATAAATCTGAGTCAATGTCACATTATCTCATCACATAACAGGTATCACTACCATCATATCACATCTCAAATACGAACTCTGTCATATCGCCGAGTCTCACGGCCTCAATCAAACCTCATCGACTCATCGTAATCCCACGTATCATCCTCAAATCCTGTATTTGAACACATAGTCCCATACCCATGTGTAGATATACAAACCTCCAAATGCGCACAGATAAATGAAAGAATGTATGCAAGTATATGTGTACGTGTATGTGTAAGTGCAACCACTACTCTAGGTTTTCGCACTATACTAAACCAATACATCCTTATCACTAATAATACCATTATTACCATCAATAATCCTAAACAACACATAATAAATATATGTATGTATACGTATTCGTATACATCACTACGGACTGCGGGGGTGCTATACACCATCTACCCGACTTCTCCCCGTAGATATAAATCTACTCACCTTGCTTCTCGTGTGCCAATGCTGATGTTGCTATCTTCATCTTCTTTGCCTCAACATCACGTGGGGTACCTACAAGGATATCACAAACGCTAAAGCACATGAAAATCACATTGGAAACCAAAATGGCACACGCTACGCCTATAGGTAAAAACCTATAACCTCGCATGCAAACACGATCAATATCCACTTGTCGTTGACGTCCAAACGCCACCCGACAGGAACGAAACACCAAATACCAAAATCCATGCTAAAACAAGTCGTAAACCATGCACCAACATAGGAAAATCAACCCAGATTTTACCCTAGATGGAATCAGTCAAAACTAGACATACCCAGGGTCAAGACTAGAGGAATTAGGGCAATGCACAAAAATCGAGACAGTTCCCTCCTGCTCTAGCCGCAATTTGCAGCCAAAAGGAATAAATTGGTGGCCTCACTTTGGAGTTGGGGGCTAGGGTTTGGTGTGGTGGTTCCATGGTGCCTGCACATCTCATTGTCAACTCAGTTTTATTTTTGGGGTCTCGGGGTGATAGCAGATTCTTAAATACGATCACGGATTCACAGTTTTTCCCCCGACATCGTCTCATAAATCCGTATTCTGGTTTCAAGTTCAGGTTTGGGTCCAAATTAGCATCACACAAGGGGTTCTAAGGTCGTCACAATCCTCAATTTCATCTTTAATTTCAGATCTCACATAAACCCTAACTTGAATTCTCCAAAATCCACAAAACGACACAATATCGATATGAAACTAGAATTGATGCACAAGGAAATTGAAATACTACATGATGGTGCAGAAATTACCTCCTTTGGCAACTCAAGAAAATTCTGGAGTTGCTCAAAGTCCTCCAAATCCAATCTTGCTAGGTTCAATGTGTAGCTAGTGAGTTTGGGAGCAAGTTTTGTGAAGTGGGAATGGGGTTTTGGTGAGGGATATGAGAGGGATCTAGGAAATGAAGGGGAGAGAATGAGGGAGCAGGAGCAAGGGCAGCAACAGCTCTTGTTTGAAAAGGGGAGAGCAAATGAGAAGGGAAATGATGGAGGAAAGGGTCAAAAGTCAAAACCAGCCTACTCTCTCTCTCTCTCTCTCTCATCATCACTTACCTTTTTCCTTTTCTTTTCTTTTCCTTCTCACTCCAATAGTGAACCCAAAAGAACAACCATGGCAAAAGAAATGTAACACAAGTGTAACAAGTGTGGAAAATGATATGTGCACATTTTTGCACAAAAAAAAGCTAAAAATCCAATTAACGATTTTTAATCGCGATTAACAATAAATTAGCATATAACTAGTCTTAAAAACTTTAAAATGGCATTATTCCATAAAATACCTTATTTTAGAATTTTCCATAATTTTCCAAAAATTTTCCCCATTTATTTGTATTTAATTATACCGGAATATTAAAATATTCATTAAAATAATATTAAATTATAAAAATTCCCGAAAATAATATTTTATTATTTTGGAAACGTTACAATCTACCCCCCTTAAATAAATTCGGTCCCCGAATTTAAATTTAAACCCCCAAATACTAAAATATTTCTCTACAAATTCCAAGTCATCGGGGCTCCGAAATCAGCAATACATAAAACGTACCATAGCGCAATGCATGCGCACGAGTACTGAGCCGATAACTCAAAAGCAACACTCCATCAAGCATCCCGCAATCATCGGAGTCATGGTAAAGACACAAATGTCAAATCCAATACAAAACCAATATGATATAGATCAGAACTATACATGTAGACATCCAATCTATACATGTGAATAGCTGATGAAAATGCATGCCAAATCTTTTTAAGTCGCTGTGCGATGTGCGTAACACTGCACAGTGGCGGACGTTTTTCATAAGAAGTTGCTATATACGTATATATATATCCTTTGTTTAATAGGTACGTTCCGCCGTTTTGAAAGCAATTTAGAAGGGTTTCCTTATTTTTAAACGTTTCGTGTCATATCGGACACGTAGGTATATATATATCGAGACCATAGCTCGTTTCTTTGGAAATCCCTTCGAACTATCAATGCATGTAAAATATATCCAGGTACTGTCCTCTGACTAGTCTTGCTCAGTAGAAAACAAATATCCAATATCATAAAAATGTACAGCTCCAAAAGGAATAAATCCCAAAAATGCACATAACGCCACCATGTGTGTCTGTTGCGCACGGAAATAAAAATCCATATATGTGCCATACAGGTGCACAAAACAACATCTAGATGCAACTGGTGTGCACGAAGCATCTGTCATAGGCAACGTGTGTGCCTGACAGCCAAAAATCCGGTGCATCTGACATGCACGAAGAATCTCGATTTAGTGCATCGGGTGAGCACCAAAATCGTATCTCAAAACATGCGCGAAAATCCAAATCGGTGCATCCATCGTGCATGAATGAAAGTCTAAACCCTGCGCACTCAACATGCACGGAATCACGAAATCCAATAGCAAACGCCGAACATGCGTAAGTCCAGTCAAAAGCACGGAGTGCAAGAATCAACATCAATATCAGAATCAAAATCGAAATATCGAATGACATCAAATCGAAGTCGGGTGAAACCGTAGTGCACAAAATATAAATCCGGTGCAACAAAGGCACGAAATATAAATTTGATGCGATAAACGCAATAAACATAAAACTGGTGCAACAAACGCACGAAGTATAGAACTGGTGCATCCCATGCACAAATATCAAGCAATAACTCAAATGCGTAAGCAGTAACACAAAGTGTACCCAGGTATAAAGAAAATCATAAACGTGTGCAACTGCGTGCACAAAACACATATCAATGCACTTCAAGCACATATAAGCTATACCGAGTACAAAATCTACTCGTGTGCGTAACATATGCACAACATCAAATCAACCGTACGAAATCCATGAAGTCATAAGCAGGTGCAGCCAAGGCACGAAACGATATACAATGCGGATTAATCAAAATCAGGTGTACCACGATGGAAAATCTCACAACCGCGTGCATCAGCGTGCACAAATCAAATCAAAACACTAAAAGTACATGAAAACTATGCTGGAAGCGTAAATCAAATCACCGGCATAAAATAGGAATGAAATCACAATCAATACCTCAAGAGTAATAACTATGCATAAGATATACATACCCGGTAGGTCCAACCATGGTGCAAGAAAACAAATACCATGAAACTCAGTCATCAAAACTAAATCACGTGAATAGATCGCCCAAAAAACCGAAATCCAAGGTGACGGATACGTGATAGTCAAATCACAAAATCATAAATCATAAATCATAAATACCGTCGTCGGTATATCCACCTTCGAGTCGAGAAGGTGCCGGTATATCCAATGCTAGCGGCGCAAGATATCCACTTGCCTCTTGCTCATGGCTGGTGTCCTCTGCCTCTGGTTCCTTATCTTCTCTGTGGATTACCAATCTCGCAATCCATCGGCTCATTGGCCCGGTCAGGTGTGTTGACAGGAACGATTCCGTTCTGGCACTTTCCTGGTAATCTCTCGGTCAATCCTCACGATCGCTCGTAACGCAGCACATCTCTGGCGCCGACCTCTGGTCCTCTGAATGCACATCACGCATCTGCTCCTGGTTCAAATCTTATTGCAGCAGTGTACTGGAAGGAATCCTACTCAAGGTCTCTTCTGATCTTGCCTAAGCCAAACTGTACGGAGGCTGGTACTCTGGCATAATCTTTTCTCGCTCTCTGGACATCTGCATCCTTAGTACAACATCTCCTCGGAAGCTGATCGCATCCCTGCGCCTTAGTATGTATATCGCATCTCTAACGTCGGCGGAGTGGAACGCCATCTCGTTGAAATCTCATGCGAACTCTTTACTCCACTCTGCTTCAATATCAACCGATTCGGACTCATCTCCTTGGCTACACAGACTGCGCTCCAACGGCTATGCTCGTATCTGGAGTCTCCCAAGCAGTGTCCCATCACACGATATCCGAATGATGTCAAACCATCCGATCGACTCGTCAGAACCTCACAATCCCTCAAGAGCTCAACATCTCGGGTACAGTTTAATAGCATCGAGTAAATACCACAGCATCGGTGGTCTAGCCGTAAAAGGGCAAACCCAAGCCTCACTAATGGCACCGCGGAACTGCCACAAACCCTAAGGTTCAAAGGCTTTCACACGGTCATTATGTCGAGTTAGGGTTTCATTCTTCTAGAGGGTCCATAGAATCGCCTGCATGTCTTTCCGTATACTTTAAACTTGGAAAATGGGCTCCTGACATTCGATCGTCTCTATCGACTCTCAACGAACTTGCATGAAGTCGTCTCTAACTAGAATCAATCTACCCGATGACCTCGCATCGGGGTAAGCGAACGAACCACATGTCCTAGTCATTCATCCTCGGTAACTAGCGAGTCACCATCATAGCTCTAAGTATATACTCAAGCTGCAGTAGCTCCATCATCTGGGGCGATATCTCGTCATTCGCAGCAACAACTGGCTCATCTGTCCGTATGCTGAACAGCGCCTCAATCATCATGAATAAGCGACCCATTAATGGTCATCGCATCCTGGCTGGCCTCTATCAGTGGCTCAATCCTCTGGTGCTGATCAGCGATCAGTCGAAATATTGCATTCTTAACACGGCAATTTCCCTATCATTTGCACTCATCTAGAAGTGTTCGGCATTCATATTTCACATATTAGCAAATCAGTCGTTAAATATCAGATTGCATGTTTTAGATTCTAAAACCGACATTTCTAAGGAAATTGACTGCATTTCATGGCATCGCATCATCTCTATATTGCGCAACACTTGTCTTGAGAGATTGTGCAGGAAAATCCGGAAGAAAATCCAAAATTGTCATTTTGCTGATCAAACATTACACCAACTCCAAGTTTTGAGATCTGGTAGCAATCCAAAGGGAGAAATACAATTCAACATATCAGAAAACAGCCCATGTGTTAGGCCCAACAACCACCAGAAGTTTCAAAGCCCAAGCTTCCAACATGGCCGCGGAACCGCGGCGGGAGCCGGCTTGCGCCGCGGTTCTGCGGCAGTTTGGACACATCAGCAAGTAATTTTCAGTGCAAAATTCATCTCTCTGGGCCCACATCACTTTGATGCATGTCAAATTCGAGAATTCTCCAGAGTCTTCTGCTAGATCAGCAAAGATCATTAAGCATGCTAATCTTGATTAAGCTCCTAACTAATCACATCTAGAAGCTTCTCCTCTAACTAACTTTTGAAGGGAAATTCAAATCTCCTCAACAAACTTTTGGAGGGAAACTTAAAATTCAAATCCTAGATCTAGGGTTTTGATGTCTATAAATAGGAACCTAGATCTAAGGGTTGAGGTTAATCTTCATTAGTTCAATTCTTTACCTCTTACATCATCTTCTTCCACAAGTCTAGTGACAAGACTTGTGCGAAACCCTAACCCTAATTCCAATCAAAAGTCAAGATTCCGAGTACCAAATCAAGTGAGAAGCCTTCAACCTTTTATGAGCCGAGCCGATCTTCAATCGGGCAAGTGATCAAAGCCGATCCGCGACTCACGGAGACGAGCGAAGCCAAATCGACGATCGAGTTCTTCCTCTTGTAGTTCTTGAGCGAATGTAATGAAATTGTTGATATAAATAAAATGTGAATTTCGTTAATCTTGCTTTCTTTAAATTCTTGCATCATGATTCGATCTCAATTTATGATTGTAGTTCTTGTGATGATGTTTGAGTAAAAATCCGCTCGTAAAGGAGTCGAGACGATCAATAGAATGATGATGTAACAAATCTTAATACGATTCTTGAGTCCTACGAGCTTTGTAAACCCTAGCAAGTTCAAGAATCGATGACCTAGTTTCGTTGTGATGCTTTCTTGAATGTGATCGCTCGAAATTAGGGATCTACGATCGTTTCTTGAATTTACCAGAAGCTAGAATGTGAATGATATCGACGAAAGAATAAGGGATAAGATGAAACCCTAGTTTCATAAGAAATCCCTAATTCTCGATCGATCATCATCGATCTAGTATCAATTCATCGAAGGATAAGAATACGTAATTGTAAGATTACATCACATCTATAGATCCGATCGATTCCTATGAGCCTCATTTAGATTCTTGATATTTGGTTGGAAAAATCATCAAACTATCAATTCTTGATTCTATCTTTTTCTTGTTATTAGATATAGATTTTCTAATTCTTGAACTTCAAATACAAATCTTGAATTGTTTTGTTTTCTTTCCTTTAAAGTTTCAACTCATCTAAATCGAAACACGAACGATTACACTTTCCTTGTGGACGATCCGCACTCACTAACAATCTACATCCGACACCGTAGTTGATTGCGGTCAAATAATTTTTGGTTGTGATTTCTTTACACATTTTCCAATATACACATCAAGAATATCATTCAATCAAATGGCGCCGTTGCCGGGGATCATTTGATAAACACAACGAAAAATCAAACAATCAAATGGCGCCGTTGCCGGGGATAGTGCGCTAATTGTTCGTATTTTGAAATTTGAGTTGAAAAATTTATTCCATTACAATTTTTGTTTAGATCTAAATTCATGAAAACACTAATACGTGTGTTGTGATTTGATTGCGAGAAAATCGAGAATCATTCGAGCTTGGGAAAAATTATTCTGAAAATTCCAGTGAGCTAAGAGAGCCAACATAAGCTCTCTGTAAAATTTTGAAGCAGCGAACAGATCAAAAAACCGTGGAAGGGCGGCAATTGCCACGATTTGCGGCGGAACCACGGCCTCCTTGAGGTATCTCTGCACCAAAATTCCTCAGGTACTTTCTTACCTTCTTCTCTCTCCTCTTTTTAGCTCCAAATAACATTTTGTGCAGGTTTCTTTGCAAATAATCACAGCGCCGCAAAAGCAAAATTAATTTGTGCTTGTTTTAATCTTTGTGGTTGTTTGCATATTAATACGGACATTAAGGGGGCAAAGACCAAATCCATATTAGGTGGGGAGTTCATTACCCTTCCTAAGCCCCAAAAATCACAAACTTGCATCCGCATTTACCCTCATTAATTAAAAAATATCTAGAGATGACTCTAAGGACCGTCGTGCTCACTTAGGACAGAAGAAGACCGTGGGTAATTCATTGCTTATCCGCGTTTTCTTGTGGTGTCTAAGGCAAGTGTGTCGAAGGCTAGTGGTTATTAATTAGGCCCACTACTTATGTAGTGGAGTACCTTCCCACTTACCTGGCACTTACCTGGCCACAGTGGGACAAAGAGGCAGTGGAGGATTCTATCCCGCGACTTGTCTTTTGGCAGTTAGGAGCGTTCTAGAGCCGGACCTAGGTGACAACTAGATTTTAGGGTTTTGTGTGTTGCATTTGTTGTGTTGCATCATTTTTTTCAAAAATCCGGCCAATTTTCAAAACAAACACCAGCATTCATCATTTCCCCTAATTATAAATTCACGCTGCCACTTGTACTAACCCTTTTTAGTGCAAGATAGGCTGGACAACGGGATTCTAGTGCCTGTTAGTCCGCGTCCTTTCGATCGACCCTAAAGTCGGTATTTCTACATTTACCTTTTCTTTACCCACCACCACACCCACATCGATGGATCCGTCTCCATCGAACTTCTTTACCACTACCCTGCCGCCGTCCATTGGTGCGCAGAATCCACCTCGCATCTCTCTCCAAGAGAGGTGCTATCCTACACGAGGTCCCCTTTCCACCTGTCTTTCCATTCCACCAGCCAACGGGGAAAACTTTCAAATAAAACCCCAATACATCAACCTTCTACCAAAATTTCACGGTCTTGAGTCTGAAGATGCATACGCCTTTATTAACAAATTTGAAAATGTATGCGCAATGATGGGTACTTCACAGTTGTCTGTGGATGCTTTGCGTCTTCGTCTTCTCCCATTTACCTTGTGCGATTTAGCCGAGAAGTGGCTATATAACACTACCACACATTCCATTTCAAATTGGGACGAATTCATCAAAGCATTCCTTAAGAAATTCTACCCATATCAAAAGACAGCTCGAGTCCGTAGCGAAATCTATCAATTCACCCAGCTTCCAAATGAATCATTTTCAAAATGTCTTGAACGTCTCAAGGATCTGTTAGTCCAATGTCCACATCATGGCATCCCGAGATGGGAATTGTGCCGAATCATTTATGAGGGCATTACTCCTTACACAAGACAGACCCTTGAATCCATGTGTCAAGGCAACTTTATGACCAAAGATGATAGGGAAGCCTGGGAATTCCTAGAAGATTTCACTGAAAAATCTTTACAGTGGGAGGGTATGAGTCAATCGTCTAGGGATGGCAATGATATTTCCATAGGAGTTAGAGCTGACATTTCAGCTATGCAAAAGAAACTCGAGACTATGGAAAATAAATTTTTAGCCGCCCTAACTCAAATATCACTCTCCAAAACTGTATTTGGCTGCTGTTCTGATACGTCTCACTTGACGGAAGAATGTCCGTTTCAAGGTCATGGGCATACCAATGCCGCATTTCAAAGACATAGAAACGATCCATCTTCCTCCACATATGATCAGGGTTGGAGGAATCACCCTAACTTTGCTTGGAACCAATCCCAATCTCAAAACACGGTTCCAAACATGAATCATTTCCAAAGGGTCCCTCCACCACAACAGCAGCCACCACTTCAATTGAGTCAGCACCCCTTTCAATCACAAAACTTCCAAAATCCGGCCAACACTTTTGCACCGTCTAGTCCTTTGCAATTGACCGGTACAGATAATACCTCTGCACTAGCACAAACCTTGGATACTTTCATGAAACAATCCATCCAAGGGACGGCAAGTTTGCAATCTTCCATCGAGAATGTAATGAAGATCATTGTCTTTCAAAATGAGAATATCAAATCGATGGAAGAACAAATTGCACAACTAAAAGCCGAAATGAGTGCAAGAGAGAAAGGGAAACTTCCAGCTCAACCTTCACCCAATCCTGGCTATTCACATCTTGTGAATGCAACCACGTTGAGATCTGGAAGAGTGTTTGACAATCACCTTGGGGAAGAGTTTGATGATACTGATAAATCAATCAATGATACCCCGGCTGAGACCTTCCCCCCCACACACTTCCACTTCTGACCCCAGTTCTTCTACCCCACCACCTTCTTGCGATCCTATTCTTCGTTTCCCAAAAGGCTCGCCACCTCAGCCCATCTCTTCTAGTTCTCCACAGACGAACCCCACTCCTCTTTTGGGATCATGTCTACCCCCACTTCCTTCTCCTATGATGGACCCAGCGCTTATTGCTAAAGCACCTTATCCTAATCGGTTAAGGGCAAACACACCGAGTCCACATATGGAGAAGATTATGAACATTTTTAAGCAAGTTAACACCAACATCCCTCTCCTAGATGCCATCCAACAAGTTCCGTCCTATGCGAAAACTCTTAAGAACTTGTGCACTAGGAAGAGGAAGACTCAAGTGCCGAAAAAGATATTCATGGCAAAGACGGTAGACACGGCTTTCCCCTAGCAATTACCGAGGAAACGTAAGGATCCTGGATATCCTATGATTTCCATTTCTATCGGGGAAAAACACATCAATCGTACTCTACTAGACCTTGGCGCTAGTGTTAACCAGCTTCCATACTCAGTCTATGAGCAACTAGGTATCGGAGAGTTGAAGCCAACCCATTGCACTCTCCAGATGGCTGACCGATCAATCACCAAACCTAGGGGTGAACTGGAGAATATGTTAATAAAAATCGGGGAATTCATATTCCCTGTGGATTTTATTGTACTTGATACACAGCCTGTAGCGAACCCACGGAATCAAATTCCGGTGATTTTATATCGCCCCTTTTTGGCCACTTCCAACGCTATAATCAATTGTCGTAATGGTTCTATGACCCTATCCTTCGGGAATAGGTCAATAGAGCTGAACATTTACAAGTTGGGAAGTGTACCCTCCGAACCTACTGCTCAGGTCTGTTCTGTCGACTTAATGGATGTCGACAGCAGCGAATTTGATGATCCTCTTGATACTGATCTTGACTCTTTTCATACGTTATTGTTTGACCCAACTATGTATCATACACATACGGACTCTTCCACCGAGATATCCGGGTCAACAACTAACACTGATTATGAACTGCTTTTAGAGTCTGAAGATCACCCCGCACTTTGTGATGACATTATTCATCGGGGTATTGATGGAACTTTTGAGGAGATCTTCGCTGATGAACTCGCATTTTTGAATGACACGGGTGTTGAGACGAATCTTGTCCCAATCAATGAAATTGAACCTCCACTCCTTCTTCTGAACTGTAAAAAGAATGCGAGTAATCCATCACATTCACTGCATCGTCTCTCCAAAATGAGACGCACACACACTCTCTTCCACCACTTAACCTTTCCCCACTTCTTCTTCCCCCAACCAGAGCACTGCATTGACAAAATTTTTGAATGGTTGGTGTTAACTTTCGGTCTTTGCAAAGCTTGGCATCGACCAATGATTTTTTTTGACCCCCTCATATGATTTTCAAAGCTTAACATTGCATAACTCAAATTTGGGGGGGATATTTTTTCTGGCTCTCAAAAAGAAAATTTTTACAAAATTTGGAGCCAAAAATAAGTTTGGGGGAAGTTCTTCACTTAAATATTTTGCCCCCACTAATAAATTCCTCCCGAGCTTACAGGTTTCTTTGAGATTTAGCAGATGGCAACAGTGAGGACACTGTTGAAAACAAGTTTGGGGGAGGTTTGTGCTTATTTTTGCATCATTTGCATATCATTTGCATAAGCTCAAAACATTTTTGGAAAACCATAAAAATTAAAAAAATATTTCAAATAAACAATAAAAATAAAAATATTTTTTGTACATAAATAAGATAATAAAAGTTTAGATAGTGAAAAATTACATCCATGAGATTAGAAAAATTTAAGAAAACCAAGAAAATTAGAAGTTTTCTTATACGAACTAGTAATAACTAGTTATGAGCCGTTGTCCCAAGGGTTAGTAAGATGAAGGACGTCACTAATCTGAGGATAAAACTAAGTCTGAAAAATAGTTTCTATTCTGGAAGCCAAACATTTTGAACGTTGATACCCTGCTATTCGCACTTACACACGTCTTGAAACCTGGGATAGTAGAGGATACCTTGAAATGCTCTTGTCTTAAAGCCGGTGTATGAAGGAAATAAAAAGAAAAAGTGAATAAAAAAATATATAAAGTGGTGAGAAAAATGGACACTGGTTTTGTTATCACCGAGGGCAATAAAAAAATATATAGCGAGGGTGCCTCTTCACCTAGTGCCCTAAGGCCAACTGGTCTGGGAGTCACTGCTATGCCTTAGGTGGTGCAAGACGAGGAAAATACACCAAGTAAGCAAGCACATGAGTAATCGGTCGGTTAGTACCTCAAGAAGTATTAACGGTCGCATGAAAGTGTGTGAGCAATCTCATCTAAATATTCATTAATTAAAAAGTACTGAGGCAGAAGGGCAAGAGTATGAAAGCTTGAATTGAATTCTCCGGGTGTAGGGATGTCTTTTACACGCAGGGTTATATGATCGATGTTTGGAAGAAAGATAAGAATGAAGAATAAGACGATGTTTTATTGAGGGAGGACGTGATTTCTGACATCTTTTCATGACCATTAAGATAGGGCTCATGACAACCGAAAAGCTAGCTTAGTTGGAAACCCTAATTTTCAAGGCTTTTTCTTCTACAATTCTTTTCTTTAAATGTAATATTCATGATCTTCCTTTTATTATTGGATTTTGTGGGTGCAATCCGCGGAAAACCCTCAGGAGACAACACTCCTTCTACTAGGGACACCTAGAGGTTTAAAGGCTTGTTGCACGTGCTCAGTGCAATCGTGTTGCCTACGAAAGTGTACTAGTTAGTTTTTCTCTTTCTTTATTTTCTCCTTCTCTTTTTAATAAAATCATTCGCTCGAGACGATCGAAAATAAGTTTGGGGGAATTTGATCAGTCGAAAATATTGTATTCTTAACACGGCAATTTCCCTATCATTTACACTCATCTAGAAGTGTTCGGCATTCATATTTCACATATTAGCAAATCAGTCGTTAAATATCAGATTGCATGTGTTAGATTCTAAAACCGACATTTCTAAGGAAATTGACTGCATTTCATTGCATCGCATCATCTCTATATTGCGCAACACTTGTCTTGAGAGATTGTGCAGGAAAATCCGGAAGAAAAGCCAAAATTGTCATTTTGCTGATCAAACATTACACCAACTCCAAGTTTTGAGATCTGGTAGCAATCCAAAGGGAGAAATACAATTCAACATATCAGAAAATAGCCCTAGTGTTGGGCCCAAGAACCACCAGAAGTTTCAAAGCCCAAGCTTCCAACATGGCCGCGGAACCACGGCGGGAGCCGGCTTGCGCCGCGGTTCCGCGGTGGTTTGGACACATCAGCAAGTAATTTTCAGTGCAAAATTCATCTCTCAGGGACCACATCACTTTAATGCATGTCAAATTCGAGAATTCTCCAGAGTCTTCTGACAGATCAGCAAAGATCATTAAGCATGCTAATCTTGATTAAGCTCCTAGCTAATCACACCTAGAACCTTCTCCTCTAACTAACTTTTGAAGGGAAATTCAAATCTCCTCAACAAACTTTTGGAGGGAAACTTAAAATTCAAATCCTAGATCTAGGGTTTTGATGTCTATAAATAGGAACCTAGATCTAAGGGTTGAGGTTAATCTTCATTAGTTCAATTCTTTACCTCTTACATCATATTCTTCCACAAGTCTAGTGACAAGACTTGTGCGAAACCCTAACCCTAATTCCAATCAAAAGTCAAGATCCCAAGTACCAAATCAAGTGAGAAGCCTTCAACCTTTTATGAGCCGAGCCGATCTTCAATCGGGCAAGTGATCAAAGCCGATCCGCGACTCACGGAGACGAGCGAAGCCAAATCGACGATCGAGTTCTTCCTCTTGTAGTTCTTGAGCGAATGTAATGAAATTGTTGATATAAATAAAATGTGAATTTCTTTAATCTTGCTTTCTTTAAATTCTTGCATCATGATTCGATCTTAATTTATGATTGTAGTTCTTGTGATGATGTTTGAGTAAAACTCCGCTCGTAAAGGAGTCGAGACGATCAATAGAATGATGATGTAACAAATCTTAATACGATTCTTGAGTCCTTCGAGCTTTGTAAACCCTAGCATGTTCAAGAATCGATGACCTAGTTTCGTTGCGATGCTTTCTTGAATGTGATCGCTCGAAATTAGGGATCTACGATCGTTTCTTGAATTTACTAGAGGCTAGAATGTGAATGATATCGACGAAAGAATAAAGGATAAGATGAAACCCTAGTTTCATGAGAAATCCCTAATTCTCGATCGATCATCATCGATCTAGTATCAATTAATCGAAGGATAAGATTACGTAATTGTAAGATTACATCACATCTATAGATCCGATCGATTCCTATGAGCCTCATTTAGATTCTTGATATTTGGTTGGAAAAATCATCAAACTATCAATTCTTGATTCTATCTTTTTCTTGTTATTAGATCTAGATTTTCTAATTCTTGAACTTCAAATACAAATCTTGAATTGTTTTGTTTTCTTTCCTTTAACGTTTCAACTCATCTAAATCGAAACACGAACGATTACACTTTCCCTGTGGACGATCCGCACTCACTCACAATCTACATCCGACACCGTAGTTGATTGCGGTTAAATAATTTTTGGTTGTGATTTCTTTACACATTTTCCAATATACACATCAAGAATATTATTCAATCAAATGGCGCCGTTGCCGTGGATCATTTGATAAACACAACGAAAAATCAAACAATCAATCAGCACATCCGGAAATCTCGTAAAAGCGATCAATCCAATGCTCATGGCGCGAAAACACAAAAAGACGACTCCTCAATATGCAATCGTATGTATCGGGAATCACGCCCTAGTCAGTCCTCATCCACGACGAGCTCATGCTGACGCAACTCGAGCCGTAGCTCACTCTGCCCGTGCAATCGCGGCAGCAAAACCATAACCAGTATCGATGAGGATAGATCATAGGAAGGAATATAATACGGTGCAAGGAAATGTACAACCTAAGGTTTCTTAAGCGTAGTGGCGTGTCGTAAGTATGCCATGGAACATACGTACGGTACGTCCCTCTACTCAAGCTACCTACTCCATCAACCAAGGGTCATCCTATGCGACGAAAGTTCGGGTATAATACCCCCTAGACTAAGTCTAAGTTCCGTAAAGTCAAGCCTAAGTTCCGTATATAGATAACGCCCTAGGCTCCACATAGTCAAACTTAGACTCGAACCAAGGTCAACCGAGCGCTCTGATACCAACTTTGTCATGACCCGAAAGAGCACGTGACTGGCCCTTGAACCATATGAAGTCTATAGGACCCCATCTGATCCAAGTAAGCCAAAAGCCCAGAAATCTAAAACCATTTAAAGAGTAAATAAGGAAAACTGGTTTTAAGAAGTAAAGAAATAGTGTTTCGAAAATCCATGTTTTTAAATAACTAAGCCGAATATGTATTTTTAAAATGTGTAACTTTTCCTGAAAATTTCGGCAGAGTTTCCTTTGTAAAAACTAGCCCCGAACGGGGTACAACAAGAATAATATATATGAAATGATAAAAGGCATCCCCAAGCGGGAGCTAGCTCTTCGTCAAACGACGGTCACAACCATGCAAGCAATAATAATATACAACGCCAAAAGGGGGAGGATCAAAACCCGAAAAGAACTCAAAACAGCCAGAAAACCGTAATACTACAAGCGCGACTCTAAGGTCGAAATAATACAACACTGTTTTCTAAGTCTGAAACAATATACAAGTTTTGGTTGATGGAATTCTAGATACAATGAATAATACATGAACAATGGCGGTTCTGATACAAAAGAACCCACCTACCCAAGCAAGTCACCCATAAGGAAGCAGTGTGCCAGAAATGCCGCTATGGAATCCGTACGGCAACACCTGCAAGAACTGTGGCACAACGGGGGTGAGTTGCCAACTCGTGAATAGAAAATATCTACAAGCAGAGATAGAATGCATGACCCATCCTAGGTCAATACGATCAGATATAAATAAACCTCAAAATGAATAAAGCTGAAGCATGCTAAACTGGCAATGTAATCTCTATACATGAGTGTTGTGCCAAGTGCTCGTGCTAGTGCCTCAGGTAATAGCATATCATGAATGTGAGGTATGATCAATGTAATCAAATCTGCATATACGTGGATCCCGTCCACTCGTCACCCAATGACAATAACCATCATGCATGCAAATATCATAAAGCATGTGCATGGGAATAATATGAGGATATAAACCATCTAGGTCCCTCGCGACACGTCAAAATCATGGAACCGGAGTGCCCAGCATCGACACTCGAAAACATCATGAAAACTGTGCCCAGCATCAGCACGTAAATCCTCATATATCGGGCTCCGTCAGTCCGGATCGGCCCACGGGCTCTGTCTGCGGTATCGACCCTCGGCCCCGGCAGTACGCCTATATCCATCTATCGACTCTGGTCAGTATCCTCCGGATAACCGCCAGGTCCAACCAATCACCGGTAGGTACTCGCCACCCTGCCAGGCTCATCGTCTACTCCACGAAAAACATTTCTTGCCCCGGGGAACCATACCGGGTCCACCATGTACCCGCAATCGGCCTCATCCGCCTCCTCGAATCGGGTTTCACATATCGCTCTCAGCACCGAGAAAACACATGGTGGACGCACTGAAATATCATATCAAGGGTAACCGGGTTTTAAAACAATTACATATTCTCTGTTTGAAACACCCACGGTTCCCAAAAAACAGAAATATCATGGGAATAACATATCTCAATGCGTATAATCAGAAAGCATGATGTATGCGACATGTAAAGAAATGTAAGCAACATACACTGAATGCAACAGTAATACAGTGTAGTGACATGGCAATTATCGATGATGAAGTGTGTGAGCCGGCAAACAAGTGTACATGGAACATACGCATCATCGATAATGGTGTTGGTGTCCTCGCAGCATGACTGTAATATATCAATAAACACAAGCAATGCAATGCGAATAGCATGGGTATGCGGAATCGAATAATCAACGCAACAGTAAATAATCTATCTCAATAAATATATCATGCAGCCTTGTCTTTTGAAATAAGACGAATCAGGGTTTTTGGTAAAATAAGGGCTACGGTGTTTTAAGAAAAGATGTGTCGTTTGAAAATATCCGTAGAATCCCTTTTGCCTATCTTTAAAATATCCCCGATTCGTTAGTTTTGAAATAGGTATGACTCGGGTCTAGTCTAACGCCTAATATGCGAACTACGGACCCAACAATCAAGTCAATCGGGAGGGGTATGAAAACCACCTAAATCTGAGTCAATGTCACATTATCTCATCACATAACAGGTATCACTACCATCATATCACATCTCAAATACGAATTCTGTCATATCGCCGAGTGTTACGGCCTCAATCAAACCTCATCGACTCATCGTAATCCCACGTATCATCCTCAAATCCCGTATATGATCACATAGTCCCATACCCATGTGTATATATACAAACCTCCAAATGCGCACAGATAAATGAAAGAATGTATGCAAGTATATGTGTACGTGTATGTGTAAGTGCAACCACTACTCTAGGGTTTTGCACTATACTGAACCAATACATCCTTATCACCAATAATACCATTATTACCATCAATAATCCTAAACAACACATAATAAATATATGTGTGTATACATATTCGTATACATCACTACGGACTACGGGGGTGCTATACGCCATCCACCCGACTTCTCCCCGTAGATATAAATCTACTCACCTTGCTTCTCGTGTGCCAATGCCGATGTCGCTATCTTCATCTTCTTTGACTCAACATCATGTGGGGTACCTACAAGGATATCACAAACGCTAAAGCACATGAAAATCACATCGGAAACCAAAACGGCACACGCTACGCCTATAAGTAAAAACGTATAACCTCGCATGCAAACACGATCAATATCCACTTGTCGTTGACGTCCAAATGCCACCCGACAGGAACGAAACACCAAATACTAAAATCCATGCTAAAACAAGTCGGAAACCATGCACCAACATAGGAAAACCAACCCAGATTTTACCCTAGATGGAATCAGTCAAAACTAGACTTACCCAGGGTCAAGACTAGAGGAATTAGGGCCATGCACAAAAATCGAGACAGTTCCCTCCTGCTCTGGCCGTAATTTGCGGCCAGAAGGAATAAATTGGCGGCTTCACTTTGGAGTTGGGGGCTAGGGTTTGGTGTGGTGGTTCCATGGTGCCTACACATCTCACTGTCAACACAGGATTATTTTTGGTGTCTCGAGGTGATAGCAGATTCCTAAATACGATCACAGATTCACAATTTTTCCCCCGACATCGTCTCATAAATCCGTATTCTGGTTTCAAGTTCAGGTTTGGGTCCAAATTAGCATCACACAAGGGGTTCTAAGGTCGCCACAATCCTCAATTTCATCTTTAATTTCAGATCTCACATAAACCCTAGCTTGAATTCTCCAAAATCCACAAAACGACACAATATCGATATGAAACTAGAATTGATGCACAAGGAAATTGAAATACTACATGAGGGTGTAGAAATTACCTCCTTTGGCAACTCAAGAAAATTCTGGAGTTGCTCAAAGTCCTCCAAATCCAATCTTGCTAGGTTCAATGTGTAGCTAGTGAGTTTGGGAGCAAGTTTTGTGAAGTGGGAATGGGTTTTTGGTGAGGGAAATGAGAGGGATCTAGGAAATGAAGGGGAGGGAGATGAGGGAGCAGGAGAAAGGGCAGCAGCAGCTCTTGTTTGAAAAGGGGAGAGAAAATGAGAAGGGAAATGATAGAGGAAAGGGTCAAAAGTCAAAAGCAACCTACTCTCTCTCTCTCTCATTATCACTTACCTTTTTCCTTTTCTTTTCTTCTCCTTCTCACTCCAATAGTGAACCCAAAAGAACAACCATGGCAAAAGAAATGTAACACAAGTGTAACAAGTGTGGAAAATGATATGTGCACATTTTTGCAAAAAAAAAAGCTAAAAATCCAATTAGTGAATTTTAATCGCTATTAACACTAAATTAGCATATAACTAGTCTTAAAAAATTTTAAATGGCATAATTCCATAAAATACCCTATTTTAGAATATTCCATAATTTTCCAAAAATTTTCCCCATTTATTTGTATTTAATTATACCGGAATATTAAAATATTCATTAAAATAATATTAAATTATAAAAATTCCCGAAAATAATATTTTATTATTTTGGAAACGTTACAATATCGAGCCTAGGGATGGTATCGTCGACCCCAATAACTCAATAAGCCATGCCGGTGTATAGCTAATAACAGATCGAGAATGTACTGATAACGCTTATCAATAAATCTCAGTAGCCCTAGCCAGGGACTTCCTGTTATTGCCAATCGAGCAATGCACAACATCAACTCCCAATACCGGGAGAGACGAAACCCCTCCTATCGCTCATCGCCTCCATGTGCCTCGGGACTGTACCCAAAGACCACCTGTTTACACGACTCAGTAGAGCCATGGTAGGGTGGAGATCAAAGTGCTGTGGGAAGACACACAAGACTCTATGACGATCTCGGGTCTATAGACTAACCTGTACCAGTGTCACCTGAGAACTGCTATCCGACGATAGATATAATACCACATAGAAGTTCTCTGTGAGTCCGTTTAGTGTACCCAGTCTCCACTGAGCACCCGCATACATTCTTTGGTGTCATCACACCAGATGAATAAGGGATCATCCATCGCCCATCATATGGGACAAGAATGGTATATGCTATTCAATTCTGGAATATCTATGCTCTGTCTCGATACACCCACGACTAGAAACAGTTCAAAGATATGCTTATAAACTACACGTGTCCCACTAGTATGATCCGCATCATAGTCGCAGTGGTCAAGCAAATATCCTCAAGGCATTATCAACACGTGCAAATGAATAAAAGCATGATCAAGTCAACATGTCAGATAAAGTAAACCAGATAGCATACTATCATGTCGAGCAAGAAAGTAATCTATACACACACACACACACACATGTCCAAGCATCCACTATACATATAATGGCCTCTAGGGCATACATATATCCAACAAAACATTTCTGCCAGTTTATGAAACTTCCACAAATTTCAGAGACCTCAACAACTTGAGAAACAACAAAAATACCCAGAGTGTGCATGATGCAAAAATGGAGCATCACAAGAGAGATGACACCACAAGCCCATTATCTTGCAGTGGAATCGCGGCCAAACATGGGATTTGGCCGCCCTTCCGCGGCGGATATTTGGACTTGTGTTCTCGAATTTCATGTGTCTCCATAAAAAACCCTGCACAATTTTTTTGGATATTTTTAATCATTAAAATTTCAACGTTTGAAAAATTCGACAGAAACTACAAAAACCGGGTTTTTCGAAAACCGATCGAACACTTTAACGTCGTAATGACCTTTCCTAATGTTCTAGCTTGGCTATGATATCATGTAATTAAGGCAGCCACCATATCCAATAGGGTCGCAGTGGGACCTACAGGTCCCTCAGCAGCTATTTTTTACGCATGCCTTGTTAGTTATATGTATGCCTTAGAGGCCATTATTGTACATATGATGTATATTATAGTGGATGCTTGGATATATAGAGAGAGGACTTTCTTGCTCGACGTAATAGTTTGCTATCTGGTTGTTCTTTATCTTAACATGTAGACTTGCATTGTGATACTGTCTTGCTCTCGCATGTTGATAAAGACCTTAAGATATGTACTTGACTACCAAGACTATGATGGAGATCATACTAGTGGGGCCAGGGTAGTTTACATGTACATTCTTTAAATGTTCCTAGTTGAGAGAATATCGAGACAGGGCATCGATATTCCAGAGTAGACTAGCGTATAGGCTTCTTGACCCATATGATGGGCGATGGATGATCCCACATCCATTGGTGTTTGACATCAAAGATGTTATACGGGTACTCAGTGGAGACTGGGTACACTGAACAGGACTCGCCGAGGACTCCTATGTGGTAGTATACCTATCGTCAGATAGCAGTCCTCTGGTGACACCGGTACAGGTTAGTCTGTAGACCCGAGATCCTCATAGAGTCTTGTGCGGCTCCTACTGTGCTTTGATTTCCTCCCTACCACGCTCAAAGGAGACGTGCAAACAGGTGAATTTTGCATACAGTCCCGAGTCGTATGGAACAATGAGCGATAGGAGGGGTTCGTCTCACCCGGTATTGGGGGTTGATGTTGTGCTAGGCTCGATTGGCTATAACAAGAATTCCCTGGCCAGGGCTACTGCCAAGATTTACTGATAAGTGTTATCAGTAGTTTCTCGAACCGTTATAGGCCAGACATCGGCATGACTTATCACGTTACTGGGGTCTGACGATTTCCACCCTTAGACATGATATGCAACATATCATACGAAGAGATCGGACTGTACGGTAGTGTTACTGATAGGCTTTATGGAGACCATGGACAGGCTTGCTTGTTGATCTTCATATCACCCAATACCCGGGTAGCCATTATGTCCATCTAGTACCGCTGACGGCGTGTAGGAGACTGATTTGATCATCAACTACTGCTGCCGTATTGACGAGTCTTTAGAGTCCCACACAGAAGATCCCTGGTTCAAGCAAAACAAAGTAGGACACATATGTGATATGTGTGTGGGCCTGATTAAATACGAGTATGTGATACCGTATTTTAATCTGGCAGTCATCTGTTATCGGTTCGATTATATGTGATATAACCAGATTGTCGAATCAAGTGTTGATTCGATAATGTAATATACAGATAAATGATATTAGCCGGTCATATATGATATAACTGAATTATTAGATCATGTGTTGATTTAATAATGTGATATATATTATATGTGATATAATTATATCTTAACTAATATCATTAGCTCAGTAATTATTCTTCATTAGATATATATTAATATATATGACATATATATATATAATATGAAGCATTGCATTTAAATTTCTATTTTGTGAATATAGAAATGAGGTGGAAAGTTGAAGCATGGTTGTAAGTATGGGATTAACTTTAGTTTATTCATCTTGACTCACTATTCAAGCATGGTTGCAATTTTATATTTCATAATTCCATGCTTGAATGAGCGAGGGGTCAAGACTTGGCATTCATTCTAGCTCATTCTCAACACTTTGACAGTTTTCTTGAGTTGCTCCCATGGTTTCTCTCTAGCTTCTTCTTCCTCCTCTTGTCATAGCTCAAGCTTCAACCCTCACATGTGATGTGAATCATGAATCTTGAACACAAACTAGCGAGCTCATAACATCCCCTACTTCATCATGCTACACTTGACTAGCAATCAAGTGTAGCGTGTTTTATACGCTAAAGAGTTTAGTGTAAAGGTTGCTTGAGTTGGAGGGACTTCGCGTGGATCATCTTCAGCACGAAAGTCATCGAAGGAAGCTCGTTCAAAGTCTCAAGAGAAGCCTAGTGGAGTCGCGGGACTACTACATGGAGCAAGTGAAGAGAAGGACCCTCTACAAAGCTTGTATTCTTGTTCTCTGGATGTAAAGTAGTTTGCATTTGGTATTGTCTAAATCTCTAGTTAAAGGTTCCAGGATTAGGGTTGTTTAGCATGGCAATTTTTTGAAAATGGTATGGACGACACCTCCCGAAACCTTGCTATCATGCTAGGGAACCTTACAGTAGTATCAGAGCCAAGCTAAACATTTAGACAATGTTTATTAGATTATGAAACCGAAACTGCTCCAAAACTTGAAACACTAAAACACAGATTCTGTCAATTTTCAAAGTCGTCGAAATTTTTTTTAAGCAACTGCAGAATGTTATATGAGATGTAACATGAACACTGGAGAAAAAAGAACCCAATTGGACGGTTTTGACCCGAGCACATGCTCCTAAAAACCGAGGAGGCTCTCCAAACAGTTTTTTCTGGGCTTCGTATTTTTTCAGTGTTCTGGTCTCTTGGTTTTGGTGTTTCAGGTGTTGTTTATTTTTGCTAAAAATTTCATGAGATGTTGATTTTCTATAAGGGCAATTCGGAGTGTTTCGTAGTCGTAATTCCAACTATATTTCGGGTTATTTAGACGGTGTTAAAAAGTTCGAACAGATATCAAATACCCACATTTACCCTTGCTGGAAAATTTTCTTAGAGTTGGATTTTTTCAAGTTTAAAGAACACTCAAATATCATGCAAGTGATTCGATGGACCCTCTAGAAGAACGAAATCCAAACTCAATTCCATGACCGTAAGAACCGCCGTCAAACCCTCAGGTTTGCGGTAGTTCCGCGGCGCCATAGGTCAAGCAAGGGTTGGCCTTTCTACGGTTGGTCCATAGGTACTGTGGCACGTTCTGAATATTTTTGAACTGCGCTCAAGTGTTGATATTTTTGGGAAAATTTGGGTGTTTGTTGATTCGATCGGAATGTTTAACATCGTCTAGCATTTTAATGACATGTGATGTTATGTGTTACTTGGATATGTTATATTGGATCGTCGTGTTTTGAATAGTCGGGGGTTTTATGTGAGATGAGAGTTTTTATTTTCATTCATGTGAAATTCATTGTATGTAATATTCTTTTATTGAGGCACTTCCGGGTTGAGCATGATGTCACCATTGTTGTATTTTATTTACTTTTCCGCATTAGGATAGACCCAAGGCGGGGAGCACAAGTAATCGGGTTCTAGAGTCCAGTGGGAGACCATCTCGAGGAGTCGGGTCCGGGTCTCCTAACTCTAGAATTGGTAGGGTTGCTTGCCGCTCTCTTAGGGGTCTAGGGATATGGGTTTGGCTATTCATCGCGACCGTTGAATCCGTGTTTTATACTGGCTTATTTTAAAACACGGAATTCCTAGTTTATCCAATATTTCATATGTTATCTTCTGCTGCTGATATTCTGTGACGTGATCACTTTATATGCGTGAGAAGAACGCTTTATTATTGTATATATGATATATAATAAACGTTGCTTATGTTTTTCACCCGCGCTTGTCCCGCCCCGCAATGCCGTTAGTTAAGTAACCTAACGGTGCATAACGGGACACCGTGGCGAATGCAGATGGCATAAGCGTACGTTGTATTTTCGTTTCTTCTATGATGCTTAGGAAGCATAATTGATAGGACTTCATTAATGAGATTAATGAAAGAAAAAAGAAACCAAAATGATATTGTAGAATTAAATTTTCAAAAAGGATAGCTCTAGATTTTGCTTTGCATAGCGGTATTCCTTGTAGAATATCCGGCACCTTATTCGATAAAGAAAGAGCCGAGATCCCTTCACAGGGAGTGACCTCTTTAGCGAAACTAGCAGATGCTACAATCCACTCGGTTTTGTTTTTGATTGCCTTTATTTAGTTCTTGCTTTGCATGGCGGTATTCCTTGTAGAATATCCAGCACCTTATTCGATAAGGAAAGAGCCGAGATCCCTTCACCGGGAGTGACCTCTTTTGCAAAACTAGCAAAAGCCTCAAAAATACTCCTTTTCAAAATCACTCAATTCTGCAATGATATCAAGTTCATTACGCAAAAGATTTTCTTAAAAACCTGATGTAGCACTCCATCATTTCAAATAAGTACTGTTTAGTATTCGTCCTACGTTTGTTGGACTGCGTCAAGGCGTAGTGTGCGGTAGCTATTTAGTGCTTATCTGATGCATATGATGCGATTGGATTAGGGTATTCATGCAACTTTGTTGGCCTGCGTCAAGGGTCCTGCGGGTGGGTTTAATTCAATCAAGAAATGTACTGGTTAAGCTTGACTAGCGGACTATGGTTTGTTGGCCATCATCAAGGTCATACGACACTAGGGGCAAAATATTATATTGGGAATTTCAAGTGTTGAAATTTGCAATAAGATTGCATACCTTCTATGAGATAGTTAGATCCTGATACCCACTGCGAGTAAGAGTTACTCCTGGGTGAATTTTACACATCACAATTAGCCAATCGAGTAGGTGTCTAGAAAGGTGTTAACGGGGTCACGCCCCTAGAAAAACGAGGTTTATTTTAATTAGGTTCGTGCGAAAGCACGGGGAACCTCACTCAAAGTACCGGCACTGGCCTGGCTCAAAGATTAGAGAACTTGTAAGGTGTAATTAATCCTAGCTAGTCTTACTTTTTAGGGTTTGAAGGAAGATTTGATAAAAACGGTGAGAGCCGTCCTGATTAGACAAGATAATAACCAATATAATCTTGCAAAGAGCGTACGCTAACGCGTTTCCTTCTCTCTCTCTCTCCAGGCAGCAACCAATGTCACGCCTTAATCAAGATAATAATATGGATGTATTAACCGAACTCGCTTGTTAGACTGAGCAGGGGAAAGTTGGTTATGCTCCATCTTATAAGTGTTATAAGTCCAAGCAGGAAATAGGAACATATCCGGATTCCCACGCCACCCAAACGAAGAATAAACATGTTGATGCATCTTCTTCGGGTGTGTTAGTTACAGAGAATTGTTTCTCAGTATACTCTATATCCTGGGTATTAGATACCTGATCGGGATCCCATATATGCAATTTGTTGCATGGGCTAAGGAAAGGTGGCCATTCTCTAAAAGTAGTGAATGGTGCAAGTGTTGCGGCAAAAGAAGTTGGTGAATATCACCTTGTATTGCCAACTGGGAATACATTGATCCTGAACGACTGTTATTACGTACCCTCTATGATATGCAATTTAATATCAATTTGTTTATTAGATAAAGAAGGATATAACTTTGTAGTAGAAAATAATGTTAGGAACATTTACCTAAATCAAGTGTTGATTGGGTTTGGTGCGTTATGTAATAGATTATACGTTATGAATCAAAACACAGTTTTTAACGTACAAAACACACACAAGAGGAAATGTTCAGAAATGAAAAAATCCTTCTTGTGACATTGTAGACTAGGTCATATCAATGCGACACGATTAGCTAAGTTACATAAAGTTGGATATTTGAATTCGTTCAAACTTTCATCTTATGAAACTTGCCAGTCATGTCTCAAAGGCAAGATGACCAAAACTCCGTTTACAGGACACGGAGAAAGAGTTACGGAACTCTTGGGACTGATACATAGTTATGTATGCGGTCCCATGTCTACACATGCTAGGAATGGTTCCTCGTACTTCATTACATTCACTGACGATCTCTCAAGATTCATTCATGTGTTCCTGTTGAAACACAAGTCTGAAACTTTTGAAAAATTCAAAGAATATAAGCATGAAATTGAGAACCAGACGGGTAAAAGTATTAAAATCTTTCGATTTGATCGGGAAGGAGAATACTTGAGCATGGAATTCTGTGACTATCTAAAAGAGAATAGGATTCTCTCTCAGCTTACTCCTCCGTATACACTACAGCACAACGATGTATCGGAGCGAAGGAATCGCACCCTCTTGGATATGGTGCGCTCTATGATCAGTACTGCTGAGTTGCCTATTTCCTTTTGGGGATATGTACTGGAGACAGCTGTAGACCTATTGAATATAGTTCCCACCAAATCTGTGCCAACCACTCCGTATGAGATATGGAAAGGAAAGAGAGCATGTCTTAATTATATTAAGATATGGGGTTGTCCGTCATATGTGAAAACACAAAATCCGGACAAGCTCGAGACAAGGTCTTTTCTGTGTAAGTTTATTGGATATCCCAAACATTCACGAGAGTATATCTTCTACTACACCGAGGAACAAAAAGTGTTTGTTTCTCGACATGCCACCTTTTTAGAAAAGGAATTTCTTAAAAAAGAAATTATTGGCAAGGAGGTAGAACTAGAAGAAGCTCCAGCTACACAAACTACAACAGAAGATTTGGTAGAACCAGAGGATTCGATAGTTCCCGACGAACCTCAGACTCTCCGCCGATATAGTAGGGTTCCTCCTCCATCCGAGAGATACTACAGTTTTCTCATTGATGGTGGGAGCGAGGATTGCATCATGGAAGATGATGACCCAACTAGCTTCGAGCAGGCCATCACGAGTGGGGACTCTGTGAAATGGCCGGATGCAATGCGATCTAAGATGGAATCCATGTACACCAACAAAGTATGGACTTTGGATGTTTCTCCCGAAGGGGTAAAACCCATTGGGAGCAAATGGGTCTTTAAGAAAAAACATGGTGTAGATGGAAAAGTTGAGTCTTTCAAAACTAGACTTGTTGCAAAAGGTTTTCGTCAACGACCAGGTGTGAATTAAGATGAAACCTTTTCTCCAGTGGCTATGCTTTAGTCCATCCGGATCATACTTGCCATCGCTGCATACCATGACTATGAAATCTGGCAAATTGATGTTAAGACTACCTTTTCTAAATGGTGATTTAGAAGAGAGCGTGTACATGACTCAGCCAGAGGGCTTCGTAGACAATGGGAGTAGCGGAAAGCTATGCAAGCTGCTTAAATCAATCTAAGGGTTGAAGCAGGTATCGCGGATTTGGAACATCTGTTTTGATGATGTAGTCCAAGAGTTTGACTTCGTAAAAAACATAGATGAACCTTCTATATACAAGAAGGTTGCAGAGAGTAAGGTCGTCTTCCCCGTATTGTACGTGGATGACATACTCTTGATAGGAAATGATGTTCCTATGCTGCACTCGGTCAAGCTCTTCTTATCATAAAGATTCTCAATGAAAAATCTAGGTGATGCCTCCTACATCTTAGAGATTAAGATCTATAGAAATAGATCTAAACGGATACTGGGATTGTCCCAATCCAGGTACATTGACACCATACTAAAGTGGTTTAATATAGAAGATTCCAAGCGTGGGAATATACCCACGATCTCAGGACTCACTCTCTCCAAAGAGATGTCTCCCAAGACTAATTTGGAGGGAGCTCGCATGCAAGGGATACCCTATGCTTCGGCAGTAGGCTCTATCATGTACGCGATGTTATGTACCAGACCCGATGTACCATACTCACTAAGTGTAGTGAGTAGGTATCAAGCAGATCCAGGAGAGAATCACCAGACAGCTGTTACGACCCGAAGGTACGGAACGTGACAGGCACTTAAATTACGAAACGTCTTGAGGCATAATGTAATCTAAGTAAGCCGAAGCCCAGAAATCTAAACCATTAAAAAAAGAAGTAAAGAAAAACAAGTTTAAAAGCAATATCAAATTTTCTCAAAAATTTCGGCAGAGTCTCGTTTGTAAAAACCGTCCCCAAACGGTTACAAATAAGAATTTATACATAAGCAATGATAAAAAGGCATCCTAAAGCGAGAGCTAGCTCTTCGCCAATTGGCGGTCACAGCCACACAAGCAATATAATATACAACGACGAAGGGCGAGGAACAAAACTCAAAGAAAACCAAATCCACCAAAAATCATAATAATACAAGCGTGACACTAAGATCGAAATAAAAACAACTGGTCTTCTAAATCTATCAAGTAATACAAGTCTGGTTGATCGAGCTTACTAGATACAAACGAAATAATAAAAGTACAACGGCGGTCCTAATACAAGTCAACCAATCTACCAAGCAAATCACCTTGAATGAAATTATGTGCAAGCAAGCTGCCAAGGAAACCTGTACATGGAAACCTGTAAGAAAAATTTGGCACAGCGGGGGTGAGTTGCCAACTCGTGAGTAGAAGACATCTGCGAGTAGAAATCACATGCACGACGCTTTCGTAGGTCATAATAATATACTTAATATAACCCTAGTCATCTAGTAGTGGCAGGGTAATAATCTATACGAAGTGAAATGCTCTGTGCTCGTGTCAGTGCCTCAAGTAGTAACATGTCATGTGTATGAGTATGCTTGCACCATGAATGAAAAACAGTCAATCATGAAATCTGGATATATCTGTAGAAGAAATCTTTAACTTTTATCATAGTAAAATTTGTATGGTAATCTGAAACATCATCAATGAAATCCATGGAAATCCGTGTCAAGTATCGACACAAAACAGGTAATTCTCAAAGTCTCAATACCTTATAGTCTCAATATCTCATAGTCTTAATATCTTGGGCTCCATCAGTCCGGATCGGCCCATATCATCAAATATCATGACAATGGTCGGTATCCTCTGGATATCCGACGCGCCAGACCTCAACGGTAGGTAGTCTTCCCCTGCCAGGCTCATCGTCAACAACTCGAGCTTCATTCGCCGGGTACCATACCGGGCCACCAAGTACCCAAGACGGTTCATCCACTTCTCAAATCGGGTCTCGTAATCCAACAGAAAACATGAAATCTCATGGTGGACGACACATACATTACGTGAAAACCGCAACTTGTATTTTAAAATGAGAGGGGAGAGAGAGAGAGAGAAATTTTTATATGTATTCTTGCGGTTTTCCCGAAAATCCAGAAATCTCATAAAAATCCAAAATCCCTAAATCATGAATAAGTAAATAATGAGTAACGGCATAAGCCCCACAATACTGCATGATAATATGAAAATGTGAATGCATGAAGTGTCTAAATAATAAATGCAATGTCTAAACTAGCACATGAGAGTAATCATACAATATTATATTGGACTAGTATTTAGCTATTATATCAATAAAAATATAATATGTTCTAAAGTGTACGTGACATGACAATTAATGATGACGATGTGGGTGAGCCAGCAAATAAGTGTACGTGGAACATGCACATCATCGGTAATGATGCTGGTGTCTTAACAGGGAGAGTTTCACATTAGCTTAAGAAACATATGTGTGAACATGCAATGCGATGAATTCAACATGAATATAACAGTGAATATGTAGTAAACGCACAAGTAGAGAATACATACTAATTACGAGTCATATAGTTTGTTGTTTGAAAAAGCACGAATCGTAGTTTTTTTGAAAATTAGGGGCTACGGGGTTTTAATGAAAAGATATGTCCTTTGAAAAATCTGTAGTATCCCACAGGCTGTCTTGAGAAATGCGCACAATTCGTTAGTTTTGAAAATAAGTATGACTCGAGCCTAAACTAAGATCTACTTAACCAACTAAGGAACTAACTAAAGACACTAGTCCAAAGGTAAGAAGAATCCTCCTAAAGTCTGAATCGTCTCTAGTAGCCGGCGATCCAGCCTCAATAGCGTCATGTACATAGTACAACTTCCTCAAGTCAAGAGTGCGGATTAATCATCACATATATACATCATCGTTCGTATAGTATCATCATCTAAGAATATCATGATCAAGGGTACTATACTATAATCGCATATATCCCAATATCATCAAACATATATCATTGTCTGTGTAAATATACATTGTCAAATGATCCACTAAAATATCATGTCATTTGTCATATCGTGATTAAGTCACATATTACAATCTGGGTTCTATTCTAGAGTCTCGTTCATTCTAATGTCATCAACACATATTATCGTTTATATAAATATATTTTATATAATCTCATTGCCCAACGATCCGCTCCTATCATAACACATCTCATGTCATAACTCGATCATATATCCAATAAATCACGGCATCAAGCCTAGTCATAACGACTTATCCCCATGTATCATATATCCTCCTCATATCACATGTATATGTTGTATTTACACACACACACACACACACACTCCGACACACACACACACACACACATTCCTACACACACACACACATACACATATAAACCAAGTCAAGTTTATGTGTGTGTGTGCGCGTCTACATGAAACCTTCGAATTCCCTCCAAGGCAGTCATCCTCTGGTTATGTCTTTCTAAATCAGTCTAGTAAAATCTAAAGTCTTCAATAGGACCCTACTCGCCAAGAATCTAAGGTCACATCCGACTTCCTAATAACAGTACGTAATATCCTTATTCTACATTTGCGGGGGTGGACGTAATATCCTTATTCTACGTTTGCGGGGGTGCTATACGCCATCCACCCGACTTCTCCCGTAGATATACATATACTCACCTGGTCCTTATTTGCCAAAGTCGACGCCGCCATCCTCTTCTTCATCGTCCGAAGTCTACGTGAGAGGTACCTATACGCAAACAAATATAATATCGTAAACTGAAATCACGGATAAAACCAAAGCGGCGCACGAAAGCTCATAGGTTAAAACCTATTACCCGCTCATGCAAAATTACCAAATAACCCTGGACATCGACGTACAAACACCGATTGATCGAGCTAAAATACAAACGTACAAATCGTAGTTCCAAAACTCACTAATCATAATATAAAATAGGGTTTAAATCATCTAAACCATAAAATAAATCAAATCGATTTATTTCGCAAAACCTAGAAAGCACTTAATTCCCGTTTTAATTTGAAACTTGACGTATTAATAGAACTAATGGCCATAATATTCACTAAATATCATAACTAAATCATACAAACCACCACCATAATTTAATCTGATTAATTTATATTAAATCCAAAATTCTAGTTTGCAAAATATCAAACTTTAACACCTTTTTAAAGCAAAATTCGCAATTCAACAACTAAGCTTGGTTTTGCATGAACTAAAGTATTAAACTACAATTTAAAATTTTAATAATGTCATGAAACCCGAATTATATTTTAATCCCAATTATTTAAGCAATTTCCAAAAACCTAGTTAGCAAAATTAACATATTTAGCATAATTTTAAAGTATCAATTAGCAACTTGTAACTAGATTAAGTTTTGCATTCAATTAATATATTAATCTCCTCATTAAAACCATAATATAATGACAGAAACCCTCATCATAATTTTATCTCACCAATATATATGATTTATAAAAATCTAGTTTTCAAAATTGTTTAATTTAAACAATTTTGAAATAACAATTTACAATACAACAACTACACTAGATATTTCATTTCCTCAAATGTTAAACCACTTATTATAACCCTACTCCATTAATAAAAACCCTAAATTTATTTTTGAAAACCCTTTCTTTAATTTCGAATTATAAAATTAAAACCATAATTAAGCTTCTAATTAGGCTAGATTAAACTAATTATCCAACAATTTAGCTATATGTTAAGATTTATACCTCACAACATGATGTCTAGCATGCTCTCATAGCCTCCCAAATGGCTTTCTTGCCTCAAGAATCCAAGCTAGAATGAGCAAAGAATAATGGGTAGGAATTAAATTAGGAATTAGTGGGTTTTTTTGTGTATTTTGATGGAATTTTTGAAGGTTTTTGAAGAGAAAAAGAGTGGAGAAAAGATGGGGGCTGCCTCAAGTAGTGAGGCCGGCCACAAGGATGGGAGAGAGAAGAGAGAGAGAAAAGTGTGTAGGCTTGTGTAGAAAGTTCATGATTAAATGCATCTTTCACTTAAACCCTTACTTATCTAACTTTTTCAATTTAATCCTTTTCCTTGAAATTTCTAGAATCATGGAGAAATTTGAAAAAGAATTTTGCATGATACACACTTGTTTTAAATTGTCATGGTTCACATTTATAAAATTAACCCATTCAAATTTATATTTATTACTAATTAAATGTATAATTAAAAGCTTATGTAAATATTGAAAATTTATTAATTACGGAAAATATTTTATTAAACTAATAATTTATAAGTCACTAAATAAACACCATTTACTAGTAATTACATAGTTGAAATTGGCGTATTTAAATCTATATTGAAAAATAACAGTAATTGAGTTTTACGGAAAATACGATTTATTTTACCGATTATCACAAAATTCACCTAAAGGATTTTATTTATTTATTTATTTTATTTTTAAAACGTTACAATCTTCCAAACTTAAAGAAATTCGGTCGCCGAATTTAAATTAAAACTTCCCCTAAATACTAAAACATCTAGCAAAACACTCAAATCGTCGGGGCTCCGAAATCATCAATACATAAAACACATCTTAGCGCAAAGCATGCACATGAAAAACAAGTACATAACTCAAAATCAAAACTCCGTCAAGTATAACGTAATCATCGAAGTTCTGGTGAAAATACAATGTCAAAGTCCAATACAAAAACCAATATGATATACATCGAAATCCTAGGTACTGTTCTCATAACAGTCCTGCTCGATTATTAAACCAAATAGTAAATATCATAAAAACGTACTGCTCAAGATGAAATCAGCCTCAAATGCAGTATACAAAAAGACCACGTGCGTCCGGTGTGCACGAAAATCGAAACCAAATACAGAAGCCATGAATATGCACAGAAACAACACTGGGTGCAACGGTTGTGCATCAAAAACATCTGTCAAGTGCAACGGGCGTGCACGACCACAATATCAGGTGCATCTAGTCTGCACAAATCCCGATTTAGTGCATCTGGTGTGCACAAAATCGCATCAAGTGCGCCAAGTGTGCGCAAGAATCTCAATCAAGTGCACATGGTGCCTGAAAACATATACCGAATATCAAAATCAAAATCACAGTACAAAAAGTGCATGAAAACTATGCCGAAGCATACGTCAAAATCCTGTGCAGCCCATATGCACGAAATCAAATCAATATCTCAAAATTTATAAAACCAAATCGAGCGCACTGAGTATGCACAAAAGAAAATCAATACAACTGATATATAGAACACGAATAGAGTGTAATGAATGTACTCATAGGAAATACCAATCATAAAACGAAATCATCAAAATACCAGAATCCAAACAATGGAAATGTGATATTCGAATCACCCATCGCAAATCGTTACACCGACGTCAATGTGCTCCTTTTTCCTCTGGTGTCGACTGATTCGAACTCGTCTCTCCATAGCTGTATGGACGGCGCTACAAACTACTATACTCATATCTAGAGTCTCCCACGTAATCTATCCCTTCACCTGATATCCAGACTACGTTAAACTTTTCGATCGATTCATCAAAATCCCATAATTCCCCTAGAGCTCAACACTCAAGTATAGTTTAAAAATATCCAGTACATGCCCCAGCATCTACGAATCAGCCGTAGAAGGGCAAACCCAAGCCTCACTAATGGCACCGCGGAACTGCCGAAACCCTAAGGTTCAAAGGCATTCTCATGGTCATTATGTCGAGTTAAGGTTTCATTCTTCCAGAGGATCCATAGAAATACCTACATGATCTTCCGAATACCCTAAACTTGGGAAAAATGGGTTCCTGACATTCGTTCGAGCCTTTTAATTTCATCTAGACGACATGTGAATACCCTTCGTCCGCACGCTAAACAGTGCCTCGATCCTTAAGAACAGACGATACCCTAACGGTCATCGCATTCGAGCCGCAGCTCTCTCTGCCCGTGCGACCGTAGTAACAGAAACCACTATCCGACATCGACGAAGATAGATCAAAGGAACGAAAAGAATACGGTGCAAAGAAATGTACGTCCTAAGGCTTCTTAAGCAAAGTAGCGTATCGTAAGTATGCCGCGGATCATACCCACGGTACGTCACTCTACCTAAGTCACCTACTCCATCAACCAAGGTCAACCTAGACTTAGACAAGTGTTAAACTTAGCGCTCTGATACCAACTTTGTCAGGACCCGAAGGTATGGAAAGTGACCGGCACTTAAATTACGAAACGTCTAGAGGCATAACATAATCTAAATAAGCCGAAGCCTAAAAATCTAAACCATTAAGAGAAGAAGTAACGAAAAAAATCATTAAAAGCAATATCAAATTTTCTCAAAAATTTCGGCGGTGTCTCCTTTGTAAAAACTGGCCCCAAACGGGTACAAATAAGAATATATACATAAGCAATGATAAAAAAGTATCCCCAAGCTGGAGCTAGCCTTTCGCCAATTGGTGGTCACAACCATGCAAGCAATATAATATACAACGCCGAAGGGCGAGGAACAAAGCTCAAAGAAAACCAAATCAACCAAAAACCATAATAATACAAGCACGACTCTAAGGTCGAAATTAAAAGAACTAGTTTTCTAAATCTATCAAGTAATACAAGTCTGGTTGATGGAGCTTACTATATACAAATGAAATAATAAAAGTACAACGGCGGTCCTGATACAAGTGAACCAACCTACCAAGCAAATCACCCTGAATGAAATTATGTGCCAGCAAGCTGCCAAGGAAACCTGTAAGAAAAAATTGGCACAACGGGGGTGAGTTGCCAATTCGTGAGTAGAAGACATTTGCGAGTAGAAATCGCATACACGACGCTTTCCTAGGTCATAATAATAAACTTAATATAACCCTAGTCATCTAGTAGTAGCAGGGTAATAATCTATATGAAGTGAAATGATCAGTGCCCGTGTTAGTGCCTCAAGTAGTAACTTGTCATGTGTATGAGTAGGCATGCACCATGAATGAAAAACAGTCAACCATGAAATCTGGATATATCTGTAAAAGAAATCTTTAACTTTTATCATAGTAAAATTTGTATGGTAATCTGAAACATCATCAATGAAATCCATGGAAATCCGTGTCAAGTATCGACACAAAACAGGTATATCTCAAAGTCTCAATACCTCATAGTCTTAATATCTCATAGTCTCAATATCTCGGGATCCGTCAGTCCGGATCGGCCCATATCATCAAATCTCACGACAACGGTCGGTATCCTCCGGATATCCACCGCGCCAGACATCACCGGTAGGTAGTCTTCCCCTGCCAGGCTCATCGTCTACAACTCGAGCTTCTTGCCCCGGGGTACCATACCGGGCCCACCATGTACCTAAGACGGTTCATCCACCCCTCGAATCGGGTCTCGAAATCCAACAGAAAACATGAAATCTCATGGTGGACGACACATACAATACGAGAAAACCGCAACTTGTATTTTAAAATGAGAGGGAGAGAGAGAAAGAAATTTTTATATATATTCTTGTGGTTTTCCCCAAAATCCAGAAATCTCATAGAAATCCAAAATCCCAAAATCATGAGTAAGTAAATAATGAGTAACGGCATAAGACCCACAATACTGCATGATAATATAAAAATATGAATGCATGAAGTGTCTAAATAATAAATGCAATATCTAAACTAGCACATGAAAGTAATCACACAATATTATATTGGACTAGTATTTAGCTGATTATATCAATAAAAATATAATATGTTCTAAACTGTACGTGACATAACAATTACCGACGATGATGATGTGTGTGAGCCGGCAAATAACTGTACGTGGAACATGCGCATCATCGGTAATGGTGCTGGGGTCCTAACAGGCAGAGTTTCACATTAGCTAAAGAAACATATGTGTGAACATGCAATGCGATGAATACAACATGAAAATAACAGTGAATGTGTAGTAAACGCACAACTAGAGAATACATACTAATTACGAGTCATACAGTTTGTTGTTTGAAAAAGCACGAATCGTGGTCTTTTGAAAATTAGGGGCTACAGGGTTTTAATAAAAAAATATGTCTTTTGAAAAATCCGTAGTATCCCTCAGGCTGTCCTTAGAAATGCGCACGATTCGTTAGTTTCGAAAATAAGTATGACTCGAGCCTAAAGTAAGATCTACCTAACCAACTAAGGAACTAACTAAAGACACTAGTCAAAAGGTTAGAAAAATCCTCCTAAAGTCTGTGTCGATATCTCTAGTAGTCGGCGATCCAGCCTCAATAGCGTTACGTACATAGTACGACTTTCTCAAGTCAAGAGTGTGGAACAATCATCACATATATACATCATTGTTCGTATAGTATCATTATCAAACAATATCGTGATTCGTGGTACTATACTATAATCGCATACATCCCAATATCATCAAACATATATCATTATCTGTATAAATATACATTGTCAAATGATCCACTAAAATATCGTGTCATATGTCATATCGTGATTAAGTCATATATTACAATCAGGGTTTTATTCTAGAGTCTCGTTCATTCTAATGACATCAACATATATTATCGTTTATATAAATATATTTTATATAATCTCATTACCCAACGATCCGCTACTATCATAACACGTCTCTTGTCATAACTCGATCATATACCCAATAAATCACGGCATCAAGCCTAGTCATATCGACTCATCCCCATGTATTATATAACCTCCTCATATTACATGTATATGTTGTGTAATATATATATATATATATATATATATATATATATATATATACCTACACACATTCCTATACACACACACACACACACAGACATATACACCAAGTCAAGTTTATGTGTGTGCGTGTGTGTGTGTGTCTACATGAAACCTACGAATTCCCTCCAAGGAAGTCATCCTCTGGTTAAGTATTTTTAAATCAGTCTAGTCCAACCTAAAGTTTTCAATAGGACCTACTCGCCAAGAATCTAAGGTCACGCCCGACTTCCAAATAACAGTACGTAATATCCTTATTCTACGTTTGCGGGGGTGCTATACGCCATCCACCCGACTTCCCCCGTAGTTATACATCTACTCACCTGGTCCTTGTCTGCCGAAGTCGATGCTGCCATCCTCTTCTTCATCGTCCAAAATCTACGTGAGAGGTACCTATACGCAAACATATATAATATCGTAAACCAAAATCACGGATAAAACCAAAACGGCGCACGAACGCGTATTGGTTAAAACCTATGACCCGCTCATGCAAAATAACCAAATAAGCCTCGACAACGGCGTACAAACGCCGATTAATCGAGATAAAAAACAAACGTATAAATCGTAGTTCCGAAACTCACTAATTATAATATAAAATAAGGTTTAAATCATCAAAATCTTAAAATAAATCAAATCGATTTATTTCGCAAAAACCTAGAAAGCACTTAATTACCGTTTTAATTCAAAACTTGACGTTTTAACAGAACTAATGGACATAATATTCACTAAATATCATAACTAAATCATACGAACCACCACCATAATTTAATCTCATCAATTTGTATTAAATCAAAAATTCTAGTTTGTAAAATATCAAATTTTAACATCTTTCAAAAGCAAAATTAACAATTCAACAACTAAGCTTGGTTTTGCATGAACTAAAGTAATAAACTACAATTTAAAATGTTAATAATGTCGTGAACCCTAATTAGATTTTAATCCCAATTATTTAAGCAAGTTCTAAAAACCTAGTTAGCAAAAATAGCATATTTAGCATAATTTTAAACTAACAATTAGCTACAAGTAACTAGATTAGATTTTGCATTCAATTAACATGTTAATCTCCTCATTAAAATCATAATCTAATGATAGAAACCCTCATCATAATTTTTTCTCACCGATATATATGATTTATAAAAATCTAGTTTTCAAAATTGTTTAATTTAAACAATTTTGAAACAATAATTTACAATACAACAACTACACTAGATTTTTCATTTCTTAAAATGTTAAACAACTTATTATAACCCTACTCCATTAATAAAAACCCTAACTTTATTTTAAAAACCCTTTCTTTAATTTTGAATCATAAAATTAAAACCATAATTAAGCTTCTAATTAGGCTAGATTAAACTAATTATCCAACAATTTAGCTATAGGTTAAGATTTATACCTCACAACATGAAGTCTAGCATGCTCTCATAGCCTCCCAAATGGTTCTCTTGCCGCAAGAATCCAAGCTAGAATGAGCAAAGAATAATGAGTAGGAATTAAATTAGGAATTACTGGTGTTTTTTGTGGATTTTGATGGAATTTTTGAAGTTTCTTGAAGAGAAAAAGAGTGGAGAAAAGATGGGGGCTACCTCAAGTAGTGAGGCCGGACACAAGGATGGGAGAGAGAAGAGAGAGAGAAAAGTGTGTAGGTTTGTTTAGAAAGTTCATGATTAAATGCATCTTTCACTTAAACCCTTACTTATCTAACTTTTTCAATTTAATACTTTTCCTAGAAATTTCTAGAACCATGGAGAGATTTGAAAAAGAATATTGCATGATACACACTTGTTTTAAATTGTCATGGTTCACATTTGTAAAATTAACCCACTGAAATTTGTATTTATCACTAATTAAATGTATAATTAAAAGCTTATGTAAATATTGAAAATTAATTAATTACGGAAAATATTTTAGTAAACTAATAATTTATAAGTCACTAAATAAATACCATTTACTAGTAATTACATAGTTAAAATAGGCGTATTTAAATCTATTTTGAAAAATAACAGTTGTTGAGTTTTACGGAAAATACGATTTATTTTACAGATTATCCGAAAGTTCACCTAAAGGATTTTATTTATTTATTTATTTTATTTTTAAAACGTTACAACTGCTATGAAAAACAATCTCAAGTACTTGAGAAGGACTAAAAAGTTGTTTTTGGTGTACGGTAACGGTGAAATCCTAGTAGAGTCCTTTACCGACTCGAGCTTCCAGAGTGATAAGGACGACAGTAAGTCGGTCTCTGGTTTTGTCTTTACCCTCAACGGAGGGGCGGTGTGTTGGAAGAGTTCCATGCAAGACACCGTTGCGGACTCGACGATGGTGGCTGAATACATCGCTGCCAACGATGCTGCCAAAGAAGCTGTCTGGATGAAGAAGTTCATTGCTGAGCTTGGTGTGGTTCCATCAGTTGAGCATCCAATACCCGTGTATTGTAATAACAATAGAGCGGTGGCTTTGGTCAAGGAACCCAAGTCCCATCAGAGATCCAGATATATTCTGAGACGGTATCAGTTGATCCGGGCGATAATTGATCGCCGGGAGATTAAGGTCAGGAGAGTTGACACGAATGACAACGTAGCTGGTCCACTCACAAAGGCCCTCCCCAAGATACAATTTGAGAGACTTTTTGGGATGTTGGGTATCAGATACTACAACACATCGCCTTAGTGCAAGTGGGAGTTTGTTAGTTATATGTATGCCCTCGAGGCCATTATTATACATATGATATATATTGTAGTGGATGCTTGGATATATATAGCGAGGACTTTCTTGCTCGAAATAATAGTATACTATCCGGTTGTTCTTTGTCTTAACATGTTGACTTGTATTGTGATACTGCCTTGCTCTCACATGTTGATAAAGCCCTTAGGATATGTACTTGACTACAAGGACAATGATGGAGATCATACTAGTGGGGCCAAGGTAGTTCACAAGTACATCCTTTAATTGTTCATAGTCGAGGGAATATCGAGACAGGGCATCGATATTCCAGAGTAGACTAGCGTATACGCTTCTTGACCTATATAATGGGCGATGGATGATCCCATATCCACTAGTGTTTGACATCAAAAATGGTATACGGGTGCTCAGTGGAGACGGGATAAACTGAACAGGACTCGCCGAGGACTCCTATATGGTAGTATACCTATCGTCAGATAACTGTCCTCTGGCGAAACTGGTACAGGTTCGTCTGTAGACCCGAGATCGTCATATAGTCTTGCGCGGCTCCCACTGTGCTTTGATTTTCTCCCTACCACGCTCAAAGGAGACGTGCAAATATGCGGATTTTAGGTACAGTCCCGAGTCGTATGGAGGCAATGAGCGATAGGAGGGGTTTCGTCTCTCCCGGTATGGGGGTTGATGTTACGCTATGCTCGATTGGCTATAACTGGAAGTCCCTGGCCAGGGCTACTGCCAAGATTTACTGATAAGTGTTATCATTAGTTTCTCGAACCGTTATAGACCAGACATCGGCATGACTTATCACGTTACTGGGGTCTGACGCTTTCCACCCTAGACATGATATGTGACATATCAGACGAAGAGACCGGACTGTACGGTAGTATTACTGGTGGGCTTCATGGAGACTATGGACATGCTTGCTTGTTGATCTTCATATCGCTCAATACCCGGGTAGCCGTTACGTCCAGCTAGTACCGCTGACGGCTTGTAGGTGACTGATGTGATCATCATCTACTGCGGGCGTATTGACGAGACTTTAGAGTCCCATACAGAAATTCCCTAGTTTGAGCAAAACGAAGTAGGACATATATGTGATATGTGTATGGGCCTGATTAAATACGAGTATGTGATACCGTATTGTAATCTGGCAGTCATCTGTTATCGGTTCGGTTAGATATGATATAAACAGATTGTCGAATCAAGTGTTGATCCGATAATGTAATATATAGATAAATGATATTAATCGGTCATATATGATATAACTGAATTATAAGATCAAGTGTTGATTTAATAAGGTGATATATATTATATGTGATATAATTATATCTTAACTAATATTATTAGCTCACTAATTATTCTTCATTATATATATATATATTAATATATATGATATATATATATAATAATGAAGCAGGGCATTTAAATTTCTATTTTGTGAAAATAGAAATGAGGTGGAAAGTGGAAGCATGGTTGCAGGCATGGGATTAACTTTAGTTTATTCATCTTGACTCACTATTCAAGAATGGTTGCAATTTTATATTGCATAATTCCATGCTTGAATGAGTGAGGAGTCAAGACTTGGCATTCATTCTAGCTCTTTCTCAACACTTAGCCAATATTCTTGAGTTGCTCCCATGGTTGCTCTCTAGTTTCTTCTTCCTCCTCTTGTCAAGGCTCAAGCTTCAACCCTCACATGTGATGTGAATCATGAAGTTTGAACACAAACTAGTGAGCTCATAACATCCCATACATCATCATCCTACGCTTGATTAGCGATCAAGTGTAGCGTGTTTCATACGCTAAAGAGTTTAGTGTAATGGTAGCTTGAGTTGGAGGGACTTCACGTGGATCATCTTGGGCACGAAGGTCATCAGAGGAAGCTCGTTCAAAGTCTGAAGAGAAGCCTAGTGGAGTCGCGGGACTACTACATGGAGCAAGTGAAGAGAAGGACCGTCTACAAAGGTTGTATTCTTGTTCTCTAGATGTAAAGTAGTTTGCATTTGGTATTGTCTAAATCTCTATTTAAAGATTCTTGGATTGGGGTTGTTTAGCATGACAATATTTTGAAAATGGCATGGACGATGCCTCCCGAAACCTTGCTGTCATGCTATGGAACCTTACATGCCCCTCGCGAGGACTACAACCCGCTGGAACATCTTCCGGACTCGGGACACCCTTGGGGTAAGAACCTATATTTCGCCACAATGTCACACAGTGAGAACCCCCAAAGGTCGATATCCAATGCCTAGTAGCTCTGATACCATGAAAGTCTACCCTAGCACTACAACAACGTTCTAGTAGCATCAAGCCTGCAAAATTTAAAAATTTTAGTTGCTAAGTTAGACTAACCAAGATCTTAACTAGAATATTAGGGTATAACTATGATGATATCACAAAACTAAAGATAAGGAAAGAGCATACAACCTTTGTAGAGCGTGCCCTTCTCTTCTTATGCTCCGTGTAGTAGTCCACCCGACTCCACTAAGCTCCACTTGAAAGAATGAGCGAGCTTTCTCCGATGACCTTCATGCCGAAGATGATCCTCCTAAAGCCCACTAGCTCAAGCTAGCTCTTCACTAACCTCCTATTAGTGAATGAAACATGCCACACCAAAGTGCTTGTTTAGTGTGGGATGGTGAAGTGGGGGATTTAAAAATTCACTAGGGTTCTCACAAGCTCAATGATTCACACCATATGTGAGGGATTTGATCTTGGAGATGAGGTGAGGAAAGTGTCGAAAGCAAGAGAGCAACTCAAGAAAAAAATGGCTAAGGCATGAAGAGCTAAACCCTTGAGGAAGTCAAGAATGGCAACTATATGATCACACATTATTGAAGCATGGATTAAAATGCAATAGATATAATGCACCATGCTTCAATAGTGCAAACAAATGAATAAACAATTAAATAAACCAATGCCTTGAACCATACCACAATTTACACCTCATTTTCTATTTTCATAATATAGAAAATCATGCCATGCATGTATATGTATACACACACACACACATATACATATACATATATATATATACATACATATATATATATATATATATTAAGAAACATTATTAGTGAGCTAATAATATTAGTTAATATATAATTATGTCAAATATAATATATATCAAATTATTAAATCAACACTTGATTTAATAATCCGGTTATATCACATATGACCGACTAATATCATTTATCTGTGTATCACATTATCAAATCAACACTTGATTCGATAATCTTGTTATATCACATATAACCTAACTGATACAGATAACTGCCAGATTACAATACGGTATCACATAAACATATTTAATCAGGCCCCCACACATATCGCATATGTGCTCAACTTCGTTTCTCTTGAAGCAGGAAACTTCTGTGTGGGACTCTAAAGACTCGTCAATACGCCAGTAGTACGTGATGATCACATCAGTCACCTACAAGCCGTCAGTGGTACTAGCTGGACGTAACCGCTACCCGGGTATTTAGCGATATGAAGATCAACAAGCAAGCTTGTCCATACTCACCATGAAGCCTATCAGTAACACATACCATACAGTCCGTCTCTTCGTCTGATATGTCGCATATCGAGTCTAGGGGTGGTCAACGTCAGACCTCAGTAACTTGATAAGTCATGCCGATTTCTGGCCCATAATGGTTTAAGAAACAACTGATAACTCTTATCAGTAAATCTCGACAGCAGCCCTGGCCAGGGAATTCCAGTTATAGCCAATCGAGCATAGCGCAACATCAACCCCCAATTCCGGGAGAGATGAAACCCCTCCAATCGCTCATTGCCTCTATGTGACTCGGGACTGTACCCAAAATCCACCTGTTTGCACGACTCCTTTGAGCGTGGTAGGGAAGAAATCAAAGCATAGTGGGAGCCACACAAGACTCTATGACGATCTTGTTTTTACAGACTAACCTGTACCAGTGTCACAAGAGAATTGCTATCTTACGATAGGTATAATACCAACTAGGAGTTCTCGGCGAGTCCTGTTCTGTGTACCCATTCTCTAATGAGCACCTGTGTACAATCTTTGATGTCAAACACCAATGGTTGTGTGATCAACTATCGCCCTCTAAGGGACAAGAAATGTACGTACTAGTCTACTCTGGAATATCGATGCCCTGTCTCGATATCCCCTCGACTATGAACTATTAAAGGATGTACTTGTGGACCACCCTGGTTCCACTAGTATGATCTCAACAAAATCCCGGTAGTCAAGAAAATATCCTAAAGGCTTTAATGACATGTAAGAGACAGATATTATAATAATACCAGTCTATATTTTAAGATAAAGGCAACCAGATAACATTTTATCATGTTGAGCAAGAAAGTCTTCTATATATATGTCCAAGCATCCTCTATATTAACAATAATGGCCTTTAGGGCATACATATTTCTAACACTATGTATATTCGTAGACTTAGAAAACATTGTTGTATATTCTTTCTAACTTAGAGTCACGTGTAAGTCTACAGTAGCGCCCCGGCCGTCTGTACGAGGCCAAAATGCGGAAAACAAAAACTTTTTATAACTTGGAAACCGGCATCTCCGGCCATCTGTACGAGGCCACCATCCCAAGCTCCTCGCGGCATCTCCGGTCTTGTTCTCCTCGTCGGAAAGGGCACCACATCGAGAAGTCTTTTTATGGGCTCCCACCTTTGAACCGAGGCAACTCGGACACAATGTTGGCTATCCAACGTGTCCAAGATTGCTGTAGACTAAGTGTAGAACGCTATGTCTCGAGGGTTAATGAAGTTGCCATTTTGGAGTGGAGAAGGAGATATGAACTTTGGAGATGGGCTAAGGAATTTTTTTGCAAGCAAATGAGATCAATATTTTCCCATACCTAAAAAACATCCACTGCCAATTCTAGTGGCTGGCCAAAAATAATAGAGAGAGAGAGGCAATGAAGGAAGGTGAGTGTAGGAAAAAGGCAAAAGGTGATCACAAGAAAATGTCACACCAATATCCATATCAACTCCCATCTAATAAAGCAAGTAATGTTAAACAAAAGGAATCAAAAGATGCTACAACCATCATGAACCCTCCACCACAAAAAACACCCTGCATTTTGCTAATTTGCACATTTGCAAATAAGCCCCTTCATGGAAAATTCAGCCAAAGAAAGAAAGAATGGAAAATGGCCGAAAAGGGAAAGCAAGCTGGCAACTTTAAAAACCGATCCCGTAATAAATTACAGGATAACCCCGCGACTGTATATACATACCCACATTTGTATTCCGACCGAATACAAATGCAATGAGACAAAATCTACATAGTATAATACTAGGATCCGGCTTAAACCAAAACCCGCTAGTATTATCCGTCTGAAACACGACACGTGCAGAAGTACACGCGTATGTTCGAACCCTGCCATAAAACCATATGGCCTCTACAAAGTTTTTCCCGAAACTTGAGAAACTATCTGTGGGGGACTCTAAAGACTCGTCAATACTTTGGCTGTGGATTTAACCACTAGCACGTCAGAGGTATTAGCCGTACGTAACGGGCTACCAGGTATTGACCAAAAGGGAGGTCGATGAGCGAACTCATCCTGAAACCCAAATGAGCCTGTCAGTGACAATATCCGTACAGTCCGGTCGTTCGTCTATGAGTATCGCATGGCGGGCCTAGGGGGTTGGTAAAAGTCAGACCCACAAAAGCGGTAAAAGTCGTGTTGGAGTGTAGTCCAGAACACCCTGAGATACTACTGGAATACCTACCAGTAAATCTCCTGCCTTGGCCAAGGACTTCGTGTAATGACTCTCCTAGACACAGCGCGATCTCACCCCTAATACCGAGAGAGACGAACCCCTGCCGATCCGCTCACTGCCTCCAAGTAGCTCGGGACTGTACCCAACTAAAACCTGTTTGCACGACTCCTTTGAGACGTGGTATGGTAGTAATCAAAGTACAGTGGGAACTCACACGAGAAAAATGACGATCTCAGGTCGATGAACTAACCTGTAAACATGTCACCAGGGAACTGCTATCTGACGTCAGGTATAATACCAACTAGCATGTTCCTGGCGAGTCCTGTCCGGTGTACTCATAACCCAATGAGCACCTGTATGCATCTTAGGTGAACCAACTGACACCAGTGGCTTGTGAGATCGGCCACCGCCCTTCGTCGGGGTCTCGACTGTATACACTAGTCTACTCTGGAGTATCAATGCCCTGTCTCGAAAACTCTCACGACTAAAGACCTTTTAAGGATGCGCTTATAGACCCTAGCTCCCACATATATGATCGCCATCATACTGTTGGTCGTCAAGCAAAATCCTAAGGGCTCTATCAACGCGCAATAGTGACCTGTAAGGTCACCTAAAGCTGTACACGATGATAAAGATAAACCAGATAGTTTACTATCATCTTGAGTAAGACTGTCTTACTGGAATAGGTCCTCCCTCAATCATTGCAATCACGTGCCTGTGATCCAATAATTGACTCTAAGGGAACTATATCCAACAATCTCCCACTTGCACTTAAGGGTAATTATTACGATGTCGCATACTCACAGGCCGTGTGATACCGAACACCCAACACCTCTACTAATCAGTCTCACAAAACCTGTTTGCGAAACTAATGCGTTGGAGGAATAGCCTCAGTGAGTTGATCCGCTCTGATGTTTCTTTCTATGTCTCTCTTTATCTCAAGTTCGCGGAGAAGGCCATCTCCCGAAATGAGCAATACCTGTCTTAGAATATGTCTGGATATCTGATGGGATCTATTTCATAAATGAACTCCAAATCCAAACTTCTTAGACTGTATCATCAACTGAACTTAATCAGTATCCTGCGTCATGCCTCCCTCAGTATCCGCTTGGACCACCTGTCCAAAATACTGCCCATCGTCAGAGGGAAAACTATTACTTTGACAGTCACTCTTTCATCCAGGCCACCTTGGAAGCCTGGAATGATAACTGTCTCCCAAAGGAGGATGCCGTTATCATATCCCTAGAACATCCACTTATGTTCTAAAACCGCTTCCGAATATTTCTCCAGGATTGGATTAATATCAACTTATTGCATCTACTTCAAGAACAATATCTGGTGTGGCACTTGACATCCATGATCAACTCAATTACCTGAGCAAGTGATCTGCCAATCATGCACATCCCTCTCCCCTTTAGCCTCACCTTTAGAGAGAGTGACTCCAACACCTGCAGGTACACTACCGTGCCAGGAGTCGTCCATCCTAAAACACCTTTAGAATGCTGTCTAAGTACCCAGATAGGGACACTTCCCAAATCTAGATCTAAAACCATTAATCTAGTAACCAGAATATCTGATATAATATCCATATCCTATGTGGGGAAACCACTGTGTGACAACCAAAATATAACCGATCGTATTATAGGAATTTCACTTCCTACTCTGTGTATGTCATCCAAATACCAGGACATCACACCCTACTACCTTCTTAACAGATCCATCCCATATTCTGATGAAGTCAAACCTATGTCTGTCATTTCAGAATTAGATGATCTACCTCCGCAATATCTGCTTTAGTCCATAAATAGACATAAGCTACTTGTCCACTAAGCTTCCGCTGCTCCCACTGACTACGACAACCCTCTGGCAGAGTCATATACACGCGCACTTCTAAAGCTAGTTGAGAATGACGCTATACTCATCCTCCTGCCGGGTCTCATAGCCTGGAACAACAGTTGTGTCAAATCTGGGTAAACAAGAACCTTCCTATTACCGTCCTTGAGGCTACCGGAGTACCTCTCGGGTGCCTAAGGTTACCCACCATATCTGTGGAGTGGCGAATGGAATGTCAATCCATATTGAATCTTTAGGTTCTTATCAAATTTTCAGTAATCGTTTAATCACATCCAGTTCTACCATACTCCCACTACTGTTTTCTGAAAAAATCCATTTTACTAAAACTGTGGCGAGTCAAGAACAATATCACTATTGATCTTCCAGATGGCAGAAAATCAACCCTCGTCATAGCCCGGGTCAACCCACAAATAGCCATTACAGAAACGTGCCTTGAGTTATCCAGAGTCTTGTTTTAAGCATAAGCCGGAAAACTCCCCGTACCTTAACAATGTTAAGATATGTACTATTCTATATCAAATATAGAAACAGAGGCACTGATTTAATTGGAACCAGATTCAAATCATGCAGCTGTCTCCAGTGCATGTCAACTAAATGGAGGGAGGCTGATCAGCATTACTCAACTTAGTAGTGCTTCCAATTATGAGTAACCTGAAAGTGAAGAAAGTTCTTTTAAACCATTACTATCAACTGAATACCATATACAAGTATCTACTTCTTCGAACACCTTGAAGAATCCCGATGCTTGTAACACCTGGTTCTCTACTTTATTCATATACCTATAATTTCTCAAAACTTGGACCTTGTGTTTCTACGAAACACTTGTCTACGACCTAGAGAAGTCATAAGTAAACAGAATATAGTACGAGGACCAACCACTCTGTCCTAATGGACACTGGACAACATACAATACTCTGTATAAGTCCCCTGAGTCTGATAACTCATTCCTTGTGTGTCGTAGGTTGAAAACTGTACTTATGGTTAAGAAGAATTACACCGCTGTTTAATGATCCTTACCTAACCATCCACTGATATAGGTAAATGTCATGGACATAATTTCAAAAGGTTATATCTCACTTTATAAAAATAAATGTACAGATATATCAATTTGAAATTGGTGCATAACAACGGATATTCAAAAATAAATATTTGACGTCCGGCAAACAACCCAGGTGATTTCCTCAAATATCACCAATTACAACGAATCCCGATATAATGAGGATGATCACCCAATTTCCAATAACTTACTCCCACTCAGCATCTGTAAAACAATACAGATGTGAGAATCAAACCTGGTAAATACATACCCTGGAGGTAGTACTAATTGGGAAATCAGTTTTCTTTGAACAATACACAGTGAAACTGAAACATGTAAATGTTTCGAAAGGGTATCCTGGTATTCCTAGTAATGCCTCTTCCATTATCCAGATTCATGACTATAACCGTATATTTCTTTGCCATCTCTCCAAATACCTTTATATGTCTTTAGTCATTACCTTCTATACACCCTCTTAGGCTAAATGGTTTTCTTCCTTTCCTACCGTTCGGCACCAGCCTATGGTTTGGAAAAAGACTATCCAATAATCTTAAGGGGTGTACTGTCCTAATCCTTGGAGCACTCGCTACCCGAGAGAAGGTAAAGATAAAAGACAACTGAATAAAACCTTATTCCTATTTCTCCTGAACCAGAATCCATCCCCGAACTGGAACAAGTTCCTTCGAGTTCGTATATAACCAGACGATGGAGTATCCAATAAACTGTGGATCTTCGTAGTGATTTGGAGTGTTCTGGAGAAATACAAAGGTGATGGATGATTGGCGAAGAAATACTTGGTTTGGTCGTGAATATCAGTCGCAATTTACTTTGCCCTCTTACTAATCCCTTTATTTGTCTTTGCTTAATACCTTCTGTACACCTTTTAGGCTAAATGGTTTTCTTCATTCCCTACCATTCGGCACCTGCCTATGCTTGGGAAGAAGACTATCCAATTAGCGTAATAGGTGTACTGTCCTAATCCAAGGAGCACTCGCAACCTGAGAGAAGGAAAAAGGAAAAGACAACTGAATAATCCTATTCGTTTTCTCCAGAATCAGAAACCATCCTCGAATTTGGAACAAGTTCCATCGAGTTCGTATATAACCATACGATGGTTTTATCCAATGGAAGTGGAAGTTCGTAGTAATACGTGGTGTTCTGGAGAAAAGGGTAAAAGTAGGAGTGGCAATGAGGGATGCAACTCTGACAATCCAAAAGCCAGTGTTTTAAGAAAGTTCAGTTTAACTTGGTCACTGAGTCATAGTCAAGGGTCGGGCCATGGTCGCTGCCAAAGAGAGAGAGAAAAGAAACACTCACCGCGCAATCTAACCTAGATCAGAATGGTTATCACTTTATCTAATTAGGAAACCTCCCACTGTAACCTCAAATTCTTCTCCAAAACTGAAAGAAGAATTAGCCGGGATCACCCGAGGAGTAAACCAACTCATCAGTGGGAATCGGGATCTAACTATCATCACATGATAACGCGATGGAATCCACTCACGTTATGACACTCCAGAAGGTATGCGCATATCTGGCAAGTTTCAGTTTCTTTAGAAACTCCCGATGTGATTTTTACCCCATGCTCTTATGACCTTGACTTTGGCCAACAAATCATAAGTCATATATCAAGTTCTACCCATCATTATCCAGGTTAATTTGAACCCACCCGTACCTACCCTTGACTTTGGCCAACAAGACAGTACGACTGTCCCAAACCAACGCATCAATCTATACAACAGAAAAGTAACAAATAGCTACCATACAAACTTTGGCCAACAAACATAGCATGAATACTAAGTGCTACCCGTCTGAAATGACGGAGGGCTACGAATGGTTTTTGGCGAAAAACCTTTAACGTAATGAACTTGATATCGTTGAAGGAACCGGATAGCTTTTTATAAAAATATAGTGGCGAAAACCTTTGCTAAAGAGGTCACTCCCGGTGAAAGGATCTCGGCTCTTTCTTCGTAGAATGAGGTGCAGGATATTCCAACTGAATACCACGATGCAAAGCAAAAGGCAATCGGCTATAGTGTGTAAGTGCACGGCGGCGCCCCGGCCTCCATCCCGAGGCCAAATGCGGAAGCGATGGTTAACTTTAATTTTTCTTGAACTGGCACCCCCGCGCACTAAAACCCGGATCGTACCATTAACTAGTCCTAGCTATCTAGAGAGGGAAGAGAGATATACCGAGTGATCCGATTCCTCCGGTCTTCTCATCGTCGTCCCGATCTCCCTGCGGAATCCGCGGTCTCCACCTCGTCGCCGGAAGGGTACTACGTCGCCGGCTTCATTTACGGGCTCCCGCCTCTATGCCGAGGCAACTCGGGCACGAAGTTGGCGAGCCGACGTGCCCAAGGTTTGCTGTAGAATATAGTGAAGATCTATATGTCTCATTTGGGGTTTATGGAGTTTGCCATTTGGTGGAGGAATGAACTATACTTTGGAGGTGGAACTATGGGATTTTTGTGAAGCAAAAGAGCAAAAATCCCACACTAAAAATTTGGACAGCCCCAAGCCTTTCTTGGCCGACCATGCAAAGGGAATGGGAGTGGAGAGAGTGAAAAATGAGGGATTCTTTCATAATGCAAGAGAGAGAGAGAGAAAATGTGATGATGAAAAACAATGATCACAAAACCAACCTCACACTCCAACTATCATCATAACAACCAAAAGTCATTCAATGATGCACCATCATGAAGTGAGCAAGTCAAATGATGGTGCAACCATCATGACACAAGAAAATGCAAAGACCCCCTTCCAAATTGCTTATTTGCACAAATGCAAATAAGCCCTCCTCCACCAAACTTCGGCCAATGAAAGATACAAAGAAATATGGCCGAAACGGAAAGCAAACTGGCAACTCCAGAAAACCGGTCCCGTAATAAATTACAGGAAAACCCCGCTACTGTGTATACACACCCGCATTTGTATTCCGACCGAAATACAAATGCAATGAGACAAACTCTACACTATACTATACTAGGATCCGGCTTAAACCAAAGCCGGCTAGTATTATCCGTCCGATCCTGATCCGTGCAATACCGCACGTATCTGATCGAACCCTGCCATATCTCCATACGGCCTCTACAGCGTTTCGCCCGAAAACTTGAGCAAATGAATGTGGGGGACTCTAAAGACTCGTCAACACCTTGGTTGTGGATTTAACCACTAGCACGTCAGAGGTATAAGCCAATACGTAACGGGCTACCAGGTATTGACCAAAAGGGACGTCGATGAGCGAACTCATCCTGACACCCTACTGAGCCTGTCAGGGACAATATCCGTACAGTCCGGTCCGTTCGTCTATGAGCATCGCATGGCGGGCCTAGGGGGTTGGTAAAGTCAGACCCCCAAAAGCGGTACAAGTCGTGTCAGAGTGTAGCCCAGAACACCCTGAGATACTACTGGAATACCTACCCGTAAATCTCCTGCCTCGGCCGAGGGCTATGTGTAATGGCTCTCCTAGACACAGCGCGACCTCACCCCCAATACCGGGAGAGACGAACCCCTGAAGATCCGCTCACTGCCTCCATATGGCTCGGGACTGTACCCAACTAAAACCTGTTTGCACGTCTCCTTTGAGCGTGGTAGGGTAGTAATCAAAGTACAGTGGGAACTCACACGAGACAAATGACGATCCTCAGGTCGATGAACTAACCTGTACACATGTCACCCGGGAACTGCTATCTGACGTTAGGTATAAAACCAACTAGCATGTTCCCGGCGAGTCCTGTCCGGTGTACTCATAACCCAATGAACACCTGTATACATCTTAGGTGATCCAACTGACACCAATGGCTTATGAGACCGGCCACCGCCCCTCGTCGGGGTCTCGACTGTATACACTAGTCTACTCTGGAGTATCGATGCCCAGTCTCGAAACTCCCACGACTAGGGACCTTTTAAGGATGTGCTTATAGACTACCAGCTCCTACTTATATGATCGCCCTCATACTGCTGGTGGTCAAGCAAGAATCCTAGGGGCTCTATCAACGTGTAATAGCGACATGTCAGGTCACCTAAAGCAGTACACGATGATAAAGATAAACCAGATAGCATACTACCATCTTGAGTAAGACTGTCCTACTGGGACAGGTCCTCCCTCAATCATTGCAATCACGTGCCTGTGATCCAATAATTGGCTCTGAGGGCACTATCTCCAACAATTTCCCACTTGCACTCTCGTTAATTATTGCGATGTCGCATACTCACAGCCCGTGTGATACCGAACACCCAACTCCTCTACTAGTCAGTCTCAAAAAACTCGTTTGCGAAATTATTGCGTTCGAGGAATAGCCTCAGTGAGTGGATCCGCCGTGATGTTTCTTTCTATGTCTCTCTATATCTCAAGTTCGCGGAGAAAGCCATCTCCCGAAATGAGCAATACCTGTTTTAGAATGTGTCTGGATGTCTGATGGAACCTAGCTCATAAATGAACTCCAAATCCAAACTTCTTAGACAGTATCGTCAACTGAACTCAATCAGTATCCTGTGCCATGCCTCCCTCAGTATTGCCTTGGACCACCTGTCCAAAATACTGCCACTCATCAGAAGGAAAAACTATAACTCTGACAACCTCCTTGTCGTCCATGTCACCATGGAAGCCTGGAATGATAACTGTCTCCCGAATGAGGCTGTCGTTATCGTATCCCTAGAACATCTACTTATGTTCTAAAACTGCTTCCGACTGTTTCTCCAGGATTGGATTAATATCAACTTATTGCATCTAGGGCAAGAGCAACATCTGGTCTGGTACTTGACATCTCATGATTGACTCAATTGCCAGAGCAAGTGATCTGCCAATCATGCACATCCCTCTCCCCTTTAGTCTGTAAGACATCTTTAGAGAGGGTGACTCCATCACCTGCAGGTACACTACCGTGCTAGGAGTCGTCCATTCTAAATACTCTTAGAATGCTGTCTAAGTACCCAGATTGGGAAACTACCCAAATCTAGATCTAAAACCATAGATCCAGTAACCAGTATGCCTGATATAATGTCCAAGTCCCATGTGGAGAAACCACTGTGTGACGACCAAAGTATAACCGATCGTAGTATAGGAATATCACTTCCAACTCTGTGTATGTCATCCAAATACCAGGACATCACACCCTACTACCTTCTCAACAGATCCATCCCCTATTCTGATGAAGTCAAACCTATGACTGTCACATCAGAAATGGATGATCTATCTCCGCTATATCTGCTTCAGTCTGTAAATAGACAGAAGCCACTTGTCCACCAATGCTTCCGCTGCTCCCACTGACTACGATAACCCTCTGGCAGAGTCATATACACGTACACTTCTAAAGCTAGTTTAGAACGATGCTATACTCATCCTCCCGCCGGGTCTCACAGTCTGGAACAACAGCAATGGCAAGTCTGGGTAAACAAGAACCTCCCTGCCACCGTCCTTGAGCATACCGAAGTACCTCTCGGGTGCCTGAGGTTACCCACCGTATCTGCGGAGTGGCCAATGGGATGTCAAACCAGATTGAATCTTTTGGTTCCTATCAAATATTCAGTAATCGTTTGTGGTTCTGGAATCACTTCCAGTTCTACCATACTCCCACTACTGTTTTCTGAAAAATCCATTTTATTTAAAACTGTGGCGAGTTCAGAACAATATCACTATTGATCTTCCAGATGGTAGAAAGTCAACCCTCGTCAAAGCCTGGGTCAACCCATAAACAGCCATTACAGAAACGTGCCTTGAGTTATCCAGAGTCTGGTTTTAATCATAAGCCGGACAACTCCCCGTACCTTAACATCGTTAAGATATGAACTGTTCTATATCCAATATAGAACCAGAGGCACTGATTTAATTGAACCAGATTCAAATCATGCAGCTGTCTCCAGTGCATGTCAACTAAATGGAAGGAGGACTATCAGCGTTACTCAACTTAGGAATCCTTCCAATTATGAGTAACCTGAAAGGGAAGCAAGTTCTCTTTATCATTACTATCAACTGAATACCATACACAAGTATCTACATCTTCGATCACTTTGAAGAATCCCGATACTTGCTACATCTGGTTCTCTACTCTATTCAAATACCTATAACTTCCCAAAATTCGGACCCTGTGTTTCCACGAAACACCTGTCTAAAAACTAGAGAAGTTATAAGTAAACCGAATATAGTACGAGGACCAACCCCTCTGTCCTGATGGACCCTGGACAACATACAATACTCTGTATAAGTCCCTTGAGTCTGATAACTCATTCACTGTGTGTCGTAGGTTGAAAACTGTACTTATGGTTAAGAAGAATTACACCACTGTTTAATGCTCCTTACCTAACTATCAACTGATATAGGTAAATGTCATCGACATAATTTCAAAAAGGTATATCTCACTCTATAAAAATAGACGTACAGATATATCAATTTGAAATTGGTGCATTATAACGGATATTCAAAACCAAATATTCGCCGTCCGGCAAACAACCCAGGCGATTTCCTCAAATATCACCAATTACAACGAATTCCAATATAATGAGGTTGATCACCTAATTCCCAATAACTTACTCCCACTCATCATCTGTAAAACAATACAGATGTGAGAATCATACCTGGTAATTACATACCCTGGAGTAAGTATCTAATCGGGAAATCAGTTTTCTTTTAACAGTACACAGTGAAGCTGAAATATTGAAATGTTTCGATGGGGTATCCTGGTATTCCGAGTAATGCCTCTTTCAGATTCACAACTGTAACCGTGTAATTGTTTGCCACCTCTCCAAATCCCTTTATATGTATTTAGTCATTACCTTCTGCACACCCCTTTAGGCCAAATGGTTTTCTTCCTTCCCTACCTTTCGGCACCAGCCTATGGTTTGGAAGAAGACTATCCAATAAGCATAATGGGTGTACTGTCCCAATCCTAGGAACACTCGCAATGCAAGAGAAGGTGCAGATAAAAGACACCTGAATAAACCTTATTCCTATTTCTCCTGAACCAGAATCCATCCCCGAACTGGAACAAGTTCCTTTCGAATTCGTATATAACCATACGATGGAGTATCCAATAAACTGTGGATCTTCGTAGTGATACGGAGTATTCTGGAGAAATACAAAGGTGATTTGGGAGTGGTAATGAAATACCTGGTTTGGTCATGAATATCAGTTGCAATTTACTTTGCCCTCTTACTAATCCCTTACTTTGTCTTAACTTAATACCTTCAGCACACCATTGTTATGCTAATTGGTTTTCTTCATTCCCCACCGTTCGGCACCTACCTATGGTTTGGAAGAAGACTATCCAATTTGCGTAATATGTGTACTATCTCCTAAACCAAGGAGTACTCACAACTTGAGAGAAGGTAAAAGGAAAAGACAACTGAATAATCGTATCCGTTTTCTCTAGAACCGGAAACCATCCTCGAATAAATTCCTTCGAGTTCGTATATAACCATACGATGGTTTTGTCCAATGGAAGTGGACGTTCGTAGTAATATGGGGTGTCCTGGAGAAAAGGGTAAAAGTAGGAGTGGCAATGAGGTTTGCAACCCTGACAATCCAAAAGCCAGTGTTAAGAAGGTTCGGTCAACTTGGTCACTGAGTCATAGTCTAGGGTCGGGTCAATGGTCGCTGCCAAAGAGAGAGAGAAAAGAAACACTCAGCGTGCACTCTAACCTAGATCAGAATGGTTACCAATTTATCTAATCAGGAAACCTCCCACTGTACCGTCAAATTCTCCTCCAAACCTAAAAGAAGAATTAGTCGGGATCACCCGAGGAGTAAACCAACTCATCAGTGGGAATCAGGATCCAACTATCATCGCATGATAACGTGACGGAATCCGCTCACGCTATCACACTCCAGAAGGTATGCGCATATCTGGCAAGTTTCAGTTCTTTTGAAACTCCCGATGTGATTTTTGCCCCATGCTCTTATGACCTTGGCGTGAGGTCAAAATATCATAAGTCACATGTCAAGTTCTACCCATCATTGTCCAGGTTAATTTGAACCCACCCGTACATACCCTTGACGTAGGCCAAAATAGTAGTACGACTGTCCCAAACCAACGCATCTATCTATGCAACAGCTAAATATCCGGCAGCTACCAATCACTATTCCTTGGGGTGAGGTTAAAATACATAGCTTGAATACTACCGAATATTTAACCGAAATGATGGAGGGCTACGAATGGTTTCTGGCGAAAACCTTTAACGTAGTGAACTTGATATCGTTGAAGGAACGGATAGCTTTTTGAAAATATAGTAACGAAAACCTTCGCTAAAGAGGTCACTCCCGGTGAAGGGATCTCGGCTCTTTCCCCGTAGAATGAGGTGCAGGATATTCCAACTGAATATCATGGTGCAAAGCAAAAGTAATCCGCTATAGTGAAGTTATTGCCCTGACGCAAACTTCTGTCCAAGGGGTCACTCCTGGTGAAGGGATCTCGGCCCTTGCCTCGTCGACTGAGGAGCAGGATATTCCAACTGAATACCACGATGCAAAACAAAAGTGAACGTCCTTGCAATAACAGCTTTTTGAAAAGTGTTCCAACAACATCAGATTAGGTTTTTTTTACTTGCATTGATCGGAATCAACGCAGTCCCATCAATTGATCACACCATAAAGAACGAAAATATACTGATGTACGTATATGCCATCCGCATTCGCCACTGGGTCCCGTCATTACCCGTTAGGTTAGCTAACTAATGACAGAGCGGGGACTGGACTAGCGCGGATGCAAAACATATACAACATCTACTAATATATATACTAATATATTATATTCGCTCAAGGCGTGATAAAATGCAACATCACAGAAATGTACAGCATCACAGAACAATACAGATATCCGGGATCCCCGGGTTTCACAGAGCCACTACTGAAACCCGACGTTCCCCTGGTCGTGTGGATAGCCTGTGCAATGAAATCGTAGACCCCTACGGGCGCGGCAAGTTACCCGCCAAAACCTGAAGCGAGGCAGCCCCCTTCAGCAACGTGAATGGACCACCCAGCACTTCACGGAATCCGGTAACTTGGGCACCCCTCCTGGGTCAACCTGTACCCCCTACGAGTGCGGCGAATAGCCCGCCAATTCTAGAGTGAAGCCCCCTCCGTCTCAATGCCATGAGATGCGGGCCCGTTGCCCTCTAGAACCCGGCTATCCGTGCACTCCTCCGCGGGGCAATCCTAGTACAGAAAGTAAAATATACATACAACGGGTACATCGACCGCAACCTGGTCGTGCCCCAAAATAATAATACAAACAGGCAGTGACGGAAGTCCACATGTCGGAAGCTCGCCCCGCAATATCAAATGTACATAATACAACAAAAACTATACTAGCATTGCAACCAGGCTATCCCCCACGACCGATCCGCAACATCACAGCAATACATAGAACATCAACGTGAAAGTCACGTTCGCAAATCCGTCTAACCGGGCTATAGCAGTTAGACAGGATTTACCGATCAAGTGACATTCACGGTCGCAGATATAATGTAAATACTGTGAAATAATGTGTTTTAAATATCCGATCGATCAAATTTTAACAAGTGGGCCCCAAGTACTACTGTAGCACATCAAGAAATTCTGGGCCCAAAATTAATATTCCAAAAACCCTACAATCAACCCAGCAAGCAACTGCAGAAATTTGATGCAGCAATCACAACATAGTGCGGCGGAACCGCGGCCTAATGGGGGTTTTGGCCGCGGTTCCGCGCTTCTGTTGTCGAGTCACTGTATCGAATTTCTACAGTATGCTTAGGATTTCTAGTACATCACTATTCAACAACCTGAAAAAATTTTGGACTCAAAAAAAATTCGACAGAAACTGATGCTTGGGAAAAACGCGGATTTTGGAATTTTGGTCGATCGGAAATGTAAACACATTAAACAAAGCTAGACTATGTTAATGGCGAGGCTCTGATACCACTGTAAGTGCACGGCGGCGCCCCGGCCTCCATCCCGAGGCCAAATGCGGAAGCGATGGTTAACTTTAATTTTTCTTGAACCGGCACCCCCGCGCACTAAAACCCGGATCGTACCATTAACTAGTCCTAGCTATCTAGAGAGGGAAGAGAGATATACCGAGTGATCCGAGTCCTCCGGTCTTCTCGTCGTCGTCCCGATCTCCCCGCGGAATCTGCGGTCTCCACCTAGTCGCCGGAAGGGCACCACGTCGCCGACTTCTTTACGGGCTCCCGCCTCTATACCGAGGCAACTCAGGCACGAAGTTGGCGAGCCGATGTGCCCAAGGTTTGGTGTAGAATATAGTGAAGATCTATATGTCTCATTTGGGGTTTATGGAGTTTGCCATTTGGTGGAGGAATGAACTATACTTTGGAGGTGGAACTATGGGATTTTTGTGAAGCAAAAGAGCAAAAATCCCACACTAAAAATTTGGTCAGCCCCAAGCCTTTCTTGGCCGGCCATGCAAAGGGAATGGGAGAGGAGAGAGTGAAAAATGAGGGAGTCTCTCATAATGCAAGAGAGAGAGAGAGAAAATGTGATGATGAAAAACAATGATCACAAAACCAACCTCACACTCCAACAATCATCATAACAACCAAAAGTCATGCAATGATGCACCATCATGAAGTGAGCAAGTCAAATGATGGTGCAACCATCATGACACAAGAAAATGCAAAGACCCCCTTCCAAATTGCTTATTTGCACAAATGCAAATAAGCCCTCCTCCACCAAACTTCGGCCAATGAAAGATACAAAGAAATATGGCCGAAACGGAAAGCAAACTGGCAACTCCAGAAAACCGGTCCCGTAATAAATTACAGGAAAACCCTGCTACTGTGTATACACACCCGCATTTGTATTCCGACCCAAATACAAATGCAATGAGACAAACTCTACACTGTACTATACTAGGATCCGGCTTAAACCAAAGCCGGCTAGTATTATCCGTCCGATCCAGATCCGTGCAATACCGCACGTATCTGATCGAACCCTGCCATATCTCCATACGGCCTCTACAGCGTTTCGTCCGAAAACTTGAGCAACTGAATGTGGGGGACTCTAAAGACTCGTCAACACCTTGGTTGTGGATTTAACCACTAGCACGTCAGAGGTATAAGCCAATATGTAACGGGCTACCAGGTATTGACCAAAAGGGACGTCGATGAGCGAACTCATCCTGATACCCTATTAAGCCTGTCAGTGACAATATCCGTACAGTCCGGTCCGTTCGTCTATGAGCATCACATGGCGGGCCTAGGGGGTTGGTAAAGTCAGACCCCCAAAAGCGGTACAAGTCGTGTCGGAGTGTAGCCCAGAACACCCTGAGATACTACTGGAATACCTACCAGTAAATCTCCTGCCTCGGCCGAGGGCTATGTGTAATGGCTCTCCTAGACACAGCGCGACCTCACCCCCAGTACCGGGAGAGACGAACCCCTGAAGATCCGCTCACTGCCTCCATGTGGCTCGGGACTGTACCCAACTAAAACCTGTTTGCACGTCTCCTTTGAGCGTAGTAGGGTAGTAATCAAAGTACAGTGGGAACTCACACGAGACAAATGACGATCTTCAGGTCGATGAACTAACCTGTACACATGTCACCAGGGAACTGCAATCTGACGTCAGGTATAAGACCAACTTGCATGTTCCCGGCGAGTCCTGTCCGGTGTACTCATAACCCAATGAGCACCTGTATACATCTTAGGTGATCCAACTGACACCAATGGATTGTGAGACCGGCCACCGCCCCTTGTCGGGGTCTCGACTGTATACACTAGTCTACTCTGGAGTATCGATGCCCAGTCTCGAAACTCCCACGACTAGGGACCTTTTAAGGATGTGCTTATAGACTACCAGCTCCCACTTATATGATCGCCCTCATACTACTGGTGGTCAAGCAAGAATCCTAGGGGCTCTATCAACGTGTAATAGCGACATGCCAGGTCACCTAAAGCAGTACACGATGATAAAGATAAACTAGATAGCATACAACCATCTTGAGTAAGACTGTCCTACTGGGACATGTCCTCCCTCAATCATTGCAATCACGTGCCTGTGATCCAATAATTGGCTCTGAGGGCACTATCTCCAACATAGTGAAGTTATTACCCTGACGCAAACTTCTGTCCAAAGGTCACTCCCGGTGAAAGGATATCGGCCCTTGCCTCGTCGACTGAGGTGCTTGATATTCATAACCGAATACCACTGTGCAAAACAAAAGAGAACGTCCTTGCAATAAATGCTTTTTTTTTTTGAAAAATGTTCCAACAACATCAGATTAGGTTTGTTTAGCTTGTATTGATCCGAATCAATGCAGTCCCATCAATTAATCACACCACAAAAGAACGAAAATATGATGTACGTATATGCCATCCGCATTCGCCACTGGGTCCCGTCATCACCCGTTAGGTTAGTTAACTAACGACAGAGCGGGGACTGGACTAGCGCGGGTGCAAAACATATACAACATCTACTAGTATATATATATCAATATATAATATTCGCTCAAGGCGTGATAAAATGCAATATCACAGAAATGTAATAAGCATCACAGAACAATACAGATAATCTGGGATCCCCGGGTTTCATAGAGCCGTTACTGAAACCCGACGTTCCCCTGTGTTGGAGATAGTGCCCTTAGAGTCAATTATTGGATCACAGGCACGTGATTGCAATGATTGAGGGAGGACCTATCCCGGTAGGACAGTCTTACTCAAGATGATAGTATGCTATCTGGTTTACCTTTATCATCGTGTACTGCTTTAGCTGACCTGACAGGTCGCTATTACACGTTGATAGAGCCTCTAGGATTCTTGCTTGACTGCCACCAGTATGAAGGCGATCATATACGTGAGAGCTGGTAGTCTATAAGCACATCCTTAAATGGTCCCTAGTCGTGGGAGTTTCGAGACAGGGCATCGATACTCCAGAGTAGACTAGTGTATATAGTCGAGACCCCGACGAGGGGCGGTGGCCGGTCTCACAAGCCACTGGTGTCAGTTGGTTCACCTAAGATGTATACAGGTGCTCATTGGGTTATGAGTACACTGGACAGGACTCGCCGGGAACATGCTAGTTGGACTTATACCTGACGTTAGATAGCAGTTCCCTGGTGACATGTGTACAGGTTAGTTCATCGACCTGAGGATCGTCATTTGTCTCGTGTGAGTTCCCAATGTACTTTGATTACTACCCAGCCATGCTCAAATAAGACGTGCAAACAGATTTTAGTTGGGTACAGTCCCGAGCCTCATGGAGGCAGTGAGCGGATCTTCAGGGGTTCGTCTCTCCCGGTATTGGGGGTGAGGTCGCGCTGTGTCTAGGAGAGCCAGAACATGGAAAGTCCTTGGCCAAGGCAGGAGATTTACTGGTAGGTATTCCAGTAGTATCTCAGGGTGTTCTGGGCTGATCTCTGACATGACTTGTACCGCTTTTGGGGGTCTGACTTTTACCAACCCCCTAGGCCCGCCATGCGATGCTCATAGACAAACGGACCGGACTGTACGGATATTGTCACTGAGAGGCTCAGTAGGGTGTCAGGATGAGTTCGCTCATCGACGTCCCTTTTGGTCAATACCTGGTAGCCCGTCACGTATTGGCTTATACCTCTGACGTGCTAGTGGTTAAATCCACAACCAAGGTGTTGACGAGTCTTTAGAGTCTCCCACATTCAGTTGCTCAAGTTTTCGGGCGAAACGCTATAGAGGCCGTATGGAGATATGGCAGGGTTCGATCAGATACGTGCGGTATTGCACGGATCGTGATCGGACGGATTTTACTAGCCGGCTTTGGCTTAAGCCGGATCCTAGTATTAGATAGTGTAGATTTTGTCTCTTTGCATTTGTGTTCAGTGGGAATACAAATGCGGGCATGTATATGCTGTAGCGGGGTTTTCCTGTAATTTATTACGGGATCAGTTTTCTGAAGTTGCTAGTTTGCATTCCGTTCCGGCCGGTTTTCCTTTGTTCCTTCGCGGCCGGACTTTCCGATGGAGGGGGTTATTTGCAAGAGTGCAAATAACTTATTGTGGAGGGGTTTCTTGCATTTGTAGCTTCATTATGATATTCTTATCGTCATGAGATTAGAAAGGATTTGATGTTGATTTGAATTGGATTTGACCTTGTTATCATTGCTTATGGATGTGGTCACCCTCTCCTTTTCCTACCATCACCTCCGTTCATATTTTGTATTTTTCCTCCACCATTTGATGAAGGGGGGCCGGCCACTTGAAAGGGTGAGAGGTTCATTTTTATTTTGATGAGGGAAATTGATACATCCCAATTTTGGCTTGCTCAAAAAATCCTTAACGCTTCTCCAAAGTTCATTCCTTCTCTCCTCCATCACCAATGGCAACATAACCCCAAAGAGACAAAGCTTTCTACACGTATTCTATAGCAAATCTTGGGCACGTCGACTCGCCAACTTCGTGCCCGAGTTGCCTCAGTCCAGAGGTGGGAGCCCATAAAAGAAGCCGGCGACGTGGTGCCCTTCCGGCGAGGAGATGGAGACTGGACACCCCGCGGAAGATCGGGACGACGACGAGAAGACCGGAGGACACGGATCACATGGTATAGCTTCTCTACCCACTCTCTAGATTGCAAGGACTAGATTAATGGCACGATCCGGGTATATAGTGCACGGTGGTGCCGGTTTGAAAAGTTAAAGTAAATCACCGCTTCCGTATTCCGGCGTCGGATTGACGGCCGGGACGCCGCCATGCACTTACAGTGGTATCAGAGCCTCGCCATTAATATAGTCTAGCTTTGTCTAATGTGTTTTACACTTCCGATCGAACAAATGTTCCGAAAACCCAATAAAACATGCATCAGTTTTCTGTCGATTTTTTTCTGGATCGAAATTTTTTTCAGGTTGTTGAAGAGTGATGTACTGGAAGTTCTAAGCATTCTGTAGAAATTCGATACATTAACTCGATAATGGGAGCGCGGAACCGCGGCCAAACCCCCTTTAGGCCGCGGTTCCGCCACACTATGATGTCCTTGCCGTATCAAATTTCTGCAGTTGCTTTCTGGGTTAAAAATAGGGTTTTTGGAATGTTAATTTTTGGGCCCAGATTTCTTTGTCTGCTACAGTAATCCTTGGGGCCCACCTGGTAAAATTTGATCGATCGGATATTTTAAACACATTAGTTCACAGTATTTACATTATATCTGCGATCGTGAATGTCACTTGATCGGTAAATCCTGTCTAACTGCTATAGCCCGGTTAGACGGATTTGCGAACGTGACATTCACGTTGATGTTCTGTGATTTTGCTGTGAAGTTGCGGATTGGTCGTGGGGATAGCCTGGTTGCAGTGTTAGTACAGTTTTGTTGTATTATGTACATTTGATATTGCGGGGCAAGCGTCCGACATGTGGACTGCCGTCACTGCCTGTTTGTATTATTCTTTTGGGGCACGACCAGGTTGCGGTCGATGTACCCGTTGTATGTATATTTTACTTTCTGTACTAGGATTACCCCGCGAAGGGGTGCACGGATAGCCGGGTTCTAGAGGGCAACGAGCCCGCATCTCATGGCATTGAGACGGAGGGGGCTTCACTCTAGAATTGGCAGGCTATTCGCCGCACTCGTAGGGGGTACAGGTTGACCCAGGAGGGGTGCCCAAGTTACCGGATTCCATGAAGTGCTGGGTGGTCCATTCACGTTGCTGAAGGGGGCTGCCTCGCTTCAGGTTTTGGCGGGTAACTTGCCGCGCCCGTAGGGGTCTAGGTTTTCATTGCACAGGCTATCCACACGACCAGGGGAACGTCGGGTTTCAGTAGTGGCTCTGTGAAACCCGGGGATCCCAGATATCTGTTTTGTTCTATGATGCTGTACATTTCTGTGTTATTGCATTTTATCACGCCTTGAGCGAAATATTATATATTGATATATATATATACTAGTAGATGTTGTATATGTTTTGCATCCGCACTAGTCCAGTCCCCGCTCTGTCGTTAGTTAGCTAACCTAACGGGTAATGACGGGACCCAGTGGCGAATGCGGATGGCATATACGTACATCAGTATATTTTCGTTCTTTGTGGTGTGATCAATTGATGGGACTGCGTTGATTCGGATCAATGCAAGTTAAAAAAAACCTAATCTGATGTTGTTGGAACATTTTTCAAAAAAAGCTGTTATTGCAAGGACGTTCACTTTTGTTTTGCATCGTGGTATTCAGTTGGAATATCCTGCTCCTCAGTCGATGAGGCAAGGGCCGAGATCCCTTCACCGGGAGTGACACCTTGGACAAAAGTTTACGTCAGGGCAATAACTTCACTATAGCCGATTACTTTTGCTTTGCACCGTGGTATTCATTTGGAATATCCTGCACCTCATTCTACGGGGAAAGAGCCGAGATCCCTTCACCGGGAGTGACCTCTTTAGCAAAGGTTTTCGTCGCTATATTTTTCTAAAAAGCTATCAGTTCCTTCAACGATATCAAGTTCATTACGTTAAAGGTTTTCTCCAGAAACCATTCGTAGCCCTCCGTCATTTCAGTTAAATATTCGGTAGTATTCAAGCTATGTATTTTGACCTCTCGCCAAGGCATTGTGATTGGTAGCTGCCGGGTATTTATCTGTTGCATAGATAGATGCGTTGGTTTGGGACAGTCGTACTACTATTTTGGCCTACGTCAAGGGTATGTACGGGTGGGTTCAAATTAACCTGGACAATGACGGGTAGAACTGACATGTGACTTATGATATTTTGACCTCACGCCAAGGTCATAAGAGCATGGGGCAAAAATCACATCGGGAGTTTCTAAAGAAACTGAAACTTACTAGATATGCGCATACCTTCTGGAGTGTGATGACGTGAGCGGATTCTGTCACATTATCATGCGATGATAGTTGGATCCCGATTCCCACTGATGAGTTGGTTTACTCCTCGAGTGATCCCGACTAATTCTTCTTTCAGGTTTGGAGAAGAATTTGACGGAACAGTTGGAGGTTTCCAGATTAGATAAATTGGTAAACATTCTGATCTAGATTAAAGTGCACGCTGAATGTTTTTTTTCTCTCTCTCTTTGGCAGCGACCATTGACCCGACCCTAAGACTATGACTCAGTGACCAAGTTGACCGAACCTTCTTAAACACTGGCTTTTAGATTGTCAGAGTTGCGAACCTCATTGGCAGTCCTACTTTTACCCTTTTCTCCAGGACGCCCCGTATTACTACGAACGTCCACTTCCATTGGACAAAACCATCGTATGGTTATATACGAAATCGAAGGAATTTATTCGATGATGGTTTCCGGTTCTGGAGAAAACGAATAGGACTATTCAGTTGTCTTTTCCTTTTACCTTCTCTCAGGTTACGAGTGCTCCTTGGTTTAGGAGATAGTACACCTATTACGCAAATTGGATAGTCTTCTTCCAAACCTTAGGCTGGTGCCGAACGGTGGGGAATGAAGAAAACCAATTAGCATAACGATGGTGTATAGAAGGTATTATGTAAAGACAAATAAAGGGATTAGAAGGAGGCCAAAGTAAATTGCGACTGATATTCACGACCAAATCAGGTATTTCATTACCACTCCCACTTCACCTTTGTATTTCTCCAGGACACTCCGTATCACTACGAAGATCCACTGTTTATTGGATACTCCATCATATGGTTATATACGAACTCGAAAGGAACTTGTTTCAGTTCGGGGATGGATTCTGGTTCAGGAGAAATAGGAATAAGGTTTATTCGGTTGTCTTTTATCTTCACCTTCTCTCGCATTGCGAGTGCTCCTAGGATTAGGACAGTACACCCATTATGCTTATTGGATAGTCTTCTTCCAAACCATTGGCTGGTGCCGAACGGTAGGGAAGGAAGAAAACCATTTGGCCTAAAGGGGTGTACAGAAGGTAATGACTAAAGACATATAAAGGGATTTGGAGAGGTGGCAAAGAATTTGTCACGACCCGAAAGTACGGAACGTGACTGGCACTTAGATTACGAGACGTCTAAAGGCGTACCGTAACCTAAGTCAGCCAAAGCCCAGAAATCTAACCCAAAATCAAAGAGAGTGAAGGAAAATCTTAAATGAAAACGGTTTTTAAATCAATTGAGTTGCAACGAATCCCTTTTTAAAACATCAAAAATTTCTGAAAATTTCGGCAGAGTCTCCCCTGTATTTTCTATCCCCAAAAATGGGTACAACAAGATAATACATATGAAATCATAAAAATGGCATCCCCAAGCGGGAGCTAGCTCTTCGCCCAAGGAGGATCACAACCACATGCAATATAATAGTAATATCAAGAGAAGAACATAAAGAAACGCAAAATACCAGAAAACACACGTCGGCTCAAGTGAGCTCGACCCAAAAGAACCACAAATATACAAGTCTCTCAATCTCATCACTAGGTCGCATATACAAAACAAGTGGTAGATGGAGAATACTAGATACAATGATAAAGCAAAAAGGAATAAAGTATACTCGCAACCCACCTACGGGCGATGTCGCGAGTCTGAGCAAAATGAGCTGATGATAAGATAGCCCGCCGCTACAAAGATGACGGGTCCGACCTGCAAGACACTGTGGCACAACGGGGGTGAGTTGCCAGCTCGTGAGTAAATATAACATCTAATAAGGCAATCGTAAGAATGCACGCAATGCGGAACAACATGTATGTCCATATGTGATATAATAACTCTAGTATGCATGCACATGTATGCAATATCTTTTCTAACTCTTTAAGTGTTTTAAATGTTAAAGTCACTGGATTCTTAACTTTTAGAAAACGAATGTCTGCATAATAACTAAATATCATCAAGAAATCCTCAGAAAACCCGTGTCAAGCATCGACACCAAATAGGAATCATATCTGTCTCAATGTCGGGCTCCGTCAGTCCGGATCGGCCCATATCATAAATCTCACGACAACGGTCGGTATCCTCCGGATATCCGCCGCGCCAGACATCACCGGTAGGTAGTCTTCCCCTGCCAGGCTCATCGTCTACAACTCGATCTTCTTGCCCCGGGGTACCATACCGGGCCCACCATGTACCCGAGACGGTTCATCCACTCCTCGAATCGGGTCTCGAAATCCAACAGAAAACATGAAAACTCATGGTGGACGACACATACATCACGAGAAAACCGCAACTTTGTTTTGAAAAAGATAAATATAAGGTTTTGTTAAATTCTTGCGGTTTTCCCCCAAAATCCAGAAATCGCAGCAAACTGAAATCCTCAAGAAATCATAATGTCCATATGTTATGTATGATAAGTGTCTATGATATCAATGTATATGATGTGAGAGTTTGGCTAGAAATCTATGTAAATATGATAGTAATGCGAGGTATATGCGTACGATACAATCTCAAATATCATGCATGAATGCAATGGCGTTACTAGCTAAATAGGTTTTTATAGTGCACGTGGCATGGCAGATACCAAAGGCGTGTGTGTCACATGAATAGTGCGCGTGCAATAGATGCCAATGGTAAGGTGTTCGTGTCCTACGAAATGATATCGCATATGTATATATGAATGTGATATGAATGTCCATGCAATCTAGTATAGGGTTAGCTGTAAGGGTATGCAATGTGCGTAAATGGATAAGCTAGCTAACAATATAATTATTGCATAAAGTAGAGTAATCCTAACTAGGGAGGGGGCGCCTCGCGCCATCCAGACGATTCCCCCGTAGATGAATATATCTACTCACCAGAAATCCCCGCTAATCTGATCCGGCCACCGCTTTGCCTTTTCGCGCCGTATCCGAAGTTTCCCCGACCGATCCTAGAATTGCATAACACAAAATATAAGGTTACAGATTTCTGAAATGATGCAACTCACACTATGAAAAGATCCACGCTCTCGAATTTATCACAACACGCACTCGGTACGCGGAAAATGCACGAAAATCGCTAAAACCTTAACTAAAATCGCCGTATCGGGGAAATCGATTAAACTACAACCCGACTAGACGAAACCCCACGTTCGCGCACTCTAATAATCCTATACAAAGCTAGTAATATTGCTATCCTAGCGAAATTTGAACGCATACTATTTTCCGAAAAAATCTAGTAAGCGATTTTCAAACCAAATCGATATAAACGTTGAAATTTGTCGTTTTAGCGAGCATACCAATACACAATTAACCACTCCAATCACCTAGATAACCATCCCTAACATAATCCAAGCATTATGCTACAAACCCTAATTTCTAAAATTAAAACCTTCTCTTGATTTTTCCAAATCAACATTTACTACTAAACTAGTATTTAGAATTGAGATTCTAGCACAATTAAACCACTCTAATTAATTGGATAACCAAACCCCAACTTTAATACATCAACCATGCATCAAACCTTAATCCACAATCAAATCCCTTTCTTGAATTTCATGAACAAGCAATTTCTATTAAATTGATACTTCAAAATTCTATTTTAGCACCTTTAAACTACAATTTGACAAAGAGATTAGAATTTTCACCTCACAAGCTTGAACCCTAACTTGATCAAGTCTCCAAGAAGCCTCCTTTCATCATGTTTTGAACTAATATGGGTTGAAGAGAGAATGGATTAGGTTTTTGGTTTGAATGGAGATGGAAATTTGTTGATTTTTATGAATTTTTGCTATGAATTTGAAGCAAGAATGAAGTGAAGAAATGGAGAGAGCTGCTGTTGAGGCTCGGCCAGCAGTAGGAGGAGGGGGTTTGTGGATTTTTGGAGAAGTTTCTAGGCCTAAAACACCCCCATGTTCTCATTTAATGCATTTCAAATCAACTTTTTACAAAAAAACCCCTTTTTAAGCCATTTTTTTCATAATTTTCCCACTAAAAATCTAAAAGTTTGCAAGACATGTTATAATTTTATTAACACCATATTTTAGCTTATAAAGACTCCTAATTAATAAATTTACCTAATTAAATTTGTATTTATCCCTAATTAAATGTATTTAAAAAGGCTTAAAATAATAAAAAAATAATTAATTACGAAAAAAAATTTATTTAACTAGAAAATTATAAATGACATTTTAGTGACAAAATTATAGTAATATCTTGTCTAAATTTTGTATAATTAGGCCTACAATGAAAAATATCAATTTTGACTTTTTACGGAAAAAGCCGAAAAATTTGCCGATTACCGAAAACTGCCTAAACGATTTTCGAAGGGTTACAATCTTCCCTCCTTAAAGAAATTCGGTCCCCGAATTTAGAATTTAACTACGCGTACCTTCAAAAAGATGGGGATATCTCTTTCTCATCTCGACCTCGGTCTCCCAGGTGACCTCCTCGCTGTTCGGGCCACGCCAAAGGACTTTGACAGACGGTATGACCTTCGACCTCAATTTCTTCACCTGCCGATCCAAGATGACCACCGGCTGCTCGGTGAAAGAAAGATCACGTTCTAACTGGATCGTCTGGTGCTGAATAGCCTGGGAAGGATCATGAAGGTACTTGCGGAGCATCGAGACATGGAATACGGGGTGAACATCGGGGAAGCTGGGCGGAAGAGCTAACCGATAAGCGACTGGACCAACACGCTCTAGGATCTCGAAAGGACCAACATATCTAGGACTCAGTTTTCCTTTCCGCCCAAATCTCATCACACCCTTCATCGGAGAGACCTTCAGGAAAACATGATCGCCAACAGCGAACTCAAGTCGGCGACGACGCCTGTCAGCATAAGATTTCTGCCTGCTCTGTGCCGCTCTCATCCTGTCCCGAATCAGCTGTATTTTCTCGGTCGTCTCCTGTACGATCTGAGGCCCCAAAATACCGCTCTCCCTGAGCTCTGTCCAACATACAGGCGATCGGCATCTCCTCCCATATAAAGCCTCGAAAGGTGCCATCTGAATCGTCTCCTGGAAGCTATTATTGTAGGAAAACTCGATCAAAGGCAAATGACGATCCCAGCTACCACCGAAATCTAAAACACAAGCTCTGAGCATGTCCTCAAGAGTCTGAATCGTACGCTCCGACTGACCGTCAGTCTGAGGATGAAAGGCTGTGCTAAAACTCAATCGGGTGCCCAAAGCTTCCTGTAGTTTCTGCCACAATCGGCTGGTAAACTGGGTGCCACGGTCAGACACGATGCAAGTCGGAACACCATGCAGTCGCACTATCTCATCAATATAAACCTGGGCGTACTGAGAAAATCCAAAAGTGGTCTTTACTGGCAGAAAGTGAGCCGCTTTCGTCAGTCGATCGACAATCACCCAAATAGAGTCGTACCCTCGACTGGTCCTGGGTAGACCCACAACGAAGTCCATGGAGACCTGCTCCCACTTCCACTCAGGGATGGGCAAAGGCTGTAACTCGCCGGCTGGCCTCTGGTGCTCAGCCTTGACTTGCTGACAAGTCAGGCATCTCGACACAAAGTCTGTAACATCCCTCTTCATCCCGTCCCACCAGTAAACCTCTCTCAAATCACGGTACATCTTGGTGGAACCTGGATGCACACTGTATACTGATCTATGTGCCTCCTCGAGAATATCACGCCTCAGTCCCTCTGAATCTGGCACACACAGTCGAGTCCCAAATCGGAGTATCCCCTGATCATCAATCACGAACTCAGAAACTCTGCCCTGCCGAATCTGCTCAATAATCTCCAAGATACGGGCATCGCCGGACTGTGCCTCGTGGATACGGTCAAGTAACTGTGGGCGTGCTCTGAAATGGGCCAGCTGTCCCCCTATAGGAGTAAACTCGAACTGCACTCGGCTATCACATAAAACCTGCCAATCCGCCGTCGACTGCATCTGTACTGCGCTCAAACAAAATAAACTACCTCCGGGCCTCCTACTCAAAGCATCTGCCACCACATTCGCCTTGCCTGGATGGTATAAAATCTCGCAGTCATAATCTTTCACCAACTCCATCCAACGGCGCTGTCTCAGGTTCAGGTCTCGCTGCTGGAAGATATACTTCAAACTCTTGTGGTCAGTGAATATCTGGCACGACTCACCGTATAGGTAATGTCTCCAGATCTTGAGTGCAAATACCACTGCAGCCATCTCTAAATCATGGGTGGGGTAGTTCTGCTCGTGTTTCCTCAGCTGCCGAGAAGCATACGCGATAACTCTGTCGTGCTGCATCAACACACAGCCTAGCCCCACTCTAGAAGCATCACAATATACCACGAACCCGCCTGATCCTGAAGGCAATGCTAACACTGGAGCAGTAGTCAGACGAGTCTTCAACTGCTGGAAGCTATCCTCACATGCCTGGGTCCAATCAAAAGGAATCCCCTTCCGGGTCAACCCGGTCAAAGGTGCAGCAATGCGGGAGAAATCCTGGACGAAACGTCGATAATAGCCGGCCAGACCTAGAAAGCTGCGAACCTCTGTGACTGATACCGGTCTAGGCCAACGCTGAACTGCCTCGATCTTCTTCGGGTCCACGCAAATACCATCTCTCGTCACCACATGACCCAAGAAGTCGACACTGTCTAGCCAGAATGCGCACTTGGAGAATTTGGCGAACAGCTGATGCTCCCTCAAAGTCTGCAATGTGATACGTAAGTGCTGCTCATGCTCCTCCCGGCTCCGAGAATAAACCAAGATGTCGTCAATGAACACAATGATGAACTGATCGAGATACGGCCTGAATACGCGGTTCATCAAATCCATAAAAGCTGCCGGGGCATTGGTGAGCCCGAACGACATCACCAAGAACTCGTAATGACCATAACGAGTACGGAAGGCAGTCTTCGGAATATCCTCCTTCCGAACCCGCAACTGGTGATATCCTGACCGTAAATCAACCTTCGAGAAGAACCCTGCACCCTGGAGCTGATCAAATAAGTCATCAATGCGGGGTAGGGGATATCTGTTCCGCACAGTAACTCGGTTCAGCTGACGATAATCAATGCATAAACGCATACTTCCGTCCTTCTTCTTAACAAACAAGACGGGAGCGCCCCAAGGTGACACACTCGGTCGGATAAGCCCCTTGTCCAGCAAGTCCTGTAACTGATCCTTTAGCTCTCTCAGTTCCGCCGGGGCCATCCGATAAGGCGGTATAGAGATAGGCCCCGTGCCGGGGATCAAGTCAATACAGAACTCAATCTCGCGCTCTGGTGGCAGACCAGGCAGCTCGTCAGGGAATACATCAGGGAACTCTCTCACAACAGGGACCTGGTCCAACGGAACCTCTGTGGAGCTAGTATCACAAACATAGGCTAAGAATCCCTGACACCCTTTCCTTAAGAGCTGACCAGCGCGAAGAGAAGAAATCAAGCTGGGAAGGGTAGCACTACGATCTCCCTGAATAATAAGAACCGGCTCACCAGGAAAACTGAATCTGACTGCCTTTTCACGGCAGTCCACGGATGCATAACAGGTGGCTAGCCAGTCCATACCAAGAAGAACGTCAAAGTCTAGCATATCGAGGAGAATCAAATCTACTGAAGAATCTCTCTCCCCGATACGAACGGAACAAGATCGGTATACAAAACGGGCAATAAAAGACTCGCCTACCGGGGTAATAACGACAAGCGGCTGATCTAACGGACAAGACTCTCGGCCCAACCTCGGTGCAAAATACGTGGAAACATAGGAATGTGTGGAGCCTGGATCAAATAATACCCGTGCATTAAAAGAACATACTGGCAGAGTACCTGTCACGACGGCATTGGATGCCTGTGCATCCTGAGGAGTCAATGCGAACACTCGGGCCTGTCCACCACTAATAGCTGGCTGTCCTCTGCCTCTACCTCGGCCTCTGCCTCTGCCTCTGTCGCCTCGTCCTCTCGGAACCGGACCGCCACGCCCACGGCCTCTAGAAGCATCTGGCTGGCGTGAAGCATCATCAGAAGGAGGAAGTAAAGCTCTCTGCGAGGGTGGTGAAGGTGGTAAAGTCACATGCGGGACTGTCGCCGTGCCCGGACGTCCCATGGTACAGTCTCTGACACGGTGGTACTGACTCCCACACCGAAAACATCCTGGAGACGACTGCTGGGTCTGTGGATATGAACCAAATAACTGACCTCGTCTCAATCCTCTGCCTCCGCCATCTCCCGGAAATAATCTATCACGATGTTTGCCCATCTGCCGCTGAGCTGGCGTATCAGTACGGATCCTCTTCGGCCCAGAAGCGACCGGAGTCTCAGAAATACGCTCCTCCAAAAGTAAGGCTGCATCCATCGCGGCAGCGTATGTATCAAAGTGCTGGGTGCCGATGGCAAGGAATAGCTGTGTATCAAGCCCTCGTACAAACCTCTTTATCCTCTTCTCTTCTGTGTCGACTAGGTACGGTGCATATCGAGACAACTGGGTAAACTGTATATCATACTCCGACACTGTCATCCCTGGAGTCTTGCGCAAAGACTCAAAACTACGGGCTCGAGCATCTCGGACACTCTCCGGAAGAAAACGGGCAAGAAATGCAGCTGTAAACTCATCCCAGGTCATAGAAGGCAGACCTGCAGCTCGGCCTCTCTCTACTGAGTCGTACCATGTCTGGGCAAGACCCTCCAGACGGAAACTCGCAAACTCCACCAACCTATCCTCAGAACACCTCAACGAACGGCCAATCCGTGCCATCCTATCGAGAAATGTCTGTGGGTCCTCTGTCGCATCTGTACCGGTAAAAGCTGGAGGTCTCAATCTCATGAACTCCTGTAGTGAAACGGGGATAGTCTCCGTAGCAGCAGCAGGAGTGACCATCTGTGCAGCAGGTACGATCGTGGTCTGTGCGGTGGAAGGAACGTCCTCGGACCTCTGTGCCCGGCTGGACTCAACTAAAGATCCCATCATCTGCCGCAACTCTTGCATGCCGGCCTCTAACCTGGCAATACGGTCTGGATGAGGCGGATCAGTAGGACCCTGAGGGGTAGGCGTATCCTCCCGCTCGATCCTCGCCTCAAACGGGCCCGCCCGAATCTCATCCCTAGCGGCAGCCCGCTGAGCTCTCGTAGTCTTTGGCGGCATCGAAGCTAGAAAAAGAAATAGAACTGATAAGATCATTGCAATTGAATCAAGGAATGCAAGGAATCAAGAAAGGAAATACAAGCAATTATGTCCTAAGGTCACTTAGGCGGAGTACCGTATCGTAAGTATGCCGCGGATCATACCCACGCTACGCCACTCTGCTTAAGTCACCTACTCCATCTACCAAGGTCGTCCTACACTCAGAAAGGTAAAACCTACGCTCTGATACCAACTTTGTCACGACCCGAAAGTACGGAACGTGACTGGCACTTAGGTTACGGTACGCCTTTAGACGTCTCGTAATCTAAGTGCCAGTCACGTTCCGTACTTTCGGGTCGTGACAAAGTGCTTTGATACCAACTTTGTCACGACCCGAAAGTACGGAACGTGACTGGCACTTAGATTACGAGACGTCTAAAGGCGTACCGTAACCTAAGTCAGCCAAAGCCCAGAAATCTAACCCAAAATCAAAGAGAGTGAAGGAAAATCTTAAATGAAAACGGTTTTTAAATCAATTGAGTTGCAACGAATCCCTTTTTAAAACATCAAAAATTTCTGAAAATTTCGGCAGAGTCTCCCCTGTATTTTCTATCCCCAAAAATGGGTACAACAAGATAATACATATGAAATCATAAAAATGGCATCCCCAAGCGGGAGCTAGCTCTTCGCCCAAGGAGGATCACAACCACATGCAATATAATAGTAATATCAAGAGAAGAACATAAAGAAACGCAAAATACCAGAAAACACACGTCGGCTCAAGTGAGCTCGACCCAAAAGAACCACAAATATACAAGTCTCTCAATCTCATCACTAGGTCGCATATACAAAACAAGTGGTAGATGGAGAATACTAGATACAATGATAAAGCAAAAAGGAATAAAGTATACTCGCAACCCACCTACGGGCGATGTCGCGAGTCTGAGCAAAATGAGCTGATGATAAGATAGCCCGCCGCTACAAAGATGACGGGTCCGACCTGCAAGACACTGTGGCACAACGGGGGTGAGTTGCCAGCTCGTGAGTAAATATAACATCTAATAAGGCAATCGTAAGAATGCACGCAATGCGGAACAACATGTATGTCCATATGTGATATAATAACTCTAGTATGCATGCACATGTATGCAATATCTTTTCTAACTCTTTAAGTGTTTTAAATGTTAAAGTCACTGGATTCTTAACTTTTAGAAAACGAATGTCTGCATAATAACTAAATATCATCAAGAAATCCTCAGAAAACCCGTGTCAAGCATCGACACCAAATAGGAATCATATCTGTCTCAATGTCGGGCTCCGTCAGTCCGGATCGGCCCATATCATAAATCTCACGACAACGGTCGGTATCCTCCGGATATCCGCCGCGCCAGACATCACCGGTAGGTAGTCTTCCCCTGCCAGGCTCATCGTCTACAACTCGATCTTCTTGCCCCGGGGTACCATACCGGGCCCACCATGTACCCGAGACGGTTCATCCACTCCTCGAATCGGGTCTCGAAATCCAACAGAAAACATGAAAACTCATGGTGGACGACACATACATCACGAGAAAACCGCAACTTTGTTTTGAAAAAGATAAATATAAGGTTTTGTTAAATTCTTGCGGTTTTCCCCCAAAATCCAGAAATCGCAGCAAACTGAAATCCTCAAGAAATCATAATGTCCATATGTTATGTATGATAAGTGTCTATGATATCAATGTATATGATGTGAGAGTTTGGCTAGAAATCTATGTAAATATGATAGTAATGCGAGGTATATGCGTACGATACAATCTCAAATATCATGCATGAATGCAATGGCGTTACTAGCTAAATAGGTTTTTATAGTGCACGTGGCATGGCAGATACCAAAGGCGTGTGTGTCACATGAATAGTGCGCGTGCAATAGATGCCAATGGTAAGGTGTTCGTGTCCTACGAAATGATATCGCATATGTATATATGAATGTGATATGAATGTCCATGCAATCTAGTATAGGGTTAGCTGTAAGGGTATGCAATGTGCGTAAATGGATAAGCTAGCTAACAATATAATTATTGCATAAAGTAGAGTAATCCTAACTAGGGAGGGGGCACCTCGCGCCATCCAGACGATTCCCCCGTAGATGAATATATCTACTCACCAGAAATCCCCGCTAATCTGATCCGGCCACCGCTTTGCCTTTTCGCGCCGTATCCGAAGTTTCCCCGACCGATCCTAGAATTGCATAACACAAAATATAAGGTTACAGATTTCTGAAATGATGCAACTCACACTATGAAAAGATCCACGCTCTCGAATTTATCACAACACGCACTCGGTACGCGGAAAATGCACGAAAATCGCTAAAACCTTAACTAAAATCGCCGTATCGGGGAAATCGATTAAACTACAACCCGACTAGACGAAACCCCACGTTCGCGCACTCTAATAATCCTATACAAAGCTAGTAATATTGCTATCCTAGCGAAATTTGAACGCATACTATTTTCCGAAAAAATCTAGTAAGCGATTTTCAAACCAAATCGATATAAACGTTGAAATTTGTCGTTTTAGCGAGCATACCAATACACAATTAACCACTCCAATCACCTAGATAACCATCCCTAACATAATCCAAGCATTATGCTACAAACCCTAATTTCTAAAATTAAAACCTTCTCTTGATTTTTCCAAATCAACATTTACTACTAAACTAGTATTTAGAATTGAGATTCTAGCACAATTAAACCACTCTAATTAATTGGATAACCAAACCCCAACTTTAATACATCAACCATGCATCAAACCTTAATCCACAATCAAATCCCTTTCTTGAATTTCATGAACAAGCAATTTCTATTAAATTGATACTTCAAAATTCTATTTTAGCACCTTTAAACTACAATTTGACAAAGAGATTAGAATTTTCACCTCACAAGCTTGAACCCTAACTTGATCAAGTCTCCAAGAAGCCTCCTTTCATCATGTTTTGAACTAATATGGGTTGAAGAGAGAATGGATTAGGTTTTTGGTTTGAATGGAGATGGAAATTTGTTGATTTTTATGAATTTTTGCTATGAATTTGAAGCAAGAATGAAGTGAAGAAATGGAGAGAGCTGCTGTTGAGGCTCGGCCAGCAGTAGGAGGAGGGGGTTTGTGGATTTTTGGAGAAGTTTCTAGGCCTAAAACACCCCCATGTTCTCATTTAATGCATTTCAAATCAACTTTTTACAAAAAAACCCCTTTTTAAGCCATTTTTTTCATAATTTTCCCACTAAAAATCTAAAAGTTTGCAAGACATGTTATAATTTTATTAACACCATATTTTAGCTTATAAAGACTCCTAATTAATAAATTTACCTAATTAAATTTGTATTTATCCCTAATTAAATGTATTTAAAAAGGCTTAAAATAATAAAAAAATAATTAATTACGAAAAAAAATTTATTTAACTAGAAAATTATAAATGACATTTTAGTGACAAAATTATAGTAATATCTTGTCTAAATTTTGTATAATTAGGCCTACAATGAAAAATATCAATTTTGACTTTTTACGGAAAAAGCCGAAAAATTTGCCGATTACCGAAAACTGCCTAAACGATTTTCGAAGGGTTACAGAATTACACGGTTACAGTTTTGAATCTGGATAATGGAAGAGGTATTACTAGGAATACCGGGATACCCCATTGAAACATTTCAATGTTTCAGTTTCACTGTGTACTGTTAAAGGAAAACTGATTTCCCAATTACACACTTGCTCCAGGGTATGTATTTACCAGGTGTGATTCTCACATCTGTATGGTTTTACAGATGATGAGTGGGAGTAAGTTATTGGAAATTAAGTGATCATCCTCATTATTTTGGGATTCGTTGTAATCGGTGATATTTGAGGAAGTCACCTGGACTTTTTGCCAGTCGGCAAATATTTGGTTTTGAATATCCGCTGTTATGCACCAATTTCAAATTGATATATCTGTACGTCTATTTTTATAGAGTGAGATATATCTTTTTGAAATTATGTCTGTGACATTTACCTATATCAGTGGATGGTTAGGTAAGGAGCATTAAACAGCGGTGTAATTCTTCTTAACCATAAGTACAGTTTTCAACCTACGACACACAGTGAATGAGTCATCAGACTCAAGGGACTTATACAGAGTATTGTATGTTGTCCAGGGTCCATCAGGACAGAGGGGTTGGTCCTCGTACTATTTTCGGTTTACTTATGACTTCTCTAGTTTTTAGACAGGTGTTTTGTGGAAACACAGGGTCCGAATTTTGAGAAGTTATAGGTATATGAGTAAAGTAGGGGACCAGGTATTGCAAGTATCGGGATTCTTCAAGGTGATCGAAGATGTAGATACTTGTGTATGGTATTCAGTTGATAGTGATGATTAAGAGATCTTTCTTCTCTTTCAGGTTACTCATAATTGGAAGCATTCCTAAGTTGAGTAACGCTAATCGGCCTCGTTCCATTTAGTTGACATGCACTGGAGACAGCTGCATGATTTGAATCTGGTTCAATTAAATCAGTGCCTCTATTTCTATATTGGATATATAACAGTTCATATCTTGACATTGTTAAGATACGGGGAGTTGTCCGGCATATGCTTAAAACCAGACTCTGGATAACTCAAGGTACGTTTCTGTAATGGCTGTTTGCGGGTTGACCCAGGCTATGACGAGGGTTGACTTTCTACCATCTGGAAGATCAATAGTGATTTTTTTCTAGACTCGCCACAGATTTAATAAAAATGGATTTTTTCAGAAAACAGTAGTGGGAGTATGGTAGAACTGGATGTGATTCCAGAACCGCAAACGATTACTGAAGATATGATAAGAACCTAAAGATTCAATCTAATTTGACATTCCATTGGCCACTCTGCAGACATCGTGGGTAACTTCAGGCACCCGAGAGGTACTCCGGTAGCCTCAATGACGGTGAAAGGGAAGTTCTTGTTTACCCAGACTTGCCATTGCTGTTGTTCCAGACCGTGAGACCCGGCATGAGGATGAGTATAGCGTTGTTCTAAACTAGCTTTAGAAGTGTACGTCTATATGACTCTGCCAGAGGGTTGTCGTGGTCAGTGGGAGCAGCGGAAGCATTGGTGGACAAGTGGCTTATGTCTATTTATAGACTAAAGCAGATGTAGCGGAGATAGATCATCTATTTCTGATGTGACAGTCATAGGTTTGACTTCATCAGAATAGGGGATGGATCTGTTAAGAAGGTAGTAGGGTGTGAAGTCATGGTATTTGGATGACATACACAGAGTAGGAAGTGATATTCCTATACTACGATCGGTTATACTTTGGTCATCACACAGTGGTTTCTCCACATGGGACTTGGACATTATATCAGACATTCTGGTTACTAGATCTATGGTTTTAGATCTAGATTTGGGTGGTTTCCCAATCAGGGTACTTAGACAGCAATCTAAGAGTATTTAGAATGGACGACTCCTGGCACGGTAGTGTACCTGCAGGTGATGGAGCCACCCTCTCTAAAGGTGTCTTACAGACTAAAGGGGAGAGGGATGAGCATGATTGGCAGATCACTTGCTTAGACAATTGAGTCAATCATGAGATGTCAAGTACCACACCAGATATTGTTCTTGCAGTAGATGAAATAAGTTGATATTGATCCAATCCTGGAGAAACAATCGGAAGCAGCTTTAGAACATAAGTTGATGTTCTAGGGATATGATAACGACAGCCTCATTCAAGAGACAGTTATCATTCCAGGCTTCCAAGGTGACCTGGACGACAAGTAGGTTGTCAGAGTTATAGTTTTCCTTCTGACGAGGGGCAGTATTTTGGACAGGTGGTCCAAGGAAATACTGAGGGAGGCATGGCGCAGGATACTGATTAAGTTCAGTTGACGAAACAGTTTAAGAAGTTTGGATTTGGAGTTCATTTATGAGCTTGGTCCCATCAGACATTCAGACACATTCTAAGACAGGTATTGCTCATTTCGGGAGATGGTTTTCTCCGCGAACTTGAGATATAGAGAGACATAGAAAGAAACATCAAGGCGGATCCACTCACTGAGGCTATTTCTCGAACGCAATAGTTTCACAAATGGGATTTGTGAGACTGACTAGTAGAGGAATTGGGTGTTCGGTATCACACGGGCTGTGAGTATGCGACATCGCAATAATTAGCCTTGAGTGCAAGTGGTAGATTGTTGGAGATAGTGCCCTCAGAGTCAATTATTGGATCACAGGCACGTGATTGCATTGATTGAGGGAGGACCTATCCCGGTAGGACAGTTTTACTCAAGATGATAGTATGCTATCTGGTTTACCTTTATCATTGTGTACTGCTTTAGTTGACCTGACAGGTCGCTATTACACGTTGATAGAGCCCCTAGGATTCTTGCTTGACTGCTAGCAGTATGAGGGCGATCATATACGTGAGAGCTGGTTGTCTATAAGCACATCCTTAAATGGTCCCTAGTCGTGGGAGTTTCGAGACAGGGCATCGATACTCCAGAGTAGACTAGTGTATACAGTCGAGACCCTGATGAGGGGCGGTGGCCGTTCTCAGAAGCCACTGGTGTCAGTTGGTTCACCTAAGATGTATACAGGTGCTCATTGGGTTATGAGTACACCGGACAGGACTCACCGGGAACATACTAGTTGGTCTTATACCTGACGTCAGATAGCAGTTCCCTGGTGACATGTGTACAGGTTAGTTCATCGACCTGAGGATCGTCATTTGTCTCGTGTGAGTTCCCATTGTACTTTGATTACTACCCTACCACGCTCAAAGGAGACGTGCAAACAGGCTTTAGTTGGGTATAGTCCCGAGCCACATGGAGGCAGTGAGCGGATCTTCAGGGGTTCGTCTCTCCCGGTATTGGGGGTGAGGTCGCGCTGTGTCTAGGAGAGCCATAACATGAAAAGTCCTTGGCCAAGGCAGGAGATTTACTGGTAGGTATTCCAGTAGTATCTCATGGTGTTCTGGACTGATCTCTGACACGACTTGTACCGCTTTTGGGGGTCTGACTTTTACCAACCCCCTAGGCCCTCCATGCGATGCTCATAGACGAACGGACCGGACTGTACGGATATTGTCACTGACAGGCTCAGTAGGGTGTCAGGATGAGTTCGCTCATCGACGTCCCTTTTGGTCAATACCTGGTAGCCCGTCACGTATTGGCTTATACCTCTGACGTGCTAGTTGTTAAATCCACAACCAAGGTGTTGACGAGTCTTTAGAGTCCCCCACATTCAGTTTCTCAAGTTTTCGGGCGAAACGCTGTAGAGGCCGTATAGAGATATGGCAGGATTCGATCAGATACGTGCGGTATTGCACGGATCGTGATCGGACGGATTTTACTAGCCGGCTTTGGCTTAAGCCGGATCCTAGTATTAGATAGTGTAGATTTTGTCTCTTTGCATTTGTGTTCAGTGGGAATACAAATGCGGGCATGTATATGCTGTAGCGGGGTTTTCCTGTAATTTATTACGGGATCAGTTTTCTGAAGTTGCCAGTTTGCATTCCGTTCCGGCCGGTTTTCCTTTGTTCCTTCGCGGCCGGACTTTCCGATGGAGGGGGTTATTTGCAAGAGTGTAAATAACTTATTGTGGAGGGGTTTCTTGCATTTGTAGCTTCATTATGATATTCTTATCATCATGAGATTAGAAAGGATTTGATGTTGATTTGAATTGGATTTGACCTTGTTATCATTGCTTATGGATGTGGTCACCCTCTCCTTTTCCTACCATCACCTCCCTTCATATTTTGTATTTTTCCTCCACCATTTGATGAGGGGGGGCCGGCCACTTGAAAGAGTGAGCGGTTCATTTTTATTTTGATGAGGGAAATTGATACATCCCAATTTTGGCTTGCTCACAAAATCCTTAACACTTCTCCAAAGTTCATTCCTTCTTTCCTCCATCACCAATAGCAACATAACCCAAAGAGACAAAGCTTTCTACACGTATTCTACAGCAAATCTTGGGCACGTCGACTCGCCAACTTCGTGCCCGAGTTGCCTCGGTCCAGAGGTGGGAGCCCGTAAAAGAAGCCGGCGACGTGGTGCCCTTCCAGTGAGGAGGTGGAGACTGGACACGCCGCGGGAGATCGAGACGACGACGAGAAGACCGGAGGACACGGATCACATGGTATAGCTTCTCTACCCGCTATCTAGATTGCTAGGACCAGATTAATGGCACGATCCGGGTATATAGTGCGCGGTGGTGCCGGTTTGAAAAGTTAAAGTAAATCACCGCTTCCGTATTCCGGCGTCGGATTGACTGCCGGGGCGCCGCCGTGCACTTACACCCTGGTCGTGTGGATATCCTGTGCAATGAAATCCTTGACCCCTACGAGCGCGGCAAGTTACCCGACAAAACCTGAAGCGAGGCAGCCCCTTTCAACAACGTAAATGGACCACCCAGCACTTCACGGAATCCGTTAACTTGAGCATCCCTCCTTGGGTTAACCTGTACCCCCTACGACTGCGGCGAATAGACCGCCATTTCTAGAGCGAAGCCCCCTTCGTCTTAAAGCCATGAGATGCGGGCCCGTTTCCCTCTAGAACCCGGCTATCGGTGCACCCCACCGCGGGGTAATCCGAGTACAGAAAGTAAAATATACAACGGGTACGTCGACTTCAGCCCGGTCGTGCACCAAAAGAATAATATACAAACAGGCAGTGACGGCAGTCAACATGTCGGACGCTCGCCCTTCAATATCAAATGTATAAATAAAACCAAACTGTACTAAAATTTCATCCAGTCTATCCACCACGACAAATCCGCAACATCACAGCACAACACAGAACATCAAAGTGAATGTCACGTTCGCAAATCCGTCCAAAAGGCCTATACCTATTTGACAGGATTTACCGATCAAATGACATTCACGTTCGCAGATATAATGTAAATACTGTGAACTAACATGTTTAAAATTTTCGATCGACAAAAATTCCCGAAGTGGTCCCCAAGCACAATACCCAGTACTCAAACAAATATGGACCCAAAAAGAATATACCAGAAACCCCAATTCCAAGTCACAGACCACCTGAAGAAATTTGGTAAAGTGAAGCTACAGTACGGCCGCGGAACCGCGGCCGTAGCATTGGTACGGCCGCGGTTCCGCCGCGCTACAGTAAAAACAGACTACCAAATTTTTTCAGAATTCTTAAAAAAGCCTGCCTGATTTTCTGAAATGCACCAAATAATTTTTTGACAACAGAAAAATTTCGACAGAAACCGATGACTTGGAAACGCGGTTTTTGGAATTTTCGTCCGATCGAAGTTCTAAACACGCTAGAGCAAGCTAGAAAAGGTTAATGGCGTGTCTCTGATACCATGTAAGTCTACGGTAGTGCACCGGCCGTCTGTACGAGGCCAAAATGCGGAAAACAAAAACTTTTCATAACTTGGAAACCGGCGTTATCGTATGCTTAAAACCCGGATCGGACCATTAACCTAATACTAGCGAACTAGAGAAAGGGTAGAGAGGCTATACCGAGCGATCCGTGTCCTTCAATCTTCGGCCACCATCCCAAGCTCCTCGCGGCATCTCCGGTCTTGTTCTCCTCGTCGGAAAGGGCACCACATCGAGAAGTATTTTTACGGGCTCCCACCTCTGAACCGAGGCAACTCGGACACGAAGTTGGCTAGTCGACGTGACCAAGATATCTGTAGACTAAGTGTTGAACGCTACGTCTCGATGGTTAATGAAGTTTCCATTTTGGAGTGGAGAAGGAGATATGAACTTTGGAGATGGGCTAAGGAATTTTGTTGCAAGCAAATGAGATCAATATTTTCCCATACCCAAAAAACATCCACTGCCAATTCTAGTGGCCGGCCAAAAATAATAGAGAGAGAGTGGCAATGAAGGAAGGTGAGTGTAGGAAAAAGGCAAAAGGTGATCACAAGAAAATGTCACACCAATATCTATATCAACTCCCATCTCATAAAGCAAGCAATGATGAACAAAAGGAATCAAAAGAAGCTAGAACCATCATGAACCCTCCACTACAAAAAACACCCTCCATTTTGCTAATTTGCACATTTGCAAATAAGCCGCTTCATGGAAAATTCAACCAAGGAAAGAAAGAAAGAAAAATGGCCGAAAAGGGAAAGCAAGCTGGCAACTTCAAAAAGCGATCCCGTAATAAATTACAGGATAACCCCGCGACTGTATATACATACACGCATTTGTATTCCTACCGAATACAAATGCAATGAGACAAAATCTACACAGTATAATATTAGGATCCGGCTTAAACCAAAGTCCGCTAGTATTATCCGTCCGTAACACGACACGTGCACAAGTGCACGCGTATGTTCGAACCCTGCCATAAAACCATATGGCCTCTACAACGTTTCACCCGAAACTTGAGAAACTGTCTGTGGGGGACTCTAAAGACTCGTCAATACTTTGGCTGTGGATTTAACCACTACCACGTCAGAGGTATTAGCCGTACGTAACGGGCTACCAGGTTTTGACCAAAAGGGAGGTCGATGAGCGAACTCATCCTGACACCCTACTGCGCCTGTCAGTGAAAATATCCATACTGTCCGGACCGTTCGTCTATGACCATCGTACGGCGGGCCTAGGGGTTGGTAAAAGTCAGACCCCCAAAAGCGGTACAAGTCGTGTCGGAGTGTAGCCCAGAACACCCTGAGATACTACTGAAATACCTACCAGTAAATCTCCTGCCTTGGCCAAGGACTTCGTGTAATGGCTCTCCTAGACACAGCGCGATCTCACCCCCAATACCGGGAGAGACGAACCCCTGCCGATCCGCTCACTGCCTCCATGTGGCTCGGGACTGTACCCAACTAAAACCAATTTGCACGAATCCTTTTAGCCGTTGTAGGGTAGTAATCAAAGTACTGTGGGAAATCACACGAGACAAATGACGATCTCAGGTCGATGAACTAACCTGTAAACATGTCACCAGGGAACTGCTATCTGACGTCAGGTATAATACCAACTAGCATGTTCCTGGCGAGTCCTGTCCGGTGTACTCATAACCCAATGAGCACCTGTATGCATCTTAGGTGAACCAACTGACACCAGTGTCTTGTGAGATCGGCCACCGCCCTTCGTCGGGGTCTCGACTGTATACACTAGTCTACTCTGGAGTATCGATGCCCTGTCTCGAAAACTCTCACGACTAGGGACCTTTTAAGTATGTGCTTATAGACCCCAGCTCCCACGTATATGATCGCCATTATACTGCTGGCCGTCAAGCAAGAATTCTAAGGGCTCTATCAACGCGCAATAGTGACCTGTAAGGTCACCTAAAGCAGTACATGATGATAAAGATAAACCAGATAGCATACTACCAACTTGAGTAAGACTGTCCTACCGACATAGATCCTACCTCAATCATTGCAATCACGTGCCTATGATCCAATAATTGACTCTGAGGGCACTATATCCAACATCACGCTCATGTATTTATTCTTTATGATTGGCTTTCTTTGATGATGTTTTTGTTTCTGTACTTTTTCTCTGTGATGATCTTCGCCTCAGGGAGTTGTATATTTATATCTTGCGTGGTTCTTTCCGCCAATTGGCAAAGAGCTAGCTCTAGCTTAGTGATGCCTATCATTATTATTGCTTGTTTCTCTTTTGGGTTAAAAATTACAAATGAGGTGCTTCCCAAATTCAAACGACGAAAAGTGTTTTCAAGATAGATACAAAACATTGTATTTCATATGATATTACTTATGTTTTAAAGAAAGAACCTGATTTCATTAAACCTTTATTTCAAAACTTCACCTCCACTATTTTTCCCTAAAAGGTTTAGATTTCTGGGCTTTTGGCTTACTTAAATTAGATGGGGTCCTATAGATTTCATATGATTCAAGTTCCAGCCACGTGCCTTTTCCGGGTCGTGACAAAGTTGGTATCAGAGCGTTAGGTTTAACCTTTGTTCGAATCTAGGTTTGACTATGTGAAGTCTAGGGCGTGTATATATTCGGAACCTAGGCTTGACCTTACGGAACATAGACTTGACCGAGGGGGTATTAGACCCGAACTTTCATCGCGTAGATTGACCTTGGTTGATGGAGTAGGTGATTTAAGTAGAGTGACGTACCATGTGTATGTTCCGCGGCATGCTTATGATACGCTACTTTGCTTAAGTAGCCTTAGGATGTACATTTCTTATGCACTATATTTCTATTCGTTCCTATGATCTATTCTCATCGATATTTGATCGTGGTTTCCGTTACTTAGGCTACACGAGCAAGGGGAGCTACGGTCAGAGCGAGCTCATCAGGGACGAGGACTGACCAAGATGTGTTCTAGTGACATACTAACACATTGATATATTGTTTTACTTGGATTTTCCGTTGACACGAGCGTTCAGGATCAACAAGGATGATCGAGCCATTGTTAGAGGCCAGCCAGTTTGTGGAAACTATTAAGGTACCATCTACTCCAGATGATTGAGGCATTATCTACCGTGCGGATAGATGAGCCAGTTGTACTGAGTTTGAGAAGATATTGCCCCCAGACTTATGAAGCTAATGCAGCATGAGTTTATATACAGGGTGTGATAGAAGATCGCTAGTCACCTTTGGATAAGTGACTAGGACAGTTTGTTCGTTTATGCGAGGTCGTCAACCTGACTAACTTCAGCTAGAAGAGGACCTCACACAGACGTGTTGTGAGTCGATCGAGAAAGGAAGAGAGAAAGCTCATTACTCCGGTGACTTGGACGTGTTTCTGAGGACGAAATTGGCCAGACACCTTCCACAGGGTATTAAAGATGCCGAGTACGTAGCATCGAAAAAGACTCTAAATATGAGTACAGCCAATTGGAGCGCAGTCCACACAGCTACAAAGAGATGATTCCGAATTGGTCCATATTGATGGGAAGCGGAGCAAGATGTTCGTGCGAGATTTTCACGAGTTGTCCTTCCACTCCGTTGATGTCAGAGATTTACAATGCACGCAGAGGAGTTGGATACGGCCATAATTTCTTGAGGAAAGACGGGATGAAAATGCAACTGTCCCGGAACAAGAAACGGATTGAGTAAAGAGTGCTAATTTCCGGGCAGTTCTGCAAAGATAAGATTGGGAAGAGACCTTGACAGGATCATTCGAGAGTACTTCATGATAAAGACTTGAACCAGGATCGATTGTATCGCGCACACTCAGTGGGCCAGAGATTGCCATCTTTGACGTGATACGTTACGAGTGACCAAGATAATTGGTCGGGAGATCTTCAGAGAAGCGCTAGAGTGGAACTGTTTCCGTCATTACACCGTATCGTGCTGTCGAGCTGAGCTGTAACATTTCAGAAAATAATTTTTTTTTTTGGAATTCAAAATATTAAATAATAATTTCTACGAATATTAAAAAGTTTGGAGATTAGTTTTAATGAAAACGTATAATTATATACCAATAATTTGGAAATAATTAGGTAATTAATATAAATTACTGATTTGAAGGTATTTAAGTGATTTTGGCAATTTATGAATTATAGTACAATTATTTGCAAATGGGTTATTTACTAAACTCGATTAGTATTTACTAAATTTGCATTAAATACGTTTATGCCCATGACATGCACTACAACATGTTATAAACACTTGTTGCATTTCTATGAACCATGCTTCATTTGCATATCAATGGGTTTTGTTTTGTTTTTAAATAAAAGAAAAGAATATGTGAGATATTTGTGAGATGGGGGCATGAGACATGAGAGAGAGGGAGAGAGAGGGAGAGAGAAGACTCTAGAGTTTTCCGTAACATTTTACCATGGTTCCATCATCTTTTTATTCTCATCTTCATCTCATTCTTCATAATTTCTTCTCCCTCATCCTCCACCTCCTCCACCTCCCTCAAAAACCTTCAAAACCATCTCAAACCACCATGTCACATTCACAAAAAATGATCACAAGTTCATCACAGGCATCTTGGAGGCATCAAGTCAAGATTTTGAGGACTTTGGGAAACTCAAGAATATTCTAGAGTTGCTAAATGAAGTAAATCCTACACTTCTAGTTTAGTTTTTAGATTTCCTAATGATCCAGTGTAGTTTAGAGTCAATTTGATATAGTTCGGTGATGTTTGAAAAATCCTAGATGAGGCTTAGGGTTTATATAGAGTTGTGATGGTGTAGTTGAGCATTATTAGTGACCACAACCTTCATAGTTCTTGAACTATAGACTAAAACTGAGAGTAAACCCAAGACTTGAGTTAATTTGTTCCGATATCGTATTTGGTGAATTTTTTGGGACTACAGGGAATCTGGAGTAGTCTGAGACCTTTAAAGGAAAAACAAACAACTTAGTTGAACTAATCAGAATCCTAGGAGACCACCATCAAATTACGAGCCACCAATTCTATTACAAGACCGAAGACATTGAGTTTAGAGGTTTTGGCTGTAGCTCACTTACCTAATGTAAGTCTACGGTAGCACCCCGGCCGTCGATTCGAGGCCAAAATGCGGAACCGAAACTTTTTTCATAAACTTGAAACCGGTGCTAACGCAGACTTTCATCCCGGATCGAACCATTAACCTATAACTTGCTAACTAGTGAAGGGTTAGAAAGGCTATACCGATCGATCCGTGTCCTTCGGTCTTTGGCCACATTCCCAAGCTCCTCGCGGCATCTCCGATCTCCGGTCTCCTCGTCGGAAAGGGCACCACATCAATGAGTCTTTTTACAGGCTCCCGCTTCATCCGAAGCAACTCGGACACGAAGTTTGCTAGCCGACGTGTCCAAGGTGATGTAGAGAATGTGTGTGATCACTTTGTCTCAAGCATCCATTGATTCTCAACATATGAGAGTGTATGGATGGAGGTTGAAGATGATGCCAATGGTGGAAATGGTGAGCTAGAGGAAGAAGAAGAAGAAGAGACTTTTCTTTTCTTGTGTTGAGATGAAGAAAATGAGAGCTCGCATAGATAATCACAAGAGCTCACCCATATACATGGCTGCCCTTTCTCTCTCTATCTTTCATTTCACACCCTTAATCAATCACTAAAGATGACATAGCTAAAAGAATAAGACCATGAGTCACCACCCTTGTCCATGTCATATTTAATGCACCTCATCATGAATTAAGCTCATAATTTCCACCAAAGTAAACATTAACCGAAATGTTTAATCCAACAAAAAAATACAACAACATCTAAAGTAAACTCGTGACGGATCACAAGGATACCCCTCATCTGTATATATACATACCTGTATCCTCATTGCGACTGAATGCGAATGCGATGAGACTAAAGTAATCCAACAAATTTAATACTAGGATCCAGCTTAAACCAAAGACCACTAGTATGATCCGTCCGATCTAGTTCCGTGCACGACTGCACATATATGATCGAACCCTGCCATAATACCATACGGCCTCTACAACGTTTCGCCCGAAACTTGAGAAACTTTCTGTGGGGGACTCTAAAGACTCGTCAATACTTTGGCTGTGGATTTAACCACTAGCACGTCAGAGGTACTAGCCGTATGTAACGGTCTACCAGGTATTGACCAAAAGGGAGGTCGAAGAGCGAACTCATCCTGACACCCTACTGAGCCTGTCAGTGACAATATCCGTACAGTCCGGTCCGTTCGTCTATGAGTATCGCATGTCAGGCCTAGGGGGTTGGTAAATGTCAGACCCTCAAAAGCGGTACAAGTCGTGTTGGAGTGCAACCCAAAACACATTGAGATTCTACTGGAATACCTACCAGCAAATCTCCTACCTTGGCCAAGGACTTCGTGTAATGGCTTTCCTAGACACAGCGCGATCTCACCCCCAATACCGGGAGACATGAAACCCCTGCCAATCCGCTCACTTCCTCCATGTGGCTCGGGACTGTACCCAACTAAAACCTGTTTGCACGACACCTTTGAGCCGTGGTAAGGTAGTAATCAAAGCACAGTGGGAACTCACACGAGACAAATGACAATCTTAGGTCGATGAACTAACCTTTACACATGTCTCCAGGGAACTGCTATTTGACGCTAGGTATAAAACCAACTAGCATGTTCCCGACGAGTCCTGTCCGGTGTACTCATAACCCAATGAGCACCTGTATACGTCTTAGGTGAACCAACTGACACCAATGGCTTGTGAGACCAGCCACCACCCCTCGTCGGGGTCTCGATCCGTATATACTAGTCTACTCTGGAGTATCGATGCCCCTGGCTCGAAACTCCCTCGACTAGGGACCTTTTAAGGATGTGCTTATAGACCCCAGCTCTAAAGTATATGATCGCCATCATACTGCTGGTCGTCAAGCAAAAATCCTAAGGGCTTTATCAATGTGTATTAGTGATCTGTAAGGTCACCTAAAACTGTACACGATGATAAAGAAAAACCAGATAGTATACTATCATCTTCAGTAGACCGTCCTACCGGTATAGGTCCTCCCTCAATCATTGCAATCACGGGCCTGCGATCCAATAATTGACTTCGAGGGCACTATATCCAACAATCTCCCACTTGCACTCAAGGCTAATTATTGTGATGTCGCATACTCACAGCCCGTGTGATACCGAACACTCAACTCCTCTACTAATAAGTTTCACAAAGCCCGTTTGTGAAACTATTACATTCGAGGAATAGCCTCAGTGAGTGGATCCACCCTTATGTTTCTTTCTATGTCTCTCTTTATCTCAAGTTCGTGGAGAAAGCCATCTCCCGAAATGAGCAATACCTGTCTTAGAATATGTCTGGATATCTGATGGGACCTAGTTCATAAATGAACTCCAAATCCAAACTTCTTAGACAGTATCGTCAACTGAACTTAATCAGTATCCTGTGCCATGCCTCCCTCAGTATCCGCTTGGACCTCCTGTCCAAACAACTGCCCCTCGTCAGAGGGAAAGCTATAACTCTGACAGTCACTCTTTCATCCAGGTCACCTTAGAAGCCTGGAATGATAACCGTCTCCCGAAAAAGGCTGTCGTTATCATATCCCTAGAACATCCACTTATGTTCTAAAACTGCTTCCGAATGTCTCTCCAGGATTGGATCAATATCAACTTATTGCATCTAGTGCAAAAGCAACATCTGGTGTGGTACTTGACATCTCATGATTGACTCAATTGCCTAAGCAAGTGATATGTCAATCATGCACACCCCTCTCCTTTTTAGTCTGTAAGAAACCTATAGAGAGGGTGACTCCATGACCTGCAGGTACACCACCATACCAGGAGTCGTCCATTCTAAATACTTTTAGAATGCTGTCTAAGTACACAGATTGGGATACTACCAAAATCCAGATCTAAAACCATAGATCTAGTAACCAGAATGTCTGATATTATATCTATATCCTATGTGGAGAAACTACTGTGTGACAACCAAAGTATAACCGATCGCAGTATAGGAATTTCACTTCCTACTGTGTGTATGCCATCCAAATACCAGGACATCACACCCTACTACCTTCTTAACAGATTCATCCCCTATTTTGATTAAGTCAAACCCATGACTGTCACATAAAAAATAGATGATATATCTCCGCTATATCTGCTTTAGTCCGTAGACATAAGCTACTTGTCCACTGTTCTTCCGCTGCTCCTACTGACTATGACAACCCTCTGGCAGAGTCATATATACGTGCACTTCTAAAACTAGTTTAGAACGACGCTATACTCATCCTCCTGCCGGATCTCATAGTATGGAACAGCAGCAATGGCAAGTGTGGGTAAACAAGAACCTCCCTGTCACCGTCTTTGAGCATACAGAAATACCTCTCGAGTGCCTGAGGTTACCCACCATATATGCGGAGTGGCCAATGGAATGTCAAACCTTATTGAATCTTTTGGTCCTATTAAATTTTCAGTAATCTTTTGCGGTTCTTGAATCACTTCTAGTTCTACCATACTCCCACTACTGTTTTCTGAAAAAATCCATTTTTATTAAAAAATGTGGTGAGTTAAGAACAATATTACTATTGATCTTCAAGATGGTAGAAAGTCAACCCTGGTCATAGCCCGGGCTAACCCACAAACAGCCATTACAGAAACGCGCCTTGAGTTATCCAAAGTTTGGTTTTAAGCAGAAGCCGGACAACTCCCCGTACCTTAACATTGTTAAGATATGAACTATTATATATCCAATATAGAAACAGAGGCACTGATTTAATTGGAACCAGATTCAAATCATGCAGCTGTCTCTAGTGCATGTCAACTAAATGGAGAGAGGCCGATCAACATTACTCAACTTAGGAATACATCCAGATATGAGTAACCTGAAAGAGAAGCAAGTTCTCATAATTATTACTATCAACCTGTAGCGCCTTGAAAAGTCGTTTTGGTGTTTTCCTGAAAATCGGTGAAAATTCGGTATTTTTCCGAAAACCGTCTTTTTTGTTATTTTGCAGTTTATGGCTAATTATACCTAAAATGGATAGGTAATTGCTTGTTTTTAGTAGCTAATGAGTTACTTATTAAATTTTGGGCATTTAAAAATTTTTCCCTATTTTTCAATTTTTTAATATTATTTTAAGCCGGTAAGAAAATACATTAAATTAGCGATAAATACAAATTTTTCCGGGCTAATTTTAATCTTTAAAATTATGTTAATTAAAATCTAGTTGTAACATAAATTTTTAGTATTTTATTTTGATTTTTAACTAATTTCTATTATAGAAAACAAAATTTTTTGAATTTAAGCTTAAACTTGCAATTTTTGACTTGTAGGGGGTCTTTTTGCATAAATTTTTTTTTGTGCACTCCCTCTCACTTCTCCCTCACCCTAGGCCGGCCATTTCCAGCAGCACATGGGAAAAAAAATTCCATGCTCTTTGACTTGTGTTTTTGTGTGGAAATGAGGGTTTTTTTTAAAGGTTTTTGAATTGTTAAATGGGGTATGGTGCTTTGACTTTGGGGGAGTTTGACTAGAGACTTTTTCCCACACCCATACCACTCCCCTCTCCCTCATTTCTGTCCAGAAAATCAGCAGCTCCCCCCCTTCATTTTCCTCTCTATTTTGTTCACAAATTCATCTCAAAAACCATCAAAAATCAACAAATCCTTTACAATTTCAAAGCAAAACCTTATTCCCTCTCTTGTCAAATCCAAATTGGCTCAAATCTTGGAGAAAGATAGCATCTTGGGAGGCTTTAGCAACATAGGGTTTGAACTTTTGAGGTATAACTTCTAATCAAATGGTTACATTGTAGTTAAAGTATGCTAATTAGAACTTTGAAAATTGTTTTAGTGTTAATTTTAGTGTTAATTGCATACTAGTTTTTTTAAAGTTTGTTGTTTGAAATTAATTTAGGGTTTAGATCACCATTAAGAGATTAATTAAGCTATTTTGTTATCTAGTTATTTTGTTAGCTTAATCTAAGTGGTTAAATTGCTAATTGGGCTAAAATCTAGTGTTAATTTAGTGTTAGATTCTAATCTAGTTTTTAAAGGTTTATGGTTAGAGTTAAACTAGGGTTTTTAGGAACCATTATTTAGTTAATTAAAGCTAATTAGATATCTAGTTAAATACTAAACCAATCTTTAAGGTTACTTTGCTTAAGTGGCTTCATATTATGCTAATCTATGTTAAGCTTGTGTGAAATTTTCATTAAGATTGCTAATTACCAAATTCAAGAAGAGGTTTGTGTATGGAATGTGGGTTTTGTAGCATGGTAAATAAGTTAAAATTTTGTGTAGTGGCTATCTAATGGTGTGACTTGGGTGATTATGCTAGATTGTAGTAATTTTTATCGCAAAACGGCGATGTTGTGCCGATTTTTGGAATGTTTGTGCTTGCTAGTCTTACTAAATATTTATGTGATGAATTATTTTTGATATCTTGATGATTGTTGGCGTATCCTATGACATTTAGGATGCGTGAGTGCGGATTTTTGAGTAATCGGGTTTTAGTTTTGCCGGGCGACCAAATCAGCGATTTTTGGCAGTTTTTGCGATTTTCGCGTGTGTTCCGCGCACCTTGTGCACGTTGTACCTAGCTAGTGAACGTTGGTATTTTCGTTAGGGAATTGCGTCGTTCTTGATTTGTAACCTTATGTTTGTATTGATGTAATTTCCAGGTTCGGTCGCGGAGACGTCAAACGCGGCACGAAAGGGGAAAGCGGTGATTGGACACAACTAGCTAGGGATTCCGGTGAGTAGATGTAACATCTACGGGGGACTATCGTTGGATGGCGCAAGCTGCCCGATAGTTTTAGTAACTTAAAGGATTCTTGGTGATGTTAGTAATTAGGGGTGCAATACTTATATGATTATTTGCTGCATCCATGCCTTATATTGACATACATAGGCGAACCCATTTTATAGGACACCTGCACCATTGCCAGGGTTTTTATATGCAGCACGAGCACTATTCATGCTTACACACACACCCTGGTAATTGCCATGCCACCACACTAGATAACCTTTAAATTGAAACCTTTTACTATAATTGATACTTAAACTCGCGCTATTGCTTTAATTCCTTAAAATGAAATCGTAGGATTGCTATTCATGTGCATGTGCTTCATCATATTATTTGTTCATGCCTAATCTATTAATCACACATCGCAACTTGATTATTGATACCATATGCATTCATTATCATTGACATATGCACTTATGAGGATTTCTTGAGATTTTATGATATTTCTGGATTTCGGGGGAAAGCCGCAAAATTTCTAAACTTATTATATTTTTAAAATATGTAAATTACGGTTTTCTAGTGATGTAAGTGTCGTCCACCATGAGTTTGCTGTGGTTTTCGAGATCCGTGTCGAGGAGTGGAGGAACCGTCACGGGTACATGGTGGGCCCGGTATGGTACCCCGGGGCAAGATGAATGTGGTGTTGACGTTGAGCCTGGCAGGGGACGGATTACCTACCGGTGACTGTTTGGCACGGCGGATTTCCAGAGGATACCGACCGTGGCTGCGAGATGATGAGATTTGATATTGAGCTGGGTCAGCCGGATGGCTGAGGCCAGAGATACTATGACATGGATATATGAGATTTGTGATAGTTTTGAGGTGTCGTTGCTGGACACAGGTTCTTGTTGATTCTATTGGTATTGTGCTGGTATTTCAAAAGAGATTCTTAAAGGGAAAAACATGATTTCTTATACTTACACATTCAGATCACGAGTTGACTCGCATTGCATTCATACCTGCTAGTATATTCATATTGCATACATACTTGCCATTATGTCCTGCCTTACCTGTATTTAGATGCTAGGATGCTTGTGTGCATGCATACGATAGCCTGTGTAGATGTTATTTATTACTCACGAGTTGGCAACTCACCCCCGTTGTGCCATAGCCTTTTGCAGGTCCGCTCCGTCAGTACAGTAGTGGCGGGCGCTCTTGTTTCTTTGGCCTGGACTCGAGGTTTTGCTCTTAGGTGGGTTATATCATTATTTTTGTATCACCTTGTATATTCTTTGTATCTAGTGCACTCCATCTACTGTATCTACCATTATTATTGTATATTGACCTAGAGATGAGACTGTGAGGTTTGTGGACTTTTATGCTGTATTTTGGGGTCGAGCTCACTTTAGTCGACATGCTGTTTTTCTTATGCTTTATTATGATTATTTCGCATGTTGTTGCTTTATTTTGCGTGGGATTTGTGACCGCCTTGTGGCGAAGAGCTAGCTCCCGCTTGGGGATGCCTTATTTGTTGGATTCATATATATTTTTGTTGTACCCATTTTGGGGGCCAGTATTTACAAAGGAGACTCTGCCGAAATTTTCGGAAAAATTGATATTGTTTTCAAAAGGGGTTTTATATGACTTATTGATAAACTTGTTTCCAATTGATTGGGTTCTCTTCACTCTTTTGCTTATTTGGTTTGGTTTTCTAGGCTTTGGCTTACTTATTTTACGGACGTCTTTAGACGTTTCGTAAACTTAAGTGCCAGTCACGTTCCGTACCCTGCGGGTCGTGACAAAGTTGGTATCAGAGCGATAGGTTTTACCTTTTTGAGTGTAGGATGACCCTTGGTAGATGGAGTAAGTGACTTAAGCAGGGTAGCGTAGCGTGCGTATGTCCGCGGCATACTTGCGATACGGTACTCCGCCTAAGTGACTTTAGGATACTTGCTTGAAATTCCTTCTTCAATTCCGTGTATCCTATGATTCTATTGCACTGTTCTTATTATCCGGTTTCCTGTAACAGCCACTATGCCGCCGAAGGCTACGAGGGCACAGAGGGCTGCCGCTCGAGACGAGATTCGAGCTGGCTCGTCCGAGACTAGGACTGAGCAGGGTGGTATGCCTACGCCGCAGGGACAGACCGATCCACCTTCCCCAGGCCGTATGGATAGGCTCGAGACTGGTATGGCGGAGTTGCGACAGATGATGGGGGGTATGCAGGAGCTACGTCAGATGGTAGGATCCCTAGTTGCAGCCAGTCGTACACCGAGGCTGGATGACGCACCTACTACATCACAGACGACCATGATACCTGCTCCTACTACTACCACCGTGGCCATTCCGGTTTCACTACAGGATTTCATGAGGCTGAGACCTCCAGTATTCACCGGCACCGAGGCAGCGGAGGACCCACAGACGTTCCTTGACAGTTTAGCCAGGATCTGCCGTTCGCTGAGATGTTCGGATGATCGATGGGTAGAGCTTGCGAGTTTCCGACTAGAGGGTCTCGCGCAGACATGGTGGGAGTCAGTCTTGAGAGGTCGAGCTCCAGGTCTGCCGCCTATGACTTGGGTCGAGTTTACAGCGGTCTTTCTAGCCCGTTTCCTTCCAGAGAGCGTTCGTGACGCCAGAGCTCGTAGCTTTGAGGCCTTAGTCAAGACACCTGGGATGACGGTGTCTGAGTATGACATCCAGTTTACACAGTTATCCCGATATGCTCAGTATTTGGTGGATACCGAGGAGAAGATGGTGAAGAGGTTCGTACAGGGACTTGATGCCCAGCTATATCTTGCCATTGGCGCCCAGCACTACGACACTTATTCAGCTGCTATGGATACGGCATTGCGGATGGAGGCACGCATATCACAGACTTCGGCCGTTTCTGGGCCGAAGAGGATTCGCACCGATGTACCGTCTCAGAGGCAGCGCGCCAGATTCTTTCCGAGAGATAGGCCTGGCAGAGGATTTGGGCGGGGACAGTTATATGGTTCTTATCCCCAGGGGCAGCAGCCGTCGCCAGGGTTTTTTGGGTGCGGGAGTTTGCACCATCTTGTCAGAGACTGTCCGGCGAGACGACAGGGAGCAGCGACAGTTCCGCATGTGACCCTACCACCATCGCCACCCCCTCCACAGAGAGCCCTACTTCCTACCACAGGCGATGCTCCATGCCAGTTAGGTGCACCCAGAGGCCGTGGACGCGGAGGTCCTGTTCAGAGAGGACGAGGAGGCAGAGGCCGAGGTCGAGGTCAGCCCGCTATCGGTGGAGGACAGGCCCGAGTATTTGCTTTGACACCGCAGGATGCGCAGGCATCCAATGCCGTTGTGACAGGTACCTTGCCAGTTTGTCCTTTCGACGCACGGGTATTATTCGACCCAGGTTCTACACATTCGTACGTATCTACACACTTTGCACCGATGTTGGGCCGTGAGTCGTCGTCGTTAGATCATCCGCTTGTTGTTAGTACTCCGGTAGGAGAGTCGTTTGTCGCTCGTTTTGTTTTTCGTTTGTGTTCCGTTCGTATCGGGGAGAGGGATTCATCGGTTGATTTGATTCTCCTCGATATGTTGGACTTTGATGTGCTTCTGGGCATGGATTGGCTAGCCACTTGTTATTCTTCGGTGGACTGCCGTGAGAAGGCAGTCAGATTTAGCTTTCCGGGAGAGCCAGTCCTTGTTATTCAGGGAGACCGCAGCGCCACCCTTCCCAGCTTGATTTCGTCTCTTCGCGCTGGTCAGCTCTTGCGGAAGGGATGTCAGGGATTCTTAGCGTATATTTGTGATACTCGAGCTGCAGAGGTTCCGTTAGACCGGGTCCCGGTAGTTTGTGAGTTCCCTGATGTTTTCCCTGATGAGCTACCTGGGCTACCGCCTGAGCGCGATGTTGAGTTCTGCATTGATTTGATTCCCGGCTCGGGGCCTATTTCTATACCGCCTTATCGGATGGCCCCAGCAGAGCTTCGAGAGCTGAAGGATCAGTTGCAGGATTTGTTAGATAAGAGGCTTTTTCGACCGAGTGTTTCTCCGTGGGGTGCTCCGGTCCTGTTTGTCAAGAAGAAGGATGGAAGTTTGCGCTTATGTATCGACTACCGCCAGCTGAACAAAGTTACCGTTCGGAACAGATATCCGTTGCCACGCATTGATGATTTGTTCGACCAGCTTCAGGGTGCGGGGTATTTTTCGAGGACCGACTTGAGATCAGGATACCATCAGCTGCGAGTTCGACATGAGGATATACCGAGGACAGCTTTCCGCACGCGCTACGGCCACTACGAGTTTTTGGTGATGTCGTTCGGACTCACCAACGCCCCAGCAGCATTTATGGATTTGATGAACCGTACATTCAGGCCGTATCTTGACTCGTTCATCATCGTGTTTATCGACGATATCTTGGTGTACTCCCGGAGCAGAAAGGAGCACGAGCAACACTTGCGGATTACGTTACAGACTCTGAGGGAGCACCAGCTGTTCGCAAAGTTCTCCAAGTGTGCATTCTGGCTGGACAGCGTCAGATTCTTGGGTCACGTGGTTACGAGAGACGGCATTTGTGTGGACCCGAAGAAGATTGAGGCTGTTCAGCAGTGGCCCCGACCTACATCGGTTACTGAGATCCGTAGTTTTCTAGGCCTGGCAGGCTACTACAGGCGTTTTGTTCAGGACTTCTCCCGTATAGCTGCATCTTTGACCGGTTTGACCCGGAAGGGAGTTCCTTTCGTTTGGACAGAGGAGTGCGAGCGCAGTTTTCAGCAGCTACGGACTTGTTTGACTACGGCGCCGGTATTATCTTTGCCTTCGGGATCAGGCGGATTTGTGGTCTACTGTGATGCTACGCGAGTGGGATTAGGATGCGTATTGATGCAGCATGGCCGGGTGATCGCTTATGCTTCTCGGCAGTTGAAGAAGCATGAACAGAACTACCCCATTCATGATTTGGAGATGGCTGCAGTGGTCTTTGCACTGAAGATTTGGCGACATTACCTATACGGCGAGTTGTGTCAGATATTCACCGATCACAAGAGCTTAAAGTACATATTTCAGCAGCGAGACCTGAACCTCAGACAGCGTCGTTGGATGGAGTTGGTGAAAGACTACGACTGCGAGATCTTATATCACCCAGGCAAGGCGAATGTGGTGGCAGATGCGTTGAGTAGGAGGCCCGGGGGTAGTCTATCCTTTTTGCGTGCAGTGCAGAGGCAGTCGTCAGCAGATTGGCAGATGTTATGCGACAACCGAGTTGAGTTCGAGTTCACTCAGACAGGGGGACAGCTCGCGCATATTCGTGCACGCCCACAGTTGCTTGACCGTATATATGAGGCACAGCGCAGTGACGACCGTTGCTCAGAGATCATGGCACAGATGGGACAGGGCAGATTTTCCGAGTTAGTGATTGACGATCAGGGGATTTTACGATATGGATCTAGACTGTGCGTACCAGATGCTGATGGATTGCGGCGCGACATTCTTAAGGAGGCACACCGATCAGTGTATAGTGTCCACCCCGGTTCCACCAAGATGTACCATGATATGAGAGAGACCTACTGGTGGGACGGGATGAAGAGGGACATTGCGGAGTTCGTTTTGAGATGCCTGACTTGTCAGCAAGTCAAGGCCGAGCACCAGAGGCCCGCAGGAGAGCTACAGCCGTTACCCATTCCAGAGTGGAAATGGGAGTAGATTTCGATGGACTTCGTTGTGGGTCTACCCAGGACCAGTCGAGGGTACGACTCCATCTGGGTGATCGTGGATAGATTGACGAAAGCGGCTCACTTCCTACCAGTGAAGACCACTTTCAGCTTCGCTCAGTATGCTCAGCTCTATATTGACGAGATCGTGCGACTACATGGCGTACCGACTTGTATCGTGTCAGATCGAGGCACTCAGTTTACCAGCCGGCTATGGCAGAGACTCCAGGAGGCTTTGGGCACTCGTTTGAGCTTCAGCACAGCATTTCATCCGCAGACCGACGGACAGTCAGAGCGGACCATTCAGACTCTCGAGGACATGCTCAGAGCGTGCGTTTTAGACTTTGGTGGTAGCTGGGATCGTCATTTACCTCTAATGGAGTTCTCCTACAACAACAGCTTCCAGGATACTATTCAGATGGCACTTTTCGAGGCATTGTATGGGAGGAGATGCAGATCGCCCGTCTGTTGGTCAGAGCTCAGCGAGAGCAGCATTTTGGGGCCACAGCTTGTTGAGGAGACGACAGCGAAGATACAGTTGATTCGAGACCGGATGAGGGCAGCTCAGAGCAGACAGAAATCCTATGCAGACAGGCGCCGTCGCAGATTAGAGTTCGCAGTTGGCGACCATGTTTTTCTGAGAGTCTCTCCGATGAAGGGCGTGATGCGTTTTGGGCGAAAGGGGAAGCTTAGCCCTAGATTCGTAGGTCCCTTCGAGATCCTCGAGCGTGTCGGCGCTGTTGCGTATCATTTGGCCCTTCCACCCAGCTTTCCCGATGTTCACCCCGTCTTCCAAGTTTCGATGCTCCGCAAGTACCTTCACGACCCTTCGCATGCGATTCAGCACCCGACAGTCCAGCTAGAGCGCGACCTTTCTTTTGCAGAGCAGCCGGTGGCCATCCGGGATCGGCAGGTGAAGAAGTTGAGATCGAAGATTATACCAACCGTCAAGGTCCTTTGGCGTAGCCCGAGCAGCGAGGAGGTCACCTGGGAGACCGAGGGCGAGATGAGGAAGAAATATCCCCATCTTTTTGAAGTTACGCGTAGTTATATTTTTAAATTCGGGGACCGAATTTCTTTAACGGGGGAAGATTGTAGCGCCTTGAAAAGTCGTTTTGGTGTTTTCCTGAAAAGCGGTGAAAATTCGGTATTTTTCCGAAAACCGTCTTTTTTGTTATTTTGCAGTTTATGGCTAATTATACCTAAAATGGATAGGTAATTGCTTGTTTTTAGTAGCTAATGAGTTACTTATTAAATTTTGGGTATTTAAAATTTTTTCCCTATTTTTCAATTTTTTAATATTATTTTAAGCCGGTAAGAAAATACATTAAATTAGCGATAAATACAAATTTTTCCGGGCTAATTTTAATCTTTAAAATTATGTTAATTAAAATCTAGTTGTAACATAAATTTTTAGTATTTTATTTTCATTTTTAACTAATTTCTATTATAGAAAACGAAATTTATTGAATTTAAGCTTAAACTTGCAATTTTGGACTTGTAGGGGGTCTTTTTGCATAAATTTTTTTTTTGCACTCCCTCTCACTTCACCCTCACCCTAGGCCGGCCATTTCCAGCAGCACATGGGAAAAAAAAATTCCATGCTGTTTGACTTGTGTTTTTGTGTGGAAATGAGGGTTTTTTTTAAAGGTTTTTGAATTGTTAAATGGGGTATGGTGCTTTGACTTTGGGGGAGTTTGACTAGAGACTTTTTCCCACACCCACACCACTCCCCTCTCCCTCATTTCTGTCCAGAAAATCAGCAGCTCCCCCCCTTCATTTTCCTCTCTATTTTGTTCACAAATTCATCTCAAAAACCATCAAAAATCAACAAATCCTTTACAATTTCAAAGCAAAACCTTATTCCCTCTCTTCTCAAACCCAAATTGGCTCAAATCTTGGAGAAAGATGGCATCTTGGGAGGCTTTAGCAACATAGGGTTTGAACTTTTGAGGTATAACTTCTAATCAAATGGTTACATTGTAGTTAAAGTATGCTAATTAGAACTTTGAAAATTGTTTTAGTGTTAATTTTAGTGTTAATTGCATACTAGTTTTTTTAAAGTTTGTGGTTTGAAATTAATTTAGGGTTTAGATCACCATTAAGAGATTAATTAAGCTATTTTGTTATCTAGTTATTTTGTTAGCTTAATCTAAGTGGTTAAATTGCTAATTGGGCTAAAATCTAGTGTTAATTTAGTGTTAGATTCTAATCTAGTTTTTAAAGGTTTATGGTTAGAGTTAAACTAGGGTTTTTAGGAACCATTATTTAGTTAATTAAAGCTAATTAGATATCTAGTTAAATACTAAACCAATCTTTAAGGTTACTTTGCTTAAGTGGCTTCATATTATGCTAATCTATGTTAAGCTTGTGTGAAATTTTCATTAAGATTGCTAATTACCAAATTCAAGAAGAGGTTTGAGTATGCAATGTGGGTTTTGTAGCATGGTAAATAAGTTAAAATTTTGTGTAGTGGCTATCTAATGGTGTGACTTGGGTGATTATGCTAGATTGTAGTCATTTTTATCGCAAAACGGCGATGTTGTGCCGATTTTTGGAATGTTTGTGCTTGCTAGTCTTACTAAATATTTATGTGATGAATTATTTTTGATATCTTGATGATTGTTGGCGTATCCTATGACATTTAGGATGTGTGAGTGCGAATTTTTGAGTAATCGGGTTTTAGTTTTGCCGGGCGACCAAATCAGCGATTTTTGGCAGTTTTTGCGATTTTCGCGTGTGTTCCGCGCACCTTGTGCACGTTGTACCTAGCTAGTGAACGTTGGTATTTTCGTTAGGGAATTGCGTCGTTCTTGATTTGTAACCTTATGTTTGTATTGATGTAATTTCCAGGTTCGGTCGCGGAGACGTCAAACGCGGCACGAAAGGGGAAAGCGGTGATTGGACACAGCTAGCTAGGGATTCCGGTGAGTAGATGTAACATCTACGGGGGACTATCGTTGGATGGCGCAAGCCGCCCGATAGTTTTAGTAACTTAAAGGATTCTTAGTGATGTTAGTAATTAGGGGTGCAATACTTATATGATTATTTGCTGCATCCATGCCTTATATTGACATACATAGGCGAACCCATTTTATAGGACACCTGCACCATTGCCAGGGTTTTTATATGCAGCACGAGCACTATTCATGCTTACACACACACCCTGGTAATTGCCATGCCACCACACTAGATAACCTTTAAATTGAAACTTTTTACTATAATTGATACTTAAACTCGCGCTATTGCTTTAATTCCTTAAAATGAAATCGTAGGATTGCTATTCATGTGCATGTGCTTCATCATATTATTTGTTCATGCCTAATCTATTAATCACACATCGCAACTTGATTATTGATACCATATGCATTCATTATCATTGACATATGCACTTATGAGGATTTCTTGAGATTTTATGATATTTCTGGATTTCGGGGGAAAGCCGCAAAATTTCTAAACTTATTATATTTTTAAAATATGTAAATTACGGTTTTCTAGTGATGTAAGTGTCGTCCACCATGAGTTTGCTGTGGTTTTCGAGATCCGTGTCGAGGAGTGGAGGAACCGTCACGGGTACATGGTGGGCCCGGTATGGTACCCCGAGGCAAGATGAATGTGGTGTTGACGTTGAGCCTGGCAGGGGACGGATTACCTACCGGTGACTGTTTGGCACGGCGGATATCCAGAGGATACCGACCGTGGCCGCGAGATGATGAGATTTGATATTGAGCTGGGTCAGCCGGATGGCTGAGGCCAGAGATACTATGACATGGATATATGAGATTTGTGATAGTTTTGAGGTGTCGTTGCTGGACACAGGTTCTTGTTGATTCTATTGGTATTGTGCTGGTATTTCAAAAGAGATTCTTAAAGGGAAAAACATGATTTCTTATACTTACACATTCAGATCACGAGTTGACTCGCATTGCATTCATACCTGCTAGTATATTCATATTGCATACATACTTGCCATTATGTCCTGCCTTACCTGTATTTAGATGCTAGGATGCTTGTGTGCATGCATACGATAGCCTGTGTAGATGTTATTTATTACTCACGAGTTGGCAACTCACCCCCGTTGTGCCATAGCCTTTTGCAGGTCCGCTCCGTCAGTACAGTAGTGGCGGGCGCTCTTGTTTCTTTGGCCTGGAATCGAGGTTTTGCTCTTAGGTGGGTTATATCATTATTTTTGTATCACCTTGTATATTCTTTGTATCTAGTGCACTCCATCTACTGTATCTACCAGTATTATTGTATATTGACCTAGAGATGAGACTGTGAGGTTTGTGGACTTTTATGCTGTATTTTGGGGTCGAGCTCACTTTAGTCGACATGCTGTTTTTCTTATGCTTCATTATGATTATTTCGCATGTTGTTGCTTTATTTTGCGTGGGATTTGTGACCGCCTTGTGGCGAAGAGCTAGCTCCCGCTTGGGGATGCCTTATTTGTTGGATTCATATATATTTTTGTTGTACCCATTTTGGGGGCCAGTATTTACAAAGGAGACTCTGCCGAAATTTTCGGAAAAATTGATATTGTTTTCAAAAGGGGTTTTATATGACTTATTGATAAACTTGTTTCCAATTGATTGGGTTCTCTTCACTCTTTTGCTTATTTGGTTTGGTTTTCTAGGCTTTGGCTTACTTATTTTACGGACGTCTTTAGACGTTTCGTAAACTTAAGTGCCAGTCACGTTCCGTACCCTGCGGGTCGTGACACAACCGAATATCATACACAAGTATCTACATCTTCGATCACCTTGAAGAATCCTGATACTTGCAATACCTGGTTGTCTACTTTATTCATATACCTATAACTTCTCAAAACTTGGATCTTGTATTTCTATGAAACACATGTCCAAGAACTAGAGAAGTCATAAGTAAACAGAATATAGTACGAGGACCAACCCCTCTGTCTAAATGGACACAGGACAACATACAATACTTTGTATAAGTCCGCTGAGTTGAATAACTCAAACCTTGTGCGTCGTAGGTCGAAAACTGTACTTATGGTTAAGAAGAATTACACCGTTGTTTAATGCTCCTTACCTAACCATCCACTGATATAGGTAAATGTCATGGACATAATTTCAAAAAGTTATATCTCCCTTTATAAGAATAAACATACAGATATATCAATTTGAAATTGGTGCATAACAACGGATATTCAAAACCAAATATTTGCCTTCCGGCAAACAACCCAGGCGATTTCTTCAAATATCACTAATTATAACGAATCCCGATATTATATGGATGATCACCCAATTCCCAATAACTTACTCCCACTCATCATCTGTAAAACCATACAGATGTGAGAATCAAACCTGGTAAATACATACCCTGGAGCAAGGGCTAATTGGGAAATCAGTTTTCTTTTAACAATACGCAGTGAAACTGAAACATGTAAATGTTTCGAAGGGGTATCCGGGTATTCTTAGTAATGCCTCTTCCATTATCAGATTCACAACCGTAACCCTATATTTCTTTGCCATCTCTCCAAATTCCTTTATATGTCTTTATTCATTACCTTCTGTACACCACCTTTAGGCCAAATGGTTTTCTTCTTTCCCTACCGTTCGACACCAGCCTATGGTTTGGAAGAAGACTATCCAATAAGCATAATGGGTATACACTCCTAATCCTAGGAGTACTCGTAACCTGAGAGAAGGTGAAGATAAAAGACAACTGAATAAACCTTATTCCTATTTCTCCTTAACCAGAATCTATCCCCGAACTGGAACAAGTTCCTTCGAGTTCGTATATAACTATACGATAGAGTATCCAATAAACTGTAGATCTTCATAGTGATACGGGGTGTTCCGGAGAAATACAAAGGTGAAGTTAGAGTGGCGATGAAATACTTGGTTTGGTCGTGAATAGCAGTCGCAATTTACTTTGCCCTCTTACTAATCCCTTTTATTTGTCTTTACTTAATACCTTCTGTACACCTTTTAGGCTAAATGGTTTTCCTCATGCCCTACCTTTCGGCACCTTCCTATGGTTTGGATGAAGACTATCTAATTAGCGTAATGGGTTTACCGTCCTAATCCAAGAAGCACTCGCAAGGTGAAAGAAGGTAAAAGGTAAAGACAACTAAATATTCCTATTCATTTTCTCCAGAACCGGAAACCATCCTCGAATCTGGAACAAGTTCCTTCGAGTTCGTGTATAACCATACGATGGTTTTATCCAATGGAAGTGGATGTTCGTAGTAATAAGGGATGTTCAGGAGAAAAAGGGTAAAAGTAGGAGTGGCAATGAGGTATGCAACTCAGACAATCCAAAAGCCAGTGTTTTAAGAAGGTTCGGTTAACTTGGTCACTGAGTCATAGTTTAGGGTCGGGCCATGGTCGCTGCCAAGAGAGAGAGAGAAAAGAAACACTCTACGTGCACTCTAACCTAGATCAGAATGGTTGTTAGTTATATGTATGTCCTTGAGGCCATTACTGTACATGCGATATATATTGTAGTGGATGCTTGAACATATATAGGGAGGACTTTCTTGCTCGACATGATAATACACTATCTGGTTGCTCTTTATCTTAACATGTACTCTGATTGTCTCTATATTACATGTTGATAAAGCCCTTAGGATGAGTACTTGACTACCAGGACTATGATGCGGATCATACTAGTGAGGACAGAGTAGTCGCCAAGTACATCCTTTAAATGTTCCTCGTCGTGGGAGTACCGAGACAGGGCATCGGTACTCCACAGTAGACTAGCGTATGCTCTTCTTGACCCATAAGATGGGCGATGGATGATCTCATATCCATTGGTGTTTGACATCAGAGAAGGTATACGGGTGCTCAGTGGAGACTGGGTACACTGGACGGACTCGCCGAAAACTCCCAGATGGTATTATACCTCACATCAGATGGCAGTTATCTGGTGACACTGGTACAGGTTAGTCTGTAGACCAGAGATCGTCATAGAGCCTTGTGTGATTCCCACTGTGCTTTGATTTCCATTATACCACGCTCAAGAGGCCGTGCAAAAAGGTGACTTTTGGGTACAGTCCCGAATCACATGGAGGCAATGAGCGATAGGATGGGATTCGTCTCTCCCGGTATAGGGAGTTGATATTGCGCTGTGTTCGATTGGCTATAACTGGAAATCCCTGGCCAGGGTTGCTGAGATTTACTGGTAAGTGTTATCAGTAGTTTCTCGAACTGTTATAGACCTCATATCGACACGACTTATCAAGCTACTGGGTTCTGACGTTTACCACCCCTAGGCGAGATATGCGACATATCAGACGAAGAGACCGGACTGTACGGGATTGTTACTGATTGGATTCACAGGAGAATGTACAGGCTTGCTTGTTGATCTTCTGAGCGCTCAAAACCTGGGTGGCTGTTACGTTTAGCCGACCGCTTGCAGCTTGTGGGTTTTTGATATGATCATCACCTACTGCCGGCGTATTGACGATTCTTTAGAGTCCTATACAGAGGTTTCTTGGCTCAGGCAAAATGGAGTAGGAACACATATATGATATGTGCGGGACCGAGAACAATACGTGTATGTGATACCGTATTAGATTCTCGCGATATGAGATATCGGCCGGGTATATGTGATATAGCCGGGTCATCGGATCAAGTGTTGATTCGATGAAATGATACAGATTATATTAGTCGGTTATTTGTGAAATAGCCGGATTATCGGATCAAGTGTTGATTCGATAATTTAATGTATAATTAAATATTTGATATATTAAATTACATTAACTGATATAAGCTCACTAAAAGATTCTTTTTCTTACTCGGATAATACAAATTATATCGCTAACATAACGCAATTTGATCGCATTCTAATTTTCGTAAAAATCTAGTAAGCAAATTCAATACCGATTCGATGCAAACATCGAAATTTAATCGATTTAACGAGCATATCATAACACAATTAACCACTCCAATCAATTAGATAACCAAACCCTAACTTAAATCTAACAACCATGCTTCAAACCCTAATTTAACATCAAAACCCATTCTTGAAATTTCAAAACTAACCATTACAATGAAATTAATCACTTTAAAATACTAAACTAGCTTTATTAACTACAAATTAACAACTAGTTTAGGATTTATACCTCCTAAGCTATGATCCTCTTGCAATTAGCCTCTAAAGATGCCTCCTTTCTCCACTTCTGAAACAAATTAGGGTTTGGGAAAGGTTGGATTAGGGTTTTGGTTTGAATGGAGATGGAAATTGTGAATTTTTATTGAATTTTGGCATGAAATTTGAAGCAAAAAGAAGTGAGAAGTGAGGGGATTTCCTGCAGGTGAGTTCGGCCAGCAGCTAGAGGAGATGATGGGGGGAGTTTTGGAGAAGTTTCTAGGTCAAAAAAACACCATATGTTCTCATTTAATGCATTTCAAATCAACTTTTTCCAAAAAAAACCCTTTTTTCATCATTTTTTTCATAATTTTCCCACCATAAAACTAAAAGTTTGCAAGTCATGACATAATTTTATTAACACCATATTTTAGCTTATAAAGACTCCTAATAATGAAATTTACCTAATTAAATTTGTATTTATCACTAATTTAATGTATTTAACAAGGCTTAAAATAATAATAAAAAAAAATTAATTACGAATTTTTTTTTATTTAACTAGATAATTATAAGTGACATTTTAGTGACAAAATTATAGTAATATCTTATCTAAATTTTGTATAATTAGGTCTACAATGAAAAATACGTATTTTGACTTTTTGCGGAAAAAGCCGAAAAATTAGCCGATTACCGAAAAACTGCCTAAACGATTTTCGAAGGGTTACAATCTTCCCCCCTTAAAGAAATTCGGTCCCCGAATTTAGAATTTAACTACGCGTACCTGCAAAAAGATGGGGATATCTCTTCCTCATCTCGACCTCGGTCTCCCAGGTGACCTCCTCGCTGTTCGGGCCACGCCAAAGAACCTTGACGGACGGTATAACCTTCGACCTCAATTTCTTCACCTGCCGATCCAAAATGACCACCGGCTGCTCGGTGAAAGAAAGATCACGCTCTAGCTGGATCGTCTGGTGCTGAATCGCCTGGGAAGGATCATGAAGGTACTTGCGGAGCATCGAGACATGGAATACGTGGTGAACATCGGGGAAGCTGGGCGGAAGAGCTAACCTATAAGCGACTGGGCCAACACGCTTTAGAATCTCGAAAGGACCAACATATCTAGGACTCAGCTTCCCTTTCCGCCCAAATCTCATCACACCTTTCATCGGAGAGACCTTCAGGAAAACATGATCGCCAACAGCGAACTCGAGTCGGCGACGGCGCCGGTCAGCATATGATTTCTGCCTGCTCTGTGCCGCTCTCATCCTGTCCCGAATCAGCTGTATCTTCTCGGTCATCTCCTGTACAATCTGCGGCCCTAAAATACAGCTCTCCCTGAGCTCTGTCCAACATACAGGCGATCGACATCTCCTCCCATATAAAGCCTCAAAAGGTGCCATCTGAATCGTCTCCTGGAAGCTATTATTGTAGGAAAACTCGATCAAAGGCAAATGACGATCCCAGCTACCACCGAAATCTAAAACACAAGCTCTGAGCATGTCCTCAAGAGTCTGAATCGTACGCTCCGACTGACCGTCAGTCTTAGGATGAAAGGCTGTGCTAAAACTCAATCGGGTGCCCAATGCTTCGTGGAGTTTTTGCCACAATCGGCTGGTAAACTGGGTGCCACGGTCGGACACGATGCAAGTCGGAATGCCATGCAGTCGCACTATCTCATCAATATAAACCTGGGCGTACTGAGAAAATCCAAAAGTGGTCTTCACTGGCAGGAAGTGAGCCGCTTTCGTCAGTCGATCCACAATCACGCATATAGAGTCGTACCCTCGACTGGTCCTGGGTAGACCCACAATAAAGTCCATGGAGACCTGCTCCCACTTCCACTCAGGGATGGGCAAAGGCTGTAACTCGCCGGCTGGCCTCTGGTGCTCGGCCTTGACTTGCTGACAAGTCAGGCATCTCGACACAAAGTCTGTAATATCCTTCTTCATCCCGTCCCACCAGTAAACCTCTCTCAAATCATGGTACATCTTGGTGGAACCTGGATGCACACTGTATACGGATCTATGTGCCTCCTCGAGAATATCACACCTCAGTCCCTCTGAATCTGGCACACACAGTCGAGTCCCAAATCGAAGTATCCCGTGATCATCAATCACGAACTCAGAAACTCTGCCCTGCCGAATCTGCTCAATAATCTCTAATGTACGGGCATCGCCGGACTGTGCCTCGTGGATACGGTCAAGTAACTGTGGGCGTGCTCTGAAATGGGCCAGCTGTCCCCCTGTAGGAGTAAACTCGAACTGCACTCTGCTGTCATATAAAACCTGCCAATCCGCCGTCGACTGCATCTGTACTGCGCTCAAACAAGATAAAACACCTCCGGGCTTCCTACTCAGAGCATCTGCCACCACATTCGCCTTGCTTGGATGGTATAAAATCTCGCAGTCATAATCCTTCACCAGCTCCATCCATCGGCGCTGTCTCAGGTTCAGATCTCGCTGCTGGGAAATATACTTCAAACTCTTGTGGTCAGTGAATATCTGGCACGACTCACCGTATAGGTAATGTCTCCAGATCTTAAGTGCAAATACCACTGCAGCCATCTCTAAATCATGGGTGGGGTAGTTCTGCTCGTGTTTCCTCAGCTGCCGAGAAGCATACGCGATAACTCTGTCGTGCTGCATCAATACATATCCCAGCCCCATTCTAGAAGCATCACAATATACCACGAACCCGCCTGATCCTGAAGGCAATGCTAACACTGGTGCAGTAGTCAGACGAGTCTTCAACTGCTGGAAGCTATCCTCACATGCCTGGGTCCAATCAAAAGGAACCCCCTTCCGGGTCAACCCGGTCAAAGTTGCAGCAATGCGGGAGAAATCCTGGACGAAACGTCGATAATAGCCGGCCAGACCTAGAAAGCTGCAAACCTCTATAACTGATACTGGTCTAGGCCAACACTGAACTGCCACGATCTTTTTCGGGTCCACACAAATACCGTCTCTCATCACCACATGACCCAAGAAATCGACACTGTCTAGCCAGAATGCGCACTTGGAAAATTTGGCGAACAGCTGATGCTCCTTTAAAGTCTGCAATGTGATACGTAAGTGCTGCTCATGCTCCTCCCGGCTCCGAGAATAAACCAAGATGTCGTCAATGAACACAATGATGAACTGATCGAGATACGGCCGGAATACGCGGTTCATCAAATCCATAAATGCTGCCGGGGCATTGGTGAGCCCGAACGACATCACCAAGAACTCATAATGACCATAACGAGTACGGAAAGCGGTCTTCGGAATATCCTCCTTCCGAACCCGCAACTGGTGATAACCTGACCGTAAATCAACCTTCGAGAAGAACCCTGCACCCTGGAGCTGATCAAATAAGTCATCAATGCGGGGTAGGGGATACCTGTTCCGCACAGTAACCCGGTTCAGCTGACGATAATCAATGCATAAACGCATACTTCCGTCCTTCTTCTTAACAAACAAGACGGGAGCACCCCAAGGTGACACACTCGGTCGGATAAGCCCTTTGTCCAGCAAGTCCTGTAACTGATCCTTTAGCTCTCTCAGCTCTACCGGGGCCATCCGATAAGGAGGTATAGAAATAGGCCCCGTACCGGGGATCAAGTCAATACAGAACTCAATCTCGCGCTCTGGTGGCAGACCAGGCAGCTCGTCAGGGAATACATCAGGGAACTCTCTCACAATAGGGACCTGGTCCAACGGAACCTCTGTGGAGCTAGTATCACAAACATAGGCTAAGAATCCCTGACACCCTTTCCTTAAGAGCTGACCAGCGCGAAGAGATGAAATCAAGCTGGGAAGGGTAGCGCTACGATCTCCCTGAATAATAAGAACCGGCTCACCAGGAAAACTGAATCTGACTGCTTTTTCACGGCAGTCCACGGATGCATAACAGGTGGCTAGCCAGTCCATACCAAGAAGAACGTCAAAATCTAGCATATCGAGGAGAATCAAATCAACTGAAGAATCTCTCTCCCCGATACGAACGGAACACGATCGGTACACAAAACGGGCAACAAAAGACTCGCCTACCGGGGTAATAACGACAAGCGGCTGATCTAACGGACGAGACTCTCGGCCCAACCTCGGTGCAAAATACGTGGATACATAGGAATGTGTCGAGCCTAGATAAAATAATACCCGTGCATCAAAAGAACATACTGGCAGAGTACCTGTCACGACGGCATTGGATGCCTGTGCATCCTGAGGAGTCAACGCGAACACTCGGGCCTGTCCACCACTAATAGCTGGCTGTCCTCTGCCTCTACCTCGGCCTCTACCTCTGCCTCTGTCGCCTCGTCCTCTCGGAACTGGACTGCCACGCCCACGGCCTCTAGAAGCATCTGACTGACGTGGAGCATCGTCAGGAGTAGGAAGTAAAGCTCTCTGAGAAGGTGGTGAGGGTAGTAAAGACACATGCGGGACTGTCGCCGCGCCCGGACGTCCCATGGTACAGTCTCTGACACGGTGGTACTGACTCCCACACCGAAAACATCCTGGAGACGACTGTTGGGTCTGTGGATATGAACCAAATAACTGACCTCGTCTCAATCCTCTGCCTCCACCATCTCCCGGAAATAATCTATCGCGGTGTCTACCCATCTGCCGCTGAGCTGGCGTATCAGTACGGATTCTCTTCGGCCCAGAAACGACCGGAGTCTCAGAAATACGCTCCTCCAAAAGTAAGGCTGCATCCATCGCGGCAGCGTATGTATCAAAGTTCTGGGTGCCGATGGCAAGGAATAGCTGTGTATCAAGCCCTCGTACAAACCTCTTTATTCTCTTCTCTTCTGTGTCGACTAGGTACGGAGCATATCGAGACAACTGGGTAAACTGTATATCATACTCCGACACTGTCATCCCAGGAGTCTTGCGCAAAGACTCAAAACTACGGGCTCGAGCATCTCGGACACTCTCCGGAAGAAAACGGGCGAGAAATGCAGATGTAAACTCATCCCAGGTCATAGAAGGCAGACCTGCAGCTCGGCCTCTCTCTACTGAATCGTACCATGTCTGGGCAAGACCCTCCAGACGAAAACTCGCAAACTCCACCAATCTATCATCAGAACACCTCAACGAACGGCAAATCCGAGCCATCCTATCAAGAAATGCCTGTGGGTCCTCTGTCGCATCTGTACCGGTAAAACCTGGAGGTCTCAATCTCATGAACTCCTGTAGTGAAACAGGGATAGTCTCCGTAGTAGCAGCAGGAGTGACCATCTGTGCAGCAGGTACGATCGTGGTCTGTGCGGTGGAAGGAACGTCCTCGGATCTCTGTGCCCGGCTGGACTCAACTAAAGATCCCATCATCTGTCGCAACTCTTGCATGCCGGCCTCTAATCTGGCAATACGGTCAGGATAAGGCGGATCGGTATGACCCTGAGGGTTAGGTGTATCATCCCGCTCGATCCTCGCCTCAGACGGGCCCGCCCGAATCTCATCCCTAGCGGCAGCCCGCTGAGCTCTTGTAGTCTTTGGCGGCATCGAAGCTGGAATAAGAAACAGGACTGATAAGGACATTGCAATTGAATCAAGGAATGCAAGGAATCGAGAAAGGAAATACAAGCAATTATGTCCTAAGGTCACTTAGGCGGAGTACCGTATCGTAAGTATGTCGCGGATCATACCCACGCTACGCCACTCTGCTTAAGTCACCTACTCCATCTACCAAGGTCGTCCTACACTCAGAAAGGTAAAACCTACGCTCTGATACCAACTTTGTCACGACCCGAAAGTACGGAACGCGACTGGCACTTAGATTACGAGACGTCTAAAGTCGTACCGTAACCTAAGTCAGCCAAAGCCCAGAAGAATCTAAACCGAAAACAAAAGAGAGTGAAGGAAAACCTTTAATGAAAATGGTTTTTAAAATCATATAGGTTGCATAGAATCCCTTTTTAAAAACATCATAAATTTCTGAAAATTTCGGCAGAGTCTCCCCTGTATTTTCTATCCCCCAAAATGGGTACAATAAGATAATAAACCTGTAATCATAAAAATGGCATCCCCAAGCGGGAGCTAGCTCTTCGCCCAAGGCGGATCACAACCACATGCAATATAATAACCATATCAAGAAAAGAGCATAAAAGAAACGCAAAATATCAGAAAACACATCGCCGGCTCAAGTGAGCTCGACCCAAAAGAAACCACAATTATACAAATCTCTCAGTCTCATCACTAGGTCGCATATACAATATAAAGTGGTAGATGGAGTATACTAGATACAATGATAAAGCAAAAAGAAATAAAGTGTGCTCGCAACCCACCTACAGGCGATGTCGCGAGTCTGAGCAAAAGGAGCTGATGATAAGATAGCCGCCGCTACAAGACTGATGAGTCCGATCTGCAAGACACTGTGGCACAACGGGGGTGAGTTTCCAGCTCGTGAGTAAATATAACATCTAATAAGGCAATCGTAAGAATGCACGCAATGCGGAACAACAAGTATGTCCATATGTGATATAATATCTCTATTACGCATGCACATGTATGCAATATCATTACTAAATCTTTAAGTGTTTTAAATGCTAAGGGTATTGAATTCTTAACTTTAGAAAATGAATATTTGTATAATAGCTAAGTGCCATCAAGAAATCATCTGAAAACCCGTGTCAAGTATCGACACCAAATATGAATCATATCTGTCTCAATATCGGGCTCCGTCAGTCCGGATCGACACATATCATAAATCTCACGACAACGGTCGGTATCCTCCGGATATCCGCCGCGCCAGACATCACCGGTAGGTAGTCTTCCCCTGCCAGGCTCATCGTCTACAACTCGATCTTCTTGCCCCGGGGTACCATACCGGGCCCACCATGTACCCGAGACGGTTCATCCACTCCTCGAATCGGGTCTCGAAATCCAACAGAAAACATGAAAACTCATGGTGGACGACACATACGTCACGAGAAAACCGCAACTTTGTTTTAAAAATGATAAATATAAGCTTTTGTTAAATTCTTGCGGTTTTCCCCAAAAATCCAGAAATCACAGAAAAACTGAAATCCTCAAGAAAATCATAGTGTCCACATGTTAAAAATGATAAATGTCTATGATGTGAATTTTGGATAGAATCTATGTAAATATGATGATAATGCGAGGTATATGCATGCTATGCAATTTCATATATCATGTATGAATGCAAAAGGCGATATTAAGTTAAACAGATTCTACAGTGCACGTGGCATGGCAATTACCAAAGGCGTGTGTGTCACATGAATAGTGCGCGTGCAACAGATGCCAATGGTAATGGCGTTCGTGTCCTACGAAGTGATATCGCATAAGTACAGATGAATGTCCATGCAATCTAATATACAGTTCGCTATAAGGGTATGCAGTGTACATGAATAGATAAGCTAGCTAACAATATGAATCTTGCACAAAGTAGGGTAATCCTAACTAGGGGGCGCAACGTGCCATCCAGACGATTGCCCCATAGATGAATACATCTACTCACCTGAAATCCCCGCTAATCCGATCCGACCACCGCCTTGCCTTTACGCGCCGTGTCCGATGTTTCCCCGACCGATCCTATATTTGCACAACACCAAGCATAAGATTACAAAACCTAAAACGATGCAAGTCACAATATACAATTATCGGCGCTCTCGAATTAAACCTAACATGCACTCGGTGCGCGGAAAAACGCACGAAAATCGCTAATCTTTAACTAGAATCGTCATTTCGGGGAAATCGACAAAACTACAACCCGACTAGACGAAACCCCATGTTCGCACACTCTAATAGTCCTATACGAAGCTAATTATATCGCTAACATAACGCAATTTGATCGCATTCTAATTTTCGTAAAAATCTAGTAAGCAAATTCAATACCGATTCGATGCAAACATCGAAATTTAATCGATTTAGCGAGCATATCATAACACAATTAACCACTCCAATCAATTAGATAACCAAACCCTAACTTAAATCTAACAACCATGCTTCAAACCCTAATTTAACATCAAAACCCATTCTTGAAATTTCAAAACTAACCATTACAATGAAATTAATCACTTTAAAATACTAAACTAGCTTTATTAACTACAAATTAACAACTAGTTTAGGATTTATACCTCCTAAGCTATGATCCTCTTGCAATTAGCCTCTAAAGATGCCTCCTTTCTCCACTTCTCAAACAAATTAGGGTTTGGGAAAGGTTGGATTAGGGTTTTGGTTTGAATGGAGATGGAAATTGTGAATTTTTATTGAATTTTGGCATGAAATTTGAAGCAAAAAGAAGTGAGAAGTGAGGGGATTTCCTGCAGGTGAGTTCGGCCAGCAGCTAGAGGAGATGATGGGGGGAGTTTTAGAGAAGTTTCTAGGTCAACAAAACACCATATGTTCTCATTTAATGCATTTCAAATCAACTTTTTCCAAAAAAACCCCTTTTTTCATCATTTTTTTCATAATTTTCCCACCATAAAACTAAAAGTTTGCAAGTCATGATATAATTTTATTAACACCATATTTTAGCTTATAAAGACTCCTAATAATGAAATTTACCTAATTAAATTTGTATTTATCACTAATTTAATGTATTTAAAAAGGCTTAAAATAATTTTAAAAAATAATTAATTACGAAATTTTTTTTTATTTAACTAGATAATTATAAGTGACATTTTAGTGACAAAATTATTGTAATATCTTATCTAAATTTTGTATAATTAGGTCTACAATGAAAAATACGTATTTTGACTTTTTGCGGAAAAAGCCGAAAAATTAGCCGATTACCGAAAAACTGCCTAAACGATTTTCGAAGGGTTACAGTCATCCTTGACCATGGTTACATTTGTAATCATATTAACTTTCATTATTCATCACAAAAGGAATTACTTCTTCTTCTTCTTCTTCTTTCTTGCTTGAAGAGCTTTCTAGCATTTTGAGAGATGATGAAAATGAGTGAGATTAAGAAAATAAATGAAAGCTAAAATCCTACTTCATCATCCTAATCTATCATTGCCATTTAGATTAGGGTGTTCACTTCATTTAGAGAGTGAGAGCTTGTGTTAATGAAACTTCAAGGTAGATCGTCTTTGTTATCGAAGATCGGAAGCAAGCTTGCATCTTTCTCTTCGTGGAGCTTCTCGACAGTCCGGATACTCGATGATCGCAGCGAAGGGTCCACAAAACGGAGCTTTAGAAGTGATGGACCGGACTACAAAGGTTGTAATCCCAAACTCTTAGTGTTAAAGTGTTTAACATGCTTTGTTTCGCCTAATCTCTAGTTTAAAGATCTTGGTTAGGGTTGTTCGGCATGTCTAAATTTTAAATCGGGCATGGTTGATACCTTATAGACCCTTGCGAGAGTGCCTAGTAACCCTACAGTGGTATCAGAGCCAAGCTAGAGTTTTAGGCGATGTCTAGGCGAAGTTTAAAGTCCGATCGAACTCCGAATATCCGGTTGATACCCTTTTCTGGAAATTTTTCAAAAAGGTTGATTTTTTCATATTAAAAATACTCAAAAAAATCAGTAGGGAAATACAAGAGTTACTGTGCAGCACGTGCCTCCAATTCAATTAATGCGCCACGGAACCGCGGCCGTTCCGCGGTAAAAATGTAGCAATAGGGTATGTTTTTGGCATAGTAATATCCGTATATATTTCCTGATTGTTCTGGGAATTTTTAATTCTACACAAGTGTTGAGTTTTCTGGGATGTATTGGGGACTCGTTGATTCGATCGGGTAATTTAACTTCGTTTAATTTTTTTCCGGATAATTTTAGAAACTGTTAAAAAGTTCGAACGGATATCAATAACTCACTTTTTCCTCTATAGGAAAATTTTTCAAAAGTTGGATTTTTTCTCGGGTTTGAAACTTCCGGAAAATCATGCAAGTAACGCGGTGGACCCTCTAGAAGAACACAAAGCTTAACTTGATTATGTGACCGTCTGAACTGCCTCTGAACCTTAGGGTTTGGGGCAGTACGGCGATGCCACATGTGAGGCGTTGGCTTGACCCTTCTACGGCTGGACCATTGGTACTGTGGCATGTGATGGATAATCTTTGAACTCCGCTCAAGTGTTGAGCTATTTGGGAAATCTTGGGTGTTTGATTATTCGATCGAAAAGTTTAACACTGTCTTTTTATCTGGAATGTGATACAATATTTGGAATCCACAGGTAGTTATAAGATAACTAATTTGAATGTTATAAATCTAGCAGTTTAGTCTCAATTGATCGGTTGCCATGCGATTTTAATGTGATCAAAAGTCCGTCGCTATCACGTAGCGTACGCGGATACTCGCCGGGTAAACTTAAAAGATAGCCACGCCCTATAGCCCCGACCAAGTGACTATAGGAGAACCCCGTCGCCAAAAGCATCCGTTCGGGTGCTCGCGGCAGGGGTGTTCCGCCTTAGTACACTTCGTTGACGGCATCCGGGTGTGCGGCCGTCTACTAAAGTTTGCGACGAGCATTCGATCAGGATGTCGGGAATCTTGTTGAATTGCCCGACATGATATTGAAAAGTGTTTTCGATAATGAGACTAAAATACGGAGTTTATAATTGTTAGGCATGCGATGTCTAAGGAATTCATTTGGTTAGGCATGCGATGTCTAAGGAGCTTGCGGATTCCAACTGTTGTAGTTTTACACTTTCTTTCCTGTAACCGTAAGCGTAGTATGTGGTGTATCGCCCGCTTCGTTGCTATACATCAACGACAATCGGGATACGCATACTTGCTTACGTTGATGATATGAGATATTATGTGTTGCTGTGATATGTTCTATTGGATCGTCGTGTTCTGAATAGCCGGGGGTTTTATGTGAGATTAGAGTTTTTCTTTTTCATTCATGTAAAATTCATTTATATGTAATTTTCTTTTATTGGGGCACTTCCGGGCTGAGGATGATGTCACCATTGTATATTATTTACTTTTCACATTAGGTAGACCCAAGGCGGGGAGCACAAGTGACCGGGTTCTGGGGTCCAGTGGGAGACCATCTCGAGGAGTCGAGACCGGGTTTCCTAACCCTAGAATTGGCAGTGTTGCTTGCCGCTCTCGTAGGGGTCTAGGGATGTAGGTTTGGCTATTCATCGCGACCGTAGAATCCGTATTTTATACAGGCTCGTATTAAAACACGGACGTCCATGTATATCCAATATTTCATATATGTTTCTTCTGCAACAATATTCTGTGATGAGATCATATTACTGCCTGAAGAGAATGTTTATTATATATATATGAGATATATGTTATATTGCAGATTTCGTTTCAAATGTAATACTTGTGAAGCATAATTATAATGGGACTTCATTAATGAGATTAATGAAATTGAAAGAAACCTAAAGATGTTGAAGAAACTTGTCTCAAAAACAGGTAGCTCTAGTTCTTGCTTTGCATAGCGGTGTTCCTTGTAGAACATCCAGCAGCTTATTCGATAAGGAAAGAGCCGAGATCCCTTCACCGGGAGTGACCTCTTTAGCGAAACAAGCAGATGCTACAAACACGGTTTGTCTTTTGATTGTTTCTATAGTTTTTGCTTTGCATAGTGATATTTGTGAAATATCCTGCACCTTATTCGATGAGGAAAGAGCCGACGATCCCTTCACCGGGAGTGACCTCTTTAGCAAAACTAGAAAAGGACTCAAAAACATTCCATCTAAAAACCACTCGATTCTACAACGATATCATGTTCATTACGCAAAGGGTTTTCTTAAAAACCTGTCATAACCCTCTGTCATTTCAGATAAGTTCTACTTATTATTCGTACTACGTTTGTTGACCTCCGTCAAAGTGTAATGTGCGGTAGCTGACTAGTATTTATCTGCTTACGCATATGATGCAGATTGTTTTAGGGTAGTCGAGCGGCCTTGTTGACCTCCGTCAAGCGTCGTGCGGGTGGGTTTAATTCAATCAGGAAATGACGTGTAGAACTTGACTAGCAGCCTATGCTTTGTTGACCTCCGTCAAGGTCATAGGACGCTAGGGGTAAAATATTATTGGGAATTTCAAGTGTTGAAATTTGCAATGAGATTGCATACCTTCTATGAGATAGTTGGATCCCGATACCCGCTGCGAGTAAGAGTTTTACACATTACAATTAGCCGATCAAGTAGGTGTCTAGAAGGGTGTCAATGGGGTTACGCCCCTGGGAAAATGAGGTTTATTTTAGTTAGGTCCGTGCGAAAGTACGGGGAACCTCCTTCAAAATACTGGCACTGGCCTGGCTGAAAGATTGGCGAACTTGTAGGGTGTAATTAATCCCGGCTAGTCTTTTCTTTTAGGGTTTGAAGGAAGATTTGACTAAAACAGTGGGAGACATCCTGATTAGATAAATTGATAACAAATCTAATCTTGTAAAAGCGCACGCTGAGTGTTTTCTTCTCTCTCTCTCCTGGTTACGACTATTTCACGCCTTAATCAAGATAATAATACAGATGTATTTAACCGAACTCACTTATTATACTGCGCTAGGGAACGTTGGTCCCGCTCCAACTTATAATTGTTATAAGACAGAGCAGGAAATTGGGGATTACCAGAATTCCCGTGCCGCCCAAACGAAGAAAGTGCATGCTGATGCTTCTTCTTCTGGTGTGTTCATTACAGAAAACTGTTTCTCAGTATCCTTTACGTCCTGGGTATGAGATACCGGATCTGGATCCCGCATATGTAATCTGGTACACGGGCTACAGATAGGTAGAGAACTGAGAACGGGTGATCAGTTTCATGAGACAGAAACGGTGCAAGTGTTGCAGCCAAGTCTGTTGGTAACTATCACTCTGTATTATCAGAATACATTGATTCTGAACGAATGTTATTAGATACCGAACCTGATAAACAACATCATATCAGTCTCTTTATTAATAAAGAAAAGATATAATTTTGTATTGTTGGATAATGTTTTGAAAATTTCCTATATCAAGAGTTGATTGGATCAGGCACGTTATCTAAAAGCATAGACGTTCTAAACCGAACCACGGTTCTTAACGTACATAACACACACAAGAGGAAGAGTTCAGAAGTGAACGAATCCTTCTTGAGGCATTGTAGACTATGTCATATCAATGCGACCCGACTAGCTGATGTTACATATAGATGCATATTTAAATTAGTTTGAATTTACATCTTGTAAAACTTGCCGGTCATGTCACAGAGATAAGATGACCACAGCTCCGTTTATTGGAAACAGAGAAAGAGTTAGTGAACTCTTGGGATTGATACATGCTGATGTATGAAGGTCCCCTGTCTACACATGCCAAGACCGGTTCTTTGTACTTCATTACATTCACTGATGATCTCTCAATATTTAGACATATGTTCCTGTTGAAACACAAGTCCGAAACTTTTGAGATAATCACCGAATATAAGTTAGAAGTGGAGAACCAAAAATGGGTATAAGTATTATGTCCTTTGATGAGATCAAGGAGGAGAATACTTGAGCATGGAATTCCTGGACTTTTCTAAAGGAGAATGAGATTCTCTCTCAGCATTACTCCTCCATATACACCACAGCACATCGGTGTATCGGGACGGAGCAATAACACCCTATGTGATATGGTGTGCTCTATGATGAGTACTACTGAGTTTTCTATTTCCTTCTGGGAGTTATGCACTTGAGAAGCTGCATACCTATTGAATAGGGTTCCAATCAAATCTGTTGCCTACCACTTCATATGTGATATGGAATGGGAAGAGCCCATATCTTAAGCAAGTTAAGATTTGGGGTTGTTCGGCTTATGTCTAAAAGCAAAATCCGGACAAGCTCGAGGCAAAGTCAGTTCTGTGGAAATTTGTTAGATATCCCAAGCATTCGCAAGGGAATATTTTCTACTAAACCGAGGAACAAAAGATGTTTTGTTTCTCAGCATGCCACCTTTGTGAAAGGGAATTTCTTGTGAAGAAATTATTGGTCATGAGGTAGAACTGGAAAGAGTTCCAGCTATACAAACTGCAGCTGATGATTTGGTAGAACCAAACGATTCAATAGTTTCCAATGAACCTCAGCCTCTCTGCCAACCTAGTAGGGTTCCTCACCCACCTGAGAGATACTTTGGTTTCTCTATGACAGTGGGAGCGAGGATTGCATCATAAGATGATGACCCAACTAGTTTCGAGCAGGCCATCAACAGTGGGACTCTGTAAGAATGGCTGGATGCTAATGCGATCTGAGATGGAATCCTTATACACCAACAAAGTATAGACTTTGGTCGGAAATCTTATTGAATTGCCCGACTTGATATTGAAAAGAGTTTTCGATAATGAGACTAAAATGCGGGGTTTATAATTGTTAGGCATGCGATGTCTAAGGAATTCATTTGGTTAGGCATGCGATGTCTAAGGAGGTTGCGGATTCCAACTGTTGTAGTTTTACACTTTCTATTCTGTGACCGTAAGCGTAGTATGTGGTGTATCGCCGGCTTCATCGCTATCCATCAACGACAATCGGGATACGCATACTTGCTTACGTTGATGATATGAGATATTATGTGTTGCTGTGATATGTTATATTGGATCGTCGTGCTCTGAATAGCCGGGGGTTTTATGTGAGATGAGAGTTTTTTTTTCATTCATGTAAAATTCATTTGTATGTAATATTCTTTTATTGGGGCACTTCCGGGCTGAGGATGATGTCACCATTGTATATTATTTACTTTTCCGCATTAGGTAGACCCAAAGCGGAGAGCACAAGTAACCGGGTTCTAGGGTCCAGTGGGAGACCATCTCGAGGATTCGAGACCGGGTCTCCTAACCCTAGAATTGGCAGTGTTGCTTGCCGCTCTCGTAGGGGTCTAGGGATGTGGGTTTGGCTATTCATCGCGACCAAGGAATCCGTTTTTTATGCAGGCTCGTATTAAAACACGGACGTCCTAGTATATCCAATATTTCATATATGTTCTCCTGCTGCAATGTTCTGTGATGAGATCATATTACTGCCTGAGACGAATGTTTATATTATATATATGAGATATATGTTATATTGCAGATCTCGTTTCAAATGAGATGCTTGTGAAGCATAATAAAATGTGACTTCATTAATGAGATTAATGAAACTAAAAGAAACCTAAAGATGTTGTAGAAACTTGTTTAAATACTGGTAGCTCTAGTTATTGCTTTGCATAGCGGTGTTCCTTGTAGAACATCCAGCATCTTATTCGATAAGGAAAGAGCCGAGATCCCTTCACCGGGAGTGACCTCTTTAGAGAAACTAGCAGATGCTACAAACTCGGTTTGTCTTTTGATTGTTTCTATAGTTTTTACTTTGCATAGTGGTATTTATGAAATATCCTGCACCTTATTCGATGAGGAAAGAGCCGACGGTCCCTTCACCGGGAGCGACCTCTTTAGAAAAACTAGAAAAGGCCTAAAAAACATTCCATTTAAAATCACTCGATTCTACAACGATATCAAGTTCATTACGCAAAGGGTTTTCTTAAAAACCTGTCGTAGCCCTCCGTTATTTCAGATAAGTAATTGTCACGACCCGAAAGTACGGAACATGACCGGCACTTAGACTACGAAACGTCTCGAGACGTACGCAATCTAAGTAAGCCGAAAACCCAGAAATCCAAAACCAAGAAAAGTAGTGGAGTGAAGGAAAACCAATTTAAATCAAGTACTTTTAATAGCATAAGCCGAATTATGCGTTTTTTTAAAAAAAATCAAATATTTCCTGAAAATTTCGGCAGAGTCTCCTTTGTAAATACTGGCCCCAAACGGGATACAATATGAATAGTATACGAAATCAATAAAAGGCATCGCCAAGTGGGAGCTAGCTCTTCGTCAATCGACGGTCACAACCACACAAGCAATATAATATACAGCGCCAAGGGCGAGGATCAAAACTCAAAAGGAAACTCAAAACCACCAGAAATCCACAGAAATATAACGCGTGATTCTAAGGTCGAAAGAATAACATCACTGGTCTCTATCTCTGAAATAAATACATGTTTGGTTGATGGAATTTACTAGATACAACTGAATAATATTATACAAGGTAATATGAAGGGTACGATACCAATAAACCCACCTACTAGCAAGTCACCCGAAAGAAGCAGTGCCAGCAAAGCCGTAATGAAACCTGTACGGCAAAACCTGTAAGGAACTGTGGCACAACGGGGGTGAGTTGCCAACTCGTGAGTAGAAAAACATCTACGAACAGAAACCGCATGAACAACGCAAACCTAGGTTAACGATCATAATATATCCTCAAAATATAACCAGCAGCCTATAACCATGGCTAGGGTATACCACTAAACAACAACAATACCAAGTGCTCGTGTCAGTGCCTTAGATAGCAATATATCATATGGATGATGTAGGAATGCATGAAAACAGAATACATGTACTGAAGAAACTGCTTTCATAACTTTGTGAGATTACTTTATTTTTAAAGCGAGGTATCATAAATGAAATCAGCATAAACAGTGTCTAGCATCGACACAAAACATAAATCCCAATGTCTCAAAAATCCGAGGCTCCGGCTATCCGGACTGGCCGGTATCATCAAATCTTAGTACCTCAATATCTCAAAATCTCAGAATCAATCTCACTATCTAGGGCGCCGTCAGTCCTGACCGGCCCCTACCATCAATCTCAAGACCACGACGGTATCCTCCGGATATCAGACGCGTCGGGTAAAATCACCGATCGGTAGTGCTCCCCTGCCAGGCTCAACGTCAACAACACGGCCTTCTCGCCCCGGGGTACCGCACCGGGCCCACCATGTACCCGAAACGGTTCATCCAACTCCTCGAATCGGGTCTCGAAATCCATCAGCAAACTCATGGTGGACGACTCATACATCATGGGAAAACCGCACTTTTTATTTAAAAAATAGGAAAGAAGCTTATACAAGTTTTGCGGTTTTCCCCCAAATCCAGAAAATCTCATGGAAATACGAATCCAAATCATCAATAGCATGTAAAACCATGAATATAGGCATGAGAATCCATGAATACGGCATAACAATGAATAACAGTATGCATGAAGTGACAAGTAATAACTACAATATCTAAGCTGGTATATAAGGTAAGTACACTAATATCATGTGAAACTACTAGCTATCAAGCTAAGTTAAGCCATAATATTTTCTAAGGTGTACGTGACATGGCAATTACCGATGAAGATGTGTTTGAGCCGGCAAGTAAGTGTACGTGGTACATACGCATCATCGGTAATGGTGCTGGTGTCCTAACAGCATAATATCAACAATGCAATATGAAATAACAATATAAGTATGCGATGCGGAGCGAGCAACCATAATGATCGGGAACTAAATATTAAACAATGGTGCCATTTGAAATAACACGAATCGTGGGGTTTTGAAAATAAGGGCTACGGTGGTTTTAAGAAAGGATACGTCTTTTGAAATATCCGTAGATCACTTGACCTGTCTTGTAAAATACCCACGATTTCGCTAGTTTTTGAAATAGGTAGGAGTCTAATCTAATCTAACAACTACACTAAACTATACGGCTGAACTAACAAGCTGAACTACAGGTAAGGAAACCGCCTATCATCTGAGTCGATACATATACATACATGTATATGTATAGTCGGTGACAACTACACTAAACCATATCAATAGTCAGACATCCCAAGTCAAGGGTGTGGATCAATCATCAATATATAGATCGTACGTAAATCCGTCGTACGGCATCCCAAATCTGGGTACGGGTCAATATCACATTCATCATACTATTCATCTGGTATCCTCTTTATCAAATATCATGATCGGGGTACTGACCTACGTCTAGTACAATACTGATACCACCTACGTATGCATGCACGTGTGTGAAACACTACGTCAAAGGACCCGCTACAACGTCATGTCGTATCTCAAATACGAACCCTGCCAAATCACCGATCTCACGGCCTCGAATCAAATCTCATCGACTCATCTCAGATCCCAAGTACTATCCTCAAATCCAGTATATGAACACATAGTCCCATACCCATGTGAACACATAACTATATAACCCCATATAAGCACATATGAAGAAGAATGTATGCAAGTATGGGTGTGTGTGTAAATGTGGTGCAACCTCTACTCTAGGGTCTCGCAACACTAAACCTATCCATTCACATCTAAAATCTATCTTTATCATCAATAAACTCAATAATAAATAATCAATATATATGTGTGTATACGTATTCGTATACATCACCACGGACTGCGGGGGTGCTATACGCCATCCACCTGACTTCTCCCCATAGATATAAATCTACTAACCTGGTCCTCGCTCGCCGGTGCCGACGTCGCCACGCGCTTGCTTGTCGTCTCGAAGTCCACATGGGGTACCTACATATCATAACGCACCGTATCGCATTAAAACCAAATTCAAAATCGAAATGGCATACGAAAATCAAATCGGCACGCGTATCACGCATAGGTCAAAACCTATCGCCTACGCAGGCAAGAATAGCCAAACCAACCCTCGATATCGATGTACAAACTTCAAACCATCGAGAAAAACCGAAACACTCTCATTTGCGCATTCAAGAACACTAATTATAATATAAAATAGGTTAGAATTCACAAAAAGCACAAAATCACCTTAAAAGCCATTTTTCCGAAAAATATAGCAAGCAAAAATTACCCGTTTTAGTACAAAACTCTACGTTTAAACAAATCTAGCGGCCATAATACTTATTAAATATCTTAAATAAGTCATAAAAACAATTCCCATAATTTAATCTCATTAAATTCCATTGACCCCAAAATTCTAGTTTACAAAATACCCAATTTTAACAATTTTATAGCAAAAATACACAAACAACAATTTAGCTTGGATTTTCATGAACTAAAGGTATTAAACCACTCAATATAATATTAATAATGACATGAAACCATAATTATATTTTAACCTAAAGCATTTCATAATTTTCCAAAAACCCCAGTTAGCAAAATAACTTAATTAGGGCATTTTATAAGTAATGGTTTGTAATTAACAACTAGATTAGCTTTCTACAATACTTAAGATGTTAATCCACATCACATAACCATGCACAATTTATCACAACCCAAATCCATAACAAAACCCTAACTTGAATTCCTTAATCATGCAATTAAACTCATCTAAAACCTAATTAATCACTTAATTAATTAGCTTTAAGAAATTAACTAACAAATTAAGCAAAAAGGGTTGGAATTTATACCCAATAATTTTGAAGATCCACAAGCACATATAGCCTCCTAAATTGAAATTGTTCCCTAGATCCATGAAATTTTGGCTAATGTGAAATGGGTAGGAGTCGGATTTTGATTTTGGTCAGGTTTTACTTTGATTTTTGGCAATTTTTTTGAGGATTTTTGGAGAAGAGATGAGATGAGGGAAAGAGAGGGGAGGGGCTGCTGAAATCAGCAGTGGGCTCGGCCAAATGGGGAGGAGAAGAGAGTATGAGGTGATTGGAGAGAGAATGGGGTCAAAAAGTCCACCTTTTACTTCTATCATTCTCTTTTCTTTTCTTTTCTTTTCTTTCCTTTCTTTTCTTTCTTTTCTTTTGCAACACAAGTGGGGACAATTGAGGGGGGGCTACTGAATTCAGCCATGGGGAAGGAAAAATGGGTGTGTGTGAGTGTGGGTATGGTTGTGGGGTGATGAAAAATGATAAATACTATACCCCAAACATCCATTTACACTAAATTCACTAAAAAAGCATTTTTTCTTCAATAATTTCTAAACCGTTTTGGCAAACGATTTCGTTTCAGAAACAATATTTTAAAATTTTGTTTAATGTGCCAAGAATTATAAAATTTGTATCAACCCATTCCAATTTGTAATTTTCCCTAATTAAATGTATTAGTGACGGCTTAAAATAATATTAAAATAATTTTTTTTCAGAAAATTTGAAATTTCACCAGTGGATCAATAAACACCAAATACTAGCAATTACATAGCTAGAATATGTATATTTAATTTTTATAATAAAGATATTTGTATTTTGACTTTTTACAGAAAACCCGCCTTATTTTACCGATTTTCCGAAATTCCACCGAAACGATTTTCAAAACGTTACAATCTTCCCCCTTAAAGAAATTCGCTCCTCGAATTTAAATTAAAACTACCCCCAAATACTAAAACATCTAAGCCAAAACCATCAAGTCGTCGGGGCTCCGAAATCGTAAATACATAAAAAAAATCGTAGCGCAACGCATGCGCATGAAAAATGAGCATATAACTCAAAATCAAAACTCCGTCAAGCATCCCGCAATCATCGGGGTCATGGTAAAGACACAAATGTCAAATTCAATACAAAACCAATATGATATAACTCGAAACTATACACGTAAATATCAAATCTATATATGTAAATATTTGAAGGGAATGCATGCCAAATCTTTTAAAGTCGCTGTGCAATGCGCATAACACTGCACAGTGGCGGACGTTTATCATAAGAAAATAATCATATACATATATACCTTTTTACGTTCCGCCATTTTGGGAAACAATTTGGAAGGGTTTTCTTGTTTTAAACGTTTTGTGTCATATCAGACACGTAGGTAAATACTGAGACTATAGCTCGCTTTTTGGAATTCCCTTCGATAGCTATCAATGCATGCAAAATACATTCAGGTACTGTCCTCTGACTAGTCCTGCTCAGTACGAAAACACATAGCAAATATCATAAAAACGTACTGCTCTATAAGAAATCAATCCCAAAATATGCATACGAATACTACGTGTATCTGGTGCGCACGGAAATCAAAATCCATATATGTGCCAACATGTGCACAGAAACAAGATCTAAGTGCATCGGGTGTGCAGGAAACATCTGTCATAGGCAACATGAGTGCCTGACAGCAAAACGGATGCATCTGACATGCACGAAGAATCTCGATTTAGTGCATCTGGTGTGCACCAAAATCGTATCTCAAAACATGCGCTCAATCATGCGCGAAAATCAAAATCAGGTGCATCCATTGTGCACGAAATCATGAAATCCGATATCAAGCGCCGAACATGCACAAAATCCAATCAGGTGCACAAGGTGCACAAAACAAATATCGATGATCACAATCGAAATCGAAGTCCAGTGCATCTAAATGCACAACATACGTAACACTGCACTGCAAGCTTATATGAACTATACCGAGTGCAAAAACCAAATCGTGTGCGTACATACGCACAAAATCAACTCAACTGTATGAAACCCATAAAATCATAAACGTGAGAAACCAAGGCACGAAAACGATATCAAGTGCAACCACTGTGCAAAAATCGTAAATACTCAGTAGGTGCGACCATGGTCCGTGAAAATAAATATCATGAAAATCAATCATCAAAATCAATCATGCGAATAGATCACTCAAAATACCAAAATCAAGTATGGCGGAATAGTCCCGCTCAAGCACATCCTCCAAGAATCTCTGGCCAACTGTCATGGTCACTCATAGCATGTCTCGTCGACGATCCTGAACTCTGGCCTGCTGGTGTGCGTAACATGACCACTCCTGGGTCCAAGTCTTCTCGTAATTTGTCCCAGAAAGGTCCTGTCGAGATCTCTCCCAAATCTCGTCTCTGCCGAACTGTCCGGAAGTCATCGTCCTTTACTATATTTGTTTCTTGTTCCGGAACGGCTGCATACTCATCGCGACTCCTTTTGGAAGATATATCCAGCACAATGCCTCGGCATGCGTATCGCATCTCTGATGTCGGCGGAGTGGAACGTCATCTTATCCAGATCTTGTATGGACCTCTTTACTCCACTTTTCTCTAATGTCGACTGCTTCGGACTCGTCTCGTCGTGGCTGCATGGACTGAGCTCCAACGGCTATCCTCGTATCTGGAGTCTCCCAAGAAATGCATCTCACCACCTAGCATCCGAATGAAGTCGAACCATCCGATCGATTCGTCAAAACCTCATAATCCCCCAAGAGCTCAACATCTTGGGTACAGTTTAATAGTATCGAGTACGTACCACAGCATCGATGGTCCAGCCGTAGAAGGGCAAACCCAAGCCTCACTAATGGCGCCGTGGAACTGCCGCAAACCGTAAGGTTCAAAGGCTTTCACACGGTCATTAAGTCGAGTTATGGTTTCATTCTTCTAGAGGGTCCATAGAATTGCCTGCATGTCTTTCCGAATACTTTAAACTTGGACTAATAGGTTGCTGACATTCGATCGTCTCTATCGACTCTCAACATCTCCACGTGAAGTCGTCTCTAGCTGGAATCAATTTATCTGATGACCTCGTATCGGGGTAGCGAACGAACCACATGTCCTAGTCATTCATCCTCGGTGACTAGCGACCTTCTATCATCTCTTAGTACAACCTCGTACTGCAATATCTCCAACATCTGGGGCAATATCCCGTCGTTCGCAGCAACAACTGGCTCACTCGTCCGCACGTTGAACAGTGCCTCAATCATCATGAGTAAGAAATACACCAACGGTCATCAAAATCTGGTTGGCTTCTGTCATTGGCTCAATCCTCTGGGGCTGATCTGCACGTCTGAGTAATCTCATACAACAATCCACCCAACGCTCGTGGTGCGAAAGCACAATAAAAAGACACATCTCTGCAATCGTATGTCGCCGGAATCATGCCCTGGTCAGTCCGCGTTCTTGAAGAGCTCATGCTGACCGCAACTCTAGCCGTAGCTCTCCCTACCCGTAATCATGGCAGCAAAACCATAACTGGTACCGATGAGGCTAGATCAGGAATGAATATGATACTTAGCAAAGAAATGTATATCCTAAGGCTTCTTAAGTGGAGTAGCGTATCGTAGGTATGCCGCGGAACATACCCACGGCACGCCACTCTACTTTGGTCACCTATTCTATCAACCAAGGGTCATCCTATGCTCCGAAGGTAAAACCTAACGCTCTGATACCAACTTTGTCACGACCCGAAAGTACGGAACATGACCGGCACTTAGACTACGAAACGACTCGAGGCGTACGTAATCTAAGTAAGCCGAAAACCCAGAAATCCAAAACCAAGAAAAGTAGTAGAGTGAAGGAAAACCAATTTAAATCAAGTAGTTTTAATAGCATAAGCCGAATTATGCGTTTTTTTTAAAAACATCAAATATTTCCTGAAAATTTCGGAAGAGTCTCCTTTGTAAATACTGGCCCCCAAACGGGATACAACATGAATAGTATACGAAATCAATAAAAGGCATCCCCAAGCGGGAGCTAGCTCTTCGTCAATCGACGGTCACAACCACACAAGCAATATAATATACAACGCCAAGGGCGAGGATCAAAACTCAAAAGGAAACTCAAAACCACCAGAAATCCACAGAAATATAACGCGCGAGTCTAAGGTCGAAAGAATAACATCACTGGTCTCTATCTCTGAAATAAATACATGTTTGGTTGATGGAATACTAGATACAACTGAATAATATTATACAAGGTAATATGAGGGGTACGATACCAATAAACCCACCTACTAGCAAGTCACCCGAAAGAAGCAGTGCCAGCAAAGCCGTAATGAAACCTGTACGGCAAAACCTGCAAGGAACTGTGGAACAACGCGGGTGAGTTGCCAACTCGTGAGTAGAAAAACATCTACGAACAGAAACCGCATGAACAACGCAAACCTAGGTCAACGATCATAATATATCCTCAAAATATAACCAGCAGCCTATAACCATGGCTAGGGTATACCACTAAACAACAGTAATACCAAGTGCTCGTGTCAGTGCCTCAGATAGCAATATATCATATGGATGATGTAGGAATGCATGAAAACAGAATACATGTACTGAAGAAACTGCTTTCATAACTTTGTGAGATTACTTTATTTTTAAAGCGAGGTATCATAAATGAAATCAGCATAAACAGTGTCTAGCATCGACACAAAACATAAATCCCAATGTCTCAAAAATCCGAGGCTCCGGCTATCCGGACAGGCCTTTATCATCAAATCTCAGTACCTCAATATCTCAAAATCTCAGTATCAATCTCACTATCTAGGGCGCCGTCAGTCCTGACCGGCCCCTACCATCAATCTCAAGACCACAACGGTATCCTCCGGATATCCGACGCGTCGGGTAAAATCACTGGTCGGTAGTGCTCCCCTGCCAGGCTCAACGTCAACAACACGGCCTTCTCGCCCCGGGGTACCGCACCGGGCCCACCATGTACCCGAAACGGTTCATCCAACTCCTCGAATCAGGTCTCGAAATCCATCAGCAAACTTATGGTGGACGACTCATACATCATGGGAAAACCGCACTTTTTATTTAAAAGAGAGGAAAGAAGCTTATACAAGTTTTGCGGTTTTCCCCCAAATCCAGAAAATCTCATGAAAATCCTAATCCAAATCATCAATAGCATGTAAAACCATGAATATAGGCATGAGAATCCATGAATACGGCATAACAATGAATAACAGTATGCATGAAGTGACAAGTAATAACTACAATATCTAAGCTGGCATATAAGGTAAGTACACTAATATCATATGAAACTACTAGCTATCAAGCTAAGTTAAGCCATAATATTTTCTAAGGTGTACGTGACATGGCAATTACCGATGAAGATGTGTGTGAGCCGGCAAGTAAGTGTACGTGGTACATACGCATCATCGGTAATGGTGCTGGTGTCCTAACAGCATAATATCAACAATGCAATATGAAATAACAATGTAAGTATGCGATGCGGAGAGAGCAACCATAATGAGCGGGAACTAAATATTAAACAATGGTGCCATTTGAAATAACACGAATCGTGGGGTTTTGAAAATAAGGGCTACGGTGGTTTTAAGAAAGGATACGTCTTTTGAAATATCCGTAGATCCCTTGACCTGTCTTTTAAAATACCCACGATCCGCTAGTTTTTGAAATAGGTAGGAGTCTAATCTAATCTAACAACTACACTAAACTATACGGCTGAACTAACAAGCTGAACTACAGGTAAGGAAACCGCCTATCATCTGAGTCGATACATATACATACATGTATATGTATAGTCGGTGATCCCGCCTCAATAATATCATTTCCGAAACCATATCTATAGTCAGACATCCTAAGTCAAGGGTGCGGATTAATCATCAATATATAGCTCGTACGTAAATCCGTCGTACGGCATCCCAAATCTGGGTACGGGTCAATATCACATTCATCATACTATTCATCTGGTATCCTTTTTATCAAATATCATTATCGGGGTACTGACCTACGTCTAGTACAATACTGATACCACCTACGTATGCATGCACGTGTGTGAAACACTACGTCAAAGGACCCGCTACAACGTCATGTCGTATCTCAAATACGAACCCTGCCAAATCACCGATCTCACGGCCTCAAATCAAATCTCATCGACTCATCTCAGATCCCAAGTACTATCCTCAAATCCAGTATATGAACACATAGTCCCATACCCATGTGAACACATAACTATATAACCCCATATAAACACATATGAAGAAGAATGTACGCAAGTATGGGTGTATGTGTAAATGTGGTGCAACCTCTACTCTAGGGTCTCGCAACACTAAACCTATCCATTCACACCTAAAATCTATCTTTATCATCAATAACCTCAATAATAAATAATCAATATATATGTGTGTATACGTATTCGTATACATCACCACGGACTGCGGGGGTGCTATACGCCATCCACCCGACTTCTCCCCGTAGATATAAATCTACTCACCTGGTCCTCGCTCGCCGGTGCCGACGTCGCCACCCGCTTGCTTGTCGTCTCGAAGTCCACATAGGGTACCTACATATCCTAACGCACCGTATCGCATTAAAACAAAATTCGAAATCGAAACGGCATACGAAAATCAAATCGGCACGCGTATCACGCATAGGTCAAAACCTATCGCCTACGCAGGCAAGAATAGCCAAACCAACCCTCGATGTCGATGTACAAACTTTAAACCATCGAGAAAAACCCAAACACTCTCATTTTCGCATTCACGAACACTAATTATAATATAAAATAGGTTAGAATTCACAAAAACCACAAATTCACCTTAAAAGCCATTTTTCCGAAAATCTAGAAAGCAAAAATTACCCGTTTTAGTACAAAACTCGACGTTTAAACAAATCTAGCGGCCATAATACTTATTAAATATCTTAAATAAGTCATAAAAACAATTCCCATAATTTAATCTCATTAAATTCCATTGACCCCAAAATTCTAGTTTACAAAATACCCAATTTTAACAATTTTATAGCAAAAATACACAAACAACAATTTAGCTTGGATTTTCATGAACTAAAGGCATTAAACCACTCAATATAATATTAATAATGACATGAAACCATAATTATATTTTAACCTAAAGCATTTCATAATTTTCCAAAAACCCTAGTTAGCAAAATAACTTAATTATGGCATTTTATAAGTAATGGTTTGTAATTAACAACTAGATTAGCTTTCTACAATACTTAAGATGTTAATCCACATCACATAACCATGCACAATTTATCACAACCCAAATCCACAACAAAACCCTAACTTGAATTTCTTAATCATGCAATTAAACTCATCTAAAACCTAATTAATCACTTAATTAATTAGCTTTAAGAAATTAACTAAAAAATTAAGCAAAAAGGGTTGGAATTTATGCCCAAAAATTTTGAAGATCCACAAGAACACATAGCCTCCCAAATCGAAATTTTGTTTCCTAGATCCATGCAATTTTGGATAATGAGAAATGGGTAGGAGTCGGATTTTGATTTTGGTGAAGTTTTACTTTGATTTTTGGCAATTATTTTGAGGATTTTTGGAGATGAGGGAAAGAGAGGGGAGGGGCTACTGAAATCAACAGTGGGCTCGGCCAAATGGGGAGGAGAAGAGAGTATGAGGTGATTGGAGAGAGAATGGGGTCAAAAGTCCACCTTTTACTTCTATCATTCTCTTTTCTTTTCTTTTCTTTCTTTTCTTTTGCAACACAAGTGGGGACAATTGAGGGGGGGCTGCTGAATTCAGCCATGGGGAAGGAAAAATGGGGGTGTGTGAGTGTGGGTATGGGTGTGGGGTGATGAAAAATGATAAATACTATACCCCAAACATCCATTTACACTAAATTCACTAAAAAAGCATTTTTTCTTCAATAATTTCTAAACCGTTTTGGCAAACGATTTCGTTTCAGAAAAAATATTTTAAAATTTTGTTTAATGTTCCAAGAATTATAAATTTTTTATCAACCCATTCCAATTTGTAATTTTCCCTAATTAAATGTATTAGTGACGGCTTAAAATAATATTAAAATAATTTTTTTTCAGAAAATTTGAAATTTCACCAGTGGCTCAATAAACACCAAATACTAGCAATTACATAGCTAGAATATGTATATTTAATTTTTATAATAAAGATATTTGTATTTTGACTTTTTCAGAAAACCCGCTTTATTTTACCGATTTTCCGAAATTCCACCGAAACGATTTTCAAAACGTTACAGTAATAGTTAGTATTCGTGCTGCGTTTGTTGACCTCTGTCAAGGTGTAGTGTGCGGTAGTTGATTAGTGCTTATCTGTATAAACATATGATGTGATTGATTTAGGGTAGTCGTGCGACCTTGTTGACCTCTGTCAAGGGTCGTGCTGGTGGGTTTACTTCAGTCAGGAAATGACGGGTTGAACTTGACTAGCAGCCTATGGTTTGTTGACCTCTGTCAAGGTCATAGGACACTTAGGGCAAAATATTATCGGGAATTTCAAGTGTTGAAATTTGCAATGAGATTGCATACCTTCTATGAGATATTTCGATCCCGATACTCGCTGCGAGTAAGAGTTACTCCTGGGAGAGTTTTACACATTAAAATTAGCCGATCAAGTAGGTGTCTAGAAAGGTGTTAACGGGGTTACGCCCCTGGGAAAACGAGGTTTACTTGAATTAGGTCCGTGCGAAAGCACGGGGAACCTCCCTCAAAGTACCGGAACTGGCCTGGCTGAAATATTGGCGAACTTGTAGCGTGTAATTAATCCCGGCTAGTCTTTCCTTTTAGGGTTTGAAGGAAGATTTGACTAAAACAGTGGGAGACATCCTGATTAGATAAATTGATAACCAATCTAATCTTGTAAAAGTGCACGCTGAGTATTTTCTTCTTTCTCTCTCCTGGTTGCGACTATGTCACGCCTTAATCAAGATAATAATACGGATGTATTGACCGAACCCGCTTGTTGTACTGCGATAGGGAACGTTGGTCCCGCTCCAACTTGTAATTGTTATAAGACAGAGTAGGAAATAGGGGATTACCAGAATTCCCGTGCCACCCAAACGAAGAAAGTACAAATTGATGCATCTTCTTCGGGTGTGTTCATTACACAGAACTGTTTCTCAGTATCCTTTACGTCCTGGGTATGAGATACCAGATCAGGATCCCGCATATGTAATTTGTTACATGGGCTACAGATAGGTAGAGAACTCAGAATGGGTGATAAATTTCATGAGAAAGAAACGGTGAAAGTGTTGCAGCCAAGTCTGTTGGTAGTTATCACCCTTTATTATCAAAATACATTGATTCTGAACGAATGTTATTAGATACCGAACCTGATATACAACATCATATCAGTCTCTTTATTAGTAAAGAAAGGATATAATTTTGTATTGTTGGATAATGTTTTAAACATTTCCTATATCAAGAGTTGATCGGTTCAGGCACGTTATCTAAAAGCATAGACGTTCTAAATCAAACCACAGTTCTTAACGTACAGAACGCACACAAGAGGAAGAGTTCAGAAATGGACGAATCCTTCTTGAGGTATTATAGACTAGGTCATATCAATGTGACCCGACTAGCTGAAGTTACATTTAGATGCATATTTAAATTAGTTTGAATTTACATCTTGTGAAACTTACCGGTCATGTCACAAAGATAAGATGACCACAGCTCTGTTTATTGGAAACAAAGAAAGAGTTAGTGAACTCTTGGGATTGATACATGATGATGTATGAAAGGTCCCCTGTCTATACATGCCAAGACCGGTTCTTTATTCTTCATTATATTCACTGATGGTCTCTCAAGATTCGCACATGTGTTCCTGTTGAAACACAAGTCTGAACCTTTTGAGAAATACAATGAATATGAGTTAGAAGTAGAGAACCAAAAACGGGTATAAGTATTATGTCCTTTAATGAGATCAAGGAGGAGAATACTTGAGCACGTGATTCCTGGACTATTCTAAAGGAGAATGAGATTCTCTCTCAGCATAACTCCTTCGTATACACCATAGCACGATGGTATATCGGGGCGGAGCAATAGCACCCTATGTGATATGGTGTGCTCTATGATGAGTACAACTGAGTTTCCTATTTCCTTTTAGGAGTTATGCACTTGAGAAGTTGCAAACCTATTGAATAGGGTTCCAACCAAATCAAATGCCTACTACTCCATATGTGATATAGTATGGGAAGAGCCCATCTTTTAAAGATGTTAAGATTTGGGGTTGTCCGGCCTATGTCTAAAAGCAAAATCCGGACATGCTCGAGGCAAAGTCAGTTCTGTAGAAGTTTGTTGGATATCCCAAGCATTCGCAAGGGAATATCTTCTGCCAAACCGAGGAACAAAAGATGTTTTGTTTCTCAACATGCCACCTTTGTGAAAGGGAATTTCTTGTGTAGAAATTATTGGTCATGAGGTAGAACTGGAAGGAGTTCCAGCTATACAAACTACAGCTGATGATTCGGTAGAACTGGAGCATTCAATAGTTTCCAACGAACCTAAGCCTCTCCGCCGATCTAGTAGGGTTCCTCACCCACCTGAGAGATACTTCGGTTTTCTCTATGACAGTGGGAGCGAGGATTGCATCATGAGATGATGAATCAACTTATTTCGAGCAGGCCATAAGGAGTGGGACTCTGTAAGAATGGCTGGATGCTTAGCGATCTGAGATGGAATCTTTATACACTAACAAAGTATGGACTTTGGTTGCTTTATCTGAAGGGTTAAATCCCCATCAGGAGCAAGTATATCTTGAGAAGATTACTTGGTGTACATGGAAAAGTTGAGACTTTCAAAGCTACGCTTAAGTCCATCCAGATCCTACTTGTCACGGCTACATACCATTACTACGATATCTGGCGGTTGGGTGTCATGACTGCTTTTCTAAATAATGATTTGGAAGAGAGCGTCTATAAGTACACAGCTAGAGGGCTTCGTAGATAGTGGGAGCAGCGAAAACGTGTGCAAGATGTTTTATGTGATAAAGCAGGCATCGCGGAGTTGGAACGTCTGTTTTGATGTAGTAGTCAAAGAGTTTGACTTCATCAAAATGGTAGATGAACCTTGTATATACAAAAAGGTAGTAGGGAGTATGGTGGTGATCCTCGTAGAGTACGTGGATGACATACTCTTGATAGGAAAGGAGTTTCCTATGCTACGCTTGGTCAATCTCAGCTTATCACAAGGATTCTCCATATAGGATCAAAGTGATACCTCCTAAATCCTGGGTTTTGGATCTATGAGATAGATCTAATTGGATGTTAGGATACTCACTAGTTGTAGTGAGATGGTATCAATCGATCCTGGGAAGAATCACTGGAAAGGTTCCAGGGTGATAAGGACGACTGAATGTCAGTCGCAGGCATTTTCTTTACCCTTAGTGGAGGGATGGTATGTTGGAAGAGTTCCAAGCTATATACTATGACTTACTAGACGATTAAAGGCAAGATACATCGTTACCAAGGATGCTACCAAAGAGGCAGTCTGGATATATATGAGTTCATAAGATGAACTTCGTTCCTACCATTGTGTGACAATGGAGTTGTGGCTTATGCCAAGGAACCCCCGTCCCATCAGAAATCCAGATATAATTTTTAGGCAGTATCACCTGATCATGGAGATTGTTGTCTCCAGGAAGATCGAGGTTAGGAGAGTAGACACAAAGGACAACAGCGCGGATCCACTCACAAAGGATTTTTTCCCAGTAGAGAGTTTTATGGGATGGTTGAGTATGAGATACTTCAACCACAGCTAATTGTTGGGTATGTGATACCACAACAGATGGCCCTAGTGCAAGTGGAAGATTGTTAGTTATATGTATACCCTAGAGGCCATTACTGTACATATGATGTATATTGTAATGGATGCTTGGACATATATAGGGAGAACTTTCTTGCTCGACATGATAGTATGCTATCTGGTTGTACTTTATCTTAACATGTACTCTGATTGTCTTTATATTACATGTTGATAAAGACCTTAGGATATGTACTCAACTACTGGGACTATGATGAGATCATACTAGTAGGGCCACGGTAGTCGACGAGTACATCCTATAACTGTTCCTAGTCGAGGGTGTATCGAGACAGGGCATTGATACACCAGAATAGACTAGCGTATACGCATCTTGTCCCATATGATAGGCGATGGATGATCTCATATCCATCGGTGTTTGACATCAAGGATGGTATATGGGTGCTCAGTAGAGACTGGGTACACTGGACGGACTCGCCGAGAAATCCCAGATGGTATTATACACCACGTCAGATGGCAGTTCTCTGGTGACACTGGTACAGGTTAGTCTGTAGACCCGAGATCGTCATAGAGTCTTGTGTGATTCCCACCGTGCTTTGATTTCCATCATACCACGTCCAAGAGGGCATGCAAAAAGGTGGCTTTTTTGGAGATAGTGCCCTTAAAGTCAATTATTGGATCGCAGGTACATGATTGCAATGATTAAGGCAGGACCTATACCGATATGACAGTCTTGCTCGAGATGATAGTATGCTATCTGGTTTGTCTTTATCATCGTATACATTCTTTAGTTCTCTATTGCATGATGATAGAGCCCATAGGATTCTTGCTTGACTACCAGCAGTATGATGGCGATCGTATACGTGGGAGCTGGGGTTTGTAAGCACATCCTTAAAGTGTCCCTAGTCGTGTGAGTTTCGAGACAGGGCATCGATACTCCAGAGTAGACTAGTGTATACAGTCGAGACCCCGACGAGGGGCGGTGGCCGGTCTCACAAGCCACTGGTGCCAGTTGGATCACCTAAGATGTATACAGGTGCTTATTAGGTTATGAGTACACCGGACAGGACTCTCTGGGAACATGCTAGTTGGTATTATACATATCGTCAGATAGCAGTTCCCTGGTGACATATGTACAGGTTAGTTTGTCGACTTGAGATCGTCATTTGTCTCGTGTGAGTTCCCACTGTGCTTAGATTACTACCCTACCATGCTCAAAGGAGTTGTGCAAACAGGTTTTAGTTGGGTACAGTCCCGAGCCACATGGAGGCAGTGAGCGGATCGTCGGGGATTCGTCTCTCCCGGTATTGGGGGTGAGATCGCGCTGTGTCTAGGAGAGCCATTACACAAAGCCCTCGGCCGAGACAGGAGATTTACTGGTAGGTACTCCAGTAGTATCTCAGGGTGTTCTGGGCCACTCTCTGACACGACTTATACCGCTAATGGGGGTCTGACGTTACCAGCCCCCTAGGGAGATATGCGATACTCATAGACGAACGAACCAGACTGTATTTATATTGTCACTGTTAGGCTTAGTAGGGTTTATAGATGAGTTCGCTCGTCAGCTTCCCTTCCAATCAATACATAGGAAAACGTTACGTACAGCTCGTACCTCTGACGTGCTAGAGGTTATACCCAGTGCCAGTGTGTTGATGAGTCATTAGAGTCCCCCACAGACACTTTTCCAAGTTCGGACGAAACGTTGTAGAGGCCATATGGTTTTATGGCAAGGTTCGGAAAATGCACGTGCGTTTTCGTACGTGTCATTTTTCGGGCAGATAATACTGGTCGGCTTTGGTTTAAGCCGGATCCGAGTATTATACTGTGTAGATATAATATCTTTGTCTCATATGCATTTGTATTCGGTCATAATACAAATGCGGGTATGTTTATACCATTACGGGGTTATCCTGAAATTCGTTTCAGGATCACTTTTGAAAATTGCCAGTTTCCAATTTTCTTTCGGCCGTATTTAACATTCGGTTAAATGCGGATTTATCTTTCCGTCACTCTGGTGAGTCGTGAGGGTGAGCCGTGCTTCTAGAAGCTTCTAGAATGGTGACTAGGTTCATGAACCTTTGTTTGCATTAATTACATGATGACTAGGTTTATATGACTCATGCTTTAGCATTAATGTTTCTTGTTAACCTTAGGATATTTGTTTATGATATTTATCCTTGTGGTCATCCTCTTTGCTCCTACCATCACCTCCCTCTTCATATATATTGGCCGCCCCCCATTGTGAGAATGATAGATTTTGATTTTGAAAAAAGACTATGGTTTAAGGTGTATAGAAATTTGATAACTCATTTCTCATTCCATTTCATTTCGAGTGGCAACTTCATTAACCGATCGTCCAGGGCTTTGGACGAAGTGAGACAAAGTATTCTACTCAATCTCTACATCAATCTTGGTCGTCTCTTTTAGCAAACTTGACGACCGAGTTGCCTCGGTTCAGAGGCGGGAGCCCGTTTAAAGATCCGTTGACGTGGTGCCACCTGGACGAGAAGACTGGAGATTCCGGAGATCGGAGTAGCCGCAACAGAGCGTGGGATGATGGTTGAAGACCGAAGGACTCGAATCGTTCGGTATAACATTTCTACCCACTTTGTAGTTTGTTAGTTTAGCTTTAATGGAAGATCCGGGTTATAGTACGCGATAGCGCCAGTTGTAAAATTTTTTTGTTCCACATTTGGCGTCTGTTAGACGGCCGGGGCGCTACCGTGGACTTACAGTGGTATCAGAGCCTCACCATTAAGCTATACTAACTTGTGCTAACGCGTTTAAAATATCGATCGAACCGAATTTCAAAAAACACAATTTTCAAGTGCTAAAGTTTCTGTCGATTTTAAACAGTGTCTAAAAATAATTTTACATATCACAGAAATACAAGCAAGCTTTTCTAAGCACACATGAAAAATTTGAGCACGTGATCCCACAAGATAGCCGCGGATCCGCGGTCAAAGCATGGGTTTGACCGCGGAACCGCGGCCATAATATGGGAACAGTTCATCAAAATTTTCCAGTGAGCTTTTTATTGAAAATTGTGGTTTTTGGTATATATCTTTTGGGCCCAGATTTTGTTACTGTACAGCAGATGTTTGTGGGGCCCACTTTGGGATATTTTGTCGATCGAAATTTAAACGTGTTAGTTTACAGTACTTACTTTATATCTCCGACCGGGAATGTCATCTGATCAGTAAACCGCGTCTAATTGCTATAGTTCTTTTAGACGGGTTTGCGAACGTGACATTCGCGTTGATGTTCTGTGTTGTGCTGTGATGTTGCGGATATGTCGTGGTGGATAGCAGGATGCAATGGTAGTGCAGTTTGAATTTATTTGTACATTTGATATTGCGGGGCGAGCGTCCAACCTATGGACCGCCGTCACTGCCTGTTTGTATAATATTCTTTTGGGGCACGACCGGGTTGAGGTCGATGTACCTGTTGTACATATTTTTAATTCTGTACTAGGTTTATCCTGCGAAGGAGTGCACGGATAGCCGGGTTCTGGAGGGCAACGGGTCCGTATCTCATGGCTTTGAGAGGCAAAGGGACCTCACTCTAGAATTGGCAGACTATTCGCCGCACTCGTAGGGGGTACAGGTTGACCCGAGGTGGGGTGCTCAAGCTACCGGATTCCGTGAAGTGCCGGGTGTTCCATTCACTATGCTGTGGGGGACTACCTCGCTTCAGGTTTTGGTGGGTAACTTGCCGCACCCGTAGGGGTCTAGGTTTCATTGCATAGGCTATCCACACGACCAGGGGAACGTCGGGTTTCAGCAGCGGCTCTGTGAAACCCGGGGATCCCAGATTATCTGTATTGTTCTATGATGCTTATTACTTTTCCGTAATGTTGCATATTATCACGCCTGGAGCGATTATTGTATATTGGTATATATACTATTAGATGTTGTATATGTTTTACACCCGCGCTAGTCCAGCCCCCGCTCTGTCGTTAGTTAAGTAACCTAACGGGTGATGACGTGACCCAGTGGCGAATGCGGATGGCATATACGTACATTTTATTTTTCGTTCTTTTCTGGTTTGATTGAATGATGGGACTGCATTGATTCTTATCAATGCAAGGATAAAACAAACCTATATTTGATGTTGTTGGAACAAATTTTAAAAGGTGTTGTTACAAAGATGTTTCCTTTCGTTTTGCATAGCGATATTCAGTTAGAATATCCCGCAACTCATTCGACGAGGCAAGGGCCGAGATCCCTTCACCGTGAGTGACCCCTTGGGCAGAAGTTTACGTCAGGATAATAACTTTACTATAGTCGATTACAAGTTGCTTTGCATCGCGGTATTCAGTTGGAATATCCTGCACCTCATTCTACGAGGAAAGAGCCGAGATCCCTTCACCGGGAGTGACTTCTTTAGCAAAGGTTTTCGCTACTATATTTTTATAAAAAGCTATCAGTTTCCTTCAACGAAATCAAGTTCATTACGTTAAAGGTTTTTCGCCAAAAACCAGCCGTAGCCCTCCGTCATTTCTTTTGGGTATTCAGTAGTATTCAAGCCATGCATTTTAGCCAAAGTTAAGGCATAATGTTTGGTAGCTGCTGGGTATTCATCTGTTGCATAGATAGATGAGTTGGGTTGGGACAGGCGGTCTGCCATTTTGGTCATAGTCAAGGGCATGTGCAGGTGGGTTCAAATTGACCTGGATAGTGACGGGTAGAACTTGGCATGTGACTTATGACATTTTGACCAAAGCCAAGGTTATAAGAGCATGGGGCAAAAATAAACATCGGGAGTTTCAAACATACAGGAAACTTGCCAGTCATGTGCATACCTTCTGGAGTGTGATAACTTGAGTGGCTTCCATCAAGTTATCATGCGATGATAGTTGGATCCCGATTCTCACTGATGAGTTGGTTTACTCTTCGGGTGATCCCGACTAATTCTTCTTTCAGGTTTGGAGGAGAATTTGAGATTACAGTGGGAGGTTTCCTGATTAGATAAATTAATAACCATTCTGATCCAGGTTAGAGTGCACGCAGAGTGTTTCTTTTCTCTCTCTCTCTTTGGCAGCGACCTTTGACCGACCCTAGACTATGACTCAGTAACCAAGTTGACCGAACCTTCTTAAAATACTGGCTTTTGGATTGTCTGAGTTGCATAAGTCATTGCTGCTCCTTCTTTTACCCTTTGTATTTCTCAGAACACCCCGTATTACTACGGATATCCACTTCCATTGGATAGATCCATCGTATGGTTATATACGAACTCGAAGGTACTACTTCAAGGATGGATCCAGGTTCAGGAGAAATAGAATTCGTTTATTCAGTTGTCTTTTTTTATCACCTTCTCTCAGGTTCGAGGGCTCCTTAGTTTAGGAGAGTACACCTATTACGCTTATTGGATAGTCTTATTCCAAACCATAGGCTGGTGCCGAAAGGTAGGGAATGAAGAAAACCAATTAGCCTAAGTAGGGTGTACAGAAGGTAATATGTAAAGACAAAATGAAGGGATTAGAAAGAGGGCAAAGTAAAAATTGCGACTGTTATCATTCGCGACCAAACTACGTACTTCATCGCCACTCCTATTTCACCTTTGCTTTTTCCCAGTTCGGGAGAAATAGAATAAGGTTTTATTCAGTAGTCTTTTATCATCACCTTCTCTGAAGTTGCGAGTACTCCTAGGATTAGGAGAGTACACCTATTATGCTTACTGGATATTCTTCTTCCAAACCATAGGCTGGTGCCGAATGGTAGGGAAGGAAGAAAACCATTTAGCCTAATGAAGGTGTACAGAAGGTAATGAATAAAGACAAATAAAAGGAATTGGAGAGATGGCAAAGAAATATACGGTTACAGTCATGAATAGGATTATGGAAGAGGAATTACTAGGAATACCAGGATACCCCTACGAGACATTTTAATGTTTCAGTTTCACTGCGCATTGTTAAAAGAAAAACTGTTTTCCCGATTAGATACTTACTCCAGGGTATGTATTTACCAGGTTTCATTCTCATATCTGTATGGTTTTTACAGATGATGAGTGGGAGTAACTTATTAGGAATTAGGTGATCATCCTCATTATATCGGAATTCGTTGTAATTGGTGATATTTGAGGAAATCGCCTGGGTACAGTTTTCAACCTACGACGCACAGGTTTTGAGTTATTCAACTCAGCGGACTTATACAGAGTATTGTATGTTGTCCAGTGTCCATCAGGACAAAGGGGTAGGTCCTCGTACTATGTTCTGTTTACTTGTGACTTCTCTAGTTCTAGACAAGTGTTTCGTAGAAATACAATGTCTAAGTTTTGAGAAGTTGTGGGTATAAGAATAAAGTAGAGAACTAGGTATCGCAAGTATCTGGATTCTTCAAAGAGATCGAAGATTTAGATACTTGTGATTGGTATTCACTTAATAGTAATGGTTTTGAGAAACTTGTTTCTCTCTTTCAGGTTACTCATAATTAGATGGATTCCTAAGTTGAGTAATACTGATTAATCTCTCTCCATTAAGTTGATATGCACTGGAGACAGTTGCATGGTTTGAATCTGGTTCCAATTAAATTAGTTCCTCTATTTCTATATTGTATATAGAATGGTTCATATCTTAACGATGTTAAGGTAAGGGGAGTTGTCCAGCTTATGCTTAAAACCAGACACTGGATAACTCAAGGCACGTTTCTGTAATGGCTGTTTGAGAGTTGACCCTGACTTTGACGAGGGTTGACATTTCTACCATCTGGAAGATTAATAGTGATATTGTTCTTGACTCGCCACAGTTTTAGTAAAATGGATTTTTTCAGAAAACAGTAGTGGGAGTATGGTAGAACTGGAAGTGATTCCAGAACCGCAAACGATTACTGGAAATTTAATAGGACCAATATATTCAATCAGGTTTGACATTCCAATAGCCACTCCGCAGACATGGTGGGTAACCTCAGACACCCGAGAGGTACTCCGATAGCCTCAAGGACGGTGACAGGGAGGTTCTTGTTTACCCAGACTTGACACTACTGTTGTTCCAGACTATGAGACCCGGCAAGAGGATAAGTATAACGTCGTTCTAAACTAGCTTTAGAAGTGCACGTGTATATTATTCTGCTAGAGGGTTGTTATGGTCAGTGGGAGCAGCGAAAGCGTAGTAGGCAAGTAGCTTATGTCTATTTATAGCCTTAAGAAAATATAGCGGAGATAAGATCATCTAATTTTGATGTGACAGTCATAGGTTTGACTTCATCAGAATAGGGGATGGATCTGTTGAGAAGGTAGTAGGGTGTGATGTCATGGTATTTGGATGACATACACAGAGTAGGAAGTAAAAATCCTATACTACGATCGGTTGTACTGTGGTCGTCACACAGTTGTTTCTCCAGACAGGACATGGATATAATATCTGACATTCTGGTTTCTAGATCTATGGTTTTAGATCTGGATTTGGGTAGTTTCCCAATATGGGTACTTTGACAGTATTCTAATAGTATTTTAGAACAGAAGACTCCTGGCATGGTGGTGTCCCTGCAGGTGATGGAGTCACAATCTCTAAAGGTGTCTTACAGATTAAAGAAGAAAGGGATGTGCATGATTGGCAAATCACTTGCTTAGGCATTTGAGTCAATCGTAAGATGTCAAGTACCACACCAGATATTGTTTTTGCACTAGATGCGATAAGTTTATATTAATCCAATCCTGAAGAAACATAAGAAAGCAGTTTTAGAACATGAGTGAATGTTCTACGGATTTGATGACGACAGCCTCCTTCAGGAGACGGTTATCATTCCAGGCTTCAAAGGTAACATGGATGACAGAGTGATTGTCAGAGTTATAGTTTTCCCTCTGATGAGGGACAGTATTATGGACAGGTGGTCCAAGAGGATACTGTGGGAGGCGTGGAGCTGGATACTGATTAGGTTCAGTTATCGATAATGTCTAAGAAGTTTGGATTTGGAGTTCATTTATGAACTAGGTCCCATCAGATATCCAGACATATTCTAAGACAGGTATTGCTCAATTCGGGAGATGGCTTTCTCCGCGAACTTGAGATTTAGAGAGATATGGAAAGAAACATCTGGGCGGATCCACTCACTGAGGTTATTTCTCGAACACAAGAGTTTTACAAACTAGCTTTGTGAAACTGATTAGTAGAGGAGTTGGATGTTCGGCATCACACGGGCTGTGAGTATGCGACATCGCAATAATTAGCCTTAAGTGCAAGTGGGAGATTGTTTGAGATAGTGCCCTCAAAGTCAATTATTGGATCGCAGGTACGTGATTGCAATGATTGAGGCAGGACCTATACCGATATGACAGTCTTGCTCAAGATGATAGTATGCTATCTGGTTTGTCTTTATCATCGTATACATGCTTTAGTTCTCTATTGCATGATGATAGAGCCCATAGGATTCTTGCTTGACTACCAGCAGTATGATGGCGATCATATACGTGGGAGCTGGGGTTGTAAGCATATCCTTAAAGTGTCCCTAGTCGTGGGAGTTTCGAGACAGGGCATCGATACTCCAGAGTAGAATAGTGTATACAGTCGAGACCCCGACGAGGGGCGGTGGCCGGTCTCACAAGCCACTGGTGTCAGTTGGATCACCTAAGATGTATACAGGTGCTCATTGGGTTATGAGGACACTAGACAGGACTCGCCGGGAACATGCAAGTTGGTATTATACATATCGTCAGATAGCAGTTCCCTGGTGACATGTGTACAGGTTAGTTTGTTGACCTGAGATCGTCATTTATCTCGTGTGAGTTCCTACTGTGCTTAGATTAGTACCCTACCATGCTCAAAGGAGTTGTGCAAACAGGTTTAGTTGGGTACAGTCCCGAGCCACATGGAGGCAGTGAGCGGATCGTCGGGGATTCGTCTCTCCCGGTATTGGGGGTGAGATCGCGTTGTGTCTAGGAGAGCCAATACATAAAGCCCTCGGCCGAGGCAGGAGATTTACTGGTAGGTACTCCAGTAGTATCTTAGGGTGTTCTGGGCCACTCTCTGACACGACTTATACCGCTAATGGGGGTCTGACGTTACCAGCCCCCTAGGCAGATATGCGATACTCATAGACGAACGAACCGGACTGTATGTATATTGTCACTGTTAGGCTCAGTAGGGTTTATGGATGAGTTTGCTCGTCAGCTTCCCTTCCAATCAGTACATAGGAAAACGTTACGTACAGCTCGTACTTCTGACGTGCTAGAGGTTATACCCAGTGCCAGTGTGCTGATGAGTCATTAGAGTCCCCCACAGACACTTTCCCAAGTTCGGGCGAAACGTTGTAGAGGCCATATGGGTTTATGGCAAGGTTCGAAAAAAGCACGTGCGTTTTCGCACGTGTCATTTTTCGGGCAGATAATACTGGTCGGCTTTGGTTTAAGCAGGATCCGAGTATTATTCTGTGTAGATATAATATCTTTGTCTCAGATGCTTTTGTATTCGGTCGTAATACAAATGCGGGTATGTTTATACTATTACGGGGTTATCCTGAAATTCGTTTCAGGATTACTTTTGGAAGTTGCCAGTTTTCAGTTTTCTATCGGCCGTATTTAACATTCGGTTAAATGCGGATTTATCTTTCCGTCACTCTGGTGAGTCGTGAGGGTGAGCCGTGCTTCTAGAAACTTCTAGAATGGTGACTTGGTTCATGAACCTTTGTTTGCATTAATTACATGATGACTGGGTTTATATGACTCATGCTTTAGCATTAATGTTTCTTGTTAACCTTAGGATATTTGTTCATGATATTTATCCTTGTGGTCACCCTCTTTGCTCCTACCATCACCTCCCTCTTCATATATATTGGCCAGCCCCCCTATTGTGAGAATGAGAGATTTTGATTTTGAAAAAAGACTATGGTTTAAGGTGTATGGAAATTTGATAACTCATTTCTCATTCCATTTCATTTCGAGTGGCAACTTCATTAACCGATCGTCCACGGCTTTGGACGAAGTGAGACAAAGTATTCTACTCAATCACTACATCAATCTTGGTCGTCTCTTTTAGCGAACTTGACGACCGAGTTGCCTCGGTTCAGAGGCGGGAGCCCGTTTAAAGATCCGTCGACGTGGTGCCACCTGGACGAGAAGACTGGAGATTCCGGAGAACGGAGCAGCTGCAACAGAGCGTGGGATGATGGTTGAAGCCCGAAGGACTCGGATCGTTCGGTATAACATTTCTACCCACTTTGTAGTTTGTTAGTTTAGCTTTAATGGCAGATCCGGGTTATAGTACGCGATAGCGCCAGTTGTAAATAGTTTTTGTTTCGATATTGAAAAAACTTTCCAATAGCCTGTCGTGTAATTCAACTAGATTCCCGATATCCTGATCGAATGCTCGTTGGAAACTTTATTAGACGGCTGCACCCCCCGATGCCATTGATGAAGTGCACTAAGGCGGAACACCGCTGCCACGAGCACCCGAACGGATGCTTTTGGTGACGGGGTTCTCTTACAGTCACTTTGTCGGGGCTATGGGGTGTGGTTATCTATTAAGGTTACCCGACGACTATCCGTGTACACTACGTAATTGCGACGGACTTTTGATCCACATCAAAATTCCATGACAACCGATCAAATGAGACTAAACCGCTAGATTTACAAAATTCAAACTAGTTATCACATAACTTAATTATAGTGGATTCCAAATATTGTAACACAATCACAGAAAGCAAGGCGACGTTAAATATTTCGATCGAATCAAAGAATTCCCAAATTTTCCAGAAAGCTCAACACTTGAGCACTATTAAAGTTAACTAGAGACATACCACAGTACCTACGGACCTACAGCTGAAAGGCCCGACCCAAGGCTCTTAATTGGCGCCGCGGATCCGCCGCCAAAACCGTGTTTTACCCGCGGATCCACGGTCACTTAGATGAGTTAGGGTTTCATTCATCAGGTGTGTCTATAGAATTCACTGCATGTTTTTCTGAATATTTTTAACATGGAAAAATCCAGCTTTTGGAAAAATTTCCAGAAAGTGGGAAAATTAGGGTTTTCGGAGTTCGATCGGACTTTTAATTTCGCCTACGCAACGCCTAATGCTCTAGCTCGGCTCTGATACCACTGTAGGGTTCCTTAGCACCCTCATGGTGTTTACTAGGGTATCGAACATGCCATTTTAAAATTTTCTAGAGAGCTAAAGAACCCGAACGAGGATCGAACTAGGGTTATCTAGATTGTAAACACTTTACAATCTAAAGAGAAGAAGGCCCTAGAGGCCATTACTGTATCATACTAGTTTATATATTACTTAATGGAAGCTTGGGATATTCACAGTTGTATAGAAAATCTTACTCAAAATGGTAGTATGCTACTTGGTTTGTTTCTACTTTAATGTGTGCATGTGTTTCTTTTAGCATATCGCCTATACACATTAGTGGAGCCCTTAGGATTTTTGCTTGATTACCAGTGTTGTGATGGCAGTCACACTAGTGGGGGCTGGGTAATCTACAAGCACATCCTTATACAGGTCCCTAGTCGTAGGATTATCGAGACGGGGCATTGATACTCCGGAGTAGACAAGCGTATACGCTTCTCATCCCAGCAGGGGAGATGGTCTGTCCCACAGCCATTAGTACGTCGTACTTGAGATAGTATGCGGGTGCTCATTAGGTTATGAGTACACTGGACAGGACTCGTCGGGAACTGTTGGTTGGTACTATACCTATCGTCAGTTATCAGTTCCCAGGTGACATGAGTACAGCTTAGTCCGTTGACTTGACACTGTCAGTTCGCCTCGAGTGTGTTCCCACTGTTCTTAGATTGCTACCCTACCACGGCTCAAATGAGTCGTGCAAACGGGTAGCAGTTGGGTGCAGTCCCGAAGCACATAGAGGCAGTGATAGTTAGACAGGATTCGTTTCTCCCGGTATTGGGGGTTGATATCGCGCTGTGTCTAGGAGAGCCATTACACAAAGTCCCTGGCCAGGGCAAGCGAGATATACTGGTAGCGTTTCCAGTGTTATCTCAGGGTGTTCTGGGCTACACTCCGACATGACTTGTACCGCTATTAGGGGACTGATGTTTACCGCCCCCTAGGCCCGACATGCGATACTCTCGGACGAACAGACCAGATTGTACGGAGATTGTCACATTCAGGCTCAGTAGGAGTTCGGATGGGTTCGCTTCATCAGTCTTCTTATCGGCATCTACCTGGGGACCGTTACATACAGCTAGTACCGCTTGCGGCCTGTAGTTAAACCCACTACCAGCGTAGTGTCAAGTCTTTAGAGTCCCACACAGAGGGCTATTCGGCTTTGGGCAAAACAGAGTAGAGGTCGCATGGTTTTGCGACGGGGTTCGTTCACATCCGCGCACTTGTGCACGTTTGGTGTCCGGGCAGTTATTACTAGCGGGCTTTGGTTTAAGCCAGATCCTAGTATTTGTTTTTGGATTGGTTTTGTCTCATTATATTCGTGTTCCTCGGAACACGGATGCGGGTGTGTATGCACAGTTGACAGAGGCAGAGGCAGAGGGTTCTCATTAGGATTGTTAACCGTTGACTTTTTCCAAACCCTAATGAAAATGAGAAATATGGTTAATGATGTTAATTAAAGATAATTGTGCCATGGTTAGGTTGACCATTTGACTTATGTTGACATTTTGACTTTGGTTGACCGGTTGACTTATGTTGACAATTTGACCATCGTCATTTCACATGGAAGATACTTCTTGATTCTTGCAAAATTCATTTAATGTGAAATGATAATGGTCATTCCAAATGAACCATCATAATTTCTTTTTAATTATTATTATTAATTCATTATTCTCTCATATGAGAGTATGATTGCAAAAAGTAGCTCATTCTTTCTTGCTCTTTCTCTCTCATATATTTAGCTCATCCTCTTCCTCTCTCTCAAAGCTCTCATCTCTCATGTGTTGAGAACCATGAGCTCTCGAGATAAAACCACCAAAACACCTCTGTACTCATTCTAGGGTTCTAGGTTTAGCAAGCCGAGCACTTTAGTTACCTCTAGGTTGAGGTAGGAGCTCAAGGTAGAGGCTTTCGGGTGGATCCTTCTTCTGCAAAGAGAAGACGACGAGGAGGAGCCGTTCATACCAATCCAAGGAGCAAGAAGAGATGGAGTCCAAGATCTAGGTATAACCTTCTAACCGAGTAGCTAAACTTGTAGTTAGTTTGCTAGGTTTTAGTTTAGCAAAGATCCTCCATTTCTAGTCCATGTTACCTTGCATCAAAAATCATTTTTTTACCTATTCCGCCTCCCCGTAAGAACCGGGTAGGTAACGTGGACTTACAGTGGTATCAGAGCATAGCTAAACAACAACTAGCATGTTAGCAAAGTGTTTGGAACTTCGATCCGAAAAAAATCGCGAAACATGTCAAAAACATATACTTTCTGCCGATTTTTAAAACTGCTCTAAAAATAATTCCACGTACCTTAAAAATCGGTGCAGGGTTTTTTAGAAACAGCCAGGAAAATTGAGCCCACGACTCGGTCAACGCGCCGCGGAAGCGCGGCGAAACCACGCGTTTCGCCGCTGATCCGCGGCCGAGTTGACTCGGCCGCGACTCGGGTTTCCTGCAGTTTGCGCAGTTTGGTGTTCTGTGATTTTTTTGATATTTTGTTTCGGCCCTGATTATCCAGAGAACAATATTGTGTTTGGGGTAGTTACAAATTGGTATTTTGATCGAAGTTCTACAAACTTTTGCTAAATGGTTATATCTGTAATGTGATATATGCACTGAACGTCGACTAATCGCTATACGTCGATTAGTGGGGGTTGTGCATATCTGTGATCTGTAATGTTGTTGGATTGTGTATATGAACTTGTTGGATTGTCGCGGATGAATAGCCGGGGTTTTGTGAGATGAGTGTTTCTTTATCTTTCATTTGATGTAATATGTAAATTGATGTAATATTATTTTTATGGCCGCACATCCGGGATGAGGTTGTAGCCGCCATTGCATATTATTTCTTTTACTGTTTTTGCTCCTAGGATAGACCCAAGGTGGAGTGCACAAACTACCGGGTACTTTGAAGTGCCGAGTGGCCTACTCACGTTTTTGAGGGAGGTTGCTTCACTTCGGGTACTTGGCGGGTAGTTTGCCGCACACGTAGGGGTCTAGTGTGGAGTTTGGCTATTCATCGCGACTGTGTAATCCGTCTTTCGTTGCAGGCTCGAATGAAACACGGATTCCTAGCATATCCAATGTGTTCATCTGTGATCTGGAATGGCTATCATTGCATCTGACGAATGTATATATCTGTATATGATATCTAGTAGGCGTTGCTTATGTTTTGCATCCACGCTAGTCGAGCCCCCGCTCTGTCGTTAGTTAAGTAACCTAACGGGTGATGATAGGGCCCCGTGGCGAATGCGGATAGCATAAGCGTACGTCATATTTTCGTTGTTTTCTGCAATGGTAGGATTAATTGATGGGATGCATTAAATTAATGCAAGAAAATAAACCAAAGTTAAATCATTGGAACATTTTCAAAACCACTCGGTTTCTTTTCAAACCAGAAAAATTTTAAAAATGCGGAGCTTAAACCACTCCTTTTAAATGCTATCAGGTTCCTTCGATTATATCAAGTTCACTACGTTCACGGTTTCGCCAAAACCATTCGTAGCCCTCCGTCATTTCAGTTAAATATTCAGTAGTATTCAAGCTATGTATTTTGACCTTCGCCAAGGCATAGTGATTAGTAGCTGCTGAATATTTATCTGTAGCATAGATAGATGCGTTGGTTTAGGACAGTCGTGCTAATATTTTGGCCTTCATCAAGGGTATGTACGGGTGGGTTCAAATTAACCTGGATAATGACGGGTAGAACTTGACATATGACTTATGATATGTTGGCCTTAGTCAAGGTCATAAGAGCATGGGGCAAAAATCCACATCGGGAGTTCCTAAAGAAACTGAAATTTGCTAGTGCTGCATACCATTTGGAGTGTGATGATTTTGGTAGGATTCCTTCAGCTTTATCACACGATGATATTTGGATCCCGATCCTACTGTGAGTATATGCTACTCCTCGGGAAACTTTCTCACTTAATGATCAATGCTATAAACAAAGTAGGTGTCTAGAAAGGTGTTAGCGGGGCTACGCCCAAAGGGAAAAGAGGTTATTTAATTAAGAAACTTTGCGAAAGCGTCGTAAAACCTCCCTCGAAGTACCGACACTGGCCTGGCTGAACTGTTAAGAAAGTATTGTGCGGTGAGATTGATCCCGACTAATTCTTCTTTTATGGTTTGAGGAAGGATTCGAGAAACAGTGGGAGCCATCCTGTTTAGATAAACTAAAAACCAATCTAAACTTGCAAGAGTATCGTGCTAAGTGTTTTCTTCTCTCTCTTAATTGTAGTGACCCAGTGACCAGACATAGGTTACATCTAGATAATAAAATGACTGAATCTGACTGTTATGACTGGCCAAGGGTTGTCCAGATGTCCATTACCCATGACAAGCTGGGACACCTCCTAACTAATCAAACCCCCGCCGTCTCAGGACCAGTTTCCCCTGTCACGGATATTGATATCCGTAAGACATCGGAAAAAGACTGTGCGAATGCCAAGTGCCTCGTGTTGGCCTCAGTTGATGGTGCATACCAGAGGCAGCACGAGAAGATGGACTTAGCTTCTATCTTCCTCCATAACAAAGATTTATATGGAGAGCAATCTCGTATCGCAGGATATGAGACCTCGAACGAATTGCTTCAAGCGAGGATGGCTTTCGGGTCATCTATAGGGGACAATGTCCTTACAGAGACTAGCTATTTTGATGAGCTCACGGACCTGAAGACTACGTTGAATAACGGGTCAAGTACTGACTTGATTCTACAGTCTCTGCCCTCTATTTGTACCCTGAAGGAAACCAGGGAAGAAAGGGGAAAGGGAAGGGCAAAAGTTTCGGGACTAGATGTAGTAAGAGAGGGACATTCTTATTGTTACGGGAATGGACATTGGCAGAAGGATTGCAGGGCTAGCAAAGCAAGTAGCCAGGATTCGAAGCATGTTGTGGCTACGGCTTCGGGTGTGTTCGTAATAGAGAACTGTATGTCAATTAACCCTACTTCCTGGGTATTGGATACCAGATCATGATCTCACATCTGTAATTCATTACAGGTTCTGAGAAGCCATAGAATTATCAGGATAGGTGATATGACTCTCAGGGTAGCCAACAGAATGAGCGTGGACGCTGAATCCGTAGGTGAATATCACCTTGGATTGACAAGTGGGAAGATATTGATTCTGCGTAACTGTTTGTATGTACCTAATATGGCTTGTAATATCATATCTGTATCCATACTTTCTAAGGAAGGATATGATTTTACTTTTGTAAGCGATGTGGTCCACATCCACCTAAATCAAGTTCTGATTGGGTCAGGTACATTAGAAAACAGAATATACGTACTGAATCAAGCTCAGGTTTTCAATGTCCAGAACACACTTAAAAGAAAGTCTCCGGAAATAAATCAGTCTTTCTTATGGCATTGTAGACTGGGTCACATCAATGAGACACGGTTAACAAAGTTACATAAAGAGTGATACTTGAATCCGTTCGAGTATCAGTCTTATGATACTTGTGAATCTTGTCTCATGAGAAAGATGACAAAGAATCCATTCACTGGACACGGAGTAAGAGCGAGCGAGCTGTTGGGACTCATACACAGTGACGTATGTGGTCCAATGTCTACACATGCGCGAAGTGGTTATTCATACTTCATTACTTTTACAGATGATTTCTCTAGGTATGGACATGTCTTCCTAATGAAGCATAAATCCGAGGCCTTTGAGAAATTTCGGGAATACAGGAATGAAGTTGAAAAACAAACAGGCAAAAGTATCAAGACTCTGAGATCTGATCGAGTTGGTGAATACTTAAGTGCCGAGTTTCTGGACTACTTAAAAGAGAATGGAATTCTCTCTCAACTTACTCCTCCATACACACCATAACACAACGGTGTATCTGAAAGGCAGAATCGAACCCTATTGGATATGGTTCGTTCCATGATGAGTAAGGCTGAGTTACCGCGATCTTTCTAGGATTATGCACTAGAATCAGCTGCATATCTTTTGAACAAGGTTCCCTCCAAGACTGTGCCTACCACACCATATCAGATGTGGTGTGGGAAGAAACCCCATCTTCAATATCTGAAGATATGGGGATGTCCAGCTTTTGTTAAAAAGCAGCATGCAGACAAACTCGAGGCACGCTCAGTACTGTGTAAGTTTATGGGATACCTAAAGAACTCCAGGGGGTATCTTTTCTATTACGCAGAGGAACAAAAGGTTTTTGTTTCTCGTCATGCCCACTTTCTGGAACATCAGTTTTTAGAAAAAGAAACAAGTGGGAGCACAGTAGAACTGGAAGAAATTCCAGAACCACAAGCTATTACTGAAAGCTTGGTAGAACCAGAAGTTTCAGGAGAACCGGGCATCCCAGCGCCACTCCGCAGGAGTAGTCGGCAGTCTCATCCGCCCGAGAGATACTACGGTTTTCTCATAGACGGGGATCGAGAGGATTGCCTCATTGAAAATGATGAGCCTACTAGCTTCCAGCAAGCCATTCAGAGCGGTGACTCAGTAAAATGGCTAGATGCAATGCGGACCGAGATGGAGTCCATGTACACCAACAAAGTTTGGACTTTGGACGTTGCTCCAGAAGAGGTAAAACCCGTAGGCTGCAAATGGATCTTCAGAAAGAAGATTGGTGTAGATGGGCAGGTTGAAACCTATAAAGCTAGACATGTTGCAAAGGGTTTTCGCCAAAGACCTGGTTTGGACTATGACAAAACTTTTTCTCCAGTGGTTATGCTCAAATCCATTCGGATCCTTCTTGCCATTGATGCCTTCCACGATTATGAGATCTGGCAGATGGACGTAAAGACGGCTTTTCTAAATGGAAATTTGGAAGAGTGGGTCTATATGGATCAGCCGGAGGGTTTCATTCAGAGTGGGAGCAGCGGTAAAATGTGCAAGTTGCTTAAGTCCATTTATGGACTGAAGCAGGCATCGCGGAGCTGGAACATCTGCTTTGATGATATTGTCAAAGAATTCGACTTTATCAAAAATCCGGATGAACCATGCATTTACAGTAAGATTGATGGGAGAACTGTGGTATTCCTTGTCTTGTATGTGGATGACATTCTCCTAATAGGAAATGACATTCCTATGCTACAGTCAGTCAAAGGATTCTTGTCACAGAGGTTCTCCATGAAGGACCTGGGCGATGCCAACTACATTCTGGGGATCCAGATCTATCGTGATAGATCTAAAAGGATGTTGGGACTTTCGCAGTCCAGGTACATTGACACCATGCTGAAACGATTCAGTATGGAAGATTCAAAGCACGGTAATCTACCGGTTTGTCACGGAATCACCCTCTCCAAAGAGATGTCTCCTAAGACTGATTTGGAAAGGGCTCGCATGTCATCTATACCATGTGCATCTACGGTAGGCTCTATAATGTATGCGATGTTGTGTACCAGACCAGATGTAGCATACGCATTGAGCGTTGTAAACCAGTATCAGTCGGACCCAGGGGAGAAACACTGGATAGCAGTACAGAACATTGTCAAGTACCTGGGGAGGACTAAGGAGATGTTCTTGGTGTATGGCAGAAAAGACCTCCAGATCGAGGCCTTTGCTGACTCCAGCTTCCAGAGTGACAAGGATGACTCCAAGTCTATGTCGGGTTATGTCTTTACCCTCAATGGAGGGGCGGTTTGCTGGAAGAGCTCCAAGCAGGAAACTGTTGCTGACTCAACTATAGATGTAGAGTACATAGCTGCTTGCGATGCCGCAAATGAAGCTGTCTGGATGAAGATGTTCCTCACGGAGCTTCAGGTGGTTCCTACCATTGTTGATCCAATACCGCTGTATTGTGACAACAACGGCGCTATAGCTTAAGCGAAGGAACCCAGGTACCATCAGAAGTCCAGGCACATTTTGAGGCGGTACCACCTGATCAGGGAGATCGTAGATCGCCAGGAGATCAAGGTGAAGAGAGTAGATTCGGAGAATAACACTGTAGATCCATTCACGAAGGCCATATCCCAGACTCAGTTCGAGCGGCTGATCGAGATGATAGGTCTTCGATACGCCAGTACATGGCCATAGTGCAAGTGGGAGATTGTTAGTGTATATGCCCTAGAGGCCATTACTGTATCATACTAGTTTGTATATTATTTAATGGAAGCATGGGATATTCATAGTTGTATAGACAATCTTGCTCAAAATGGTAGTATGCTACTTGGTTTGTTTCTACTTTAATGTGTGCATGTGTTTCTTTTAGCATATCTCCTATACACATTAGTGGAGCCCTTAGGATCTTTGCTTGATTACCAGCATTGTGATGGCAGTCACACTAGTGGGGGCTGGGTAATCTACAAGCACATCCTTATACAGGTCCCTAGTCATAGGATTATCGAAACGGGGTATCGATACTCCGGAGTAGACTAGCGTATACGCTTCTCATCCCAGCAGGGGAGATGGTCTGTCCCACAGCCATTAGTACGTCGTACTTGAGATAGTATGCGGGTGCTCGTTAGGTTATGAGTACACTGGACAGGACTCGTCGGGAACTGTTGGTTGGTACTATACCTATCATCAGTTATCAGTTCCCAGGTGACATGAGTACAGCTTAGTCCGTTGACTTGACACTGTCACTTCGCCTCGAGTGTGTTCCCACTGTTCTTAGATTGCTACCCTACCACGGCTTAAATGAGTCGTGCAAACAGGTAGCAGTTGGGTGCAGTCCCGAAGCACTTGGAGGCAGTGACAGTTAGACAGGATTCGTCTCTCCCAGTATTGGGGTTTGATATCGTGCTGTGTTTAGGAGAGCCATTACACAAAGTCCCTGGCCAGGGCAAGCGAGATATACTGGTAGCGTTTCCAGTGTTATCTCAGGGTGTTCTGGGCTACACTCCGAAACGACTTGTACCGCTATTAGGGGACTGACGTTTACCGCCCCCTAGGCCCGACATGCGATACTCTCAGACGAACAGACCGGACTGTACGGTGATTGTCACTTTCAGGCTCAGTAGGAGTTCGGATGGGTTCGCGTCATCAGTCTTCTTATCGGCATCTACCTGGGGACCGTTACGTACAGCTAGTACCGCTTGCAGCATGTGGTTAAACCCACTACCAGCGTAGTGTCAAGTCTTTAGAGTCCCACACAGAGGGCTATTCGCCTTTGGGAAAAACAGAGTAGAAGTCGCATGGTTTTGCGACGGTGTTCGTTCACATCCGCGCACTTGTGCACGTTTGGTGTCCGGGCAGTTATTACTAGCGGGCTTTGGTTTAAGCCAGATCCTAATATTTGTTTTGGGATTGGTTTTGTCTCATTATATTCGTGTTCCTGGAAACACGGATGCGGGTGTGTATGCACAGTTGACAGAGGCAGAGGCAGAGGGTTCTCATTAGGGTTGTTGACCGTTGACTTTTTCCAAACCCTAATGAAAATGAGAAATATGGTTAATGATATTAATTATAGATAATTGTGCCATGGTTAGGTTGACCATTTAACTTATGTTGACATTTTGACTTTGGTTGACCGGTTGACTTTTGTTGACAATTTGACCATCGTCATTTCACATGGAAGATGCTTCTTGATTCTTGCAAAATTCCTTTAATTTGAAATGATAATGGTCGTTCCAAATGAACCATCATAATTTCTTTTTAATTATTATTATTAATTCATTATTCTCTCATATGAGAGTATGGTTGCAAAAAGTAGCTCATTCTTTCTTGCTCTTTCTCTCTCATATGTTTAGCTCAACCTCTTCCTCTCTCTCAAAGCTCTCATCTCTCATGTGTTGAGAACCATGAGCTCTTGAGATAAAACCACCAAAACTCCTCTCTACTCATTATAGGGTTCTAGGTTTAGCAAGCAAAGCACTTTAGTTACCTCTAGGTTGAGGTAGGAGCTCAAGGTAGAGGCCTTCGGGTGGATCCTTCTTCGGCAAAGAGAAGACGACGAGGAGGAGCCGTTCAAACCACTCCATGGAGCAAGAAAAGAAGGAGTTCAAGATCTAGGTATAACCTTCTAACCGAGTAGCTAAACTTGTAGTTAGTTTCTAGGTTTTTGTTTAGCAAAGATCCTCCATTTCTAGTCTATGTTACCTTGCATCAAAAATCATTTTTTTACCTATTCCGCCTCCCCGTAAGAACCGGGGTGGGTAACGTGGACTTACAGCTCCGTGTAGTAGTCCCTTCACACCAAGCAGTGAACTCCTCGGACTCTAGGAAGGCTTCATGAGATGTACGGAACAAGCTTGCTTGATGTCGTCGAGGCCGAAGATGATCTACGTCGAGGAGACTCAAGTTCATGCTACTTTTTCACTAATGGTGAGATTAGTGAAGCAAACACCCTAAACTAAATGGAAAATAGTAGAGGATGATGAAGTAGGAAGTGGGCTCTCTTTAATTTTATTTTTCTCACAATAAATCATCACTTAGAAAAAGCTAGCAAGCTTTTTCTCTTGAGGAAGAAGAAGAAGTGATGAAGAAAATGATTGAGAGAGTGAGGTTAGAATTGCAACCATGGGTGAGTTAGTGTCATGCCTAACAAATGTAGAGAATAAACCATAGCTATGAGTTAAGGGTTGGGTTAAGAAATATCTTAAGCAAGACAAAGGAGTGAACTAAGTCAATGAAGACCACACGCTTCTACAAGCTTTGAACCATGACAAATATCTCCACAATTTTGGATTTGCTTGAAATAAATATAAACCCTAACTTAACCCTAGCATGGTGTGAGTCTCATACATACATGTTGCAAGTGTAACCTAGCATGACACAACAATATATATCACATATATATTTTGTGTGCAAAAAGAAAACAATACATTTAACATATATCACATATATATCAATGCATCATAAGTGAGAAAAATAATTACTTAAGTGAGCTAATATTAGTTAACGTAATTTAATATTTCAAATATATAATTCTACATTAAATTATTAAATCAACACTTGATTTAATAATCCGGCTATATTATATATAACTGACTAATATCAAATGTAACAACTTATCGAATCAACACTTGATTCGATAAATTGGCTATTTCACATATAACCTACGATGTCACTAATCGCGAGAATAGAATGCGGTATCACATACACGCATTAATCTCGGTCCCACTCATATCACATACGTGCTCCTACTTCGGTTCGCATGAACCAGGAAACCTCTGTGTAGGACTCTAAAGACTTGTCAATACGCCAGCAGTAGGTGATGATCATATCAAACACCCACAAGCAGCAAGCGGTTTGCTAAACGTAACGGCCACCCGGGTATTGAGCTATCAGAAGATCAACAAGAAAGCCTGCTTGTACTCCTACGAATCCAATCAGTAACACTACCGTACAATCCGGTCTCTTCGTCTGATATGTCGCATATCACAGCCTGGGGGTGGTATAACGTTAGACCCCAATAGCCTAATAAGTCATGCCGGTACAAGGTCCATAACGGTTTGAGAAACTTCTGGTAACACTTACCAATAAATCTCAGCAACCCTGGCCAGGGATTTCATGTTATGGCCAATCGAGCATAGCACAACATCAACTCCCAATACCGGGAGAGACGAAACCCCTCCTATCGCTCATTGCCTCTATGTGACTCGGGACTCTATCCAAAAACCACCTTTTTGCATGATCTCTTGACCTTGGTATGGTGGAAATCAAAGCACAATAGGAATCACACAAGACTCTATGACGATCTCGGGTCTACAGACTAACCTATACCAGTGTCACCAGAGAACTACTACCCGACGATAGGTATAATACCATCTAGGAGTTCTCGGCGAGTCCGTCCAGTGTACCCAGTCTCCACCGAGCACCCATATACCTTCTCTGATGTCAAACACTAATGGATGTGGGATCTTCCATCGCCCATCATATGGGTCAAGAAGCGCATACGCTAGTCTACTCTGGAGTATCGATGCCCTGTGTCGATACTCCCACGACTAGGAACATTTGAAGGATATACTTACCGACTACCCTGTTCCCACTAGTATGATCTGCATCATAATCCTGGTAGTCAAGTACTGATCCTACGGGCTTTATCAACATGTAATAGAGAGACAATAAGTGTACATGTTAAGATAAAGAGCAACCAGATAGCATACTATCATGTCGAGCAAGAAAGTCCTTCCTATATATGTCCAAGCATCCACTACAACATACATCGCATGTACAGTAATAGCCTTTAGAGCATACATATAACTAACAACAATACAAGTCGGAATGCCATGTAATCGCACAATCTCATCGATATAAATTTGAGCGTACTGAGCGAATCCGAAAGTGGCCTTTACTGGCAGAAAGTGAGCTGCTTTCGTCAATCGGTCTACGATCACCCAAATAGAGTCATGCCCTCGACTGGTCCTAGGTATACCCACGATAAAATTCCATAGAGATCTGCTCCCATTTTCACTCCGGAATGGGCAAGGGCTGTAACTCTCCTGCTGGCCTCTGATACTCGGCCTTGACTTGCTGACAAGTCAAGTATCCCGAAATAAAATCTGTGACATCTCCCTTCATCCCTTCACACCAGTAGACATCTCTCAAGTCATGATACATCTTGGTGGAACCCGGATGAACACTATATGCTGACTGATGTGCCTCTTCTAAAATCTCACGTCTCAGCCCTTCGGAATCTGGCACACACAGTCGAGTCCCAAATCGTAGCACTCCCTGTTCATTGATCACGAACTCAGAATCTCTACCCTGTCGAACCTTCTCCATGATCTCTGATAAACGGGCATTGCCAGATTGTGCCTCACGGATACGGTCAAGTAACTGTGCACGGATATAAGCAAGTTGTCCCCCGGTCGGAGTAAACTCGAACTGCACTTGGCTGTCGCATTGAATCTGCCAATATGTCGTCAACTGCCTCTGAACAGCACTCAAACAAGATAAGCTACCTCCGGGCCTCCGACTCAAAGCATCTGCCACAACATTCGCCTTGCCCGAACGATAAAGAATATCGCAGTCATAGTCTTTCACTAGCTCCATCCATCGGCACTGTCTTAAATTTAGATCTCGCTGCTGAAAGATATACTTTAAGCCCTTATGGTCCGTGAATATATGGCACAACTCGTCGTATAGGTAATGTCTCCAGATCTTAAATGCAAAAACCACCGCAACCATCTCTAAGTCATGAGTGGGATAATTCTTCTCGTGCTTCTTCAACTGCCGAGAAGCATAGGCGACGACCCTGCCGTGCTGCATCAACACACAGCCTAGCCCCACTCGAGAAGTATCGCAATAAACGACAAAACCGCCTGATCCTGAAGGTGAAGATAATACTGGCGCTTTAGTCAAACGAGTCTTCAATTGCCGAAAGCTCTGCTCGCATGCCTCGGTCCAAAGAAACGGAACTCCCTTCCTGGTCAACCCGGTCAACGGTGCAGCTTTACCAGAAAAATCCTGAACAAAGCGTCGGTAGTATCCGGCCAAACCCAGAAAGCTGCGAACCACTATCACTGATACAGGTCTGGGCCAGTGCTGGACGGCCTCGATCTTCTTCGGGTCCACATGTATGCCATCTCTTGTAACCGCATGACCCAAGAAATCGACACTGTCAAGCCAGAAGGCAAACTTGGAGAATTTTGCGAACAGCTGATGCTTTCTCAAAGTCTGTAATGTGATCCTTAGATGCTGCTCATGCTCCTCTCGGCTCCGGGAGTATACTAAGATGTCATCAATGAACACGATGATAATTTGATCAAGAAACGACCTGAATATGCGGTTCATCAAATTCATAACGCTGCTGGGGTATAGGTGAGTCCGAACGACATCACCAAAAACTCATAATGCCCGTAGCGCGTGCGAAAAGTAGTCTTCGGAATATCATCCTTCCGACCCCGCAACTGATGGTAACCTTCGCAAGTCAATCTTTATGAAGTGCCCCGCACCCTGGAGCTGATCAAACAAGTCATCAATGCGAGGTAGGGGATATCTGTTCCGCACAGTCACTCGATTCAACTGACGATAATCAATGCACAAACGCAAACTTCCGTCTTTCTTCTTGACGAACATGACAGGAGCTCCCCAAAGTGACACACTCAGACGAATATGCCCTTTATCCAACAAATCTAGCAACTGATCCTTGAGCTCTTTAAGCTCCGCCGGGGCCATCCGATAAGGTGGTATAGAAATAGGCCCCGTGCCGGGAATCAAGTCAATGCAGGACTCAAAATCGCGCTCTGGCGGCAAACCATGCAGCTCGTTAGGGAATACATCTGGAAACTCTCTCACAATCGGGATCTGGTCCAACGAGACCTCTGCGGCTCTATCATCATAACATACGCCAAGAATCCCTGACATCCTTTCCTCAAGTGCTGACTAGCGCGAAGAGAAGAAATCAAATTGGGAAGGGTGACACTACGGTCTCCCTGAATGACAAGAACTGGTTCACCCGAAAAACTAAATCTGACTGCTTTCTCACGGCAGTCAACAGACGCATAACAGGTGGCTAGTCAATCCATGCCCAAAAGAACTTCGAAGTCAAACATATCGAGAAGAATCAATTTGACAGAAGAATCCTTATCTCCAATACGAACAAAACAAACACGAACGAAAACATATCGAGCGACAAAAGACTAGCCTACGGAAGAAATCACAACAAGCGGTTAATTTAGCAAGGACTACTATCGGCTAAACCTCGATACAAAATATGTGGATACCGTTTCAAACAACACAAGAAAAATATGCATCGGAAGAAAACACCAAAAGAATACCTGTCACAACTATGTTCGACGCCTGCACATCCCGAGGAGTCAATACAAAAGCTAAGGTCTGCCCTCTACCAGCGATCAGCTGTCGTCTGCCTCTGCCATCTCGTCCTCTCGGAATACAACTGCCACGACCGTGGCGTCTCGGGGCATCGATCTAGCGTGGATCAACAATAGGCATAGGAGGTAATGCGCTCGGAAGAGGGAGTGAAGGTGGTAAAGTCATATGTGAGACAGATGCCTCACTTTGTCACCTCACGGTACAATTTCTGACACGATAGTACTGACTCCCACACCGAAAACAACCTGGTGATGACTGTTGGCCCTGTGGATAAGAGCCAAATAACTCACCTCGTCTCAATCCTCTGCCACCGCCATCTCCCGGAAAGAATCTGTCACGACGTCTACTCATCTGCCTCTGAGCTCGCATACTGGTACGAATCCACTTTAGTTCCGAAACAACCGTAGGTGGAGCAATATCCGATCTCTCTGCTCAACTGATCTCTATCAAGGATCCGATCATTTGGCGCAAATCCTGAATATTCTCCTCCAGCCTAGCTATACGATCAAAAGAGAGTGGATCAATCTGTCCATGCGAGATAGGCGTACTACCCTGGTCGGTCCTCACCTCAGACGAGCCCGCTCTAATCTCATCTCTAACGGCAGCCCTCTGGGCCCTCGTAGTCATCGGCGGCATAGTGGCTGGAGTAAGAAACAGGAATGATAAGGGCATTGCGATCGAAACAAGAGAACATATGGAATCAAGGAAGGAAATACGAGCAAATATATACGCTAAGGTCACTTAGGCAGAGTATCGTTGAAGGGTTATGGGAGCGCCCTGGCCATCCAACCGTGGCCAAATATGGAACAAAATTTTTATAAAACCCGGCGCTACCATTACCTATTAACAAGATCGAAACCATTAACCATAAAACTAGAAAACCAAACACCAAGAGATAGAATGGTTATACCTAATGAACCAAGTCCTTCGGGCCTTCAACCATTTCCAAGCTCCTAGTGATGCGGATCGACTTTGGTCGCCGGTCTTCCTCCATCTCCGATGATCAACCCGAGGGAAACGGCGCAAGCTCCAGGTTCGTTAAATGGACCAACCTGTTAGTTATATGTATGCCCTAGAGGCCATTACTGTACATACGATGTATATTGTAGTGGATGCTAGGACGTATATAGGGAAGACTTTCTTGCTCGACATGATAGTATGCTATCTGGTTGTACTTTATCTTAACATGTACTCTGATTGTCTCTAATACATGTTGATAAAGCCCTTAGGATATGTACTCGACTACTGGGACTATGATGAGATCATACTAGTGGGGCCACGGTAGTCGACGAGTACATCCTATAAATGTTCCTAGTCGAAGGTGTATCGAGACAGGGCATCGATGCACCAGAGTAAACTAGTGTATACGCATCTTGACGATGGGCAATGGATGATCCCATATCCATCGGTGTTTGACATCAAGGATGGTGTACGGGTGCTCAGTGGAGACTGGGTATACTGGACGGACTCGCCGAGAACTCCCAGATGGTATTATACCTCACGTCAGATGGCAGTTCTCCGGTGACACTGGTACAGAGTAGTCTGTTGACCCGAGATCGTCATAGAGTCTTGTGTGATTCCTACTGTGCTTTGATTTCCACCTTACTACGTCCAAGAGGGCGTGCAAAACGGTGGTTTTTGGGTACAGTCCCGAATCACATGGAGGCAATGAGCGATAGGAGGAGATTTGTCTCTCCCGGTATAGGGAGTTGATGTTGTGCTGTGTTCGATTGGCTATAACTGGAAATCCCTGGCCAGTTATAGCCAGGTATTCCCAGATGGTATTTACTGGTAAGTGTTATCAGTTGTTTCTCAAACTGTTATAGACCTTATATCGACACGACTTATCGAGCTATTGGGGTCTGACGTCTACCACCCCTAGGCGAGATATGCGACATATCAAACGACGAGACCGGACTGTACGGGAGTGTTACTGATTGGATTCATAGGAGTACTAGCAGGCTTGCTTGTTGATCTTCTGATCGCTCAATACCCGGGTGGCTGTTACGTTTAGCAGACCGCTTGCGGCTTGTGGGTGTTTGATATGATCATCACCTACTGCCGGCGTATTGACGAGTCTTTAGAGTCCTACACAGGGGTTTCCTGGCTCAAGCGAAACGGAGTAGGAGCACATATGTGATATGTGCGGGACCGAGATTGATACGATATGAGATACCGTATTCTATTCTCGCGATTTGTGACATTGATCGGTTGTATGCGATATAGCCGGGTTATCGGATCAAGTGTTGATTCGATAAGTTGTTACTTTTGATATTAGTCGGTTATAGACGGATTATTAAATCAAGAGTTGATTTAATAATTTAATGTATAATTATATATTTGATATATTACATTACATTAACTAGTATTAGCTCACTTAAGATTTATTTTCTCACTAGTTTGTGCACATTGTTTATATGTGATATATGCAAGTGTACATGTTTGTATCATGCTTGATGATACATCAATGATGGGTGTATGAGACTTATACCAAGATTAGTTTTAAGATTAGGGTTATTCTTTTATCATAACATTTAACAAAAGGGTTAAACTTAGTCAAAGTAATCAAGCTTGAAGAAGCTTGGAGAAACATTAACAAAGTCCACTCTTTTGTCATTTGTCTTGATATTTTTTAACCTAACTCTTAACCTAATCCCTTAGTCAATTCTCTACATGAGTTAAGCATGATAGCTTAACTCACCCATGGTTACATTATTGAGGAGAGGTTTTCATTTGGATGGATTTTATTCTTTATTCTTTCTTCTTCTTCTTCATCAAGCTCCATCCAAAAGCTTACTAGCTCTAATGGTGCCATGAGAAAAAGAGTGAGAAAATTAATTCTAAAGTGAGCCCACTTCCTACTTCTTCATCCTCTACGACTTGCCATGTAGTAGAGTGTGTTCTCTTCACAAAGTTTATGACCTAGTGAAGGAATAGCTTGAGTTAGTGTCTCCCCGACGTAGATCATTTTCGGCCTCGAAGTCATCGTAGCAAGCACGTTCGTTCTTCTTGTGGAGCTTCTCTAGAGTCCGGAGTTCATGATCGCAGCGATGGGGACATCTACACGGAGCTATTGAAGTGAAGGACCGGATCTACAAAGGTTGTATTCCCTTTCACTTGTAGTTAAAGTTGTTAACTTGCTCGTTTTCTCCTAAACCCTAGTTTAAAGATCCGTATTAGAGTTGTTCGGCACGGCTAAAATTTTAATCGGGCATGGTTGATGCCTCGTAGACCCTTGTGCGCGTGCCTAGCAACCCTACAGTGGTATCAGAGCCAAGCTAGAGCTTGAGGCGAAGTGTAGACGAAGTTAGAAGTCCGATCGAACCCGGAAAACCCCGATAAAACCCTTCTCTGTATATTTTTTGAAATTGTGGACTTTTCCAAATTAAAAAAGCTTAAAAAATTCAGCAGGCAATTATAAGGAATATTGTGCAAAACGACAAAAGTTGGCGCCCAAAGAGCCGCGGAACCGCGGCACGAGCTTGGCACCTGCGGCGGTTCCGCGGTCACATGATGACGTCATCCTTTACTTTTTGCACAGTAATTTCCCTAAGATATTTTCTGTAGTTTCTGAGTATGTCACGACCCGAAAGTACGGAACATGACCGGCACTTAAACTACGAACATCTCAAGGCGTACGTAATCTAAGTAAACCGAAAACCCAGAAATCCAAACCAAGAAAAGTAGTAGAGTGAAGGAAAACCAATTTAAAATCAAGTAGTTTTAATTGCATAAGCCGAGTTATGCGGTTTTAAAAACATCATGTATTTCCTGAAAATTTCGGCAGAGTCTCCTTTGTAAATACTGGCTCCCAAACGGGATACAACATGAATAGTATACGAAATCAATAAAAAGGCATCCCCAAGCGGGAGCTAGCTCTTCGTCAATCGACGGTCACAACCACACAAGCAATATAATATACAACGCCAACGGCGAGGATTAAAATTCAAAGGAAACTCAAAACCACAAGAAAACCACAGAAAAATAACGCGCGACTCTAAGGTCGAAGGAATAACATCACTGGTCTCTATCTCAAAGTAAATACATGTTTGGTTGATGGAACTTCTAGATACAACAGAGTAATAATATACAAGTGATAAAATGGGGGTACGATACAAGTAAACCCACCTACTAGCAAATCATCCGAAGGAAACTATGCCCGTAAGCCGTAAAGAAACCTGTACGGCAAACCTGCAAGAAACTGGGGCACAACGGGGGTGAGTTCCCAACTCGTGAATAGAAAAATATCTACGCACAGAAATCGCATAAATAACGCAATCTAGGTCAATGATCATAATATATCCTCAAATATAAGAATAACACGTAGCCTATAACAAGGCTATGGTAAATATCTAACCCGAGTGTAATCTCATGTGCCCGTGTCAGTGCCTCAAGTAGCAATATATCATATGAATGAGGTATGAATGCATGAAAACAGAATACATGTAAATGAAGAACCGTTTTCATAATTTAGTGAGATTTCCTTTGTATTTTTAAAATGAGGTATCATAATGAAATCAGCATAAAACAGTGCCTAGCATCGGCACAAAACGTAATCCCAATATCTCGATATCTCGTATCACAGTCTCTGTACCTCAATATCTCGAAATCTCAATGTCTCAAACACAATATCTAGGGCGCCGTCAGTCCAGACCGGCCCCTACCATCCATCTCAAGACCACGACGGTATCCTCCGGATATCCGACGCGTCGGGTAAAATCACCGGTAGGTAGTGCTCCCCTGCCAGGCTCACATCGTCACCATCACGCGCTTCTTGCCCGGGGGTACCTTACTGGGTCCACCATGTACCCGAAACGGTTCATCTGTCTCCTCGAATCGGGTCTCGAAATCCATCAGCAAACTCATGGTGGACGACTCATACATCATGGGAAAAAACCGCACTTTTTATTTAAAAAGAGAGAAATCGGTTTATATAAGTTTTGCGGTTTTCCCCCCAAATCCAGAAAATCTCATGGAAATCCGAATCCAAATCATCAATAGCATGTAAAACCATGAATATAGGCATAACAATGAATAACAGTATGCATGAAGTGGCAAGTAATAACTACAATGTTAGGCTGGCATATAAGGCAGGTACACTAATATCATGTCAAAGTACTAACTAACAAGCTAAGTCAAGCAATAATCTTTTCTAAGGTGTACGTGACATGGCAATTACCGATGAAGATGTGTGTGAGCCGGCAAGTAAGTGTACGTGGTACATACGCATCATCGGTAATGGTGCTGGTGTCCTAACAATATGATATCAACATTGCAATAAGAAATTATAACATAAGTATGCGATGCGAAGCGAAGCACAATAATAAGCGGGAGCTGAAAACAAGACGCAACTGTAACTAACCTGCATTAATCTAATATAAGTCCTACAAATGGTGGCTTTTGAAATAACACGAATCATGGGGTTTTGAAAATAGGGGCTACGGTGTTTTTATGAAAAGATACGTCTTTTGAAATATCCGTAGGATCCCTTGGGCTGTCTTTTAAAATACCCACGATTCGTTAGTTTTTGAAATAGGTAAGAATTCTAATCTAATCTAACAACTACACTAAACTATACGGCTGAACTAACAAGCTGAACTACAGGTAAGGAAACCGCCTATCATCTGAGTCGATACATATACATACCTGTATATGTATAGTCGGTGATCCCGCCTCAATAATATCATATCTATAACCAGACATCCCAAGTCAAGAGTGCGGATCAATCATCAATATATAGCTCGTACGTAAAACCGTCGTACGGCATCCCAATTCTGGGTACGGGTCAAAATCATATTTATAACACTATTCACCCAAATCGCCGCCCCAAGATCCGCTATAATACCAGGACGTACCTCAAGTACGAATCCTGCCATATCACCGATATCACAACCACAAAACAAATCTCATCGACTCAGCTCAATCCCAAGTATCATCCTCAAATCCGTATGTGAACACATAGTCCCATACCCATGTGATCACATAACTATAAAGAATCCTATGAGCACATATAAATAGGAATGTATGCAAGTATGTAGGTGTGTATGTGTAGTGCAACACTACTCTAGGGTTCGCAACACTAAAATAATCCAACACACCAATATCCATCCTAAACATCGTTATTAATCCCAAATAACATATAATAAATTGTTGGTGTGTATACGCATCCGTATACACCACCACGGACAGCGGGGGTGCTATACGCCATCAACCCGACTTCTCCCCGTAGATATAAATCTACTCACCTGGTCCTCGTTCGCCGGTGCCGACGTCGCCACGCGCTTGCTTGTCGTCTCGAAGTCCACATGGGGTACCTACATATCATAACGCATCATACCGCATTAAAATCTGACTCATGTCCAAAACGACGCACGAATCCCACATAGGTCAGAACCTATGGTTGCTTTCGCAAATCGACCCAAAAACCCTCGACGTCGGCATACAAACGCCAAACCATCGAGAAAACTCCCAACACACATCATTTGTACAATTACAAGCACTAATTATAATATAAAATAGCTTCAAATTCACAAAAACCCCAATTTTACTTAAAAAGTCATTTTTCCGAAAATCTAGCAAGCACAAATCACCGTTTTAGTACAAAACTCGATGTATAAACGAACCTAGCATCCACAATATTCACTAAATATCATAACAAAGTCATATAAACCATTCCTATAAATTTATTCTCATCAATTTGCATAAATTCCAAAATCCTAGTTTGCAAAAATATCAATTTTTAACACCTTTTAAAGCAAAATTCACAATTCAACAATTAAGCTTGGTTTTGCATAACCTAAGATATTAAACCACTCATAATAATGTTAATGATGTGATGAAACCCGAACCATATTTTTAATCTCGCATTTTGAATTAAAACTAAAAACCTAGTTTGCAATATTAACCACCTTTAACAATTTTAAACTAAAAATTAGCAAACTAGTTACAAGTTTAGCTTTTTCATTAAATTTCAAGTTAACCTACTCATTAAAACCATACTCTAAAGATAGAAACCCTAATTAGATTTTAATCCCAATTATATTCATAGTTTCCAAAAACTAGTTTGTTAAAAAGCTTAAGTACGGACATTTTGCAAGTAACAATTTGTAATTATTAACTAAATTAGGTTTTCCATGTCGTCTCATGCCAAACTACACCTTGCAAACATAAACAAGTGACAACAACCATATTTGAATTCAAACCCTAACTTGATCCAAACCCTTTTTTCTAGAATTTACAACTCTCCATTAACACTTAATTAATTTAGCTCAAGCAATATATCAACAATTAACCATAAGATTAAGATCTTATACCTCACAAATTGGAGATCTAGCATGAAAATATTGGCTTCCAAAATGGTTTCTTGATCCATGATCCACACTAGAATAGGTCAAGAAGAAATGGGTAGAGATTGGATTTTGATTTTTTGGGATTTTTGATGGATTTTTGTGAGGTTTTTGGAGATGAAATGAAGTGGAAACATGGGGGAAAAATGAGGGGGGGGGGGCTGCTGAATATTTTCGGCCAGAAGAGGGGAGTGGGGAGAGGTGAGTGATTTGTGTGGAAATTCCAAGGTCAAAGCCCCTCCCAATTACCATAATACCCCCACCTACATAAATATATAATAAAACCTTTATTTTAACCATTATTTTCACAAGAAAGAAGATAAAAATGAGGGGGAGGGAGTAGGCTGTTGCCAAAGTGGTGGTGGGGCCGGCCATGTGAGTGGGTGAGGATGGGTGTAAGGTTGCAAAGAAAATTCCATGCAAAAAGAACCCCTCAAGCTACCAAATTGCAAGTTTTAGTTTAATTTAACTATATATTTTTTTTCCATAAAAAAAAACAATTAAAACTTGAAATAAAATACTAAAAAATTATATTACAACTTGATTTTAATTAACATGATTTTAAAGATTAAAATTATCCCATTTAAATTTGTATTTATCGCTAATTTAATGTATTTTCTTACCGGCTTAAAATAATATTAAAAATAATTTTTTTCAGAAAATTTGAAGTTTCACCAGTGGCTCAATAAACACCAAATACTAGCAATTACATAGCTAGAATATGTATATTTAATTTTTATAATAAGATATTTTTATTTTGACTTTTTACAGAAGACCCCCTTATTTTACCGTTTTTTCGAAATTTCACCGAAACGATTTTCAAAACGTTACAATCTTCCCCCCTTAAAGAAATTCGGTCCCCGAATTTAAATTAAAACTCCCCCCAAATACTAAAACATCTAAGCAAAACCTTCAAGTCGTCGGGGCTCCGAAATCATAAATACATAAAACAAATCGTAGCGCAGCGCATGCGCATGAAAAATAAGCATATAACTCGAATCAAAACTCCATCCAGCATCCCACAATCATCGGAGTCATGGTGAAGACACAATGTCCAAATCCAAAATGAAAATCAATATGATATACATCATTAAAACATCTGGAAGCAATGCATGCCAAATCTTCTTCAAATCGTTGTGCGATGCTCGCAGCACTGCACAGTGGCGGACGTTTATTGTAAAAAAAAAATAACTATATATATATATATATATATATATATATATATATCCTTTGTTTAATATGCACGTCCCGCCGTTTTGGAAGCAATTTCAGAAGGGTTTCCTTTATAAAATGTTTCGTGTCATCTCGGACACGTAGGTAAATACTGAGACTATAGCTCACTTTTTGGAAATCCCTTCGATAACTATCAATGCATGCAAAATATATTCAGGTACTGTCTTCTGACTAGTCCTGCTCAGTACGAGAACACATAGCGAATATCATAAAAACGTACTGCTACATAAGAAATCAATCACAAATATATATGAATACTACGTGCGTCAGGTGCGCACGGAAATCAAAATCTATAAATGTGCCATACATGTGCACAGAAACAACATCTAGGTGCAACGGGTGTGCACACAACATCAGTCATAGGCAACGTGTGTGCCTGACAGCAAAATCAGGTGCATCTGACATGCACGAAAAATCCCGATTCAGTGCATCTGGTGTGCACCAAATCGCATCTCATAACAGGCGCCCAACATGCGCTAAAAATCCAAATCTGGTGCATCCATCATGCACAAAATCAACTCAACTGTATGAAACCCATAAAATCATAAACATGAGAAACCAAGGCACAAAAACGATGTCAAGTGCAACAACTGTGCAAAATCGGAAATACTCAGTAGGTGCAACCATGGTCCATGAAAACAAATATCATGAAACTCAATCATCAAAATCAATCATGCGAATAGATCGCCCAAAATACCCAAAATCAAGTATGGCGGAATAGTCCCGCTCAAGTACATCCTCCAAGAATCTCTGGCCAACTGCCGTGGTCACTCATAGCATGTCTCGTCGACGATCCTGAACTCTGGTGTGCATAACATGACCACTACTGGGTCCAAGTCTTCTCGTAATTTATTCCAGAAAGGTCCTATCGAGATCTCTCCCAAATCTCGTCTCTGCCGAACTGTCCGGAAGTCATCGTCCCTTACTAGATCTATTCTCGTTCCTGAATGGCTACATACTCATCGCGACTCCTTCTGGAAGGTATATCCAAGTACAATGCCTCGGCATGCATACCGCATCTCTGATGTCGACTGAGTGGAACGTCGTCTCATCAAGATCTCGTACGAACCTCTTACTCCACTTTTCTCTAATGTCGACTGCTCCGGACTCATCTCGTCGTGGCTGCATGGACTGAGCTCCAACGGCTATCCTCGTATCTGGAGTCTCCCAAGAAATGCATCTCACCACCTAGCATCCGAATGAAGTCGAACCATCCGATCGATTCGTCAAAACCTCATAATCCCCCAAGAGCTCAACATCTTGGGTACAGTTTAACAGTATCGAGTACATACCACAGCATCGATGGTCCAGCCGTAGAAGGGCAAACCCAAGCCTCACTAATGGCGCCGCGGAACTGCCGCAAACCCTAAGGTTCAAAGGCTTTCACACGGTCATTAAGTCGAGTTAGGGTTTCATTCTTCTAGAGGGACCATAGAATTGCCTGCATGTCTTTCCGAGTACCTTAAACTTAGAATAGTAGGTTTCTGATATTCGATCGTCTCTGTCGACTCTCAACGTCACCGCGTGAAGTCGTCTCTAGCTGGAATCAATTTATCTGATGACCTCGCATCGGTAAGTGAACGATCCACACGTCCTAGTCATTCTTCCTTGGTGACTAGCGGCCTTCTATAATCTCTTAGTACAACCTCGTACTGCAATAGCTCCCACATCTGGGGCGATATCTCGTCGTTCACAGCAAAAACTGGTTCGCTCATCTGCACGCTGAACCGTGCCTCAATCACTTCAATGGTCATCTAAGTATGGCTGGCCTCTACCGGTGGCTCAATCCTCTGGTGCTAATCGGCACGTCCGAGAAATCTCATAAAGGCGATCCGCCAAACGCTCGTGGCGCGGAAACACAGTAAAAAGACACATCTCCGCAATCGAGTGTCGCCGGAATTTCGCCCTGGTCAGTCCTCGTTCGTGACGAGCTCGTGCTGACCACAACTCTAGCTGTAGCTCTCCCTGCCCGTAATCATGGCAGCAAAACCAAAACTGGTACTGATGAGGCAAGATCAGGAATGAATATAATACTGAACAAAGAAATGTACATCCTAAGGCTTCTTAAGTAGAGTAGCGTATCGTAAGTATGCCGCGGAACATACCCACGATACGTCACTCTACTTTAGTCACCTATTCCATCAACCAAGGGTCATCCTACGCTCCGAAGGTAAAACCTAACGCTCTGATACCAACTTTGTCACGACCCGAAAGTACGGAACATGACCGGCACTTAAACTACGAACGTCTCAAGGCGTACGTAATCTAAGTAAACCGAAAACCCAGAAATCCAAACCAAGAAAAGTAGTAGAGTGAAGGAAAACAAATTTAAAATCAAGTAGTTTTAATTGCATAAGCCGAGTTATGCGGTTTTAAAAACATCAAGTATTTCCTGAAAATTTCGGCAGAGTCTCCTTTGTAAATACTGGCTCCCAAACGGGATACAACATGAATAGTATACGAAATCAATAAAAAGGCATCCCCAAGCGGGAGCTAGCTCTTCGTCAATCGACGGTCACAAACACACAAGCAATATAATATACAACGCCAACGGCGAGGATTAAAGTTCAAAGGAAACTCAAAACCACAAGAAAACCACAGAAAAATAACGCGCGACTCTAAGGTCGAAGGAATAACATCACTGGTCTCTATCTCAAAGTAAATACATGTTTGGTTGATGGAACTTCTAGATACAACAGAGTAATAATATACAAGTGATAAAATGGGGGTACGATACAAGTAAACCCACCTACTAGCAAATTACCCGAAGGAAACTATGCCCGCAAGCCGTAATGAAACCTGTACGGCAAACCTGCAAGAAACTGGGGCACAACGGGGGTGAGTTGCCAACTCGTGAATAGAAAAATATCTTCGCACAGAAATCGCATAAATAACGCAACCTAGGTCAATGATCATAATATATCCTCAAATATAAGAATAACACGTAGCCTATAACAAGGCTAGGGTAAATATCTAACCCGAGTGTAATCTCATGTGCCCGTGTCAGTGCCTCAAGTAGCAATATATCATATGAATGAGGTATGAATGCATGAAAACAGAATACATGTAAATGAAGAACCGTTTTCATAATTTAGTGAGATTTCCTTTGTATTTTTAAAATGAGGTATCATAATGAAATCAGCATAAAACAGTGCCTAGCATCGGCACAAAACGTAATCCCAATATCTCGATATCTCGTATCACAGTCTCTGTACCTCAATATCTCGAAATCTCAATGTCTCAAACACAATATCTAGGGCGCCGTCAGTCCAGACCGGCCCCTACCATCCATCTCAAGACCACGACGGTATCCTCCGGATATCCGACGCGTCGGGTAAAATCACCGGTAGGTAGTGCTCCCCTGCCAGGCTCACATCGTCACCATCACGGCTTCTTGCCCGGGGGTACCTTACCGGGTCCACCATGTACCCGAAACGGTTCATCTGTCTCCTCGAATCGGGTCTCGAAATCCATCAGCAAACTCATGGTGGACGACTCATACATCATGGGAAAAAACCGCACTTTTTATTTAAAAAGAGAGAAATCGGTTTATATAAGTTTTGCGGTTTTCCCCCCAAATCCAGAAAATCTCATGGAAATCCTAATCCAAATCATCAATAGCATGTAAAACCATGAATATAGGCATAACAATGAATAACAGTATGCATGAAGTGGCAAGTAATAACTACAATGTTAGGCTGGCATATAAGGCAGGTACACTAATATCATGTCAAAGTACTAACTAACAAGCTAAGTCAAGCAATAATCTTTTCTAAGGTGTACGTGACATGGCAATTACCGATGAAGATGTGTGTGAGCCGGCAAGTAAGTGTACGTGGTACATACGCATCATCGGTAATGGTGCTGGTGTCCTAACAATATGATATCAACATTGCAATAAGAAATTATAACATAAGTATGCGATGCGAAGCGAAGCACAATAATAAGCGGGAGCTGAAAACAAGACGCAACTGTAACTAACCTGCATTAATCTAATATAAGTCCTACAAATGGTGCCTTTTGAAATAACACGAATCATGGGGTTTTGAAAATAGGGGCTACGGTGTTTTTATGAAAAGATACGTCTTTTGGAATATCCGTAGGATCCCTTGGGCTGTCTTTTAAAATACCCACGATTCGTTAGTTTTTGAAATAGGTAAGAAGTCTAATCTAATCTAACAACTACACTAAACTATACGGCTGAACTAACAAGCTGAACTACAGGTAAGGAAACCGCCTATCATCTGAGTCGATACATATACATACCTGTATATGTATAGTCGGTGATCCCGCCTCAATAATATCATATCTATAACCAGACATCCCAAGTCAAGAGTGCGGATCAATCATCAATATATAGCTCGTACGTAAAACCGTCGTACGGCATCCCAATTCTGGGTACGGGTCAAAATCATATTTATAACACTATTCACCCATATCGCCGCCCCAAGATCCGCTATAATACCAGGACGTACCTCAAGTACGAATCCTTCCATATCACCGATATCACAACCACAAAACAAATCTCATCGACTCAGCTCAATCTCAAGTATCATCCTCAAATCCGTATGTGAACACATAGTCCCATACCCATGTGATCACATAACTATAAAGAATCCCATGAGCACATATAAATAGGAATGTATGCAAGTATGTAGGTGTGTATGTGTAGTGCAACACTACTCTAGGGTTCGCAACACTAAAATAATCCAACACACCAATATCCATCCTAAACATCGTTATTAATCCCAAATAACATATAATAAATTGTTGGTGTGTATACGCATCCATATACACCACCACGGACTGCGGGGGTGCTATACGCCATCCACCCGACTTCTCCCCGTAGATATAAATCTACTCACCTGGTCCTCGTTCTCCGGTGCAGACGTCGCCACGCGCTTGCTTGTCGTCTCGAAGTCCACATGGGGTACCTACATATCATAACGCACCATACCGCATTAAAATCCGACTCATGACCAAAACGACGCACGAATCCCACATAGGTCAGAACCTATGGTTGCTTTCGCAAATCGACCCAAAAACCCTCGACGTCGGCGTACAAACGCCAAACCATCGAGAAAACTCCCAACACACATCATTTGTACAATTACAAGCACTAATTATAATATAAAATAGCTTCAAATTCACAAAAACCCCAATTTCACTTAAAAAGTCATTTTTCCGAATATCTAGCAAGCACAAATCACCGTTTTAGTACAAAACTCGATGTATAAACGAACCTAGCATCCACAATATTCACTAAATATCATAACAAAGTCATATAAACCATTCCTATAAATTTATTCTCATCAATTTGCATAAATTCCAAAATCCTAGTTTGCAAAAATATCAATTTTTAACACCTTTTAAAGCAAAATTCACAATTCAACAATTAAGCTTGGTTTTGCATAACCTAAGATATTAAACCACTCATAATAATGTTAATGATGTGATGAAACCCGAACCATATTTTTAATCTCGCATTTTGAATTAAAACTAAAAACCTAGTTTGCAATATTAACCACCTTTAACAATTTTAAACTAAAAATTAGCAAACTAGTTACAACTTTAGCTTTTTCATTAAATTTCAAGTTAACCTACTCATTAAAACCATACTCTAAAGATAGAAACCCTAATTAGATTTTAATCCCAATTATATTCATAGTTTCCAAAAACTAGTTTGTTAAAAAGCTTAAGTATGGACATTTTGCAAGTAACAATTTGTAATTATTAACTAAATTAGGTTTTCCATGTCTTCTCATGCCAAACTACACCTTGCAAACATAAACAAGTGACAACAACCATATTTGAATTCAAACCCTAACTTGATCCAAACCCTTTTTTCTAGAATTTACAACTCTCCATTAACACTTAATTAATTTAGCTCAAGCAATATATCAACAATTAACCATAAGATTAAGATCTTATACCTCACAAATTGGAGATCTAGCATGAAAATATTGGCTTCCAAAATGGCTTCTTGATCCATGATCCACACTAGAATAGGCCAAGAAGAAATTGGTAGAGATTGGATTTTGATTTTGTGGGATTTTTGATGGATTTTTGTGAGGTTTTTGGAGATGAAATGAGGTGGAAACTTGGGGGAAAAATGTGGGGGGGCTGCTGAATATTTTTGGCCAGAAGAGGAGAGTGGGGAGAGGTGAGTGATTTGTGTGGAAATTCCAAGGTCAAAGCCCCTCCCAATTACCATAATACCCCCACCTACATAAATATATAATAAAACCTTTATTTTAACCATTATTTTCACAAGAAAGAAGATAAAAAGGAGGGGGAGGGAGTGGGCTACTGCCAAAGTGGTGGTGGGGCCGGCCATGTGAGTGGGTGAGGATGGGTGTAAGGTTGCAAAGAAAATTCCATGCAAAAAGAACCCCTCAAGCTACCAAATTGCAAGTTTTAGTTTAATTTAACTATATTTTTGTTTTCCATAAAAAAAAACAATTAAAACTTGAAATAAAATACTAAAAAATTATATTACAACTAGATTTTAATTAACATGATTTTAAATATTAAAATTATCCCATTTAAATTTGTATTTATCGCTAATTTAATGTATTTTCTTACCGGCTTAAAATAATATTAAAAATAATTTTTTTCAGAAAATTTAAAATTTCATCAGTGGCTCAATAAACACCAAATACTAGCAATTACATAGCTAGAATATGTATATTTAATTTTTATAATAAGATATTTGTATTTTGACTTTTTACAGAAAACCCCCTTATTTTACCGTTTTTTCGAAATTTCACCGAAACGATTTTCAAAACGTTACTGAGTATTTTTAATTTGTACTCAAAAGTTGAGTTTTCTGGTTTGTATTGGGGACTCGTTGATTCGATCGGAAAGTTTAACTTCGTCTTTGTGTGTTTCCAGGTAATTTAAGAACATGTTAAAAAGTTCGACCGGATATAAATAACCCACTTTTTCTCCTGACGGGAAATTTCCAAGTGTTGGATTTTTCCATAGTTTAAAAACGTTTAAGTAGTGCAAGTAACGCGATGGACCCTCTAGAAGACAACAAACCTTAACTCGATTTTGTGACCGTCTTGAACTGCCTTTTGAACCTTAGGGTTTGGGGCAGTACGGCGTGCCACATGTGAGGCGTTAGCTTGACCCTTCTACGGCTGGACCGCTGGTACTGTGGCATGAAATGGATATTTTTAAACTTATTTCATGTGTTGAGCTTTTCGGGAAAACTTGGGTGTTTGATTATTCGATCGGAAAGTTTAACATTGCCTATTTATCTGGAATGTGATACAATATTTGGAATCCACAAAAAGTTATGAGATAACTAATTTGAATGTTATAAACATAGCAGTTTAGTCTCAGATGATCGGTTGCCACGGGATTTTGATGTGATCAAAAGTCCGTTGCAATCATGTAGTGTACGTGGATACTCCCCGGGTAAACTTAATAGACAGCCATGCCCCATAGCCCCGACCAAGTGACTGTAGGAGACCAACTCGAGGAGTCGAGTTCGGTTCTCCTAACTATAGAATTGGAAGGGTTGCTTGCCGCTCTTGTAGGGGTCTAGGGGTGTGGGTTTGGCTATTCATCGCGACCATGGAATCCGTGTTTTATAGAGGCTCAAAATAAAACACGGATGTTCTAGTATATCCAATATTTCATATGTTTCTTCTGCTGCGATATCTGTGATGTGATCATTTGATGTTCTGTGATAAATACTGTATATAGTATATATGATATATTATATAGACATTACTTATGTTTTACACCCGCGCTAGCCCTGCCCCGCTCTGCCGTTAGTTACCTAACCTAACGGTGCACGAGGGGACATCGAAGCGAATGCGGATGGCATAAGTGTACGTCGTAGTTATCTGTGATGTTTAGGTGACTTAAATGATGGGGCTTCATTAATGTGATTAATGAAAGAAAAGAAACCTAAAAGATGTTGTGGAATTGAATTTTCAAAAACAGGTAGCTACAGTTCTTGCTTTGCATCGCGGTGTTCCTTGTAGAACATCCCGCACCTTATTCGATGAGGAAAGGGCCGAGATCCCTTCGCCGGGTGTGATCCCTTTAGCAATGACTGGAAGATGCTACAACACTCGGTTTGTCTTTTGATTGCTTTTGGAGTTTTTGCTTTGCATAGTGATATATATGATATATCCTACACCTTATTCGATGAGGAAAGGGCCGACGATCCCTTCACCGGGAGTGACCCCTTTAGCAAAACTAGAAAAGCCTAAAAAACACTCTATTTTAAAATCATTTGATTCTACAACGATATCAAGTTCATAACGCAATAGGTTTTCAGAAAAACCTGTCGTAGCCCTCCGTCATTTCAGATAAGTTGTATATAGTATTCGTGCTACATTTGTTGGCTTTCGTCAAGGTGTAGTGTGCGGTAGCTATATGCTGCTTATCTGCAGCATACAATGCGATTGGATTAGGGTAGTCGTACGGCTTTGTTGGCTTTCGTCAAGGGTCGTGCGGGTGGGTTTAATTCAGTCAAGAAATGTACGGGTTGAACTTGACTAGCGGGTTATGGTTTGTTGGCTTTCGTCAAGGTCATAGCACGTTAGGGGCAAAATATTATCGGGAATTTCAAGTGTTGAAATTTGCAATGAGATTGCATACCTTCTATGAGATAGTAGGATCCCGATACCCGCTGCGAGTAAGAGTTACTCCTGGGAGAGTTTTACACATTACAATTAGCTGATCAAGTAGGTGTCTAGAAAGGTGTTAACGAGGTTACGCCTCTGGGAAAATGGGGTTTACTTTAATTAGGTCCGTGCGAAAGCACGGGGCACCTCCCTCAAAGTACCGACACTGGCCTGGCTGAAAGATTGGCGAACTTGTAGCGTGTAATTAATCCCGGCTAGTATTTCCTTTTAGGGTTTGAAGGAAGATTTGATTAAAACAGTAGGAGACATCCTGATTAGATATATTAGATAACCAATCTAATCTTGCAAGAGCATACGCTGAGTGTTTTCTTCTCTCTCTCTCCAGGTAGCGACCATATCACGCCTTAATCAAGATAATAATACGGATATATTGACCAAACCCGCTTGTTATACTGAGCTGGGGAACGTTGGTCCCCCTCCAACTTATAATTGTTATAAGACAGAGCAGGAAATTAGGGAATACCAGATTTCCCGTGCCGCCCAAACGAAGAAAGTGCATGCTGATGCATCATCTTCGGGTGTGTTCATTACAGAGAACTGTTTCTCAGTATCCTTTACGTCTTGAGTATGTGATACCGGATCGGGATCCCGCATATGTAATCTGTTACATGGGCTACAGATAGGTAGAGAACTGAGAACGGGTGATAAGTTTCATGAGACAGAAAACGGTGCAAGTGTTGCAGCCAAGTCTGTTGGTCACTGTCACCCTGTATTACCAGAATAAATTGATTCTGAACGAATGTCATTAGATACCGAACCTGATATACAAAATCATATCGGTCTCTTTATTAGTAAAGAAAGGATATAATTTTGTATTGTTGGATAATGTTTTAAACATTTCCTATATCAAGAGTTGATCGGTTCAGGACGTTATCTAAAAACATAGACGTTCTAAATCAAACTTCATTTCTTAGTATACAGAACACACACAAGAGGAAGAGTTCAGAAATGAACGAATCCTTCTTAAGGCATTGTAAACTAGGTCATATCAATGCGACCAGACTAGCTAAGTTACATTTAGATGCATATTTAAATGTGTTTGAATTTACATCTTATGAAACTTACCGGTCATGTCACAAAGATAAGATGACCATAGCTCTGTTTATTGGAAACAGAGAAAGAGTTAGTGAACTCTTGGGATTGATACATTCTGATGTATGAAAGTCTCCTGTCAACACATGCCAAGACCGGTTCTTTGTACTTCATTACATTCTCTGATGATCTCTCAAGATTCAGACATTTGTTCCTATTGAAACACAAGTCCGAACCTTTTGAGATATTCACAGAATATAAGTTAGAAGTAGAGAAACAATAACGGGTATAAGTATTATGTCCTTTGATCTGATCAGGGAGGAGAATACTTGAGCACGGGATTCCTGGACTATTCTAAAGGAGAATGAGATTCTCACTCAGCATTACTCCTCCGTATACACCACAGCACGTCGATGTATCGGGGCGGAGCAATAGCACCCTATGTGATATGGTGTGCTCTATGATGAGTACTACTGAGTTTCCTATTTCCTTTTGGGAGTTATGCACTTAAGAAGCTGCATACCTATTGAACAGGGTTCAACTCAAATCAGTTGCCTACCACTTCATATGTGATATGGAATGGGAAGAGCCCATATCTTAAGTATGTTAAGATTTGGGGTTGTCCGGGCTATGTCTAAAAGCAAAATCCGGACAAGCTCGAGGCAAGGTCTGTTATGTAGAACTTGAAAGGTTCCAGCTATACAAACTACAGCAGATAATTTAATAGAACAAAAGGATTCAATAGTTACCAACGAACCTCAGCCTCTCCGCCGATCTAGTAGGGTTCCTCACCCACATGAGAGATACTTCGGTTTCTCTATGACAGTGGGAGCGAGGATTGCATCATGAGATGATGACCCAACTAGTTTCGAGTTGGCCATCAGGAGTAAGACTCTGTAAGAATGGCTGGATGCTTAGCGATCTGAGATGGAATCCTTATACACCAACAAAGTATGGACTTTGGTTGCTTTATCTGAAGGGTTAAATCCCACTTAGGAGCAAGTATATCTTGAGATGATTACTTGGTGTACATGGAAAAGTTAAGACTTTCAAAGCTAGACTTGTTAAAGGTTTGCATCATTGACCAGGCATGGATTATGATGAAACCTTTTCTAAGTAGCTATGCTTAAGTCCATCCAGATCCTACTTGCCACGGTTACATACCATGACCACGATATCTGGTGGTTGGGTGTCATGACTGGTTTTCTAAATATTGATTTGGAAGAGAGCGTCTATAAGTACACGGCCAGAGGGCTTCGTAGACAGTGGGAGCAACGGAAACGTGTGCAAGATGTTTTATGTGATAAAACAGGCATCGCGGAGTTGGAACATCTGTTTTGATGTGGTAGTCAAAGAGTTTGACTTCATCAAAATGGTAGATGAACCTTGTATATACAAAAAGGTAGTAGGGAGTATGGTGGTGATCCTCGTAGAGTACGTGGATGATATACTCTTGATACGGAAGGAGTTTCCTATGCTACGCTCAGTCAATCTCCGCTTATCACACAATGATTCTCCATATAGGATCAAAGTGATACCTCCTAAATCCTAGGTTTTTGGATCTATGAGATAGATCTAATTGGATGTTAGGATTCTCACTAGTTGTAGTGAGATGGTATCAATCGATCCTGGGGAAAATCACTGGAAAGGTTCCAAGGTGATAAGGACGACTGAATGTCAGTCGCAGGCTTTGTCTATACCCTCAGTAGAGGGACGGTATGTTGGAAGAGTTCCAAACTAGATACCGTGACTTACTAGATGATTAAAGGAAAGATATATCGTTACTAAGGATGCTACCAAAGAGGCAGTCTGGATATATATATATAAGTTCATGAGATAAACTTCGTTCCTACCATTGTGTGACAATGGAGTTGTGGTTTTAGCCAAGGAACTACCGTCCCATCAGAAATCCAGATATAATTCTTAGGCAGTATCACCTGATCATGGAGATGGTTGATCTCCAGGGAGATCGAGGTTAGGAGAGTAGACACAGAGGACGACAGCGCGGATCCACTCATAAAGGCCTTTTTCCCAGTAGAGACTTTTATGGGATGGTTGAGTATGAGATACTTCAACCGCAGCTAATTGTTGGGTATGTGATACCACAACAGATGGCCCTAGTGCAAGTGGGAGATTGTTAGTTATATGTATGCCCTAGAGGCCATTACTGTACATACGATGTATATTGTAGTGGATGCTAGGACGTATATCGGGAGGACTTTCTTGCTCGACATGATAGTATGCTATCTGGTTGTACTTTATCTTAACATGTACTCTGATTGTCTCTAATACATGTTGATAAAGCCCTTAGGATATGTACTCGACTACTGGGACTATGATGAGATCATACTAGTTGGGCCACGGTAGTTGACGAGTACATCCTATAAATGTTCCTAGTCGAGGGTGTATCGAGACAGGGTATCGATGCACCAGAGTAGACTAGCGTATACGCATCTTGACCCATATGTTGGGCGATGGATGATCCCATATCCATCGGTGTTTGACATCAAGGATGGTGTACGGGTGCTCAGTGGAGACTGGGTACTCTGGACAGACTCGCCGAGAACTCCCAGATGGTATTATACCTCACGTCAGATGGCAGTTCTTCGGTGACACTGGTACAGAGTAGTCTGTTGACCCGAGATTGTCATAGAGTCTTGTGTGATTCCCACTGTGCTTTGATTTCCACCTTACCACGTCCAAGAGGGCGTGCAAAATGGTGGTTTTTGGGTACAGTCCCGAATCACATGGAGGCAATGAGCGATAGGAGGGGATTCGTCTCTCCCGGTATAGGGAGTTGATGTTGTGCTGTGTTCGATTGGCTATAACTGGAAATCCCTGGCCAGGGTTGCTGAGATTTACTGGTAAGTGTTATCAGTAGTTTCTCAAACTGTTATAGACCTCATATCGACACAACTTATCGAGCTATTGGGGTCTGACGTTTACCACCCCTAGGCGAGATATACGACATATCAGACGACGAGACCGGACTGTACGGGAGTGTTACTGATTGGATTCACAGGAGTACTAGCAGGCTTGCTTGTTGATCTTCTGATCGCTCAATACCCGGGTGGCCGTTACATTTAGCAGACCGCTTGCGGCTTGTGGGTGTTTGATATGATCATCACCTACTGCCGACATATTGACGAGTCTTTAGAGTCCTACACAGGGGTTTCCTGGCTTAAGCGAAACGGAGTAGGAGCACATATGTGATATGTGCGGGACCGAGATTGATACGATATGAGATACCGTATCTATTCTCGCGATTTGTGACATTAATCGGTTGTATGCGATATAGCCGGGTTATCGGATCAAGTGTTGATTCGATAAGTTGTTACTTTTGATATTAGTCGGTTATAGCCGGATTATTAAATCAAGAGTTGATTTAATAATTTAATGTATAATTATATATTTGATATATTACATTACATTAACTAGTATTAGCTCACTTAAGATTTATTTTCTCACTGGTTTGTGCACATTGTTTATATGTGATATATGCAAGTGTACATGTTTGTATCATGCTTGATGATACATCAATGATGGGTGTATGAGACTTGTACCAAGATTAGTTTTAAGATTAGGGTTATTCTTTTATCATAACATTTAACAAAAGGGTTAAACTTAGTCAAAGTAATCAAGCTTGAAGAAGCTTGGAGAAACTTTGACAAAATCCACTCTTTTGTCATTTGTCTTGATATTCTTTAACCTAACCCTTAACCTAATCCCTTGGTCAATTCTCTACATGAGTTAAGCATGATAGCTTAACTCACCCATGGTTATATTATTGAGGAGAGGTTTTCATTTGGATTGATTTTATTCTTTCTTCTTTCTTCTTCTTCTTCTTCATCAAGCTCCATCCAAAAGCTTACTAGCTCCAATGGTGCCATGAGAAAAAGAGTGAGAAAATCAATTCTAAAGTGAGCCCACTTCCTACTTCTTCATCCTCGACCACTTGCCATGTAGTAAAGTGTGTTCTCTTCACAAAGTTTATGACCTAGTGAAGGAATAGCTTGAGTTAGTGTCTCCCCGACGTAGATCATCTTCGGCCTAGAAGTCATCGTAGCAAGCACGTTTGTTCTTCTTCTGGAGCTTCTTTAGAGTCCGGAGTTCAAGATCGCCGTGATGGGGACATCTACACGGAGCTATTGAAGTGAAGGACCGGATCTACAAAGGTTGTATTCCCTTTCACTTGTAGTTAAAGTTGTTAACTTGCTTGTTTTTTCCTAAACCCTAGTTTAAAGATCCGTATTAGAGTTGTTCGGCACGGCTAAAATTTTAATCGGGCATGGTTGATGCCTCGTAGACCCTTGTGCGCGTGCCTAGCAACCCTACACAACCGACCCTCCAAGACCTCTAGTAGTGGAGAGTAGGGGTGTAGGATAGTCTCACCATAATTTTCTCTCAAAATATTATGCTCATAGAACAACCATGGAAGATGTAGTGGTGATGAAAGCAAGAATGGCATGAGCTAAATGGTTAAGTCTTTTTGGGTGTGTCAATGAGAGTGAGCAAGAGAGATAGCCAAAAATGAATGAATCAAAAAAAAAATTAGCAAGCATCCACACTCTCCTCATCTAAAGTGGCCGGCCCTCTCTCTCCTCTCACAAGAATAATGCACACCAAAAAACCCTTTTCCAATTTGCAATAAAATATTAACAAGCCCATACCAATCACTACATATGCAAGACCCATGCTTTGTCAACTTTCCACCTCATTATAAACCAAATTATTTTTCTAAAAAGGAAAATCAATAATGAGGTGGTAAATCTTCTAGAAGCCATTCCGTATAAATACGGAATGCTTCCCGGTACATGTATCAAAATACATATACGCGTATTCGTACGAAAATACGAATAGCCAAGAGAGAAAATAAATAGTGAGCAATAATACTAGAATACATATATATAAATACATATGTAAATTATTAAATCAAAACTTGATTTAACAATCTGGCTTAATCCTAAGCCGCTAGTATTATTAACCGTCCGATTAAAGTCTGTGCAGCCTGTCCACATATTCAATCGGACACTTGTATGTACCAACATACAACAACTACACCATATCTCCTGAACCGTGAAAACCCTCTGTATGGGACTCTAAAGACTCGTCAATACGCTGGCATTGGATTTAACCACAAGCACGTCAGCGGCACCAGCTGTACGTAACGGCTAACCAGGTATTGAGCGAAAGGAAGGACGACGAGCAAACTCATCCAAACTCCTACCGATTCTATCAGTGACAATATCCGTACAGTCCGGTCTGTTCGTCTGAGAGTATCGCAGCGAGTCTAGGGGGTGGATAAAGTCAGACCCCTAACAACGCGATAACTCGTGTCGGTATGAAACCCATCACTACCTGAGAAGCTATCGATCCTGGATCGGTAATTCTCATATACTCTGGCCAAGGATTTCTAGTGATGGCCACCCGTGCACTGCACGACATCAACCGCCAATACCGGGAGAGACGAATCCCCGACGATCCGCTCACTGCCTCCATGTGGCTCGGGACTGTACCCAACTAAAACCTGTTTGCACGACTCCTTTAAGCCATGGTAGGATAGTAATCAAAGCACAGTGGGAACTCACACGAGACAAATGATGATCTCAGGTCGACAGACTAACCTGTACACATGTCACCAGGGAACTGCTATCTGACTATAGGTATAATACCAACTAGCATGTTCCCGGCGAGTCCGTCCAGTGTACTCATAACCCAATAAGCACCTGTATACTATGTTAGGTGAACAACTAACACCAATGGCTTGTGAGACCGGCCACCGCCCCTCATCAGGGTCTAGGTAAGTATACACCAGTCTACATTGGAGTATCGATGCCTAGTCTCGATACTCCCACGACTAGGGACATTTAAGGATGTGCTTATAGACCCCCAGCTCCCACGTATGTGATCGCCATCACAATGCTGGTAGTCAAGCAAGAATCCTATGGGCTCTATCAACATATACATGATGATAAAGACAAACCAGATAGCATACTATCATCTCGAGTAAGACTGTTTTATCGGTATAGGTCCTCCCTCAATCATCATAATCATCTACCTGCGACTACGACAATTGCCTTGAGGGCACTATAGCCAACAATCTCCCACTTGCACTTACGGCTAATTATTGCGATGTCGCATACTCACAGCCGGTGTGATACCGAACACCCAACTCCTCTACTAATCAGTTTCACAAACCTTGTTTGTAAAACTATTGTGTTCGAGAAATAGCCTCAGTGAGTGGATCCGCTCCAGTGTTTCTTTCTATGTCTCTCTTTATCTCAACTTCGCGGAGAAAATTATCTCCCGAATTGAGCAATACCCGTCTTAGAATATTTCTGGATATCTGATGGGACCCAGTCCACAAATGAACTCCAAATCCAGCAAACTTCTTAGACTGTATCGTCTACTGAACTTAATCAGTATACTGCGCTATACCTTCCTCAGTATCCGCTTGGACAATCTGTCTAAGCTACTGCCCCTCGTCAGAGGGAAAACTATAACTCTGACAGTCACTCTGTCATCCAGGTCACCTTGGAAGCCTGAAATGATAACCGTCTCCAGAAGGAGGCCGCCGTTATCAAATCCCTAGAACATCCACTTATGTTCATAAACTGCTTCCAATCATTTTCTCCAGGATTGGATTAATATATCAACTTATTGCATCTAGTGCAAAAACAACATCTGGTGTAGTACTTGACATGTCATGATTGACTCAATTGTCTAAGCAAGTGATATGTTAATCATGCACATCCCTCTCCCCTTTATTCTGTAAGACACCTTTAGAGAGGGTGACTCCTTTACCTGCAGGTACACCACCATGCCAGGAGCCGTCCATTCTAAAATACTTTTAGAATACTGTCTAAGTACCCAGATTGGGACACTTCCCAAATCTAGATCTAAAACAATAGATCTAGTAACCAGAATGTCTTATATAATATCCATATCGTATGTGGAGAAACCACTGTGTGACAACCACAGTATAACCGATCGTTGTATAGGAATTTCACTTCCTACTATGTGTATGTTATCCAAATACCAGGACATCACACCCTACTACCTTCTTAACAGATCCATCCCCTATTCTGATGAAGTCAAAGCCCATGACTGTCACATTGAAAATAGATGATCTTTCTCCGATATATCCGCTTTAGTCTATAAATAGACACAAGCTACTTGTCCACTATGCTTCCACTCCTCCCACTGACTACGACAACCCTCTGGCAAAGTCATATACACGTGCACTTCTAAAGCTAGTTTAGAATGACGCTATACTCATCCTCCTGCCGGGTCTCATAGTCTGGAACAACAGTAGTGTCAAGTCTGGGTAAACAAGAACCTCCCTGTCACCGTTCTTAAGGCTACCGAAGTACCTCTCGGGTGCCTGAGGTAACCCATCATATCTGCGGAGTGGCCAATGGAATGTCAAACCTGATTGAATCTTTAGGTTCTTATTAGATTTTCAGTAGTCGTTTGTGGTTCTGGAATCACTTCCAGTTCTACTATACTCCCACTACTATTTTCTAAAAAAGACCATTTTACTAAAACCGTGGCCAGTCATGAACAATATCACTATTGATCTTCCAGATGGTAGAAAATTAACCCTCATCAAAGCCCGGGTTAACCCACAAACTGCCATTACAGAAACGTGCCTTGAGTTATCCAGAGTCTGGTTTTAAGCATAAGCCGGGCAACTCCCCGTAGCTTAACATCGTTAAGATATGAACCATTCTATATATAATAAAGAAATGGAGGCACTGATTTAATTGGAACCAGATTCAAATCATGCAGCTGTCTCCAGTGCATGTCAACTAAATGGAAAGAGTCCGATTAGCATTACTCAATTTAGGAGTACATCCAATTATGAGTAACCTGAAAAAGAAACAAGTTTCTCAAAATCATTACCATCAACTAAATACCATACGCAAGTATCTACATCTTCGATCACCTTGAAGAATTAATTGATGATTTTATATGTAGTAGTTAACCGCAATCAATAACGGTGTCTCGTGTAGCTAGACCGAGATGAGTACGGGTCGTCCTCTGGGAAACGTTGAATCTTTTAATCTTACTTTAGGCGTGCTGAGAAAGAAAGGAGGGAGAATAAAGAATGGTGAAGAATGATTGTAGGTTCTAGATCTATGTTAAACACAGATGCAGAATATAGATCTAGATTAACTACGGATGTAGGTTTAATATTAGAAAGGGGCTTGTAGGGTTCTTTAAGATTCAGTAGTTATGGATGATTAATTAAAGATTACTCCTTTTATCCTTTAATAGATTTAAAACTAGATCGATGCATGTAGATTAGGGTTTCTGGAGGGAATAGGGTTCCCACTCTTAACCCCTATCTTGACATGGATCTCTGTTCATGTCTAGCCTTTACAAAAATAATCGTTAATCTAATCTCTAACCGCGGTCGAGACTAGAAATAAATTGGTAGCGTGCCCGATTAGGATGTTAATGATTCATTTCGTAAAGTTTATAAACTTTATAGGACGTAAAAAGAGTTTAAGGATCTTCATTATCCATTAATCTACCCTAATCCTACGAACCCTAACAAGCGGAGAATTACTCGCGTATGTTGGGAAAAGAAAAGATAGAAATCATTAAGAAAATAAAATGCAATAGAATAAAAATACCTTTATTAATCAACTTGATCAAATACACTTTGTTTCCTTTAGAAAATGATTACAAAAACCTAGTTTGCTTCTAGATCTCTTCTGAAGGAGGTAGATGAACAGTTGATGACCAGCCTGGATGCGTGAGCCGTCTTAGACTTCGTGATCTCGTCATCTTGATAAATTTTCTAAGAGGCTCTCGGTCCTTATTTATAGTCCCAGAGTCAGAACCCTAGTTTCCTAATATGGAAACCAGTGGTTAAGATCCCAACAGAAAAAATCTCATGTCCTAACTACCCTAGTTTCCTAATATGGAAACCAGTGGTTAACATCCCTGGTTCGTTGTTCTGGGGCTTCATCTTGATGACACGTGTTGATCTTTTGAATATCTGAAAACTGAAAATCTTCTCTTCGTCACTGCCAGACTTGATTTCTTTAGTTTTACTTTCTTAATTAGGCAGGTTTGTTTCGCTAACTTTAATTTCCTTGATTTTTGTCCTAAAAATTCTGCACAATAACTCAACAAATAATATTAGTTTGTTTTATGGAGATATTAACTTAACCATTAAGAATTGGTCAAAGGCTTTTAATAAGGTAAGCGTATTTAAATGGGCCAGATGTCACATGGATATTTATGCTTACTTTTTCCTACATAATGTTAATTATAATATATAAACACATGAAAATAGTATTTTTACAGATAAACCTTCATATGTGTCATATATTATAATAAACACCTTTTATTATATAGAAATAGTAGGAAAAATGTCATATTAAATGTGCAGTTTTATCAACTGAACAAATACCCCCAAACTTATCTTTGATCGTCCCGAGCAATCTAGTTTATTCAAGAGAAAAAAGAAAGGAGAAAGCTAAGCACACTTTCGTAGGCAACACGATTGCACCGAGTGCGTGCAATAAGCCGTTAAACCCCTAGGTGTCCCTAGTAGGAAGAGTATTGTCTCCTGAGGGTTTTCAGCAGATTACACCCACAAAATCCTATAATAAAAGAGAGATGGTGAAAGTTACATATACAGATAAGAACTATAAAAGAAAGAACTTGAAAATAAGAGTTTTCAACTACACTTGTTTTTCAGTTGCTATGAGCCCTATCTTAATGGTCGTGAAAAAATGTTAGAAATCACATCATCCCTCAATAAAACAACGCCTTTAGTTTTCCTCCCTATCTTTCTTCCAAATATTGATCATATACCCCTACATGTATGAACTGGACATCCCTACACTCGGAGAATTCAATTCAAGCAATCATACTCTTTTCCATCTACCTTAGTACTTTTTAATTGATATTTACATGGAATATGCTCACACATTTTTCATGCGACCGTTAATACTTCTTGAGGTACTAACCGATCGATTACTCACGTGCTTGCTAATTAGGTGCTTCTCCTCATCTTGCAACACCTAAGGCTTAGCAGTGCTCCCAAACCAGTTGGTCTAAGGCACTAGGTGATAAAGCACCCTCGCTATGTTTTTTTATTGCTGCCTCGGTGATAACAAAACCAGTGTTCATTTTTCTTTTCACCATTTTATCTTTTATTCTCCACTTTTATTTTCTTCATACTTTTGTTTTTAGACAAGAGCATTCCAAGGTATCCTCTACTATCCGGAGTTTCAAGATGTGTGTAAGTGCGTATAGTAGGGTATTAACGTTCAAATGTTTGACTTTCAGAATAGGAACTATTTTTCAGGCTTATTTTTATCCTCAGATTAGTAATTTCCTTCATCTTACTAACCCTTGGGACAACAGCTCATAACTACTTATTACTAGTTTTGTTTTAGAAAACCTCTAACTTTCTTGTTTTTCTCAAACTATTTCTATCTTTCATATGTAAATTTTTACTTTCAAACTTTCATTATCGAAATTTTTTTTGTGCTTATATATAGTATAATGCAAAGTATCGCGTAAATAAACACAAACCTCCCCCAAACCTGTTTGCAGCAGTGTCTTCACTGTTGTTATCTTTTAAATCTCAAAAATCTGTAGACTTGGTAGGAAAGGTTATTAACGGGGCCAACAAAAATAATGACAGTGAAATCCTCCCCCAAACTTATTTCTGGCTCGTAATTTTGTAAAAATTTTCTTTCAAGAGCTGAAATATCCCCCCACAAAACTTGAGTAAAATCGTATTAAGCATTTAAAATTATGGAAGGGGTTAAAATTATTGGTCAAAATAAAGCCTTACAAAGACCAATAGTCAACACTAACCATTCAAAATTTTTATCGATGAAGCACCAAGGTTGGTGGAAGAACATGTCGCCTATTGGCGTGAAGAAGTGGGGAGGAGATAAGAGGTGTAATGGAAAAGGCTTACGTCTCGGTTTGTAGAGACGAAACAGTGATGATCGATTACTCGCATTCTCAGTCTTGATAAGAAGATGTGGCGGTTCGACTTCTTTGGGTTGGGGTTGATTCATCACAACGCCCATGTCTTCTAAGAATGCGAATTCTTCAGCGAAGATTTCTTCAAAGCTTTTATTGATATCCCGAATAATAATCTCATCGGAAAGAATGGGATGATACTCGGACTCCTTAAATGGTTCGCATTTAGCGTTAGATGTTGACCCGGACAACAACGTAATAGCGGAGTCGAGATCAGTATCGTGAAACTCTTCAATTTCACTGCTGTCGGAATCTATTGTTTCGATAGAATACACATGAGCATAGAGTTCTGTAACGCTTTGATATTCGTTTAGGTTAATTTCGCGTTAGTTAGAAATAATGCGCGTTTTCCATAAAATCTCGTAAATTTTAAATTCCACTTAAACTAAAATAAAACCAGTTTTAATTGTGATAAGATGCGTTTTTATATATAATGGGTTTTATAAATTATAAATTAACTTGCGTTCAGTTAATTTGAAATTTTCCTTAATTACTTTTTCCTAAGCAAAATTTAGTGTAACTTGCATGCACACTTAACACTTGTAACACATTCCTCATTTTCCTTCTACATTCAAATTTCATTTTTCATTCTTCTTTCTAGAATAGAACCTTTGCATATTCAATAAAAGAAAATAGAAATGAAAGAAAAGAGAGAGCATGGGGGGCATTTATTATAGCATGGGAGATGGTTGACTTGGGGCATTCTCTCTCTCACACTCTCTCTCTTCACTTCCCAGCAGCAGCAGCAGCAACCCAGCAGCACCTAGCTCCCCCTTCATCTCTTCTTCTTCTCTCATCAATATCAAACACCATTCTCCATTAAAAACACATCTACCCTCACACCAACTCACTTTTAATCGCTCCTTTGTGGATTTTTGAGGCAAATTTGAACTCTTGGGTCAAGACCAGCAAGTGGTGCCACTACTTGACCCATTGTGAGGTATTAAGCCCACTTTAATCACTTCTTTGCTAAACTTGTAGTTATTTTTATCTTAATCTAGTGTTTTAGTGAGTTTTAGTGCTAATTAGATGGTTTAAGTGAAGATTAGATTAAGTTAGGGTTATTAGGGCTTTTTTAGCTTAATTAAGTGTTATTAGTGTCATTTAATCCTAGAAATTGTTTCAGGTTACACTAAAACACCTTAATGTTTTGATTTAGTGTTTAATTAGCGTTTTAATTAAGATTAGAGCTCTTTTGTTATCTGCTTTCAACCCGGTGGCTTCAGGCAAAAATTGCAATTACTGGAGCATGTACACGAGACCTAGACCACACACACAAAGCACGGGACCCCAATTCCCTAGGTTGGCCGCAAATATATAGGTTCTGGCCGCAAATTGCGGCCAAATGTGGGAGCTGGGTGTCGGGGTTTGTTGAGTTGGTGTCTGCTACATATTTAAGGTCTCTGGTGTATGCAATTTTTTCTAATTCCTTCTATATCAAAATCTAGAACAAAATACCGTAATTTCAACAATTTTGAACTTGCGCGACACGTGTGATTTGTGAGTGGGTTTAGCGTTTACTGCGTATCGCGACGTGTCGGGGTAGTTTCAGACGCGCATTCACACGTTTTAGCTTATCGGACACACGCGCGTTTAGTTCGCGACGCGAGTTTCTCGTTTGGTTTCGATATCGCGTTTTTGCAGGATTTTTGCTTATGTGTATTCTTTGTGTAAATTCTAGGTTCGCAGGCGGGTACGTCGGACGCCGCAAAGAAGGGGAAGCAAGTAGTCGGCTACACCTAGCATGAGACCAGGGTGAGTAGATTTAACATCTACGGGGAAATCACCCGTATGGCGTGAAGCGTCAGGGAGTGATAGGATATTGTAGTCGCATATATACTTATATGTATATTGTTCGTGCATATGTACTATTGTAGCATACCACTCTTTTGTTGCATATAAAAATGGTAGTTATATAACACCGCACTGTCACTAACGGTTCAAGCTGCACGAGTACTATTTGTATGTTACACTCACACCGTTAGTGATTGCCATGACACTCGCACTATAGGATTGCTACAAACCATATATCATTTTCATTACCGCATCATTGATGATTAGACATGTTTCTGTCGCATATTGCGTACATACACACTGTATATCCATATTAGTACACATATACATTGCTACACTCATATTTGCGTATATATCCATTTGCACATCCATACCTATATACATACATATGTTACATACATGGATGATATTGGCTTTGATTGCTAGAAAATAGGGACCGCATGAGATATTTTCAAAACTGGATCCATTTAAAAGAGCGGTTTTCCCTTTTAACCCTTAGTGTCATACGACACATTGCATGGATTTACGCATTGAGTTTTGGATTCATATGATTTCTGGATTTGAGAACCGTGGTATTATTTTAAGAAAATATGCACTGTTTTAAAAACTCGGTTTCTCTTGATATGATATTTCAGTGCGTCCACCATGCGTTTTCTCGGTTCTGAGACGTGTGACATGTGAACCCGAATCGAGGAGCTGGACGAGGCCGATTGTGGGTACATGGTGGACCCGGTATGGTACCCCGGGGCGAGAACGGATCTGTCATGCAGTAGGCAATGAACCTGGCAGAGGGACTACTACCTACTGGTGATTGGTTGGATCTGGCGGTTATCCGGAGGATACTGACCAGAGTCGAGAGTTGGATACGGGACGACCCGTACTGCTAGGGCTGAGGGCCGATCCCGCAGACGGGGCCTGTGGGCCGATCCGGACTGACGGAGCCCGATATATGAGGATTTGCGTGTCGATGCTGGACACGGGTATTTCATGTTGTTTTTGGGTGCCGATGTTGGGCACCCCATTTCTATGAGATTTACAGGATTTGAGGGCCAGATAGAGTGACGGCGCTTGAGTATTGGGTTTTTGGGGTGTTTCTGGTAGACACCGGAGTTTTTCTACGTTGACATTCCGTGTTGATGATATTTTATCCCATGCTCAGCATTCATTGTTATGCATTGCATCATGTAGTTGTAGTACCTGATAGAGTACTTTTGCAAGGTTATCGCATACCCAGCTCATCTTATAGATGTTATCTGTTTGCACATGTTTGAGTATCGCAGCACGTGCATACTCGCGATTACCTTTATATGTTATCTACTATTCACGTGTTGGCAACTCACCCCCGTTGTGCCACAGTGTTTGCAGGTCGACCCTCAGAGTAGTTGCGGCAGGGCTATCTCTTGTATCTTTTTGGCTACGGATACCACTGCAGTTGGTGCGTGAGCTGTTTTGTTGCTAGGTGGGTTTGTGGTATCCGGTTATTTTCTATTTGTACACACTATTATATCTAGTACTCTCCATCTACTATTTCATATATTGACTCAGAGACCAGTTGTGAGGACGATGATGTATATTATTTTGTACTCTGGTGTCGAGCTCATGTGAGCCGACTTTATTTATGCAGTTTTATCTTTTATGATGTTTTTCACCTTTATTGCTTATTTCTTCGCTACGGCATCGTATATTATTATTGTGGTGGTTGTTTCCGCCGTTAGGCGTGATGGCTCCCGTTTGGGGATGCCTTATTCGTATTGTATGTCTTTTTCACTTATATCTTGTCTTGTACCCGATTCCGGGGCTAGTTTTTACAAAGGAGATGCTGCTGAAATTTTTAAGAAATAACTTAAACTTTAAGAATTTTTACTAAATTACTCAAGGTTTTTTAAAAATGTTTTAAACAAATGTTTTCAACACTCATCACTTTTAATGGTTTTGATTTTTGGGTTTCGGCTTACTTAGTCGCGTTACGCCTGTAGACGTTACGTAGTTAAGTGCGGTCACGGGCCGAACTTCGGGTCATGACAGGTTCGGAGGGTTCACTTCCCAACTTGTAAATGTTAAGCTCAATTGACATCTTCCCGAAAGATAGGCTCATAGAGCTGTTACGGCAATTGATTACAGCGTTGGAAGTCGCAAGAAAAGATCGACCTAAAATCACCGGAATTTAGTTTCGTGGGTTCGCTATAGGTTGTGTATTTATAACGATAAAGTCCACAGGAAATATGAATTCCCCGATTTTGATTAACACATCCTCTAGTCCACCCCTAGGTTGGGTGATAGATCGATCGGCCATCCAAAGAGTGCAATGCGCCGGTTTTAACTCTCCGATCCCTAATTTCTCATAAACAGAATACGGAAGAAAGTTAACACTAGCACCTAAATCGAGTAGAGCACAATTGATATTTTTACCCCCAATAGAAATAGAAATTGTAGGACTTTCGGGGTCTTTTCGTTTCTTGGATAGTTATTGTGTAAAAGCAGTGCTCACATTACTCGTAAGGAAAACTTTTTTAGGTACTTGAACTTTTCTCTTCCTAGTGCACAAGTCCTTTAGGATTTTCGCATAAGATGGAACTTGTTGAATAACATCTAGGAGAGGAATGTTTATGTTAACTTGCTTAAAAATTTCCACAATCTTCTCCATTTGTGGACTTGGTCTGTTGCCCCTTAACCTGTTTGGATAAGGTGGTTTATCAATAAGGGTTGGGTCCAATATTGGAGAAGATTGTGGGGATGGAATGGATCGCAAATTTGGAGTGGGGATCGCTTTAGATAGATTTGTGGAAGTGGGCTGAGGGTTCTAGCCTTGGGAAAAACGAAGAATAGGCTCGGAAGAAGGTGGAAGGCTAGACGAAATAGGGCAAGAAGTGGAAGTCGGGGTTTTAATTAATTCCTCATCATCAATCTGTTCACCCATTTGATTGTTCAACACTCTTCCTGATCTCAACGTGGTAACAACACTCACATTATGACTTTATGAGTGGCCAGTATTGGGTAAGGGTTGAGATGGAAGTTTCCCTTTTTCTCTCGCACTCATCGCGGCATTCAACTGTGCAATTTGGGCTTCTATTGATTTAATACTCTCACCATGGGAGGCGGAGTCTTTTTTTATGGAATCAATAAAAGACCTCATATCAGTCGACATTTGGATCGAATGTTTCATAAATAAATCCAAAGTTTGTGCGAGTGAGGAGGAGTTATCGGTACCGGTCATTTGGAAAGAATTATTGGCCGGGTTTTGAAAATTTTGTGACTGAAAGGGGTGCTGACTCTGTGGTGGTGGTTGCTGTTGCTGTGGAGGAGGTCTTTGATAATTTCCTTGGAACTGGTTTTGATTTTGATTTTGGTTCCAAACAAAGTTAGGATGATTCCTCTATCCCTGATTGTACGTGGAAGAATAAGGATCGTTTCTAGGTTGCTGCTGAAAAGCATCATTAATTGGCTCATGACCTTGAAACGGTGCATTCATAGGACATTCTTCCGTCAAGTGTGATGGATAGGAACAGCAACCACACACGGTTTTGGGAAGCATGTATTGGTTTAGGGAGGCTGAAGAGATTCTGTTTTCTATAGCGTCGAGTTTCCTTTGTATCGCGGCCATTTCGGCTTTCATTGCGATGGAAACCTCGAGCTGATGAATACCTTCCCTAGATGATATAGGTCTAACACTTTCCCATTGTAAAGTGTGTTCAGCGAAATTTTCTAGGAATTTCCAAGCTTCACCATCATCTTTCGACAGGAATTGACATTGACACATGGTTTCAAGCATCTGTTTTGTTGTGGGATCAATACCCTCATATATAATTCGACACAGATCCCATAGGTGGATTCTGTGATGAGGACATTGGACAAGAAGATCCTTGAACCGTTCAAAGCATTTCCAAAATGGTTCATTGGGAAGCTGGGTAAACTGATTGATTTCGCTCCTAACACGGGCGGTCTTATGATTGGGATAAAATTTCTTCAGGATTGCTACAACGAATTCGTCCCATTTAGAAATAGAATGTGTGGCAGTCTTATAAAGCCATTTCTCGGCTAGATCGCACAAAGAAAAAGGGAGAAGACGTAAATGCACAGCATCCACAGAAAGTTGTGACGTGCCGATCATTGCACATACGTTTTCGAATTTGTTAATAAAAACGTATACGTCATCGGACTCAAGACCGTGAAATTTGGGCAACAGTTTGATAAATTGGGGTTTGATTTCAAAATTATCCCCATTGGCTGGTGGAATAGAAAAACAAGTAGGAAGGCGACCACGTGAAGGGTAGCATCTCTCTTGGAGAGATATACGCGGTATATTCTACACACCTGCGGGTGGCGGCAGCGTGGTATCATGAAAATGTGATGGATAACCGTCCATCTCGGTCGTGGTGGGTGGTGGGGAAAAGGAAAACGAAGAAGTACCGATTTCGGAGTCGATAGAAGAAACGCGGACAAGACGGGCACTAGAATCCCGTGTCTAGCTGAGCATGTACTAAGCAGGTTTAGCGCAAGTGGCAGCGTGTGTGTGATTGGTTTGTTTTGAAAAGTGTGTTGGACTTGAGACAAATCACACAAAAATGCACAATCAACCCTATAATTAAGGTTACCTAGGTCAAGTCTCTAGACCGCTCCTAAACTTCCAAAGGACAAGCCACATGATCAATCCTCTACCACCTCTTTATCACTCTTGTGGCCAAGTAATGCCAGATAAGTGGGAGGTATCCACTATACGAATCACCGAAAATAACGGGCCTAATTATGTAACCACTTGCCTTAGACACACTTGCCTAGGCACCACAAAAGTAATGCGGATAAGCGATAGATTACCCACGACCTTCCTCTGTCCTTATTAAGCGCGACAGTCCTTAGAGTCTTGTCTAGATATTTTTTAAATTAATATAGGGTTATGTGGATGCTCGTTTTGTGATTTGTGGGGCTTAGAAAGGGTGATGAAATCCCCACCTAATCTGAATTGTGGTCTTGCCCCTTAAAATCCGTATTAAAATATGAATAAACAAACCAAGTACAAAACTTTGCAAAATGATTTTTGAGCGACGATATTTTGCAAAGAATCCTGCAGAAAAGATATTTTATTGGATTTCAGAGGAGAGAGAAAGATATATAAAAGATACCAGAGAATTTGGAAACCCTAAATCCCGTAATGCGCTGCGGTTCCGCCGCCATTATGCTCTTTATGCCGCAGTTTTGCCGCCGACTAGGAAGATCTACAGAAGATTTTTGCTACGTGGCCTCCTTTCCTTCTATAGATCTTGATGAATGTCTCTGGATCTCTATTTCCTCAAGTCTGTGACTCCAGATTCTCTCGCAAAAATCGCACACTTATCGTTAAATATGTAAGATGTAGTTTGTTTTGTTTTTATGATATAAATCGAATAAGAATTCAACACAAATAGTAAGAATAAAAAATTATGCACGTATCCCTAGCAACGGCGCCATTTAATTGATGATTTTATATGTAGTAGTTAACCGCAATCAATAACGGTGTCGCGTATAGCTAGACCGAGATGAGTACGGGTCGTCCTCTGGGAAACGTTTAATCTTTTAATCTTACTTTAGGCGTGTTGAGAAAGAAAGGAGGGAGAATAAAGAATGGTGAAGAATGATTGTAGGTTCTAGATCTACGTCAAACACGGATGCAGAATATAGATCTAGATTAACTACGGATGTAGGTTTAATATTAGAAGGGGGCTTGTAGGGTTCTTTAAGATTTAGTAGTCATGAATGATTAATTAAAGATTACTCCTTTTATCCTTTAATAGATTTAAAACTAGATCGACAGTGATGCATGCAGATTAGGGTTTCTGGAGGAAATAGGGTTCCCACCCTTAACCCCTATCTTGACATGGATCTCTGTTCATGTCTAGCCTTTACTAAAATAATTGTTAATCTAATCTCTAATCGCGGTCGAGACTAGCAATAAATTGGTAGCGCGCCCGATTAGGATGTTAATAATTCTTTTCGTAAAGTTTATAAACTTTATAAGACGTAAAAAGAGTTTAAGGATCTTCATCATCCATTAATCTACCCTAATCCTACGAACCCTAACAAGCGGAGAATTACTCGCGCATGTTGGGAAAAGAAAAGATAGAAATCATGAAGAAAATAAAATGCAATAGAATAAAAATACCTTTATTAATCAACTTAATCAAATACACTTTGTTTCCTTTAGAAAATGATTACAAAAACTTAGTTTGCATCTCGATATCTTCTGAAGGAGGTAGATGAACAGTTGATGACCAGCCTGGATGCGTGAGCCATCTTGGACTTCGTGTTCTCGTCGGCTTGATAAATTTTCTAAGAGGCTCTCGGTCCTTATTTATAGTCTCAGCGTCAGAATCCTAGTTTCCTAACATGGAAACCAGTGGTTAAGATCCCAACAGAAAAATATCATGCCCTAACTACCCTAGTTTCATAATATGGAAACCAGTGGTTAAGATCCCTGGTTCGTTGTTCTACGGCTTCATCTTGATGATACGTGTTGATCTTTTGAATATATAAAAACTGAAAATCTTCTCTTCGTCACTGCCAGACTTGATTTCTTTAGTTTTATTTTCTTAATTAGCCAGGTTTGTTTCGCCAACTTTGATTTCCTTGATTTTAGTCATGAAAATTCTGCATAATAAATCAACAAATAATATTAGTTTTTTTTATGGAGATATTAACTTAACCATTAAGAATTGGTCAAAGGCTTTTAATAAGGTAAGCATATTTAAATGGGCCAAATGTCACATGGATATTTATGCTTACTTTTTCCTACATAATGTTAATTATAATATATAAACAAATGAAAATAGTATTTTTACAGATAAACCTTCATATGTGTCATATATTATAATAAATACCTTTTATTATATAGAAATAGTAGGAAAAATGTCATATTAAATGTGCAGTTTTATCAACTGAACAAGAATCCCGATACTTGCTACACATGGTTCTCTACTTTATTCATGTACCTATAACTTCTCAAAACTTAGACTTTGTATTTCTACGAAACACGTGTCCAAATCTGGAGAAGTCACAAGTAGACAGAATATATTACGAGTACCAACCCCTCTGTCCTAATGGACACTAGACAACATACAATACGTTATATAAGTCCCCTGAGTTTAATAACTCAAACCCTGTGCGTCGTAGCTTGAAAACTGTACTATGGTTATAAAGACTTACACCGCTGTTGAATGCTTCTTACCTAACCATCAACTGATATAGGTAAATATCATGGATATAATTTCAAAAAGTTATATCTCACTTTATAAAAATAAACGTATAGATATATCAGTTTGAAATTGGTGCATAACAACGGATTTTCAAAACTAAATACTTGCCGTCCGTCAAACAACCCAGGCGATTTCCTCAAATATCACTAATTACAACGAATTCCGATATAATGAGGATGATCACCTAATTCCCAATAACTTACTCCCACTCATCATCTGTAAAACCATACAGTTGTGAGAATCAAACCAGGTAAATACATACCCTGGAGTAAAGACCTAATTGGGAAATCAGTTTTCAATTAACAACGCATGGTGAAACTGAAACATTAAAATGTTTTGTAGGGGTATCCTGGTATTCTTAGTAATATCTCTTCCATTATCCAGATTCATGACTGAAACCATATATTTCCTTGCCATCTCTCCAAATCCCTTTATTTGTCTTTAGTCGTTACCTTCTGTACACCTTTGTTAGGCTTAAATGGTTTTCTTCCTTCCCTACCGTTCGGCACCAGCCTATGGTTTGGAAGAAAATTATCCAATAAGCGTAATAGGTGTACTCTCCTTATCCTAGGAGTACTCGCATCCTGAGAGAAGGTAAAGATAAAAGACAACTGAATAAACCTTATTCCTATTTCTCCTGAACCAGAATCGATCCTCGAAAAAGGTTCCTTCGAGTTCGTATATAACCATACGATGGATTTATCCAATGGAATTGGATATTCGTAGTGATACGGAGCGTTCTAGAGAAATACAAGGGTGAAATAGGAGTGGCGATGAAAGACTTGGTTTGGTCGTGAATAGTAGTCGCATTTTACTTTGCCCTCTTTCTAATCCTTTTATTTGTCTTCACTTATTACCTTCTGTACACCAGATTTAGGCTAATTGGTTTTCTTCATTCCCTACCGTTCGGCCCTTGTCTATGGTTTGGAAGAAGACTATCCAATAAGCGTAATAGGTGTACCGTCTCCCAATCCTAGGAGCCCTCACAACCTGAGAGAAGGTAAAAGGAAAAGACAACTGAATAGTCCTATTCTTTTTCTCCAGAACCAGAAACCATCCTCGAAAAAGTTCCTTCGAGTTTGTATATAACCATACGATGGTTTTATCCAATGGAAGTGGATATTCGTACTGATACGGGGTGTTCTGGAGGAAAGCAAAAGGTAAAAGAAGGAGTGGCAATGATGTATGCAACTTGGACAATCCAAAAGCCAGTGTTTTAAAGAAAGTTCGGTTAACTTGGTCACTGAGTCATAGTCTAGGGTCGGGCTATGGTCGATGTCAAAGAGAGAGAGAAAGAAACACTCAGCGTGCACTTAACCTAGATCAGAATTGTTAATCATTTTATCTAATCAGGATGGCTCCCACCGTTTCCTCAAATTCTCCCCCAAACCTAAAAGGAGAATTAGTCGGAATCACTCGAGGAGTAATCCTACTCATCAGTGGGAATCGGGATCTAACTATCATCGCATGATAACTTGATGGAATCCACTCAAGTCACCACACTCCAGAAGGTATGTGCATGCCTGGCAAGTTTCCTGTATGTTTGAAACTCCCGATATGATTTTTACCCCAAGCAGCTTATTACCTTGACGGATGCCAATAAATCATAAGTTGCAAGTCAAGTTCTACCCGTCATTGTCCTGATTAATCTAGACCCACCCGTACTCGCCCTTGACAGATGCCAACAAGGATGCACGACTGTCCTAGATTAATGCATATCCATGCTACAGAAAAGTAACACGTAGCTACCGCACACTATGCCTTGACGGAAGCCAACAAACATAGCACGAATACTAGGTGCTGCTTTTCTGAAATGACGGAGGGCTACGGCTGGTTTTTGGTGAAAAACCTTTAACGTAATGAACTTGATATCGTTGAAGGAATCCAAGTGGTTTTATAAATATATAGTGGCGAAAAATTTTGCTAAAGAGGTCACTCCCGGTGAAAGGATCTCGGCTCTTTCCTCATCGAATGAGGTGCAGGATATTCCAAACTGAATACCATGATACAAAGCAAAAAGTAATCGACTATAGTGAAGTTATTACGTTGATGCAAACTTCTGCCCAAGGGGTCACTCCCGATGAAGGGATCTCGGCCCTTGCCTCGTCGAATGAGGTGCTAGATATTCATAACCGAATACCACTGTTCAAAGCAAAAGTGTACGTCTGTAATGTCGGTTTTTTTAAAAATCTTAGTTCCAACAACATCATATATATATGTTTGTTTTCCTTGCATTGATAAGAATCAACGCAGTCCCATCAATTAATCACATCAGAAAAGAACGGAAATAAAATGTACGTATATGCCATACGCATTCGCCATTGGGTCCCGTCATCACCCATTAGGTTACTTAACTAACGACAGAGCGGGGACTGGGCTAGCGCGGGTGCAAAATATATACAACATCTACTTGTGTGTATATATATATATATATCAATCGTCTATGCATGATAAATGCAACATCACAGAAAAGTAATAAGCATCAAATAACAATACAGATAATCTGGGATCCCCGGGTTTTCTTTGAGCCAAAACTGAAAACATGACGTTCCCCTGGTCGTGTGGATAGCCTGTGCAATGAACTCCTAGAGCTCTACGAGCGCGGCAAGTTACCCTCCAAAACCTAAAGCGAGGCAGCCCCTTCAGCAATGTGAATGGACCACCCAGCACTTCAGGGAATCCGGTAACTTGGGCACCCCTCCTTGGGTCAACCTATACCCCCTACGAGTGCGGCGAATATCCCGCCAATTCTAGAGAGAAGCCTGATTTATCAAAAGAATATTTATAACCGCAATCAAGAACGGCGTCGCTTGGTAGCTAGCCGGTGAGTACGGGTCGGTCCACAGGGATGTTGTGTATCTCCTAATTTGGTCTAACGAGTTAATTCCAAACGGTGTGGATAAATTATCGCTTAAAACTAAACTGATTTATACTAGGTCTTGAATCTTGCTAGGGTTAGGTTTAGGTTAAGTTTGGAAATTGAAGATTTCCTCACCGCTTTCAATGCCCTAATTTAGATCTCTTTTAGGTGTTATGGTAATAATTAATAAAGGGGATTAGTACCATCGGGAAGAAACGATGTTTCTTCCTCTAGGTTCTTGTCCTTCCTTTCTTAATTATTACCCTAACCTCCATAGAAAACATACGCAACCGGTCGTTTATACTACGGTATCACCGCTACCTCGTGGGATAGGGTGCCGTAGGGAACGGTGTGTGTATGTATGCATGGAGTCCTATTAATTATACGTGATGGGCAAGAAAGGGGTGAGAGATCTTCATCTCTCAAGCCTTCCCTAAATCTAACCCTAACAAGTGAGGAGACTACTCACTCATTAGGGAATTGAAAAACATGATCTATACTAATTAACTAGGGCAATTAATGAAAGTTATACTAGGGCAGATAACAAAGATCTATACTAGGGCAGGAAAGAGATTACCTAGGGCATGGAAATAAAAAAACTACTTACTTTATTGATGGCTCTCTCCAAACATTTACACAGGAATTAAATTTTGAATAGATGAAATAAAAAGAGGCATAACCAAAAACATGTTTTAGGGTTTCTATTTATAGAATATAGAAACCTTAGGGTTACAATCGAGTCATATCTGAAATAAAAAGAGGCATAACCTAAAACATGTTCTTTGTGAAATTGTCCATTGATCTTCGTTTATTCTCCAAACTGTAGGCTTGATCAAGATTCTTCCATTTGTTGGTCCTAGTCTCACTTTTGTATCGTCTTTTCATCTTTTTCACTGTTTTTGTTCCGAGAACCTGTAACCTGCAACTATGTAGTAGACATGGGTCAAAAGCACCTGTTTATTTGTAAAATGAATAAGAATGGGGAATGTAATAATGCAAAATTATGGTATGAACAAATACCCCCAAACTTATCTTTTGCTCGTCTTCGAGCAAACCTAGTTTTATTGTTGAAAAAAAGACCTAGCCTCACTTTCGCAGAGAAACACGATTGCATTGAGCTCGTGCAACAAGCCGTTAAACCTCTAGGTGTCCCTAGTAGGAGGAGTGTTGTCTCCTGAGGGTTTTCAGCGGATACTACCCACAAAATCCTATCAATTTGGCTTATTGACTTTTATTCTCCAATTAGGTTTTCTAATAAGAATTCTATTTTCTTCGACTTAAAAATTATCCACCCGTATTTTTCACGCTTCCTTGTCATTTAACTTAAGATTATATATATTCTGGTGAATTTACTTAGCTTTTAGCATCTTTTAAGTTTTCCTTCTAGGGTTCCATCTCAATTTAGGAATTTTTATCATCTCTATTAAAGATATAAGTTTTATCTTTCATTCCTATCTCTTATCTAATCCCCAATCACATACCCCTACGTGTGTGTATATATCACCCCTACACTTGGAAATTCAAATCAAGCTATCATACTCTTGTCCATCGTCCAAAGTACTTTTAGTTGGTGAACTTTTTAGATGAAATTACTCACACATCCTTCATGCGACGGTTAATACATCTTGAGGTACTAACGACCGATTACAAAATGTGTTTGCACATTAAGGCGTAATTCCTAGTCTTGTAACACCTAAAGCTTTTAGCAGTGACACCCAAGCCAGTTGGTCTAAGGCACTAGGTGATGAAGCACCCTCGCTAAATATTTTATTTTTCTATTAATGCAGCCTTAAGTAATTACAAAAACCAGTGTTCATTTTTTATCTCTTTATTCACACTTGTATTTTTATTTTATTTTTCTTCATACTAAGGACTTTAGACAAGAGCATTTCAAGGTCTCTTCTACTATTCCAAGTTTCAAGATTCATGTTTGTGCAAATTGTAGGGTATATATTTTTAGAATTTAGACTTAAGCTTAGGAATTAATTTTCAAACTTATACTTTAATAAAGATATCAATACTTTTCCCTTGTTTTAACTTAGCCCAAGAAGCCAACTCGAAATTTGCCTATTTCTAAATAAACTACAAAGACATATACTTTCTACCGTTAAATTTTAAGAAAGGTTATTTTTAGGGTTTTTAATTTACTAAGTCTAAGATCTAGTTGTTCCTAACTAGTTAACCGTCTTGTCAAACTTAAGTCAATTATGGCCGAAATTTAACTTTTCAATTTTTATAATTTTTCAATTTTTATGGGTTTTAAAATAAGTATGCAAATGCAAAAATACACACAAGAATGCGAAGGAAGAAAGCTTACCGAGCACACCCCCAAACTTAAACTTGACAGTGTCCTCACTGTCATGCTACACCAAGAGGGTCAAGATGGCCGGTATTCCCCTGTTTATTTTTTTTAATAATTTTTTATTGTTAAAAGAAAAACAAAATATATATACAAAAAGATCCCCCAAACTTCAGTGAAACGATGTTATACGTCATTGCCAAACTTTGCAAAGACCAAACGCCAACACCAACCAGTTGAAAAATTTATTTGTGTAGAGTATCGGTCGGTGGAAGAACATGTTGTACCGAGCCAAAAAGAATTGGGAAAGAGATAAGTGGTGGTATGGAAAGTGTCTGTATGTACGTGGAAGTGAATAGATAGGAGGTGATGATGAATCAAAAGGAGAATGTGAATGATCAGAAATCAGTGGAATATTGGCATTCTCGTAGCTTATTAAAAGAAAAGGGGTGGTTCAACTTCTAAAGGAGGAGGTTGATTATCCACACAACCCCCGAGATGTTTCAGTGGATCCTTTATTGACTTGGCATCATCCATCATATGCATATGATATTCAATTATGAGGGAACTAATCTCCTCGATATCCGCCATAGTCCAGCCGAAAGCTTACCGGTTATTTTGCAAGACCATTAAAAGAGCTTTCTCTTGCTCGAGGGCTAGAGAGGCCGATATGATAATGGAAAAGGTCTCATTCTCACCTAGGTAAGCGTATTTAAGTTGAGACGGCAAGGGCTTGAGTTTGAGTTTCGGAGGCAAAACAATCAAAGGTAAAATTAGGGAATCTACCTCGAACTCAAAGGATTCCAACAATGGTTCGAAATCACTGTAAGCAACCGAATCGGATGGTTCAACTAACTCATCCAAAAATTCAAAGGACTCATACTCGGGCGGTGAGTCGTCAAAATCATCCGAAAAAGTGAAATATTCATAATCAACATCGGTTGTGCAAACTGTGTTAGATTCTAGGAGGGACGTACTAGTGGCGTCAAAACTGTTGTCATCAAACAAAAAATTTTCAAGCTCGCAGTCCTCCTGCGTGATTTCATGAATCGAGAAAACTTCTCGTGTACTAGCTTTAGGCATGGATGGCAGACTTCCTATCCTGTAAATATTGAACTCACTAGACATCTTCCCGAAGGATAGAGTCATAGAGCCATTGCGACAATTTATTACGGCATTGGAAGTGGCCAAAAATGGTCAACCGAGGATCACCGGAATTTGGTTCCGTGGGTTAGCAACAGGTTGTGTGTCCATAACAATAAAATCAACGGGGAATATGAAGTCCCCTACTTTGATCAACACATCCTCTAACTCACCCCTAGGATTGGTGATTAATCGATCAGCCATTTGGAGAGTACTGATTAGTCGAAAATATTGCATCTTTTAACTGGCAATTTCCTCATCATTTGCATTCATATAGAAGTGTTCGGCATTCATATAACACATATTAGCAAAACTGTCGTAAAATATCAGATTACATGTGTTAGACCTTAAAACCGGCATTTCTAGGGAAATTGACTTCATTTCATAGCATGGCATCATTTCTATATATCGCAACTTGTGTTTCGAAGTCCGTGCAGGAAAATCAGAAGATTGCTCAAATCTACACTGTTAAAAGATACGCCAACTCAAGGATTTGGAATCTGGTAATGATATAAAGGGAATTCAGGAATTCAACATATCATAAAATACAGAAGAAGACATCAGAAGCCAACACATGAAGTTTGAAGCCATAAAGCCACAACTAGGCCACGGAACCGCGGCCTAAGCCGCCTTATGCCGCGGTTCCGCGGCGGTTTGTCGACGTCACCACCTCAATTTTGGGCCATAACTCCTATGTCAGCTTACACACCTTAGAAAGACATTGCAATTTCCAGAAAGCCTCAGAAGCTTCTGCCAGATCAGCAAACCCTTGGATCTACACTAAACTAGCCTATCATTCTAGAAACTTCTCCTTAAACCCTATCTTAAACCCTAAGCTAAGCCCCTAACTACCTACTTCTAGAAGCCTTTCAACAAACTTTTGGAGGGAAGTTCTATTTCAAATCCAAAACCTAGGGTTTGGGAAACCTATAAATAGACCCCTAGGCTCACTTGTAAAAAGATCCCATTTTTTTTAGAATTTTAGAGAGCTAGATCTCAATCTCTCCCATTCTTCATCTTTCCCAAATTCCACCCACAAGTCTAGTGACAAGGCTTGTGTCAAAACCCTAACCCTAATCCAATCTACAAATACCCAATTCAAGATTCATGGAGTTCAAGCCAAGCAAGTCTTCTACAACCCTTTAGAAGCAAACCCGGACTTCATCGGAGCACGAGGTAGAAGCGATCCAAGACTTAAGAAGCCGAGCGATGCAAGATTCGACGAGCAAAGTTCCTTCCTCTTGTAATTCTTGAGAGCTGTAACTTCTTGTTGATGTAATAAAGGTGAAGATTCTTTAAACTTGTTTACATTTTAATTCTAGCATCATGATTTCATTTCAATTCTTGAATGCATTCTTTGTGATGATGTGTGAATAAACTCCGCTCGTGGAGGAGTCGAGATGATCGTAGAATGATGATGTTGATAAATCTTTAAACGTTTTCTTAAGTCCTATAGCGATTGTAAATTCTTGAAAATAGAATGATCGATGATCTAGATCGATGTGAAATGGGTTCTTGATTCTTTTCGCACGATCTAGAGAATCAACGATCGATCATTGGATTTTCAAGAAGTTATCTAGTGAATGTGATTCATCGAAAGGACAAAGGATAGGACGAAGAACCCTAATTCTTCGTAAGATCTTTAAACCTCGATCAATCGACATCGTGTTAGCATCAATTTGTTAATGGATAAGAAACGTTGATTTCTAATCTTCATCACATCTACAATCTAATCGATTTCTACGAGTTTTACATCAAATCTTGAAAACTAAATTGATTGGAATTATATTGAAACTCGATTCTCGATGTTTATCATTTTCTTGATTCTTGATTAGAATAGTGACACTTGAAACATTTGATAAAATCTTGAATCATGTTTTCTTTTCTTTTCTATTAACTTTTCAATTCAAAAAAAAAACAACTTAGAACGAATTGCACAATCCCTGTGGACGATTCGCACTTGCTAACGAAATCTATACACGACACCGTTATTGATTGCGGTCAAATAATTTTTGGTTGTGATTTCTATATACATTTTCATACTACACAATCCGAAATCATTCAAATCAAATGGCGTCGTTGCCGGGGATCGCGCGCTAATTCGTTTTATATTGAAGTTTGAATTGAAAGATTTATTCCATTACATTTTTGAGATCAAAATTCGCATAAACCCTAAACGACTTGTTATGGTTTATTGCAAGGAGATTTGGAGCTTGCTGTGAAAGTGAAATAATTTTTGGGATATACCAGAGAGCAGAGGGAGTCAACAGAAGCTCCCTGGTGAAATTTAGTGCAGTGATCTCACCATTGAACCGCAATTCCGCGGTCTAAGTACCCATACGCGGCGGAACCGCGGCATCTTGGAGGCTTCTCTGTGAAATTTTTGTCTCAGGTACCTTTTTACATTCTCCTATCTCCTCTTTTCAGCTCCAACTAATAAATTTCTGCAGGCTTCTTTGCAAAAATCGCAGCGCCGCAAAAAGCAATTTAAATTTGTGCGTGTTTTTGTTTCTTGGTTGTTTGCATAACTAATACGGATATTAAGGGGCACGACCAAATCCAAATTAGGTGGGGAGTTCATTACCCTTCCTAGGCCTAAAAAATCGCAAAACTTGCATCCGCATTGACCCACATTAACTAAAAAATATCTAGAGATGACTCTAAGGACCGTCGCGCTCACTTAGGATAGAAGAAGGCCGTGGGTAATTCATTGCTTATCCGCGTTTTCTTGTGGTGTCTAAGGCAAGTGTGTCGAAGGCTAGTGGTTATTAATTAGGCCCACTACTTACGTAGTGGAGTACCTTCCCACTTACCTGGCACTTACCTGGCCACAGGGGGACAAAGAGGCAGTGGAGGATTCTATCCTGCGATATGTCTTCTGGCAGTTAGGAGCGGTCTAGAGCCGGACCTAGGTGACCACTAGATTCTAGGGTTTTGTGTGTTGCATTTGTTGTGTTGCATCATTTTTTCAAAGCAAACACCGCATTCATTCATACCCCTAATTATAAGTCAACGCTGCCACTTGTACTAACCCATTTTAGTGCAAGATAGGCTGGACACGAGATTCTGGTGCCCGTTTAGTCCGCGTACCTCCTATCGACTCCGAAGTCGATATTTCTACATTTACCTTTTCTTTACCCACTACCACACCCACACCGATGGATCCACCTCCATCGAACTTCTTTAACCTTAATCTGCCGTCGTCCGTTGGTGCGCAGAATCCACCCCGCATCTCTCTCCAGGAGAGATGCTACCCTATTCGAGGTCCTTTTTTGACCAGCTTATCCACACCACCAGCCAACGGGGATAACTTTGAGATTAACCCCCAGTATATCAACCTTTTACCCAAATTCCACGGACTCGAGACTGAGAACGCTTACGTTTTCATCACCAAATTTGAAAACGTATGCGCAATGATGGGTACGTCACAACTTTCAGTGGATGCTATGCGTCTACGACTTCTTCCATTTACTTTGTGCTATATAGCCGAGAAGTGGCTATATAACACTACCGCACACTCTATCACGAATTGGGAAGAATTCGTCGCGGCATTCCTTAAGAAATTTTACCCAATACAAAAGACAGCTCGAATCCGTAGCGAACTGAATCAATTTACCCAGCTCCCTACTGAACTATTTTCAAAATGCTTTGAACGTTTCAAGGATCTATTGGTTCAGTGTCCTCATCACGGCATCCCGAGATGGGATCTTTGCCGAATCATTTATGAGGGCATTAACCCAAACACTAAACAGAACCTTGAAAACATGTGTCAAGGTATTTTTATGACTAAAGATGATGGGGAGGCATGGAAATTTTTAGAAGAGTTCGCTGAAAAATCACTACAGTGGGAGAGTGGTACCCAACCATTGAATAGGGGTGGCGTACACCAAATAGATGTGTCCATAGGTGTTCGAGCTGAGATGGCAGCAATGCAAAAGAAGCTCGAAGCTATGGAACAAAAATTTGCAGCAGCCTCCCTAAACCCAATGTCGCTCCCCAAAACTGTTTGTGGGTGCTGTTCTGATCCGTCTCATTTAACGGAAGAATGTCCATTAAACTCTGCGTTTCAAGGTCACGAGCATTCTAATGCCGCATTTCAAAGACCTAGAAACGATCCATATTCTTCCACGTACAATCAGGGTTGGAGGAATCACCCGAATTTTTCTTGGAACCAAAACCAATCTCAAAACACGGTTCCAAACACGAATCAATTTCAAAGGGCTCTTCCTCCACCACAGCAACCCCTTCAACTCACTCAGCATCCCTACCAGTCACAAAATTTTCAAAACCAGGTCAACACTCCTGCACAGTCTAATCCTATGCAGTTGACCGGTTCTGACGAATTCTCTCAATTCACTCAAACCATGAAATCACTCCTGTCAAATTTCTTAGAGGTTTCGGCTGAGGTTAGAACTTCTGTCAGTGACATAAAAAAAACTCGGCGTCCCAAGCTGAGAGTATCAGATCGATGGAAGCTGAAATCGCACGATTTAAAGCCGAGATGAGTGCGAGAGAAAAAGGAAAACTTTCGTCTCAACCCCTACCGAACCATGGGCATTACAATGTAAATGCCGTCACAACGTTGAGATCAGGAAGAGTGCTGAACAACCATGTTGGGGAAGAAGTTGATGATATTAGAAATCATATCAACACCCCGGCTGAGACCTTTCCACACACACACACTTCGCCTTCTGATCCTTGTTCTTCTACCCCACCGCTTTCTCGCGAGCCTATTCTCCATTTCCCACTAGGCTCGACACCTCAGTATAGCCCTTCTAGTTCTCCACAGACGGTCCCCACACCCCTTTTGGGATCTCGTCTACCCCCTCTTCCTTCTCCTATGATGGACCCGGCACTTATTGCCAAAGCTCCTTACCCGAATCGGTTAAGGGGTAACAAAACGAGTCCTCATATGGAGAAAATTATGGAAATGTTTAAACAGGTTAATATCAATATCCCTCTCCTAGATGCGATTCAACAAGTCCCCGCTTATGTGAAAATTCTTAAGGACTTGTGCACTAGGAAGAGGAAGACCCAAGTGCCGAAGAAGGTCTTTATGTCTAATAATATTAGCACTGCTTTTATCCCCCAGCTACCAAAGAAACGAAAGGACCCAGGATGTCCTACAATATCGATTTCTATTGGGGGTAAAAACATAAATCGTGCTCTTTTAGACCTTGGCGCAAGTGTTAACCTACTTCCATATTCTGTATATGAGCAACTAGGGATTGAAGAGTTGAAACCTGCTAACTGCACTCTCCAAATGGCAGACTGTTCAATCACCAAACCAAGGGGTGAACTAGAGGATGTGTTGATAAAGGTCGGGGAATTTTTTTTCCCTGTAGACTTCATTGTACTCGATACACAGCCTGTAGCAAACCCCCGGGGCCAAATTCCGGTGATTCTGGGTCGTCCTTTCCTTGCCACTTCCAACGCTGTTATAAACTGTAGAAATGGTTCAATGAACTTATCATTTGGAAATATGACCATTGAACTAAACATCTACAAAGTTGGAAGTCAGCCATCAGAACCCTCTGCTCATATTCTAGATGTGTGCTCTGTCCACGAGATCGCTCCCGATAGTTGCGGAGCTGAGGAACTATGCTTTACAGATCTCGACGACATTACCACATCTCTGTTTGACCTTACACATGATCTTAGTGAGGACACTTTTCCTACACTTGAGTCCGGCACTCCTGACCTTTCTCCACCCGAGTCTGTATCTTTCACAAGCTCTGAGCTTCTTTGTAATTCCAAAAAACACTCAATAATCCCACCTTCTATCATTTCTCCGCCTGAATTAGATCTCAAAATTTTACCTTCTCATCTTAAATATGCTTATTTAGGTGAGAATGAGTCTTTACCGGTTATCATATCTTCTTCTCTAGCATCAGAGCAAGAGAATGCACTTTTATCGGTATTGAGATCAAATAAAGAGGCGTTTGGTTGGACTATGGCGGACATCAAAGGGATTAGTCCCTTGATAGTTGAACATCATATACATGTGATGGATGATGCCAGACCAACCCGAGAACCACAGAGACGGTTAAATCCCGTCATAAAGGAAGCGGTGATGAAAGAGATCGTCAAATGGCTAGATAATGGTATTATATACCCCATCTCCGATAGCCAATGTGTGAGTCCTATACATGTCGTTCCTAAGAAATCCGGCATCACTGTTATAACTAATGAGGCAAATGAGTTGATTCAGACACACGCCCAAACTGGGTGGCGTGTATGTATTGATTATAGAAAACTCAATGCTGCCACGAGGAAAGATCACTTTCCCCTACCATTCATTGATCAAATGCTGGAACGCTTAGCGGGATGAGAGTATTATTGTTTTATGGACAGATACTTAGGCTATAATCAGGTCCCCATCGCCAAAAGGGATCAAGATAAAACCACTTTTACTTGTCCTTTTGGTACCTTTGCTTACAGTCGCATGCCCTTTGGGTTATGCAATGCTTCCGCTACATTTCAGCGGTGTATGATGGGGATATTCTCTAATATGGTAGAGAATTTTCTGGAGATCTTTATGGACGATTTCTCGATTTTTGGAGACTCTTTTTTCGATTGCCTATCGAATCTTGACGCCGTTCTTACACGTTGCAAAGTGAAGAACTTGACTTTGAACTGGGAAAAATGCCATTTCATGGTCCAAGAAGGAATTGTACTTGGACATGTTATTTCACAGAAAGGCATTGAGGTTGACAGAGCTAAGATAGATGTCATTCAAAACCTCGCTCATCCCAAAAGCGTCAAAGATATTCGATCTTTCCTTGGCCATGCGGGCTTTTATCGGAGATTCATTAAGGATTTTAGAAAAATTGCTAGACCTTTAACTCTTCTCCTGGCCAAGGATACGACTTTCCATTTTGACTCGGACTGTGAGACAGCTTTCGACTCACTTAAACACTCACTCACTTCAGCCCCCGTGCTATCATCGCCAAACTGGGACTACCCCTTTGAGCTAATGTGTGACGCATCCAACTTTCCAGTAGGTGCAGTCTTAGGACAGCACATCGAACAGATGCCACACGTGATATACTATGCAAGTAAGACCCTGAATGAAGCTCAAATCAATTATACAACCACAGAAAAAGAACTTTTAGCGGTTGTATTTGCATTAGAAAAATTCAGGCCTTACTTAATTGGCTCTCCTATAGTTGTGTACACTGACCATTCCGTCTTAAAACATCTTCTGGCAAAGAAAGATGCAAAAGGTCGACTAATACGTTGGATCCTACTGTTACAAGAATTTGATCTTGTTATCAAAGATAAGAAAGGATGTGAAAACGTAGTAGCCGACCATATTTCACGCACCTCTTCTTCCCTTGTGACCCTGCCGATCAATGATTCGTTTCCTGACGAACAACTCTTGAACGTATCCAATGAACCATGGTTCAGGGATATTGTGAACTATCTTGTCACGGAACTTATACCGAGTGATTGGTTAAAACAGGACAAATACCGTTTTCTTTCCCAAGTAAAACACTTTTACTGGGACGATCCATACTTGTTTAAGTATTGTCCTGATCAGATCATTCGCCGGTGTGTCCCTAAAGAAGTGTTCAAGAGTGTTCTTTCTTTTTGTCATGATCAGGCCTGTGGGGGTCACTTCGGTCCTAAAAAGACGGCGGAAAAGGTTTTGCAATGTGGTTTTTATTGGTCGACCTTATTCAAGGACGCATTTGACTATTGCAAAACCTGTACACAATGTCAGTACACGGGTAGAATATCCCGGAGAAATGAAATGCCTCAGCAACCCATTCTGGTTGTTGAAATATTCGATGTTTGGGCCATTGATTTTATGGGTCCCTTTCCCAACTCCTTTGGGAATTTGTACATATTGCTGGCGGTTGATTACGTCTCGAAGTGGGTAGAAGCCATTCCATGTCGCACTAATGACAGGAAAGTTGTCATTAAGTTCTTAAAAGAGAATATCTTTTCGCGATTTGGACACCCACGCGCTATCATTAGCGATAATGGGACACATTTCTGCAACAGGTCTTTCGAGACTCTGATGCAGAAATACGCAATCAACCACCGACTTTCTACACCCTATCATCCCCAAACGAGCGGGCAGGCTGAGATCTCAAACAGACAGATTAAACTTATCCTGAAGAAGACTGTTGCTAAGAATAGAAAAGACTGGTCGACCAAATTGACGGATGCTCTTTGGGCATTCCGAACTGCATATAAAACCGACCTAGGGATGTCTCCATATAGGATAGTGTTTGGGAAGGCATGTCATTTACCCGTCGAGATTGAGGATAAAGCATTGTGGGCTATTAAGGAAATAAATTTTGACCTAAACCAAGCCTGCAACTTTCGGAAGCTGCAACTTAATGAGCTAAGCGAACTCCGCGATGAAGCTTATGATAACGCTGTAATCATAAAGAATTGGACCAAGGTTTTTCATGATAAAAACATTTTGAGGAAAACATTTTCACCTGGTCAATAAGTCCTTCTTTACGATTCACGATTACACCTTCACGCGGGTAAGCTTCGATCTCGGTGGAAGGGACCTTTTGTTGTGCGGTCTGTATACCCGCACGGGGCAGTAGAAGTAGAAAATATTAAAAACGGCACATTTTTCAAAGTGAATGGACATAGACTAAAGCCGTATTTTTCCACTGACCCCACGGAGGAGCTCTTGTTCTTATAAGAGCCAGTTTATTTGGATTAAAATTCCTCCGTCTCACCTTCATATCCTGCATATCACTGCATCATCTTTTGGATGAAGGTGAGTGAAAAGAGTAAGTTTGGGGGAAGTTCTTCACTTATATATTTTGCCCCCACTAATAATTCCCCCCAGGCTTACCGTTTTTGTAGGTATAGCGATTGGCAACAGTGAGGACACTGTTGAAAACAAGTTTGGGGGAGGTTTGTGCTTATTTTTGCATCATTTGCATATCATCTGCATAAGCACAAAACATTTCTTTAAAAAAAAAAACCTATAAAAATTTTAAAAAAATTCAAATATAAAAATATTTTAATATTTAAACTTTTTTGTACATAAATAAGATAATAAAAGTTTAGATAATGAACAATTACATCCATGAGATTAGAAAAATTTAAGAAAACCAAGAAAATTAGAAGTTTTCTTATACGAACTAGTAATAAGTAGTTATGAGCCGTTGTCCCAAGGGTTAGTAAGGTGAAGGACGTCACTAATCTGAGGATAAAAATAAGTCTGAAAAATAGTTCCTATTTTGGGAAGCCAAACATTTTGAACGTTGATACCCTGCTATTCGCACTTACACACATCTTAAAGCCTGGGGTAGTAGAGGATACCTTGAAATGCTCTTGTCTTAAAGCCGATGTATGAAGGAAATAAAAAGAAAAAGTGAATAAAATAAAAAATATATAAAATGGTGAGAAAAATGGACACTGGTTTTGTTATCACCAAGGGCAATAAAAAATATATAGCGAGGGTGCTCTTCACCTAGTGCCCTAAGGCCAACTGGTCTGGGAGTCACTGCTATGCCTTAGGTGGTGCAAGACGAGGAAAATACACCAAGTAAGCAAGCACAGGAGTAATCGGTCGGTTAGTACCTCAAGAAGTATTAACGGTCACATGAAAGTGTGTGAGCAATCTCATCTAAATATTCAGTAATTAAAAAGTACTGAGGCTGATGGGCAAGAGTATGATAGCTTGAATTGAATTCTCCGGGTGTAGGGATGTCTTTACACACACGCAGGGTGATATGATCGATGTTTGGAAGAAAGATAGGAATGAAGAATAAGAGGATGTTTTATTGAGGGAGGACGTGATTTCTGACATCTTTTCATGACCATTAAGATAGGGCTTATGACAACCGAAAAGCTAGCTTAGTTGGAAACCCTAATTTTCAAGGCTTTTCTTTTACAATTCTTTTCTTTAAATATAATATTCATGATCTTTCTTTTATTATTGGATTTTGTGGGTGCAATCCGCTGAAAACCCTCAAGAGACAACACTCCTCCTACTAGGGACACCTAGAGGTTTAAAGGCTTGTAGCACGTGCTAAGTGCAATCGTGTTGCCTACGAAAGTGTGCTAGTTAGTTTTTTCTCTTTCTTTATTTTTCTCTTTTTAATAAAAAGTTCACTCGAGACGATCGAAATTAAGTTTGGGGGAATTTGATTAGTCGAAAATATTGCATCTTTTAACCGGCAATTTCCTCTTCATTTGCATTCATATAGAAGTGTTCGGCTTTCATATAACACATATTAGCAAAACTGTCGTAAAATATCAGATTACATGTGTTAGACCTTAAAACCGGCATTTCTAGGGAAATTGACTGCATTTCATAGCATGGCATCATTTCTATATATCGCAACTTGTGTTTCGAAGTCCGTGCAGGAAAATCAGAAGATTGCTCAAATCTACACTGTTAAAAGATACGCCAACTCAAGGATTTGGAATCTGGTAATGATCTAAAGGGAATTCAGGAATTCAACATATCATAAAATACAGAAGAAGACATCAGAAGCCAACACATGAAGTTTGAAGCCATAAAGCCACAACTAGGCCGCGGAACCGCGGCCTAAGCCGCCTTATGCCGCGGTTCCGCGGCGGTTTGTCGACGTCACCACCTCAATTTTCGGCCATAACTCCTATGTCAGCTTACACACCTCAGAAAGACATTGCAATTTCCAGAAAGCCCCAGAAGCTTCTGCCAGATCAGCAAACCCTTGGATCTACACTAAACTAGCCTATCATTCTAGAAACTTCTCCTTAAACCCAAGTTTAAACCCTAAGCTAAGCCCCTAACTACCTACTTCTAGAAGCCTTTCAACAAACTTTTGGAGGGAAGTTCTATTTCAAATCCAAAACCTAGGGTTTGGGAAACCTATAAATAGACCCCTAGGCTCCCTTGTAAAAGAATCCCCTTTTTTTTTAGAATTTTAGAGAGCTAGATCTCAATCTCTCCCATTCTTCATCTTTCCCAAATTCCACCCACAAGTCTAGTGACAAGGCTTGTGTCAAAACCCTAACCCTAATCCAATCTACAAATACCCAATTCAAGATTCATGGAGTTCAAGCCAAGCAAGTCTTCTACAACCCTTTAGAAGCAAAGCCGAACTTCATCGGAGCACGAGGTCGAAGCGATCCAAGACTCAAGAAGCCGAGTGATGCAAGATTCGACGAGCAAAGTTCCTTCCTCTTGTAATTCTTGAGAGCTGTAACTTCTTGTTGATGTAATAAAGGTGAAGATTCTTTAAACTTGTTTACATTTTAATTCTAGCATCATGATTTCATTTCAATTCTTGAATGCATTCTTTGTGATGATGTGTGAATAAACTCCGCTCGTGGAGGAGTCGAGATGATCGTATAATGATGTTGTTGATAAATCTTTAAACATTTTCTTAAGTCCTATAGCGATTGTAAATTCTTGAAAATAGAATGATCGATGATCTAGATCGATGTAAAATGGGTTCTTGATTCTTTTCGCACGATCTAGAGAATCAACGATCGATCATTGGATTTTCAAGAATCTATCTAGTGAATGTGATTCATCGAAAGGACAAAGGATAGGACGAAGAACCCTAATTCTTCGCAAGATCCTTAAACCTCGATCAATCGACATCGTGTTAGCATCAATTTGTTAATGGATAAGAAACGTTGATTTCTAATCTTCATCACATCTACAATCTAATCGATTCCTACGAGTTTTACATCAAATCTTGAAACCCAAATTGATTGCAATTATATTGAAACTCGATTCTCGATGTTTATCATTTTCTTGATTCTTGATTAGAATAGTGACACTTGAAACATTTGATAAAATCTTGAATCATGTTTTCTTTTCTTTTCTATTAACTATTCAATTCAAAACAAAACAACTTAGAACGAATCGCACAATCCATGTGGATGATCCGCACTTGCTAACGAAATCTATACACGACACCGTTATTGATTGCGGTCAAATAATTTTTGGTTGTGATTTCTATATACATTTTCATACTACACAATCCGAAATCATTCAAATCAAGTACAACGAGTGGGTTTCAACTCTCCAACACCTAATTGCTCGTACACAGAATAGGGAAGCAGGTTAACACTAGACCCAAGATCTAAAAGTGCTCGATTGATGTTCTTATCCCCAATTGTTATTGAAATTGTAGGACAGCCAAGGTCCTTTCTTTTTTGGGGTAAGGGTTGAGGTTGGTTAATAGTATTGCTCACGGCACTAGCTACTAGCACTTTCTTGGGTATCTGAGACTTTCTCTTCGAGGTGCATAAGACCTTTAAGATTTTCGCATACGAAAGGACTTGTTGGATTGCATCCAAGAGAGGTAGATTTATGCTAAGCTGTTTAAATAACTCCACAATCTTCTCCATTTGTGGAGTTGGTTTATTGGATCTCAACCTGTTTGGAAAAGGAACATTTTGAAAATTTGTTGAGTCCAATGTCTGTAGAGTAGAATGTGGAGTTGGAACGGATCCCAGTGTTGTTGTGTTCGTGAAGTGAGATGTGGGTCCGTTCGGATCAAAAGAAGAAGAGCCTTTTGAAGAATGAAGAATAGGCTCTAATGAAGAAGAAGACGATGAAGAAGAAGAAGATGAAGAAGAACCACCGGCGGGGGTGTCATCACTATTACCCACATTATTATGCAACACTCTTCCAGATCTCAACGTGGTCACAGCATTTACATTATAATTTTGTTGTTCATATGAAACATGTGCGTTGTGTGTGTGACCGGGATTTGGCAATGGTTGAGATGGAAGCTTTCCCTTTTCTCGCTCACTCAACGCAGCAGTTAGTTGTGCAATTTGGGTTTCGATTGATTTGATATTTTGATCATGTGAAGCATTGTTGTGCACCAAAGACTGAATGGAAGTCTCCAACCTTAATGCGGATTGTGTAGATTGTTTGAGAAACACATCTAGACTTCTTTCTAGCGAGGTATCCTTATCATCATTTGGTTGAACAAAATTGTTTTGAGGGCAAAAATTGTTAGGCACAAAATTGTTCGTTTGATTTAGGTAAGGTTGTGGTTGGAAAGGTTGCTGGTATTGAGTTTGTTGGGGTGCTTGTTGTTGTGGAGGATGAGGCCTTTGAAAGTTGTTTTTTCCTTGGAATTGTTGATTTTGATTCCAAGAAAAATTGGGGTGACTCCTCCAACCCGGATTATAAGTCGAAGAGAATAGATCATTTCTTTGTCTTTGCTGAAAGGCAGCGTTGACTTGATCTTGTCCTTGAACAGGTGGATTGTAAGGACACTCTTCGGTAAGATGTGATGGATCCGAACAATAAGCACAAACAGTTTGTGGGGGTAAAGCAGGGGCAGGAGAAGGCGATGAGATTTTGGTCTCAATTGCTTCTAGCTTTTTCGTAAGTGCAGCCATTTCGGCCTTCATTGCTATCGACATATCTAATTGATGTATGCCTGCCCTAGACTGACCAACAGAAGAAGATGAGGTGGTCTTAGTGCTTTCCCACTGAAGTGTTTGTTTAGCAAGATCCTTGAGAAACTGCCAAGCTTCCTCACTAGATTTGGTTAGAAAGTGACCTTGACAAATGGTTTCCAGCAACTGCTTCATTGCTGGGTTCAATCTCTCGTATAAAGTTAAGCAAAGTTGCCAATTTTCGATACCATGGTGAGGACATTGAACAAGTAGGTCTTTGAATCTTTCAAAACACTTCCAAAAGGGTTCGGAAAGAAGCTAGGAAAATTGGATAATCTCATTGAGAATTCTCGTGGTCTTGTGATGTGGATAAAACTTTTTAAGAAAAGCTTTAACAAACTCTTCCCAATTTTTAATTGAGTGCGATGCTGTGCTGTATAACTACTTCTCGGCTATGTCACATAAGGTGAAAAGAATGACCCTTAGCCTTATAGCATCATCAGAAAGTTAGGTTGTTTTCTTCATTGCACAAATGTTTTAGAATTTGTTTATGAAGATATAGGCATCTTCGGATTCCAGCCCGTGAAATTTTGGCAACATGTTGATGAAGTGGGGTTTGATCTCAAAATTGTCCCCATTTACCGGTAGGAGTGAAAGACAAGTAGGTAAGGCGGTGCGGACAGGGTAGAAAAGATCCTGGAGCGCGATTCGTTGGGGCGCTTCAACAGGCGGGTGTTGCGGGTTATTCGCACCTAACGGAGGTGGAATCAGTCCCATGGGTAAGGTGTTGTTAGGATTATATCCTGACATCCCTTCGGAGGAAGAATGTGAAGGTGAAGGTAAGGAAGTGGAAGGAATTTCGACTTCGGAGTCGAAATCTTCGTCGGTCGGTACCAATGAGACACGGACTAATCGGGCACTAGTGTCCCTAGTCCAACCGGACATACACTAAAGAGGTAGTGTAGTCTAAAGGTGAAAAACAGAATGTAGGGGTAAGAAAATGTCAATGAGAAGAAAGTGGGTGTAAGTGGTGTGCGCGGATTTCTTAGCGACAAGTTGCAAGTTTTTGTAAAACTTTTTTTGTGTTTTTTTATGTGGAGCTTTTAGCAAAAAAGATTTTCGATAAAAAGCTTAGACACCGTTCCATCAACCACAAATGCACAATCAGGCCTAGATCTAGGGTCACCTAGGTCAGCTAGACAGCTCCTAACTATTCCAAAGGGCAAGAGGTAGGACCTCAAACCGCCTCTTCACCGCCAATTGTGGCCAGATAAGTGCCAGGTAAGTGGGAGGTTCTCCACTAAGTAAGTAGTTGGCCTAATTAAGTAACCACTCGCCTTAGACACACTTGCCTAGACACCACAAAGTCAGGTTAGGATCAATGGTTTATGCCTACAACTATTCCTTTGTCCTATTGAGCGCGAAGTCCTTAGGGCTGAGTCTAATATTTTTTTAATTAAATGATGGTCAATGCAATATGCCTTATGTGATTTTTGGGGTCCTGGGAAGGGTAATGAAATCCCCACCCAATCTGGATTGGTGTAAAAGCCCCTTAAAATCAATTTAAAATATGCAAAGCAGTAATACAATCACTTGGCAAATTTTTTTTTATAGCGCGGCGCAAAGAATCCTGCACAAGATCAATTATTGGAAGGGGGAGAAATTTTTGGCGCAAAGAATCCTGCAGGCAAATTTTACAGAAGATATATCAGGGGGTTCAGAGAAGGAGAGAGAAAACTTACAGTGTGTTTTTTAGGTGATGACGTCACCTCCCTGCGGCGGAAGCGCGGCCAAAGGGCTCTTTCGGCGGCGGAAACGCGGTGGAGGCGGCGGTTCAGTTCCCGAGATTTCTTCTGCTCCTCTGGTCTGATTTTTCTCTGCTTTTCAGATCTGTCGTTATCTGTTTTGCTTTCTGTATTTTTCCAGATCCGAACTCGTTCGTCGATCCAGCAAAATTCAAAAAAAAAATACCCTCGACAAAATAACAAGATGATAAATTTTTTGTTTTTTTTCTTCCAGTTATTATGATTTTTCAATTTTATATTAACCCGAAATTGCAAAAAGAAAATAACACGCCATCCCCGGCAACGGCGCCATTTGATTTATCAAAAGAATATTTATAACCGCAATCAAGAACGGTGTCGCTTGGTAGCTAGCCGGTGAGTACGAGTCGGTCTACAGGGATGTTGTGTATCTCCTAATTTGGTCTAACGAGTTAATTCCAAACGGTGTGGATGTATTATCGCTAAAAACTAAACTGATTTATACTAGGACTAGAATCTTGCTAGGGTTAGGTTTAGGTTAAGTTTGGAAATTGAAGATTTCCTCACCGCTTTCAATGCCCTAATTTAGATCTCTTTTAGGTGTTATGGTAATAATTAATAAAGGGGATTAGTACCATCGGGAAGAAACGATATTTCTTCCTCTAGGTTCTTGTCCTTCCTTTCTTAATTATTACCCTAACCTCCATGGAAAACATACGCAAACGGTCGTTTATACTACGGTATCACTGCTACCTCATGGGATAGGGTGCCGTAGGGAACGGTGTGTGTATGTATGCATGGAGTCCTATTAATTATATGTGATGGGCAAGAAAGGGGTGAGAGATCTTCATTTCTCAAGTCTTCCCCAAATCTAACCCTAACAAGTGAGGAGACTACTCACTCATTAGGGAATTGAAAAACATGATCTATACTAATTAACTAGGGCAATTAATGAAAGTTATTCTAGAGCAGATAATAAAAATCTATACTAGGGCAGGAAAGAAATTACCTAGGGCATGGAAATAAAAAACTACTTACTTTATTGATGGTTCTCTCCAAACATTTACACAGGAATTAAATTCTGAATAGATGAAATAAAAAGAGGCATAACCTAAAACATGTTTTAGGGTTTCTATTTATAGAACATAGAAACCCTAGTGTTACAATCGAGTCATATTTGCAATTACAAGTTTACCCCCTAAGAAAAGAACTAGTCAACGCACCGCCAGCGACCATAGAAATTTTCCACCGACACGGGCGATGCACGGCCGCGGAATCGTGGCCAAAACCCATGTTTGGCCACGGTTCCGCGGCCAAACAGTGAAATCTTGAGCTTAAATTTTCACGGAATCTTCTGTTGCTTTGTTTCTTCTATTTCCTTCACTTGGTTTCTCAGATGGTCTTCTGGTTTCTTCCAGATTTCCACAGTGAACAATATCGTGGACTTTAACGCTTGCTTCGTGTCGAAGTCTTGAACCTTGCGCTGCTTTTGTTCTTTATGAAATTGTCCATTGATCTTCGTTTATTCTCCAAACTGTAGGCTTGATCAAGATTCTTCCATTTGTTGGTCCTAGTCTCACTTTTGTATCGTCTTTTCATCTTTTTCACTGTTTTTGTTCCGAGAACCTGTAACCTGCAACTATGCAGCAGACATGGGTCAAAAGCACCTGTTTATTTGTAAAATGAATAAGAATGGGGAATATAATAATGCAAAATTATGGTATGAACAATGCCCCCTCCGTCTCAACGCCATGAGATGCGGGCCCGTTGCCCTCTAGAACCCGTCTATCCGTGCACCCCACCTTGGGGTAATCCTAGTACAGAAAAAAAAATAATATACAAGGGTGACATCGACCTCAACCCGGTCGTGCCCCAAAAGAATAATATACAAACAGGCAGTGACGGCAGTCCACATGTCGGACGCTCGCCCCGCAATATCAAATGTACAAATATAACCAAACTGGACAACCATTCCACGCAAGCTATCCACCACGACAATCCACAACATTACATCACAACACAGAACATCAACATGAATGTCACGTTCGCAAATCCGTCTAAAAGGACTATAGTGATTAGACACGATTTACCGATCAAATGACATTCACGGTCACAGATATAAATGTAAAGTACTGCAAATTTTAAACAATATTAAAACTTATCGACTCCGAAATAATCCCGAATAGCCCCAGACAACTGATAAAACAATATCCAAATTGGGCTAAATAAACAATACCACTGCACATAGATTACAGAGACCGGATAACACCCCAAAAACCAAACCCTGGATTCACTAAAAAACTGGCCTCACCGGAATTTCCAGCCTTGTGCTCGGCCAAAATCCGGCGACAGGGTCTGGGGTTTGGGGTGTGGTCTTGTGTTCATGTCAGTAGTCTTCTGCACTTGTTTAAATAATTTTTTGAAGACACATTAAAATCGACTGAGAAGGAAATGTGCAGGGCAGCATGTCGGGGTTTTTTCGATTTTGATATGTTAATGTTGTTTAAACAAGCTAGATTAGGGGTTAATGGGTGGCTCTGATACCATGAAGGGTTATGGGAGCGCCCCGGCCATCCAACCGTGGCCAAATGCGGAACAATATTTTTCTAAAACCCGGCGCTACCATTACCCGATTAACAAGATCGAAACCATTAACCGTAAAACTAGCAAACCAAACACAAAGAGATAGAATGGTTATACCTAATGAACCAAGTCCTTCGGGTCTTCAACCATTTCCAAGCTTCTTGTGATGCGGATCAACTTTGGTCGCCGGTCTCCCTCCATCTCCGATGATCCACCCGAGGGAAACGGCGCAAGCTCAAGGTTAGTTAAACGGACCAACCGACCCTCTAAGATCGCTAGTAGTGGAGAGTAGGGGGTGTAGGATAGTCTCACCATAATTTTCTCTCAAAATATTATGCTCATAGAACAACCATGGAAGATGTAGAGGTGATGAAAGCAAGAATGGCATGAGCTAAATGGTTAAGTCTTTTTGGGTGTGTCAATGAGAGTGAGCAAGAGAGAGAGAGAGCCAAAAATTAATGAATCAAAAAAAAAATATTAGCAAGCATCCACACTCTCCTCATCTAAAGTGGCCAGCCCTCTCTCTCCTCTCACTAGAATAATGCACACCCAAAAATCCTTTTCCAATTTGCAATAAAATATTAACAAGCCCATACCAATCACTACATATGCAAGACCCATGCTTTGTCACCTTTCCACCTCATTATAAACAAAATGATTTTTATAAAAAAGAAAATCAATAATGAGGTGGCAAATCTTCTAGAAGCCATTCCGTATAGATACGGAACGCTTCCCGGTACATGTATCGAAATACACATACGCATATTCGTACGAAAATACAAATAGCCAAGAGAGAAAATAAATAGTGAGCAATAATACTAGAATTTATCTATATAAATACATATGTAAATTATTAAATCAAAACTTGATTTAACAATCTGGCTTAATCCTAAGCCGCTAGTATTATCAACCGTCCGATTAAACTCTGTGCAGCATGTCTACATATTCAATCGGACACCTGTATGTACCAACATACAACAACTACACCATATCTCCTGAACCATGAAAACCCTCTGTGTGGGACTCTAAAGACTCATCAATACGCTGGTAGTGGGTTTAACCACAAGCACGTCAGCGGCACCAGCTGTACGTAACGACTACCCAAGTATTGAGCGAAAGGAAGGCCGACGAGCAAACTTATCCAAACCCCTACTGAGCCTGTCAGTTACAATATCCGTACAGTCCGGTCTGTTCATCTAAGAGTATCGCATATCGAGTCTAGGGGGGTGGATAAAGTCAGATCCCTAACAACGCGATAACTCATGTCGGTATGAAACCCATCACTACCGGAGAAGCTATCTATCCTGGATCGGTAATTCTCACATACCCCGACCGAGGATTTCAAGTTATGGCCACCCGTGCACTGCGCGACATCAACCCCTAATACCGGGAAAGATGAATCCCCGACGATCCGCTCACTGCCTCCATGTGGCTCGGGACTGTACCCAACTAAAACCTGTTTGCACGACTCCTTTGAGCCATGGTAGGGTAGTAATCAAAGCACAGTGGGAACTCACACGAGACAAATGATGATCTCAGGTCGACAGACTAACCTGTACACATGTCACCAGGGAACTGCTATCTGACTATAGGTATAATACCAACTAGCATGTTCCTGGCGAGTCCGTCCAGTGTACTCATAACCCAATGAACACCTGTATACTATCTTAAGTGAACAACTAACACTAATGGCTTGTGAGACTGGCCACCGCCCCTCGTCAGGGTCTAGATAAGTATACACAAGTCTACACTGGAGTATCGATGCCCAGTCTCGATACTCCCATGACTAGGGACATTTAAGGATGTGCTTATAGATCCCTAGCTCCCACGTATGTGATCGCCATCACAATGCTGGTAGTCAAGCAAGAATCCTATGGACTCTATCAACATATACATGATGATAAAGAAAAACCAGATAGCATACTATCATCTCGAGTAAGACTGTTTTATCGGTATAGGTCCTCCCTCAATCATCATAATCATCTACCTGTGACTACGACAATTGCCTTGAGGGCACTATAGCCAATAATCATATCGTAAGTATGCCGCGGAACATACACACGCTATGCCACTCTTCTTAAGTCACCTACTTCATCTATCAAGGGACATCCTACACTCAGAAAGGTAAAACCTTTCGCTCTGATACCAACTTTGTAACGACCCGGATATGTGGAACGTGACTGGGACTTAAATTACGAAACATCTAGAGGCGTAATATAATCTAAGTAAGCCAAAGCCCAGAAATCTAAACCATTTAAAGAATTAGAGTGAAGGAAAACATAACTTAAAAAGTTGTTTTTAGTAAAATGAAGTCACATCAAAACATTTTAAAACACCAAATTTTCCCGAAAATTTCGGCAGAGTTTCTTTTGTAAATACTGGCCCAAACGGGTACAAAACAAGAATATACATAGGTAATGAATAAAGGCATCCCCAAGCGGGAGCTAGCTCTTCGCTAATGGCGGAACCACAACTACATGCAATATATATCATCATAATATGAGATAAGCATCTGAAAATAAGAAATAAGAAAAACACTACGTCGGCTCAAGTGAGCATCGACACCAGAAATAGAATACATACAAATCTCACAAGCTCACCATCTAAATCCAATATACAACTGGTGGAAAACGGTAGATAAGGTAGATGGAGTGTACTAGATACAATAATAAAACACAAGTGGGAACAAAATATCCTCGCAACCCACCTACGAGCAAGCCGCAAGTCAATGCAAATGAAGCAAAAAGAGGAAATACGCCTGCCGCTACTGTGTTGACGGGTCAGACCTGCAAGATACTGTGGCACAACGGGGGTGAGTTGCTAACTCGTGAGTAGTAAGAAACATCTAATAAAGCTATCGTAAGCATGCACGCAAATGCATCACAACCTACACATACAATTATGATGCGATGCACTAGTATGAATGCAACATGAATGGGTAATTAACACGAAATCCAGATATATCTGATATGAGAAGATCTGTATTTTTATCTTAGTAAAACTTTTGTATAATAAGAACTGGAATATCATCAGTGAAATTGACATAAAATCCGTGTCAAGTATCGACACAAAATCCTCAATATCACGGGCTCCGTCAGTCCGGATCGGCCCATATCATCATATCACGAGAAAAACCGCAACTTGTAATTTAAAAGATAATAAGTTTGTAAAATACTTGCGGTTTCCCTCAAAATCCAGAAATCTCATAAATACTGAAATCCCCAAGAAGAATCACAATATATAAACGTGGCGGTAATAATGAATGTCCAAGATATCAATAACATGCAATTCAATGTATGGCTAGAAAACTATGTATGAATGATGATGCGATGAGGCAGATGGCTAAAAATCTAAATATAATACATGATGCAATGCACCGATATTGATTTTAAGCAAGTTCTATAGTGTTCGTGACATAGCAAATACCAATGGCGTGTGTGTTCGCATGAATAGTGCACGTGCCGCATGAACCAATGGTAATGGTGCAAGCGTCCTAAGGAATAACATCGTAATTAAGAATATGAATATGCCATGATATGGATGATTTGAGACTATGCATATAGATGCAAGAACTACTTATTATTCCTAATTATCGGGCGCTTCGCTCCATCCAGATGACCCCCCCACAGATGTGTACATCTACTCACCGGGACGTCTTGGCTAATCTGATCCAATCATAGCCTTTCCTTACCACGCCACGTCCGACGTTTCCGCAACCGATCCTAGAATCGCACAGTAAGTATATATGAGGTTAGCCATTTAAATAGACGTGAAGTCAAGACGGTACAAAGTAACTAACGTGCACTAACTAGACACGCATGCACTTGGTTCACAAAATGCGCGCGACACCGCTACAACCACAACTAGGGGTCGTTATGTGTAGCAATCCCCAAACCTAGAACCCAATCGTACCAATCACGTGTTCACATCATACTAAAATTTTAGGAAATAGGTTGTACATCATCACAACCTCAAACTTAACTAAAATATATTTATTTTAAAAACCCAGTAAGCAACAATTAACCAATTTAGTGCAAAAGTAGATGTTTTGGTAAAAACTAGTAGCCACAATTTACACTTAATATCTTAATTAAGCCACACAAATATTAACTAAATTTTAATCTCACCCTTTTTACACACTAAACATGAAATTAGTTTGCATGAACATTTAATTAAGGCAATTAAAAGTAAAGATTGTAGGGTTCCTAGGCACCCTAGTGAGGTCTCCCAAGCCATCAACCATGGCAATTTCAAATAATATGGTGCCTACAAACCCTAGTGTACGGATCTATAACTAGATGTCTAGGCGAAACAAAAACAAGCTAACAACTTAGCAAATGAGAATACGGAAATACAACCTTTGTAGATCCGTTTGCTCCACCTCCATAGCTCCGCAACGACGTCCTCTCGCTGTCCATAAGAAATCCGGGCTCTAAAGTCGACTTCGTCGGAGAGAAAACGAGCTAGGTCGTCGATGTCCATGCCGAAGATGATCTACGTCGAGGCATCGCTAAATCAAGCTCGACCTTCACCAAACCCTACTTTCTTGTGAAGGAAACACACTCTACTTCTTGGCAAGAGGTAGAGGATGAAGAAATAGGATGTGGGTAAACTTTGGAATTTGATTTCTCACTCAAAACATCAATCTACCATTGATGACCTCAAGCTTCTTCACTTGAAGAATGAAGAAGAAGAAGAATAATGATAAGAAAAGATTAATCCAAAAAGAAAAGAATTATCAATTCTTATCATAAGTGAACCATGGTAAAGTGTAGAGAGTTAACCAAGGTTAGTTGAATGGTTAGGGTTAAGAATGAGATAAGAATGGTGGACTTAGGTCAAAGCTTCATGAAGTTTCAACTAAACAACAAAACTAGCAACCATTCTTTTCTCATTTCTTTTATTCATTTATCAAAAAGAATAAAATGAATAATTAAGAAAATAAAACCCTAAACATAAATACAACCATGGTTCAAACTTTACACTTAACCAAAGTGGTATGCATCATCAAACATGATACATCCATGTGCACATAAACATATCGCATATGCAATGCGCACACCCGAGCGAGAAAATCCATCTTAAGTAAACCGATACTAGTTGATGCAAAGTAATATATCATATATATAAATATGCATTAAATCATTAATATCAACACTTGATTCAATGATCCGGTTATGTCGCACACAACCTACTAGTATACAATATATCGGCTTATCGAATCAACGCTTGAATCGATAACTAGGTTATATCGCATACAACCATTCGATACATTTATCGCGAGAATAGAATACGGTATCACATACACGCATTATTCTCGGTCCCGCACATATCTCATATGCGCTCCTATTTCGTTTCGCTTGAGCCAGGAAACCTCTGTGTAGGACTCTAAAGACTCGTCAATACGCCGGCAGCGGATGATGATCATATCAAACATCCACAAGCCGCAAGCGGTCTGCTAAACGTAACGGCCACCCGGGTATTGAGCGATCTGAAGATCGACGAGCAAGCCCGCTCACACTCCAGTGAATCCGACCAGTAACACTACCGTATAGTCCGGTCTGTTCGTCTGATATGTCGCATATCTCGCCTAGGGGTGGTAAACGTCAGACCCCAATAGCTCGATAAGTCATGCCGACGTAGGGTCCATAACATTCGTGAAACTACTGATAACTCTTACCAGTATATCACTGCAACCCTGGCCAGGGATTTCCTGTTATGGCCAGTCGAGCATAGCACAACATCAACCCCCAATACCGGGAGAGACGAATCCCCTCCTATCGCTCATTGCCTCCATGTGAATCGGGACTGTACCCAAAAACCACCTGTTTGCACAACTCAGTAGAGCCGTGGTAGGGTGGAAATCAAAGCACAGTGGGAGACACGCAAGACTCTATGACGATCTCGGGTCAACAGACTAAGCTGTACCAGTGTCACCAGAGAACTGCCATCTGACGTGAGGTATAATACCATCTGGGAGTTCTCGGCGAGTCCGTTCAGTGTACCCAGTCTCCACTGAGCACCCGCATACCATTTTCGATGTCAAACACCAATGGATATGGGATCATCCATCGCCCATCGCATGGGTCGAGAAGATATGCGCTAGTCTACTCTGGAATATCGATGCCCCGTCTCGATATTCCCTCGACTAGGAACAATTCAAGGATGTACTCATGGACTACCCAGGCCCCACTAGTATGATCTACATCATAGTCCTGGAAGTCGAGTACATATCCTAAGGGCTTTATCAACATGTAATCAGAGAGACAGAAAGTATACATGTTAAGACAAAGTGCAACCAGATAGCGTACTATCATGTCGAGCAAGAAAGTCCTACCTATATATGTCCCAGCATCCACTACAATATACATCCAATGTACAGTAATGGCCTCTAGGGCATACATATAACTAACAATCTCCCACTTGCACTAGGGCCATCTGTAGCAGTGGTTGCAGTATCACATACTCAACCATCCCCTAAATTGTCTCTCTTTGGGAAAAGGGCCTTCGTGAGTGGATCCGCCGTGTTGTCCTCTGAGTCTTCTCTCCTTACCTCGATCACCCTGGAGATCAACTATCTCCATGATCAGGTGATGCTTCCTCAGAATTTGTATGGGTCACTGATGGGACCAGGGTTCCAGGGTCGAAACCACGCTTCCATTGTCATACAATGGCAGGAACCTAGTTCATCTTATGAACCAATATACACCCAAACAGCCTCTTTGGTAGTATCTTTAATAGCGATGTTACCAGCCTTTATCGTATAGTTTGCCACGGTATCGAGCTTGGAACTCTTCCAACATACCGTCCCTTTACTGAGGGTAAAGACAATGCCCGTGACTGACATTCAGTCGTCTTTATCACCCTGGAACTCTTCCAGTGATTCTCTTCAGGATCGATTGATACCATCTCACTACATCTAGTGAGAATCCTAGCATCCAGTTACATCTATCTCATAGATGAAAACTCAGGTTTTTAGGAGGTATCACTTTGATCCTATTTGGAGAATCCTAGTGATAATAGGAGATTGACCGATCGTAGTATAGGAAACTCTTTTCCTATCAAGAGTATGTTGTCTACGTACAATACGAAGATGACGACCTTACTCTCTACTACCCTTTTGTATATACAAGGTTCGTCTACCATTTTGATGAAGTCAAACACTTTGATTATCACATCAAAACAGACGTTCCAACTCCGCGATGCCTGCTTCATTATGTAAAGCAACTTGCACACGTTTCCGCTGCTCCCACTATTTACGAAGACCTCTGGCTGTGTTCTTCCAGACGTTCTCTTCTAAATCAGTATTTAGAAAAGCAGTCAGGGCACCCAACCACCAGATATCGCAGTCATGGTATGTAGCCGTGGCAAGTAGAATCTGGATAGACTTAAGCATAGCTACTGGAAAAAGGTTTCATCATTATCCATGCCTGGTCAATGACGAAAACCTTTAACAAGTCTAGCTTTGAAAGTCTCAACTTTTCCATCTACACCAAGTAATCTTCTCAAGATATACTTGCTCCTGATGGGGATTTAACCCTTCAGATATTGCAACCAAAGTCCATACTTTGTTGGTGTATAAGGATTCCTTCTCAGATCACTAAGCATCCAGCCATTCTTACAGAGTCCCTACTCTCGATGGCCTGCTCGAAACTGGTTGGGTCATCATCTCATGATGCAATCCTTGCTCCCACTGTCATCGAGAAACCGAGGTATCTCTCAGGTGGGTGAGGAACCCTACTAGATCGACGGAGAGGCTGAGGTTCGTCGGAAAATATTGAATCCTTTGGTTCTGTCAAATCATTAGCAGTTTTGTACAGCTGGAACCTTTCCAGTTCTACAGAACTGATCTTGCCTCGATCTTGTCCGGATTTTGCTTTTGACATAGGCCGGACAATCCCAAATCTTAACTTACTTAAGAGATAGGTTCTTCCCATACCATATCTTATATGGAGTGGTAGGCAGTGATTTGATTCCAACCTAATTCAATAGGTATGCAGCTTCTCAAGTGCATAACTCCCAAAAGGAAAAAGGTAACTCAGTAGTACTCATCATAGAGCACACCTTATCATATAGGGTGTGATAGCCCCACCCCGATATACCATCGTGCTATGGTGTATACGGAAAAGTAATGCTGAGAGAGAATCTCATTCTCTTTTAGAATAGTGCAGGAATTCTATGCACAAGTATTCTCCTCTCTGATCTCATCATAGGACATAATACTTATACCCGGTTATTGGTTCTCTACTTCTAACTTATATTCTGTGAATACCTCAAAAGCTTCGGACTTATGTTTCAGCAGGAACATACGACTGAATCTTGAGAGATTATCAGAGAATATAATGAAGTATAAAGAACCAGTCCTGGCATGTGTAGACAGGGGACCTTACATACATCATCATGTATCGGTCCCAAGAGTTCATTAACTCTTTCTCTGTTTCCAATAAACAGAGCTATGGTCATCTTATCTTTGTGACATGATTGGCGAGTTGCACAAGATGTAAATTCAAAACGATTTAAATATACATCTAAATGTAACTTCAGCCAGTCGGGTCGCATTGATCTGACCTAGTCTACAATACCTCAAGAAGAATCCGTTCATTTCTGAACTCTTCCTCTTGTGTGTGTTCCATATACTAAGAACTGTAGTTTGATTTAGAACATCAATGCTTTTAGATAACGCACCTGAACCGATCAACTTTTGATATAGGAAATATTCAAAACATTATCCAAATATACAAAATTTTATCATTTCTTTACTTAATAAAGAGACTGATATGATTTTGTATATCAGGTTCAGCATCTAATAGCATTTGTTCAGAATCAATGTATTGGTAATACAGGGTGACAGTGACCAACAGACTTGGCTGCAACACTTGCCCCGGTTTCTGTCTCATGAAACTTATCACCCGTTCTCAGTTTTTCTACCTTTTTGTAGCCCTATGTAACAGATTACATATCTGGGATCCTGATCCGGTATCATATACCCAGGATGCAGAGGATACTGAGAAACAGTTCTTTGTAATGAACACACCCGAAGGAGATGCATCATATGCACTTTCTTCGTTTGGGCGGCATAGGAATTCTGGTATTCCCTTATTTCCTGCTCTGTCTTATAACAATTATAAGTTGGAGCGGGACCAACGTTCCCCAGCTTAGTATAACAAGCGGGTTCGGTCAATATTCCGTATTATTATCTTGATTAAGGCGTGATATGGTCGCTACCAGGAGAGAGAGAGAAGAAAACACTCTGCGTGCGCTCTAGCAAGATCAGATTGGTTATATATTTTATCTAATCAGGATGGCTCCCACTGTTTTTATCAAATCTTCCTTCAAACCTTAAAAGGAAAAATTAGCCGGGATTAATTACACTCTACAAGTTCGCCAATCTTTCAGCCAGGCCAGTGTCGGTACTTTGAGGGAGGTTCCCCGTGCTTTCGCACGGACCTAATTACTGTAAACCTCGTTTTCCCAGAGGCGTAACCCCATTGACACCTTTCTAGACACCTACTTGACCGGCTAATTGCAAAGTGCAAAACTCTCCCAGGAGTAACAATTACTCGCAGTGGGTATCGGGATCCAACTATCATATAGAAGGTATGCAATCTCATTGCAAGTTTCAACACTTGAAACTCCCGATAATGGTTTTTACCCCTAGCACCTATGACCTTGGCTAAGGTCAACAAATCATAGGTACTAGTCAAGTTCTACCCGTCATTTCATGATTAATTAGACCCACCCACATGACCCTTGGCTAAGGTCAACAAAGTCACATGACTGTCCTAACTAATCGCATCATATGCGGTGTAGGAAGACATCACTTAGCTACCGCACACTACGCCTCGGCTATGGTCGACAAACGTAGCACGAATACTAAGTACTCTACTTCCTAAAATGACGGAGGGTTGCGACTGGTTTTTGTGAAAACCTTTAACGCTTTGAACTTGATCTCGTTACGGAATCAAATGGTTTTTTTTAAATGGAATGTTTTTGAAGCTTTTCTAGTTTTGCTAAAGGGGTCACTCCTGGTGAAGGGATCGTCGGCCCTTTCCTCGTCGAATGAGGTGCGGGATATATCATATATATCATTTTGCAAAGCAAAAACTATAGAAGCGATCAAATAACAAACCGAGGGCTGTAGCATCTGCCAGTTATTGCTAAAGGAGTCACTCCCGGTGAAGGGATCTCGGTCCTTTCCTCATCGAATAAGGTGCAGGATGTTCTTTAATGAACACCGCGATGCAAAGCAAGAACTGTACCTACCTGTTTTATTTTGAAATTCGATTCCACAACATCAATTAGGTTTATTTTCTTTCATTAATCTCATTAATGAATATCCCATCATTTAAGTCCACCTAACCATCACAGATAAATATAACGTACGCTTATGCCATCTGCATTCGCCTCGATGTCCCGTCTGCACCGTTAGGTTAGGTAACTAACGCCAGAGCGAGGCAGGGCTAGTGCGGGTGTAAAACATAAGCAACGTCTATATAATATATCATATATACTATATATATAATATCTGTCACAGAACATCACATGGTCACAGATAAAACACAGCAGAAGAAACATATGAAATATTGGATATACTAGGACGTCCGTGTTTTCAATACGAGCCAGTATAAAACACGGATTCCACGGTCGTGATGAATAGCCAATCCCACACCCCTAGACCCCTACGAGAACGGCAAGCAACCCTGCCAATTCTAGGGTTAGGAGACCCGGACTCGACTCCTCGAGTTGGTCTCCCACTGGACCCCAGAACCCGGTTACTTGTGCTCCCCTCCTTGGGTCTATCCTAGTGCAGAAAAGTAAATAATATACAAACGGCGACTACTTCCGCAACCTGGAAGTGCCCCAATAAAAGAATATTACATACAATATATGTCGAGCAAGAAAGTATACATGTTAAGACAAAGTGCAACCAGATAGCGTACTATCATGTCGAGCAAGAAAGTCCTACCTATATATGTCCCAGCATCCACTACAATATACATCCAATGTACAGTAATGGCCTCTAGGGCATACATATAACTAACAAAGATTAGCAAGTTAATAACTAGATTTGATTTTGCAAGGTCTTTTGATGTTAAACTACACATTGCTACCATAAACAAGTGATATAAACTTTAATTTAATCTCATCCTTTCTCTTAAAACTTCTAACTTTCAATTAAAACCATATTAGCACTTAATTAAAATTAGATTAGAACAAGTATGAACAAAGAAACAATTTGAGTAAGGTTATATCTCAAAATGGTTTGGAATTAGATCCAAACATGCTAACAAAATGGAGAATTGAGCCAAGAACCAAGCTAGCTTAGAACAAGATATCTTTGTGTTAAGCTAGGATTTGTGTTGATTTTATTGTGAATTTTTAAATGAATTTTGAGATGAAAGAAGATGAAGAATTGGAGAAAAGAGGGGGGAGGGTTGCCAAAACTGGTCGAGAGAGGTAGAGAGAGAGAGTGAGGGGTGTGTGAGTTTTGGTGATGGAAAGACAAATAACAATCACCCATACTTCTTTAATAAGGCACCATACCTCTTTAGTTTTTTTATTTTCTTTTAATTTAATTTTCTATTAAGCTTTATCCTAGAATTGTGTAGAAACATTAAGAAAATTTTGAAAGAAATAACATGTAACAAAGTGAGTGTTAAGTTGTCATGGTGCACTAAACTTATATTAACCCATTCTAATTTGTAATTATCACTAATTCAGTGTATAAGTGTATGATTAAAACAATAATTAAAAATAAATAATTAAGGGAAATATTTAAGTAACTAGCAATTAATGGGTGACTAATACAATACCAATACTAGCAATTATATAGCTAAAATAGGTATATTTAAGTCTATGTAGAAAAATAATTATATCTTGGTTTTTACGGAAAACACGTATTATCACTAATTACCATATAATTATCCTAAACGATTTTCTAAAGCGTTACAATAGAGCCCATATGATTCTTGCTTGACTACCGGCATTTTGATGGTGATCATATACGTGGGAGCTGGATGGTCTATAAGCACATCCTTAAATGCCCCTAGTCGAGGGATTATCGAGACTGGGAATCGATACTCCGGAGTAGACTAGTTTATACTTTTCGAGATCCCGACGAGAGGCGGTGGTAGGTCTCACAAGCTATTGGTGTCAGTTGGTCACCTAAGATAGTATACAGGTGTTTACTGGAGGTGAGTACACTTGACGGACTCACCGGGAACATGCTATATGGTATTATACCTATTGTCAACAGTTCTCAGGTGACATGAGTACAGATTAGTTAGTCGACCCTAGATTGTCATTTTTCTCATGTAGGTTCCCACCATGCTTTGATTACTACCCAACCACGGCTCAAAGGAGTCGTGTAAACATGTCTTAGTTGGGTACAGTCCCGAGCCATATAGAGGCAGTGAGCGGATTGTCGGGGATTTGTCTATCCCATTATTAGGGGCAGATGTCGCACTGTGCACGGATGGCCATTACCAGAAATTCTTAGCCAAGGTGGACGAGATTTACTGATTTGGACTAGTAGTTTCTCAGTGGGTGATGATCTTCACCCCGACATGAAATATCGCGTTATTAGGGGTCTGACTTTATCCACCTTCTAGACCCAGTATGCGATACTCTTAGATGAACAATCTGGACTGTACGGAGATTGTCACAGACAGGCTCAGTAGGGGTATGGATGTGTTTGCTTGTTGGCCTTCCTTTTGCTCAATACCTGGGTAGCCGTTACCTAGTGCCTTAAACCCACTGCAAGTGTATTGACAAGTGTTTAGAGTCCCACACAGATGGTTTTCCTGGTTCAGGCGATATGATATAGATGACGTATGTTGGTACATACAGGTGTCCGATTAAATATGTGTACATACTACACGGATTTTAATCGGACGGTTGATAATACTAGTGGCTTAAGATTAAGCCGGATTATTAAATCAAGTTTTGATTTAATAATTTATATATATATATTTATATATGTATTCTAGTATTATTGTTCACTATTCATTTTCTCTCTTGGCTATTCGTATTTTTATACGAATACGCGTATATATATTTCGATACGTATACTGGGTTGTATTCCGTATTTATACGGAATTTGCACCTCATTTGTGAATATTCATGAAATGAGGTGGAGGGTGAGGTGGCATCGAGCATGGTTGACGACATGTATAGAGGAATGAGCTTCATTTGTTTATTCACTAATTGGTTATGATATATTTTTTTGCATGGTTGTAAAAATAATGAAGCCATTCCACTCTTTTCTCTTCATTCATTCTTTCATTTTTCTTGATTTGCTCATGGCTATCTTTCCTCACCTCCTCCTCATTATTCTTTAGATGCTCTCTTGTGCTTAGGTTTCAGAGAAAAAGATAGTGGAAAATTCCTACATCCCCATTCTCCATTCCTAGTGATCTTGGAGCGTCGATTGCTTCACTAGGTGAAACCGGAGCTTGGATCGGTTCTCTCGGATGGATCATCTTCGGTGAAGGAGGACCGTCTTGCAAATGTAATCCAGAGCTCTTGAGAGCATGCTAGAGTCCAACCCACTTGGAGCAAATTAAGACGCTACAAAAGTTGTGATTTTTATCTTGTTATGGTTCTACTTTACGTGTTTGGTTCGATTCTTGAGTTTTACTTTCTAGTGCCTAGAAATTTTTTGTTTTTGAATTCCGAATTGGCCGCGGGTTAACGTCAAGGGCACTAGAAACTTTCAATGGTGTTAGAGCCACCCAAACACCTTAAATTAGATAGTTACGACTTTCGAATGCTGCCGTTTTTGCCACGCAAAACTGCTGCCAAAACCAGTGAGAAAACCAAGCTAAACTTAATGTTGTGACTCCCCTTGAGCTTTCGGTTTTGTCACGCCCGACCCCCAATACAGAAAGTATTGTCCGCTCTGACCGAAACCACACGGTTTTGTCCTTCAGAGCGAACCGGACCCGACCAGGGGCCACTCCCTAGGAGGTCACCCATACTAGGACTTCCCTTGCCCAAGCACGCTTAACTACGGAGTTCTCAAACTCATGTAGCGCCAGTTCACTTAAAAGGTGCTTCTGTATTGAAGAGTAGTATCATTCCATTTATAATACAGATCTATCCTCTTTCGGAATGTATTCCGAAAATTCCCCATTGTTTTATAGTGGGTCCCCATGCTTATCTGGTATATATGGGCATACCGGATAATACCTCGGGTATTACATTCTCCCCCACTTAGAATAATGGTTCGTCCTCGAACCACAAACCTACTATTGAGGAACCAGCTCTGATACCATTCTGTCACGCCCCACCCCCAATACAGAGAGTATTGTCCGCTCTGGCCAAAACCACACGGTTTTGTCCTTGTTTTTGCCACGCAAAACTGCCGCCAAAACCAGTAAGAAAACCAAGCTAAACTTAATGCTGTGACTCCCCTTGAGCTTTCGGTTTTGTCACGCCCCACCCCCAATACAGAGAGTATTGTCTGTCCTGGCCGAAACCACACGGTTTTGTCCTTCAGAGCGAACCAGACCCGACCAGGGGCCACTCCCCAGGAGGTCACCCATCCTAGGACTTCCCTTGCCCGAGCACGCTTAACTACGGAGTTCTCAAACACATGTAGCGCCAGTTCATTTAAAAGGTGCTTCTGTATTGAAGAGTAGTATCATTCCATTTATAGTACAGATCTGTCCTCTTTCGGAATGTATTCCGAAAATTCCCTATTGTTTTATAGTGGGTTCCCATGCTTATCTGGTATATATGGGCATACCGGATAATACCTCGGGTATTACATTCTCCCCTACTTAGAACAATTGTTCATCCTCGAACCACAAACCTACTATTGAGGAACCAGCTCTGATACCATTCTGTCACGCCCCACCCCTAATACAGAGAGTATTGTCCGCTCTGGCCGAAACCACACGGTTTTGTCCTTCGGAGCGAACCGGACCCGACCTGGGGCCACTTCCCAGGAGGTCACCCATCCTAGGACTTCCCTGGCCCGAGCACGCTTAACGACGGAGTTCTCAAACTCATGTATTGCCAGTTCACTTAAAAGGCGCCTCTGTATTGAAGAGTAGTATCATTCCATTTATAGTACAGATCTGTCCTCTTTCGGAATGTATTCCGAAGATTCCCCATTGTTTTATAGTGATCCCCATGCTTATCTGGTATATATGGGTATACCGGATAATACCTGGGGTATTACAGGTTTGGACCGAGAAGCCGTGAGGAGGTGCGCGGGGAGCCTGGGGACATCCTGGGGTGATATAGCGAGGGCCCACACCCCCGAGACCACCCAAATGGTGGCCTTAGGGGTGGCGACCCGAAACTGCCTCAGAAGGCAGTTTCGGGTCTGCCTTCCCCTTGGGCCACCTTAGGGCGGACTAAGGGGTAGGCGTAGGGTTGTCTAGCGCGGCAGCAAGGTTTCAGGAGGCATCATCCATGCCATATTTAAATTTTTGCCGTTCTAGCTAACCCTAACCCTAGAATCGAAAGTAGAAAATCCGACGAAACGAATGCAAACACCTTTGCAACTAAAGTGAACAAGGAATACAATCTTTGTAGACCGGTCCTTCACTTCATTAGCTCCGTGTAGTAGTCCCTTCGCTGCGATCACGAACTCCCGGACTCTAGAGAGGCTCCCATGAAGAAATGAACAAGCTTGCATCAAAGTCATCAAGGCCGAAGATGATCTACGTCAAGGAGAAACTAACCCAAGCTACCCATTCACTAATTATGGAATTAGTGAAGCAAACACCCTATACTAAATGGCTAGTAGTAGAGGATGATGAAGTGGGAATTTTTCATTTTAGATTTATTTTTCTTACAAGGTTTCATCACTTTTCATGAAGCTAGAAAGCTTCAATGAGAGGAAGAAGAAGAAGATCAAGTGATGAAGTGATGAATGAATTCATGAGGTTAGAAATGCAACCATGGTGAGTTAATATCTCATGCCTAACTCATGTAGAGTATCAACCATGGTGTATGGTTAATGTTGGGTTAACAAATATCTTAAGCAAGACAAACAAGTTGACTATGTCAATGTTCTACATGTTTCCACAATCCATGACAAAATCCAAGTGTTTGAATTACTTAAAACAAATAAAACCCTAACTTTAACCCTAGCATGGTATAAGTCTCATACATACATGTTGCATATGTAACCTAGCATGACACAACAATATATATCACATATATATTTTGTGTGCAAAAAGAAAACAATACATTTAACATATATCACATATATATCAATGTATCATAAGTGAGAAAAATGAATACTTAAGTGAGCTAATATTAGTTAACGTAATTTAATATATCAAATATATAATTATACATTAAATTATTAAATCAACACTTCATTTAATAATCCGGCTATATTATATATAACCGACTAATATCTAATTTAACAACTTATTGAATCAACACTTGATCCGATAATTGGCTATATCACATATAACCGAGAATGTCACAAATCATGAGAATAGTATGCGGTATCACATACACGCAATAATCTCAGTCCCGCACATATCACATCTGTGCTCCTACTCCGTTTCGCTTGAGCCAGGAAACCTCTGTGTAGGACTCTAAAGACTCGTCAATACGCCGGCAGTAGGTGATGATCATATTAAACACCCACAAGCCACAAGTGGTGTGCTAAATGTAACGGCCACCTGGGTATTGAGCGATGAGAAGATCAACAAGCAAGCTTGCTCATACTCCTACGAATCCAATCAGTAACACTACCGTACAGTCCGGTCTCTTCGTCTGATATGTTGTATATCAACAGCCTGGGGGTGGTATAACGTCAGACCCCAATAACCTGATAAGTCATGTCGATGTAAGGTCCATAACGGTTTGAGAAACTACTGATAACACTTACCAGTAGATCTCAGCAACCCTGGCTAGGGATTTCCTGTTATGGCCAATCGAGCATAACGCAACATCAACTCCCAATACCGGGAGAGACAAAACCCCTCCTATCGCTCATTGACTCTATGTGACTCTGGAATGTACCCAAAAACCACCTTTTTGCACGATCTCTTGACCGTGGTATGGTCGAAATCAAAGCACAGTGGGAATCACACAAGACTCTATGACGATCTTGGGTCTACACACTAACCTGTACCAGTGTCACCAGAGAACTGCTACGAGTTCTCGGCGAGTCCGTCTAGTGTACCCAGTCTCTACTGAGCACCCGTATACCTTCTCTGATGTCAAACACCAATGGATATGGGATCATCCATCGCCCATCACATGGGTCGAGAAGAGTATACGCTAGTCTACTCTCGAGTATCGATGCCCTGTCTCGATACTCCCACGACTAGGAACAATTATTGGGTGTACTTGTGGACTACACTTGGCCCCACTAGTATGATCTCCATCATAGTCCTGGCTGTCAAGCACACATCATAAGGGCTTTGTCAACATGTGAGAGCAAGACAGTATCATGTATACAAGTCAACATGTTAAGACAAAGAGCAACCAGATAGCATACTATCATATCGAGCAAGAAAGTCCTCCCTATATATGTCCAAGCATCCACTACAATATACATCCCATGTACAGTAATGGCCTCTAGGGCATACATATAACTAACAATCTCCCACTTGCACTAAGGCCAACTGTTGTAGTATCCAATACTCAACAATATAGTAGTGGTTGTAGTATCTCATACTCAACCATCCAAAAATCTCTCAAATAGTATTTGGGGAAGCAGGCCTTGGTGAGTGGATCCGCCGTGTTAACCTCAAAATCTACTCTCCTTACCTCGATCCCTTGGAGATCAACCAAGTGACTGTAGGAGAACCCCGTCGGCAAAAAGCATCCGTTCGGGTCTTCGCGGCAGCGGTGTTCTCCCTTACTGCACTTCGTCGACAACATCGGGGAGTGCAGCCGTCTACTAAAGTTTCCAACGAGCATGTTAGTGTATATGCCCTAGGAGCCATTATTGTATCATACTAGCTTATATATTACTTAATGGAAGCTTGGGATATTCACAGTTGTATTAACAGTCTTGCTCAACATAGTAGTTTGCTACTTGGTTTATATTTATTTTAATATGTGTATATGTTTCTTTTAGCATATCACGAATACATATTGATAGAGCCCTTAGGATCTTGCTTGACTACCAGCATTGTGATGGCAGTCACACCAGTGGGGGCTGGGTAGTCTACAAGCACATCTTTTTCAGGTCCCTAGTCGTAGGATTATCGAGACAGAGCATCAATACTCCAGAGTAGACTAGTGTGTACGCTTCTCATCCCAGCAGGGGAAATGGTCTGTCCCACGGCCATTAGTACGTTGTACTGGAGATAGTATGCAGGTGCTCGTTGGGTTACGGGTACACCGGACAGGACTCGCAGGGAACTGTTGGTGTTGGAGATAGTGCCCTCAGAGTCAATTATTGGATCACAGACACGTGATTGCAATGATTGAGGGATGACCTATACCGGTAGGACAGTCTTACTCAAGATGATAATATGCTATTTGGTTTATCTTTATCATCGTGTACTGCTTTAGGTGACATTACAGGTCACTATTGCACGTTGATAGAGCCCCTAGGATTCTTGCTTGACTACCAGCAGTATGAGGGCGATCATATACGTGGGAGCTGGGGTCTATACGCACATCCTTAAAAGGTCCCTAGTCATGGGAGTTTCGAGACAGGGCATCGATTCTCCAGAGTAGACTAGTGTATACAGTCGAGACCCCGACGAAGGGCGGTGGCCGGTCTCACAAGCCACTGGTGTCAGTTGGTTCACCTAAGATGTATACAGGTGCTCATTGGGTTATGAGTACACCGGACAAGACTCACCGGGAACCTGCTAGTTGGGATTATACCAGACGTCAGATAGCAGTTCCCTGGTGACATGTGTACAGGTTAGTTCATCGACCTGAGATCGTCATTTGTCTCGTGTGAGTTCCCACTGTACTTTGATTACTACCCTAATACGCTCAAAGGAGACATGCAAACAGGTTTTAGTTGGGTACAGTCCCGAGCCACATGGAGGCAGTGAGCGGATCTGCAGGGGTTCGTCTCTCCCGGTATTGGGGGTGAGGTCGCGCTGTGTCTAGGAGAGCCATTACACGAAGTCCTTGGCCAAGGTAGGAGATTTACTGGTAGGTATTCCAGTAGTATCTCAGGGTGTTCTGGGATACACTCCGACACGACTTGTACCGCTTTTGGGGGTCTGACTTTTACCAACCCCCTAGGCCCGCCATGCGATGCTCATAGACGAACGGACCGGACTGTACAAATATTGTCACTGACAGGCTCAGTAGGGTGTCAGGATGAGTTTGCTCATCGACGTCCCTTTTGGTCAATACCTGGTAGCCCGTTACGTATGGCTAATACATCTGACGTGTTAGTGGTTAAATCCACAGCCAAAGTATTGACGAGTCTTTATGTTAGTTGTATGTATGCCCTAGAGGCCAGTATTGTACAGATGATGTATATTATATTGGATGCTTGGACATATATAGAGAGCACTTTCTTGCTCGATATGATAGTATGCTATCTGGTTGCTCTTTATCTTAACATGTATACTTGTCTCTTGATACTGTCTTATCGTTACATGTTGGTAAAGCCCTTAGGATGTGCACTTGACTACCTGGACTATGATGTGGATCATACTAGTGTGGACATGGTAGTCCATAAGTACATCCTTCAAGGTCCCTAGTCATAGGTGTATCGAGATGGGGCATCGATATACCAGTGTAGACTAGCGTATACGCTTCTCAACCCATGAGATGGGCAATGGATGATCCCATATCCATTGGTGTTTGACATCAGAGATGGTATACGGGTGCTCAGTGGAGACTGGGTACACTGGACGGACTCGCCGAGAACTCCCAGATGGTATTATACCTCATGTCAGATGGCAGTTCTCTGGTGACACTTGTGCAGGTTAGTCTGTAGACCCGAGATCGTCATAGAGTCTTGTGTGATTCCCACTGTGCTTTGATTTTCACCTTACCATGTCCATGAGGGCGTGCAAAACGGTGAGTTTTGGGTACAGTCCCGAGTCACATGGAGGCAATGAGCGATAGAAGGGGTTTCGTCTCTCCCGGTATTAGGGGTTGATGTTGTGCTGTGCTCGATTGGCCGTAACAGGGAAGTCCCTGGCCAGGGCTGATTAAAGATTTACTGGTAAGTGTTACCAATAGTTTCTCGACCCATTATGAGCCTCACATCGGCTGACTTATCGGTTATTGGGGTCTGACGTTTACCACCCCTAGACTTGATATGCGACATATCAGACGAGGAGACCGGACTGTACGGGAAGTGTTACTGGCAGGCTTTTTACTGGAGTTAGAGCGGGCTTGCTTGCTGATCTTCTGATTGCTTAATACCAGGGTAGCCGTTACGTCCAGCTAGTACCGTTGACGGCTTGTGGGTGCTTGATGTGATCATCACCTACTGCCGGCGTATTGACGAGTCTTTAGAGTCCTACATAGAGGTTTTACTGGCTCAGGCAAAACGAAATAGGAGCACGTATGTGATATGTGCGAGACCGAGAATAATGCATGTATGTGATACCGTATTCTATTCTCGCGACTTTTCGTATCGGTCGGTTATATATGATATAGCCGGGTTATCGAATCAAGTGTTGATTCGATAAGTCGATACAATGGATGTTAGCCGGTTATATGAGATATGACCGGATTATTAAGTCAAGTGTTGATTTAATAATTAAGTGTATAATTGTATATTAGATATACTAATTTACATTTACTAACACTTGTTCACTTTAGGGTTTTTCTCACATGTACACTACTTTAACATATATATGATATATGTTAAAATATGTTATCTTATTGTATCATGGTTGATGATACAACATTCATGTGTGTATGAGACATACACCATTCTATGTATTATGGTGGGTTATGATTATTTAAGATAATTACAAAATTAGTGGAGTTTTGGAATGAGCATGAAGCTTGTAGAAGCTTACTTTGCTTTGACAAAGTCTACTAGCTTTGTCTTTACCTTAGATTCCTTTTAACCCAACCATAATCAATTAGCTATGGTTATGGCTCTACAAGGGTTAGTATATGATACTCACTCACCATGGTTACACTAGACACTTGATCATTATCCTCTTCACTTTCTTTTGTTCATCTTCTTCTTCATTGAACATGATAAAAAGAAAACTAGGGTTTGATCCAAAGTGAGAAAGATTGTAAGAAACAAAAATCTAAAGAGAACCCACTTCCTATTTCTCCATCCTCTACTAGACTAGCACTTTAGTTTAGGGTGTTTACTTCACTAATTCTCTAGTTAGTGAAGTAGGAGCTTGAGTCGGAATTCCCTCGACGTAGATCATCTTCGGCCTCGGAGACTTCAAGCAAGGTCGCATCCTTCGCGTCATGAAGCCATGCAGGAGCCCAGGAGAACCTTGATCGCAGCGAAGGGACTTCAACAAGGAGCAAATGAAGTGGAGGACCGATCTACAAAGGTTGTATTTCGTGTTCCCTTTAGAGTAAAGTTGTTTACTTGCCTTTAGATTCGCCTAAACTTTAGTATAAGATCTTGCTTAGGGTTTTTAGGCACATAAATTTTTTAAACGGGCATGGTTGATGCCTTGTAGAGCCTTGTTAGTGTGCCTAGTAACCCTACAGTGGTATCAGAGCCTAGCTAGAGCATTAGGCGATGTGTTAACGAAGTTAAAACTCCGATCGAACCCGACAACGTCAAAATGAACCCCTCTCTGTACATTTTTTAAAATCTGTGATTTTTCTGAATTAAAAATACCTAAAAAAATCAGCAGGTAAATATAAACATTAATATAGAAAACGAGCCCATGAACAGTAAAGCCCACCGCGGAACCGCGGCCAAACCTCTCTTAGGCCGCGGATCCGCGGCAGTACTGTAGCTATGTGCTTTGAATTTTCTGCAGTAATGTTTATTTCTGTGAGTATATCTTTCTGGGTATTTTGTATTCTGACTCAAGTGTTGAGTATTTTAGGGTTTATTTTGAAATCGTCGATTCGATCGGAGAATTTAATTTTGTTATGTTATTCCGGATAATTTAGAAAGTATTAAAATGTTCGAATGGATATCATTAACTCAATTTTTCCCGGCACGAAAAACATTCAAGTGTTGAATTTTTCTCAGGTTGAAATCTTTCGGAAAAACGTGCATGTGACGCGATGGACCCTCTAGAAGACAACAAACGTTAACACGATTATGTGACCGTCTTGAACTGCCCTTTGAACCTTAGGGTTTGGGGCAGTACGGCGCGCCACATGTGAGGCGTTGGCTTGACCCTTCTACGGCTGGACCGTTGCTACTGTGACGTATTCTGGAATCTTTGAACTCCGCTCAAGTGTTGAGCTGTTATGGAAATCTTGGGTATTTGATTATTCGATCGGAAAGTTTAATACTGTCTATTTATCTGTAATGTGATACAATATGTGGAATTCATACGGTTAGGCATGAAATGCGAAGTATGTGATATTTCGGATTTACAATGTCTAAAGAGATTGTGGATTCCAAATGTTGTAGTTTTACACTTTCTTTTCTGTGACCGTAAGTGTAATATGTGATATCGCCGGTTTCGTTGCTATATGTCAACGACAATTGGGATGCGCATATTTACTTACGTTGATGACATGTGATGTTATGTGTTGCTGGATATGTTATATTGGATCGTCGCGTTCTGAATAGCCGGGGGTTTTATGTGAGATGAGAGTTTTATATTTTCATTCATGTAAATTTAAATATATGTAATATTCTTTTATTGGGGCACTTCCGGGATGAGGTTGATGTCACCATTTGTATATTATTTTCTTTTCCGCACTAGGATAGACCCAAGGAGGGGAGCACAAGTAACCGGGTTCTAGACCAACTCGAGGAGTCGAGTCCGGGTCTCCTAACTCTAGAATTGGTAGGGTTGCTTGCCGCTCTTGTAGGGGTCTAGGGGTATGGGTTTGGTTATTCGTCGCGACCGTGGAATCCGTGTTTTATAGAGGCTCAAAATAAAACACGGACGTCCTAGTATATCCAATGTTTCCTATGTTTCTTCTGCTGCGATATCTGTGATGTGATCATGTGATGTTCTGTGATAAATACTGTATATAGTATATATGATATATTATATAGGCGTTACTTATGTTTTACACCCGCGCTAGCCCTGCCCTGCTCTGCCGTTAGTTACCTAACCTAACGGTGCACGAGGGGACATCGAGGCGAATGCGGATGGCATAAGTGTACGTCGTATTTATCTGTGATGTTTAGGTGACTTAAATGATGGGACTTCATTAATGTGATTAATGAAAGGAAAAAAACCTAAAAGATGTTGTAGAATCAAATTTTTCAAAAAAAAAAAGGTAGCTACAATTTTGCTTTGCATAGTGATGTATATGATATATCCTGCACCTTATTCTATGAGGAAAGAGCCAAGATCCCTTCACCGGGAGTGACCTCTTTAGCAAAACTGGCAGATGCTACAACACTCGGTTTGCTTTTGATTGCTTTTGGAGTTTTGCTTTGCATGGTGATGTATATGATATATCCTGCACCTTATTCCATAAGGAAAGAGCCGAGATCCCTTCATCGGGAGTGACCTCTTTAACAAAACTAATAAAAGCCTCAAAATCACTCCATTTCAAAATTCACATGATTCTACGACGATATCAAGTTCATTACGCAATAGGTTTTCAAAAAAACCTGTCGTAGCCCTCCGTCATTTCAGATAAGTCCTCTTTAGTATTCGTGCTGCGTTTGTTGGCCTTTGTCAAGGCGTAGTGTGCGGTAGCTAAATAGTGCTTATCTGCTTATGCATATGATGCAGATTGTTTTGGGGTAGTCGTACGACCTTGTTGGCCTTTGTAAAGAGTCATGCGGGTGGGTTTGATTCAATCAAGAAATGATGGATTGAACTTGACTAGCATCCTATGATTTGTTGGCCTTTGTCAAGGTCATAGGGGTTAGGGGCAAAAAATTATCGGGAATTTCAAGTGTTGAAATTTGCAATGAGATTGCATACCTTCTATGAGATAGTTGGATCCCGATACCCACTGCGAGTAATTGTTACTCCCGGGAGAGTTTTACACAGGACAATTAGCCGATCAAGTAGGTGTCTAGAAAGGTGTCAACGGGGTTACGCCTCTGGGAAAACGATGTTTACTTTAATTAGGTCCGTGCGAAAGCACGGGGAACCTCCCTCAAAGTACCGACACTGGCCTGGCTGAAAGATTGGCGAAATTGTAGGGTGTAATTAATCCCGGCTAGTCTTTCCTTTTAGGGTTTGAAGGAAGATTTGATAAAAACAGTGGGAGCCATCCTGATTAGATAAAATAAAAACCAATCTGATCTGGCAAGAGCATACGCTAAAGTATTTTCTTTTCTCTCTCTCCAGGTAGCGACCATATCATGCCTTAATAAAGATAATAATATGGATGTATTGACCGAACCCGCATGTTATACTGTGCTGGGGAACGTTGGTCCTGTTCTTTCTCATAAGAGTTATAGGACTGAACAGGATATAGAGGAATACCAGGATTCCCAAGCCACCCGAATGAAGAAAGTACATGTTGATGCATTTTCTTCGGGTGTGTTCGTTACAGAGAACTGTTTCTCCATTTCCTCTACGTCCTGGGTATTAGATACCGGGTCATGATCCCATATATGTAATCAGTTACATGGGCTCAAGAAAGGTAGAGAACTTGGAGAAGGTGATAAAGACATAAGGGTTCGAAATGGTGCAATTGTTGCAGCTAAAACCGTCGGGGAATATCACCTTGTATTGCCAACTGGTAATACATTGATTCTGAATGAATGCTATTACATGCCGAACCTGATATGCAACATTATATCGGTTTCTTTGTTGAGTAAAGAGGGATATAATTTTGTATTACAGGATAATGTTATGAACATTTTCCTAAACCAAAAGTTGGTTGGATCAGGCACGTTGTGCAATGGCATTTATGTTCTAAATCAATCAACGGTTCTGAGCATAACAAACACACACAAGAGGAAGAGTTCAGAAATGAACGAATCCTTCTTGTGGCATTGTAGACTGGGTCATATCAATGCGACACGACTAGCTAAGTTGCATAAGGATGGATATTTAAATCCGCTTGAATTTTCATCTTATGACACTTGCCAGTCATGTCTCAAAGGAAAGATGACCAAAACTCCGTTTACGGGACACGGAGAAAGAGTTACCGAACTCTTGGGACTGATACATAGTGATGTATGCGGTCCCATGTCTACACATGCCAGGGATGGTTCTTCGTACTTCATTACATTCACTGACGATCTCTCTAGATTTGGATATGTGTTCCTGATGAAACACAAATCAGAAGCTTTTGAGAAATTTAGAGAATATAAACAAGAAGTCGAGAACCAAACCGGGAAAAGTATTAAAATCATTCGATCCGATCGAGGAGGTGAATACTTAAGCAATGAATTCCTGGACTTCCTAAAAGAGAATGGGATTCTCTCTCAGCTAACTCCTCCATATACACCACAGCACAACGGTGTATCGGAACGGAGGAACTGCACCCTATTAGATATGGTGCGCTCTATGATGAGTATAGCTTGTAGGGTTCCTAGGAACACTAATGAGGTCTCACAAGGCATCAACCATGGCAATTTCAAATTTTACAAGTGCCGAGAAACCCTAATACGGATCGTTAACTAGATTTTAGGCGAAAAGAGAAACTAGTTAACAACTTAAATAAGTGAACGGAAATACAACCTTTGTAGATCCAGTTCTCCACCTCCATAGCTCCGTGATGAAGTCCCCTCGCTGTATAAATCGCATCCCGGACTCTAGCATCGGCTTCATCGGAGAAATGGGCGGGCTAGGTCATCGACTACGATGCCGAAGATGATCTACGTCGAGGCATCACTAGATCAAGCTCCCACTTCACCAAGTCATGAAACTTGTGAAGAAAACACCCTATACTACTTGGCAAGAGGTAGAGGATGAAGAAATAAGAAGTGGGTTCACTTTGGAATTGGATTTCTCACATGATTTCATCACTTGCCATTGATGAGGCAAGCTTTTCTTTCTTGCTCATGAAGAAGAAGTTGAAGAAAGAATATGATAATGATATGATAAGAATTATGATAAAGAAAAATAATATGAATACTTATCATATACAAACCATAGTTAGGTGTAGAGAATAAATCATGGTTAGTTTGAAGGGTTAGGGTTAAGCATGAAGACAAAATGGTCACTTGGTCAAAGCTTCATGAAGCTTCAACTAGAAAACAAATCAAGCCACCATTTTCTTTTCATTTGCCAAAAAGAAATAAATAAATAAATAAATAAATAAGCAAATAAATCAAGTGAAACCCTAACCATTAACCAACCATGGTTTAAACCAAACATACACCCAAACTTACATGTATCATCAAACATGATACAATCAAGTGCACAAAAAATATATCACATATACAATGTGCACAACAAGTGAGAAAATCCATTTAAAGTGAACCAATATTAGTTAATGCAATGTAACATATCAAATATATAATTATGCATTAAATCATTAAATCAACACTTGATTTAACGATCCGGTCATATCGCATATAACCGACTAATATCCAATGTATCGGCTTATCGAATCAATCCTTGATTTGATAACTAGGTTATATCGCATACAACCATTCGATACATTCATCGCGAGAATAGAATACGGTATCACATACACGAATTATTCTCGGTCCCGCACATATCTCATATGCGCTCCTATTTCGTTTCGCTTGAGCCAGGAAACCTCTGTGTAGGACTCTAAAGACTCGTCAATACGCCGGCAGCAGGTGATGATCATATCAAACACCCACAAGCCGCAAGCGGTCTGCTAAACGTAACGGCCACCCGGGTATTGAGCGATCAGAAGATCGATGAGCAAGCCTGCTCACACTCCTGTGAATCCAACCAGTAACACTTACCGTACATTCCGGTCTGTTCGTCTGATATGTCGCATATCTCGCCTAGGGGTGGTAAACGTCAGACCCCAATAGCTCGATAAGTCGTGTCGATACGAGGTCTATAACAGTGGGAGAAACTACTGGTAACACTTACCAGTAAATCTCAGCAACCCTGGCCAGGGATTTCCGGTCATAGCCAATCGAACACAGCGCAACATCAACTCCCTATACCGGGAGAGACGAATCCCCTCCTATCGCTCATTGCCTCCATGTGATTCGGGACTGTACCCAAAAACCACCGTTTTGCACGCCCTCTTGGACGTGGTAAGGTGGAAATCAAAGCACAGTGGGAACCACACAAGACTCTATGACGATCTCGGGTCAACAGACTACTCTGTACCAGTGTCACCAGAGAACTGCCATCTGACGTAAGGTATAATACCATCTGGGAGTTCTCGGCGAGTCCGTCCAGTGTACCCAGTCTCCACTGAGCACCCGTATATCCTCTCTGATGTCAAACACCAAGGGATATGGGATCATCCATCGCCCATCTGTATGGGTCGAGAAGGTATACGCTAGTCTACTCTGGTATATCGATGCCCCGTCTCGATATACCCACGACTAGGGACCTTGAAGGATGTACTTATGGACTACCATGTCCCCACTAGTATGATCCGCATCATAGTCCAGGTAGTCAAGTACACATCCTAAGGGCTTTACCAACATGTAACAGAGAGACAATCGGTGTACACGTTAAGGTAAAGAGCAACCAGATAGCATACTATCATGTCGAGCAAGAAAGTCCTCCCTATATATGTCCAAGCATCCACTACAATATACATCCTATGTATAGTAATGGCCTCTAGGGCATACATATAACTAACATAGCTGAGTTACCTATTTCCTTCTGGGGATATGCACTGGAGACAGCAGCATACCTACTGAATAGGGTTCCTACCAAATCTGTGCCTACCACCCCATATGAGATATGGGAGGGGAAGAGACCATATCTTAATTTTATTAAGATATGGGGATGCCCGGCCTATGTCAAAAGACAAAAACCGGACAAACTCGAGGCAAGGTCTGTTTTGTGTAAGTTTGTTGGACATCCTAAGCATTCGCGAGGGTATATCTTCTACCACAGTGAGGAACAAAGGGTGTTTGTTGCTCAACACGCCACCTTTTTAGAAAAGGAATTTCTTGCAAAAGAGATTAGTGGCTCTGAGGTAGAACTGGAAGAGGTTCCAGCTATACATTCCACAACAGAAGATTTGGTAGAACAAGAAGATTCGGTAGTTCCTAATGAACCCCAGCCTCTCCGTCGATCTAGTAGGGGTCCTCACCCACCTGAGAGATACTACGGTTTTCTCATAGATGGTGGGAGCGAGGATTGCATCATGGTTGATGATGACCCAACTAGCTTCGAGCAGGCCATCACGAGTGGGGACTCAGTGAAATGGCTGGATGCAATGCGGTCCGAGATGGAATCCATGTACACCAAGAAAGTATGGACATTGGAAGAAGCTCCTGAAGGGGTAAAACCCATTGGGAGCAAGTGGATCTTCAAGAAAAAACTTGGTGTAGTTGGGAAAGTGGAGACATTCAAAGCTAGACTTGTTGCGAAAGGTTTTCGTCAAAGACCAGGTGTGGACTATGACGAAACCTTTTCTCCAGTGGCTATGCTTAAATCCATCCGGATCATGCTTGCCATCGCTGCATATCATGACTACGAAATCTGGCAAATGGATGTTAAGACCGCCTTTCTAAACGGTGATTCAGAAGAGTGCGTGTACATGACTCAGCCAGAGGGCTTTGTAGATAGTGGGAGCAGCGGGAAGGTGTGCAAGCTGCTTAAATCCATTTATGGATTAAAGCAAGCATCACGGAGTTGGAACATCTGCTTTGATGTCGTTATCAAAGAGTTTGATTTCGTCAAAAACGTAGATGAACCTTGTATCTACAAGAAGGTAGCAGAGAGTAAGGTTGTCTTCCTCGTATTGTACGTGGACGACATACTCTTGATAGGAAATGACATTCCTATGCTGCAATCGGTCAAGCTCTTCTTATCACAAAGATTCTCAATGAAAGATCTTGGTGATGCCTCCTGCATATTGGGAATCAGGATCTATAGAGATAGATCTAAACGGATATTGGGATTGTCCCAATCCAGGTACATTGACACCATACTAAAGAGGTTTAGTATGGAAGAGTCCAAACGTGGATTTTTACCCACGATTTCATGGCTCACTCTCTCCAAAGAGATGTCTCCCAAGACTGATTTGGAGAGAGCTCGCATGCAAGGGATACCCTATGCTTCGGCAGTAGGCTCTATCATGTACGCGATGCTATGTACCAGACCCGATGTAGCATACTCACTAAGTGTAGTGAGCAGGTATCAAGCTGATCCTGGAGAGAGTCACTGGACAGCTGTGAAGAGCATTCTCAAGTACTTGCGAAGGACTAAAGAGATGCTCTTGGTGTATGGTAACGGAGAACTCCAAGCGGAGTCCTTTACCGATTCGAGCTTCCAGAGTGATAAGGACGACTCTAAGTCACAGTCGGGATTTGTCTTTACCCTTTACGGAGGGGCGGTTAGCTGGAAGAGTTCCAAGCAGGAAATCGTGGCAGACTCGACGATGGAGGCTGAATACATCGCTGCCAACGATGCTGCAAAAGTGGCTGTCTGGATCAAGAAGTTCATTACTGAACTTGGAGTGGTTCCATCCATTGAGCATCCAATACCTTTGTATTGCGATAACAATGGAGCGGTGGCATTGGCCAAGGAACCCAGGTCCCATCAGCGATCCAGGCATATTCTGAGGTGGTATCACCTGATCCGGGTGATATTTGATCGCCGGAAGATCGAGGTCAGGAGGGTTGACACGAAGAACAACACAGCGGATCCACTCACGAAGGCCATTCCCCAGATACAGTTTGAGAGACTCTTCGGGATGCTTGGTATGCGATACTACAGCAGCTGGCCCTAGTGCAAGTGGGAGATTATTAGTTGTATGTATACCCTAAAGGCCAGTATTGTACAGATGATGTATATTATATTGCATGCCTGGACATATATAGAGAGGACTTTCTTGCTCGATATGATAGTATGCTATCTGGTTGCTCTTTATCTTAACAAGTATACTTGTCTCTTGATACTGTCTTATCGTTACATGTTGGTAAAGCCCTTAGGATGTGTACTTGACTACCTGGACTATGATGTGGATCATACTAGTGGGGACATGGTAGTCCATAAGTACATCCTTCAAGGTCCCTAGTCGTGGGTGTATCGAGACGGGGCATCGATATACCAGTGTAGACTAGCGTATACGCTTCTCGACCCATGAGATGGGCGATGGATGATGCTATATCCATTGGTGTTTGACATCAGAGATGGTATACGGGTGCTCAGTGGAGACTGGGTACACTGGACGGACTCGCCGAGAACTCCCAGATGGTATTATACCTGACGTCAGATGGCAGTTCTCCGGTGACACTTGTGCAGGTTAGTCTGTAGACCCGAGATCGTCATAGAGTCTTGTGTGATTCCTACTGTACTTTGATTTTCACCTTACCATGTCCATTAGGGCGTGCAAAATGGTGGTTTTTGGGTACAGTCCCGAGTCACATGGAGGCAATGAGCGATAGGAGGTGTTTCGTCTCTCCCGGTATTGGGGGTTGATGTTGCGCTGTTCTCGATTGACTGTAACAGGGAAGTCCCTGGCCAGGGCTGATTAGAGATTTACTGGTAAGTGTTACCAGTAGTTTCTCGACCCGTTATGAGCCTCACATCGGCACGACTTATCGGTTATTGGGGTCTGACGTTTACCACCCCTAAACTTGATATGCGACATATCAGACGAAGAGACCGGACTGTACGGGAAGTGTTACCGGCAGGCTTTTTACAGGAGTTGGAGCGGGCTTGCTTGCCGATCTTCTGATCGCTTAATACCCGGGTAGCCGTTACGTCCAGCTAGTACCGCTGACGGCTTGTGGGTGCTTGATGTGATCATCACCTACTGCCGGCGTATTGACGAGTCTTTAGAGTCCTACATAGAGGTTTTACTGGCTCAGGCAAAACGAAATAGGAGCACGTATGTGATATGTGCGAGACCGAGAATAATGCGTTTATGTGATACCGTATTCTATTCTCACGACTTTTTGTATCGGTCGGTTATATATGATATAGCCGGGTTATCGAATCAAGTATTGATTCGATAAGTCGATACAATGGATGTTAGCCGGTTATATGAGATATGACCGGATTATTAAGTCAAGTGTTAATTTAATAATTAAGTGTATAATTGTGTATTAGATATACTAATTTACATTTAGGTTGTATGTATGCCCTAGAGTCTAGTATTGTACAGCTGATGTATATTATATTGGATGCTTGGACATATATATAGAGGACTTTCTTGCTCGATATGATCGTATGCTATCTGGTTGCTCTTTATCTTAACATGTATACTTGTCTCTTGATACTGTCTTATCGTTACATGTTGGTAAAGCCCTTAGGATGTGCACTTGACTACCTGGACTATGATGTGGATCATACTAGTGGGGACATGGTAGTCCATAAGTACATCCTTCAAGGTCCCTAGTCATAGGTGTATCGAGACGGGGCATCGATATACCAGTGTAGACTAGCGTTTACGCTTCTCGACCTATGAGATGGGCAATGGATGATCCCATATCCATTGGTGTTTGACATCAGAGATGGTATACGGGTGCTCAGTGGAGACTGGGTACACTGGACGGACTCGCCGAGAACTCCCAGATGGTATTATACCTCATGTCAGATGGCAGTTCTCTGGTGACACTTGTGCAGGTTAGTCTGTAGACCCGAGATCGTCATAGAGTCTTGTGTGATTTCCACTGTGCTTTGATTTTCACCTTACCATGTCCATGAGGGCGTGCAAAACGGTGGGTTTTGGGTACAGTCCCGAGTCACATGGAGGCAATGAGCGATAGGAGGGGTTTCGTCTCTCCCGGTATTAGGGGTTGATGTTGCGCTGTGCTCGATTGGCCTTAACAGGGAAGTCCCTGGCCAGGGCTGATTAGAGATTTACTGGTAAGTGTTACCAGTAGTTTCTCGACCCGTTATGAGCCTCACATCGGCATGACTTATCGGTTATTGGGGTCTGACGTTTACCACCCCTAGACTTGATATGCGACATATCAGACGAGGAGACCGGACTGTACGGGAAGTGTTACTGGAAGGCTTTTTACTGGAGTTGGAGCGGGCTTGCTTGCTGATCTTCTGATTGCTTAATACCAGGGTAGCCGTTACGTCCAGCTAGTACCGCTGACGGCTTGTGGGTGCTTGATGTGATCATCACCTACTGCCGGCGTATTGACGAGTCTTTAGAGTCCTACATAGAGGTTTTACTGGCTCAGGCAAAACGAAATAGGAGCACGTATGTGATATGCGCGAGACCGAGAATAATGCATGTATGTGATACCGTATTCTATTCTCGCGACTTTTCGTATCGGTCGGTTATATATGATATAGCCGGGTTATCGAATCAAGTGTTGATTCGATAAGTCGATACAATGGATGTTAGCCGGTTATATGAGATATGACCGGATTATTAAGTCAAGTGTTGATTTAATAATTAAGTGTATAATTGTATATTAGATATACTAATTTACATTTACTAACACTTGTTCACTGTAGGGTTTTTCTCACATGTACACTACTTTAACATATATATGATATATGTTAAAATGTGTTATCTTATTGTATCATGGTTGATGATACAACATTCATGTGTGTATAAGACATACACCATTCTATGTATTATGGTGGGTTATGATTATTTAAGATAATTACAAAATTAGTGGAGTTTTGGAATGAGCATGAAGCTTGTAGAAGCTTACTTTGCTTTGACAAAGTCTACTAGCTTTGTCTTTACCTTAGATTCCTTTTAACCCAACCATAATCAATTAGCTATGGTTATGGCTCTACAAGGGTTAGTATATGATACTCACTCACCATGGTTACACTAGACACTTGATCATTATCCTCTTCACTATCTTTTGTTCATCTTCTTCTTCATTGAACAAGATAAAAAGAAAACTAGGGTTTGATCCAAAGTGAGAAAGATTGTAAGAAACAAAAATCTAAAGAGAACCCACTTCCTATTTCTCCATCCTCTACTAGACTAGCACTTTAGTTTAGGGTGTTTACTTCACTAATTCTCTAGTTAGTGAAGTAGGAGCTTGAGTCGGAATTCCCTCGACGTAGATCATCTTCGGCCTCGGAGACTTCAAGCAAGGTCGCATCCTTCGCGTCGTGAAGCCATGCTAGAGCCCAGGAGAACCTTGATCGCAGCGAAGGGACTTCAACAAGGAGCAAATGAAGTGGAGGACCGATCTACAAAGGTTGTATTTCGTGTTCCCTTTAGAGTAAAGTTGTTTACTTGCCTTTAGATTCGCCTAAACTTTAGTATAAGATCTTGCTTAGGGTTTTTAGGCACATAAATTTTTTAAACGGGCATGGTCGATGCCTTGTAGAGCCTTGTTAGTGTGCCTAGTAACCCTACACTTTAGAGTCCCCCACAGACCGTTTTCTCAAGTTTCGGGCGAAACGCTGTAGAGGCCGTATGGAGATATGGCAGGGTTCGATCAGATACGTGCGGTATTGCATGGATCGTGATCGGACGGATTATACTAGCGGGCTTTGGTTTAAGCCGGATCCTAGTATCGTACAGTGTAGTTTTGTCTCTTTGCATTTATATTCAGTGGGAATACAAATGCTGGTATATATACAGTCGCGGGGTTTTCCTGTAATTTATTACGGGATCAGTTTTCTGAAGTTGCCAGTTTGCATTCCGTTCCGGCCCGTTTTCCTTTGTTCCTTCACGGCCGGACTTTCCATTGGAGGGGCAAATTTGCAAGTTCGCAAATTAGCATATTGTGGAGGGTTTATTTGTGAAATGGTGGCATCATGATGGTTTATGCTTGATGAGATTCTTTTTCCATCACTTGCTTGCATTAAATGAGATGGAACTTTGATTAGATGAGATTAGAAATGGTGTGACCATTTTTTTCTTTTCTCATGTTGATACATATTCTTTCTTGCCTTTTCTCCTCTTAGATTATGCTTTCATTTTTCCCTCCTCATTGATAAGGGGCCGGCCACTTGAGGGTTGAGGAGTGGGAGGTTCATTTTTATGTGTGGCAATTCCTTATCTCATTTCTTGCTAAAAATGAGAGCACCATTTTTCCTCCAAAGCTTTTTCTCTCTTTTCCATCATAAAAGGCAACTTCACAACCCCAAAGAGACAAACCATTCTATACTACTCTACTTCAACCTTGGACGCGTCGGCTAGCAAACTTCGCGCCCGACTTGCCTCGGTCCAGAGGTGGGAGTCCATAAAAGAACCCGGCGTTGTGGTGCCCGTCCCGTCGAGGAGGTGACGACTGGAGATTCCGCGAGGAGATTGGAGTGGAGGCCAAAGACCGAAGGACACAGATCGCTCGGTATAGCTTCTCTACTTTTATTCTAGTTTGCTAGAGTTAGGTTAATGGCCCGATCCGGGTTTTTTAGTGCGCGGTGATGCCGGTTTTCTAGTTTGAAAAGTTTTTCGTTTCCGCATTCCGGCGTCGGATTGACGGCCGGGGCGCCGCCGTGCACTTACATTGGTATCAGAGCCACGCCATTAACCTAGTCTAGCTTGCTCTAGTATGTTTAGAACTCGATCAAACAAAAATCCCAAAAACCGTATTTTCTAATGCATCAGGTTTCTGTAGATTTTTTTTTGGCTCGAAATTTTTTTTCAGTAGCGGCTCTATGAATCCCAGGGATCCCAGATATCTGTATTGTGCTGTGATGCTTATTACATTTCTGTGATGTTGCATTTTATCACTCCTTGAGCGAATATTATATATTGATATATATACTAGTAGATGTTGTATATGTTTTGCATCCGCGCTCGTCCAGTCCCAGCTCTGTCGTTAGTTAAGTAACCTAACGGGCGATGACGGGACCCAGTGGCGAATGCGGATGGCATATACGTACATCATTATTTTCGTTCTTTTGTGGTGTGATCAATTGATGGAAATGCGTTGATTCGGATCAATGCACGCTAAACAAACCTATTCTGATGTTGTTGGAACATTTTTCAAAAAGTTATTATTGCAAGGGCGTTCACTTTTGTTTTGCACAGTGGTATTCAGTTGGAATATCCTGCTCCTCAGTCGACGAGGCAAGGGCCGAGATCCCTTCACCGGGAGTGACCCCTTGGACAGAAGTTTGCGTCAGGGCAATAACTTCACTATAGTCGTTTACTTTTGCTTTGCATCATGGTATTCGGTTGGAATATCCTGCACCTCATTCTACGGGGAAAGAGCCGAGATCCCTTCACCGGAAGTGACCTTTTTAGCAAAGGTTTTCGTCACTATATTTTTATAAAGCTATCTGGTTCCTTCAACGATATCAAGTTCATTACGTTAAAGGTTTTCGCCAGAAAACCATTCGTAGCCCTCCGTCGTTTCATATGAATAGTTAATAAGTATTCAAGCTGTGTATGTTGGCCAAAGTCAAGGCACAGTGATTGGTAGCTATTGGGTATTCATATGCAGCATAGATAGATGCATTGGTTTGGGACAGTCGTACTACTATTTTGGCCTTCGTCAAGGGTATGTACGGGTGAGTTCAAATTAACCTGGATAATGACAGGTAGAACTTGACATGTGACTTATGATATGTTGGCCTTCGTCAAGGTCATAAGAGCATGGGGTAAAAATCACATCGGGAGTTTCTAAAGAAACTGAAACTTGCCAGATATGCGCATACCTTCTGGAGTGTGATAACGTGAGCGGATTCCGTCACATTATCATGCGATGATAGTTGGATCCCTATTCCCACTGATGAGTTGGTTTACTCCTCGGGTGATCCCGACTAATTCTTCTTTCAGGTTTGGGGAAGAATTTGACGTTACAGTGGGAGATTTCCTGATTAGATAAAGTGATAACCATTCTGATCTAGGCTAGAGTGCACGTTGAGTGTTTCTTTTCTCTCTCTCTTTGGCAGCGACCATGACCCGACCCTAGACTATGACTCAGTGACCAAGATTAACCGAACCTTCTTAAAAGACTGGCTTTTGGATTGTCAGAGTTGCATACCTCATTGCCACTCCTACTTTTACCATTTTCTCCAGGACACCCCGTATTACTACGAACGTCCACTTCCATTGGACAAAACCATCGTATGGTTATATACAAACTCGAAGGAATTTATTCGAGGATGGTTTCGGTTCTGGAGAAAACGAATAGGATTATTCAGTTGTCTTTTCCTTTTACCTTCTCTCAGGTTGCGAGTGCTCCTTGGATTAGGAAAGTACACCTATTACGCAAATTGGATAGTCTTCTTCCAAACCATAGGCAGGAGCCGACCGGTAGGGAATGAAGGAAACCAATTAGCCTAAACGGAGTACAGAAGGTATTAAGTTAAGACAAAGAAAGGGATTAGAAGAAGGGCAAAGTAAATTGCGACTGCTATTCACGACCAAACCAAGTATTTCTTCGCCAATCCTACATCACCTTTGTATTTCTCCACGACACTCCGTATCACTGCGAAGATCCACAGTTTATTGGATACTCCATCGTATGGTTATATACGAACTCGATAGGAACTTGTTCCAGTTCGGGGATGGATTATGGTTCAGGAGAAATAGGAATAAGGTTTATTCAGTTGTCTTTTATCTTTACCTTCTCTTGCATTGCGAGTGCTCCTAGGATTAGGATAGTACACCTATTATGCTTATTGGATAGTTTTCTTCCAAACCATAAGCTGGTGCCTAACGGTAGGGAAGGAAGAAAACCATTTGGCCTAAAGGGGTGTCTAGAAGGTAATGACTAAAGGCATATAAAGGGATTTGGAGAGATGGCAAAGAATTATACGGTTACAGTTGTGAATCTGGATAATGGGAGAGGCATTACTAGGAATACCGGGATACCCCATCGAAACATTTCAATGTTTCAGTTTCACTGTGTATTGTTAAAAGAAAACTGATTTCCCAATTAGCCCTTGCTCCAGGGTATGTATTTACCAGGTATGATTCTCACATCTGTATGGTTTTACAGATGATGAGTGGGAGTAAGTTATTGGGAATTAGGTGATTATCCTCATTATATCGGGATTCGTTGTAATTGGTGATATTTGAGGAAATCGCCTGGGTTGTTTGCCGGACGGCAAATATTTGGTTTTGAATATCCGTTGTTAAGCACCAATTTCAAATTGATATATCTGTACGTCTATTTTTATAGAGTGGGATATACCTTTTTGAAATTATGTCTATGACATTTACCTATATCAGTGGATGGTTAAGTAAGGAGCATTGAACAGCGGTGTAATTCTTCTTAACCATAAGTACAGTTTTCAACCTACGATACACAGATAATGAGTTATTGGACTCAAGGGACTTATACAGAGTATTGTATGTTGTCCAGTGTCCATCAGGACAGATGGGTTGGTCCTCGTACTATATTCGGTTTACTTATGACTTCTCTAGTTCTTAGATAAGTGTTTCGTAGAAACACGAGGTCTGAGTTTTGAGAAGTTATAGGTATATGAATAGAGTAAAGAACCAGGTGTTCCAAATATCGGGATTCTTCAAGGTGATCGAAGATGTAGATACTTGTGTGTGGTATTCAGTTGATAGTAATGATTAAGAGAACTTGCTTCTCTTTCAGGTTACTCATAATTGGAAGCATTCTTAAGTTGAGTAACGCTGATCGGCCTCTCTCCATTTACTTGACATGCACTGGAGACAGCTGCATGATTTGAATCTGGTTCAATTAAATCAGTGCCTCTGTTTCTATATTGGATATAGAACAGTTCATATCTTAACGATGTTAAGGTACGGGGAGTTGTCCGGCTTATGCTTAAAACCAGACTCTGGATAACTCAAGGCACGTTTCTGTAATGGTTGTTTGTGAGTTGACCCAGGCTATGACGAGGGTTGACTTTCTACCATCTGAAAGATCAATAGTGATATTGTTCTAGACTCGCCACTGTTTTAATAAAAATGGATCTTTCCAGAAAACAGTAGTGGGAGTTTGGTAGAACTGGAAGTGATTCTAGAACCGCAAACGATTACTGAAGATTTGATAAGAACCTAAAGATTCAATCTGGTTTGACATTCCATTGGCCACTCCGCAGATATGGTGGGTAACCTCAGGCACCCGAGAGATACTCTAGTAACCTCAAGGACGGTGACAGGGAGGTTCTTGTTTACCCAGACTTGCCATTGCTGTTGTTCCAGGCTGTGAGACCCGGCAGGAGGATGAGTATAGCGTCGTTCTAAACTAGCTTTAGAAGTGAACGTCTATATGACTCTGCCAGAGGGTTGTCGTGGTCAGTGGGAGCAGCGGAAGCATAGTGGACAAGTGGCTTATGTCTATTTATAGACTAAAGCAGATATAGCGGAGATAGATCATCTATTTCTGATGTGACAGTCATAGGTTTGACTTCATCAGAATAGGGGATGAATCTGTTAAGAAGGTAGTAGGGTGTAATGTCCTGGTATTTGGATGACATACACAGAGTAGGAAGTGAAATTCCTATACTACGATCGGTTATACTTTGGTTGTCACACAGTGGTTTCTCCAGATTTGATATTAATCCAATCCTGGAGAAACAATCGGAAGCAGTTTTAGAACATAAGTTGATGTTCTAGGGATATGATAACGGCAGCCTCTTTTAGGAGGCGGTTATCATTCCAGGTTTCCAAGGTGACCTGGATGACAAAGTGACTGTCAGAGTTAAAGTTTTCCCTCTGACGAGGGGCAGTAGTTTGGACAGGTGGTCCAAGCGGATACTGAGGGAGGCATGGCGCAGGATACTGATTAAGTTCAGTTGACGATACAGTCTAAGAAGTTTGGATTTGGAGTTCACTTATGAACTAAGTCCCATCAGACATCCAGATACATTCTAAGATAGGTATTGCTCATTTCGGGAGATGGCTTTCTCCGTGAACTTGAGATAAAGAGAGACATAGAAAGAAACATCAGAGCGGATCCACTCACTGAGGCTATTCCTCGAACGCAATAGTTTCGCAAACGAGCTTTGTGAGACTGACTAGTAGAGGAGTTGGGTGTTCGGTATCACACGGGCTGTGAGTATGCGACATCGCAATAATTAGCCTTGAGTGCAAGTGGGAGATTGTTGGAGATAGTACCCTCAGAGTCAATTATTGGATCACAGGCACGTGATTGCAATGATTGGGGGAGGACCTATACCGGTAGGACAGTCTTACTCAAGATGATAGTATGCTATCTGGTTTATCTTTATCATCGTGTACTGCTTTAGGTGACATTTCAGGTCACTATTGCACGTTGATAGAGCTCCTAGGATTCTTGCTTGACTACCAGCAGTATGAGGGTGATCATATACGTGGGAGCTGGGGTCTATACGCCCATCCTTAAAAGGTCCCTAGCCGTGGGATTTCGACAGGGCATCGATTCTCCAGAGTAGACTAGTGTATACAGTCGAGACCCCGACGAGGGGCGGTGGCCGGTCTCACAAGCCACTGGTGTCAGTTGGTTCACCTAAGATGTATACAGGTGCTCATTGGGTTATGAGTACACCGGACAGGACTCGCCGGGAACCTGCTAGTTGGGATTATACCAGACGTCAGATAGCAGTTCCCTGGTGACAAGTTCATCGACCTGAGATCGTCATTTGTCTCGTATGAGTTCCCATTGTACTTTGATTACTACCTACCACGCTCAAAGGAGATGTGCAAACAGGTTTTAGTTGGGTACAATCCCGAGCCACTTGGAGGCAGTGAGCGGATCTGCAGGGGTCGTCTTTCCCGGTATTGGGGGTGAGGTCGCGCTTTGTCTAGGAGAGCTATTACACGAAGTCCTTGGCCAAGGCAGGAGATTTACTAGTAGGTATTCCAGTAGTATCTCAGGGTGTTCTGGGCTACACTCCGACACGACTTGTACCGTTTTTGGGGGTCTGACTTTTACCAACCCCCTAGGCCCGCCATGCAATGCTCATAGACGAACGGACCGGACTGTACGGATATTGTCACTGACAGGCTCAGTAGGGTGTCAGGATGAGTTCGCTCATCGACGTCCCTTCTGGTCAATACCTGGTAGCCCGTTACATATGGCTAATACCTCTGACGGGTTAGTGGTTAAATCCATAGCCAAAGTATTGACGAGTCTTTAGAGTCCCCCACAGACCGTTTTCTCAAGTTTCGGGCGAAACGCTGTAGCGGCCGTATGGAGATATGGCAGGGTTCGATCAGATACGTGCGGTATTGCACGGATCGTGATCGGACGGATTATACTAGCGGGCTTTGGTTTAAGCCGGATCCTAGTATCGTACAGTGTAGTTTTGTCTCTTTGCATTTATATTCAATGGGAATACAAATGCGGGTATATATACAGTCGCGGGGTTTTCCTGTAATTTATTACGGGATCAGTTTTCTGAAGTTGCCAGTTTGCATTCCGTTACGGCCAGTCTTCCTTTGTTCCTTCACGGCCGGACTTTCCATTGGAGGGGCTAATTTGCAAGTTCGCAAATTAGCATATTGTGGAGGGTTTATTTGTGAAATGTTGGCATCATGATGGTTCATGCATGATGAGATTCTTTTTCCATCACTTGCTTGCATTAAATGAGATGTAACTTTGATTAGATGAGATTAGAAATGGTGTGACCATTTTTTTCTTTTCTCATGTTGATACATATTCTTTCTTGCCTTTTCTCCTCTTAGATTATGCTTTCATTTTTCCCTCCTCATTGATAAGGGGCCAGCCACTTGAGGGGTGAGGAGAGGGCGGTTCATTTTTATGTGTGGCAATTCCTCATCTCATTTCTTGCTAAAAATGAGAGCACCATTTTTCCTCCAAAGCTTTTTCTCTCTTTTCCATCATAAAAGGCAACTTCACAACCCCAAAGAGACAAACCATTATACACTACTCTACTTCAACCTTGGACTTGTCAGCTAGCCAACTTCGCGCCCGAGTTGCCTCGGTCCAGAGGTGGGAGCCCGTAAAAGAACCCGGCGTTGTGGTGCCCGTCCCGATGAGGAGGTGACGACCGGAGATTGCGCGAGGAGATCGGAGTGGAGGCCGAAGACCGAAGGACACGGATCGCTCGGTATAGCTTCTCTACTCTTATTCTAGTTTGCTAGAGTTAGGTTAATGGCCCGATCCGGGTTTTTTAGTGCGCAGTGGTGCCGGTTTTCTAGTTTGAAAAGTTTTTCGTTTCCGCATTCCGGCGTCGGATTGACGGCCGGGGCGCCGCCGTGCACTTACAGTTGGTTGGTATTATACCCGTCGTCAGTTAACAGTTCCCAGGTGACATGAGTACAGCATAGTCCGTAGACTTGACACTGCTGCTTCATCTCGAGTGTGTTCCCACTGTTCTTAGATTGCTACTCTACCACGGCTCCAAGGAGTCATGCAAACAGGTAGCTGTTGGGTGCAGTCCCGAAGCACTAGGAGGCAGTGGCAGTTAGAAAGGATTCGTCTCTCCCGGTATTGGGAGTTGATATTGCACTGTGTTTGGAGAGCCATTACGCAAAGTCCCTGGCCTGGGCAAACGAGATTTACTGGTAGGATTTCCAGTAGCTTCTCAAGGTGTAATGGGCTTCACTCCGACACGACTTATACCACCTTTTAGGGGACTGGAACTTGCCGCCCCCTAGGCCCGATATACGATAGTCTTAGATGAACAGACCGGACTGTACATAGATTGTCACATCAGGCTCAGTAGGAGTTCGGATGGGTTTCCTCATCGGCCTTCTTATCGACATCTACCTGGGGACCGTTACGTAGAGCTAGTACCGCTTGCGGCCTGTGGTTAAACCCACTGCCAGCGTAGTGTCGAGTCTTTAGAGTCCCACAAAGAGAGTTTCCCTGCTTCAGGCGAAACGATATAGATGTCGTATGGTTTTACGACAGGGTTTGGATATACACGTGTACTTGTGCACGTATGATGTTTGGACAGTTTATACTAGCGGGCTTTGGTTTAAGCCAGATTTTAGTATTGGATTATTGGATTTATGCAGTCTCAGTATATCCGTGTTTTTCGGATAGGAGGAGCATTCTCGTAATTGCTCGAGAAGCTTCTAGAAGAAAGGTGACTCATTTTGTTTTAATTCATTTATGGATTAAGCTTAATGAGGTGGAGGAGATGATGTGTAATTTGCATTGAATGAAACCATGACTCATTAGATGATTCATTCATTTATATTAAATGAAGTATTAAGATATTTGTGCAAGATATTTTATGCTTCATAATATATACACAAATGAGTTATTTTTCATTTCATAATAACAAACACATTCTCTCTCCTCAAGCTCTCTCTCTTCTTCACTCTAACCCCAATCCTCTCATGTGTTGAGATCTCAAGGGTTAGAAAGACTAATCAATCCTTTATCCATATCTATATCCTCTAGGTCACTTGGATTAGCAATCCTAGCCACTTAGTTACCTCAAGTTAGAGGTTAAAACTTGGAGAAGGAACCCTCGGGTGGATCTTCTATCACATCAAGGAGGCCGACGAGGAGGTGAACAACAAGAACAAGAAGGACTAATATCTTAAGGTATAATCATCTATCATAGTAGTCTAGCACTTCTAGATTGTTGTTAGTTAGGGTTTAGCAAAGTTTCGTAAAGTTAGTCGATGTTACCTTAAACAAAATGATTGTTTTACCTATTCCGCCTCCCCGCATCTTGTGGGGTGTCTAACGTCGACTTACAGTGGTATCAGAGCCTAGCTAAACCATAACTAACATGTTAGCAAAGTCTTTAGAAATTCGATCGCAAAATAATCCCGAAAAAACGATGTTTTCACTAAGTATCTTCCGATTTTAAAACGGGTCTAAAAATTTTCAGGGACCCTTAAAAATACAAGCAGGGTTTTTTAAGAATTGTGAAGAAATTTGGGATTGTGAGTCGACCAAACCACCGCGGAACCGCTGCCGATCTAAGCGATCCGCCGCGGATCCGCGGCCGAGTTGACACCGAGTCAACCCAAATTTGTTCAGTTATTCTTCTGTGTTGATGTTGTGTTTTCTGGGATGTTTTGTTTCTGCTCTGGTTTTATGTGCACAGAGAATTATTTGGAGTAGATTCATATGTGTTGCTTGATCGAAATTCTAAGAACTTTGGCTAACTAGATTATATCCGTGTTGTGTTTAATGTGTTCGTAAACCTCCCCTAACTGCTAGTATGTCGGTTAGTAGGGGGTTGCACATTTCTGTCATGGTTTTTACTGGTTTGTGAATATGAACTTGTTGGATTGTCGTGAATGGATAGCCGGGGATGTGAGACGAGTGTTTCTTTCATTCAAATGTAAATTGTAATTTGTTGTAATATTCTTTTGCGGGCACATCCCGGTTGAGGTTGTAGCCACCGTTGTATTATTTCATTTACTGTTTTCTGCTCCTAGGATATACCTAAGGAGGGGTGCACAAACTACCGGGTACTTTGAAGTGCTTAGTGGCCTACTCACGTCGTTGAGGGAGACCGCTTCACTTCGAGTACTTGGCGGGTAGTTTGCCATACCCGTAGGGGTCTAGGGTGGGGGTTTGGCTATTCATCACGACTGTGTAATCCGTCTTTCATTGCAGGCTCAAAAGAAATGCGGATTGCTTGTATATCCAATATGTTAATCTGTGATCTGGAATGCCTATTATTGCGTCTGATGAATGTACAATATCTATATATGATATCTAGTAGGCGTTACTTATGTTTTGCACCCGCGCTAGCCCAGCCCCCGCTCTGTCGTTAGTTAAGTAACCTAACGGGTGAATGATGGGGCCCAGTGGCGAATGCGGATGGCAAAAGAGGACGTTGTATTTTTGTTGTTTTCTGCAATGATAAGTTAATTGATGGGACGCATTATATTAATGCAAAGAAAATAACCAAAGTTGAATCGTTGGAACAGTTTAAAAGAAACCACTCGGTTATTTTAAAACAGAAGATTTTTTTTAATTGCGGAGTTAAAACCACTCCTTTTAAAAGCTATCAGGTTCCTTTGATCATATCAAGTTCACTACGTTCACGGTTTCGCTAAAACCATTCGTAGCCCTTCGTCATTTCATTTGGGTATTCAGTAGTATTCAAGCTATGTATTTTGACCAACGCCAAGGCATAGTGTTTGGTAGCTGCTAGGTATTCATCTGTTGTATAGATAGATGAGTTGGTTTGGGATAGTCATACTGCCATTTGGCCAACGTCAGGGGTATGTACGGGTGGGTTCAAATTAACAAGATAATGATGGGTAGAACTTGACATGTGACTTATGACATTTTGACCAACGCTAAGGTCATAAGAGCATGGGGAAGAAATCAATATCGGGAGTTTCTAAAGAAACTGAAACTTGCTAGTGTTGTATACCATTTGGAGTGTCATAATTCTGGTAGCATTCCTTCAGCTTTATCACATGATGATATTTGGATCCCGATCCTACTGTGAGTATATGCTCCTTATCGGGAGATTCTTTCACTTAACGATCAATGCTATAAACCAAGTAGGTGGCGAGAAAGGTGTCAGCGGGGCTATGCCCCCAGGGAAAAGAGGTTATTTGATTAAGGAACTTCGCGAAAGCGTCGTAAAACCGACACTTGCCTGGCTGAACGGTTAAGCAAGTATTGTACAGTAAGAATAGTCCTGACTAGTTCTTCCTTTTTGGTTTGAGGAGGGATTCGAGAAACAGTGGGAGCCATCCAGTTTAGATAAACTAAAAACCACTCTAAACTTGCAAGAGCATCATGCTAAAGTGTTTCCTCTCTCTCTCCTAATTGCAGCGACCCAGAACATGACATGCCTTAAGTTATCTAAAGGTTCCTAGTCTTGTACGTGGACGACATTCTTCTGATAGGAAATGGCATTCCTATGCTACAATCGGTCAAGCTATTCTTATCACAAAGATTCTCTATGAAAGACCTAGGTGATGCCTCGTACATTCTGGGGATCAAGATCTTCAGAGATAGATCCAAGCGACTACTGGGACTTTCACAGTCCAGGTACATAGAGACCATACTAAAGAGATTTAGTATGGAAGATTCCAAGCGCGGTAACATACCCGCATTGCACGGAATCACCCTCTCCAAGGGGATGTCTCCCAAGACTGATGAGGAGAGGGTTCGCATGAGCACCATACCCTATGCTTCGGCGGTAGGATCTATAATGTATGCGATGCTATGTACAAGACCAGATGTAGCTTATGCGCTGAGCGTGGTAAGCCGGTATCAGTCAGACCCAGGTGAAGACCACTGGCAGCAGTGAAGAACATTCTCAAGTACCTGAGAAGGACTAAGGAGATGTTCCTGATTTACGGTAATGGAGACCTCAGGGTCGAGTCCTTTACCGACTCAAGCTTCCAGAGTGACAAGGATGACAGCAAGTCTGTCTCGGGTTTTGTGTTTACCCTCAACGGAGGGGCGGTATGTTGGAAGAGTTCCAAACAGGATACCGTCGCAGACTCGACGATGGAGGCTGAATACATTGCTGCAAGCGATGCCGCAAAAGAGGCGGTCTGGATAAAGAAGTTCATAGCCGAACTTCAGGTGGTTCCGTCCATTGTTGATCCAATACCAGTGTATTGTGACAACAATGGGGCTATAGCTTTAGCGAAGGAACCACAGTCCCATCAGAAATCCAGGCACATCTTAAGTCAGTATCACCTGATCAGGGAGATCGTAGATCGCCAGGAGATCGAGGTTCGGAGAGTGGATACGAAGGATAACACGGCGGATCCATTTACAAAGGCCCTCCGTCAAGCACAGTTCGAGCGGCTTTTTGGGATGTTGGGTATGCGGTACGCCAGTAGCTGGCCTTAGAGCAGACGTTGGGTATTCGGTACGCCAATCACTGGCCTTTAGTGCAAGTGGGAGATTGTTGGATGTATATGCCCTAGAGGCCAGTATTGTATATGTATACATATGGATACTAGGGATATGTATGTACATAACAATCTTGTTCAGTTTTATAGTATATTATTTGACTTATCTTTATCGGGATATGTGTATTTATTGTTGTTATATCTGGTTTGCACATATTGATAAAGACTCGATATGGTAGTATACTATTGTGGTTTGTCTTTATCTTAACATGGCATATGTCATACTCGTTATTACATATTGCGGTTACATGTTGATAAAGCCCCTAGGATCCTGCTTGACTACCCGCGTTGTGATGGCGATCATACTTGTGGGAGCAGGGTAGTCCATAAGCACATCTTTAAATGGTCCCTAGTCGCGTGAGTATCGAGACTGGGCACTGATACTCCAGAGTAGACTGGTGTGTACGTTTCTTGCCCCGTCGGGGGATGGTTGGTCCCGCAGCCATTGGTCTGATGCACCTAAGATCGTATACAGGTGCTCGCTGGGTATGAGTACACTGGACGGACTTGCCGAGAACTTCCATATGGTATTATACCTATCGTCAGATGGAAGTTCTCAGGTGACATGTGTACAGGTTAGTCTTTGGACCTGAGATCGGCATTTGTCTCATGTAAGTTCCCACTGAACTTTGATCACTACCCTACCACGGCTCTACTGAGTCGTGCAAACAGGTTTTGGTTGGGTTCAGTCCCGAGCCACATGGAGGCAGTGAGCGATTGTCGGGGATTCGTCTCTCCCGGTATAGGGAGTCGATATCGCACTGTGATTCGATTGGTAAGGACCATAAGACCTTGGCCAAGGCAGTTGGGATCTACTGGTAGGCTGATCAGAAGTTTCCTGGATTAGTCCTGAGCCACATCGGCACGACTTATCAGGTTGTTAGGGTCTGACGTTCACCATCCCCTAGACCCGGTATGCGATACTCTTTGACGAAGAGACCAGATTGTACGGATATTGTCATGGATAGGCTCAGTAGGAGTTCAGACGAGCTTGCTCGTCGGCCTTCCTTTTCGACAGGTACCTGGTGTAAGTCCACGTTACCTCTCCCGGTACTTACGGGCCTGCGGAAATGATAAAAAACGATTTTTCAAGAGGTGGTAACATGGACTCAAAATACGGATCTTTGTTAAACAACTACCTAACAATCCTAACTAGGAGTTTTACCTACTCGGTTAGGGGGTTATACCTTTCTTGAACTCCTTCGTCTTCAACTCTTGTAGTGTACGGACAGGCCTCCCGTCGTCGTCTTCTCGCGCCAAAGATGGATCCATCCGAAAGCTTCTACCTTTTGGCTTCTTCTTCGAACTTGAAGAAACTAGAACACTTGGCTTGCTAGTCTTTGTGAACTAGGATGAGTAGAGGATTGTTTTGGTGTTTTTATCCCTAAGGCAATGGTTCTCAACTCATGAGAGGGGTTTGCCTTGAGCTAGAGAGAGCAAGAGGAAGAGGGAGAGCTTGAGCAAGTGATGGCAAGAGAGAGAAAGCAAAAGAAAGAATGAGCAAGACTTTTTGCTCTCATGCTCTCATAATCCAATAACATCATAACAAATAATAGTAATCAAGTATTATGTGATGGTTCAAGTCAAAATGGCCATATCATTTCATGCACTCATTTTGCAAAAAGAAACAAGTAAGCAAAAGTGTTTGCCATGGAAATGATAGCCATTGTAATGATGGAGGTCAACTAGTCCAACCTAGTCAACCGGTCAACTAAGTCAACAAGTCAACAAAGTCAACCATCAACAACCATGTCACAATAATACTTAATTATTATTATTGTTAATCATGTTTCTTATTCTCATTAGGGTTTAGCAAAAAGTCAACAGTCAACAACCCTAATGAGAATCCTCTGCCTCTGTCTCTGCCAACTGTGCATACACACCCGCATCCGCGTTCCGGGGAACACGAATACAAACGAGATAAAACCAATCCAAAAACGTATACTATGATCTGGCTTAAACCAAAGCCCACTAGTATATAAACTGCCCGGTCACTAAACGTGCACAAGTGCACGGATGCGACCGAGCCCTGTTGCAAAACCATGCGACCTGTCGCAAAACCATGCGACCTCTACTCTTTTGCCTAAAGGCGAATAGCTCTCTGTGTGGGACTCTAAAGACTCGACACTACGTTGGCAGTGGGTTTAACCACAGACCGCAAGCGGCACTAGCTGTGCGTAACGGCCCCCAGGTAGATGCCGATAAGAAGACGGACGAGGTGAAACCCATCTGAACTCCTACTGAGCCTGAATGTGACAGTCTCCGTACAGTCCGGTCTGTTCGTCTGATACATCGCATGGCGGGCCTAGGAGGGCGGTAAACGTCAGTCCCCTAATAGCGGTACAAGTCATGTCGGAGTGTAGCCCAGAACACCCTGAGATAACACTGGAAACCTACCAGTATATCTCGCTTGCCCTGGCCAGGGACTACTTGTGTAATGGCTCTCCTAGACACAGCGCGATGTCAACCCCCAATACCGGGAGAGACGAATCCAGTCTAACCGTCACTGCCTCCAAGTGCTTCAGGACAGCACCCAACTACTACCTGTTTGCACGACTCCTTTGAGCCGTGGTAGGGTAGTAATCAAAGTACAGTGGGAACACACTCGTGGCGAAGGGACAGTGTCAAGTCAGCGGACTAAGCTGTACTCCTGTCACCTGGGAACTGATGACTGACGATAGGTATAGTACCAACCAATCAGTTCCCGACGAGTCCTGTCCAGTGTACTCGTAACCTAACGAGTGTAAGTCCATGCTACCTCTCCCGGTACTTTCGGGCATGCGGAATTTGGTGAAAAACGATTTTCTTAGAGGCGGTAACATGGACTCAAAACCGGATCTTTGTTAAACTACTAACTAACAACCTAACAAGAGTTTACCTACTCGGTTAGGGGGCTATACCTTTCTTGAACTCCTTCGTCTTCAATCTTCGATGGTCGTCCGAATCGGCTTCTCCCCGTCGTCTCCTTGCGCCGAAGATAGATCCACCTGAAAGCTTCAACCTTTGGCTCCTTCTTCGAACTTTGAAGAAACTAGTTCACTCGGTTTGCTAAACCTTGTGAACTAGAGTGAGTAGAGAAGAGTTTGTATGGGATTTTATCTATGGTTCTTGGTTCTCAACTCATGAGACAAGTGAACCATAGAGTCAAAAGTGGGAGATCAAGAGGAGGAGATGAGAGCTCAAGAACAAGAGAGAGAATGAGCATGAAAGAATGAGAGAAGACTTTTCTCATTTGGCTCTCATAATCCAAAACAATCATAACACCTCATATCAATCAAGTATTATGTGATGGTTTAAGCAACCATAGCCATATCATTTCATGCACTCATTTTGCACAAAAGAGCAAGCAAGCAAAATTCTTTGCCATGAAATGATAGCTATAGTTATCATGATGGTCAACTAGTCAAGCCAAGTCAACCGGACAACAAAGTCAACAAGTCAACAAAAGTCAACAAGTCAACAAAGTCAATCCCTCAACAACCATGTCACCATAATACTTAATCAATATAATTGTTAATCATATATCATATTCTCATTAGGGTTGAGCAAAAAGTCAATAGTCAACAGTCAACGGTCAACAACCCTAATGAGAATCCTCTGCCTCTGTCTCTCCGTCAACTGTGCATACACACCCGCATCCGCGTTCCGAGGAACACGAATACAAACTGGATAAAACCAATCCCAATACGTACACTAGGATCTGGCTTAAACCAAAGCCCGCTAGTGTAAACTGTCCGGACACTAAACGTGCACAAGTGCACGGATGTGACTGAACCCTGTCGCAAAACCATGCGACCTGTCGCAAAACCATGCGACCTCTACTCTTTTGCCTAAAGGCGAATAGCTTTCTGTGTGGGACTCTAAAGACTTGACACTACGCTGGCAGTGGGTTTAACCACAGACCGCAAGCGGCACTAGCTGTGCGTAACGGTCCCCAGGTAGGTGCCGACAAGAAGACTGACGAGGTGAAACCCATCTGAACTCCTACTGAGACTGAATGTGACATTCTCCATACAGTCCGGTCTGTTCGTCTGATACATCGCATGGCGGGCCTAGGGGGCGGTAAACGTCAGTCCCCTAATAGCGGTACAAGTCGTGTCGGAGTGAAGCCCAAAACACCCTGAGATAACACTGGAAGCCTACCAGTATATCTCGTTTGCCGTGGCCAAGGACTACTCGTGTAATGGCTCTTCTAGACATAGCGCGATGTCAACCCCCAATACCGGGAGAGACGAATCCTGTCTAACCGTCACTGCCTCCAAGTGCTTCGGGACTGCACCCAACTACCACCTGTTTGCACGACTCCTTTGAGCCGTGGTAGGGTAGTTATCAAAGTACAGTGGGAACACACTCAAGGCGAAGTGACAGTGTCAAGTCAGCAGACTAAGCTGTACTCATGTCACCTGGGAACTGATAACTGACGATAGGCATAATACCAACTAGTCAGTTTCCGACGAGTCCTGTCCAGTGTACTCGTAACCCAACGAGCATCCGCATACTATCTCAAGTACGACGTACCGACGGCTGTGGGACAGACCGTCTCCCACACTGGGATGAGAAGCGCATGCGCTAGTCCACTCCGGAGTATCGATGCCCTGTCTCGATAGTCCAGCGACCAGGGACCAGCATAAGGATGTGCTTATAGATTACCCAGCCCCCACTAGTGTGACTGCCATCACAACGCTGGTAATCAAGCAAAGATCCTAAGGGCTCCACTAATGTGTATAGGTGATATACTAAAATAAACACATGTACACATTGAAGCAGAAACAAACCAAGTAGCATACTACTATTTTGAGCAAGATTGTCAATACAAGGTGAATATCCCAAGCTTCCATTAAGTAATATACATACTAGTATGGTACAGTAATGGCCTCTAGGGCATATACACTAACAATCTCCCACTTGCACTAAGGCCATGTACTGGCGTATCGAAGACCTATCATCTCGATTAGCCGCTCGAACTGTGTCTGGGGTAGGGCCTTCGTGAGTGGATCTGCAGTGTTATCTTCTGAATTAACTCTCTTTACCTCGATCTCTCGGCGATCAATGATCTCCCTGATCAGGTGGAACCGTCTCAAAATGTGCCTGGACTTCTGATGGGACCTGGGTTCCTTCGCTAAAGCTATAGCGCCGTTGTTGTCACAATACAGCGGTATTGGATCAACACTGGTAGGAACCACCTGAAGTTCCGTGAGGAACTTCTTCATCCAGACAGCTTCCTTTGCGGCATCGCAAGCAGCTATGTACTCCGCTTCCATAGTTGAGTCAGCAACGGTTTCCTGCTTGGAACTCTTCCTGCAAACCGCCCCTCCATTGAGGGTAAAGACATAACCCGACATGGACTTGGAGTCATCCTTGACACTCTGGAAGCTGGAGTTAGCAAAGGCCTCAATCTGGAGGTCTTTTCTGCCATACAACAAGAACATTTCCTTAGTCCTTCTCAGGTACTTGAGAATGTTCTTTACTGCTATCCAGTGTTTCTCCCCTGGGTTCGACTGATACCGACTTACAACGCTCAATGCGTATGCTACATCTGGTCTGGTACACAACATCACATACATAATAGAGCCTACCGCAGATGCGTAGGGTATTGATGACATGCGAGCCCTTTCCAAATCAGTCTTGGGAGACATCTCTTTGGAGAGGGTGATTCCGTGACAAGCCGGTAGATTACCGCGCTTGGAATCTTCCATACTGAATCGTTTCAGTATGGTGTCAATGTACCTTGACTGTGAAAGTCCCAACATCCTCTTAGATCTATCACGATAGATCTGGATCCCCAGAATGTAGTTGGCATCGCCCAGGTCCTTCATGGAGAACCTCTGCGACAAGAATCCTTTGACTGACTGTAGCATAGGAATATCATTTCCTATTAGGAGAATGTCATCGACGTACAAGACGAGGAATACCACATTTCTCCCTACAATCTTACTGTAAATGCATGGTTCATCTGGGTTTTTGACAAAGTCGAATTCTTTGACAGTATCATCAAAGCAGATGTTCCAACTCTGCGATGCCTGCTTAAGTCCATAGATGGACTTGAGCAACTTGCACACTTTACCGCTGCTCCCACTCTGAGTGAATCCCTCTGGCTGATCCATATAGACGCACTCTTCCAAATTTCCATTTAGGAAAGCCGTCTTTACGTCCATCTGTCAGATCTCATAATCGTGGAAGGCAGCAATGAGAAGAAGGATCCGAATGGATTTAAGCATGGCTACCGGAGAAAATGTCTCGTCATAGTCCAAACCAGGTCTTTGACGAAAACCCTTTGCAACGAGCCTAGCTTTATAGGTTTCAACCTGCCCATCTACACCAATCTTCTTTCTGAAGATCCATATGCAGCCTACGGGTTTTACCCCTTCTGGAACAAAGTCCAAAGTCCAAACTTTGTTGGTGTACATGGACTCCATCTCGGTCCGCATTGCATCCAGCCATTTTACCGAGTCACCGCTCTGAATGGCTTGCTGGAAGCTAGTAGGCTCACCATAATCCATGGTGCAATCCTCTCTATCCCCGTCTATGAGAAAACCGTAGTATCTCTCAGGCGGATGAGACTGCCTACTACTTCTGCGGAGTGGCGTAGGAATGTCCGGTTCCCCTGAACCTTTCTACTAAGGTTTCAGTAATAGCTTGTGATTTTGGAATTTCTTCCAGTTCTATTGCGCTCCCACTTATCTGATTTTCTAAAAACTCAGTTTCCAAGAAGCGGGCATGACGAGAAACAAGAACTTTTTGCTCCTCTGCGTAATAGAAAAGATACCCCTTGGAGTTCTTTGGGTATCCCACAAACTTGCACTGTACTGAGCGTGCCTCGAGCTTGTCCGCATGCTGCTTTTTTATAAAAGCTGGACATCCCCATGTCTTAAAGGATTTAAGACAGGGTTTCTTCCCACTCCACATCTGATATGGTGTGGTAGGCACTGTCTTAGTAGGAACTTGGTTCAAGAGATGTGCAGCTGTTTCTAGTGCATAACCCCAGAAAGATCGCGGTAACTCAGCCTTACTCATCATGGAACGAACCATATCTAATAGGGTTCGATTCCTCCTTTCCGATACACCGTTGTGTTGTGGTGTGTATGGAGGAGTACGCTGAGAGAGAATTCTATTCTCTTTTAAGTAGTCCAGAAACTCGGCACTCAAGTATTCTCCACCTCGATCAGATCTTAGTGTCTTAATACTTTTGCCTGTTTGTTTTTCAACTTCATTCTTGTATTCCCGAAATTTCTCAAAGGCCTCGGATTTGTGCTTCATTAAGAAGACATGTCCATACCTAGAGAAATCATCTGTGAAAGTAATGAAGTATGAATAACCGCTTTGCGCATGTGTAGACATTGGACCACACACGTCACTGTGTATGAGTCCCAAGAGCTCGCTCGCTCTTACTCCGTGTCCAGTGAACGGAGTCTTTGTCATCTTTCCCATGAGAAAAGATTCACAAGTGGCATAAGACTGGTACTCGAACGGATCCAAGTATCCTTCTTTATGTAACTTAGTCAACCGTGTCTCATTGATGTGACCCAGTCTACAATGCCATAAGAAAGCCTGATTTAATTCTGGAGACTTTCTTTTAAGTGCGTTCTGGACACTGAATATCTGAGCTTGATTCAATACGTATATACCGTTATTTAATGTACCTGACCCAATCAGTACTTGATTTAGGTGGATGTTTACTACATCGCTTACAAAAGCAAAATCATATCCTTCCTTAGAAAGTAAGGATACAGATATGATATTACAAGTCGCACCTGGTACATACAAACAGTTACGCAGAATCAATATCTGCCCAGTTGTCAGTCCTAGGTGATATTCCCCTACGGATACAGCATCCATGCTCATTCCGTTAGCAACCCTGAGAGTCATATCACCTTTCCTGATAACCCTACAGTTTCTCAGAGCCTGTAACGAATTACAGATATGAGATCCTGATCCGGTATCCAATACCCAGGAAGTAGGGTTAACTGACAAACAGTTCTCTATTACAAACACACTCGAAGCCGAAGCCACAACATGCTTCGAATTCTGGCTACTGGCTTTGCAAGCCCTGCAATCTTTCTGCCATTGTTCATTCCCGTTACAATAGGAACGTCCCTCTTTTACTATATCCAGTCCTGAAACTTTTGCCCTTGCTTTTCCTTTTTCTTCCCTGGTTTCTTTCAGGGTATAAACAGAGGGCAGGGACTGTAGAATTAAGTCAGTACTTGACCCATTCTTCAACGTGGTCTCCAGGTCCGTGAGCTTAAAATAGCTGGTCTCTGTAAGGACGTTGTCCCTTACAGATGACCCGACAGCCAACCTCGCTTGAAGCAATTCGTTTGAGGTCTCATATCTTGCGATACGAGATTGCTCTCCATATAAATCTTTGTTATGGAGGAAGATAGAAACTGAGTCCATTTCTCGTGCTGCCCCTAGTTTGCACCATCAACTGAGGCTAACACGAGGCACTTGGCTTTCGCACAATCCTTTTTCGATGTCCTTTGGATGTAAACATCCGTGACAGGGGAAACTGGACCTGAGACGGCAGGGGTTTGATTAGTTAAGAGGTGTCCCAGCTTGTCATGGGTAATGGACATCTGGATAGATCTTTGCCAGTCACAACAGTCAGATTCAGTCTTTTTATTATCTAGATGTAACCTAGGTGCGGTCACTTGGTCGCTGCAATTAAGAGAGAGAGAAGAAAACACTCAGCATGATGCTCTTGCAAGTTTAGAGTGGTTTTTAATTTTTCTAAACAGGATGGCTCCCACTGTCTCTCGAATCCCTCCTCAAACCAAAAAGGAAGAATTAGTCAGGATCAATCTCACCGTACAATTCTTGCTTAACCGTTCGGCCAGGCTGGTGTCGGTACTTCGAGGGAGGTTTTCCAACGCTTTCGCGAAGTTCCTTAATTAAATAACCTCTTTTCCCTGTGGGCGTAGCCCCGCTAACACCTTTCTAGACACCTACTTGGTTTATAGCATTGATCGTTAAGTGAGAAATTTCCCGAGGATTAGCATATACTCACAGTAGGATCGGGATCCAAATATCATCGTGTGACGAAACTGAAGGAATCCTACCAGAATCATCACACTCCAAATGGTATGCAACACTAGCAAGTTTCAGTACTTTTGAAATTCCCGATGTGGATTTTTGCCCCATGCTCTTATGACCTTGACTAAGGCCAACAATTCATAAGTCACATGTCAAGTTCTACCCGTCGTTGTCCAGGTTGATTTGAACCCACCTATATATACCCTTGACTATGGCCAACAAAGTAATACGACTGTCCCAAACCAACGCATTCTATCTATGCAACATATGAATACCCACCAGCTACCAAACACTGTTCCTTGACTAAGGCCAACAAACACAGCTTGAATACTGTTGATTATTCATATGAAACGACGGAGGGCTACGGATGGTTTTGGAGAAACCGTGAACGTAGTGAACTTGATATAATTGAAGTAACCTTGATAGATTTTAAAAGGAGTGGCTCAAGCTCCGCATTTAAAAGTTTGGTTTTGAAAAGAACCGAGTGGTTTTCAAAGTGTTCCAATGACTTATACTAGGTTTATTTTCTTGCATCAGTTCTTTTAATGCGTGTTATTCTTGCATTAGTTCTTTTAATGCGTCCCATCATTTAATCCTACCATTGCAGAAAACAACCAAAATATGACGTACGCTTATGCCATTCGCATTCGCCACGGGGCCCCGTCATTACCCGTTAGGTTACTTAACTAACGACAGAGCGGGGGCTGGACTAGCGCGGCTGTAAAACATAAGCAACGCCTAAATAATATCATATATAGATATATACTGCAATGATAGCCATTTCAGATTACAGATGAACACATTGGATATACTAGGAACCCGCAATTCGTACGAGCCTGTAACGGAAAGCAGATTACACGGTCGCGGTGAATAGCCAATACCCCACCCAAGTCCCCTACGGGTGCGGCAAACTACCCGCCAAGTACCCGAAGTGGAGCAACCTCCCTCAACACCGTGAGTAGGCCACTCGGCTCTTCGAGATACCCGGTAGTTTGTGCACCCCCTCCATGGGTCTATCCTAGGAGCAAAAACAGTAAAAAGAAATTATACAATGACGGCTACAACCCCGACCCGGTTGTGCGGTCATACAAATAATTATTACATCAATTTACAAATTTACATGAATTGAAAGAAAAGAAAACTCTCGTCTCACAACCCCCGGCTATTCACCCGCGACAATCCAATGAATTCATATACACATTCCAGCAACATTACAGATCACAAATTTGTATAACCCCCACTAATCGACATATAGCGATTGGTAGACGTTCAATACAAATATCACATTACAGAAAAACCCGTTAGCTAAAGTCTTTTAGAAGTTCGATCAAAAATACGGATTTTCAGGACCCCAAAAATAAAATTTTCGTTCTGGAAAATCTGGGCAAAAAATATATATTCCAAAAATCCCAAAATACCCCTACAAGCATACTGTAGCAAAGCAAACACAGAGAGGAGCCAAGAAGGCCGCGGAACCGCGGCAATAGCAAGCTATTGCCGCGTTTCCGCGGCGCAATGATGAGATCATGTGACCATTTTTCTACAGTACACTTAGAAAACCCTGAGTCGATTTTTGGTGCATGATTTATTATTTTTACAGAACATAAAAAATCGACAGCAAGTATGAAATTGGGGTTCATTTCGGGACTTTTTCTTTGATCGATCTTCTAGCTACTTTGCTAACATGTTAGATAGAGTTTAACTAGGCTCTGATACCACTGTAAGTCCATGCTACCTCTCCCGGTACTTTCGGGCATGCGGAATTTGGTGAAAAACGATTTTCTTAGAGGCGGTAACATGGACTCAAAACTGGATCTTTGTTAGACTACTAACTAACAACCTAACAAGAGTTTACCTACTCGGTTAGGGGGCTATACCTTTCTTGAACTCCTTCGTCTTCAAGCTTCGATGGTCGTCCGAATCGGCTTCTCCCCGTCGTCTCCTTGCGCCGAAGATAGATCCACCTGAAAGCTTCAACCTTTGGCTCCTTCTTCGAACTTTGAAGAAACTAGTTCACTCGGTTTGCTAAACCTTGTGAACTAGAGTGAGTAGAGAAGAGTTTGTATGGGATTTTATCTATGGTTCTTGGTTCTCAACTCATGAGACAAGTGAACCATAGAGTCAAGAGAGGGAGATCAAGAGGAGGAGATGAGAGCTCAAGAACAAGAGAGAGAATAAGCATGAAAGAATGAGAGAAGACTTTTCTCATTTGGCTCTCATAATCCAAAACAATCATAACACCTCATATAAATCAAGTATTATGTGATGGTTTAAGCAACCATAGCCATATCATTTCATGCACTCATTTTGCACAAAAGAGCAAGCAAGCAAAAGTCTTTGCCAGGAAATGATAGCTATAGTTATCATGATGGTCAACTAGTCAAGCGTAGTCAACCGGTCAACAAAGTCAACAAGTCAACAAAAGTCAACAAGTCAACAAAGTCAATCCCTCAACAACCATGTCACCATAATACTTAATCAATATAATTGTTAATCATATATCATATTCTCATTAGGGTTGAGCAAAAAGTCAATAGTCAACAGTCAACGGTCAACAACCCTAATGAGAATCCTCTGCCTCTGTCTCTCCGTCAACTGTGCATACACACCCGCATCCGCGTTCCGAGGAACACGAATACAAACTGGATAAAACCAATCCCAATACGTACACTAGGATCTGGCTTAAACCAAAGCCCGCTAGTGTAAACTGTCCGGACACTAAACGTGCACAAGTGCACGGATGTGACTGAACCCTGTCGCAAAACCATGCGACCTGTCGCAAAACCATGCGACCTCTACTCTTTTGCCTAAAGGCGAATAGCTTTCTGTGTGGGACTCTAAAGACTCGACACTACGCTGGCAGTGGGTTTAACCACAGACCGCAAGCGGCACTAGCTATGCGTAACGGTCCCCAGGTAGGTGCCGACAAGAAGACTGACGAGGTGAAACCCATCTGAACTCCTACTGAGCCTGAATGTGACATTCTCCGTACAGTCCGGTCTGTTCGTCTGATACATCGCATGGCTGGTCTAGGGGGCGGTAAACGTCAGTCCTCTAATAGCGGTACAAATCGTGTCGGAGTGAAGCCCAAAACACCCTGAGATAACACTGGAAGCCTACCAGTATATCTCGTTTGCCCTGGCCAGGGACTACTCGTGTAATGGCTCTCCTAGACACAGCGCGATGTCAACCCCCAATACCGGGAGAGACGAATCCTGTCTAACCGTCACTGCCTCCAAGTGCTTCGAGACTGCACCCAACTACCACCTGTTTGCACGACTCCTTTGAGCCGTGGTACGGTAGTAATCAAAGTACAGAGGGAACACACTCGAGGTGAAGTGACAGTGTCAAGTCAGCGGAATAAGCTGTACTCATGTCACCTGGGAACTGATAACTGACGATAGGCATAATACCAATTAGTCAGTTCCCGACGAGTCCTGTCCAGTGTACTCGTAACCCAACGAGCACCCGCATACTATCTCAAGTACGACGTACCGACAGCTGTAGGACAGACCGTCTCCCACACTGGGATGAGAAGCGCATGCGCTAGTCTACTCCAGAGTATCGATGCCCTATCTCGATAGTCCTGCGACCAGGGACCAGCATTAGGATGTGCTTATAGATTACCCAGCCCCCACTAGTGTGACTACCATCACAACGCTGGTAATCAAGCAAAGATCCTAAGGGCTCCACTAATGTGTATAGGTGATATACTAAAATAAACACATGTACACATTGAAGCAGAAACAAACCAAGTAGCATACTACTATTTTGAGCAAGATTGTCAATACAAGGTGAATATCCCAAGCTTCCATTAAGTAATATACATACTAGTATGATACAGTAATGGCCTCTTGGGCATATACACTAACAACGAGCACCCGCATACTATCTCAAGTACGACGTACTGACGGCTGTGGGACAGACCGTCTCCCCTGCTGGGATGAGAAGCGCCTACGCTAGTCTACTCCGGAGTATCGATGCCCCGTCTCGATAGTCCTACGACTAGGGACCTGTATAAAGATGTGCTTGTGGATTACCCAGCCCACACGAGTGTGACTGCCATCACAACGCTGGTAATCAAGCAAAGATCCTAAGGGCTCTACTAATATGTATAAGCGATATGCTAAAAGAAACACATGCACATATTAAAGTAGAAACAAACCAAGTAGCATACTACTATTTTAAGCAAGATTGTATATACAAGGTGAATATCCCAAGCTTCCATTAAGTAATATACAAATTAGTATGATACAGTAATGGCCTCTAGGGCATATACACTAACAATCTCCCACTTGCAGTGAGGCCATGTACTGGCGTATCGAAGACTTATCATCTCGATCAGCCGCTTGAACTGAGTCTGGGGTAAGGCCTTCGTGAGTGGATCAGCAGTGTTATCTTCCGTAGCAACTCTCTGAACCTCGATCTCCTGGCGACCCACGATCTCCCTGATCAGGTGATACCGCCTCAAGATGTGTCTGGACTTCTGATGGGACCTGGGTTCCTTCGATAAATCTATAGCCCCGTTGTTTTCGCAATACAGAGGTATTGGATCAACAATGGACGGAACCACCTGAAGTTCCGTTAAGAACTTCCTCATCCAGACGGCTTCTTTTGCGGCATCTGCAGCAGCGATATATTCCGCTTCCATCGTCGAGGCAGCAACGGTTTCCTGTTTGGAACTCATCCAACACACCGCCCCTCCATTAAGGGTAAAGACATAACCCGACATGGACTTGGAATCATCCTTGTCACTCTGGAAGCTGGAGTCAGCAAAGGCCTCGATCTGGAGGTCTTTTCCGCCATACACCAAGAACATCTCCTTAGTCCTTCTCAGGTACTTGAGAATATTCTTTACCGCTATCCAGTGCTTCTTCCCTGGGTCCGACTGATACCGGCTTACAACGCTCAATGCGTATGCTACATCTGGTCTGGTACACAACATCGCATACATAATAGAGCCTACCGCAGATGCGTAGGGTATTGATGACATGCGAGCCCTTTCCAAATCAGTCTTGGGAGACATCTCTTTGGAGAAGGTGATTCCGTGACAAGCCGGTAGATTACCGCGCTTGGAATCTTCCATACTGAATCGTTTCAGTATGGTGTCGATGTACCTGGACTGTGAAAGTTCCAACATCCTTTTAGATCTATCACGATAGATCTGGATCCCCAGAATGTAGTTGGCATCGCCCAGGTACTTCATGGAGAACCTGTGTGACAAGAACCCCTTGACAGATTGTAGCATAGGAATGCCATTTGCTATCAGAAGAATGTCATCCACGTATAGAACGAGGAATACGACATTTCTTGCTACAAATCTACTATAGATGCATGGTTCATCTGGATTTTTGATAAAGCCAAATTCTTTGACTGTCTCATCAAAGCAGATGTTCCAACTCCGCGATGCCTGCTTTAGTCCATAGATGGACTTAAGCAACTTTCACACCTTTCCCCTGCTCCCACTCTGAATGAAACCCTCTGGCTGGTCCATATAGATACATTCCTCTAAATTTCCATTTAGAAAAGCGGTCTTTACGTCCATCTGCCAAATCTCATAATCGTGGAAAGCAGCAATAGCAAGAAGGATCCGAATGGATTTCAGCATAGCCACTGGAGAAAAGGTTTCGTCATAGTCCAAACCAGGTCTTTGACGAAAACACTTTGCAACAAGTCTAGCCTTATAGGTCTCAACCTGTCCATCTACACCAATCTTCCTTTTGAAGATCCACTTGCATCTTACGGGTTTTACCCCGTCTGGAGCAACGTCCAACGTCCATACTTTGTTGGTGTACATGGACTCCATTTCGGTCCGCATTGCATCCAGCCATTTTACCGAGTCAACGCTCTGAACGCCCTGCTGGAAGCTAGTAGGCTCATCATAATCAATGATGCAATCCTCTCTATCCCCGTCTATGAGAAAACCGTAGTATCTCTCGGGCGGATGAGACTGCCTACTACTCCTGCGGAGCGGCGTAGGAATGTCCTGTTCTTTTGAACCCTCTGGTTCTACTAAGCTCTCAGTAATAGCTCGTGGTTCTGGAATTTCTTCCAGTTCTACTGCGCTCCCACTTATCTGGTTTTCCAAAAACTCAGTTTCCAAGAAGCAGGCATGACGAGAAACAAAAACCTTTTGTTCCTCTTCGTAATAGAAGAAATATCCCTTGATGTTCTTTGGATATCCCATGAACTTGCACTGTACTGAGCGTGCCTCGAGTTTGTCCGCATGCTGCTTTTTGACAAAAGCCGGACATCCCCATGTCTTAATGCGCTTAAGATAGGGTTTCTTCCCACACCACATCTGATATGGTGTGGTAGGCACAGTCTTAGTTGGAACTCGGTTCAAAAGATATGCGGCTGATTTTAGCGCATATCCCCAGAATGATCACGGTAACTCAGCGTTACTCATCATGGAATGTACCATATCCAATAGGGTCCTGTTCCGTCTCTCCGATACACCGTTATGTTGCGGTGTGTATGGAGGAGTAAGTTGATAGAGAATACCATTCTCTTTTATGTAATCCAGGAACTCGGTACTCAAGTATTCACCACCCCGATCAGATCTCAGTGTCTTGATACTTTTGCCAGTTTGTTTTTCTACTTCATTCTTATATTCCTGGAATTTTCCAAAGGCTTCGGATTTATGTTTCATTAAGAAGACATATCCGTACCTTGAAAAGTCATCCGTAAAAGTAATGAAGTAAGAAAAACCGCTTCGCGCATGTGTAGACATTGGACCGCACACGTCACTATGTACAAGTCCCAAGAGCTCGCTCGCTCTTACTCCGTGTCCAGTGAACGGAGTCTTTGTCATCTTTCCTTTGAGACAGGATTGACAAGTTGCATATGATTGATATTGGAATGGATCCAAATATCCTTCTGTATGTAACTTAGTCAATCTTCTCTCATTGATGTGACCCAGTCTACAATGCCATAAGAAAGCCTGATTAGTTTCCGGAGACTTTCTTTTGTGTGTATTTTGGACATTGAAAATCTGTGGTTGGTTTAATATGTATATACCATTGCTTAATGTACCTGACCCAATCAGAACTTGATTAAGGTGAATGTTTACAACATTACTTACAAATACAAATTCATAACCTTCTTTAGATAATAAAGATATAGAAATGATATTACAAGTTGCATTGGGTACAAAATAGCAATTACGCAAAACCAAAACGTGTCCATCTGACAGGCCCAGGTGATAGTCCTTCACGGACTCAGCATCCATGCCAGCTCCGTTTGCAACTCTGAGGGTCATATCACCTGCCTTCAAAACCCTACGGTTTCTCAGTGCCTACAAAGAATTACAGATATGAGATCGTGATCCGATATCCAATACCTTGGAAGTAGAGTTTATTGAAAGACAGTTTTCAATAACATACACACCTTAAGCCAAAGCCGCAACTTGCTTCGGATCCTGGTTTCTGGCCTTCCAAGCCCTGCAATCTTTCTTCCAGAGTCCCTTCTTATGAAAATAGAAGCATTCTTCCTTTCCCACAAGCTGCCCCGCTATCTTTTTTGCCTTTGCTTTTCCCTTCGTATCCACTTTACTAACACCGCCCCTTGGTTTGGCGGGGGCTTTCTTCTTCTTTCCCTTGGCTTTCGCCTTGGACTTAGAAGAGGAAGATCCTCCTAAAAACAAAGTGGATGTATCCCTACCTTTCTGTAGGGTGCCCTCTGCACTCCTCAGCATGTTGAGGAGCTCCGGATGTTCAACTTCTTTTCCTTGCAAGTTGAAGTTCAGGATAAACTGGGCGTAAGTGGAAGGAAGGGACTGGAGAATCAAGTCCGTATAGAGCTCGTTCTCTAACGTGGTCCCAAGGTCCGCGAGCTCCTCAATGAAGCCGATCATCTTAAGCACGTTTTCCGCTACCGATGATCCGATGGCCAACCTTGCCGAAATTAGCTTCTTCGACACTTCGTATCTTGCGATACGAGATTGCTCTCCATACAGTTATTTTGTATGGAGAAATATGGATTCGAGGTCCATATTCTCGTCCCTCCTCTGATGTTCATTGTCCATAGAGGCAAGCACGAGGTACTTGGCCTTCGCGTAATCGATCTCCCAAGTCTTACGGATTTCCTTATCCGCGACGCTGGAGGTGGGACCTGGGACAGGGGGAGCTTTGGTGGTAAGAAGACACCCCAGCTTGTCGTAAGTGATTGCCATTTTGACATTCCTGAGCCAATCTTTGTAGTTTGGCCCTGTCAGTATGTTTTTATTTAGAAGTAACTTAAGTCCGGTCATGACGATTGGTCGCTGCAATTAGGAGAGAGAGAAGAAATACTCAGCATGATGCTCTTGCAAGTTTAGAGTGGTTTTTAGTTTGTCTAAACAGGATGGCTCCCACTGTATCTCGAATTCCTCCTCAAACCAAAAAGGAAGAATTAGTCGGAATCAATCTCACCGTACAATACCTGCTTAACCGTTCAGCCAGGCCAGTGTTGGTACTTCGAGGGAGGTTTTCCAACGCTTTCGCGAAGTTCCTTAATTAAATAACCTCTTTTCCCTGGGGGCGTAGCCCCGCTAACACCTTTCTAGACACCTACTTAGTTTATAGCATTGATCGTTAAGTGAGAAATTTCCCAAGGAGTAGCATATACTCACAGTAGGATCGGGATCCAAATATCATCGCGTGACAAAACTGAAGGAATCCTACCAGAATCATCACACTCCAAATGGTATGCAGCGCTAGCAAGTTTCTGGTTCTTTAGAAACTCCCAATGTGGATTTTTTCCCCATGCTCTTATGACCTTGACTTTGGCCAACAAATCATAAGTCACATGTCAAGTTCTACCCGTCATTCTCTAGGTTAATTTGAACCCACCCGTACCTACCCTTGACTTTGGCCAACAAGGCGGTACGACTGTCCCAAACCAACGCATCTATCTATGCTGCACATGAATACCCAATAGCTACCAATCACTATGCCTTGACTTTGGCCAACAAACATAGCTTGAATACTATTGACTATCCATGTGAATTGACGGAAGGCTACGAATGGTTTTGGCGAAACCGTGAACGTAGTTAACTTGATATAATCGATGGAACGAGATAGCTTTTAAAAGGAGTGGCTCAAGCTCCGCATTTAAAAGTTGGTTTTTGAAAAGAACCGAGTGGTTTTAAAAGTGTTCCAACGACTTTACTTTGGTTTATTTTCTTGCATTAATTCTTTTTAATGCGTCCCATCATTTAATCCTACCATTGCAGAAAACAACCAAAATATGACGTACGCTTATGCCATCCACATTCGCCACGGGCCCCCGTCATTACTTGTTAGGTTACTTAACTAACGACAGAGCGGGGGCTGGACTAGCGCGGATGCAAAACATAAGCAATGCCTAAATAGATATCATATATAGATATATTGAAATGATAGCCATTTCAGATCACAGATGAACACATTGGATATACTAGGAATCAGCAATTCGTACGAGCCTGTAACGAAAAGCGGATTACACGGTTGCGGTGAATAGCCAATACCACACCCAAGACCCCTACGGGTGCGGCAAACTACCCGCCAAATACCCGAAGCGAAGCAACCTCCCTCAACTCGTGAGTAGGCCACTCGGCACTTCGAGGTACCCGGTAGTTTGTGCACCCCCTCCATGGGTCTATCCTAGGAGCAAAAACAGTAAAAAAAATTATACAATGACGGCTACAACCTCACCCCGGTTGTGCGGCCAAATAAATAATATTACATCAATTACAAATTTTACATGAATTGAAAGAAAAGAAAACTCTCATCTCACAACCCCCCCCCCCGGCTATTCACCCGTGACAATCCAATGAATTCATATACACATACTATCAACATTACAGATCACAGTTATGTATAACCCCCACTAATCGACATATAGCGATTAGCAGACGTTCAATACATATAACACATCACAGATATAAACCCGTCAACTTTAGTCTTTAGAAACTCGATCAAAATACGATTTTTTAAGCCCCAAAAACAAATTTTGCTTTCTGGAAAATCTGGGCTGAAAAAACATTCTCCAAAAATCCCAAAATACCCCATAGAGTATACTACAGTGAAACCGATCCACGGCCGAGTCAACTCGGCCGCGGATCCGCGGCATGAAGCTGTTCTTGCCGCGGAACCGCGGTGAATTGGCCGGCTCTGTGGATCGTTTTTCTGCAGTATACTATAAAAACCCTGAGTCGATTTTTGGTATATGTCAAATAATTTTTACAGCACTTTAAAAATCAACAGAAAGTTTGAGTTCCGGGTGTATTTCGTGACTTTTTCTCCGATCGAATTTCTAGTTACTTTGCTAACATGTTAGACAGTGTTTAACTAGGCTCTGATACCACTGTAAGTCCACGTTACCTCTCCCGGTACTTACGGGCTTGCGGAAATGATAAAAAACGATTTTTCAAGAGGTGGTAGCATGGACTCAAAATACGGATCTTTTTTAAACAACTACCTAACAATCCTAACTAGGAGTTTTACCTACTCGGTTAGGGGGGTATACCTTTCTTGAACTCCTTCGTCTTCAACTCTTGTGGTGTACGGACCAGCCTTCTCTCATCGTCTTCTCGCGCCAAAGATGGATCCACCCGAAAGCTTCTACCTTTTGGCTTCTTCTTCGAACTTGAAGAAACCAGAACACTTGGCTTGCTAGGCTTTGTGAACTAGGATGAGTAGAGGATTGTTTTGGTGTTTTTATCCCTAAGGCAATGGTTCTCAACTCATGAGTGGGGTTTGCCTTGACTAGCGAGAGCAAGAGGAAAAGGGAGAGCTTGAGCAAGTGATGGCAAGAGAGAGAAAGCAAAAGAAAGAATGAGCAAGACTTTTTGCTCTCATGCTCTCATAATCCAATAACATCATAACAAATAATAGTAATCAAGTATTATGTGATGGTTCAAGTCAAAATGGCCATATCATTTCATGCACTCATTTTGCAAAAAGAAACAAGTAAGCAAAAGTCTTTGCCATGGAAATGATAGTCATTGTAATGATGAAGGTCAACTAGTCCAACCGGTCAACTAAGTCAGCAAGTCAACAAAGTCAACCATCAACAACCATGTCACAATAATACTTAATTAATATTATTGTTTATCATGTTTCTTATTCTCATTAGGGTTTAGCAAAAAGTCAACAGTCAACAACCCTAATGAGAATCCTCTGCCTCTGTCTCTATCAACTGTGCATACACACCCGCATCCGCGTTCCGGGGAACACGAATACAAACGAGATAAAACCAATCCCAGAACGTATACTAGGATCTGGCTTAAACCAAATCCCACTAGTATATAAACTGCCCGGTCACTAAACGTGCACAAGTGCACGGATGCGACCGAGCCCTGTTGCAAAACCATGCGACCTGTCGCAAAACTATGCGACCTCTACTCTTTTGCCTAAAGGAGAATAACTCTCTGTGTGGGACTCTAAAGACTCGACACTACGCTGGCAGTGGGTTTAACCACAGACCGCAAACGGCACTAGCTGTGCGTAACGACCCCTAGGTAGATGCCGATAAGAAGACGGACGAGGTGAAACCTATCTGAACTCCTACTGAGCCTGAATGTGACAGTCTCCGTACAGTCCGGTCTGTTCATCTGATACATCGCATGGCGGGCCTAGGAGGGCGGTAAACGTCAGTCCCCTAATAGCGGTACAAGTCGTGTCGGAGTGTAGCCCAGAACACCCTGAGATAACACTGGAAACCTACCAGTATATCTCGGTTGCCCTGGCCAGGGACTACTTGTGTAATGGCTCTCCTAGACACAGCGTGATGTCAACCCCCAATACCGGGAGAGACGAATCCAGTCTAACTGTCACTGCCTCCAAGTGCTTCGGGACTGCACCCAACTACTACCTGTTTGCAAGACTCCTTTGAGCCGTGGTAGAGTAGTAATCAAAGTACAGTGGGAACACACTCGAGGCGAAGTGACAGTGTCAAGTCAGCGGACTAAGCTGTACTCATGTCACCTGGGAACTGATGACTGACGATAGGTATAGTACCAACCAATCAGTTACCGACGAGTCCTGTCCAGTGTACTCGTAACCTAACGAGCACCCGCATACTATCTCAAGTACGATGTACTGACGGCTGTGGGACAGACCGTCTCCCCTGCTGGGATGAGAAGCGCATACGCTAGTCTACTCCGGAGTATCGATGCCCCGTCTCGATAGTCCTACGACTAGGGACCTGTATAAGGATGTGCTTGTGGATTACCCAGCCCCCACGAGTGTGACTGCCATCACAACGCTGGTAATCAAGCAAAGATCCTAAGGGTTCTACTAATATGTATAAGCGATATGCTAAAAGAAACACATGCACATATTAAAGTAGAAACAAACCAAGTAGCATACTACTATTTTAAGCAAGATTGTATATACAAGGTGAATATCCCAAGCTTCCATTAAGTAATATACAAACTAGTATGATACAGTAATGGCCTCTAGGGCATATACACTAACACCTGAGCAGTCGTTACGTACAGTTAGTGCCGCTGTCGTGCTTGTGGTTAAACCCACTGCCAGAGTACTGTCAAGTCTTTAGAGTCGCACACAGAGGGTTTCCCTGATCCAGGCAAAACAATGTAGTAGCCGTATTGGATACGTGCAGGGTTCGATCGATTGATGTACTTAGTACTCGGATTTTCGATCGGACAGTTTGTAATACTAGCCGGCTCGGGTTTGAGCCGGATTATTAAATTAGTTATTGATTTAATAATTTACGTATATGTATTTCGATATATATATTCTAGTATTACGTTCTTCGTGTTATTCTATCTCTTTTTGGCGTTCGGATTTTTATCTGATTGCCGGTATATTTGTACCGTAGTTGGAAATCCGTATTTATTACAGTTTTCCTTCTAGAAGGTAGCCACCTCATTTTGTATTTTCCATTTATTTTATAAATGGAAATGAGGTGTAAAGTAAGTGTATGGGAGGAAAAGAGGTGACCATGCTTCAATAGTAGTCAATTGAATTTATAATTCATTTTGGGTTTACTATTGAAGCATGGTTGCTAATTGTTTAATGAAAGAATTGATATACAAAACCATCGTGTATATTTTCTCTTTCATGGTTGATTCATTATTTTCCTTGAGCTCTCTTTTGCTCTCATCTCCTCTTTGCTCTCTAGCTTCCTCCACCTTCATCTTCTTCCTCTTCACTACCTTCTCATGTGTTGAGAATCAAGTGAAGAGGCAAGAAAGAGATAGCTATACACTTAGAAACCCTCCACTACATCCTAGATTACTTCGACTAGCATCCCAAGTTCTCTAGTTGCTCTTTTGATATATTGCAAAGAGCTAGAGCCATTTTCACGTCCCGAAAGTACGGAATATGACCGGCACTTAAACTACGAAATGTCTCGAGGTGTACGTAATCTAAGTAAGCCGAAAACACAGAAATCCAAACCAAGAAAAGCAGTAGAGTGAAGGAAAAACAAATTTAAATCAAGTAGTTTTATTAGCATAAGCCGAATTATGCGTTTTTAAAAACATCAAATATTTCTTGAAAATTTCGGCAGAGTCTCCTTTGTAAATACTGGCCCCCAAACGGGATACAACATGAATAGTATACGAAATCAATAAGAGGCATCCCCAAGCTGGAGCTAGCTCTTCGTCAATCGACGGTCATAACCACACAAGTTATATAATATACAACGCCAAGGGCGAGGATCAAAACTCAAAAGGAAACTCAAAACCACAAGCAATCCACAGAAATATAACGCGCGACTCTAAGGTCGAAAGAATAACATCACTGTCTCTAGCTCAAAATAAATACATGTTTGGTTGATGGAACTTCTAGATACAACCGAATAATAATATACAATGTATAATGATGGGTACGATACAAATAAACCCACCAACTAGCAAGTCACCCGAAAGAAGCAGTGCCAGCAAAGCCGTAAAAGAACCTGTACAGCAAAACCTGCAAGAACCGTGGCACAACGGGGGTGAGTTGCCAACTCTTGAATAAAATACATCTACGAACAGGAATCGCATGCATGACGCAATCCTAGGTCATACGATCATAATATGTCCTCAAAATATAACCAGCAGCCTATAACCATGGCTAGGGCAAATATCTAACCCAAGTGTAATTCCATGTGCCCGTGTCAGTGCCTCAGGTAGCAATGTATCATATGGATGATGTATGAATGCATGAAACAGAATGCATGTACTGAAGAAAACTGCTTTCATAAATCAGTGAGATTTCTGTATTTTAAAAATGAGGAATCATAAATGAAATCAGCATAAAACCGTGCCCAGCATCGACACAAAACAAGTGTCCAAATATCTCGATATCTCTGTATCACAATCTCTGTACCCCAATATCTCAAAATCTCAATGTCTCAATCACAATATCTAGAGCGCCGTCAGTCCAGACCGGCCCCTACCATCCATCTCAAGACCACGACGGTATCCTGCGGATATCCGACGCGTCGGGTAAAATCACCGGTCGGTAGTGCTCCCTTGCCAGGCTCAACGTCAACAACACGACCTTCTCGCCTCGGGGTACCGCACCGGGCCCACCATGTACCCGAAACGGTTCATCCAACTCCTCGAATCGGGTCTTGAAATCCATCAGCAAACTCATGGTGGACGACTCATACATCATGGGAAAACCGCACTTTTCTTTAAAAAAAAGGAGAAATAATTTTATAAGTGTTTTTGCGGTTTTCCCCCAAATCCAGGAAATCTCATGAAAATCCGAATCCAAATCCTCAATAGCATGTAAACAGTGAATACAGACATAAAAATCCATGAATGCGGCATATCAATGAACAATAACATGCATGAAGTAGCAAGTAATATCTATAATGTCTAAACTAGCATATAAGGCAAGTACACTAATATCTTGTCTAAATTATTAGCTAACAACCTATGTCAAATGAAATAGTATTTTCTAAAGTGTTCGTGACATGGCAATTACCGATGAAGATGTGTGTGAGCCGGCAAGTAAGTGTACGTGGTACATACGCGTCATCGGTAATGGTGCTGGTGTCCTAACAGCATGATATCAACAATAGAATATGAATCATAATGTAAGCAGGCGATGCGGAGCGAACAACAATAATGAGCGGGAGCTGAATACTAGACACAACGATAACTAAACTGCATTACCCTAATATAAGTCCTAAAATAATGCCTTTTGAGATAACACGAATCGCGGTGTTTTGAAATTAAGTGCTACAGTGTTTTTAAGAAAGGATACGTCGTTTGAAATATCCGTAGAATCCCTTGACCTGTCTTTTAAAATACCCACGATTCGTTAGTTTTGAAGTAGGTAGGAGTCTAATCTAGTCTAACAACTACACTAAACTATACGTCTGAACTAACAAGCTGAACTACAGGTAAGGAAACCGCCTAACATCTGAGTCGATACGTATACATACCTGTATATATATTAGTCGGTGATCCCGCCTCAATAATATCATATCAGATACCATATCTATAATCAGACATCCCAAGTCAAGAGTGCGGATGAATCATCAATATATAGCTCGTACGTAAATCCGTCGTACGGCATCCCCAAATCTGGGTACGGGTCAATATCATACTCATCACACTTTTCATCTGGTCTCCTCTTTATCAAGGTCATCATCTGGGGTACTGACCTACGTCTAGTACACTACTAAAATCACTATTCACATGGTATCGTCATCCAAAGATCCGCTATAACATCAGGACGTATCTTAAGTACGAATCCTGCCATATCACCGATCTCACGGCCTCAACTCAAATCTCATCGACTCATCTTAAATCCCAAGTACTATCCTCATCATCCATGCATGTGTATATGAATGTATATATGCATAGTCCCATACCCACGCGTATATACATATATACACATCCCCATCTACACACAAGAAAGTAATGTATGCAAGTCTGTGTGTTCGTATGTGGGTATAACAACTACTCTAAGGTTTCGTAACTAACCCAAAGCTAATCCATGAACACATAATCATATCATGAATAAACATTCTCGTATCATAAAACACCTATATAAACATATATATGAACTATACTACGGACTGCGGGGGTGCTATACGCCATCCACCCGACTTCTCCCCGTAGATATAAATTCACTCACCTGGTCCTCGCTCGCCGGTGCCGACGTCGCCACGCGCTTGCTTGTCGTCTCGAAGTCCACATGGGGTACCTACATATCATAATGCACCGTATCGCATTAAAACCAAATTCGAAATCGAAACGGCATACGAAAATCAAATCGGCACGCATATCACGCATAAGTCAAAACCTATCGCCTACGCATGCAAGAAAAGTCAAACCAACTCTCGATGTCGATGTACAAACGTCAAACCATCGATAAAACCCAAACACACTCATTTGCGCATCCACGAACACTAACTATAATATAAAATTGGTTAAAATTCACAAAAACCCCAAACTCACTTTAAAAGCCATTTTTCCGAAAATCTAGCAAGCAAAAATTTGCCGTTTTAGTACAAAACATGATGTTTTAACAATTCTAATGGCCATAATACTTATGAAACATCTTAAATAAGTCATAAAAACCATTTCCATAATTTAATCTCATTAGCCCCAAAATTCTAGTTTACAAATTAGTCAATTTTAACAATTTTATAACAAAAATGCACATACAACAATCTAGCTTGGATTTGCATGATCTAAAGCATTAAACTACATTTTATAATGTTAATGAAGTCATTAAAAACCTAATTACATTTTTCTCTTAATCAAATTCATGGTTTACAAAAATCTAGTTTGCAATTTAAGCAATTTGGACAACTGAAATGTTGCAATCTAGCAATATAGCAAGTAGCTTAGCTTTAGCATTCCTAAAAATGTTAAACTACACCTTGCAAACCTTTACACATGATAAAAACCCTAACTTACTCTCAATTCCCTTTTCTTTAAATTTCAAACTTTAAATTTAGAACCCTAATTAAACACATAATAGCTAGATTCAAGTAATTAAACAATAACTTAAGTAAAATGCTAAGATTATACCTCACTTAATTAGAGATCTAGCATGAAAATCTTGGCCTCCAATTTGCTCTCTTTTCACCACAATCCATGCTAGAATAGGCCAAAAAGAAATGGGTAGAGATTGGATTTTGATTTTGTGAGGTTATACTTTGATTTCTGATGAATTTGTGAAGATTTGTTTCGAAGAGAATGAGGGGAGAAACAAGGGGAGGGCTGCTGAATTTGGACAGCAGAAATGGGAAAAGGGAGAGAGAGAGTGTGGGTATGGGTACATGTGGAATTGTCAAAGTCAACCCAATATCCATACCTCTTTATAAAACAATTTCCACACATGAATTAAAGCCAAAAGAGGGGGGGGAAGTGACTGTCCAGCAGAGGTGGGGCCGGCCAAAAGTGAGGGGTGAGGTTGTGAGAGAGTGAACAAAAAAATTCTATGCAAAAAGACCCCCCTCAAGTTACCAAATTGCAAGTTTTCGCTAATTTCACCAAAAAAGCCTTTTTTCTTCAATAATTTCTAAACCGTATTGGCAAACCATTTCATTTAAAAAACAACATGTTAAAATTTTGTTTCAACTAATTCCAATTTGTAATTTTCCCTAATTAAATGTATTAGTGACGGCTTAAAAATAATATTAAAATAATTTTTTTTTCAGAAAATTAGAAATTTCACCAGTGGCTCAACAAACACTAAATACTAGCAATTACATAGACAGAATATGTATATTTAATTTTATAATAAAGATATTTGTATTTTGACTTTTTACAAAACCCCCTCTTATTTTACCGTTTTTTCTGAAATTTCACCGAAACGATTTTCAAAACGTTACAATCTTCCCCCTTAAAGAAATTCGGTCCCTGAATTTAAATTAAAACTCCCCCCAAATACTAAAACATCTAAGCAAAACCATCAAGTCGTCGGGGCTCCGAAATCGTAAATACATAAAACAAATCGTAGCGCAGCGCATGCGCATAAAAAATGAGCATCTAACTCATAATCAAAACTCCGTCAAGGATCCCGCAATCATCGGAGTCATGGCAAAGACACAAATGTCAAATCCAATACAAAACCAATATGATATAACTCGAAACTATACACGTAAATATCAAATCTATATATGTAAATATCTGAAGGGAATGCATGCCAAATCTCTTAAAGTCGCTGTGCAATGCGCATAACACTGCACAGTGGCGGACGTCTATCTTAAGAAAATAACCATATACATATATACCTTTTGTTTAAAAATGTACGTTCCGCCGTTTTGGAAACAATTTAGAAGGGTCTCCTTGTTTTAAACATTTCGTGTCATATTAGACACGTAGGTATGAGACTATAGCTCGCTTTTTGGAAATCCCTTCAATAACTATCAATGCATGCAAAATATACTCAGGTACTGTCCTGTGACTAAACCTGCTCAGTACTAAACCAAATAGCAAACATCATAAAATATACTGCTCCAACATAAATCAGTCCCAAATATATATATGAATGCCATGTGCGTCTGTTGCGCACGGAAATCGAAATCCATGAATGTGCTATACATATGCACAGAAACAACATCTAAGTGCATCGGGTGTGCACGAAACATCTGTCAAGGGCAACAGGTTTTCCTGACAGCAAAACAGGTGCATCTGACATGCACGAAGAATCTCGATTTAGTGCATCGGGTGTGCACCAAAATCGTATCTCATAACATGCGCCCAACATGCGCGAAAATCCAAATCAGGTGCATCCATCGTGCACGAAATCGTGAAATCCAATATCAAGCGCCGAACATGCGTAAAATCCAATCAGGTGCACAAGGTGCACAAAACAAATATCGAACATCACAATCGAAGTCGAAGTCCAGTGCATCTAAGTGCACAAAATGCGTACCACTGTACTACAAGCATATGTGAACTATTCCGTGTGCAAAAACCAAATCGTATGCGTACATACGCACAAAATCAACTCAACTGTATGAAACCCATAAAATCATAAAAATGCGAAACCAAGGCACGAAAATGATATCAAGTGCAACAACTGTGCAAAAATCGTAAATACTCAGTAGGTGCAACCATGGTACATGAAAACAAATATCATGAAACTCAATCATCAAAATCAGTCATGCGAATAGATCGTCCAAAATACCGAAATCAAATATGGCGGAATAGTCCCGCTCAAGCACGTCCTCCGAAAATCTCTGGCCAACTGTCGTGGTCAGTCATAGCATGTCCCGTCGACGATCCTGAACTCTGGCCTACCGGTGTGCATAACATGACCACTCCTGGGTCCAAGTCTTCTCGTAATTCATTCCAGAAGGGTCATGTCGAGATCTCTCCCAAATCTCGTCTCTACCGAACTATCCGGAAGTCATAGTCCTTTACTATATCGGTTTCTTGTTCCGGAATGGCTGCATACTCATTGCGGCTCCTTCTGGAAGGTATATCCAAGTACAATGCCTCGGCATGCGTATCGCATCTCTGATGTGGGCGGAGTGGAACGTCGTCTCATCAAGATCTCGTACGAACCTCTTACTCCACTTTCTATAATGTCGACTGCTTTGGACTCGTCTCGTCGTGGCTGCATGGACTGTGCTCCAACGGCTATCCTTGTATCTGGAGTCTCCCAAGAATGCATCTCACCACCTAGCATCCGAATGAAGTCGAACCATCCGATCGATTCGTCAAAACCGCATAATCCCCCAAGAGCTCAACATCTTGGGTACAGTTTAATAGTATCGAGTACGTACCACAGCATCGATGGTCCAGCCGTAGAAGGGCAAACCCAAGCCTCACTAATGGCGCCGCGGAACTGCCGCAAACTCTAAGGTTCAAAGGCTTTCACACGGTCATTAAGTCGAGTTAGGGTTTCATTCTTTTAGAGGGTCCATAGAATTGCCTGCATGTCTTTCCGAATACTTTAAACTTGGAATAATAGGTTTCTGACATTCGATCGTCTCTGTCGACTCTCAACGTCTCCGCATGAAGTCGTCTCTAGCTGGAATCAATCTATCTGATGACCTCGCATCGGGGTAGTGAACGAACCACATGCCCTAGTCATTCATCCTCGATGACTAGCGACCTTCTATCATCTCTTAGTACAACTCGTACCGTAATAGCTCCAACATCTGTGGTGATATCTCGTCGTTCGCAGCAACAACAGGCTCATTCGTCTGCACGCTGAACAGTGCCTCAATCATCATGAATAAGCAACACTTCAACGGTCATCAAAATCTGGCTGGCCTTTGTTAGTGGCTCAATCCTCTGGTGCTAATCTGCACGTCCGAGTAATCTCATACATCGACCCATCGAACGCTCGTGGCGCGAAAACATCATAAAAAGACGCATCTCTGCAATCGTGTGTCGCCGGAATCACGCCCTGGTCAGTCCTCGTTCGTAACGAGCTCGTGTTGACCGCAACTCTAGCCGTAGCTCTCCCTGCCCGTAATAGTGGCAGCAAAACCATAACTGGTACCGATGAGGCTAGATCAGGAATGAATATAATACTGAACAAAGAAATGTACATCCTAAGGCTTCTTAAGTGGAGTAGCGTATCGTAAGTATGCCGCGGAACATACCCACGGTACGTCACTCTACTTTAGTCACCTATTCCATCAACCAAGGGTCATCCTACACTCCGAAGGTAAAACCTAACGCTCTGATACCAACTTTGTCACGTCCCGAAAGTACGGAATATGACTGGCACTTAAACTACGAAACGTCTCGAGGCGTACGTAATCTAAGTAAGCCGAAAACCCAGAAATCCAAACCAAGAAAAGTAGTAGAGTGAAGGAAAAACCAATTTAAATCAAGTAGTTTTATTAGCATAAGCCGAATTATGCGTTTTTAAAAACATCAAATATTTCTTGAGAATTTCGGCAGAGTCTCCTTTGTAAATAGTGGCCCCCAAACGGGATACAACATGAATAGTATACGAAATCAATAAAAGGCATCCCCAAGCGGGAGCTAGCTCTTCGTCAATCGACGGTCACAACCACACAAGTAATATAATATACAATGCCAAGGGCGAGGATCAAAACTCAAAAGGAAACTCAAAACCACAAGAAATCCACAGAAATATAATGCGCGACTCTAAGGTCGAAAGAATAACATCACTGTCTCTAGCTCAAAATAAATACATGTTTGGTTGATGGAACTTCTAGATACAACCGAATAATAATATACAATGTATAATGATGGGTACGATACAAATAAACCCACCTACTAGCAAGTCACCCGAAAGAAGCAGTGCCAGCAAAGCCGTAAAGGAACCTGTACGGCAAAACCTGCAAGAACCATGGCACAACGGGGGTGAGTTGCCAACTCGTGAATAGAATACATCTACGAACAGGAATCACATGCATGACGCAATCCTAGGTCATACGATCATAATATATCCTCAAAATATAACCAGCAGCCTATAACCATGGCTAGGGCAAATATCTAACCCAAGTGTAATCCCATGTGCCCGTGTCAGTGCCTCAGGTAGCAATGTATCATATGGATGATGTATGAATGCATGAAACAGAATGCATGTACTGAAGAAAACAACTTTCATAAATCAGTGAGATTTCTGTATTTTAAAAATGAGGTATCATAAATGAAATCAGCATAAAAAAGTGCCCAGCATCGACACAAAACAAGTGTCCAAATATCTCGATATCTCTGTATCACAATCTCTGTACCTCAATATCTCAAAATCTCAATGTCTCAATCACAATATCTAGGGCGCCGTTAGTCCAGACCGGCTCCTACCATCCATCTCAAGACCACGACGGTATCCTCCGGATATCCGACGCGTCGGGTAAAATTACCGGTCGGTAGTGCTCCCCTGCCAGGCTCAACGTCAACAACACGACCTTCTCGCCCCGGGGTACCGCACCGGGCCCACCATGTACCCGAAACGGTTCATCCAACTCCTCGAATCGGGTCTCGAAATCAATCAGTAAACTCATGGTGGACGACTCATACATCATGGGAAAACCAAACTTTTCTTTTAAAAAAAAGAGAAAGAATTTTTTAAGTGTTTTTGCGGTTTTCCCCCAAATCCAGGAAATCTCATGAAAATCCGAATCCAAATCCTCAATAGCATGTAAACAGTGAATATAGACATAAAAATCCATGAATGCGGCATATCAATGAACAATAACATGCATGAAGTAGCAAGTAATATCTATAATGTCTAAACTAGCATATAAGGCAAGTACACTAATATCATATCTAAATTATTAGCTAACAACCTACGTCAAATGAAATAGTATTTTCTAAAGTGTTCGTGACATGGCAATTACCGATGAAAATGTGTGTGAGCCGGCAAGTAAGTGTACGTGGTACATACGCGTCATCGGTAATGGTGCTGGTGTCCTAATAGCATGATATCAACAATAGAATATGAATCATAATGTAAGCAGGCGATGCGGAGCGAACAACAATAATGCGCGGGAGCTGAATACTAGACACAACGATAACTAAACTGCATTACCCTAATATAAATCCTACAGTAGTGCCTTTTGAAATAACACGAATCGCGGTGTTTTGAAATTAAGGGCTACGCTGTTTTTAAGAAAGGATACGTCTTTTGAAAATCCGTAGAATCCCTTGACTTGTCTTTTAAAATACCCATGATTCGTTAGTTTTGAAGTAAGTAGGAGTCTAATCTAGTCTAACAACTACACTAAACTATACGGCTGAACTAACAAGCTGAACTACAGGTAAGGAAACCGTCTAACATCTGAGTCGATACGTATACATACCTGTATATATATTAGTCGGTGATCCTGCCTCAATAATATCATATCCGATACCATATCTATAATTAGACATCCCAAGTCAAGAGTGCGGAACAATCATCAATATATAGCTCGTACGTAAATCCGTCGTACGGCATCCCCAAATCTGGGTACGAGACAATATCATACTCATCACACATTTCATCTGGTATCTTCTTTATCAAGATCATCATCTGGGGTACTGACCTACGTCTAGTACACTACTAAAATCACTATTCACATGGCATCATCATCCAAAGATCCGCTATAACATCAGGACATATCTCAAGTACGAATCCTGCCATATCACCGATCTCACGGCCTCAACTCAAATCTCATCGACTCATCTTAAATCCCAAGTACTATCCTCATCATCCATGCATGTGTATATGAATGTATATATGCATAGTCCCATACCCACGCGTATATACATATATACACATCCCCATCTACGCACAAGAAAGTAATGTATGCAAGTCTGTGTGTGCGTATGTGGGTATAACAACTACTCTAGGGTTTCGCAATTAACCCAAAGCTAATCCATGAACACATAATCATATCATGAATAAACATTCTCGTATCATAAAACACCTATATAAATATATATATGAACTATACTATGGACTGCGGGGGTGCTATACGCCATCCACCCGACTTCTCCCCGTAGATATAAATCCACTCACCTGGTCCTCGCTCGCCGGTGCCGACGTCGCCACGCGCTTGCTTGTCGTCTCGAAGTCCACATAGGGTACCTACATATCATAACGCACCGTATCGCATTAAAACCAAATTCAAAATCGAAACGGCATACGAAAATCAAATCGGCACGCGTATCACGCATAGGTCAAAACCTATCGCCTACGCATGTAAGAAAAGTCAAACCAACCCTCGATGTCGATGTACAAACGTCAAACCATCGATAAAACCCAAACACACTCATTTGCGCATCCACGAACACTAACTATAATATAAAATAGGTTAAAATTCACAAAAACGCCAAACTCAATTTAAAAGCCATTTTTCCGAAAATCTAGCAAGCAAAAATTTACCGTTTTAGTACAAAACTTGATGTTTTAACAATTCTAATGGCCATAATACTTATTAAATATCTTAAACAAGTCATAAAAAGCATTTCCATAATTTAATCTCATTAGCCCCAAAATTCTAGTTTACAAATTAGTCAATTTTAACAATTTTATAGCAAAAATGCACATACAACAATCTAGTTTGGATTTGCTTGATCTGAAGCATTAAACTACATTTTATAATATTAATGAAGTCATGGAAAACCTAATTACATTTTTCTCTTAATCAAATTCATGGTTTACAAAAATCTAGTTTGCAATTTAAGCAATTTGGACAATTGAAATGTAGCAATCTAGCAATATAGCAAGTAGCTTAGCTTTAGCATTCCTAAAAATGTTAAACTACACCTTATAAACCTTTACACATGATAAAAACTCTAACTTACTCTCAATTCCCTTTTCTTTAAATTTCAAACTTCCAATTTAGAACCCTAATTAAACACATAATAGCTAGATTCAAGTAATTAAACAATAACTTAAGTAAAATGCTAAGATTATACCTCACTTAATTAGAGATCTAGCATGAAAATCTTGGCCTCCAATTTGCTCTCTTTTCACTGTTAGTGTATATGCCCTAGAGGCCATTACTGTATCATACTAGTTTGTATATTACTTGATGGAAGCTTGGGATATTCACCTTATATAAACAATCTTGCTCAACATAGTAGTATGCTACTTGGTTTGTTTCTACTTCAATGTGTACTTGTGTTTATTTCAGTATATCACTTATACGCATTAGTGGAGCCCTTAGGATCTTTGCTTGATTACCAGCGTTGTGATGGCAGTCACACTAGTGGGGGCTGGGTAATCTATAGGCACATCCTTATACAGGTCCCTTGTCGTAGGACTATCGAGACAGGGCATCGATACTCCGGAGTAGACTAGCGTATGCGCTTCTCATCCCAGTGTGGGAGATGGTCTGTCCCACAGCCATCAGTACGTCGTACTGGAGATAGTATACGGGTGCTCGTTGGGTTACGAGTACACTGGACAGGACTCGTCGGGAACTGACAGGTTGGTATTATACCTATCGTCAGTTATCAGTTCCCAGGTGACATGAGTACAGCTTAGTCCGCTGACTTGACACTGACACTTCGCCTCGAGTGTGTTCCCACTGCACTTTGATCACTACCCTACCACGGCTCAAAGGAGTCGTGCAAACAGGTGGTGGTTGGGTGCAGTCCCGAAGCACTTGGAGGCAGTGACGGTTAGACAGGATTCGTCTCTCCCGGTATTGGGGGTTGACATCGCGCTGTGTCTAGGAGAGCCATTACACGAGTAGTCCCTGGCCAGGGCAAGCGAGATATACTGGTAGGTTTCCAGTGTTATCTCAGGGTGTTTTGGGCTTCACTCCGACACGACTTGTACCGCTATTGGGGGACTGACGTTTTACCGCCCCCTAGGCCCGCCATGCGATGTATCAGACGAACAGACCGGACTGTACGGAGAATGTCACATTCAGACTCAGTAGGAGTTCAGATGGGGTTTCACCTCGTCAGCCTTCTTGTCGGCATCTACCTGGGGACCGTTACGCACAGCTAGTGCCGCTTGCGGTCTGTGGTTAAACCCACTGCCAGCGTAGTGTCGAGTCTTTAGAGTCCCACACAGAGGGTATTCGCCTCTGGGCAAAACAGAGTAGAGGTCGCATGGTTTTGCGACAGGGTTCGTTCTCATCCGCGCACTTGTGCACGTTTGGAGTCCGGACGGATTATACTGGCAGGCTCTGGTTTGAGCCAGATACTGGTATATGTTTTGGGGGTTGCTTTTATATCTTGGTATTCTTGTTCCTCGGAACGAGAATGCAGGTGTGTATGCACAGTTGCTTGAGGCGGAGAATGAGGTTTTTCATTAGGGTTTCGGATCGGGTGCGTATGCACAGTTGACAGTTATCATTTTCCAAACCCTAATGGATTTGTATATTATCTATTAATAATAGTAATTAAATAAGAATTATGTTATGGTTGTTTTTTGTTGACTTGTTGACCTTGGTTGACTTGTTGACCATTGACCACTTTCATGCCTTGAAAGTCTTCCTTGATTCATGCTTACACTTCATTTAAAGAAGCATGATAGTGGTCATTCCAAAATTACCATCAACTATTCTTATTCCAATTATTATCATTTAGATAATTCATTTCTTTTGCAATATGGTTGCAAGAAAGAAATAATGGAGCTCATTCTATCATAACCTCTCTCTCTCCTCATTTCATCTTCTTCTTCCTCTTGAAAAGAGAAACCTTCTCATGTGTTGAGAATCATTCTCTTTAGAAAGAAAAGCAAACCCTAATCTCTCTCTACTCATTCTAGGATGAAGGTTTAGCAAGCCGGAAACCCTAGTTCACTCAAAGATCGAGGAAGAGCCCAAAGTCGAACCTTCGAGGTGGATCCATCTTCGACGGGAGAAGGCGACGTAAAGAGAACCATCAACCTCTACAAGGTTTGAAGAAGAAGGAGTTCAAGTTTAGGTATAACCATCTTCCATAGTAGCTAACTCTCTTTAGCTAGATTGCTAGTTTTAGTTTAGACAACGATCCCGACCAAGTTTAGTCCATGTTGCCTCTTGCGATAAAAATTCGTTTTTTATACCGTTTCCGCCTCCCCGTAAGCACCGGGGGTCGCAATATGGACTTACAGTGGTATCAGAGCCTAACTAAACTTAAACTAGCTTGGTAGTGAAGTGTAACGAAGTTCGGAACCGAAAAATCGCAAAACCGGAAAATCAAAACCCTAACTTTCTGTTGAATTTTTTTCTGCTCAAAATGAAAAACTTTATACTTGTAAAATTGTCTCAGGGTTTTCTAAGAACACACAAGAAAAACGATAGCATGTTTCCTCCAAGCCGCCGCCCTTCCGCGGCCTCACCTACTCATCTGGCCGCGGAACCGCCACAGGTTGTAGTCATCTTTGCATCGTTTTTCGTGCAGTGTTCTTCTGTGTTGGTTTTGGGATTTTTCAGATATATTATATGTACCCAGATTTTCCAGAACTGAAATTCACTTTTGGGGTCCTATAATTCCGTATTTTTTTCCGAACTTCACTGCACTTTGGCTATGTTGGTTATATCTGTGATGTTTGCATGTATTGAACGTCGGCTAATCGCTATAAGTCGATTAGTCGGGGTTATACATGATCTGTAATGTGCTGGAATGTGTATATGAATGTGTTGGACTGTCGCGGGTGAATAGCCGGGGTGGATGTGAGATGAGCTTTTGTTTTTCTTTCATTCATTGTAAATGTAAATTGATGTAATTATATTATTTGTTTGGCCGCACAACCGGGTCGGGGTTGTAGCCGTCATTGTATAATTCTTTTTACTGTTTTTGCTCCTAGGATAGACCCATGGTGGGGTGCACAAACTACCGGGAACTTGGCGGGTAGTTTGCCGCACCCGTAGGGGTCTTGGGTGGGGTATTTGCTATTCACCGCGACCGTGTTATCCGCTTTTCGTTTCAGGCTCGAAAGAAATGCGGATTGCTAGTATATCCAATGTATTCATCTGTGATCTGTAATGTCTATCATTGCTTTCTATTTAGGCGTTGCTTATGTTTTACAGCCGCGCTAGCCCAGCCCCCGCTCTGTCGTTAGTTAAGTAACCTAACGAGTGATGACGGGACCTCGTGGCGAATGCGAATGGCATAAGCGTACGTCATATTTTGGTTGTTTTCTGCAATGGTAGGAATTAAATGATGGGACGCATTAAAAGAACTAATGCAAGAATATCACGCATTAAAAGAACTAATGCAAGATAATAAACCAAGTTTAAGTCGATGGAACACTTTCGAAAAACCACTCGGTTCTTTTCAAAACTAACTTTTAAATGCGGAGCTTGAGCCACTCCTTCTAAAAGCTATCTCGTTCCATCGATTATATCAAGTTCACTACGTTCACGGTTTCGCCAAAACCATTCGTAGCCCTCCGTCGTTTCACATAAATAGTCAATAGTATTCAAGCTGTGTTTGTTGGCCAAAGTCAAGGCATAGTGATTGGTAGCTATTGGATATTCATGTGCAGCATAGATAGATGCGTTGATTTGGAACAGTCGTACTGCCTTGTTGGCCAAAGTCAAGGGTATGTACGGGTGGATTCAAATTAACCTGGATAACGACGGGAAGAACTTGACATGTGACTTATGATTTGTTGGCCAAAGTCAAGGTCATAAGAGCATGGGGCAAAAATCCACATCGGGAGTTTCATAAGTACTGAAACTTGCTAGATTTGCATACCATTTGGAGTGTGATGATTATGGTAGGATTCCTTCATTTTCGTCACGCGATGATATTTGGATCCCGATCCTACTGTGAGTATATGCTACTCCTCGGGAAATTTCTCACTAAACGATCAATGCTATAAACCTAGTAGGTGCCTAGAAAGGTGTTAGCGGGGCTACGCCCCCAGGGAAAAGAGGTTCTTAAATTAAGGAACTTCGCGAAAGCGTTGGAAAACCTCCCTCGAAGTACCGACACTGGCCTGGCTGAACGGTTAAGCAAGTATTGTACGGTGGGATTGATCCCGGCTAATTCTTCCTTTGTGGTTTGAGGAGGGATTCGAGAGACAGTGGGAGCCATCCTGTTTAGACAAATTAAAAACCATTCTAAACTTGCAAGAGCATCGTGCTAAGTGTTTCTTCTCTCCCCCTGCAGCGACCAAATCGAAATGACTGGACTTAAGTTACTTCTAGATAAAAACATACTGACAGGGCCAAACTACAAAGATTGGCTCAGGAATGTCAAATTGGCAATCTCTTACGACAAGCTGGGGTATCTTCTTACCACCAAAGCTCCCCCCGTCCCAGGTCCCACCTCCAGCGTCGCGGATAAGGAAATCCGTAAGACTTGGGAGATTGACAGCGCGAAGGCCAGATGCCTCGTACTTGCCTCGATGGACAATGACCATCAGAGGAGGCACGAGAATATGGATTTGGAATCCATATTTCTTCATACAAAAGAACTGTATGGAGAGCAGTCTCGTATCGCAAGATACGAAGTGTCGAAGAAGTTATTTTCGACTAAGTTGGCCGTCGGATCATCGGTAGCGGACCACGTGCTTAAGATGATTGGCTACACTGAGGAGCTCGCGGAACTTGGGACCACGTTGGATAGTGAACTCTACACAGATATAATTCTCCAGTCCCTTCCATCCACTTACGCCCAGTTCATACTGAATTTCAACTTGCAAGAAAAGGAAGTTGAACTTTCAGAACTCCTCAACCTGCTGAGGAGCGCAGAGGGCACCCTACAGAAGGGTAGGGATACATCCACTTTGTTTGTAGGAGGATCTTCTTCTTCTAGGTCCAAGGCGAAAGCCAAGGGAAAGAAGAAGAAAGCCCCCGCCAAACCAAGAGGCGGTGTTAGTAAAGTGGGTGCGAAGGGAAAGGAAAAGGCAACAAAAATAGCGGGGAAGCTTGTTGGTAAAGAGGAATGCTTCTATTGTCACAAGAGTGGACACTGGAAGAAAGATTGCAGGGCTTGGAAAGCCAGGACACAGGAACTGAAGCAGGTTGCAGCTTCAGCTTCAGGTGTGTATGTTATTGAAAACTGTCTTTCTATAAACTCTACTTCCTGGGTATTGGATACCGGATCAGGATCTCATATCTGTAATTCTTTGCAGGCGTTGAGAAACCGTAGGTTTTTGAAGGAAGGTGACATGACCCTCAGAGTTGCGAACGGAGCTAGCATGGATGCTAAAGCCGTGGGGGACTATCACCTAGGAATGACAGATGGACATGTTTTGGTTTTGCGTAATTGCTTTTTTGTACCCAACGCAACTTGTAATATCATTTCTGTATCTTTGGTTTCTAAAGAAGGTTATGAATTTGCGTTTGTAAGTAATGTTGTTAACATTCACCTTAATCAAGTTCTGATTGGGTCAGGTACATTGAGCAATGGTATATACGTATTAAACCAACCACAGATTTTCAATGTCCAGAATACACACAAAAGAAAGTCACCAGATATTAATCAGACTTTCTTATGGCATTGTAGACTGGGTCACATCAATGAGAGAAGGTTGACTAAGTTACATACAGAAGGATATTTGGATCCGTTCGAATATCAATCATATGCCACTTGTCAATCCTGTCTCAAAGGAAAGATGACAAAGACTCCGTTCACTGGACACGGAGTAAGAGCGAGCGAGCTCTTGGGACTCGTACACAGCGACATGTGCGGTCCAATGTCTACACATGCACGAAGCGGTTATTCTTACTTCATTACTTTTACGGATGATTTTTCAAGATACGGTTATGTCTTCTTAATGAAACATAAGTCAGAATCTTTTGAAAAGTTCCAGGAATTTAAGAATGAAGTAGAAAAACAGACCGGCAAAAGTATCAAGATTCTAAGATCGGATCGAGGTGGAGAATACTTAAGTGCCGAGTTCCTGAATTACTTAAAAGAGAATGGGATTCTCTCTCAGCTTACTCCTCCATACACTCCGCAACACAACGGTGTATCGGAGAGACGGAACCGAACCCTATTGGATATGGTACGGTCCATGATGAGTAACGCTGAGTTACCGCGATCATCATGGGGGTATGCACTAGAATCAGCTGCGTACCTTTTGAACCGAGTTCCTACTAAGACTGTGCCTACTACACCATATGAGATGTGGTGTGGGAAGAGACCCCATCTCAGTCACATCAAGACTTGGGGATGTCCAGCTTTTGTTAAAAAGCAGCATGCGGACAAGATCGAGGCACGCTCAGTACAGTGTAAGTTCGTGGGATATCCAAAGAACTCCAAGGGATATTTCTTCTACTGTGAAGAGGAACAAAAAGTCCTTGTTTCTCGTCATGCCTACTTCTTGGAAACTGAGTTTTTGGAAAACCAGATAAGTGGGAGCACAGTAGAACTGGAAGAAATTCCAGAACCACGGACTATTACTGAAAGCTTAGTGGAACCAGAGGGTTCAAATGAACAGGACATTCCTATGCCGCTCCGTAGAAGTAGTAGGCAGTCTCATCCGCCCGAGAGATACTACGGTTTTCTCATAGACGGGGATAGAGAGGATTGCATCATAGACTATGATGAGCCTACTAGCTTCCAGCAGGCCGTTCAGAGCATTGACTCGGTAAAATGGCTGGATGCAATGCGGACCGAAATGGAGTCCATGTACACCAACAAAGTATGGACGTTGGACATTGCTCCAGACGGGGTAAAACCCGTAGGATGCAAGTGGATCTTCAAAAGGAAGATTGGTGTAGATGGACAGGTTGAGACCTATAAAGCTAGACTTGTAGCAAAGGGTTTCCGTCAAAGACCTGGCTTGGACTACGACGAAACCTTTTCTCCAGTGGCTATGCTGAAATCCATTCGGATCCTTCTTGCCATTGCTGCCTTCCACGATTATGAGATTTGGCAGATGGACGTAAAAACCGCTTTTCTAAATGGAAATTTAGAGGAGTGTGTCTATATGGATCAGCCAGAGGGTTTCATTCAGAGTGAGAGCAGCGGAAAGGTGTGCAAGTTGCTTAAGTCCATCTATGGACTAAAGCAGGCATCGCGGAGTTGGAACATCTGTTTTGATGAGACGGTCAAGGAATTTGACTTTATCAAAAATCCAGATGAACCGTGCATCTATAGTAGATTTGTAGCGAGAACTGTGGTATTCCTTGTTTTATACGTGGATGACATTCTCTTAATAGGAAATGACATTCCTATGCTACAATCTGTCAAGGGTTTCTTGTCACACAGGTTCTCCATGAAAGACCTGGGTGATGCCTCTTACATCCTGGGGATCCGGATCCATCGTGATAGATCCAAGAGGATATTAGGACTTTCACAGTCCAGGTACATCGACACCATACTGAAAAGATTCAGTATGGAAGATTCCAAGCGCGGTAACCTACCGGCTTGTCACGGGATCACCCTCTCTAAAGAGATGTCTCCCAAGACTGATTTGGAGAGGGATCGCATGTCTATTATACCCTACGCTTCTGCGGTAGGCTCTATAATGTATGCGATGTTGTGTACCAGACCGGATGTAGCTTATGCACTGAGTGTAGTAAGCCGGTATCAGTCAAACCCTGGGGAGAAACATTGGATAGCGGTAAAGAACATTCTCAAGTACCTGAGGAGGACTAAGGAGATGTTCTTGGTGTATGGCGGAAAAGACCTCCAGATTGAGGCCTTTGCTGACTCCAGCTTCCAGAGTGACAAGGATGATTCCAAGTCCATGTCGGGTTTTGTCTTTACCCTCAACGGAGGGGCGGTGTGTTGGAAGAGTTCCAAACAGGAAACCGTTGCAGACTCGACTATGGAAGCGGAATACATCGCTGCATCTGATGCCGCAAAAGAAGCTGTCTGGATAAGGAAGTTCTTAAAAGAACTTCAGGTGGTTCCGTCCATTGTTGACCCAGTACCTCTGTATTGCGACAACAACGGGGCTATAGCTTTAGCAAAGGAACCCAGGTCCCATCAGAGATCCAGGCACATCTTGAGGCGGTATCACCTGATCAGGGAGATCGTGGATCGCAAGGAGATCGAGGTTCGGAGGGTTGCTTCAGAAGAGAACACTGCAGATCCATTCACCAAGGCCCTACCCCAGACTCAGTTCGAGCGGCTGATCGAGATGATAGGTCTTCGATACGCCAGTACATGGCCTTAGTGCAAGTGGGAGATTGTTAGTGTATATGCCCTAGAGGCCATTACTGTATCATACTAGTTTGTATATTACTTGATGGAAGCTTGGGATATTCACCTTGTATAAACAATCTTGCTCAACATAGTAGTATGCTACTTGGTTTGTTTCTACTTCAATGTGTACTTGTGTTTATTTCAGTATATCACTTATACGCATTAGTGGAGCCCTTAGGATCTTTGCTTGATTACCAGCGTTGTGATGGCAGTCACACTAGTGGGGGCTGGGTAATCTATAGGCACATCCTTATACAGGTCCCTAGTCGTAGGACTATCGAGACAGGGCATCGATACTCCGGAGTAGACTAGCGTATGCGCTTCTCATCCCAGTGTGGGAGATGGTCTGTCCCACAGCCATCAGTACGTCGTACTGGAGATAGTATACGGGTGCTCGTTGGGTTACGAGTACACTGGACAGGACTCGTCGGGAACTGACAGGTTGGTATTATACCTATCGTCAGTTATCAGTTCCCAGGTGACATGAGTACAGCTTAGTCCGCTGACTTGACACTGACACTTCGCCTCGAGTGTGTTCCCACTGCACTTTGATCACTACCCTACCACGGCTCAAAGGAGTCGTGCAAACAGGTGGTGGTTGGGTGCAGTCCCGAAGCACTTGGAGGCAGTGACGGTTAGACAGGATTCGTCTCTCCCGGTATTGGGGGTTGACATCGCGCTGTGTCTAGGAGAGCCATTACACGAGTAGTCCCTGGCCAGGGCAAGCGAGATATACTGGTAGGTTTCCAGTGTTATCTCAGGGTGTTTTGGGCTTCACTCCGACACGACTTGTACCGCTATTGGGGGACTGACGTTTTACCGCCCCCTAGGCCCGCCATGCGATGTATCAGACGAACAGACCGGACTGTACGGAGAATGTCACATTCAGACTCAGTAGGAGTTCAGATGGGGTTTCACCTCGTCAGCCTTCTTGTCGGCATCTACCTGGGGACCGTTACGCACAGCTAGTGCCGCTTGCGGTCTGTGGTTAAACCCACTGCCAGCGTAGTGTCGAGTCTTTAGAGTCCCACACAGAGGGTATTCGCCTCTGGGCAAAACAGAGTAGAGGTCGCATGGTTTTGCGACAGGGTTCGTTCTCATCCGCGCACTTGTGCACGTTTGGAGTCCGGACGGATTATACTGGCAGGCTCTGGTTTGAGCCAGATACTGGTATATGTTTTGGGGGTTGCTTTTATATCTTGGTATTCTTGTTCCTCGGAACGAGAATGCAGGTGTGTATGCACAGTTGCTTGAGGCGGAGAATGAGGTTTTTCATTAGGGTTTCGGATCGGGTGCGTATGCACAGTTGACAGTTATCATTTTCCAAACCCTAATGGATTTGTATATTATCTATTAATAATAGTAATTAAATAAGAATTATGTTATGGTTGTTTTTTGTTGACTTGTTGACCTTGGTTGACTTGTTGACCATTGACCACTTTCATGCCTTGAAAGTCTTCCTTGATTCATGCTTACACTTCATTTAAAGAAGCATGATAGTGGTCATTCCAAAATTACCATCAACTATTCTTATTCCAATTATTATCATTTAGATAATTCATTTCTTTTGCAATATGGTTGCAAGAAAGAAATAATGGAGCTCATTCTATCATAACCTCTCTCTCTCCTCATTTCATCTTCTTCTTCCTCTTGAAAAGAGAAACCTTCTCATGTGTTGAGAATCATTCTCTTTAGAAAGAAAAGCAAACCCTAATCTCTCTCTACTCATTCTAGGATGAAGGTTTAGCAAGCCGGAAACCCTAGTTCACTCAAAGATCGAGGAAGAGCCCAAAGTCGAACCTTCGAGGTGGATCCATCTTCGACGGGAGAAGGCGACGTAAAGAGAACCATCAACCTCTACAAGGTTTGAAGAAGAAGGAGTTCAAGTTTAGGTATAACCATCTTCCATAGTAGCTAACTCTCTTTAGCTAGATTGCTAGTTTTAGTTTAGACAACGATCCCGACCAAGTTTAGTCCATGTTGCCTCTTGCGATAAAAATTCGTTTTTTATAACGTTTCCGCCTCCCCGTAAGCACCGGGGGTCGCAATATGGACTTACATTCACCACAATCCATGCTAGAATAGGCCAAAAAGAAATGGGTAGAGATTGGATTTTGATTTTGTGAGATTATACTTTGATTTTTGATGAATTTGTGAGGATTTTTTTTGAAGAGAATGAGGGGAGAAACAAGGGGAGGGCTGCTGAATTTGGACAGCAGAAATGGGAAAAGGGAGAGAGAGAGAGTGGGTGTGGATGCATGTGGAATTGTCAAAGTCAACCCAATATCCATACCTCTTTATAAAACAATTTCCACACATGAATTAAAGCCAAAAGAGGGGGGACGGTAAGTGACTGTCCAGCAGAGGTTGGGCCGGCCAAAAGTGAGGGGTGAGGTTGTGAGAGAGTGAACAAAAAAAATTCTATGCAAAAAGACCCCCCTCAAGTTACCAAATTGCAAGTTTTCGCTAATTTCACCAAAAAAGCCTTTTTTCTTCAATAATTTCTAAAGCGTTTTGGCAAACCATTTCATTTCAAAAACAACATGTTAAAATTTTGTTTAATGTGTTATGATGCACAAAATTTGTTTCAATTCATTCCAATTTGTAATTTTCCCTAATTAAATATATTGGTGACGGCTTAAAAATAATATTAAAATAAATTTTTTTTTCAGAAAATTTGAAATTTCACCAGTGGCTCAATAAACACTAAATACTAGCAATTACATAGCTAGAATATGTATATTTAATTTTATAATAAAGATATTTGTATTTTGACTTTTTACAACAAACCCCCTTATTTTACCGTTTTTTCTGAAATTTCACCGAAACGATTTTCAAAACGTTACAACTATGGATCATACTCCCCGGGTGGATCATCAAGGACCAAGGAAGGCTGGAGAACAAACTCGATTCCGGTGGACCGATGGAGCAAGGAAAGAAGTTCAAGCATGTTCAAGGCGCTTACTAGGAGCTAGGGATGAAGAAAGAAGACCGAAGGACTTGGTTCGTTTGGTGAGGTTTCTATCATAGTAGATAGCCCTTCTTCTTTAGCAAGTTAGTTTTATGGAAAAGATCCGGTTAAGTTTTATTCTAGTGCCAAGTTTTTGTTCTCAAAAATTTTTTTTTAACGTATTTGGCTACGGAAGTTGGCCGGGGCATTAGGGTAACCCTTCATGGTATCAGAGCCACCCATAAAACCTATACTAGCTTGTTAAATCGTGTTTAGAATAACGATCGACTGGATTTTTCAAAAACTGCATTTCCTCACATGATGTTTCGGTCGATTTTTAAAGTGCTCGAAAAATCAATATTTTGCTCTCAGAAAATCATGCAGGCTTTTTGAAGACCACAGAAGAAAATTTGGCACGTGAGCCCTCTAAACCGCCGTGGATCAGCTGCGCAAACCCAATATTGGCGGCGGTTCCGCGGCCATTTTAGGGGCCCATGTGATCAAATTTTTTCTGCACCCATTTATTTTAAGTTGTGGTTTCTGGAATAATTACTTTTTGGGCCCAGATCTGCTACAGTGTTGGTTTAATACTTGGGGCCCACTTGGAAGGTTTAGTCGATCGTAATTTTAAAATACGTATTTTATTTTCAGTACATTCACTTTTATCTGCGACCGGGAATGTCACTAGATCGGTAAAACCTGTCTAACTGCTATATGTCCTTTTAGACGGGTTTTGCGAACGTGACATTCGCGTTGATGTTGTGTGCTTATGCTGTGAATGTGGTTGGATTGTCGTGGTGGATAGCATGTTGTGCAATGTTAGAAATACAGTTAATAATTTCATTTGTATATTTGTTATTGCGGGACGAGCGTCCGACATGTGGGCTGCCGTCTTTGCCGTTTGTATATTATTTTAGGGCACGACCGGGCTGAGGTCGATGTCACCGGTTGTATATTTTTAATTTTCTGTATTAGGATTACCCCGCGGTGGGGTGCACGAATAGCCGGGTTCTAGAAGGCAACAAGCCCACATCTCATGGCGCTGAGACGGAGGGGGCTTCATTCTAGAACTGGCAGGCTATTCGCCGCACTCGTAGGGGGTACAGGTTTTCATTGCACTGGCTATCCACACGACCGGGAACGTCGGGTTTTATTTGCGGCTCAAATGAAACCTGAGGCTCCAAGACTATCCACCATTCTGTAATGTTATCTGTGATGTTGTTTACTATCATGCCTGGGACGAATGTTATATATACTTATATATATACTAGTAGATGTTGTATATGTTTTGCACCCGCGCTAGTCCAGCCCCCACTCTGTCGTTAGTTAAGTAACCTAACGGGTGATAACGGGGCCCCGTGGGGAATGCGGATGGCATATACGTATATTTTATTTTCGTTCTTTCCTGGTGTGATAGGTTACAAATTGATGGGACCGCATTAATTTTAATTAATGTAAGATAAAAACCTAAAAAGATGTTGTTGGAACCAGATTTAAAAAAAAATTGAAATTACAGACGTTCTCTTTTGCTTTGCATAGTGGTATTCAGTTTGGAATATCCTGCACCTCATTCGATGAGGCAAGGGCCGAGATCCCTTCACCGGGAGTGACCCCTTGAGTAAAAGTTTGCGTCAGGGTAATAACTTTAATATAGTCGACTATTTTTGCTTTGCATCGAGGTATTCAGTTTGGAATATCCTGCACCTCATTCGACGAGGAAAGAGCCGAGATCCCTTCATATGGAGTGACCTCTTTAGCAGAAGTTTTCGCCGCTATATATTTACAAAACTACCCAGGTTCCTTCAACGATATCAAGTTCATTACGTTAATGGGTTTTTCGCCAAAAACCCAGCCGTAGCCCTCCGTCATTTCTTACAAGTATTGCTTAGTATTCATGCTGTGTATGTTGACCTCTGTCAAGGCATAGTGAATGGTAGCTAAGTAATGGTTGTTTGTTGCATAGATATGCGATTATTAAGGACAGTCGCACGGTCATTTTGACCTTTGTCAAGGGCTTGTGCGGGTGGGTCTAAATTAATCCAGGACAATGACGGGTTGAACTTGACTTGCGACTTATGACATGTTCACTTCTGTCATGGTCATGAAGCTGCTTGGGGTAAAAACCACATCGGGAGTTTCAAACATACAGAAAACTTGCAGATTTAGCATACCTTCTGGAGTGTGGTGACTAGAGTGGATTCCATCTAATGCATCACACAATGATAGTTGGATCCCGATCCCACTGATGAGTAGGATTACTCTTGGGAGATTTTTTCACTTAACAATCAATGCTATAAACCAAGTAGGTGTCTAGAAAGGTGTTAGCGGGGCTACGCCTCCAGAGAAAAGAGCTTATATAATTAAGGAACTTCGCGAAAACATTGGAAAACCTCCCTCGAAATACCAACACCGGCCTGGCTGAAAGGTTAAGCAAGTATTGTGACGTGCGATTAATCCTGACTATTTCTTCTTTTAGGGTTTGAAGAAGAATTTGAGGAAACAGTAGGAGCCATCCTGATTAGATAAATTAATAAACCAATCTAATCTTGCAAGAGCGCACGTTGAGTGTTTTCCCCCTCTCTCTCCAGGTAGCAACCATTTCACGCCCTAATCAAGATAATAAAATGTATCGCTTGACTGATCCGAATTCTTATTCGGGGCCGAGGAACGTCGGTTCGAGTCCAACTTATGACAACGGTCATGAGTATGAGCAAGGGATAGAGGAAAGTTTGAATTCCTTGACAACCCCATCGAAGAAGAAACATACTATTGCATCTTCTTCAAGCGTTCTTGTTATTGAGAACTGTTTTTCGGTCAGTCCTACCTCTTAGGTACTCGATACCGGATCAGGATCTCATATCTGTAATTTATTACAGGGACTGAGAAAAAGTAGGATAGTTGGACCTGGTGATATGTCCCTCAGAGTAGGGAACGGAGCACAAGTTAATGCTGTAACCGTCGGTGAATATCACCTAGTATTGCCAAATAGCAATACTATGATTTTGAACAATTGCTACTATGTGCCTTCCATGCTTTGCAACATCATATCAGTTTCTTTACTTAATAAAGATGGATATAACTTTGTTCTTGATAGAAATATCATGAACATTTACCTTGATAAGGTACTGGTTGTAAAAGGTACACTGTGTAATGGTATCTATGTTCTAAATCAAAACACAGTTCTCAATATACAAAACGCACGCAAGAGGAAGAGTTCAGATACGAACGAATCCTACTTGTGGCATTGTAGACTTGGTCATATCGGAGAGAAAAGACTAAATAAGTTGCATAAAGATGGACTCTTGAATACGTTCGAATTTTCATCTTATGAAACTTGTCAGTCCTGTCTCAAAAGAAAGATGACCAAATCTCCATTCACCGGGCATGGAGAAAGAGCAGCAGAGCTCTTAGGACTCATACACAGTGACGTGTGTGGTCCAATGGCTATACATGCAAGGGGTGGGTTCTCGTACTTCATCACATTCACTAACGATCTCTCTAGGTTCGGATATGTGTATCTCATGAAACACAAATCTGAAGCTTTTGAGAAATTCAAAGAATTCAGAAAGGAAGTAGAGAACCAGATTGGCAAAAGTATTAAGATCCTTCGATCTGATAGAGGGGGAGTACTTAAGTACGGAATTCAGGGACTTTCTAAAAGAGAATGGTATTCTCTCTCAGCTTACTCCTCCGTATACTCCACAACACAACGGTGTGTCGGAGCGGAGGAATCGTACCCTATTGGATATGGTTCGCTCCATGATGAGTAATGCTGAGTTACCTCTTTCATTTTAGGAACTTGCGCTCGAGACAGCAGCTTACCTATTGAATCAAGTCCCATCCGAATCTGTGCCTAAGACTCCATATGAAATATGGAGTGGAAAGAAACCATGTCTTAAATGGGTTAAGATATGGGGTTGTCCGGTCTATGTGAAAAACCAGAATCCGGAAAAACTTAAGGCACGGTCAGTTCTATGTAAGTTTGTAGGATATCCCAGGCATTCAAATGGATATCTATTCTACCACACCGAGGAACAGAAGGTGTTTGTTGCTCAGCACGCCACATTCTTAGAGTGGCAGTTTCTTGCAAAAGAAATTAATGGGAGCACGGAAGAACTGGAAGAAATTCCAGAATGACAAACTACAACTGAAGATTTGGGGGAACCTCAGGATTCAATAACCCTTGACGAACCTCAGCCACTCCGCAGATCTAATAGGATTTCTCATCCGCCCGAGAGATACTACGGTTTTCTCATAGATGGGGATCAAGAGGATTGCATCTTGGAAGATGGTGATCCTACTAGTTTTAGGCAGGCCATTATCAGTAGGGACTCTGATAAGTGGCTGGATGCTATGCAATCTGAAATGGAGTCTATGTACACCAATAAAGTGTGGACCCTGGAAGTTGCTCCACCTGGGATAAAACCCGTAGGATGCAAATGGATCTACAAGAAGAAACTTGGTGTAACTGGGCAGGTGGAAACCTATAAGGCTAGACTCGTTGCAAAAGGTTTTCGTCAAGGACCAGGAGTGGACTATGACGAAACCTTTTCTCCAGTGGCTATGCTCAAATCCATTAGGATCCTGCTTGCCATTGTTGCCTTCTATGACTATGAGATCTGGCAGATGGACATAAAAACGGCTTTTCTAAACGGAAGTTTAGAAGAGTGCGTTTATATGGATCAGCCAGAAGGTTTTGTAAATAGTGGGAGCAGCGGGAAGGTGTGTAAGCTGCTCAAATCCATTTATGGATTGAAGCAAGCATCGCGGAGCTGGGACATCTGTTTTGATGAAACAGTCAAGGACTTTGACTTCATCAAGAATGAAGATGAGCCATGTATTTATAAGAAGATTGTAGGACGAACTGTCGTGTTCCTAGTCTTGTACGTGGACGAAATTCTTTTGATAGGAAATGACATTCCTATGCTATAATCGGTCAAGCTATTCTTATCACGAAGGTTCTCTATGAAAGACCTAGGTGATGCCTCGTACATTCTGGGGATCAAGATCTTCAGAGATAGATCCAAGCGATTACGAGGACTTTCACAGTCCAGGTACATAGAGACTATACTAAAGAGATTTAGTATGGAAGATTCTAAGCGCGGTAACATACCCGCATTGCACGGAGTCACCCTCTCCCAGGAGATGTCTCCCAAGACTGATGAGGAGAGGGTTCGCATGAGCACTATACCCTACGCTTCGGCGGTAGGATCTATAATGTATGCGATGCTATGTACAAGACCAGATGTAGCTTACGCGCTGAGCATGGTAAGCCGGTATCAGTCAGACCCAGGTGAGGACCACTGGACAGCAGTGAAGAACATTCTCAAGTACCTAAGAAGGACTAAGGAGATGTTCCTGATTTACGGTAATGGAGACCTCAGGGTCAAGTCCTTTACCGACTCAAGCTTCCAGAGTGACAAGGATGACAGCAAGTCTGTATCGGGTTTTGTGTTTACCCTCAACGGAGGGGCGGTATGTTAGAAGAGTTCCAAACAGGATACCGTCGCAGACTCGTCGATGGAGGCTGAATACATAGCTGCAAGCGATGCCGCAAAAGAGGCGGTCTGGATAAAGAAGTTCATAGCCGAACTTCAGGTGGTTCCGTCCATTGTTGATCCAATACCAGTGTATTGTGACAACAATGGGGCTATAGCTTTAGCGAAGGAACCACGGTCCCATCAGAAATCTAGGCACATCTTAAGGCAGTATCACCTGATCAGGGAGATCGTAGATCGCCAGGAGATCGAGGTCCGGAGAGTGGATACGAAGGACAACACGGCGGATCCATTTACGAAGGCCCTCCCTCAAGCACAGTTCAAGCGACTTTTTGGGATGATGGGTATGCGGTACGCCAGCAGCTGGCCTTAGAGCAGATGTTGGGTATTCGGTACACCAATCACTGGCCTTTAGTGCAAGTGGGAGATTGTTGGATGTATATGCCCTAGAGGCCAGTATTGTATATGTATACATATGGATACTAGGGATATGTATGTACAGAACAATCTTGCTCAGTTTTATAGTATATTATTTGACTTGTCTTTATCGGGATATATGTATTTATTGTTATTATATCTGGTTTGCACATATTGATAAAGACTCGATACGGTAGTATACTATTGTGGTTTGTATTTATCTTAACATGGCATATGTCATACTCGTTAATACATATTGCGGTTACATATTGATAAAGCCCCTAGGATCTTGCTTGACTACCCGCGTTGTGATGGCGATCATACTTGTGGGAGCCGTGTAGTCCATAAGCACATCCTTAAATGGTCCCTAGTCGCGTGAGTATCGAGACTGGGCACTGATACTCCAGAGTAGACTGGTGTGTACGTTTCTTGCCCCGTCGGGGGATGGTTGGTCCCGTAGCCATTGGTTTGATGCACCTAAGATCTTATACATGTGCTCCCTGGGTATGAGTACACTGGACGGACTCGCCGAGAACTTCCATATAATACTATACCTATCGTCGGATGGAAGTTCTCAGGTGACATGTGTACTGGTTAGTCTTTAGACCTGAGATCGGCATTTGTCTCATGTGAGTTCCCACTGAACTTTTATCACTACCCTACCACGACTCTACTGAGTCGTGCAAACAGGTTTTGGTTGGGTTCAGTCCCGAGCCACATGGAGGCAGTGAGCGATTGTCGGGGATTCGTCTCTCCCGGTATAGGGAGTCGATATCGCACTGTGATTCGATTGGTCAGGACCATAAGACCTTGGCCAAAGCTGTTGGGATCTACTGATAGGCTGATCAGTAGTTTCCCGATTTGGTCCTGAGCCACATCAGCATGACTTATTAGGTTGTTAGGGTCTGACGTTCACCATCCCCTAGACTCGGTATGCGATACTCTTTGATGAAGAGACCGGACTGTATGGATATTGTCACGGATAGGCTCAGTAGGAGTTCGGATGAGCTTGCTCATCGGCCTTCCTTTTTGACAGGTACCTGGGCATCCGTTACGTACAACTAGTGCCGCTGACGTGGTTGTGGTTAAACCCACTGCCAGAGTACTGTCGAGTCTTTAGAGTCCCACACAGAGGATTTCCCTAATGCAGGCAAAACAATGTAGTAGCCGTATTGGATACGTGCAGGGTTCGATCGATTGATGTACTTGGTACTCGGATTTTTGATCGGACAGTTTGTAATACTAGCCGGCTCGGGTTTGAGCCGGATTATTAAATCAGGTATTGATTTAATAATTTACGTATATGTATTTCGATATATATATTCTAGTATTATGTTCTTCGTGTTATTCTATCTCTTTTGGGCGTTCGGATTTTTATCTGATTGCCGGTATATTTGTACAGTAGTTGGAAATCCGTATTTATTACAGTTTTCCTTCTAGAAGGTGGCCACCTCATTTTGTATTTTCCATTTATTTCATAACTGGAAATGAGGTGTAAAGTAAGAGTATGGGAGGAAAAGAGGTGACCATGCTTCAATAGTAGTCAAATGAATTTATAATTCATTTTGGGTTTACTATTGAAGCATGGTTGCTAATTGTTTAATGAAAGAATTGATATACAAAACCATTGTGTATATTTTCTCTTTCATGGTTGATTCATTATTTTCCTTGATCTCTCTTTTGCTCTGATCTCCTCTTTGCTCTCTAGCTTCCTCCACCTTCATCTTCTTCCTCTTCACTACCTTCTCATGTGTTGAGAATCAAGTGAAGAGGCAAGAAAGAGATAGCTATACACTTAGACACCCTCCACTACATCCTAGATTACTTGGACTAGCATCCCATGTTCTCTAGTTGCTCTTTTGATATATTGCAAAGAGCTAGAGCCATGGATCATACTCCCCGGGTGGATCATCAAGGACCAAGGAAGGCCGAAGAACAAGCTCGATCCCGGAGGACCGACGGAGCAAGGAAAGAAGTTCAAGCATGTTCAAGGCGCTTGCTAGGAGCTAAGGATGAAGAAAGAAGACCGAAGGACTTGGTTAGTTTGGTGAGGTTTCTATCATAGTAGATAGCCCTTTTTATTTAGCTAGTTAGTTTTATGGAAAAGATTCGGTTAAGTTTTATTCTAGTGCCAAGTTTTTGTTCTCAAGAAAGTTTTTGTTCCGCATTTGGCCACGGAAGTTGGCCGGGGCACTAGGGTAACCATTCAAATTTTATGCCACTTGTCAATCATGTCTCAAAGGAAAAATGACAAAGACTCCATTCACTGGACATGGAGTAAGAGCAAGCGAGCTCTTAGGACTCATACACAACGATGTATGTGGTCCAATATCTACACATGCAAGAGGCGGTTTTTCATATTTATTACTTTTACGGATCATTACTCTAGGTATGGATTCATTTTCTTGATGAAGCATAAATCCGAGGCCTTTGAGAAATTCCGAGAATATAAGAATGAAGTAGAAAACCAAACCGGCAAAGTATCAAGACACTGAGATCTGATCGAGGTGGTGAATATTTGAGTGCCGAGTTCCTGGGTTACCTAAAAGAGAATGGAATTCTCTCTCAGCTTACTCCTCTATACACTCCACAACATAACGGTGTATCGGAAAGACGGAACCGAACCCTATTGGATATGGTACGTTCCATGATGAGTAATGCCGAGTTACCGCTATCTTTCTGTGGTTATATACTAGAATCAGCTGTGTATCTTTTGAACAGGGTTCCTACCAAGATTGTGCCTACCACACCATATCAGATATGGAGTGGGAAGAAACCCTATCTTTAGTATCTGAAGATATGGGGATGTCCGGCTTTTGTTAAAAAGCGGCATGCGGACAAACTCGAGGCACGATCAGTACAGTGTAAGTTTGTGGGATATCCAAAGAACTCCGAGGGATATTATTTCTATTACGCAGAGGAACAAAAGGTTTTTGTTTCTCATAATGCCCATTTTCTAGAACAGCAGTTTTTAGAAAAGGAAACAAGTGTGAGCGCAATAGAACTGGAAGAAATTCCAGAACCACAAACTACTACTGAAAGTTTGGTGGAGCCAGAAGTTCCAGAAGAACAGGACATTCTCGCACCCCTCCGCAGGAGTAGTAGCCCATATCATCCGCCTGAGAGATACTACGATTTTCTCATAGACGGGGATAGAGAGGATTGCGTCATTGATAATGATGAACGTACTAACTTCCAACAAGCCATTCAGAGCGGCGACTCAGTAAGATGGCTGGATGCAATGCGGACCAAGATGTAGTCCATGTACACCAACAAAGTATGGAATTTGGACTTTGCTCCAGATGGGATAAAACATATAGGATGCAAGTGGATCTTCAGAAAGAAGATTGGTGTAGATAGACAGGTGGAAACCTATAAGGCTAGACTTGTTGCAAAAGGTTTTCGTCAAAGACCTGGTTTGGACTATGACCAAACTTTTTCGCCAGTGGCTATGCTCAAATCCATTCGGATCCTTCTTGCCATTGCCGCCTTCCAAGATAATGAAATCTGGCAGATGGACGTAAAGACGGCTTTTCTAAATGGTAATTTAGAAGATTGCGTCTATATGGATCAGCCAGAAGGTTTCAATCAGAGTGGGAGCAGCGGGAAAGTGTGCAAGTTGCTTAAGTCCATTTATGGACTGAAGCAGGCATCGCGGAGTTGGAACATCTGTTTTGATGAAACGGTGAAAGAATATGACTTTATCAAAAATCCAGATGAACCATGTATATATAGTAAAATTGTAGCATGAACTGTCGTATTCCTTGTCTTGTACGTGGATGATATTCTCTTGATAGGAAATGACATTCCTATGCTACAATCTATCAAAGGATTCTTGTCACACAGGTTCTCCATGAAAGACCTGGGTGATGCCTCTTACATTCTGGGGATCCAGATCTATCGTGATAGATCTAAAAGAATGTTGGGACTTTCGCAGTTTAGGTATATCAACACTATATTGAAAAGATTCAGTATGGAAGATTCTAAGCGCGGTAATTTACCGGCTTGTCACGGAATCACCCTCTCCAAAAAGATGTCTCCCAAGACTGATTTGGAAAGGGATCCCATGACAGTTATACCCTACGCTTCTGCGGTAGGCTCTATAATGTATGCGATGTTGTGTACTAGACCAGATGTAGCTTACGCACTGAGCGTGGTAAGCCGGTATAAGTCAGACCCAGGGGAGAAGCACTGGACAACAGTAAAGAACATTCTCAAGTACCTGAGAAGGACTAAGGATATGATCTTGGTTTACGGCGGAAAAGACCTCCAGATCGAGGCTTTTGCGGACTCCAGCTTCCAGAGTAACAAGGATGACTCTAAGTCCATGCCAGGTTAGGTCTTTACCCTCAATGGATGGGCGGTGTGCTGGAAGAGTTCCAAACAGGACACCGTTGCTGACTCGACAATGGAAGCGGAGTATATAGCTGTTTGCGATGCCACAAAAGAAGCAGTCTGGATGAAGAAGTTCCTAACATAACTTCAGGTGGTTCCTACCATTGTTAATCCAATTCCGCTGTATTATGAAAAAAACGGCGCTATAGCTTTAGCAAAGGAACCCAGGTCCCATCAGAAGTCCAGACACATCTTAAGGCGGTATCACCTGATCAGGGAGATCATAGATCGCCGAGAGATCGAGGTCCGGAGAGTTGCTACAGAGGAGAACACTGCAGATCCATTCACAAAGGCCTTACCTCAGACACAGTTCGAGAGGCTACTCGAGATGATAGGTCTTCGATATGCCAGTATATGGCCCTAGTGCAAGTGGGAGATTGTTAGTGTATATGCCCTAGGAGCCATTATTGTATCATACTAGCTTGTATATTATTTAATGGAAGATTGGGATATTCACAGTTGTATTAACAGTCTTGCTCAACATAGTAGTATGCTACTTGGTTTATATCTATCTTAATATGTGTATATGTTTCTTTTAGCATATCACGAATACATATTGATAGAGCCCTTAGGATCTTGCTTGACTACCAGCGTTATGATGGCAGTCACACTAGTGGGGGCTGGGTAGTCTACAAGCACATCTTTTTCAGGTCCCTAGACGTAGGATTATCAAGACAGGGCATCGATGCTCCAGAGTAGACTAGTGTGTACGCTTCTCATCCCAGTAGGGGAAATGGTCTGTCCCACAGCCATTAGTACGTTGTACTGGAGATAGTATGTAGGTGCTCATTGGGTTACGGGTATACCGGATAGGACTCGTAGGGAACTGTTGGTTAGTATTATACCCGTCGTCAGTTAACAGTTCCCAGGTGACATGAGTACAGAATAGTCCGTAGACTTGACACTGCTGCTTCGTCTCGAGTGTGTTCCCGCTGTTCTTAGATTGCTACCCTACCACGGCTCAAAGGAGTCGTGAAAACAGGTAGCAGTTGGGTGCAGTCCTGAAGCACTTGGAGGCAGTGGTAGTTAGAAAGGATTCGTCTCTCCCGGTATTAGGAGTTGATATCACACTGTGTTTGGAGAGCCATTACGCAAAGTCCCTGGCCAGGGCAAGCAGGATTTACCGGTAGGATTTCCAGTAGCTTCTCAAGGTGTAATGGGCTTCACTCCGACACGACTTATACCGCCTTTTAGGGGACTAACGCTTGCCGCCCCTTGGCCCGATATGTGATAGTCTTAGACGAACAGACCGGACTGTACAGAGATTGTCACATCAGGCTCAGTAGAAGTTCGGATGGGTTTCCTCATCGGCCTTCTTATCGACATCTACCTGGGGACCGTTACGTACAGCTAGTATCGCTTGCGGCCAGTGGTTAAACCCACTGCCAGCATAGTGTCGAGTCTTTAGAGTCCCACATAGAGAGTTTCCCTGCTTTAGGCGAAACGATACATAGGTCGTATGGTTTTACGACAGGGTTCGGACATATACGTGTACTTGTGCACGTATGATGTTCGGACAGTTTATACTAGCGGGCTTTGGTTTAAGACAGATTTTAGTATTGGATTATTAGATTTCTGCAGTCTCAGTATATCCGTGTTTTTCGGATAGGAGGGGCATTCTCATAATTTCTCGTGAAGCTTCTAGAAGAAAGGTGACTCATTATGTTTTAATTCATTTATGGATTAAGCTTAATGAGGTGGAGGAGATGATGTGTAATTTGCATTAAATGAAACCATGACTCATTAGATCATTCATTCATTTGTATTAAATGAAGCATGAAGATATTTGTGCAAGATATTTTATGCTTCATAATATATATACAAATGAGTTATTTTTCGTTTCATAATAACAAACACATTCTCTCTCCTCAAGCTCTCTCTTTTCTTCACTCTAACCCTAATCCTCTCATGTGTTGAGATCCCAAGGGTTAGAAAGACTAATCAATCCTTAATCCATTTCTATATCCTCTAGGTCACTTGGATTAGCAATCCTAAGCACTTAGTTACCTCAAGTTAGAGGTTAAAGCTTGGAGAAGGAACTCTCGGGTGGGTCTTCTATCACATCAAGGAGGCCGACGAGGCGGTGAACAACAAGAACAAGAAGGACTAGTATCTTGAGGTATAATCATCTATCAGAGTAGTTTAGCACTTCTAGATAGTTGTTAGTTAGGGTTTAGCAAAGATCCGTAAAGTTAGTCGATGTTACCTTAAACAAAATGATTGTTTTACCTATTCCGCCTCCCCGCATCTTGTGGGGTGTCTAACATCGACTGACAGAGCATTCGATCAGGTTATCGGGAATCTTGTTGAATTACCCGACAGGTTATTGGAAAGTGTTTTCAATATCGAGACTAAAATGCGGGATTTATAATTGTAGACATGTGATGTCTAAGGAATTCATTTGGTTAGGCATGAAATCCAATATATGTGATATATTGGATTTATGATGTCTAAGGTGGTTGCGGATTCCAACTGTTGTAGTTTTTCACTTTCTTTTCTGCAACCGAAAGTGTAATATGTGGTGTATCGCCGGTTTCACTGCTATATGTCAACGACAACTGGGGTACGCATATTTACTTACGTTGATGACATGTGATGTTATGTGTTGCTGTGATATGTTATATTGGATCATCGTGTTTTGAATAGCCGTGTTTTTTTTATGTGAGATGAGAGTTTTTTCATTTTCATTCATGTAAAAGCTTGTATGTAATATTCTTTTATTGGGGCACTTTCGGGTTGAGGATGATGTTACCATTGATGTATATTATTTACTTTTCCGCATTAGGATAGACCGAAGGCGGGGAGCACAAGTAACCGTGTTCTAGGGTACAGTAGGAGACCATCTCGAGGTGTCGAGACCAGGCCTCCTAACTCTAGAATTGGTAGGGTAGCTTGCCGCTCTCGCAGGGGTCTAGGGATGTGGGTTTGGCTATTCATCACGACCGTGGAATCCGTGTTTTCACCGGCTTAAATAAAACACGGAATTCCTAGTATATCCAATATTTCATATGTGATTCTTCTACTGCTGATATTCTGTGATGTGATCACTTGATATGTTCTGAGACGAATGCCTATATTATATACATGAGATATAATTAATATTATTGCTTTCGTTTCTTATGTGATTCTTAGGAAGCATGACAGATGGGACTTCATTAATGAGATTAATTAAAGAAAAAGAAACTTAAAGATGTTGTAGAAACTTGTTTAAAAAATGGTAGCTCTAGTCCTTGCTTTGCATAGCGGTATTCCTTGTTGAATACCCAGCACCTTATTCGATAAGGAAAGAGTCGAGATCCCTTCACCGGGAGTGACCTCTTTAGCGAAACTAGCAGGTGCTACAACCCACTCGGTTTGTCTTTTGATTGCTTCTATTGTTTTTGCTTTGCAAAGTGGTATTTGTGAAATATCCAGCACCTTATTCGATAAGGAAAGAGCCGAGATCCCTTCACCGGGAGTAACCTCTTTAGCAAAGCTAGTAAAATCCTAAAAAACACTCCTTTTCAAAATCACTCGATTCTACAACGATATCAAGTTCATTACGCAAAGGGTTTTCTTAAAAACCTGTCGTAGCCCTCCGTCTTCAGATAAGTACTACTTAGTATTCGTGCTACGTTTGTTGGCCTTTGTCAAGGCGTAGTGTGCGGTAGCTAACTAGTGCTTATCTGCTAATGCATGAGATGCGATTGGATAAGGGTAGTCGTGCGACTTTGTTGGCCTTCATCAAGGGTCGTGCGGGTGGGTTTAATTCAATCATGAAATGTACGTGTTGAACTTGACTAGCGGCCTATGGTTTGTTGGCCTTCGTCAAGGTCATAGGAAGCTAGGGGAAAAATATTATCGGGAATTTCAAGTGTTGAAATTTGCAATGAGATTGCATACCTTCTATGAGATAGTTGGATCCCGATACCCACTACGAGTAAGAGTTACTCCTGGAAGAGTTTTACACATTACAATTAGCCGATCATATAGGTGTTTAGAAAGGTGTTAATGGGGTTACGCCCCTGGGAAAATGTGGTTTATTTTAATTAGATCCGTGCGAAAGCATGGGGAACCTCCCTCAAAGTACCGACACTGGCCTGGCCGAAAGATTGGCGAACTTGTAGGGTGTAATTAATCCCGGCTAGTCTTACCTTTTAGGGTTTGAAGGTAGATTTGACTAAAACAGTGGGAGCCATCTTGATTAGATAAAATAATAACCAATCTAATCCTACAAGAGCGCACGCAGAGTGTTTTCTTCTCTCTCTCTCCTGGTAGCGACCATGTCACGCCTTAATAAAGATAATAATATGGATGCATTGACCGAACCTGCTTATTATACTGAGCTAGGGAACGTTGGTTCCGTTCAATCTTATAATTGTTATAAGTCCGAGCAGGAAATGGGGGAATATCCGGATTCCCATGCCACCCAGTCAAAGAAAGTACATGATGATGCATCTTCTTTGGGTGCGTTCTTTACCGAGAACTGCTTCTCAGTATCCTCTACGTCCTGGGTATATGATACCGGATCAGGATCCTGCATATGTAATATGTTACATGGGATACAGATAGGTAGAGAACTGAGAATGGGTGATATGTCTCTAAGTGTTAGAGAATGGTGCAATTGTTGCAGCCATGTCTGTTGGTAGATATCACCTTGTATTAATACATTGATTCTGAACAAATGTTATTACATACCGAACCTGATATACAATATTACATCATGTTCTTTATTCAGTTAAACAAGGATATAATTCTGTATAGGAGGATAATGTTATGAATATTTTCCTTAATCAAGAGTTGATTAGATCAGGCACGTTATGAAATGGCATACACGTTCTAAATCAAACTACAGTTCAAAATATATAGAACACACACAAGAGGAGTAGTTCAGAAATGAACCAATCCTTTTTGTGGTATTGTAGACTAGGTCATATCAATGCGACACAACCAGCTAAGTTACATAAGGATGAATATGAGAATCTGTTTGAATTTTCATCTTATGCTACTTGCCAGTTTTGTCTCAAAGATAAAATGACCAATACTCTGTTTAGTAGAAACAAGGAAAGAGTTAGTGAACTCTTGGGACGCATACATGATGATGTATACGGTCCAATGTCTACAAATGCTAAGGTTGGTTCTTCGTACTTCATTATATTCATTGATCATCTCTCGAGATTCGGACATATGTTCCTGTTGAAACACAAGTCTGAAACTTTTGAGAAATTCAAGGAATATAAGCTTGAAGTTAAAGAACTAGACGGGTAAAAGTATTAAGTCTTTCGATGTGATCAAGGAGGAGAATACTTGCGCATGGAGTTTCCTAGAGTTTCTAAAAGGAGAATGTGATTCTCTATCAGCTTACTCCTTCGAGTACACCACAGTATAACGGTGTATTGGGGCGGAGGTATCGCACCCTATGAGATATGGCACGCTCTATGATGAGTATTGCTGAGTTACCTGTTTCTTTTAAGAGTTATGCACTTAAGAAGCTGCATACCTATTGAATGGGGTTCCATCCAAATCAGTGCCTACTACTACATATGAGATATGGAATGGGAAGAGACCATGTCTTAAACGAGTTAAGATATGGGGTTGTCCGGCCTATGTTAAAAGACAGAATCCGAACAAGCTCGAGGCAAGGTCAGTTCGGTATAAGTTTGTTAGGATATCCCAAACATTTGCGAGGGAATATCTTCTACCACACTGAGGAGCAAAAGGTGTTTTGTTTCACAGCATGCCACCTTTTTAGAAAAGGAATTTCTTATGCAGAAATTTGTGGTCATGAGGTAGAACTGGAAGGAGTTCCAGCTAGAAAAACTAACAGCTGATGATTTGGTGAAACCAAAAGATTCAATAGTCTCCAACGAACCTCAGCCTCTCCGCGAATCTGGTAGGGTTCCTCATCCACTTGAGAAATACTAAGGTCTTCTCGACGACAGTGGGAGCGAGGATTGCATCATGGTTGATGATGGCCCAACTAGGTTCACGCAGGCCATCACGAGTGGGGACTCTGTGAAAAGGATGGATGCTATGCGATCAAAGATGGAATCCATGTACACCAACAAAGTATGACTTTGAATGTTGCACCTGAAGGGGTAAAACCCATTGGGAGAAAATGGATCTTGAGAAGATTCTTGGTGTAAATGGAAAAGTTGAGACTTTCAAAGCTATGCTTAAGTCCATCAAAATCAATGCGCGCATCGCGGAGTTGGAACATCTGTTTTGATGTGGTAGTCAAAGGTTTTGACTTCATCAAAAAGGTTGATGAACCTTGTATATACAAGAAGGTAGTAGAGAGTAAGGTTGTCTTCCACGTATTGTACGTAGATAACATACTCTTGATAGAAAATGGTTTCATATGCTACACTCGGTCAAGCTCCTCTTATCATGAGGATTCTCAATAAAAGATCTGGATGATACCTACTACATCTTGTGGATTATGATCTATGGTGATAGATCTAAAGTGGATGTTGGGAGTGTCCCAAATCCAGGTACATAAACACCATACTAAAGGGGTTTAGTATGGACGATTCTAAGCGTGGTGGTTCGTCCACTTACTCATGAATCACTCTCTCCAAGACTGATTTGGAGAGAGCTCGCGTGCAAGGGATACCTTATGTTCGGCAGTAGGATCTATCAGAGTATGCGATGTCATATACCAGACCCGATGTAGATGACTTACTAGGTGCAGTGATTAGGAATCAATCGGATCTTAGGAGAATCACTGGACAGCTGTGGAGGACATTCTTAAGTACTTGAGAAGCACTAAAAGAAAGTTCTTGGTTCCAGCTTCCAGAGTGATAAGTTCGACTGAATGTCAGTCACAGGCATTGTCTTTACCCTTAGTGGAGGGACAGTATGTTGGAAGAGTTCCAAGCTAGATACCGAGACATACCAGACGATAAAGGCTGAATACATTGCTACCAATGATGCTGCCAAAGTGGTTGTCTGGGCATTTCTTGTTCATGAGAAGAACATGGTTCCTACTATTGAGCGTCCAATAATTGTTATTGTGACAACAATAGAGTTGTGGTTTTGGCCTAGGAACGAAGGTCCCATCAGCGTTCCAGACATATTCTGAGGCAAGTATCACCTGATCAGGGAGATGGTTGATCTCTAAGGGATCGAGGTAAGGAGAGTAGATTTTGAGGTTAACACGGCGGATCCACTCACCAAGGCCTGCTTCCACAAATACTATTTGAGAGATTTTGGGATGATTGAGTATGGGACACTACAACCACTGCTATATTGTTGGGTATTGGATACTACAACATATGGCCATAGTGCAAGTGGGAGATTGTTAGTTATATGTATGCCCTAGAGGCCAGTACTGTGCATGGGATGAATATTGTAGTGGATGCTTGGACATATATAGGGAGGACTTTCTTGCACGATATGATAGTATTCTATCTGGTTGCTCTTTGTCTTAATATGTTGACTTGTATACGTGATGCTGTCTTGCTCTCATATGTTGACAAAGCCCTTATGATGTGTACTTGACTACAAAGACTATGATGGAGATCATACTAGTGGGGCCAAGGTGTCACGACCCGAAAAGTACGGAACATGACCGGTACTTAAATTACGAAACGTCTCGAGGAGTACGTAATCTAAGTAAGCCAAAACCCAGAAATCAAAACCAAGAAGCAGTAGAGTGAAAGAAAAACCAATTTAAAGGAAGTAGTTTTAACAACATAGGTCGAAGTATGTATCTTTAAAATCTCAAGTGTTTTCTGAAAATTTCGGCAGAGTCCCCTTTGTAAATACTGGCCCCCAAATGGGATACAACATGAATAGTATACGAAATGATAAAAGGCATCCCCAAGCGGGAGCTAGCTCTTCGTCAATCGACGGACAACACCACACAATGCAATATAATATACAACGCCGAAGGGCGAGGATCAAAACTCAAAAGAAACTCAAAATCAACATGAAAACCATAACAATACAACGCGCGACTCTAAGTTCAAAATAAATACAAGTCTGGTCATCTATCTCTATCAATATACACATCTGGTTGATGGAGTTTTACTAGATACAACTGAAATTAAAATTATACAATGGTGGTCCTGGTGCAAAAGAACCCACCTGTCAAAGCAATCACCCGGAAGGAACTGTGTGCCAGCAAAGCCGCAAAGAACCTGTACGGCAAAACCTGCAAGGAACTGTAGCACAACGGGGGTGAGTTACCAACTCGTGAGTAGAAAACATCAAAGAGCAGAAATCGCATGCATGACGCTATCCTAGATCATATCAAGTGATATCCTCAAATAATATCCGGGTCCATCTATATATAAGTGTAATACTACATGCTCGTGTCAGTGCCTCAGGTAGCAACATATCAAACATATGATGTATGAATGCATTATGAATGGAAACAGAATATATCATGAGTGAGACAACTGTTTTCTTTAATCAATGAGATTTCTATATGTATATCAATCAAGTATCATCAATGAAAGCAACAGAGAAATCAGTGTCAAGTATCGACACAAAACATAAATCCCAGTATCTCAATATCAAATCTCAACATCTCTGTATCTCAAATCCCAATATCTCGATCTCAATATCTCATATCTCAATACCTCGGGCTCCGTCAGTCCGGATCGGCCCATATTATCAATCACACGACCACGAACAGTATCCTCCGGATATCCGCCATGCCAGGTAAAATCACCGGTAGGCAGTCTGCCCCTGCCAGGCTCATCATCCACCATGAAATCACTCTTGCCCTGGGGTACCATACCGGGTCCACCATGTACCCGAAACGGTTCATACGTCTCCTCGAATCGGGTCTCGAAATCCATCTCATAACCGAAGAAACATCATAGTGGACGACTCATACATCACGGGAAAACCGCACTTTTCATTTTAAAAAAGAGAGAAGTTTATATATATTCTTGCGGTTTTCCCCCAAATCCAGGAATCTCATGAAAATCTGAAATCCAATCATCAATAGCAAGTAACCAGTGAATATCGGCATAAAACTCCATAATACTGCATAGTAGTGAATAATAATATGCATGAAGTAGCAAGTAATAACTGCAATGTCTAAACCAGCATATAAAGACGAGTACGCTAATACCATGTCGAACAATCAGTTACGAGCTATGTCAATGAGTAATATTCTCTAAAGTGTACGTGACATGGCAATTACCGATGATGATGTAAGTGAGCCGGCAAGTAAGTGTACGTGGAACATACGCATCATCGGTAATGGTGCTGGTGTCCTGACAGCATGATCTCAATAATGGCACAAGAAAAACACAATATAAGCATGCGATGCAATGCGAACTGCAATAATATGCCGGTGCTGAATAATAAACACAATGATAACTAATCTGCATTTATATAAATATGAGTCATACAGTTTTGCCATTTGAAATAACACGAATCGTGGTGTTTTGAAAATAAGGGCTACGGTGTTTTAAAGAAAAGATACGTCCTTTGAAATATCCGTAGAATCCCTTGTCCCGTCTTTAAAATACACACGATTCGTTTGTTTTTGAAATAGGTATGAGTCGAATCTAATCTATCATTTACAAGTACGCTACAGGACCAAACTAAACAGGCTGATTGAAAGGTAAGGAAACCGCCTAACATCTGAGTCGATAAATACATATACATATAAAAGTCGGTGATCCCGTCTCAATAGTATCCCATACGATACCCTAATATAATATGACATCCTCGAGTCAAGAGTGCGGATCTATCATCAATATATAGCTCATACGGTAAACCCGTCGTACGGCATCCCAAATCTGGGTATGGATCAAATGTCACATCTATCACATTATTCATCTGGTATCCTCTTTATCAAATATCATCATCGGGGTACTGATCTACGTCTAGTGCAAAACTGATACCATCTATGTAAATGCATGCGTGTATATGAAAACACCATGTCGAAAGGACCCGCTAAAACATCATGTCGTATCTCGAATACGAACCCTGTCACATCACCGATCTTACGGCTTCAAGCCCAATCTCATCGACTCATCTCCAATCCCAAGTACTATCCTCATAATCCATGTATATATATATATATATATATAGTCCCATACCCATGTGTGTGTATATATATATATATATACATATCGCCATATACGCACATGTAAATAGATGTATGCAAATGCGTATGTGCGTGTGGGTGTGATCCTATTCTAGGGCTCGTGACTAAGAAGCTATGCTAGTCTTTTTCTAATTACCCTAAACTAAACCATGAACACAATAATCATCTCTTGATAAACATCCACGTATCATGAATCACATAAATAACACACACACACACACACACAGACACACACACACATATATATATCATAACTATACTACGAATTGCGGGGGTTCTATACGCCATCCACCCGACTTCCACCGTAGATATATATCTACTCACCTGAGCTTCGTTTGCCGATGCTGACGTCGCCACGCGCTTTCTTGTCATCTCGAAGTCCACATGGGTGTGCCTACATGTAAACATATAGTATCGTAAACCGAAATCGCGGATGAAAGTCCAAAACAACATACGAATTTCGCATAGGTAAAAACTTAGGATCCGCTTAAGTAAAAGAACCAAATATCCCTCGACATCGGCGTATAAACGCCAATTGATAGAGATAAAAATGAAACGCACCCATTTGCACATTCACAAACACTAATTATAATATGAAATAGGTTAAAATTCACAAAAACCCTAAACTCACTTTAAAAGCTATTTTTCCGAAAACCTAGCAAGCAAAATTAACCGTTTTAGTACAAAACTTGATGTTTTAGCAAAACTTGTCGTCACACAATTCACTAATTATCTTAATTAGGCCACATAAACATTTACTAGATTTTTATCACACCATTTTGTATTAATCGATAAAATTTCGTTTGCGAATTTATCCAATTTTAACCATTTTAAAGTAATAATACACTATTTAACAATTAAACTAGGTTTTGCATAAATTAAGATGTTAAACTAGACATCATAACTAGCACCAAGTGATCAAACCCAAATCTTGAATTCATAAAACCCTCACTAGAATTTTTATCTCTTCTATTTATATTATTTAAAAACCCTAGTTTGCAATATTATGCAATTTGGAAAAATTTTAAATGTAGCAATTTACAAATAAGCAACAAGATTAAGTTTTTTATTTCTTAGCATGCTAACTACACCATGTAATCATAAATATTTTATAAAAACCCTAATTTATTTAAAAACCCTAAATCATGAATTTCCAAATTAACAACTGAACCTAATTAAACACATAATTAGCTTCAATTCAAGTATGATAGCAACAATTTAGTAACTTGGTTAGCATTTATACCTCTTAACCATAGATCTAGCTTGCAACATTTCCATCCCAAAATGCTCTCTTGTTCCCTAGATCCATACTAGTTTGGCTAATGAGAAATGGGTAGGGATTGGATTTTGATTTGAGTTGATTTTGTGAGTTACTTTGTGGATTTTTTGATGGGTTTTTTATGAGGAAATGAGAGGGGAAATTAGGGGGGAGGGCTGCACATGATAGGTTCTGTCAGAGCTTGGAGAAGAGAGGAGAGAGAGTGAGGTGGGGAAAATAAAGTCAAGTCAACACCAAAGTCAAAGCCCATACCTTATTTATCTATTTTCTTTCTTTCTTTTCTTTTCGTTTGTTTTCTTTTAGCAATTCAAGTGGGGAAAAGTAGGGAGAGGGCAGCATGTGGCTCGACCAAGCAGCCTAGGGAGGGGGGGAGGGGGAGGAGAGAGGGTGTGGGTGAGTGTGGGTGAGGAAAAATGATAAAAGTTATACCCCAATTTCCATTTAATTTATTTTCACCCTTTAAGCCTTTTTCTTTGATATTTTCTAAAACCGTTTGACAATTTCACTTCATTTCAAAAACAATATTTTACATGTTAGTTTAATGTGTCATGATGCACAAAATTTATATCAACCCATTCCAATTTGTAATTATCCCTAATTAAATGTATTAGTAACGGCTTAAAATAATATTAAAATAATTAATTTCGGAAATTTTTTAGTAAATTAGAAATTTTACAAGTGGCTCAATAAACACTAAATACTAGCAACTACATAGCTAGAATATGCATATTTAATTTTATATTAAAAGATATTTATATCTTGATTTTTACGGAAAACACCCGTTATTTTACCGATTTTCCGAAATTCCACCTAAACGATTTTCAAAACGTTACAATCTTCCCCCCTTAAAGAAATTCTGACCCCGAATTTAAATTAAAACTCCCTCCAAATACTAAAACATTTCAGAAAAACCATCAAGTCGTCGGGGTTCCGAAATCATAAATACATAAAACACATTGTAGTGCAATGCATGCGCATGAAAAACAGATATATAAACCAAAATCAAAACTCCATCAAGCATCCCGCAATCATCGGAGTTATGGGAAAGACATCAATGTCAAGATCCAATATGAAAACCAACATGATATACATCATTAAAACATCTGGAAGCAATGCATGCCAAAGCTTTTTCAAATCGCCGTGCGATGTTCGCAACACTGCACAGTGGCGGACGTCTATTGTAAGAAAATAACTATATATATATATATATATCCTTTGTTTAATATGCACGTCCCACCATTTTGAAAGCAATTTAGAAGGGTTTCCCTTATAAAAAGTTTCATGTCATCCCGGACACGTAGGTAAATACTGAGACTATAGCTCCTCTTTGGAAATCCCTTCGATAACTATCAATGCATGCAAAAATATACTCAGGTACTGTCTTTTGAATAGTCCTGTTCAGTACTAAACCAAATAGTTATCATAAAATATACTGCTCCAAAAGAAATCAATCCCAAATATATATATGAATGCCACGTGCGTATGGTGCGCACGGAAATCGAAATCCATGAATGTGCCATACATGTGCACATAAACAAAATCCGAGTGCAACGGGTGTGCACAAAAACACCTGTCAAGGGCAACGGGTGTGCCTGATAGCAAAACCAGGTGTATCTGATATGCACGAAGAATCTCGATTTAGTGCATCTAGTGTGCACCTAAATCGCATCAAGCGCCTTAAGTATGCGCAAAATCCAAATCAAGTGCATAATGTGCACGAAAATGAATATCGAATATCACAATCGAAATCGACGGTATACAACACATTTCAATCAAAATCCCAATAAGGTATACCATGGTATAAACTCTCACCATCCTGTGCATCGGCATGCACAAAAGTAAATCAAATACTAAAAGTGCATGAAAACTATGCCGAAAGCATAAGTCAAATCATATGCATGCCCTAGGCACGAAATCAAATATGATGAACTCAGTCATCAAAACTCAATCATGAAATAAATCACCCAAAAATACTGAAATCCAATATGATGGATACGTGCTAGTCAATCACAAAATCGCAAATCATAAATGCCATCGTCGATATGTCCGTCCTTCAAAGTCAAGAAGGTGTCGGTGTATCAAATGCTAGCAGAGCAAGATATCTACTTGCCTTCTGATCATGGCATGCTGCCTAGTGCCCTTAGGCTCTCGTCTCTCACTGCAGATTGCTAAGTACATAGCTCCTCGGCTCAACGGTCCAATATATAAACGATAACGGAAGCAGTCCGCTCTGACACATGCTCTAAAGGTCTCTGGCCAACTATCATGGTTACTCATAACATGTCTCGTCGACGATGCCGAACTCTGGCCTACTGGGTGAGCGTCTTATGACCGCTCCTGGGTCCAGGTCTTCTCATTTAGTATTTCCAGAAAGATCTTGTCAGGGACTCTCCCAATCTCGTTTCTGCCGAACTGCCCGGAAGTTATCATCTTTTACTAAATCCGTATCTGTTTCTGGTTCCGGAATGGCTGCATACTCATCACGACACCTCCTGGAAGATATATCCATAGTCAACGCCTCTGCTTGCGTATCACATCTCTGATGCCAGCGGAGTGGAATGTCATCTCATCAAGATCTCATACGAACCTCTTACTCCTCTTTTCTCTAGTGTCGACTTCTTCGGACTCGTCTCTTCGTGGCTGCATGGACTGCGCTCCAACGGCTATACTCGTATCTGGAGTCTCCCAAGCAATGTATCCCATCACATGATATCCGAATGATGTCGAACTTTTCGATCGATTCGTCAAGGTTCCATAATCCCCCAAGAGCTCAACATCTTGGGTATAGTTTAATAGTATTGAATATATACCACAGCACCTGTGGACTAGCCGTAGAAGGGCAAACCCAAGCCTGATAAATGGCACCGCTAAACTGACGCAAACTTTAATGTTCAAAGGCATTCCATGGTCATTATGTCGAGTTAGGGTTTCATTCTTCTAGAGGGTCCATAGGATTGCTTGCATTGTTTTCTGAATACTTTAAACTTGGAAAATGGGTCCTTGACATTCGATCGTCTATATCGACTCTCATCGTATCGGCATGAAGTCGTCTCTAGCCGGAATCAATCTATCTGATGACCTCGCATTGGGGTAGGTAATGAATCACATGTCCTAGTCTTTCATCTTTGGTGACTAGCGATCTTCTATCATATCTCGAAGTATAACTCGTGCGGCATTAGCTTCAAACATCTGGAATGATATCTTTTCATTCGCCGAAATCACTAGCTCATTCGTCCGCATGCTGAACAGTGCCTCAATCATCAAAATAATCTGTGCTCTGACGGTCATCACAATCTGGCTGGCCTCTTTATGTGGCCCAATCCTCTAGTGCTGATCTGCACGTCCGAAAAATCTCATAAAAGTGATCCATCAAACGCTCATGGAGCGAAAACACAAAAAGGACGATATATCTATGGAATCGTGTGTCCCTGGAATCACGCCCTGGTCAGTCCTCATCCGTGACGAGCTTGTGCTGACCGCAACTCTAGCCGCAGCACTCCACGCCCGTACAACCGAGATAACAAAACCATAACTGGTACTGATGAGGCTAGATCATAGGAATGAATATAATACTGTGCAAAGAAATGTACATCCTAAGGCTTCTTAAGCGGAGTATCATATCACAAGTATGCCGCGGAACATACACACGGTACGTCACTCTACTAAAGTCACCTACTGCATCTACCAAAGGTCATCCTACATTCTGAAGGTAAAACCTAACGCTCTGATACCAACTTTGTCACGACCCAAAAAGTATGGAACATGACCGACACTTAAATTACGAAACGTCTCGAGAAGTACGTAATCTAAGTAAGCCAAAACCCAGAAATCAAAACCAAGAAGCCGTAGAGTGAAGGGAAAACCAATTTAAAGCAAGTCGTTTTAACAACATAGGCCGTAGTATGTATTTTTAAAATCTTAAGTATTTTCTGAAAATTTCGGCAGAGTCTCCTTTGTAAATACTGGCCCCCAAACTTAATACAACATGAATAGTATACGAAATGATAAAAGGCATCCCCAAGCAGGAGCTAGCTCTTCGTCAATCGACGGACAACTCCACGCAATGTAATATAATATACAACGCCGAAGGGCGAGGATCAAAACTCAAAAGAAACTCAAAATCAACATGAAAACCATAATAATACAACGCGCGACTCTAAGGTCGAAATAAATACAGGTCTGGTCTTCTATCTCTATCAATATACACATCTGGTTGATGGAGTTTTACTAGATACAACTGAAATTACAAATATACAATGGTGGTCCTGGTGCAAAAGAATCCACCTGTCAAAGAAATCACCCGGAAGGAACTGTGTGCCAGCAAAGCCGCAAAGAACCTGTACGGCAAAACCTGCAAGGAACTGTGGCACAACGGGGGTGAGTTGCCAACTCATGAGTAGAAAACATCACAGAGTAGAAATCGCATGCATGACGCTATCCTAGGTCATATCAAGTAATATCCTCAAATAATATCCGGGTCTATCTATGTATAAGTGTAATACTACATGCTCGTGTCAGTGCCTCGGGTAGCAACATATCAGACATATGATGTATGAACGCATTACGAATTGAAACAGAATATATCATGAGTGAGACAACTGTTTTCTATAATCAATGAGATTTCTATATGTATATCAATCAAGTATCATCAATGAAAGCAACAGAGAAATCAATGTCAAGCATCGACACAAAACATAAATCCTAGTATCTCAATATCAAATCTCAACATCTCTGTATCTCAAATCCCAATATCTCGATCTCAATATCTTATATCTCAATAACTCAGGCTTCGTCAGTCCGGATCATCCCATATCATCAATTACACGACCACGTACGGTATCCTCCGGATATCCGCCGCGCCAGGTAAAATCATCGGTAGGCAGTCTGCACCTGCCAGGCTCATCATCCACCATGAAATCACTCTTGCCCCTTGGTACCATACCGGGTCCACCATGTACCCGAGACGGTTCATACGTCTCCTCGAATCGGGTCTCGAAATCCATCTCATAACCGAAGAAACATCATGGTGGACGACTCATGCATCACGAGAAAATCGCACTTTTCATTTTAAAAAAGAGAGCGAAGTTTATTTATATTCTTGCGGTTTTCCCCCAAATCCAGGAATCTCATGGAAATCCGAAATCCAATCATCAATAGCAAGTAACCAGTGAATATCGGCATAAAACTCCGTAATACTGCATAGCAGTGAATAATAATATGCATGAAGTAGCAAGTAATAACTGCAATGTCTAAACTAGCATATAAAGACGAGTACGCTAATACCATGTCGAACTATCAGGTACGAGCTATGTCAGTGAGTAATATTCTCTAAAGTGTACGTGACATGGCAATTACCAATGATGATGTGTGTGAGCCGGCATGTAAGTGTACGTGGAACATACGCATCATCGGTAATGGTGCTGGTGTCCTGACAGCATGATCTCAATAATAGCACATGAAAAACACAATATAAGCATGCGATGTGACGCGAACTGCAATAATATGCGGGAGCTGAATAATAAACACAATGATAACTAATCTGCATTTATAGAAATATGAGTCAAACAGTTTTGCCATTTGAAATAACACGAATCGTGGTGTTTTGAAAATAAGGGCTACGGTGTTTTTAAGAAAAGATACGTCCTTTGAAATATCCGTAGAATCCCTTGTTCCGTCTTTAAAATACACACGATTCGTTAGTTTTTGAAATATGTATGAGTCGAATCTAATCTATCATTTACAAGTACGCTACAGGACCAAACTAAACAGGCAGATCGAAAAGTAAGGAATCCGCCTAACATCTGAGTCGATACATACATATACATATAAAAGTCGGTGATCCCGCCTCAATAGTATCCCATACGATACCCTAATATAATATGACATCCTCGAGTCAAGAGTGCGGATCTATCATAAATATATAGCTCGTACGGTAAACCCATCGTACGGCCTCCCAAATCTGGGTACGGATCAAATGTCACATCTATCACATTATTCATCTGGTATCCTCTTTATCAAATATCATGATCGGGGTACTGATCTACGTCTGGTACAAAACTGATACCATCTATGTAAATGATTGCGTTTATATGAAAACACCATGTCAAAAGGACCTGCTAAAACATCATGTCGTATCTCGAATACGAATCCTGTCATATCACCGATCTCACGGCCTTAAGCCCAATCTCATCGACTCATCTCCAATCCCAAGTACTATCCTCATAATTCATGTATGTGTGTGTGTATATATATATATATATAATCCCATACCCATGTGTATATATATATACATATCCCCATACACGCACATGTAAATAGATGTATGAAAATGTGTGTGTGCGTGTGGGTGTGAACCTATTCTAGGGCTCGCGACTAAGAAGCTATGCTAGTTTACTTCTAATTACCCTAAACTAAACCATGAACACAATAATCATCTCTTCATAAACATCCACGTATCATGAATCACATAAATAACACACACACACACATATATATATCGTAACTATACTACGAACTGCGGGGGTGCTATATGCCCCACCCGACTTCCCCCGTAGATATATATCTACTCACCTGAGCTTCGTTTGCCGATGCTGACGTCGCCACAGGCTTGCTTGTCGTCTCGAAGTCCACATGGGGGTGCCTACATGTAAACATATAGTATCGTAAACCGAAATTGTGGATGAAAGTCGAAAACAGCATACGAATTTCACATAGGTTAAAACCTAGGATTCGCTCAAGTATAAGAACCAAATATCCCTCGACATCGACATAAAAACGCCAATTGATCGAGATAAACCCAAACGCACCCATTTGCACATTCACAAACACTAATTATAATATGAAATAGGCTAAAATTCACAAAATCCCCAAACTCACTTTAAAAGCTATTTTTCCGAAAACCTAGCAAGCAATATTAACCGTTTTAGTACAAAACTTGATGTTTTAGCAAAACTAGTGGTCACACTATTCAATAATTATCTTAATTAGGCCATATAAACATTTACTAGATTTTTATCACACCATTTTGTATTAATCGATAAAATTTAGTTTGCGAATTTATCCAATTTTAACCATTTTAAAGTAATAATACACTATTTAACAACTAAACTAGGTTTTGCATAAATTAAGATGTTCAACTAGACATCATAACTAGCACCAAGTGATCAAACCCAAATCTTGAATTCATAAAACCCTCACTAGAATTTTTATCTCTCCTATTTATATTATATAAAAACCCTAGTTTGCAATATTACGCAATTGGACAAATTTTAAATGTAGCAATTTACAAATAAGCAACAAGATTAGGTTTTTTATTTCTTAGCATGCTAACTACACCATGTAATCATAAACATTTTATAAAAACCCTAATTGATTTAAAAACCCTAAATCTTGAATTTCCAAATTAACAACTAAACCTAATTAAACACCTAATTAGCTTCAATTCAAGTATGATAGCAACAATTTAGTAACATGGTTAGGATTTATACTTCACAACCATAGATCTAGCTTGCAACATTTCCATCCCAAAATGCTCTCTTGTTCCCTAGATCCATACTAGTTTGGCTAATGAGAAATGGGTAGGGATTGGATTTTGATTTGAGTTGATTTTGTGAGTTACTTAGTGGATTTTTTGATGGGTTTTTTATGAGGAAATGAGAGGGGAAATTAGGGGGGAGGGCTGCACATGATAGGTTCGGCCAGAGCTTGGAAAAGAGAGGAGAGAGAGTGAGGTGGGGAAAATAAAGTCAAGTCAACACCAAAGTCAAAGCCCATACCTCATTTATCTATTTTCTTTCTTTCTTTTCTTTTCATTTGTTTTCTTTTAGCAATTCAAGTGGGGAAAAGTGGGGTGAGGGCAGCATGTGGCTCGGCCAAGCAGCCTAGAGGGGAGGAGAAAGGGTGTGTGTGAGTGTGGGTTAGGAAAAAAGATAAAAGTTATACCCCAATTTCCATTTAATTTATTTTCACCCTTTAAGCCTTTTTCTTTGATATTTTCTAAAACCGTTTGACAATTTCACTTTATTTCAGAAACAATATTTTACATGTTAGTTTAATGTGTCATGATGCATAAAATTTGTATCAACCCATTCCAATTTGTAATTATCCCTAATTAAATGTATTAGTAACGGCTTAAAATAATATTAAAATAATTAATTTTGAATTTTTTTCAGCAAATTAGAAATTTTACAAGTGGCTCAATAAACACCAAATTCTAGCAACTACATAGCTAGAATATGTATATTTAATTTTATATTAAAAGATATTTATATCTTGATTTTTACGGAAAACTCCCGTTATTTTACCGATTTTACGGAAAACACCCGTTATTTTACCGATTTTCAAAACGTTACACAAGGGCAGTCCACAAGTACACCCTATAATTGTTCCTAGTTGTAGGAGTATCGTGACAGGGTATCGATACTTTAAAGTAGACTAGCGTATACTCTTCTTGACCCATGTGATGGGCGATGGATGATACCATATCCATCGGTGTTTGACATCAGAGAAGGTATACGGGTGCTCAGTGGAGACTGGGTACATTGGAAGGACTCGCCGAGAACTCCTGGATGGTATTATACCTATCATCGGATAGCAGTTCTCTGGTGACACTGGTACAGATTAGTCTGTAGACCCAAATCGTCATAGAGTCTTGTGTGATTCTGTTCATATCAGAAAACTGCATTCTAATACCGCTCATTCATTATTTATTTATTGTATTTATCGGTACTATTAACCAGTGTCTGCTCAGTAATACAGATTACAGGTATCCGTGATAAAATACTGGAAATACATTCAAAAGCACAGATATATCATTTGAGAGCCGACACTGCAACAAGAACCACAAACCGACCGATACTTCATGAGTTTCTTTTTGCAATAAGTTTGTGTACACACTTTTTATCTAAATGGTCCAACATAAACAAGTGTGTACACAAGACTTTTAGGCACATGTTGATATGAAGTAATGTGCATTCAATGCTAAAGATTATGTGTTGATTTAAAGATTCAAAATTCCCTCTAACAATAAGTGCAAAACAAAATCAAATAGACAAATCAACATGGACCATAATGGGGGTAGCCATGAATCAAGTCACAAATGGACATGAAGTAATGAGCATTCAATGCTAAAGATTGTGTGTTGATTTAAAAATTCGAATTTCACTCCAAAACCTGGGTGCAGACCAAGCCAAATCAGAGAAAATAAACTGCACCAAAGTGATGTGAGGGGACACACAAGTCATCACACAAAGCACGAGCCCTGGACTCACCAACTTGGCCGGGCACATCCCCTCTTGGACCGGCCTGGCCGGCCCCACCACCTCCTGTGGGTCCCATCCTCTCACAGTGGATTCCATGCTGCCATTTGATCCTTATTTTATTGTTTGCTTAATCCCTTTTCTTGCCTATAGAGCAGATCATGAAAGCAAGGGAGAGGGTCTCACTTTGTCCAATTTTGCCACTCTTTTGTCTTAGATTGTCCAAGTTTTCTTTTCTCTTTTCTTGTAAATAGCTTAGTCCCCTTGAGTTCTTAACCTTCTCTTGATCTTTCAACCTCTTCGTTGAGCTTGAAAGTTTAAGGGTTGGTTATTGATCTCAAGGGTTTTATCTTCTTGAAGATTAATAAATTTCTCTCTTTTGTGCTTGATTTTCCCTTGGGTTCTTTATCTTCACTTGATCTTGCAACCTCTTAATTGAGCTTGCAACTTTAAGTTTAGGTATTTGAATCCATGGCTTGTGTTTTGATCTTGGGTTCTTAGTATTTTCATTCTTGCTCTTTCCATTACTTGCTTTTTATTACTTGCTTTACTTTTATGCAAATTATTATCATGTTATTTACTTACTTGTAATGATCTTTTCTTTTCTTTGTTTCTCTTTTCTTTGCCCTTTTTGGTTTGTTCTTGAATGATTTGTGAATATGTGTTGTTAGGAAATAGATTGATATTGTAAGTTAACGTTCCGTTTCTCATTTCCTTTTCCCGTATTTTTCATTGAACTCCGTCCAAACGTTACGCAAGCACTCCGTTAGGCATCCTACCCTACCAAGGTAAAGGTGATTCCTAACCGTGACCGGTTGCGTTCGATTTTGGCCGGAGGCGAAAACAAGAGACAAGAATGGACGGACAAGGGTCAATAAGCCGGATTCCATGAATACCGTGCTTAAGTCCCCTAATCCACGTTGTTGCCGATTGTTCTAGCTTCAATCGTTAAGTTCGGCTCAAAGTACTTGAATACGGAATCCATTAACTTACACTATCCTATCGTTCCTAACAAGCCTTATACTTGCATATAACACATAGGTTAGATAACGAACAATTCCGCCCACGCGCGTTAACTCGTTATGACATGAAACATAAACGCTCTGTCTCCCTGTAGACAACCCATGCTCATCGCGGCTAGCTGCAAAGCGACACCATCCTGATCGCGGTTAAACTTTAGAACTCTTAAAACTCGACACGCCAAAAGCGTGTGATCAGATTCCCACTATGCTTTGATTTCCACCATACCACGGTCAAGAGATCGTGTAAAAAAGTGGTTTTTGGGTACAGTCCCAAGTCACATGGAGGCAATGAGCGATAGGAGGGGTTTCGTCTCTCCCGGTATTAGGAGTAGATGTTGCGATATGCTCGATTGGCCATAACAGGAAATCCCTGGCTAGGGTTGCTGAGATCTACTGGTAAGTGTTATCAGTAGTTTCTCGAACCGTTATGGACCTTGCATCGTCATGACTATCAAGCTATTGGCGTCTGACGTTATACCACCCCCAGGCTGATGATATGCGGCATATCTGTTGGGCCACGGTAGCACTCCGGCCGTCAAACCGACGCAAAATGCGGAATAAAAACTTTTTACAAAATTGGCGCTACCGCAACCAAATACCCGGATCGTTCCATTAACCGTTATCTAGCATTCTACAAAGTTAAGTTTAGAGATTATACCGATCGATCCGTGTCCTTCGGTCTTTAATCTCCGCACCAAACTCCCTGCTGCTGCGCCGACGAAGTCCGCTCCCCGATCACACTCGTCAAAGTGGCACTAGGTCATCGAATCTTTATACGGGCTCCCGCTTCGAACCGAAGCAACTCGGACATGAAGTTTGCTAGCCGACATGTCCAAGAATGATGTAGAGATAGTGTAGAATAATTTGTCTCAAGACACCCAAACGATTGGGCGGAGGTAAAAGGAAGTTGCTATTTGGGAGAACAATGTGGGCACATGAGAATAAGAACTTGTGAAGGAAAGGAAGTGGGGCTCGGCCAAGAGCAGAATGCTCACTGCCAAAATCAAGAAGGCTCTCTGTGAATTTACAATGAAGAAGTGGTGGTGTTGTGTATTTTTGAACACACGAATAATAATAAAACCTTCTTTCACTCACCGCAAATAACCCCCTGCCAATCATGGCTGGCGAAATTGCAAGGAGCCCCCCTCCACTGCATACAACCACCATGCCCATGCCCATGCCCATGAATTTCAGGGAAGGAAGGGCCAAAAGAAAGTAGTCAGGGTCAAGTGGCTCACAATAAATAAACATGGATCTGGTTGTTTAAGGCGGAAAAGGAAGCTGGCAGCTCTGAAAGTAATCCCGCAACGAATTACAAGATTACCTCTCAACTGTATAAACATACCCGCATTTTATTCCGACCGAATACAAATGCAATGATACAAAAATATTCGTACAATATAATACTAGGGTCTGGCTTAAACCAAAACCCACTAGTATTATTCGTCCGAACCATCACACGTGCATACATGGTTCGGACCCTGTTATAAAACCATACGGCCTCCACAACGTTTCGCCCGAACTTGGAAAACTGTCTGTGGGGGACTCTAATGACTCATCAATACACTGGCACTGGCTATAACCTTTAGCACGTCAGAGGTACTAGCTGTACGTAACGGTTGCCTATGTATTGAACAAAAGGGAAGCTGGTGAGCGAACTCATCCTAAAACCCTACTGAGCCTGACAGTGACAATATCCATACTGTCCGGTTTGTTCGTCTATGAGTATCGAATATAGGGCCTAGGGGGCTGGTAAACGTCAGACCCCAAACAGCTGTATAAGTCGTGTCAGAGAGTAGCCCAGAACACCCTGAGATACTACTGGAATACCTACCAGTAAATCTCGATTACCCTGGCCAGGGATTTCGTGTAATGGCTTTCCTAAACACAACGCGCTCTCACCCACAATACCGGGAGAGACGAATCCCCGACTGTAACTCTTTGAAATTCCTTTAGGATATTTTCGCGATAATTAGCAATTTTGCGTGTTTTTCATAAAAACCCGAATATCGTATTTTCTTTCTTGACTAGTGATAATCGTGTTGTGAAGTGTTATATATATATAAATATAAATATATATATATATATATAGGGTTATTAATTATAATTTAGTCGTGATTACCCTAATTGGGAATTTTTGTGTTAAGTGCACACATGCACACTTAGCACAGTTTTAGACTTAGGTTTAAAGTGTTAGCATGTAACCATTTTCTTTCTTGCATGGTTTTTAATTATCCCCACCCTTTTTAACAAGTCAAAACCCTTTTTATTTTAAAAATTCAAATAGAAATGGAGGCATGGTGGTTAGGTGAGAATTTGACCTCTTTTGACCCATTTTCCTTCTCTCTTCTCTCTCTTTTCTCATTTCTGAAATTCCTGCAGAAAAGGCAGCAGCAACAACACCATTTCTTCATCTTCTCTTCTCTTTTCACTTCCCATTTGATTCATGCTCAAACCCTACAGCAAAAACCTATTTTTATTCACAAAAACCCTTATAAAGGTGGCTCTTTTGAGGTGTTTGGTGGCAAGTCTGTGCACTTGAGGCTAGGGCTGGAAATTTTGGGTTTTTCTAGGTCTTTTGAAGGTATATAGTTCATGTTTAACACCCTTTTTTCATATCTTGTAGTATTTTTAGTTAAAATCGTGTTTTATGTGCATTTTTGGGGATATTGAAGGGAAATTGTGATGTATATGTTAGATTGGTATTTTGTTGGCTTGGCTAACTCTTTTATGTGCTATTTGAGCTGTTGAAGGAAGGTTTTCACCTTGGTTTGTACTAAAATACCCTAAAGAATCGTTTTAGTGTCAAAATGTTGTTTCTAACTATAATTAGGCTCTGTTGTAATCTGCTTCTACCCAGGTTGCTTCAGAATAAATTTGTAATTACTGGAGCATACTCAATAGGTATAGAGTGCACACACGAAACCCGGGAGCCCAATTCCCAAGACAAGCCGCCGAAACATGCATTCTGGCCGCAATTTGCGGCCAGATGGGTGAATTGGGTGTTGGGGTTTGGATGATAGGAGTCTGCTGCTGTTTTATGAATTATGGTATGTGCAATTTTATTTAGTTCTTCCTGTAGCAAAATCTGGGGCCAATTACCCTATTTCTCGTATTTTTAAACCTTCGCGACACGTGTGATACGTGTGTGGGTTTGGGGTTTTCTGCGTATCGGGACGTGTCGGAGGAGCTTCAGGAGCGTAATCACAGGTTTTAGCGTATCGCGCACGCACGCGCTTGGTTCGCGACGTGGGTTACTAGTTTGGCTTTAATGTCGTATTTTTATGGATTTGAGCTTATGTGTGATAATTGGTGAAATTCTAGGTTCGCAGGAGAGTATGACGGACGCCACGAAGTAGGGGAAGCAAGTCGTTGGCTACACTTAGCGCGAGACTATGGTGAGTAGATTTAACATCTACGGGGAAATCGCCCGCATGGCGTTATGCGTCAGGGCTGATAGGACCTTGTAGCAGCATATTGCATTTACATACATTGACTGTTCATGGATACTATTTGTTGTCTACTGCATTCCCTGCTATATGTATATGAACTTAGAATTGATAGAACATCGCACTGTTACTAACGGTTCATGTTGCACGAGCACTAATCTGCATGTTACACACACACTGGTAGTAATTGCCATGACACTCTCACTGTAGAATTGCCATGATCATTATACTGTCGTTCATCTCCCATATGATTCGATATGATGATTCATACTTGTGCACGTACTCATTCATATATTCATACTTGTGCACGTACTCATTTACATACTTACGCATATTCAAACCGTACCTACCTGGATATGCTGATTTTGGTAGAAACTGAGAGCCGCATGATGCCTTTGAAAAAACTGAAACTATTTTAAAGAGTGGTTTCTCCCTTTTACTTATAGTATGACTTGATGCACATATCACATCGCATTGACTTACACATTGGTTTTGGATTTCATGTGATTTCTGGTTTTGAGGACCGCGAAATTATTTAAGAAAAGATGCACGTTTTGAAAACCCGGTTTTCTCTTGATATGATATTTTGGTGCGTCCACCACGCGTTTTCTCGGTTCCGAGACGTATGCTTGAAACCCAATTCGAGGAGTTGGATGATCCGTTTGCGGGTTCGTGGTGGACCCAGTATGGTTCCGCGGGACGAGAAATGTTTTTCGTGGAGAATACGATGAGCCTGGCAGTGTGGCGAGTACCTACCGGTGATTGGTTGGACCTGGCGGTTATCCGGAGGTACTGACCAGAGTCGATAGATGGATGCGGGATGACCCGTACTGCCGGGGCCGAGGGCCGATACCGCAGACGGAGCCCGTGGGCTGATCCGGACTGACGAAGCCTAATATATTAGGATTTACATGTCGATGCTGGACATGATTATTTCATGATATTTTAGTGCCGATGTTGGGTACTCATGATTCTCTGAGATTTACAGGATTTGAGGGCCGATGAGAGTGCCGGCACCTGAGTTATTGGGATCTGGGTGCATTGATGGGCACCGATTATATTTTCCACGTTGATATTCCGTGTAGATGTTATATTTCTCATGCTCAGCATTCATTATTTTGCATCTCATCCTGTAGTTATATTACCTGATAGAGCACTTGCATGATTATTGCACATACTGCTTATCGCATATAGATATCATCTGCTGGCATATGATAGAGTAGCGCAGTACGTGCTTGCTCGCGATTACCTTTATATGTTATCTCTATTCACGAGTTGGCAACTCACCCCCGTTGTGCCACAGTATTTGCAGGTCGCCCCTCAGAGTAGTCGCGGCAGGCTGTTTCCTTGTACCTTTTGGCTACAGATACCACTACAGTTGGTGCGAGAGCTGTTTTCCTGTTAGGTGGGTTGTGGTATTTGGTTACTTCTATTGTATACACTTTTGTATCTAGTGTTCTCCATCTACCTTTATATGTATTTGACTTAGAGACAGTGTGAGGACGATGATGTATATTATTTGTATTCTGGTGTCGAGCTCGTGGGAGCCGACTTTATATATGCAGTTTTAGTATTCTGTGATGTTTTTACTTATTGCTCATTTTTTCGCTACGGCGTCGTATATTACTCTTGTGGTGATGGTTTCCGCCGTTGGGCGTGATTGCTCCCGTTTGGGGATGCTTTATTTCATTGTATATCATTTTTACTCATATCTTGTTTTGCACCCGATTTCGGGGTTAGTTTTTACAAAGGAAATGATGCCAAAATTTTTAAGATAATAACTTAACTTTAAAGATTGTTATTAAACTACTTAAGGTTTTTCCCAATATTTTAATCAAATGTTTTCAACACTCACTACTTTTAAATGGTTTTGATTTCTGGGTTCGGCTTACTTAGTCGCGTTACGCCTGTAGACGTTGCGTGGTTAAGTGCCGGTCACGAGTCAAATTTCGGGTCGTGACAAACTTGGTATCAGAGCATAGGTTTTACCTTTCTGAGTGTAGAATGACCCTGGTATGATGGAGTAGGTAGCTGAAGCAGAGTGGCGTAGCGTCTGTATGTTCTGCGGCATACTCACGACATGGTACTCCGCCTAAGCGACCTAAGGACTTAATGATTTAAATTCCTTCTTGAGTATATATATCCTTGCGATTCGATTTCCGTATCCTTATCGAATCCTGTTTCCTTTTCAGCCATTATGCCGCCAATGACTACGAGGGCGCAGAGAGTGGCCGCGAGGGCCGAGATTCGAGTTGACTCGTCCGAGACGAGGACTGATCCGGGTAGTACACCGGTTGTACACGAGCAGGCTATTCTTCCTACGACAGATCAGATTTCCATGCTAGGGGCTGGTATGCAGGAGATACGCCAGACGGTGGGATCTAGTATGCAGGAGATGCGCCACATGATGGGATCGCTAGTTGAGACACTTCGAGCGCAGCGACCAGAGGTAGTTCCACCCGTTGCAGGGACCGTGATGGTACCCATAGTACAGGAATTTGCCCCTGCAGCTACAGAGGCCATCTCAGTATCGCTATCAGAGTTTATGAGGCTGAAGCCTCCGGTCTTCACAGGCACCGATGCAGTCGAGGACCCATAGTATTTCATTGATAGGATGGCTCGGATATGTCGTTCACTTAGATGCGCAGATGCGAGATGGGTAGAGTTCGCGAGCTTTCGCCTTGAAGGTCTTGCGCAGAAATGGTACGAATCAGTCGAGAAGGGTAGAGCAGCAGGTCTTCCTCCTATGACCTGGACAGAGTTCATGGCGCTATTCCTTGCCCGCTTCCTTCCACTGAGTGTCAGAGATGCTAGAGCACGCAGGTTCGAGTCCTTACGTCAGACTCCGGAGATGTCAGTGGCAGAGTATGATGTGCTGTTCACAAAGCTATCAGCTTATGCCCCATACCTAGTGGCTACTGAGGAGATGCGAGTTAAGAGATTCGTTCGAGGCTTACTTACCCCACTGTTCCTCGCGATCAGCGCGCAGCATTGTGAGACTTATGCAGCAGCTGTAGATGCCGCCTTACTAGTCGAGGAGCGCCTTGCTGAGACTTCGGTAGTTCCAGAGCCGAAGAGAGTTCGCATTGGTATATCAGCATGGAGACAGACATTTAGACGCCGCGACAGGTTTCGTTCAGGTAGGAGGAGTGGCAGAGATTCTGGACGAGGCCAGATGTTTAGTTCATATCCACGGGAGAGTCAGCAGCCATCACAGGGGTGCTTTAGGTGCGGCAGTCTACTTCACCTCGTTAGAGATTGTACTGAGATACTCCGGAAGGAGGCAGCAGTACCGCATGTCACCTTATCACCTTCACCACCCCAGAAGGCGATGCCTATTGTACATACTGTTGCTCCGCATCAGACTCATGCACAGAGAGGTCGTGGTCACGGAGGATTTGCTCATGGAGGACGAGGTGACCGAGGTAGAGGACAGCCAGCTGCCGGCAGGGGACAGTCAGTCGTAGGTGGAGGACAGGCACGGGTTTTTGCTTTGACGCATCAGGACGCGCAGGCGTCCAATGCAGTGGTCTCAGGTATCCTTCCAGTATGTTCTTTTGATGCACACGTGTTGTTCGATCCCGGATCCACGCACTCGTACGTATCCACACACTTTGTACCGAGTTTGGGTAGAGAGTCCGGTTTACTTGATCGGCCACTTGTTGTGACTACTCCTTTGGGAGAGTCGTTTATTGCTAGACACGTGTTCCTATCCTGTACCATCCGTATTGGCAAGAGAGAGTTCCCTGTTGACTTGATCCTTCTTGAGATGTTGGACTTCGACGTTCTTTTGGGCATGGATTGGTTAGCCACGTGCTATGCGTCTGTGGACTGCCGCGAGAAGACAGTTAGATTTTGTTTTCCTGGCGAGTCGGTTTTTGTTGTGTTGGGGGACTGTGGTGCCGCCCCTCACAGTTTGATTTTTTCTTTCGCGCTGGACAGCTTTTAAGGAAGGGATGCCAGGGATTTCTCGCCTATGTTTGTGATACTAGAGCTACAGAGGTTCCATTGGATCAGGTTCCGGTTGTTAGCGAGTTTCCTGATGTGTTCCCTGATGAGCTTCCTTGGCTACCGCCCGAGCGCGACATTTCTTTCTGTATTGATCTAATTCCCGGCACGGGGCCTATTTCTGTACCGCCTTATCGGATGGCCCCGGCGAAACTTAGAGAATTGAAGTGTCAGTTGCAAGATTTGCTGGATAAGGGACTTATTCGACCCAGTGTTTCTCCTTGGGGTGCTCGAGTCCTGTTTGTTAAGAAGAAGGACGGCAGTTTGCGTTTGTGTATCGACAACCGCCAGCTGAACAGGGTTACAGTGCCGAACAGGTATCCTTTGCCACGCATCGACGATTTGTTCGACCAGCTACAGGGGGCAGGATACTTTTCGAGGATCAATTTACGATCAGGCTACCATCAGCTGCGGGTTCGATAGGAGGACATTCCTAGGATAGCTTTCCGCACGCGCTACGGCCATTATGAGTTTTTACTGATGTCGTTCGGACTCACCAATGCGCTAGCAGCATTCATGGACTTGATGAACCGTATTTTCCGGCCGTATCTTGATCTGTTCATCATTGTATTCATTGACGATATTCTGGTGTATTCCCGGAGTAGAGTGGAGCACGAGTAGCACCTGCGGATTACACTGCAGACCTTGAGGGAGCACCAGCTTTTCGCCAAATTCTCTAATTGCGCATTCTGGCTGGATAGCGTAGATTTCTTGGGTCACGTGATTACACGAGATGGTATATCTGTAGACCCGAGGAAGATCGAGGTCGTTCAGCGTTGGCCCAGACCCACATCAGTTAGGGAGATTCGCAGCTTCTTAGGATTAGCCGGTTACTACAGGCGATTCGTGCCGGACTTCTCCCGTATTGTGTCACGACCCGAAAGTACGGAACGTGACTGGCACTTAGATTACGAAGCATCTGGAGACGCAACGTAACCTAAGTAAGCCGAAGTCCAGAAATCTAAACCATAAAAAGAAGAAGTAAAGGAAAACATGTAGAAAACAAGTTTAAAAGAAACATCCAATTTTCTCAAAAATTTCGACAGAGTCTCCTTTGTAAAAACTGGCCCCAAACAGGTACAAACAAGAATAATATATATACAAACAATAAAAAGAATCCCCAAACGGGAGCTAGCTCTACGCCAAAAGGCGGAAACAACCACATCAATGCACAATAGTATACAACGCCAAAGGGCGAGGCTCAAAATTCAAAAGAAAACAAAACCACCAGATATCATAATAATACAAGCACGACTCTAAGGTCAAAATAAACCACTGATCCAGTAACCTATCAAGTAATACAAGTTTGGTTGATGGAGTTTTCTAGATACAAATGAAATAATAAAATTACAATGGCGGTCCAGATACAAGTGAACCAACCTACCGTGCAAATCACCTTGAATGAAAAGATGTGCCAGGAAAACCTGTACATCGAACATGTAATAAAATTTGGCACAACGGGGGTGAGTTGCCAACTCGTGAGTAGAAGATATCTGCGAAAAGAAATCGAATGCACGACGCTGTCCTAGGTCATAATAATATACTAGTATACTACTAGTCATCAAGTAAAGACATGATAATAAGCTACGTGTAAGTGCAAATGCTCCGTGCTCGTATCAGTACCTCATATAGAACTATGTCATGTGAATGAGTATGCATGCACCATGAATGTGAAATAACCAATCCCGAAATCTAGATATATCTGTATAAGAATTCTTTAACTTTTATCATGGTAAAATGTGTATAGAAATCTGAAATATCAACGATGAAATCCATGGAAATCCGTGTCAAGCATCGACACAAAACATGTAAATCTTAAGTCTCAATACCTCATAATCTCAATGTCTCATAGTCTCAATATCTCGGGCTCCGTCAGTCCGGATCGGCCCATATCATCAAATCTCACGACAACGGTCGGTATCCACCGGATATCCGCCGCGCCAGACATCACCGGTAGGTAGTCCTCCTCTGCCAGGCTCATCGTCTATAACTCGATCTTCTTACCCCGGGGTACCATACCGGGCCCACCATGTACCCGAGACGGTTCATCCACTCCTCGAATCGGGTCTCGAAATCCAACAAAAAACATGAAATCTCATGGTTGACGACACATACATCACGAGAAAACCGCATCTTATGTTTTAAAAAGAGAGGAGGAGAGAGAGAGAAGTTTTTATATATTCTTGCGGTTTTCCCTAAAAATCCAGAAATCTCATAGAAATTCCAAATCCCAAAATCATGAGTAAGTATATGATAAGTGTCGGCATATGCCCCATAATACTGCATGATAACATGAAAATGCGAATGCATGAAATGTCTAAGTAATAAATACCATATCTATACTAACACCAGAGAGTAATCACAATATTATATCGATCTAGCTGTTAGCTGATTGTATCAATAAAAGATAATATGATCTAAAGTGTACGTAACATAGCAATTACCGATGATGATGTGTGTGAGCCGGCAAATAAGTGTGCGTGGTGTTAGTGTATATGCCCTAGAGGCCATTACTGTATCATACTAGTTTGTATATTACTTAATGGATGCTTGGGATATTCACCTTGTATATACAATCTTGCTCAAAATGGTAGTATGCTACTTGGTTTGTTTCTACTTCAATGTGTACATGTGTTTATATTTTGTATATCGCCTATACACATTAGTGGAGCCCTTAGGATCTTTGCTTGATTACCAGCGATGTGATGGCCGTCACACTAGGGGGCTGGGTAATCTATAAGCACATCCTTATGCAGGTCCCTGGTCGCAGGACTATCGAGACAGGGCATCGATACTCCGGAGTAGACCAGCGCATACGCTTCTCATCCCAGTGTGGGAGACGGTCTGTCCCATAGCCGTCAGTACGTCGTACTTGAGATAGTATGCGGGTGCTCGTTAGGTTACGGGTACACTGGACAGGACTCGTCGGGAACTGACTAGTTGGTATTATACCTATCGTCAGTTATCAGTTCCCAGGTGACATGAGTACAGCTTAGTCCGCTGACTTGACACTGTCACTTCGCCTCGAGTGTGTTCCCACTGTACTTTGATCACTACCCTACCACGGCTCAAAGGAGTCGTGCAAACAGGTAGTGGTTGGGTGCAGTCCCGAAGCACTTGGAGGCAGTGACGGTTAGACAGGATTCGTCTCTCCCGGTATTGGGGGTTGACATCGCGCTGTGTCTAGGACAGCCATTACACGAGTAGTCCCTAGCCAGGGCAAACGAGATATACCGGTAGGTTTCCAGTGTTATCTCAGGGTGTTTTGGGCTTCGCTCCGGCACGACTTGTACCGCTATTGGGGGACTGACGTTTACCGCCCCCTAGGCCCGCCATGCGATGTATCAGACGAACAGACCGGACTGTACGGAGAATGTCACACTCAGGCTCAGTAGGAGTTCAGATGGGTTTCGCCTCGTCTGTCTTCTTGTCGGCACTACCTGGGGACCGTTACGCACAGCTAGTGCCGCTTGCGGTCTGTGGTTAAACCCACTGCCAGCGTAGTGTCGGGTCTTTAGAGTCCCACACAGAAAGCTTTTCGCCTTTAGGCAAAAGAGTAGAGGTCGCATGGTATTGCGACAGGTCGCATGGTTTTGCGACAGGGTTCGGTCACATCCGTGCACTTGTGCGCGTACAGTGTCCGGACAGTTTACACTAGCGGGCTTTGGTTTAAGCCAGATCCTAGTGTACCATATGGGATTGGATTTATCCAGTTTGCATTCGTGTTCCTCGGAACGCGGATGCGGGTGTGTATGCACAGTTGACAGGGAGACAGAAGCAGTGGATTCTCATTAGGGTTGTTGACAGTTGACCGTTGACTATTGACCTTTTGATAAACCCTAATGAGAATATGATATGTGATTAACTATTATATTAATTAAGTATTATGGTGACATGGTTGTTGACTTTTGTTGACTTTGTTGACTTGTTGACTTTGTTGACCGGTTGACTAGGCTTGACTAGTTGACCATCATGATAACCATAGCCATCATTTCATGGCAAAGACTTTTGCTTGCTTGCTCATTTGTGTAAAATGAGTGCATGAAATGATATGGTTATGGTTGCTTCAACCATCACATAAGACTTTTGTTAGTATGATGAGTTATGATTGCTTTGGATTATGAGAGGGTGAAAGACAAAAGAGAGCCTCATTCTTTCTTGCTCATTCTCTCTCTTGTTCTTGAGCTCTCCTTTTGCTCTCACCCTTCTGCTCTTGCTCCCTCTCTTTAATCTATGGTTCTCTTGTCTCATGAGTTAAGAATCAAGAACCATAGATAAAATCCCATTCTAATTCTTCTCTACTCATTCTAGTTCACTAGGTTTAGCAAACCAAGTGAACTAGTTTCTTCAAAGAACGAAGAAGGAGCTAAAGGTTGGAGCTTTCAGGTGGATCTATCTTCGGCGTACGGAGACGACGAGAAGAAGCTATTCCGGACCACCATCGGAGCTTGAAGACGAAGGAGTTCAAGACAAGCAAGGTATAACCCCCTAACCGAGTAGCTAGAAACTCGTAGTTAGGTTGCTATATAGATGTTTAACCAAGATCCGGGTTTTAGGTCCATGTTACCACCTCCGTAAAAATCGTTTTTTACCAAATTCCGCATTCCCGAAAGTACCGGGAGAGGTAGCATGGACTTACAGTGGTATCAGAGCCTAGTTAAACTCTATCTAACAAGTTAGCAAGTAACTAGAAGATCGATCAAAGAAAAAGTCCCAAAAACGAACCCATGAATTTTCAACTTTCTGTCGATTTCAAAAGTACTGGAAAAACTTTTTGGAATACACCTAAAATCGACTCAGGCTTTTTTAAAGAAACTGCAAAATTTTGGGCCCCTGACTCGATCAAATCGCCGCGTTTCCGCGGCGGGAGCACGCTCCCGCCGCGGAAACGCGGCCGAGTTGACTCGGTCAGGGGTTTTCTTTTTTGCAGTTTATTCATTGGGGTATTTTGGGATTTTTAGTACATATATTTTCAACCCAGATTTTCCAGAACGAAAATTTTATTTTGGGGTCCCGAAAATCCGTATTTTTGATCGAACTTCTAAAAGACTTTAGCTAACGGGTTTTTCTGTTATGTGATATTTGTATTGAACGTCTACTAATCGCTATATGTCGATTAGTGGGGGTTATACAAATCTGTGATCTGTAATGTTGCTGGAATGTGGATATGAATATGTTGGATTGTCGCGGGTGAATAGCCGGGGGTTGTGAGATGAGAGTTTTCTTTTCTTTCAATTCATGTAAATTTGTAAATTGATGTAATAATTATTTGTATGGCCGCACAACCGGGTCGGGGTTGTAGCCGTCATTGTATAATTTCTTTTTACTGTTTTTGCTCCTAGGATAGACCCATGGAGGGGGTGCACAAACTACCGGGTATGCCGAAGTGTCGAGTGGCCTACTCATGGAGATGAGGGAGGTTACTACGCTTCGGGTACTTGGCGGATAGTTTGCCGCACCCGTAGGGGTCTTGGGTGGGGTATTTGGCTATTCACCGCGACCGTGTAATCTGTTTGTCGTTACAGGCTCGTGCGAATTACAGATTCCTAGTATATCCAATGTATTCATTTGTGATCTGAAATGTTTATCATTGCAGTATATCTATATATGATATTATTTAGGCGTTGCTTATGTTTTACAGCCGCGCTAGCCCAGCCCCCGCTCTGTCGTTAGTTAAGTAACCTAACGGGTAATGACGGGGCCCCGTGGCGAATGCGAATGGCATAAGCGTACGTCATATTTTGGTTGTTTTCTGCAATGGTAGGATTAAATGATGGGACGCATTAAAAGAACTAATGCAAGAATATCATGCATTAAAAGAACTAATGCAAGATAATAAACCAAGTTAAAGTCGTTGGAACACTTTCGAAAAACCACTCGGTTCTTTTCAAAACAAACTTTTAAAATACGGAGTTTGAGCCACTCCATTTAAAAGCTATCTCGTTCCATCGACCAAATCAAGTTCACTACGTTCACGGTTTTGCCAAAACCATCCGTAGCCCTCCATCATTTCAGTTAAATATTCGGTAGTATTCAAGCTATGTATTTTGACCTCACGCCAAGGCATAGTGATTGGTAGCTGGCGGATATTTATCTGTTGCATAGATAGAATGCGTTGGTTTGAGACAGTCGTACTGCCATTTTGGCCTACGTCAAGGGTATGTACGGGTGGGTTCAAATTAACCTGGATAATGATGGGACGAACTTGACATGTGACTTATGACATTTTGACCTCACGCCAAGGTCATAAGAGCATGGGGCAAAAATCCACATCGGGAGTTTCATAAGTACTGAAACTTGCTAGATTTGCATACCATTTGGAGTGTGATGATTCTGGTAGGATTCCTTCAGTTTCGTCACGCAATGATATTTGGATCTCGATCCTACCGTGAGTATATGCTACTCCTCGGGAAATTTCTCACTTAACGATCAATGCTATAAACCTAGTAGGTGCCTAGAAAGGTGTTAGCGGGGCTACGCCCCCAGGGAAAAGAGGTTCTTTAATTAAGGAACTTCGCGAAAGCGTTGGAAAACCTCCCTCGAAGTACCGACACCGGCCTGGCTGAACGGTTAAGCAAGTATTGTACGGTGGGATTGATCCTGACTAATTCTTCTTTTATGGTTTGAGGAGGGATTCGAGAAACAGTGGGAGCCATCCTGTTTAGACAAACTAAAAACCACTCTAAACTTGCAAGAGCATCATGCTGAGTGTTTCTTCTTCTCTCTCCTAATTGCAGCGACCAATCAACATGACTGGACTTAAGTTACTCCTAGATAAAAACAAACTGACAGGGCCAAACTACAAAGATTGGCTCAGGAATGTCAAGATAGCAATCACTTACGACAAGCTGGGGTATCTTCTTACCACCAAAGCTCCCCCTGTCCCTGGTCCAACTTCCAGCGTCGCGGATAAGGAAATCCGCAAGACTTGGGAGATTGATAGCGCGAAGGCCAAATGCCTCCTGCTTGCCTCGATGGACAACGAACATCAGAGGAGGCACGAGAATATGGACATGGAATCCATATTGCTTCATACAAAAGAACTGTATGGAGAGCAATCTCGTATCGCAAGATACTAAGCGTCGAAAAAGTTATTTTCGACAAGAATGGCCGTCGGATCATCAGTAGCCGAGCACGTGCTAAAGATGATCGGCTACATTGAGGAGCTCGCGGACCTAGGGATCACATTGGAGAGTGAGCTATATACGGATATAGTTCTCCAGTCCCTTCCTTCCACTTACGCCCAGTTTATACTGAACTTCAACTTACAAGAAAAAGAGGTTGAACTTTCAGAGCTCCTCAACATGCTGAGGAGCGCAGAGGGCACCCTACAGAAAGGTAGGGATACATCCACTTTGTTTGTAGGAGGATCATCTTCTTCTAGATCCAAGGCAAAAGCCAAGGGAAAGAAGAAGAAGGCCCCCGCCAAACCAAGGGGCGGTGTTAGTAAAGTGGATACGAAGGGAAAAGGTAAAGCAACAAAGATAGCGGGGAAGCTTGTGGATAAGGAAGAATGCTTCTATTGTCATAAGAAAGGACACTGGAAGAATGATTGCAGGGCCTGGAAGGCCAGAACACAGGAATTGAAGCAGGTTGCAGCTTCAGCTTCAGGTGTGTATGTTATTGAAAACTGCCTTTCAATAAACTCTACTTCCTGGGTATTGGATACCGGATCAGGATCTCATATCTGTAATTCTTTGCAGGCGCTGAGAAACCGTAGGGTTTTGAAGGCAGGTGACATGACCCTCAGAGTTGCGAACGGAGCTAGCATGGATGCTAAAGCCGTGGGGGACTATCACCTGGGAATGTCAGATGGACATGTTTTGGTTTTGCGTAATTTCTTTTTTGTACCCAACGCAACTTGTAATATCATTTCTGTATCTTTAGTTTCTAAAGAAGGTTATGAATTTGCGTTTGTAAGTAATGTTGTAAACATTCACCTTAATCAAGTTTTGATTGGGTCAGGTACATTGAGTAATGGTATATACGTGTTAAACCAACCACAGATTTTTAATGTCCAGAATACACACAAAAGAAAGTCTCCAGAAATAAATCAGACTTTCTTATGGCATTGTAGATTGGGTCACATCAATGAGAGAAGGTTGACGAAGTTACATACAGAAGGGTATTTGAATGCGTTCGAATATCAGTCGTATGCCACTTGTCAATCTTGTCTCAAAGGAAAGATGACAAAGACTCCGTTTACTGGACATGGAGTAAGAGCGAGCTCGCTCTTGGGACTCGTACACAGTGACGTGTGCGGTCCAATGTCTACACATGCCCGAAGAGGACATTCTTACTTCATTACTTTTACGGATGACTTCTCAAGGTACGGTTATGTCTTCTTAATGAAACATAAGTCCGAAGCCTTTGGAAAATTCCAGGAGTATAAGAATGAAGTAGAGAAACAGACCGGCAAAAGTATTAAGATTCTAAGATCGGATCGAGGTGGAGAATACTTAAGTGGCAAGTTCCTGGACTATTTAAAAGAGAACGGAATTCTCTCTCAGCTTACTCCTCCATACACCCCGCAACATAAAGGTGTATCGGAGAGACGGAACCGCACCCTATTGGATATGGTGCGGTCCATGATGAGTAACGCTGAGTTACCGCGATCATTCTGGGGATATGTGCTAGAATCAGCAGCATTCCTTTTGAACCGAGTTCCGACTAAGACTGTGCCTACCACCCCATATGAAATGTGGAGTGGGAAGAAACCCTATCTTCAATATCTGAAGATCTGGGGATGTCCAGCTTTTGTCAAAAAGCAGCATGCGGACAAACTCGAGGCACGCTCAATACTGTGCAAGTTTGTGGGATACCCAAAGAACACCACGGGGTATCTTTTCTACTACGCAGAGGAACAAAAAGTCCTTGTTTCTCATAATGCCCACTTTCTAGAACACCAGTTCTTGGAAAAGGAAAATAGTGGGAGCGCAGTGGAACTGGAAGAAATTCCAGAACCACAGACTATTACTGAAAGGTTAGTGGAACCAGAGGGTTCAACAGAACAGGACATTCCTACGCCGCTCCGCAGGAGTAGTAGGCAGTCTCATCCGCCCGAGAGATACTGCGGTTTTCTCATAGACGGGGATAGAGAGGATTGCATCATAGATTATGATGAGCCTACTAGCTTCCAGCAGGCCGTTCAGAGCGTTGACTCAGTGAAATGGCTGGATGCAATGCGGACCGAAATGGAGTCCATGTACACCAACAAGGTATGGACGTTGGACATTGCTCCAGACGGGGTAAAACCCGTAGGATGCAAGTGGATCTTCAAAAGGAAGATTGGTGTAGATGGACAGGTTGAGACCTATAAAGCTAGGCTGGTAGCAAAAGGTTTTCGTCAAAGACCTGGCTTGGACTACGACGAAACCTTTTCTCCAGTAGCCATGCTGAAATCCATTCGGATCCTTCTTGCCATTGCTGCCTTCCACGATTATGAGATCTGGCAAATGGACGTAAAGACAGCTTTTCTAAATGGAAATTTAGAGGAGTGTGTCTATATGGACCAGCCAGAGGGTTTCATTCAGAGTGGGAGCAGCGGAAAGGTGTGCAAGTTGCTTAAGTCCATCTATGGACTAAAGCAGGCATCGCGGAGTTGGAACATCTGCTTTGATGAGACGGTCAAAGAATTTGGCTTTATCAAAAATCCAGATGAACCATGCATCTATAATAGATTTGTAGCGAGAACTGTAGTATTCCTCGTTTTATACGTGGATGACATTCTCTTAATAGGAAATGACATTCCTATGCTACAATCTGTCAAGGGGTTCTTGTCACACAAGTTCTCCATGAAAGACCTGGGTGATGCCTCGTACATTCTGGGTATCCGGATCTACCGTAACAGATCCAAGAGGATATTAGGACTTTCTCAGTCCAGGTACATCGACACCATACTGAAGAGATTCAGTATGGAAGATTCCAAGCGCGGTAACCTACCGGCTTGTCACGGGATCACCCTCTCTAAAGAGATGTCTCCCAAGACTGATTTGGAGAGGGATCGCATGTCTATTATACCCTACGCTTCTGCGGTAGGCTCTATAATGTATGCGATGTTGTGTACCAGACCGGATGTAGCTTATGCACTGAGTGTGGTAAGCCGGTATCAGTCAAACCCTGGGGAGAAACACTGGATAGCGGTAAAGAACATTCTCAAGTACCTGAGAAGGACTAAGGAGATGTTCTTGGTGTATTGCGGAAAAGGCCTCCAGATCGAGGCCTTTGCTGACTCCAGCTTCCAGAGTGACAAGGATGATTCCAAGTCCATGTCGGGTTTTGTCTTTACCCTCAATGGAGGGGCGGTGTGTTGGAAGAGTTCCAAACAGGAAACCGTTGCAGACTCGACGATGGAAGCGGAATACATCGCTGCATCTGATGCCGCAAAAGAAGCTGTCTGGATGAGGAAGTTCTTGAAAGAACTTCAGGTGGTTCCGTCCATTGTTGATCCAATACCTCTGTATTGCGACAACAACGGGGCTATAGCTTTAGCGAAGGAACCCAGGTCCCATCAGAAATCCAGGCACATCTTGAGGCGGTATCACCTGATCAGGGAGATCGTGGATCGCCAGGAGATCGAGGTTCGGAGAGTCACTTCAGAAGATAACACTGCAGATCCATTCACCAAGGCCTTGCCCCAGACTCAGTTCGAGCGGCTGATCGAGATGATAGGTCTTCGATACGCCAGTACATGGCCTTAGTGCAAGTGGGAGATTGTTAGTGTATATGCCCTAGAGGCCATTACTGTATCATACTAGTTTGTATATTACTTAATGGATGCTTGGGATATTCACCTTGTATATACAATCTTGCTCAAAATGGTAGTATGCTACTTGTTTTGTTTCTACTTCAATGTGTACATGTGTTTATATTTTGTATATCGCCTATACACATTAGTGGAGCCCTTAGGATCTTTGCTTGATTACCAGCGATGTGATGGCCGTCACACTAGTGGGGCTGGGTAATCTATAAGCACATCCTTATGCAGGTCCCTGGTCGCAGGACTATCGAGACAGGGCATCGATACTCCGGAGTAGACCAGCGCATGCGCTTCTCATCCCAGTGTGGGAGACGGTCTGTCCCACAGCCGTCAGTACGTCGTACTTGAGATAGTATGCGGGTGCTCGTTAGGTTACGGGTACACTGGACAGGACTCTTCGGGAACTGACTAGTTGGTATTATACCTATCGTCAGTTATCAGTTCCCAGGTAACATGAGTACAGCTTAGTCCGCTGACTTGACACTGTCACTTCGCCTCGAGTGTGTTCCCACTGTACTTTGATCACTACCCTACCACAGCTCAAAGGAGTCGTGCAAACAGGTAGTGGTTGGGTGCAGTCCCGAAGCACTTGGAGGCAGTGACGGTTAGACAGGATTCGTCTCTCCCGGTATTGGGGGTTGACATCGCGCTGTGTCTAGGAGAGCCATTACACGAGTAGTCCCTGGCCAGGGCAAACGAGATATACTGGTAGGTTTCCAGTGTTATCTCAGGGTGTTTTGGGCTTCGCTCTGGCACGACTTGTACCGCTATTGGGGGACTGACGTTTACCGCCCCCTAGGCCCGCCATGCGATGTATCAGACGAACAGACCGGACTGTATGGAGAATGTCACACTCAGGCTCAGTAGGAGTTCAGATGGGTTTCGCCTCGTCGGTCTTCTTGTCGGCACTACCTGGGGACCGTTACGCACAGCTAGTGCCGCTTGCGGTCTGTGGTTAAACCCACTGCCAGCGTAGTGTCGAGTCTTTAGAGTCCCACACAGAAAGCTTTTCGCCTTTAGGCAAAAGAGTAGAGGTCGCATGGTATTGCGACAGGTCGCATGGTTTTGCGACAGGGTTCGGTCACATCCGTGCACTTGTGCGTGTACAGTGTCCGGACAGTTTACACTAGCGGGCTTTGGTTTAAGCCAGATCCTAGTGTACCTTATGGGATTGGATTTATCCAGTTTGCATTCGTGTTCTTCGGAACGCGGATGCGGGTGTGTATGCACAGTTGAAAGGGAGACAGAAGCAGTGGATTCTCATTAGGGTTGTTGACAGTTGACTATTGACCTTTTGATCAACCCTAATGAGAATATGATATGTGATTAACTATTATATTAATTAAGTATTATGGTGACATGGTTGTTGACTTTTGTTGACTTTGTTGACTTGTTGACTTTTGTTGACTTGTTGACTTTGTTGACCGGTTGACTAGGCTTGACTGGTTGACCATCATGATAACCATAGCCATCATTTCATGGCAAAGACTTTTGCTTGCTTGCTCATTTGTGTAAAATGAGTGCATGAAATGATATGGTTATGGTTGCTTCAACCATCACATAAGACTTTTGTTAGTATGATGAGTTATGATTGCTTTGGATTATGAGAGGGTAAAAGACAAAAGAGAGCCTCATTCTTTCTTGCTCATTCTCTCTCTTGTTCTTGAGCTCTCCTTTTGCTCTCACCCTTTTGCTCTTGCTCCCTCTCTTTAATCTATGGTTCTCTTGTCTCATGAGTTGAGAATCAAGAACCATAGATAAAATCCCATTCTAATTCTTCTCTACTCATTCTAGTTCACTAGGTTTAGCAAACCAAGTGAACTAGTTTCTTCAAAGAACGAAGAAGGAGCTAAAGGTTGGAGCTTTCAGGTGGATCTATCTTCGGCGTACGGAGACGACGAGAAGAAGCTATTCCGGACCACCATCGGAGCTTGAAGACGAAGGAGTTCAAGACAAGCAAGGTATAACCCCCTAACCGAGTAGCTAGAAACTCGTAGTTAGGTTGCTAGATAGATGTTTAACCAAGATCCGGGTTTTAGGTCCATGTTACCACCTCCGTACAAATAGTTTTTTACTAAATTCCGCATTCCCGAAAGTACCGGGAGAGGTAGCATGGACTTACACGTGGAATATGCGCATCATCGGTAATGGTGCTGGTGTCCTAACAGGCAAAGTTTTATTCTGATTATAGAAACTTATGAATGAACATGCACCATTATGATTACGGTATGAATGTAAAGATAGATGTGTAATAACCACTCATCTGTGATATACAAGTATAACTACAACTATATGACTCGAGCCTAAACTAGTGTCCATCTACCCTCCTAAGGAACTAAACCTAAGAAACTATTCAATAAGAAATAAGAGTCCATCTAAGGTCTGAATCCATATCTCTAATAGTCGGCGATCCAGCCTTAATAGCGTCACGTACGTAGTACGGCTTCCTCGAATCAAGAGTGCGGATCAATCATCATATCTATGCCTCGTACGGTAAAATCCATCGTACGGCATCCCAATATCGGGGTACGGGTCAAGTATCACCAACGTGTTTCATCATTCGTATAATATCATCATCAAAACATATCAAGATCAAGGTGCTATACTGTAATCGCATACATCAATCATATATCATTGTCAGCATAAATATACATCGTTAATTTATCCTCAGAAATATCATGTCATATGTATCATATTGTGATTAAGTCACACTTAGATCATATCGTAATCAAGTCACACCTATACGATAGCGTAATCAAGTCACACATATATGATATCGAAATCAAGTCACACCTATATGATATCGTAATCAAGTCACACCTATATGATATCGTAATCAAGTCACACATATATGATATCGAATTCAAGTCACACCTATATGATGTCGTAATCAAGTCACACCTATATGATATCATATCAGAATTCCAGGCACAGGTTACGGTCCGGGTTCTATTTTAGAGTCCCATATACTTCAATATCATCACCACCCATTATTATTTATGTATACCTATTCATTATCTCATTTCCTAATGATCCGCTAACATCATAACACGACCGTAAAGCCAAGAATCACGGCATCAAGCCCAGTTATATTGTTTCATCCCCGTGTATTATATCACATCCTTGTATCACATATACGTATTGTGTATATATATATATACCTACACCTAGTCCTATATATATATACACATACACGTATACACCACGTCGAGTCTCAGTGTGTGCGTGTGTGTATCTACCTGAAACCTACGAATCTCCTCCAAGATATTCATCTTCGGGTAAGATCTTTCTAAATCAATCTAGTCCAACCTAAGGTTACTACTAGGGTCCTACTCACCGAAATTCTAAGGTTACGTCTTGCTTCCTAATGACAATAAGTACTATCCCTATTCTACGTTTGCGGGGGTGCTAAACGCCATCCACCCGACTTCCCCCCGTAGATATACATCCACTCACCTGGTCCTTGTCTGCCGAAGACGGTGTCGCCATCCTCTTCTTCATCGCCCGCAATCCACGTGAGAGGTACATATACGCAAACACATATAATATCGTAAACTGAATCACGGACAACATCAAAACAACGCACGAAACGCGCATAGGTTAAAACCTCTGTCCCGCTCATGCAAAAGAACCAAATATCGCTCGATATCGGCGTACAAACGCCGATTGATCGAGATAAGCATCAACAAACAACTCATAGTTATAAAACTCATTACTTATAATATAAAATATGATTTAATTCATCGAAACCCTAAAATCGATCAAATCGTCCGATTCCGTAAAATCTGAAAACACCAATTTACCGTTTTACTTCAAAACTTCATGTTTAAAAGAAACTAATGGTCATACTATTCATTAATTAGCATAACTATACTATATAAACCATCACTATATTTTTAACACCCTAATTTATATTAGTTTGAAAATTCTAGTTTGCAAACTTGCCCGATTTCGATACTTTTAAGGAAAATTTCACAATATCACATCTAAATTGGATTTTGCATGAATTAATGCATTAAACTACAATTCATGATGATAATAATATAATGAAATCATAATTTAGATTTTAAACCTCATTTATTTAAGAATTTCCAAATTTTAGTTAGAAAAAATAGCATTTTTATTAGTATTTTTCAATTATCAATAGAAACTAGTAACCAATTTAAGTTTTTCATTCCACTAACAAGTTAATATCCTCATTAAAACCACAATCTAGTGTTACAAACATTAATTGGAATTTTATCTCACCAATATATACAATATATAGAAATCTAGTTTGCAAAATGGATTAATTTAAACAATTTTGGATAAACAATTTACAATATATCATCCATACAAGATTTTCCACTTCTAAAAATGTTAAACTAGTTATTATAACCCTACTTAATTAATAAAAACCATAACTTAATTTTATAAACCATAACTTGAATTTTAAAACTTGTAGATAGAAATTATTTATTAAATCTAATTATGCTTAAATGAAACATCTAATAACAATAAATCAAAAGAAGAAAATTTATACCTCCACAACATGAAATCCAAACATGAAAATAAGCCTCCAAAATGAATGCTTTCCATCTCCAAAATCCATATAAGGATGATCAAAGAATAGAGGGTAGGAATTAATTAGGATTTTGTGGGGTTTTTATTGAGTTTTTGATGAATTTTGATGATTTTTAATAAAAAAATGATGGGGGAAAAATTTTGGGGCTGCCCATAGTGGTGAGGCCGGCCATGAGGTGAGGAAAACAGAGGAGAGTGAGAAAAGATGAAGAAAAGTGTAGAAGCTTTCACAAAAATATCACACAATTAAGTCTTTTCATGAATTTATTTAAAAATTCTTTATTTTCTTCACTCCATTTGACCTAGAATGGTCTAGAACCATTATAAAATTTTGAAAATAAATTTTGCATGAAACACACTTGATTCTAAGATGCAATGGTTCATTTTTTCAAATTTAACCCATTCAAATTTGTAATTTACACTAATTTAGTGTAAAAATAAAGCTTATGTTAATATTTAAAATAATTAATTTAAGAAAAATATTTAATTAAACTAAAAATTTATAAGTGGCTAAATAAACACCATTTACTAGTAATAACATAATTAAAATAGGTATTTTTAAATTTATAGTGAAAAATAATTACGGTTTAGTTTTATGAAAACAACGTTTTACTTTACCGAAAATTATAAAATTCACTTAAACGATTTTATTTATTTAATTATTTTTAAAATGTTACATATTGCTACACCTCTGACCGGGTTGACCCGGAAGGGAGTTCCTTTCGATTGGACAGAGGAGTGTGAGCACAGTTTTCAGCAGCTACGGACTCGACTGACTACGGCGACGGTGTTATCATTGCCTTCAGGATCAGACGGATTTGTGGTCTATTGTGATGCTTCTCGAGTGGGGCTAGGGTGCGTATTGATGCAGCATGACAGGGTGATCGCGTATGCTTCACGACAATTGAAGAAACATGAACAGAACTACCCCACTCACGATTTGGAGATGGCTGCAGTGGTCTTTGCACTTAAGATCTGGCGACACTACCTATACGGCGAGTCGTACCAGATATTCACTGATCACAAGAGCTTAAAGTACATATTTCAGCAAAGAGACTTGAACCTTAGACAGTGCCGATGGATGGAGTTAGTGAAGGACTACGACTGCGAGATCTTGTATCACCCGGGCAGGGCTAATGTAGTGGCGGATGCTTTGAGCAGGAGGCCCGGGGGTAGTCTATCTTGTTTGAGCGCAGTACAGAGGCAGTCGTCGGCATATTGGCAGATTTTATGCGACAGCCGGGTGCAGTTCGAGTTTACGCCGATTGGGGGACAGCTTGTGCATGTTCGTGCACGCCTACAGTTGCTTGACCGTATACATGAGGCACAGTACAGTGATGACCGTTGTTCAGAGATCATGGCATAGATTGGACAGGGTAGATTTTCCGAGTTCGTGATCGATGATCAGGGGATACTGCGATTTTGGACTAGACTGTGCGTACCAGATACTGAGGGACTGCGGCGTGAGATTCTTGAGGAAGCACATCGATTGGTGTACAGTGTTCATCCAGGTTCCACCAAGATGTACCATGATATGAGAGATGTTTACTGGTGGGACGGAATGAAGAAGGACATCGCAGATTTCATGTCGAGATGCCTGACTTGTCAGCAAGTCAAGGCCGAGCACCAGAGGCCCGCGGGAGAGCTACAGCCGTTACCCATTCCGGAGTGGAAATGGGAACAGATTTCTATGGACTTCATTATGGGTCTACCCAGGATTAGTCGAGGGTATGACTCCATCTGGGTGATCGTGGATCGTTTGACGAAAGCGGCTCACTTCCTACCGGTGAAGACGACTTTCAGTTTTACTCAGTATGCCCAGATATACATTGATGAGATTGTATGACTGCACGAAGTCCCGACGTGTATCGTGTCCGACAGAGGCACCCAGTTTACCAGCCGACTATAGCAGAGGCTTCAGGAGGCTTTGGGCACCCGCTTGAGTTTCAGCATAGCATTTCATCCGTAGACCGACAGACAGTCAGAGCGGACTATTCAGACTCTCGAGGAAATGCTCAGAGCATGCGTATTAGACTTCGGAGGTAGCTGGGATCATCATTTACCCTTAGTAGAGTTCTCCTACAACAACAGCTACCAGGAGACCATTCAGATGGCACCATTTGAGGCTCTTTATGGGAGGAGATGCAGATCGCCCGCCTGTTGGACAGAGCTTAGTGAGAGCAGTATCTTAGGGCCACAGATTGTGGAGGAGACGACCGCGAAGATCCAGTTGATTCGCGACAGGATGAGAGCAGCCCAGAGTAGGCAAAGATCTTATGCGGACCGTCGTCGGCGCAGACTTGAGTTTTCTGTTGGTGATCACGTTTTTTTGTGGGTCTCCCCAATGAAAGGTGTGATGAGATTTGGGAAGAATGGGAAGCTTAGTCCCAGATACGTGGGCCCCTTCAAGATCCTCGAGCGTGTTGGTGCGGTTCCGTATCGGTTAGCCCTTCCGCCCAGTTTTCCAGATGTGCACCCCGTATTTCACGTTTCGATACTCCGCAAGTATCTTCATGATCCTTCGCATGCGATTCAACACCCGACGATCCAGCTTGAGCGCGACCTTTCCTATACAGAGCAGCCGGTGGTCATCTTGGATCGACAAATGAAGAAATTGAGATCGAAAGATATACCATCCGTCAAGGTACTTTGGCGTGGTCCGAGCAGCGAGGAGGTCACTTGGGAGACCGAGAGCGAGATGAGGAAGAAGTATACCCATCTCTTTGAAGGTACGTGTAGTTAGATTTTTAAATTCGGGGACCGAATTTCTTTAAGCGGGGTAGATTGTAACGCTTTGAAATTCGTTTCGGATATTTTCGCGATAATTAGCAATTTTGCGTGTTTTTCATAAAAACCCGAATATCGTATTTTCTTTCTTGACTAGTGATAATCGTGTTGTGAAGTGTTATATATATATATATATATAGGGTTATTAATTATAATTTAGTCTGTTTACCCTAATTGGGAATTTTTGTGTTAAGTGCACACATGCACACTTAGCACACTTTTGGACTTAGGTTTAAAGTGTTAGCATGTAACCATTTTCTTTCATGCATGGTTTTTAATTATCCCCGCCCTTTTTAACAAGTCAAAACCCTTTTTATTTTAAAAATTTAAATAGAAATGGAGGCATGGTGGTTAGGTGAGAATTTGACCTCTTTTGACCCATTTTCCTTCTTTCTTCTCTCTCTTTTCTCATTTCTGAAATTCCTGCAGAAAAGGCAGCAGAAACAACACCATTTCTTCATCTTCTCTTCTCTTTTCACTTCCCATTTGATTCATTCTCAAACCCTACACCAAAAACCCATTTTTATTCACAAAAACCCTTATAAAGGTGGCTCTTTTGAGGTGTTTGGTGGCAAGTCTGTGCACTTGAGGCTAGGGCTGGAAATTTTGGGTTTTTCTAGGTCTTTTGAAGGTATATAGCTCATGTTTAACACCCCTTTTTCATATCTTGTAGTATTTTTAGCTAAAATCGTGTTTTATGTGCATTTTTGGGGATATTGAAGGGAAATTGTGATGTATATGTTAGATTGGTATTTTATTGGCATGGTTAACTCTTTTTTGTGCTATTAGAGCTGTTGAAGGCAGGTTTTCTCCTTGGTTTGCACTAAAATACCCTAAAGTGTCGTTTTAGTGTCAAAATGTTGTTTTTAACTAGAATTAGGCTATGTTGTAATTTGCTTCTACCTAGGTTGCTTCAGAATAAATTTATAATTACTGGAGCATACACAATAGGTATAGAGTACACACACGAAACCCGAGAGCCCAATTCCCAAGACAGGCCACCGAAAAATGCATTCTGGCCGCAATTTGCGGCCAGATGGGTGAATTGGGGGTTGGGATTTGGATGATAGGAGTCTGCTGCTGTTTTATGAATTATGGTATGTGCAATTTTATTTAGTTCTTCCTGTAGCAAAATCTGGAGCCAATTACCCTATTTCTCGTATTTTTAAACCTTCGCGACACGTGTGATACGTGTGTGGGTTTGGGGTTTTCTGCGTATCGCGACGTGTCGGAGTAGCTTCAGGAGCGTAATCACACGTTTTAGCGTATCGCGACGCACGCACTTGGTTCATGACGTGGGTTACTAGTTTGGCTTTAATGTCGTATTTTTATGGATTTGAGCTTATGTGTGATAATTGGTGAAATTCTAGGTTCGCAGGCGAGTACGACGGATGCCGCGAAGAAGGGGAAGCAAGTCGTCGACTACACTTAGCGCGAGACTACGGTGAGTAGATTTAACATCTGCGGGGAAATCGCCCGCATGCCGTTATGCGTCAAGGCTGATAGGACCTTGTAGCAGCATATTGCATTTATATACATTGACTGTTCATGGATACTATTTGTTGTAAACTTCATTCCCTGCTATATGTATATGAACTTAGAATTGATAGAACACCGCACTGTTACTAACGGTTCATGTTGCACGAGCACTAATCTACATGTTACACACACACCGTTAGTAATTTCCATGACACTCTCACTGTAGAATTGCCATGATCATTATACTGTAGTTCATCTCCCATATGATTCGATATGATGATTCATACTTGTGCACATACTCATTCACATATTCATATTTGTGCACGTACTCATTTACATACTTTCGCATATTCAAACCGTACCTACCTGGATATGCTGATTTTGGTAGAAACTGGGAGCCGCATGATTCCTTTGAAAAAACTGAAACTATTTTAAAGAGCGGTTTCTCCCTTTTGCTTATAGTATGACTTGATGCACATATCAAATCGCATTGACTTACACATTGGTTTTGGATTTCATGTGATTTCTGGTTTTGAGGGCCATGGAATTATTTAAGAAAAGATGCACTATTTGAAAACCCGGTTTCCTCTTGATATGATATTTTGGTGCGTCCACCACGCGTTTTCTCGGTTCTGAGACGTGTGCTTGAAACCCGATTCGAGGAGTTGGATGATCCGTTTGCGGGTTCGTGGTGGACCCGGTATGGTTCCCCAGGGCGAGAAATATTTTTCGTGGAGTAGACGATGAGCCTGGCAGGGAGGCGAGTACCTACCGGTGATTGGTTGGACCTGGCGGTTATCCGTAGGATACTGACCAGAGTCAATAGATGGATGCGGGATGACCCGTACTGCCGGGGCCGAGGGCTGATACCGCAGACGGAGCCCGTAGGCTGATCCGGACTGACGGAGCCCGATATATGAGGATTTACGTGTCGATGCTGGACACGATTATTTCATGATATTTGAGTGCCGATGTTGGGCACTCGTGATTCTCTAAGATTTACAGGATTTGAGGGCCGATGAGAGTGCCGGCGCCTGAATTATTGGGATCTGGGTGCATTGATGGGCACCGATTATATTTTCCACGTTGATATTCTGTGTAGATATTATATTTTCCATGCTCAGCATTCATTACTTTGCATCTCATCCTGTAGTTATATTACCTGATAGAGCACTTGTATGATTATTGCACATACTGCTTATCGTATATAGATATCATCTGCTGGCATATGATAGAGTAGCGCAGTACGTGCATGCTCGCGATTACTTTTATATGTTATCTCTATTCATGAGTTGGCAACTCATCCCCGTTGTGCCACAGTATTTGCAGGTTGTCCCTCAGAGTAGTCGCGACAGGCTGTTTCCTTGTACCTTTTGGCTACAGATACCACTACAGTTTGTGCGAGAGCTGTTTTGCTGTTAGGTGGGTTATGGTATCTGGTTACTTCTATTGTATACACTTTTGAATCTAGTATTCTCCATCTACTTTTATATGTATTTGACTTAGAGACAGTGTGAGGACGATGATGTATATTATTTGTATTCTGGTGTCGAGCTCGTGGGAGCCGACTTTATATATGCAGTTTTAGTATTCTGTGATGTTTTTACTTATTGCTCATTTCTTCGCTACGGCGTCGTATATTACTCTTGTGGTGATGGTTTCCGCCGTTGGGCGTGATTGCTCCCGTTTGGGATGCTTTATTTCATTGTATATCATTTTTTACTCATATCTTGTTTTGCACCCGATTTCGGGGTTAGTTTTTACAAAGGAAATGGTGCCAAAATTTTTAAGAATAACTTAACTTTAATGATTGTTATTAAACTACTTAACGTTTTTCCCAATGTTTTAATCAAATGTTTTCAACACTCACTACTTTTAAATGGTTTCGATTTCTGGGTTCGGCTTACTTAGTCGCGTTACACCTGTAGACGTTGCGTGGTTATGTGCGGGTCACGAGTCGAATTTCGGGTCGTGATACCGACGATCCGCTCACTGCCTCCATATGGCTCGGGACTGTACCCAACTAAAACCTGTTTGCACGACTCCTTTAAGCCGTGGTACGGTAGTAATCAAAGCACAGTGGGAACTCACGCGAGACAAATGACGATCTCAGGTCGACAGACTAACCTGTACATATGTCACCTGAGTTATCCAGAGTCAGGTTTTAAGCATAAGCCGGATAACTCCCCGTACCTTAACAACGTTAAGATATGAACTATTCTATATACATTATAGAAATAGCGGCACTGATTTAATTGGTACCAGATTCAAATCATGCAGCTGTCTCCAGTGCATGTCAACTAAATGGAGAGAGGACGATCATCATTACTCAACTTAGGAGTGCATCCAATTATGAGTAACTGATTCATAGAGGTTTTGTCGATCAAAAATATTTACCGCAATCAAGAACGGTGTCGCTTTGCAGCTAGCCGGTGAATACGGATCGGTCCACAGGGATGTGTAAATCTCCTTTAAGTTCTTACGAGTTAATTCCAAATGGTGTTTGGATCTATAAATAAACCTAAAAATTGAAGTTGTATGAGACTAGGATTAGAAACTTGCTAGGATTAGGTCTAGGGAAAATTTGGTAAACAAAGATCTACATCTCTTTCCATTACCATTAATTAAATCTATCATATTAGTGTTATGGTAAATATTATAAAGGGGATTAGGATGATTGGGATGATTGATTCTTCCTCTAGATCCTTGTCCTTCCTTTACTAATCTTTACCCTAACCTCCATGGAAAACCTTAAAATCCGGGCCTTTAGACTACGGAATCACTGTTACCTCGAGGGTAGAGTGCCGTAGGGAGCGGAATAAGAAGGTATGCATGGAGTTCTAATGTTCATAAAAGATTGGCAAAGAAAAGAGATGAGAGTTCTTCATCTCTCAAATCCTTCCCTATTCCTAATCCTAACAAGCGAGGAAACTACTCGCTCATTGAGGGGATGAAAAAAGACATGAATTTATTAAAGAGAGAAAACATAGATTGCAAGTTAATAAAAGCTAGACTAAATTAAACTAAGGTGAGAAAATAATTTACCTAGGGCAGATATGAAAAACTGTAACTAGGGCAAGGAAAATAACCTACTTACGATTGATGCGCTCTAACTTCAAGAAACAGAATTTTATTCATGAATAGAGGCATAAGAAAATACAAGGCTTTGGGTTCTATTTATAGGACATAGAAACCCTAGGTTTTACAATTGACCCGCATGTCTAAAATTACAAATATACCCCCAGGAAATCTTTCCATCGCCGCCATAAAGTTTTGGTAAAATTTTCTGCGCATGAGGGCTTCAAACGGCCGCGGAACCGCGGCATGGGCGCGCTTGGGCCGCGGTTCCGCGGCCCTTTACTCTGATCTCCTGATACTTTTTCCTGGGCTACTTTATATTCTTCTTGGATTTTTATTTCTTCAGTTAGTTTTCCATTTGGGCTTCTACAGTAATTCCAGATCTTCAGTGAACACTTTGCAATGGATCTTTTAACCGTTTCCTTTGTATTCTTGGACTTAGTGTTGCCTTGTTGATGGTGAACTATTCTTCTTCTAGGCTTTACTAAGATCTTCCTATTTGTTGGTCAAAATTCCTTCTTTTGTGTCGTCTTTTGTGTTTTTCACTGTTTTCGCTCCAAGAACCTGTAACCTGTAACATGTAACAGACATGGGTCAAAAGCACCTGTTTTCATTGTAAAATGCATAAGAATGGGGAATACAAAATGCAATATTATGTTATGAACAGTAACCTGAAAGAGAAACAAGTTTCTCAAAACCATTACTATCAATTGAATACCATACACAAGTGTCTACATCTTCGATCACCTTGAAGAATTCTGATACTTGCAACACATGGTTCTCTACTTTATTTCTGTACCTATAACTTCTCAAACTTTGACCTTGTATTTCTACGAAACACTTGTCTAAAACTTGAGAAGTCACAAGTAAACAGAATACAGTGCGATGACCAACCACTTTGTCCTAATGGACACTGGACAATATACAATACTTTGTATAAGTCCCCTGAGTTGAATAACTCAAACTCTGTGCGTCGTAGGTTGAAAACTGCACCCAGGCGATTTCCTCAAATATCACCAAAAACAACGAATTCCGATATAATGAGAATGATCACCTAATTCCCAATAACTTACTCCCACTCATCATTTGTAAAACCATACAGATGTGAGAATCATACCTGGTAAATACATACCCTGGAGCAAGGGTCTAATTGGGAAATCAGTTTTCTATTAACAATACACAGTGAAACTGAAACATGAATATGTTTCGAAGGGGTATCCGGGTATTCCTAGTAATGCCTCTTCCATTATCAGATTCATGACTGTAACCGTATATTTCCTTGCCATCTCTCCAAATCCCTTTATTTGTCTTTAGCCATTACCTTCTGTACACCATCGTTAAGCTAAGTGGTTTTCTTCCTTCCCTACCGTTCGGCACAAGCCTATGGTTTGGAAGAAGACTATCCAATAAGCATAATAGGTGTACTCTCCTAATCCTAGGAGCACTCGCAACCTGAGAGAAGGTAAGGATAAAAGACAACTGAATATACCTTATTCCTATTTCTCCTGAACCAGAATCCATCCTCGAAAAAGTTCCTTCGAGTTCGTATATAACCATACGATGGATTTATCCAATGGGATGTTCGTAGTGAGGGTGTTCTGGAGAAATACAAAGGTGAATTAGGAGTGGCGATGAGATACGTGGTTTGGTCATGAATGTTAACATTCGCAATTTACTTTGCCCTCTTTCTGATCCCTTTATTTGTCTTTATTTATTACCTTCTGTACACCCAACTTAGGCTAATTAGTTTTCTTCATTCCCTACCTTTTGGCACCTGCTTATGGTTTGGAAGAAGACTATCCAATAAGCGTAATAGGTATACCCTCTCCTAATCCTAGGAGCCCTCACAACCTGAGAGAAGGTAAGGATAAAAGACAACTGAATAGTCCTATTCAATCTCTCCAGAACCTGAATCCATCCTCGAAGAAATTCCTTCGAGTTCGTAAATAACCATACGATGGATTTATCCAATGGAAGTGGATGTTCGTAGTGATACGAGGTGTTCTGGAGAAATGCAAAGGGTAAGAGAAGGAGTGGCAATGATGTATGCAACTCAGACAACCCAAAATCCAGTGTTATAAGAAAGTTCGGTTAACTTGGTCACTGAGTTATAATAAAGGGTCGGGCCATGGTTGCAGTCAAAGAGAGAGAGAGAGAGAGAGAGAGAGAGAAGAAACACTCTGCGTGCACTCAAACCAAGATTAGAATGGTTAATCATTTTATCTAATCTGGATGGCTCCCACTGTATCCTTGAATTCTCCTCCAAACCTGAAAGAAGAATTAGTCGGAATCTGTTAGTTATATGTATGCCCTAGAGGCCATTACTGTACATAGGATGTATATTGTAGTGGATGCTGGGACATATATAGGTAGGACTTTCTTGCTCGACATGATAGTACGCTATCTGGTTGCTCTTTATCTTAACATGTATACTTTCTGTCTCTCTGTTACATGTTGATAAAGCCCTTAGGATGTGTACTCGACTTCCAGGACTATGATGTAGATCATACTAGTGGGGCCTGGGTAGTCCATGAGTATATCCTTCAATGTTCCTAGTCGTGGGAATATCGAGACGGGGCATCGATATTCCAGAGTAGACTAGCGTATAACTTCTCGACCCATGTGATGGGCGATGGATGATCCCATATCCATTGGTGTTTGACATCACAGATGGTATGTGGGTGCTCAGTGGTGACTGGGTACACTGAACGGACTCGCCGAGAACTCGCAGATGGTATTACACCTCACGTCAGATGGCAGTTCTCTGGTGACACTGGTACAGCTTAGTCTGTTGACCCAAGATCGTCATAGAGTCTCATGTGGATTCCACTGTACTTTGTTTTCCACCCTACCACGGCTCTACTGAGTCGTGCAAACAGGTGGTCTTTGGGTACAGTCCCGATTCACATGGAGGCAATGAGCGATAGGAGGGAATTCGTCTCTCCCGGTATTGGGGGTTGATGTTGTGCTATGCTCGACTGGCCATAACTGAAAATCCCTGGCCAGGGTTGCACTGATTTACTGGTAAGTGTTATCAGTAGTTTCATGCTTGTTATGGACCTTACATCGGCATGACTTTTTGAGCTACAGGGGTCTGACGTTTACCACCACTAGGCGAGATATGCGACATATCAGACGAACAGACCGGACTGTGCGGTAAGTGTTACTGGTTGGATTCACTGGAGTGTGAGCAGTCTTGCTCGTTGATCTTCTGATCACTCAATACCCGGGTGGCCGTTACGTTTAGCTGACCGCTTGCGTCTTGTGGGTGTTTGATATGATCATCGCCTACTGCCGGCGTATTGACGAGTCTTTAGAGTCCTACACATAGCTTTCCTGGCTCAAGCGAAACGAAATAGGAGCGCATATGAGATATGTGCGGGACCGAAAATAATACCAGTATGTGACACTGAATTCTATTCTCGCAATTTGTATCATCGGACGGTTATATAAGATATAGCCGGGTTACCGAATCAAATGTTGATTCGATATATTGATACACTTGATATTAGTTGGTTATATGCAGTATGACCGGATCATTAAATCAAGTGTTGATTTAATGATTTAATGTATAATTATATATTAGATATATTACTTTACATTGACTAGTATTGTTCACTTAAGATTATTTTTCCTCACTAGATTGTGCACATTGTATATATGATATTTGTTTGTGCACTAGTTTGTATCATGTTTGATGATACATGCAAACTTGGGTGTGTGTATGCTTTAAACCATGTTTAGGTTAATGGTTAAGGTTTTAACTTATTTATTTATTTATTTTGGTTAAAAACTAAATGGTGGCTTTTCTTTCTTTGCTAGAAGTTTCATGATACTTCAAACAACTTTGACAAAGTCTTAACCATTTTGTTTTTATCCTTTGACCTAACCATTTATCTAAATTATGGTTTGCTCTCTACATGAGTTAACTTCACCCATGGTTGCATTATGATAAGTCTTCACTTGATTTATTATTTTCAATAATTCATTTTCTTTCTTCTTCTTCTTCTTCTTCATGAAGTGAAGAAATCTTTCTTGAAAATTTTCAAGTGATGAAATCAAGTGAGAAATCCAAATCCAAAGTGAACCCACTTCCTATTTCTTCATCCTCTACCACTAGCCATGTTGTATAGGGTGTTATCTTCACAAGTTTCATGACCTAGTGAAGATGGAGCTTGAGTTTGAGTTGCCTCGACATAGATCATCTTCGGCATCGAAGTCAACGACCTAGCCCGCTCATTTCTCCGGAGAAACCATCGCTAGAGTCCGGGATTCCGATGATCGCAGCGGAGGGACGTCAACATGGAGCTAAAGAAGTGGAGAACCGGATCTACAAAGGTTGTAATCCCTTTCACTTATTAGTAAAATTGTTTGCTAGCTTTTAGTTTCGCCTTTACCTCTAGTTAACGATCTTGCATAGAGTTGTTAGGCACATAAAAATTTGATTTTGCCATGGTTGATGCATTATGGAACCTCTTGAGTGTGCCTAGGAATCCTACAGTGGTATCAGAGCCTAGCTAGAGCTTTAGGCGAAGTGTAGACGATGTTAGAAACCCGATCGAACCCCGAAACCCTAAATTACACCCCTCTCTATACATTTTTCAAAACAGTGGATTTTTGTGAATTAAAAATGCTCAGAAAATAGAGCAGGAAATTCTAAGAAAAACGGCAGAAAACGACAACCTAAGTCTACAGTAGAGCCGCGAAACCGCGGCGTTAACCTACTTGTTGCGGCGGTTCCACGGCCGTCTGTGATTATTAGGCTGTACATTTTCTGCAGTTATCTCTGTAGGTGTTTCTTGTGTCTTCTGGGAATTTTTAATTTGCACTCAAGAGTTGATTTTTCTGGGTTGTATTAGGGACTCGGTGTTTCGATCGGAATGTTTAACTTCGTCTATGTGATTTTCCGGGTAATTTTAGAACATGATAAAAAGTTCGACCGGATATAATGTAACGTTTTGAAAATCGTTTCGATGAAATTTCGAAAAATCTGTAAAATAAGGGGGTTTTCTGTAAAAAGTCAAAATACAAATATCTTATTATAAAAATTAAATATACATATTCTAGCTATGTAATTGCTATTATTTGGTGTTTATTGAGCCGCTGGTGAAATTTCAAATTTTCTGAAAAAAATTATTTTATTATTATTTTAAGCCGCCACTAATACATTTAATTAGGGAAAATTACAAATTGGAATGAGTTGAAACAAATTTTGTGCATCATAAAACATTAAATAAAATTTTATCATGTGGTTTTTGGAATGAAATCGTTTGCCAAAACGGTTTAGAAAATATTGAAGAAAAAGGCTTATTTTGTGAAAATAAAAGGGTTTTGGTGCATATTGTATTGGTGTTTGGTGTTCATTGCTCCACACACACACCCTCTCATCCTCACCCACTCACATGGCCGGCCCCACCACCACATGACAGCAGCCCTCCCTCTCTCTTCACAATTCCCATCACATTCTCTCATCATTTAATAGAAAAAGGAATTGTAAAATGGGTGTAATGAAGGGTTTTTTTGAAAAGATGCATTAAATAAGGTGGTTCTACACATACACCCACATTTCCACTCTCTTTCTCTCTCCCATTTCCTGCACCATGGCCAAGCCTCCTCCATGATCAGCCCAAAAAAATCCTCCTCCTCATTTTGGCTCAAAAATCTTCTCATTTCCATTAAAATGCTTCCAAATTACCATTAATTCCTAGTTAACTCCTAACCCTTTATTTCCTTGGCCAATCAAGTGTGGATCTTGGGTAATGAAGCTAGATTTGGGAGGCTAAGTTTCTTGTAGATCTACAAAATTGTGAGGTATAAATCTCAACCCATGTTTTCATTGTTGATAAATTATCTAAATCTAGCCTAATTAGGTATTATTGTGGTTTAATTTCTAGATTTGGAAATTCTAAGAGAAGGGTTTGAATTTAATTAGGGTTTTTATCATTAGTTTATGATTTTAATATGGAGATTAACATGTTAATAGAATGCTAAAACTAATCTAGTTGTTAGTTGCATTTTTGTTAATTTAAATTGTGTTAATTACGCTAATTTGCTAACTAGGTTTTTTATAATTGGATAAATAATTAAGAGAAAAATGTGATTAGGGTATTCATAATATTATTAACATTATAAAATATTGTTTAATGATTTAGTTCATGGAAATCCAAACTAGATTGTAGTTTGTGCATTTTTGCTATAAAATTGTTAAAATTTAGGTATTTTGTTAACTAGAATTTTAGGGTTTTTGGAATTTAACGAGATTAAATTATGGGAATTGTTTTTATGACTTATTTAAGATATTTAGTGAATATTGTGGCCTCTAGATTTGTTTAAACATCGAGTTTTGTACTAAAACGGGTAATTTTGCTTGCTAGTTTTTCGGAAAAATGACTTTTTAAGTAAAATTGGTGTTTTTGTGAGTTTTAACCAATTTTATATTAAAATTAGTGTTCGTGAATGTGCAAATGAGTGTATTTGGGTTTTTCTCGATGGTCTGGCGTTTGTACGCCGACGTCGAGGGTTTTTGGGTCGATTTGTGAAAGCCACCATAGGTTTTGACCTATGTGGGTTTCGTGCGTCGTTTTGGTCATAAGTCGGATTTTAATGCGATACGGTGCGTTATGATATGTAGGTACCCATGTGGACTTCGAGACGACAAGCAAGCGCGTGGCGACGTCGGCACCGGCGAGCGAGGACCAGGTGAGTAGATTTAAATCTACGGGGAGAAGTCGGGTGGATGGCGTATAGCACCCCTGCAGTTCATGGTGATGTATACGGACACGTATACACATATATATATATTGGTTATATATTGTTTGAGTTATTGATGATAAATATGGATATTTGGTGTTCTTGGATGATTGAGTGTCGCGAAACCCTAGAGTAGCGGTCGCACCACACTTGCACACACCCACCTATACTTGCATACTTTCTTCTTTCTTTTGTGCTTATTCGGGAATATATAGCTATGTGTTCACATAGGTATGGGACTGTGTGTTCACATACGGATTTGAGGATAGTACTTGGGATTTATGATGAGTCGATGAGATTTGATTTGAGGCCGTGAGATCGGTGATATAGCGGGGTTCGTATTTGAGATACGACATGACGTTGTAGCGGGTCCTTGACGTAGTTTTTACACACGTGCATGCATACTTAGGCGATATCAGTATTGTACTAGACGTAGATCAGTACCAGATCATAATATTGATAAAGAGGATACCAAGTGAATAGTATGATGAATGTGATTTTGACCCGTACCCAGAATTGGTGGATGCCGTACGACGGATTTACGTACGAGCTATGTCTTGATGATTGATCCGCACTCTTGACTTGGGATGTCTGATTATAGATATGGTATCGGATATGATATTATTGAGGCGGGATCACCGACTAATATATATACAGGTATGTATATGTATCGACTCAGACGTTAGGCGGTTTACTTACCTGTAGTCCAGCTTGTTAGCTTAGCCCTTTAGCTTAGTTTAGTTGTTAGATTAGATTCGATTCTTACCTATTTCAAAGCTTTCGAATCATGAGTATTTTAAAAGACAGGTCAAGGGATTCTACGGATATTTCAAAAAACGTATCTTTTCTTAAAAACACCGTAGCCCCTATTTTCAAAACCCCATGATTCGTGTTATTTCAAAAGGCACCATTTGTAGGACTTATATTAGATTAGTGCAGATTAGTTATAGTTGCGTCTAGTATTCAGCTCCCGCTCATTTTTACGGTTCGCTCCGCATCGCATACTTATATTATAATTTCTTATTGCATTATTAATATCATGCTGTTAGGACACCAGCACCATTACCGATGACGCGTATGTACCACGTACACTTACTTGCCGGCTCACACACATCTTCATCGGTAATTGACATGTCACGAACACTTTAGAAAATACTATTTCATTTGACATAGGTTGTTAGCTAATAGTTTAGACATGATATTAGTGTACTTGCCTTATATGCTAGTTAGACATTGTAGTTATTGCCTACTACTTCATGCATGTTATTATTCACTGTTGTGTCGCATTCATGGATTCTCATGCCTATATTCACTGTTTACATGCTATTGATGACTTGGATTCGGATTTCATGAGATTTCTTGGATTTGGAGGAAAACCGCAAAAACATAAATAAACATTTTCTCCCTTTTAAAATAAAAAGTGCGGTTTTCCCATGATGTATGAGTCGTCCACCATGAGTTTGCTGATGGATTTCGAGACCCGATTCGAGGAGTGGAGGAACCGTTTCGGGTATATGGTGGGCCCGGTATGGTACCCCGGGGCAAGAGGAATGTGGTGTTGACGTTGAGCCTGGCTGGGAAGCACTACCTACCGGTGATATTACCCGACACGTCGGATATCCGGAGGATACCGTCGTGGTCTTGAGATGGATGGTAGGGGCCGGTCTGGACTGACGGCGCCCTAGATATTGAGATTGAGACATTGATATTTCGAGACAGTGAGATTTATGTTTTGTGTCGATGCTAGACACTGTTGATACTGATTTCATTTATGATACCTCAGTTTAAAAATACGAAGGAAATCTCACTAATTTATGAAAACAGTTTCTTCATTTACATGTATTCTGTTTCATGCATGCATACCTCATTCATATGATATATTGCTACCTGAGGCACAGACACGGGCACATGAGATTACACTCGGGTTAGATATTTACCCTAGCCTTGTTATAGGCTACATGTTATATACATTTTTGAGGCTATATTATGATCATTGACCTAGGATTGAGTTATTTATGCGATTTCTGTGCGTAGATGTTTTTCTATTCACGAGTTGGCAACTCACCCCCGTTGTGCCCCAGTTTCTTGCAGGTTTGCCGTACTGGTTTCTTTACGGCTTTGCGGGCTCAGTTTCATTCGGGTGATTTGCTAGTAGGTGGGTTTTTCTTGTATCGTACCCATCATATTACCTTGTATAATATTATTCCGTTGTATCTAGTAAATTCCATCAACCAAACATGTATTTATTGAGATAGAGACCAGTGTTGTTTATTCTTTCGACCTTAGAGTCGCTCGTTATATATTTGGTGGTTTTGAGTTTCCTTTTGAGTTTTGATCCTCGCCGTTGGCGTTGTATATTATATTGCTTGTGTGGTTGTGACCGTCGATTGACGAAGAGCTAGCTCCCGCTTGGGGATGCCTTTTTCTTGATTTCGTATACTATTCATGTTGTATCCCGTTTGGGGGCCAGTATTTACAAAGGAGACTCTGCCGAAATTTTCAGTAAAATTTTGATGTTTTAAAAAAACCGCATAATTCGGCTTATGCTATTGAAATTACTTGCTTTAAGTTGGTTTTTCCTGCACTCTACTACTTTTCTTGGTTTGGATTTCTGGGTTTTCGGTTTACTTAGATCACGTACGCCTCGAGACGTTCGTAGTTTAAGTGCCGGTCATGTTCCGTACTTTCGGGTCGTGACAAAGTTGGTATCAGAGCGTTAGGTTTTAACCTTCGGAGCGTAGGATGACCCTTGGTTGATGGAATAGGTGACTAAAGTAGAGTGACGTACCGTTGATATGTTCCGCGGCATATTTACGACACGCCACTCCACTTATGAAGCCTTAGGATGTACATTTCCTTGTTCAGTATTATATTCCTTCCTGATCTAGCCTCATCGGTACCAGTTTGGTTTTGCTGCTACGGTTATGGCAGGAAGAGCTACGGCTAGAGTTGCGGTCAGCACAAGCTCGTCACGAACGAGGACTGACCAGGGCATGATTCCGGCGACACACGATTGCGGAGATGTGTCTTTTTACTGTGTTTCCGCGCCACGAGCGTTTGGCGGATCGCCTTTATGAGGTTACTCGGATGTGCTGATCGACACTAGAGGATTGAGCCAATGATAGAGGCCAGCCAGATCTTGATGACCGTTGGTGTGTTTCTTACTCATGATGATTGAGGCACTGTTCAGCGTGCAGACGAGTGAGCTAGTTGTTGCTGCGAGTGACGAGATATCGCCCAATATGTTGGAGCTATTGCGGGACGAGTTGTACTAATAGATGCTAGAAGGTCGCTAGTCATCGAGGATGAATGACTAGGACATGTGGATCGTTCGCCTACCCCGATGCGAGGTCATCAGATAGATTGATTCCAGCTGGAGACGACTTCACGCAGAGACGTTGAGAGTCGACAGAGACGATCGAATGTCAGAAACCTATTATTCCAAGTTTAAAGTAGTCGGAAAGACATGCAGGCAATTCTATGGTCCCTCTAGAAGAATGAAACCCTAACTCGACTTAATGACCGTGTGAAAGCCTTTGAACCTTCGGGTTTGCGGCAGTTCTACGGCGCCATTAGTGAGGCTTGGGTTTGCCCTTCTACGGCTGGACCACCGATGCTGTGGTATGTACTCGATACTATTAAACTGTGCCCAAGAGGTTGAGATCTTGGGGGATTATGAGGTTTGACGACTCGGTCGGATGGCTCGATTTAATTCGGATGCTAGGTGGTGAGATGCATTTCTTGGGAGACTCCCGATACGAGGATAGCCGTTGGAGCCCAGTCCATGTAGCCATGATGAGACGATTCCGAAGCAGTCGACATTAGAGAAAGTGGAGTAAAGAGGTCCGTACAAGATCTGGATAAGACGACGTTCCACTCTGCCGACATCAGAGATGCGATACGCATGCCGAGGCAGAGTACTGGATATACCTTCCAGAAGGAGTCGCGATGGGTATGCAGCCGTTCTGGAGCAAGATGCAGATATAGGAAAGGACGATGACTTCCGGACAGTTGGCAGAGGCGAGACATGGAAGAGACCATGAGCAGGATTCCTTCCAGGACACTGCTGCAATGATACTTGCACCCAGGATCAGATGTGTCACGTACATTCAGAGAGCTAGAGGCCGACGCCAGTAATACGCTGTCTTACGAGTGGTCGCGATGATTGACCAAGTGATGACCAGAGAAGTGCCAGAACGGAATCGTCCCCGTTAGCACACCTGACAGGCTGATGAGCCGATGGACCGAAAGATTGGTAATTCATAGTGAAGACCTTGACCCAGGAGTGGTCATTGTTACGCACACCAGCAGGACAGAGTTCATGATCATCGACGAGACGTCCCACTAGTGACCGCGATAGTTGGCCCGAGATTCTTAGAGGATGCACTTGAGCGGTACTATTCCGCCATACTAGATTTCGATGTTTTGGGGTGAATTATTCACATGATTTTGTCGTGATGATTGAGGATTTACGATTTTCGCACAGTCGTTGCACTTGATATCGTTTTCGTGCTTGGTTTCACATGTTTATGATTTTACGGTTTTAGACATTTGAGTTGATTTTGTGCGTATATACGCACACGATTTGGTTTTTGCATGCGGTATAGTTCATATATGCTTGCAGTGCAGTGTTACGTATATTGTGCATTTAGATGCACTGGACTTTGATTTCGATGGTGATGTTCGATATTTGTTTTGTGCACCTTGTGCACCTGATTTGATTTTGCGCATGTTCGGCACTTGATATTGGATTTCATGATTTCGTGCACGATGGACGCACCTGATTTGGATTTTCGCGCATGTTGGGCGCATGTTTTGAAGTGTAATTTTGGTGCACACCAGATGCACTAAATCGAGATTCTTCGTGCATGTCAGATGCACCTGATTTTGCTGTCAGGCACACATGTTGCCTACGACAGATGTTCGTGCACACCCGATGCACTTAGATGTTGTTTCTGTGCATATGCATGGCACATATTTGGATTTTGATTTCCGCGCGCACAAGACGCGCGTAGTATTCATACGCGTATTTTGGGATTGATTTTTCTTATAGAGCAGTACGTTTTTATGATATTGCTATGTGTTTTCGTACTGAGCAGGGCTAGTCAGAGGACAGTACCTGAATATATTTTACATGTATAGTTTCGAGTTATGTCATATTGGTTTTGTATTGGATTTGACATTTGTTTCTTTACCATGACTCCGATGATTGCGGGATGCTTGACGGAGTTTTAATTTTGAGTTATATGCTCATTTTTCATGCGCACGCGCTGCGCTACAATTTGTTTTATGTATTTACGATTCGGAACCCCGACGACTTGATGGTTTTGCCTTAGATGTTTTATTATTTGGGGGGAGTTTTAATTTAAATTCGGGGACCGAATTTCTTTAAGGTGGGAAGATTGTAACGTTTTGAAAATCGTTTCGGTGAAATTTCGAAAAATCGGTAAAATAAGGGGGTTTTCTGTAAAAAGTTAAAATACAAATATCTTATTATAAAAATTAAATATACATATTCTAGCTATGTAATTGCTATTATTTGGTGTTTATTGAGCCGCTGGTGAAATTTCAAATTTTCTGAAAAAAATTATTTTATTATTATTTTAAGCCGCCACTAATACATTTAATTAGGGAAAATTACAAATTGGAATGAGTTGAAACAAATTTTGTGCATCATAAAACATTAAATAAAATTTTATCATGTGGTTTTTTGAATGAAATCGTTTGCCAAAACGGTTTAGAAAATATTGAAGAAAAAGGCTTATTTTGTGAAAATAAAAGGGTTTTGGTGCATATTGTATTGGTGTTTGGTGTTCATTGCTCCACACACACACCCTCTCATCCTCACCCACTCACATGGCCGGCCCCACCACCACATGACAGCAGCCCTCCCTCTCTCTTCACAATTCCCATCACATTCTCTCATCATTTAATAGAAAAAGGAATTGTAAAATGGGTGTAATGAAGGTTTTTTTTGAAAAGATGCATTAAATAAGGTGGTTCTACACATACACCCACATTTCCACTCTCTTTCTCTCTCCCATTTCCTGCACCATGGCCAAGCCTCCTCCATGATCAGCCCAAAAAAATCCTCCTCCTCATTTTGGCTCAAAAATCTTCTCATTTCCATTAAAATGCTTCCAAATTACCACTAATTCCTAGTTAACTCCTAACCCTTTATTTCCTTGGCCAATCAAGTGTGGATCTTGGGCAATGAAGCTAGATTTGGGAGGCTAAGTTTCTTGTAGATCTACAAAATTGTGAGGTATAAATCTCAACCCATGTTTTCATTGTTGATAAATTATCTAAATCTAGCCTAATTAGGTATTATTGTGGTTTAATTTCTAGATTTGGAAATTCTAAGAGAAGGGTTTGAATTTAATTAGGGTTTTTATCATTAGTTTATGATTTTAATATGGAGATTAACATGTTAATAGAATGCTAAAACTAATCTAGTTGTTAGTTGCATTTTTGTTAATTTAAATTGTGTTAATTACGCTAATTTGCTAACTAGGTTTTTTATAATTGGTTAAATAATTAAGAGAAAAATGTGATTAGGGTATTCATAATATTATTAACATTATAAAATATTGTTTAATGATTTAGTTCATGGAAATCCAAACTAGATTGTAGTTTGTGCATTTTTGCTATAAAATTGTTAAAATTTAGGTATTTTGTTAACTAGAATTTTAGGGTTTTTGGAATTTAACGAGATTAAATTATGGGAATTATTTTTATGACTTATTTAAGATATTTAGTGAATATTGTGGCCTCTAGATTTGTTTAAACATCGAGTTTTGTACTAAAACGGGTAATTTTGCTTGCTAGTTTTTCGGAAAAATGACTTTTTAAGTAAAATTGGTGTTTTTGTGAGTTTTAACCTATTTTATATTAAAATTAGTGTTCGTGAATGTGCAAATGAGTGTATTTGGGTTTTTCTCGATGGTCTGGCGTTTGTACACCGACGTCGATGGTTTTTGGGTCGATTTGTGAAAGCAACCATAGGTTTTGACCTATGTGGGTTTCGTGCGTCGTTTTGGTCATAAGTCGGATTTTAATGCGATACGGTGCGTTATGATATGTAGGTACTCATGTGGACTTCGAGACGACAAGCAAGAGCGTGGCGACGTCGGCACCGGCGAGCGAGGACCAGGTGAGTAGATTTATATCTACGGGGAGAAGTCGGGTGGATGGCGTATAGCACCCCCGCAGTTCATGGTGATGTATACGGACACGTATACACATATATATATATTGGTTATATATTGTTTGAGTTATTGATGATAATTATGGATATTTGGTGTTCTTGGATGATTGAGTGTCGCGAAACCCTAGAGTAGCGGTCGCACCACACTTGCACACACCCACCCATACTTGCATACTTTCTTCTTTCTTTTGTGCTTATTCGGGAATATATAGCTATGTGTTCACATAGGTATGGGACTGTGTGTTCACATACGGATTTGAGGATAGTACTTGGGATTTATGATGAGTCGATGAGATTTGATTTGAGGCCGTGAGATCGGTGATATAGCGGGGTTTGTATTTGAGATACGACATGACGTTGTAGCGGGTCCTTGACGTAGTTTTTACACACGTGCATGCATACTTAGGCGATATCAGTATTGTACTAGACGTAGATCAGTACCAGATCATAATATTGATAAAGAGGATACCAAGTGAATAGTATGATGAATGTGATTTTGACCCGTACCCAGAATTGGAGGATGCCGTACGACGGATTTACGTACGAGCTATATCTTGATGATTGATCCGCACTCTTGACTTGGGATGTCTGATTATAGATATGGTATCGGATATGATATTATTGAGGCGGGATCACCGACTAATATATATACAGGTATGTATATGTATCGACTCAGACGTTAGGCGGTTTCCTTACCTGTAGTCCAGCTTGTTAGCTTAGCCCTTTAGCTTAGTTTAGTTGTTAGATTAGATTCGATTCTTACCTATTTCAAAGCTTACGAATCATGCGTATTTTAAAAGACAGGTCAAGGGATTCTACGGATATTTCAAAAAACGTATCTTTTCTTAAAAACACCGTAGCCCCTATTTTCAAAACCCCATGATTCGTGTTATTTCAAAAGGCACCATTTGTAGGACTTATATTAGATTAGTGCAGATTAGTTATAGTTGCGTCTAGTATTCAGCTCCTGCTCATTTTTACGGTTCGCTCCGCATCGCATACTTATATTATAATTTCTTATTGCATTATTAATATCATGCTGTTAGGACACCAGCACCATTACCGATGACGCGTATGTACCACGTACACTTACTTGCCGGCTCACACACATCTTCATCGGTAATTGACATGTCACGAACACTTTAGAAAATACTATTTCATTTGACATAGGTTGTTAGCTAATAGTTTAGACATGATATTAGTGTACTTGCCTTATATGCTAGTTAGACATTGTAGTTATTGCCTACTACTTCATGCATGTTATTATTCACTGTTGTGTCGCATTCATGGATTCTCATGCCTATATTCACTGTTTACATGCTATTGATGACTTGGATTCGGATTTCATGAGATTTCTTGGATTTGGAGGAAAACCGCAAAAACATAAATAAACATTTTCTCCCTTTTAAAATAAAAAGTGCTGTTTTCCCATGATGTATGAGTCGTCCACCATGAGTTTGCTGATGGATTTCGAGACCCGATTCGAGGAGTGGAGGAACCGTTTCGGGTACATGGTGGGCCCGGTATGGTACCCCGGGGCAAGAGGAATGTGGTGTTGACGTTGAGCCTGGCTGGGGAGCACTACCTACCGGTGATATTACCCGACACGTCGGATATCCGGAGGATACCGTCGTGGTCTTGAGATGGATGGTAGGGGCCGGTCTGGACTGACGGCGCCCTAGATATTGAGATTGAGACATTGATATTTCGAGACAGTGAGATTTAAGTTTTGTGTCGATGCTAGACACTGTTGATACTGATTTCATTTATGATACCTCAGTTTAAAAATACGAAGGAAATCTCACTAATTTATGAAAACAGTTTCTTCATTTACATGTATTCTGTTTCATGCATGTATACCTCATTCATATAATATATTGCTACCTGAGGCACAGACACGGGCACATGAGATTACACTCGGGTTAGATATTTACCCTAGCCTTGTTATAGGCTACATGTTATATACATTTTTGAGGCTATATTATGATCATTGACCTAGGATTGCGTTATTTATGCGATTTCTGTGCGTAGATGTTTTTCTATTCACGAGTTGGCAACTCACCCCCGTTGTGCCCCAGTTTCTTGCAGGTTTGCCGTACAGGTTTCTTTAGGGCTTTGCGGGCTCAGTTTCATTCGGGTGACTTGCTAGTAGGTGGGTTTTTCTTGTATCGTACCCATCATATTACCTTGTATAATATTATTCTGTTGTATCTAGTAAATTCCATCAACCAAACATGTATTTATTGAGATAGAGACCAGTGTTGTTTATTCTTTCGACCTTAGAGTCGCTCGTTATATATTTGGTGGTTTTGAGTTTCCTTTTGAGTTTTGATCCTCGCCGTTGGCGTTGTATATTATATTGCTTGTGTGGTTGTGACCGTCGATTGACGAAGAGCTAGCTCCCGCTTGGGGATGCCTTTTTCTTGATTTCGTATACTATTCATGTTGTATCCCGTTTGGGGGCCAGTATTTACAAAGGAGACTCTGCCGAAATTTTCAGTAAAATTTTGATGTTTTAAAAAAACCGCATAATTCGGCTTATGCTATTGAAATTACTTGCTTTAAGTTGGTTTTTCCTGCACTCTACTACTTTTCTTGGTTTGGATTTCTGGGTTTTCGGTTTACTTAGATCACGTACGCCTCGAGACGTTCGTAGTTTAAGTGCCGGTCATGTTCCGTACTTTCGGGTCGTGACATATAAATACCCACTTTTTCCCCTGCCGGGAAAATTCCAAGTTTTGGATTTTTCCGTGGTTTAAGGACGTTCTAAGTAGTGCACGAAACGCGATGGACCCTCTAGAAGACAACAAACCTTAACTCGATTATGTGACCGTCTTGAACTGCCCTTTGAACCTTAGGGCTTGGGGCAGTACGGCGTGCCACATGTGAGGCATTGGCTCGACCCTTCTACGGCTGGACCGTTGGTACTGTGGCATGAAGTGAATGTTTTTAAACTTATTTCATGTGTTGAGCTGTTACGGGAAAACTTGGGTGTTTGATTGTTCGATCGGAAAGTTTAACATTTTCTATTTATCTGGAATGTGATTCAATATTTGGAATCCACAAATAGTTATGAGATAACTGATTTGAATGTTATAAATCTAGCAGTTTAGTCTCACTTGATCGGTTGCCACGGAATTTTGATGTGATCAAAAGTCCGTCGCAATCATGTTGCGTACGCGGATACTCGCCGGTAAACTTAATAAACAGCCATACCCCATTGCCCCGACCAAGTGACTGTAGGAGAACCCCGTCGCCGAAAGCATCCATTCGGGTGCTCGTGGCTGCGGTGTTCCGCCTTAGTGCACTCGTCGACAGTATCGGGGGTACGGCCGTCTGCTAAAGTTTGCGACGAGCATTCGTTCTGGATGTCGGGAATCTTGTTGAATTGCCCGACTTGATATTGAAAAGAGTTTTCGATAATGAGTCTAAAATGCGGGGTTTATAATTATTAGGCATGCGATGTCTGAGGAGGTTGCAGATTCCAACTGTTGTAGTTTTACACTTTCTTTTCTGCGACCGTAAGTGTAATATGTGATTTCGCCGGTTTCGTTGCTATATGTCAATGACAATTGGGATGCGCATATTTACTTACGTTGATGACATGTGATGTTATTTGTTGCTGGATATGTTATATTGGATCGTCGTGTTTGAATCGCCGGGTTTTTTTTATGTGAGATGAGTGTTTTTCATTTTCATTCATGTAAAAAACTTGTATGTAATATTCTTTTATTGGGGCACTTCCGGGTTGAGGATGATGTCACCATTGTATATTATTTACTTTTTCGCATTAGGATAGACCCAAGGAGGGGAGCACAAGTAACCGGGTTCTAGGGTCCAGTGGGAGACCATCTCGAGGAGTCGAGTCCGGGTCTCCTAACCCTAGAATTGGTAGGGTTGCTTGCCACTCTCGTAGGGGTTTAGGGGTGTGGGATTGACTATTCATCACGACCGTGGAATCCGTGTTTTATACAGGCTCAAAATAAAACACGGACGTCCTAGTACATCCAATATTTCATATGATATTTTCTGCTGCGTTATCTGTGATGTGATCATGTGATTTGTTCAGATAGATATTGTATATAGTATATATGATATATTATATAGACGTTGCTTATGTTTTACACCCGCGCTAGCCCTGCCTCGCTCTGGCGTTAGTTACCTAACCTAACGGTGCAGACAAGACATCGAGGCGAATGCGGATGGCATAAGCGTACGTTATATTTATCTGTGATGTTTAGGTGAGCTTAAATGATGGAACATTCATTAATGTGATTAATGAAAGAAAATAAACCTAAAAGATGTTGTGGAATCGAATTTCAAAAATAAAATCTGGTAGCTACAGTTCTAGCTTTGCATCGCGGTGTTCCTTGTAGAACATCCTGCAACTTATTCGATAAGGAAAGGGCCGAGATCCCTTCACCAGGAGTGACCCCTTTAGCAATAACTGGCAGATGCTACAACCCTCGGTTTGTCTTTTGATTGCTTCTATAGTTTTTGCTTTGCACAGCGGTATATATGATATATCCTGTACCTTATTCGATGAGGAAAGGGCCGACGATCCCTTCACCGGGAGTGACCCATTTAGCAAAACTAGAAAAGCCTAAAAAAACACTCCATTTTAAAACCATTTGATTCCGCAACGAGATCAAGTTCAAAGCGTTAACGGTTTTCTTAAAAACCATACGCAACCCTCTGTCATTTTAGGAAGTAGAGTACTTAGTATTCGTGCTGTGTTTGTTGACCATAGTCAAGGCACAGTGTACGGTAGCTAAGTGATGTCTTCCTACACCGCATATGATGCGATTAGTTAGGACAGTCATGTGGCTTTGTTGACCTTAGCCAAGGGTCATGTTGGTGGGTCTAATTAATCATGAAATGACGGGTAGAACTTGACTAGTGCTTATGATTTGTTGACCTTAGCCAAGGTCATAGGTGCTAGGGATAAAAACCTTTATCGGGAGTTTCAAGTGTTGAAATTTGCAATGAGATTGCATACCTTCTATATGATAGTTGGATCCCGATACCCACTGCGAGTAATTGTTACTCCTGAGAGAGTTTTGCACTTTGCAATTAGCCGATCAAGTAGGTGTCTAGAAAGGTGTCAATGGGGTTACGCCCCTGGGAAAACGAGGTTTACTTTAATTAGGTCCGTGCGAAAGCACGGGGAACCTCCCTCAAAGTACCGACACTGGCCTGGCTGAAAGATTGGCGTACTTGTAGAGTGTAATTAATCCCGGCTAATCTTTCCTTTTAAGGTTTGAAGGAAGATTTGATAAAAACAGTGGGAGCCATCCTGATTAGATAAAATATATATCCAATCTAATCTTGCAAGAACGCACGCAGAGTGTTTTCTTCTCTCTCTCTCCAGGTAGCGACCATATCACGCCTTAATCAAGATAATAATATGGACGTATTAACCGAACCCGCTTGTTTTACAGAGCTGGGGAACGTTGGTCCCGCTCCAACTTATAATTGTTATGAGACCGAGTAGGAAATAGGGGAATGCCAGGATTCCCATGCAGCCCAAACGAAGAAAGTGCATGAGATGCATCTCCTTCGGGTGTGTTCATTACAAAGAACTGTTTCTCAGTATCCTCTACATCCTTGGAATGTGATACCGGATCAGGATCCCAAATATGTAATCTGTTACATAGGCTATAATAGGTAGAGAACTGAGAACGGGTGATAAGTTTCATGAGACAGAAAATGGTGCAAGTGTTGCAGCCAAGTCTGTTGGTCACTGTCACCCTGTATTACCAATACATGGATTCTGAACAAATGCTATTAGATACCGAACCTGATATACAGAATCATACCAGTCTCTTTATTAGTGAAGAAAGGATATAATTTTGTATTGTTGAATATTGTTTTGAACATTTCAAAAGTTGATCGGTTCAGGCACGTTATCTAAAAGCATTAACGTTCTTAATCAAACTACAGTTCCTAGTATACAGAACACACACAAGAGGAAGAGTTCAGAAATGAATGAATCCTTCTTGAGGCATTATAGACTAGGTCATATCAATGTAACCCGACTAGCTAAAGTTACATTTAGATGCATATTTAAATCAGTTTGAATTTACATCTTATGAAATTTGCCAGTCATGTCACAAAGATAAGATGACCATAGCTCCATTTACTGGAAACAGAGAAAGAGTTAGTGAACTCTTGGGACTGATACATAGTGATGTATAGAGGTCCCCAGTCTATATATGCCAAGACTGGTTCTTTGTGCTTCCTTACATTCACTGATGATCTCTCAAGATTCGGACACATGTTCCTGTTGAAACACACGTCTGAAGCTTTTGAGAAATTCAATGAATATAAGTTAGAAGTAGAGAACCAAAAACAGGTATAAGTATTATGTCCTTTGGTGTGATCGGGGAGGAGAATACTTGAGCACGGAATTCCTGGACTATTCTAAAGGAGAATGAGATTCTCTCTCAACATTACTCCTCTGTATACACCACAGCACAACGGTGTATCGAGGCGGAGCAATTATACCCTATATGATATGGTGCGCTCTATGATGAGTACTACTGAGTTACCTGTTTCCTTTTGGGGGGTTATGTACTTAAGAAGCTGCATACCTATTGAATTAGGTTCAAATCAGATCACTGCCTACCACTCCATATGAGATATGGTATGGGAAAAGCCTATCTCTTAAGTAAATTAAGATTTGGGATTGTCCGGCCTATGTCAAAAGCAAAATCCGGACAAGATCGAGGAAAGGTCAGTTCTGTAGAACTGGAAAGGTTCCAGCTATACAAACTGCAGCTGATGATTTCATAGAACCAAAGGATTCAATGGTCCCCGACGAACCTCAGCCTCTCCGCCGATCTAGCAGGGTTCCTCATCCGCCTGAGAGATACTTCGGTTTCTCGATGACAGTGGGAGCGAGGATTGCATCATGAGATGATAACCCAACTAGTTTCGAGCAGGCCATCAAGAGTAGGGACTCTGTAAGAATGGCTGGATTCTTAGCGATCTGAGATGGAATCCATGTACACCAACAAAGTATGGACTTTGGATGCTATATCTGAAGGGTTAAATCCCCATCAGGAGCAAGTATATCTTGAGAAGATTACTTGGTGTAGATGGAAAAGTTGAGACTTTCAATGCTAGACTTAAAGGTTTTTGTCATCGACCAGACGTGGATAATGATGAAACCTTTTTCCAGTGGTTATGCTTAAGTCCATCCGGATCCTACTTGCCATTGCTACATACCATGACTACGATATCTGGTGGTTGGGTGTCATGACTGCTTTTCTAAAAACTGATTTAGAAGGGAACGTCTATAAGTACACAGCCAGAGGGCTTCATAAACAGTGGGAGCAGCGGAAACGTGTGCAAGTTGCTTTACATAATAAAGCTGGCATCGCGAAGTTGGAACGTCTGTTTTGATGTGGTAGTCAAAGAGTTTGACTTCATCAATATGGTAGATGAACCTTTTATATACAAAACGGTAGTAGAGAGTAACGTGGTCATCCTCGTATTGTACGTGAACAACATACTCTTGATAGGAAAAGAGTTTCCTATGCTACGCTCGGTCAATCTCCTTTTATCACATGGATTCTCCATATAGGATCAAAGAGATACCTCCTAAATCCTGGGTTTTGGATTTATGAGATAGATCTAAATGGATATTAGGATTCTCACTAGTTGTAGTGAGATGGTATCAATCGATCCTTGGGAGAATCACTAGAAAAGTTCCAGGGTGATAAGGACGGCTGAATGTCAGTCGCGGGCATTGCCTTTACCCTCAGTGCAGGGACGGTATGTTGGAAGAGTTCCAAGCTAAATACCGTGGCAAACTAGACGATAAAGACTGGTAACATCGCTATTAAAGATACTACCAAAGAGGCAGTTTGGGTGTATATTGGTTCATGAGATGAACTAGGTTCCTACCATTGTGTGACAATAGAAGTGTGGCTTTAGCCCAGGAACCCTGGTCCCATCAGTGACCCAGACATATTCTGAGGCAGCATCACCTGATCAAGGAGATAGTTGATCTCCAAGGTGATCGAGGTTAGGAGAGTAGACACAGAGGTCAACACGGCGGATCCACTCACAAAGGTTTTTTCCCAGAGAGAGACTTATATGGGATGGTTGAGTATTAGATACTGCAACCACTGCTACAGATGGCCCTAGTGCAAGTGGGAGATTGTTAGTTATATGTATGCCCTAGAGGCCATTACTATACATAGGATGTATATTGTAGTGGATGATGGGACATATATAGGTAGGACTTTCATGCTCGACATGATAGTAAGCTATCCGGTTGCTCTTTATCTTAACACGTATACTTTTTGTCTCTCTGTTACATGTTGATAAAGCCTTTAGGATGTGTACTCGACTTCCAGGACTATGATGTAGATTATACTAGTGGGGCCTGGGTAGTCCATGAGTACATCCTTCAATGTTCCTAGTCGTGGGAATATCGAGACGGGGCATCGATATTCCAGAGTAGACTAGCGTATATCTTCTCGACCCATGTGATGGGCAATGGATGATCCCATATCCATTGGTGTTTGACAACAGAGATGCTATGCGGGTGCTCAGTGGTGACTGGGTACACTGAACGGACTCGCCGAGAACTCCCAGATGGTATTGTACCTCACGTTAGATGGCAGTTCTCTGGTGACACTTGTACAGCTTAGTCTGTTGACCCGAGATCGTCATAGAGTCTTCTGTGTATCCCACTGTGCTTTGATTTCCACCCTACCACGGCTCTACTGAGTCATGCGAACAGGTGGTTTTTGGGTACAGTCCCGATTCACATGGAGGCAATGAGCGATATGAGGGGATTCGTCTCTCCCGGTATTGGGGGTTGATGTTGCGCTATGCTCGACTGGCCATAACTGGAAATCCCTGGCCAGGGTTGCACTGATTTACTGGTAAGTGTTATCAGTAGTTTCATGCTTGTTAAGGACCTTACATCGGCATGACTTATCGAGCTACTGGGGTCTGACGTTTACCACGCCTAGGCGAGATATGCGACATATCAGACGAACAGACCGGACCGTGCGGTAAGTGTTACTGGTTGGATTCACAGAAGTGTGAGCAGGCTTGCTCATTGATCTTCTGATCGCTCAATACCCGGGTGGCCGTTACGTTTAGCAAACCGCTTGCGGCTTGTGGGTGTTTGATATGATCATCGCCTACTACCGGCGTATTGACGAGTCTTTAGAGTCCTACACAGAGGTTTCATGGCTCAAGCGAAACGAAATAGGAGCGCATATGAGATATGTGCGGGACCGAGAATAATACTAGTATGTTATACTGAATTCTATTCTCGCGATTTGTATCATCGGACGGTCATATAAGGTATAGCCGGGTTACCGAATCAAATGTTGATTCGATATATTGATACACTTGATATTAGTCGCTTATATGCAGTATGACCGGATCATTAAATCAAGTGTTGATTTAATGATTTAATGTATAATTATATATTAGATATATTACTTTAGATTGACTAGTATTGTTCACTTAAGATTATTTTTCCTCACTAGATTGTGCATATTGTATATATGATATATGTTTGTGCACTAGTTTGTATCATGTTTGATGATACATGCAAACTTGGATGTGTGTATACTTTAAACCATGTTTAGGTTAATGGTTAGGGTTTTAACTTATTTATTTATTTATTTTGGTTAAAAACTAAATGGTGGCTTTTCTTTCTTTGCTAGAAGTTTCATGATACTTCAAGCAACTTTGACAAAGTCTTAACCATTTTGTTTTTATCCTTTGACCTAACCATTTATCTAAACTATGGTTTGCTCTCTACATGAGTTAACTTCACCCATGGTTGCATTATGATAAGTCTTCACTTGATTTATTATTTTCAATAATTCATTTTGTTTCTTCTTCTTCTTCTTCTTCTTCATGAAGTGAAGAAAGCTTTCTTGAAAATTTTCAAGTGATGAAATCAAGTGAGAAATCCAAATCCAAAGTGAACCCACTTCCTATTTTTTCATCCTCTACCACTTGCCATGTTGTATAGGGTGTTATCTTCACAAGTTTCATGGCCTAGTGAAGATGGAGCTTGAGTTTGAGTTGACTCGACGTAGATCATCTTCGTCATCGAAGTCAACGACCTAGCCCGCTCATTTCTCCGGAGAAACCATCGCTAGAGTCCGGGATTCCGATGATCGCAGCGGAGGGACGTCAACATGGAGCTAAAGAAGTGAAGAACCGGATCTACAAAGGTTGTAATCCCTTTCACTTATTAGTAAATTTGTTTGCTAGCTTTTAGTTTCGCCTTTACCTCTAGTTAACGATCTTGCATAGAGTTGTTAGGAACATAAAAATTTGATTTTGGCATGGTTGATGCCTTGTGGAACCTCTTGAGTGTGCCTAGGAACCCTACAGAATCACCCGAGGAGTAATCCTACTCATCAGTGGGAATCGGGATCCAACTATCATCGCATGATAACTTGATGGAAGCCACTCAAGTCACCATACTCCAGAAGGTATGAGCATGCCTGGAAAGTTTCCTGTATGTTTGAAACTCCCGATATAATTTTTACCCCAAGCGGTTTATGACCTTGACTTTGGCCAACAAATCATAACCCACAAGTCAAGTTCTACCTGTCATTGTCCTGATTGATTTAGACCCACCAGCACACACCCTTGACTTTGGCCAACAAAGTGGTACAACTGTCTTAAACCAATGCATATCCATGCAACGGACAAGCAACACATAGCTACCGCACACGATGCCTTGACTTTGGCCAACAAACACCGCACGAATACTATGCATTACTTATCCGAAATGACGGAGGGCTACGGCTGGTTTTTGGCAAAAAACCTTTAACGTAATGAACTTGATATTGTTGAAGGAACCAGATAACTTTTATAAATATATAGTTGCGAAAACATTTGCTAAAGAGGTCACTGCCGGTGAAGGGATCTCGGCTCTTTCCCCGTCGAATAAGGTGCAGGATATTCCAAACTGAATACCACGATGCAAAGCAAAAAGCAATCGACTATAGTGAAGTTATTACTCTGACGCAAACGTCTGTCCAGGGGGTCACTCCCGGTGAAGGGATCTCGGCCCTTGCCTCGTCGAATGAGGTGCTGGATATTCATAACCGAATACCTCTGTGCAAAACAAAAGAGAACGGCACTGTAATAACAGCTTTTTGAAAATTATTCCAACAATTTCATATATATGTTGTTTTTCTTGCATTGATAAGAATCAACTCAGTCCCATCAATTAATCACAGCAGAAAAGAACGAAAATATGTTGTTTGTATATGCCATCAGCATTCGCCACTGGGTCCCGTCATCACACGTTAGGTTACTTAACTAACGACAGAGCAGGGACTGGACTAGCGCGGGTGCAAAACATATACAACATTTACTAATATATATATCAATATATAATAATCGCTCCAGGCATGATAAATGCAACATCACAGAAAAGTAATAAGCATCACAGAATAATACAGATAATCTGGGATCCCCGGGTTTCATTGAGACACAAGTGAAACCCGACGTTTCCCTGGTCGTGTGGATAGCCTGTGCAATGAAAATCCTAGACCCCTACGAGCGCGACAAGTTACCCACCAAAACCAGAAGCGAGGCAGCCCCCTTCAGCAAAGTGAATGGACCACCCAGCACTTCACGGAATCTGGTAACTTGAGCACCCCACCTTGGGTCAACCTGTACCCCATACGAGTGCGGCGAATAACCCTCCAATTCTAGAGTGAAGCCCCCTCCGTATCAAAGCCATGTGATGCGGGCCCATTTGTTAGTTATATGTATGCCCTAGAGGCCATTACTATACATAGGATGTATATTGTAGTGGATGCTTGGACATATATAGGGATGACTTTCTTGCTCGATATGATAGTATGCTATCTTGTTACTTTTTACCTTAACGTGTACACTGATTGTCTCTCTGTTACATGTTGGTAAAGCCCTTAGGATGTGTACTTGACTACCTGGACTATGATGCGGATCATACTAGTGGGGACATGGTAGTCCATAAGTACATCCTTTAAGGTCCCTAGTCGTGGGTGTATCTAGACGGGGCATCGATATACCAGAGTAGACTAGCGTATACCTTCTCGACCCATACAGATGGGCAATGGATGATCCTATATCCATTGGAGTTTGACATCAGAGATGATATACGGGTGCTCAGTGGAGACTGGGTACACTGGACGGACTCACCGAGAACTCCCAGATGGTATTATACCTTACGTCAGATGGCAGTTCTCTGGTGACACTGGTACAGGTTAGTCTGTAGACCCGAGATCGTCATAGAGTCTTGTGTGATTCCCATTGTGCTTTGATTTCCACCTTACCATGTCCAAGAGGGCATGCAAAATGGTGGTTTTTGGGTACAGTCCCGAATCACATGGAGGCAATGAGCGATAGGAGGGGATTCGTCTCTCCCGGTATAGGGAGTTGATGTTGCGCTGTGTTCGAATGGCTATAATCGGAAATCCCTGGCCAGGGTTGCTGAGATTTACTGGTAAGTGTTACCAGTAGTTTCTCGAACTGTTATAGACCTCATATCGACACGACTTATCGAGCTACTGGGGTCTGACGTTTACCACCTCTAGGCGAGATATGCGACATATCAGACGACGAGACCGGACTGTACGGTACGTGTTACTGGTTGGATTCACAGGAGTGTGTGCGGGCTTGCTCGTTGATCTTCTGATCGCTCAATACCCGGGTGGCCGTTACGTTTAGCAGACCGCTTGCGGCTTGTGGGTGTTTGATATGATCATCACCTGCTGCCGGCGTATTGACGAGTCTTTAGAGTCCTACACAGAGGTTTCCTGGCTCAAGCGAAACGAAATAGGAGCGCATATGAGATATGTGCGGGACCGAGAATAATAACAGTATGTGATACTGTATTCTATTCTCGCGATTTGTATCATTGGACTGTTATATGAGATCTAGCCGGGTTACCGAATCAAGTGTTGATTCGATACATTGATACACTTGATATTAGTCGGTTATATGCAGTATGACCGGATCATTAAATCAAGTGTTGATTTAATGATTTAATGTATAATTTTATATTTGATATATTACTTTACATCAACTAGTATTGGTTCACTTAAGATTATTTTCTCACTAGATTGTACACATTGTATATATGATATATTTTTGTGCACTTGATTGTATCATGTTTGATGATACATGCAAACTTGGGTGTAAGTTTGATTTAAACAATGTTTAGGTAAATGGTCAGGGTTTTGATTTACTCATTTATTTTCTTTATTCATTTTATGGTAAAAATGAAATGGTGGCTTTCTTTTCTTTCTTTGCTTGATGCTTCTTGAAGCTTCAAAGCATCTTTGAAAAATTCTTCCATTTGGTTTTATCCTTAACCTAACCATTTAACTAAACCCTAGTTTATTCTCTACATGAGTTAGCCTCACCCATGGTTTCTAAATGATATGCATCACTTGAATTTTCTAATTACGTAATTCATTTTTCATTTCTTTCTTCTTCTTCTTCTTGATGAAGAAAGAAATCTTTTGCTAGAAATTTACAAGTGATGAATCCAAGTGAGAAATCCAAATCCAAAGTGAACCCACTTCCTATTTCTTCATCCTATACCACTTGCCATGTTGTATAGGGTGTATTCTTCACAAGGTTGATGACCAAGTGAAGATGGAGCCTGAGTTTGAGTCGCCTCGACGTAGATCATCTTCGGCACCGAAGGCAACGACCTAGCCCGTCCATTTCTCCGATGAAACCGACGCTAGAGTCCGAGATTCCGATGATCGCAGCGGAGGGACGTCAAAACGGAGCTAAAGAAGTGGAGGACCGGATCTACAAAGGTTGTATTTCCATTCACTTAGTAGCAAAGTTGTTTGCTTGTTTCTGTTTCGCCTAATTTCTAGTTAACGATCTAGCATTAGGGTTTCTCGGCATAAGAAAAATTTGATTTTGGCATGGTTGATGCCTTGTGGAAGCTCTTGAGTGTGCCTAGGAACCCTACAGTGGTATCAGAGCCTATCTAGAGCCTTAGGCGAAGAGTAGACGAAGTTAGAAGTCCGATCGAACCCGAAACCCTAATTCAAAAACCTTCTCTGTACAATTTTTCAAAACTGGGATTTTTGTGAATTAAAAATATCCAGAAAATTAAGCATGGTTTTATAGGGATTACTGTTTAGCACGTGGGCGTGAGTCGACTAAACTACCGCGGAACCACGGCACGAGCATGGCTTGTGCGGCGGTTCCGCGGCCATACAGTCACAATATTCAATGATTTTTGCACAGTAATTTCTTTATTTTATTGCTGTGTTTTTTGGGAATTTTTAATGTTTACTCAAGAGTTGAGTTTTCATGGTTGTATTGGGGACTCGGTGTTTCGATCGGGAAGTCTAATTTCGTCTGTGTGATTTTTCCGGATAATTTAGAGTATGTTAAAAAGTTCGACCGGATATAAATACCCAATTTTTCCCCTGCCGGAAAATTTCCAAGTGTTGGATTTTTCCGTGGTTTAAGAACGTTCTAAGTAGTGCAAGTAACACGATGGTCCCTCTCGAAGACAACAAACCTTAACTCGATTATGTGACCGTCTTGAACTGCCCTTTGAACCTTAGGGTTTGGGGCAGCACGGCGTGCCACATGTGAGGCGTTGGCTTGACCCTTCTACGGCTGGACCGTTGGTACTGTGGCATGAAGTGAATGTTTTTAAACTTATTTCAAATGTTGAGCTGATTCGGAAAAACTTGGGTGTTTGATTGTTCGATCGGAAAGTGTAACATTTTCTATTTATCTGGAATGTGATACAATATTTGGAATCCACAAGAAGTTATGAGATAACTGATTTGAACATTATAAATCTAGCAGTCTAGTTTCACTTGATCGGTTGCTACAGAATTTTGATGCGATCAAAAGTCCGTCGCAATCACGTAGCATACGCGGATACTCGCCGGGTAAACTTAATAGACAGCTACACCCCATAGCCCCGACCAAGTGACTGTAGGAGAGCCCCGTCGCCAAAAGCATCCGTTTGGGTGCTCGCGGCAGCGGTGTTCCGCCTTGGTGCACTTCGTCGACGGTATCGGGGGTGCGGCTGTCTACTAAAGTTTGCGATGAGCATTTGATCAGAATGTCGGGAATCTTGTTGAATTGTCCGACATGATATTGAAAAGTATTTTCAATAATGAGACTGAAATGCGGGGTTTATAATTGTTAGGCATGCGATGTCTAAGGAATTCATTTGGTTAGGCATGCCATGTATAAAGAGTTTGCGGATTCCAACTGTTGTAGTTTTACACTTTCTTTTCTGCGACCGTAAGTGTAAAATGTGATATCGCCGGTTTCGTTGCTATATGTCAACGACAATTGGGATGGGCATATTTACTTACGTTGATGACATGTGATGTTATGTGTTGCTGGATATGTTATATTGGATCGTCGTATTTGAATAGCCAGGTTTTTTTTATGTGAGATGAGTGTTTTTCATTTTCATTCATGTAAAAACTTGTATGTAATATTCTTTTATTGGGGCACTTCCAGGTTGCGGAAGTTGTCACCATTTGCATATTATTTACTTTTCCGCACTAGGATAGACCCAAGGAGGAGGGCACAAGTAACCGGGTTCTTGAGTCCCGTGGGAGACCAACTCGAGGAGTCGAGTCCGGGTCTCCTAACTCTAGAATTGGTAGGGTTGCTTGCCGCTCTCGTAGGGGTCTAAGGGTGTGGGTTTGGCTATTCATCGCGACCGTGGAATCCGTGTTTTATACAGGCTCGTATTGAAAACATGGACGTCCTAGTATATCCAATATTTCATATGATATTTTCTGCTGCGTTATCTGTGATGTGATCATGTGATATGTTCAGATAGATATTATATATAGTATATATATGATATATTATATAGACGTTACTTATGTTTTACACCCGTGCTAGCCCTGCCCAGCTCTGCCATTAGTTACCTAACCTAACGGTGCACGAGAGGACATCGTGGCGAATGCGGATGGCATAAGTGTACGTCGTATTTATCTGTGATGTTTAGGTGACTTAAATGATGGGACTTCATTAATATGATTAATGAAAGAAAAGAAACCTAAAAGATGTTGTGGAATCGAATTTTCAAAAACAAGTAGCTACAGTTCTTGCTTTGCATCGCGGTGTTCCTTGAAGAACATCCTGCACCTTATTCGATAAGTAAAGGACCAAGATCCCTTCACCGGGAGTGACTCCTTTAACAATAACTGGTAGATGCTACACCCCTCGGTTTGTCTTTTGATTGCTTCTATAGTTTCTGCTTTGCATAGTGGTAAATATGATATATCCCGCACCTCATTCGACGAGGAAAGGGCCGACGATCCCTTCACCGGGAGTGACCCCTTCAGCAAAACTAGAAAAGCCTAAAAAACACTCCATTTTAAAATCATTTGATTCTACAACGATATCAAGTTCTTTACGCAATAGGTTTTCAGAAAAACCTGTCGTAGCCCTCCGTCATTTCAGATAAAGATTGTTTAGTATTCGTGCTACGTTTGTTGGCCTTTGTCAAGGCGTAGTGTGCGGTAGCTGAATAGTACTTATCTGCTTATGCATATAATGCAGATTGGATTAGGGTAGTCATGCGACCTTGTTGGCCTTTGTCAAGGGCCGTACGGGTGGGTTTAATTCAATCAAGAAATGACGGGTTGAACTTGACTAGCAGCCTATGGTTTGTTGGCCTTTATCAAGGTCATAGGACGCTAGGGGCAAAATATTATCGGGAATTTCAAGTGTTGAAATTTGCAATGAGATTGCATACCTTCTATGAGATAGTTGGATCCCGATACCCGCTGCGAGTAAGAGTTACTCCTGGGAGAGTTTTACACATTACAATTAGCCGATCAAGTAGGTGTCTAGAAAGGTGTTAACGAGGTTACGCCTCTGGGAAAACGAGGTTTACATTAATTAGGTTCGTGCGAAAGCACGGGGGACCTCCGTCAAAGTACCGACACTGGCCTGGCTGAAAGATTGGCGAACTTGTAGTGTGTAATTAATCCCGGCTAGTCTTTCCTTTTAAGGTTTGAAGGATGATTTGATTAAAACAGTGGGAGCCATCCTGATTAGATAAAATAATAACCAATCTGATCTTGAAAGAGCATACGCTGAGTGTTTTCTTCTCTCTCTCTCCAGGTAGCGACCATATCACGCCTTAATCAAGATAATAATACGGATGTATTGACCGAACCCGCTTGTTATACTGAGCTGGGGAACGTTGGTCCCGCTCCAACTTATAATTGTTATAAGACCGAGCAGGAATTAGGGAATTACCAGAATTCCCGTGCCGCCCAAACGAAGAAAGTGCATACTGATGCATCATCTTCGGGTGAGTTCATTACAGAGAACTGTTTCTCAGTATCCTTTACGTCCTGGGTATGTGATACCGGATCAGGATCCCGTATATGTAATCTGTTACATGGTCTACAGATAGGTAAAGAACTGAGAACGGATGATAAGTTTCATGAGACAGAAAACGGTGCAAGTGTTGCAGCCAAGTCTGTTGGTCACTGTCACCCTGTATTTCCAAATACATTGATTCTGAACAAATGCTATTAGATACCGAACCTGATATACAAAATCATATCAATCTCTTTATTTAATAAAGAAATGATAAATTTTTGTATTGTTGGATAATGTTTTGAACATTTCCTATATCAAAAGTTGATCGGTTCGGGCACGTTATCCAGAAGAATTGATGTTCTAAATCAAACTACGGTTCTTAGTATACGGAACACACACAAGAGGAAGAGTTCAGAAATGAACGGATCCTTCTTGAGGTATTGTAGACTAGGTCATATCAATGCGACCCGACTAGCTGAAGTTACATATAGATGCATATTTAAATCAGTTTGAATTTACATCTTGTGAAACTTGCCGGTCATGTCACAAAGATAAGATGACCAAAGCTCTGCTTATTGGAAACAGAGAAAGAGTTAGTAAACTCTTGGGATTGATACATGTTGATGTAAGTAAGGTCCCCCATCTACACATGCCAGGACCGGTTCTTTGTACTTCATTACATTCTTTGATGATCTCTCAAGATTCAGTCATATGTTCCTGTTGAAACACAAGTCCGAACCTTTTGAGATATTCACAGAATATAAATTAGAAGTAGAGAACCAATACGGGTATAAGTATTATGTACCTTGATGAGATCAGGGAGGAGAATAGTTGAGCATGGAAATCCTGGAATATTCTAAAGGAGAATGAGATTCTCTCTCAGCATTACTCCTCCGTATACACCATAGTGAGATGGTATATCGGGGCGGAGCAATTGCACCCTATTCGATATGGTGCGCTCTATGATGAGTACTACTGAGTTACCTGTTTCCTTTTGGGGTTATGCACTTGAGAAGCTGCATACCTATTGAATAGGGTTCAAATCAAATCAGTTGCCTACCACTTCATATTTGATATGATAAGGGAAGAGCCCATCTCTTAAGTCAGTTAAGATTTGGGTTGTCTGGCCAATGTCTAAAAGCAAAATACGGACAAGCTCGAGGCAAGGTCTGTTATGTTAGTGTATATGCCCTAGAGGCCATTACTGTATCATACTAGCTTGTATATTACTTGATGAAAGCTTGGGATATTCACATTTGTATAGACAATCTTGCTCAAAATGATAGTATGCTACTTGGTTTGTCTCTACTTCAATATGTGCATGTGTTTCTTTTAGCATATCGCTTATATACATATTAGTAGAGCCCTTAGGATTTTTTCTTGATTACCAGCATTATGATGGCGCTCACACTCGTGGTGGCTGGGTAATCCATAAGCACATCCTTATACAGGTCCCTAGTCATTGGACTATCGAGACAGGGCATCGATACTCTGGAGTAGACTAGCGTATGCGCTTCTCATCCCAGCGGGGGAGACGGTCTGTCCCACAGCCGTCAGTACGTCGTACTTGAGATAGTATGCGGGTTCTCGTTAGGTTACGAGTACACTGGACAGGAATCGTCGGGAACTGTTGGTTGGTATTATACCTATCGTCAGTTATCAGTTCCCAGGTGGCATGAGTACAGCTTAGTCTGCCGACTTTGTAGGGTTACTAGGCACTCTAATGAAGTCTCACAAGGCATCAACCATGCCAATTTCAAATTTTTCCAGTGCCGAGAAACCCTAATACGGATCGTTAACTAGAATTTTAGGCGAAACATTAAACTAGTTAACAACTTAACTAAAGATAAGAAGCTACAACCTTTGTAGATCCGCTTATCCACTTCCTTAGCTCCACGTAGTCGTCCCCTCGCTGTCCATCTCGAATCCCGGACTCTTGCATCGGCTTCATCGGAGAAAATGAGCGGACTAGTCGTCGGCTACGATGCCGAAGATGATCTACGTCGAGGTTACACAAGATCAAGCTCCGACTTCACCAAGTTGTGAAACTTGTGAAGAAAACACCCTATACTACTTGGCAAGAGGTAGAGGGTGAAGAAATAGGAGGTGGGTTTACTTTAGAATTGGATTTCTCACTTGTTTCCTCAAGATGCCATTAATGGTGGCAAGGTTTTTCTTGAACTCAAGAAGAAGAAGAAGATCAAGATGATTATGATAAGCCTCTTTAAAATGCAAAAAAAATGAATACTTATCATAATATGAACCATGGTTAGGTGTAGAGAATTTACTAAGGTTAGATGAATGGTTAGGGTTAAGCATGAAAACAAAATGGTCACTTTGGTCAAAGCTTCATGAAGCTTCAACAAGCTTCAAGAAAGAAAGCAACCATATTGTTTTCTTTTGCAATTTCTTTTTAATCCAAATGAAAAAGATAAATGAATGAATAAATAAAATCCCTAACCATTTACTTAACCAAGGTTTAATTCTTTACACTTAACCAAATGAGCAAGTATCATCAAACATGATACAAACATGTGCACAAAAGTATATCACATATACAACTTGCACATCAAGTGAGAAAATCCATTTAAAGTGAACCAATACTAGTTAATGCAAAGTAATATATCAAATATATAATTATACATTAAATCATTAAATCAACACTTGATTTAACGATCCGGTCATATCGCATATAACCGACCAGTATCCTATGTATCGGCTTATCGAATCAATTCTTGATTCGATATCTAGGTTATATTGCATATAACCAATCGATACATTCATCGCGAGAATGGAATACGGTATCACATACACGCATTATTCTCGGTCCTGCACATATCTCATATGCGCTCCTATTTCGTTTCGCTTGAGCCAGGAAACCTCTGTGTAGGACTCTAAAGACTCGTCAATACGCCGGTAGCAGATGATGATCATATCAAGCACCCACAAGCCGCAAGCGGTCTGCTAAACGTAACGGCCATCCGGGTATTGAGCGATCAGAAGATCGACGAGCTAGCACGCTCACACTCCTGTGAATCCAACCAGTAACACTTACCGTACAGTCCGGTCTGTTCGTCTGATATGTCGCATATCAAGTCTAAGGGTGGTAAACGTCAGACCCCAATAACCGATAAGTCATGCCGATGTGAGGCTCATAACGGGTCGATAAACTACTGGTAACACTTACCAGCAAATCTCTGATCAGCCCTGGCCAGGGACTTCCCTGTTACGGCCAATCGAGCACAGCGCAACATCAACCCCCAATACCGGGAGAGACGAAACCCCTCCTATCGCTCATTGCCTCCATGTGACTCGGGACTGTACCCAAAGACCACCGTTTTGCATGCCCTCATGGACGTGGTAAGGTGGAGATCAAAGACACAGTGGGAATCACACAAGTCTCTATGACGATCTCGGGTCTACAGACTAACCTGTACAAGTGTCACCTGAGAACTGCCATTTGACGTGAGGTATAATACCATCTGGGAGTTCTCGGCGAGTCTGTCCAGTGTACCCAGTCTCCACTGAGCACCCGTACACCATCTCTGATGTCAAACACCAATGGATATGGGATCATCCATCACCCATCTCATGGGTCGAGAAGCGTATACGCTAGTCTACACTGGTATATCGATGCCCCGTCTCGATACACCCACGACTAGGGACCTTGAAGGATGTACTTATGGACTACCATGTCCCCACTAGTTTGATCTGCATCATAGTCCAGGTAGTCAAGTACACATCCTAAGGGCTTTATCAACATGTAACTATAAGAAAGTTTAAAGAGACTAGTAAACATGTTAAGTTAAAGAGCAACCAGATAGCATACTATCATATCGAGCAAGAAAGTCATCTCTATATATGTCCAAGCATCCAATATAATATACATCATCTGTACAATACTGGCCTCTAGGGCATACATACAACTAACAATCTCCCACTTGCACTAGGGCCAGCTGCTGTAGTATCGCATACCGAGCATCCCGAAGAGTCTCTCAAACTGTATCTGGGGAATGGCCTTCGTGAGTGGATTCGCCGTGTTGTTCTTCGTGTCAACCCTCCTAACCTCGATCTCCCGGCAATCAACTATCTCCCGGATCAGGTGATACCGCCTCAGAATATGCCTGGATCGCTGATGGGACCTGGGTTCCTTGGCCAAAGCCACCGCTCCATTGTTATCGCAATACAAAGGTATTGGATGCTCAATGGATGGAACCACTCCAAGTTCAGTACTGAACTTCTTGATCCAGACAGCCTCTTTGGCAGCATCGTTGGCAGCGATGTATTCAGCCTCCATCGTCGAGTCTGCCACGGTTTCCTTCTTGGAACTCTTCCAGCTAACCGCCCCTCCGTAAAGGGTAAAGACAAATCTCGACTGCGACTTAGAGTCGTCCTTATCACTCTGGAAGCTCGAATCGGTAAAGGACTCCATTTGGAGTTCTCCGTTACCATACACCAAGAGCATCTCTTTAGTCCTTCGCAAGTACTTGAGAATGCTCTTCACAGCTGTCCAGTGACTCTCTCCAGGATCAGCTTGATACCTGCTCACTACACTTAGTGAGTATGCTACATCGGATCTGGTACATAGCATCGCAAACATGATAGAGCCTACAGCCGAAGCATAGGGTATCCCTTGCATGCGAGCTCTCTCCAAATCAGTATTGGGAGACATCTCTTTGGAGAGAGTGACTCCAGAGATCGTGGGCAAGTTCCCACGCTTGGATTCTTCCATACTAAACCTCTTTAGTATGGTGTCAATGTACCTGGATTGGGACAATCCCAATATCCGTTTGGATCTATCTCTATAGATCCTAATTCCCAATATGCAAGAAGGCATCACCAAGATCTTTCATTGAGAATCTTTGTGATAAGAAGAGCTTGACCGATTGCAGCATAGGAATATCATTTCCTATCAAGAGTATGTCGTCCATGTACAATACGAGGAAGACAACCTTACTCTCTGCCACCTTCTTGTAGATACAAGGTTCATCTGGGTTTTTGACGAAATCAAACTCTTTGATAATGACGTCAAAGCAGATGTTCCAACTCCGCGATGCTTGCTTTAATCCATAAATGGATTTAAGCAGCTTGCACACCTTCCCGCTGCTCCCACTGTCTACGAAGCCCTCCGGCTGAGTCATGTACACGCACTCTTCTAAATCATCATTTAGAAAGGCGGTCTTAACATCCATTTGCCAGATTTCGTAGTCATGATATGCAGCAATGGCAAGCATGATCCGGATGGATTTAAGCATAGCCACTGGAGAAAAGGTTTCGTCATAGTCCACACCTGGTCTTTGACGAAAACCCTTTGCAACAAGTCTAGCTTTGAAAGTTTCCACTTTACCATCTACACCAAGTTTTTTCTTGAAGATCCACATGCTCCCAATGGGTTTTACCCTTTCAGGAGCAAGTTCCAAAGTCCATACTTTGTTGGTGTACATGGATTCCATCTTGGACCGCATAGCATCCAGCCATTTCACTGAGTCCCTACTCGTGATGGCCTGCTCGAAGCTAGTTGGGTCATCATCCTCCATGATGTAATCCTCGCTCCCACCATCCATGAGAAAACCGTAGTATCTCTCAGGTGGGCGAGGAACCCTACTAGATCGGCGGAGAGGCTGAGGTTCGTCGGGAGCTTCTGAATCCCCTGGTTCCACTAAATCTTCAGTTTGAGTTTGTGTAGCCGGAATTTCTTGCAGTTCTACCTTATCCCCACTAATTTCTTTTGCAAGAAATTCCTTTTCCAAAAAGGTGCATGTCGAGAAACAAACACTTTTTGTTCCTCTGTATGGTAGAAAAGATATCCATGTGAATGTTTGGGATATCCCACAAACTTGCATAGAACTGACCGTGCCTCGAGTTTGTCCGGATTTTGCCTTTTGACATAGGCCGGGCAACCCCATATCTTAACTCGTTTAAGACATGGTCTCTTCCCACTCCATATCTCATATGGTGTGGCATGTACAGATTTAGTTGGAACTTGATTCAATAGGTATGCTGCTGTTTCCAGCGCATATCCCCAGAAGGAAATAGGTAACTCAGTTGTGCTCATCATAGAGCGCACCATATCTAATAGGGTGTGGTTCCTCCGTTCTGATACACCGTTGTGCTGTGGTGTATATGGAGGTGTCAGCTGAGAGAGAATCCCATTCTTTTTTAGGAAGTCCAGGAATTCATTGCTCAAGTATTCACCTCCTCGATCAGATCGAAGGATTTTAATACTTTTTCCAGTTTGGTTTTCAACTTCTTGTTTATATTCTCTAAATTTCTCAAAAGCTTCTGATTTGTGTTTCATCAGGAACACATATCCGAATCTAGAGAGATCGTCAGTGAATGTAATGAAGTATGAAGAACCATCCCTGGCATGTGTAGACATGGGACCGCATACATCACTATGTATTAGTCCCAATAGTTCGGTAACTCTTTCTCCGTGTCCCGTAAACGGAGTTTTGGTCATCTTGCCTTTGAGACATGACGGGCAAGTGTCATAAGATGAAAATTCGAACGGATTTAAATATCCATCCTTACGTAACTTAGCCAGTCGTGTCGCATTGATGTGACCCAGTCTACAATGCCACAAGAAGGATTCGTTCAGTTCTGAACTCTTCCTCTTGTGTGTGTTTGTTATGCTCAGAACTGTTGATTGATTTAGAACATAAATGCCATTGCACAACGTGCCTGATCCAACCAACTTTTGGTTACGGAAAATTTTCATAACATTGTCCTGTAATACAAAATTATATCCCTCTTTACTCAACAAAGAAACCGATATAATGTTGCATATCAGGTTCAGCATGTAATAGCATTCGTTCAGAACCAATGTGCTACCAGTTGGTAATACAAGGTGATATTCCCCGACAGTCTTAGCTGCAACAATTGCACCATTTCCAACTCTGATGTCTTTATCACCATCTCCAAGTTCTCTACCTCTCCTAAGCCCATGTAACTGATTACATATATGGGATCCTAACCCGGTATCTAATACCCAAGACGTAGAGCAAATGGAGAAACAGTTCTCTGTAACGAACACACCCGAAGAAAATACATCATCATGTACTTTCTTCATTCGGGTGGCATGGGAATCCTGGTATTCCCCTATATCCTGCTCAGTCCTATAACTCTTATAGGAAAGAACGGAACCAACGTTCCCCAGCACAGTATAACATGCGGGTTCGGTCAATACATCCATATTATTATCTTTATTAGGGCATGAAATGGTCGCTACCTGGAGAGAGAGAGAAGAAAACACTTTAGTGTATACTCGTGCAAGATCAGATTGGTTATTATCTTATCTAATCAGGATGGCTCCCACTGGTTTTTATCAAATCTTCCTTCAAACCCTAAAAGGAAAGACTAGCCGGGATTAATTACACACTACAAGTTCGCCAATCTTTCAGCCAGGCCATTGTCGGTACTTTGAGGAAGGTCCCTCGTGCTTTCGCACGAACCTAATTAATGTAAACCTCGTTTTCCCAGAGGCGTAACCCCGTTGACACCTTTCTAGACACCTACTTGATAAGCTAATTTTCAATGTGCAAAACTCTCCCAGGAGTAACTCTTACTCACAGCGGGTATCGGGATCCAACTATCTCATAGAAGGTATGCAATCTCATTGCAAATTTCAACACTTGAAATTCCCGTTAATATTTTGCCCCTAGCGTCCTATGACCTTGACAAAGGCCAACAAATCATGGGATGCTAGTCAAGTTCAACCCGTCATTTCTTGATTGAATCAAACCCACCCGCACGACCCTTGACAAAGGCCAACAAGGTCGTACGACTACCCTGAAACAATCTGCATCACATGCACAAGCAGATAAGCACTATTCAGCTACCGCACACTACGCCTTGACAAAGGCCAACAAACGCAGCACGAATACTAAACAGTTCTTATCTGAAATGACGGAGGGCTACGACAGGTTTTTCTGAAAACCTATTGCGTAATGAACTTGATATCGTTGTAGAATCGAATGAAGTTTTGAAATGGAGTGATTTTGAGGCTTTTCTAGTTTTGCTAAAGGGGTCACTCCCGGTGAAGGGATCGTCGGCCCTTTCCTCGTCGAATGAGGTGCGGGATATATCATATATATCGCTGTGCAAAGAAGAAACTATAGAATCAATCAAAAGTCAAACCGGGTGTGTAGCATCTGCCAGTTATTGCTAAAGGGGTCACTCCCGGTGAAGGGATCTCGGCCCTTTCCTCATCGAATGAGGTGTAGGGTATATCATATATACCGCTATGCAAAGCAAGAACTGTAGCTACCTGTTTTGTTTAAAATTTGATTCTGCAACATCTTAGGTTTCTTTTCTTTCATTAATCACATTAATGAAGTCCCATCATTTAAGTCACCTAAACATCACAGATAAATACGACGTACACTTTTGCCATCCGCATTCGCCTCGATGTCCCCTCGTGCACCGTTAGGTTAGGTAACTAACGACAGAGCAGGGCAGGGCTAGTGCGGGTGCAAAACATAAGTAACGTCTATATAATATATCATATATACTATATACTGTATCTATCATAGAACATCACATGATCACATCACAGATATCGCAGCAGAAGAAACATATGAAACATTGGATATACTAGGACGTCCGTGTTTTCAATACGAGCCAGTATAAAACACGGATTCCACGGTCGTGATGAATAGCCAATCCCACACCCCTAGACCCCTACGAGAGCGGTAAGCAACCCTACCAATTCTAGGGTTAGGAGACCCGGACTCGACTCCTCGAGATGGTCTCCCACTGGACCCTAGAACCCGGTTACTTGTGCTCCCCTCCTTGGGTCTATCCTAATGCGGAAAAGTAAATAATATACAAAAGGTGACAACTTCCGCAACCTGGAAGTGCCCCAATAAAAGAATATTACATACAAGTTTTTACATGAATGAAAATGAAAAACACTCATCTCACATAAAAAAAACCCCGGCTATTCAAACACGACAATCCAATATAACATATCCAGCAACACATAACATCACATGTCATCAACGTAAGTAAATATGCGCATCCCAATTGTCGTTGACATATAGCAACGAAACCGGCGAAATCACATATTACACTTACGGTCACAGAAAAGAAAGTGTAAAACTACAACAGGTGGAATCCGCAACCTCTTTAGACATCGCATGCCTAATCAAATGAAATACTTAGACATCACATGCCTAACAATTATAAACCCCGCATTTTAGTCTCATTATCGAAAACTCTTTTCAATATCAAGTGAGACTAAACCGCTAGATTTATAACATTCATTCAGTTATCTCATAACTGTTTGTGAATTCCAATTATTGTATCCCATTCTGGATAAATAGAAAATATTAAACTTTCCGATCGAACGTTCGAACACCCAAGTTTTCCCGAAACCGTTCAAAACATGAAATAAGTTCAAAGACATTCACTTCATACCTCAGTACCAACGGTCCAGCCGTAGAAGGGTCAAGCCAACGCCTCACATGTGGCATACCGTACTGCCCCAAACCCTAAGGTTCAAAGGGCAGTTCAAGACGGTCACATAATCGAGTTAAGGTTTGTTGTCTTCTAGAGGGACCATCGCGTTACTTGCACTACTCAGAACGTCCTTAAACCACAGAAAAATCCAACACTTGGATATTTTCCGAAAGGGGAAAGATTGGGTATTTACATCCGGTCGATCTTTTTAACATATTCCAAAATATCCGGAAAGCCACATCGACAAAGTCTGATAATCCGATCGAATCAGCGAACTCCCAAAACACCCCAGAAAATTCAACTCTTGAATAAATATTAAAAATTCCCATAAAACTCAGCACTGTAAAATAGGAATTACTGTGCAAATTTGGAGGGCTGACGTCATCATTTCGCCGCGGAACCGCCGCAGAAGGTAGGCTTCTGCCGCGGTTCCGCCGCAGGTTGGAGGCATCATTTGTCCAATTTTGCACCTTAATTCTTATAACTTCCTGCTGAATTTTTTAAGCATATTTAATATGGAAAAAACACAGTTTTTAGAAAAAGTCCAGAGAGCGATTTGGTTTTAGGGTTTCGATTTCGATCGGGTTTCAAACATCGTCTAAGCATCGCCTAAGGCTCTAGCTAGGCTCTGATACCACTGTAGGGTTACTAGGAACTCTAATGAAGTCTCATAAGGCATCAACCATGCCAATTTCAAATTTTTCCGGTGCCGAGAAACCCTAATACGGATCGTTAACTAGAATTTTAGGCGAAACATTAATCTAGTTAACAACTTAACTAAAGATAAGAAGCTACAACCTTTGTAGATCCGGTTATCCACTTCCTTAGCTCCACGTAGTCGTCCCCTCGCTGTCCATCTCGAATCCCGGACTCTTGCATCGGCTTCATCGGAGAAAATGAGCGGACTAGTCGTCGGCTACGATGCCGAAGATGATCTACGTCGAGGTTACACAAGATCAAGCTCCGACTTCACCAAGTTGTGAAACTTGTGAAGAAAACACCCTATACTACTTGGAAAGAGGTAGTGGGTGAAGAAATAGGAGGTGTGTTTACTTTAGAATTGGATTTCTCACTTGTTTACTCAAGATGCCATTAATGGTGGCAAGGTTTTTCTTGAACTCAAGAAGAAGAAGAAGATCAAGATGATTATGATAAGTCTCTTTAAAATGCAAAAGAAATGAATACTTATCATAATATGAACCATGGTTAGGTGTAGAGAATTGACTAAGGTTAGATGAATGGTTAGGGTTAAGCATGAAGACAAAATGGTCACTTTGGTCAAAGCTTCATGAAGCTTCAACAAGCTTCAAGAAAGAAAGCAACCATATTGTTTTCTTTTGCAATTTCTTTTTAATCCAAATGAAAAAGATAAATGAATGAATAAATAAAAACCCTAACCATTTACTTAACCAAGGTTTAATTCTTTACACTTAACCAAATGAGCAAGTATCATCAAACATGATACAAACATGTGCACAAAAGTATATCACATATACAACTTGCACATCAAGTGAGAAAATCCATTTAAAGTGAACCAATACTAGTTAATGCAAAGTAATATATCAAATATATAATTATACATTAAATCATTAAATCAACACTTGATTTAACGATCCGGTCATATCGCATATAACCGACTAGTATCCTATGTATCGGCTTATCGAATCAATCCTTGATTCGATATCAAGTTTAAGTCGCATATAACCAATCGATACATTCATCGCGAGAATGGAATACGGTATCACATACACGCATTATTCTCGGTCCTGCACATATCTCATATGCGCTCCTATTTCGTTTCGCTTGAGCCAGGAAACCTCTGTGTAGGACTCTAAAAACTCGTCAATACGCCGGTAGCAGATGATGATCATATCAAGCACCCACAAGCCGCAAGCGGTCTGCTAAACATAACGGCCATCCGGGTATTGAGCGATCAGAAGATCGACGAGCTAGCACGCTCACACTCCTGTGAATCCAACCAGTAACACTTACCGTACAGTCCTATCTGTTCGTCTGATATGTCGCATATCAAGTCTAGGGGTGGTAAACGTCAGACCCCAATAACCGATAAGTCGTGCCAATGTGAGGCTCATAACGGGTCGAGAAACTACTGGAAACACTTACCAGCAAATCTCTGATCATCCCTGGCCAGGGACTTCCCTGTTACGGCCAATCGAGCACAGCGCAACATCAACCCCCAATACCGGGAGAGACGAAACCCCTCCTATCGTTCATTGCCTCCATGTGACTCGGGACTGTACCCAAAGACCACCATTTTGCACGCCCTCATGGACGTGGTAAGGTGGAGATCAAAGCACAGTGGGAATCACACAAGACTCTATGACGATCTCGGGTCTACAGACTAACCTGTACAAGTGTCACCTGAGAACTGCCGTCTGACGTGAGGTATAATACCATCTGGGAGTTCTCGGCGAGTCCGTCCAGTGTACCCAGTCTCCACTGCGCACCCATACACCATCTCTGATGTCAAACACCAATGGATATGGGATCATCCATCGCCCATCTCATGGGTCGAGAAGCGTATACGCTAGTCTACACTGGTATATCGATGCCCCGTCTCGATACACCAACGACTAGGGACCTTGAAGGATGTACTTGTGAACTACCATGTCCCCACTAGTATGATCTGCATCATAGTCCAGGTAGTCAAGTACACATCCTAAGGGCTTTATCAACATGTAACTATAAGACAGTTTAAAGAGACTAGTAAACATGTTAAGATAAAGAGCAACCAGATAGCATACTATCATATCGAGCAAGAAAGTCATCTCTATATATGTCCAAGCATCCAATATAATATTCATCATCTGTACAATACTGGCCTCTAGGGCATACATACAACTAACAGACTTGACACTGTCACTTCGCATCGAGTGTGTTCCCACTGTACTTAGATTACTACCCTACCACGGCTTAAAGGAGTCGTGCAAACAGGTAGTAGTTGGGTGCAGTCCCGAAGCACTTGGAGGCAGTGACGGTTAGACAGGATTCGTCTCTCCTGATATTGGGGGTTGACATCGCGCTGTGTCCAGGAGAGCCATTACACGAGTAGTCCCTGGCCAGGGCAAGCGAGATATACTGGTAGGTTTCCAGTGTTATCTCAGGATGTTTTGGGATACACTCCGACACGACTTGTACCGCTTTTAGGGGACTGACGTTCACCGCCCCCCTAGGCCCACCATGCGATATATCAGACGAACAGACCGGACTGTACGGAGATTGTCACATACAGGCTCAGTAGGAGTTCGGATGGGTTTACCTCATCGGCCTTCTTATCGACATCTACCTGGGGACCGTTACGTACAGCTAGTGTCGCTTGCGGTCTGTGGTTGAACCCACTGCCAGCGTAGTGTCGAGTCTTTAGAGTCCCACACAGAGAGTTTCCCTGCATTGAGCGAAACGTGTAGAGGCCGTATGATTTTACGGCAGGGCTGCGATCACTTGCGTACACTTGTGTGCGTATGTTGTTCGGGTAGGCAATACTAGTGGACTTTGGTTTAAGCCGGATTCTAGTATTGCACAGATGGATTTGTTTTGTCTTCTGTGCATTCGCATTCTATGGAATGCGGATGTGGGTGTGTATGCACAGATTTGCGGAGTGGAGAAGGTGGAGGTGCCTCATTAGGGTTTTGACAGTTGGTTCGGTCAAAACCATTATGAGCCGGGGACATTATTTACTAATCCATTTATTGATAATTTTGTTATGGCTAATTACATTGACCATTTGACCATCTTGACTTTGTTAACCGTTTGACCAAAGTTGACTAGGATCTTCTTGAAAGGTCTAAGGTATTCTTTGGTTTTCTTTTTCTTTTTGTTATGATAATGGTCATGTCATTTGTAGCCATCAACTTTATCTTGATGGGATTAGTAATAATAATGTTTTGCATTATTGCAACCATGGTTGGGTTTTCTCTTGGTTAATCTTTTCATTTGTTGATTCTCATTCTCTCTCATGAGAAGAAAAGAAAATGAGCTCTCATGGTTGATAAGTTCTCCACCTTCTTCCTCCTCTTGATTCTATCTTTTGATCTCATGTGTTGAGAGAAAAAGATCCCACAAAGACAAATACATCCATACATCTTCTCTACACTTCCTAGGGCTTCTTGATTAGCAATCTCTTTGCCCTAGTTGCCTCGGCTCGAGGTGGAGCTCGGTGTACATCTCTCCGGTGGATCGTCTTCGACTCAAGGAGGCCGCGGAGGTGACCAAGATCCGGATCGATCCTCGGAGCGTGGATGGACGAACCGGATAGCGGAGAGATGACCCGAAGGACCGGTTTCGTGAGGTATAATTTCTACGGCATAGTAGTTAAAGCCTCTAGTAGTTTGCTAGTTTCTAGTTTAGCAAAGATCCGTGTTTTAAGTCCATGTTGCCTTGCGCCAAATCATTGTTTTTCGTCGTTTCCGCCTCCCCGTAAGAACCGGGATGAGCAACGTGGACTTACAGTGGTATCAGAGCCTAGCTAAACATAAACTAGTAAGTTAGCAAAGTGTTTAGAACATCGATCGGAAAAAAGTCGCAAAACACATCCGCAAAAACCTCTAGTTTCTGTCGATTTTCATACTGCTCAAAAAGTGATTTAAAATATATGAAAAATCGTCTCAGGGTTTTTTGAAAACACTGCAGAAAAACAATCCAATGAATCGATCAAACCACCGCGGTTCCGCGGCAATGACTTGCTCATTGCCGCGGTTCCGCCGCCGTTTTGACTCGACACTGGATCGGGTTTTGTGCAGTGTTTTAGTTTGGATGTTTTGGGATTTTTAATGCATGTTTTTTCCACCCAGATTTTCCAGAGAGAAAATTGACTTTTGGGGTGGTTAAAAATCTGTATTTTGATCGATATTCCGTAGACTTTGGCTAATGGATATTATCTGTGATGTGATACATGTATTGAACGTCTACTAATCGCTATAAGTCGATTAGTGGGGGTTATACATATCTGTGATCTGTAATGTTGATGGTTTGTGGATATGAACTCGGTGGATTGTCGCGGATGAATAGCCGGGAATGGGTGTGAGATGAGAGTTTCTTTTTCTTTCATTCATTGTAAAAGTTGTAAATTGATGTAATATTATTTGTATGGCTGCACAACCGGGTCGGGGTTGTAGCCGTCATTGTATAATTTCTTTTTACTGTTTTTTCTCCTAGGATAGACCCAAGGAGGGGTGCACAAACTACCGGGTATCTCGAAGTGCCGAGTGGCCTACTCACGGTGTTGAGGGAGGTTGCTTCGCTTCGGGTACTTGGCGGGTAGTTTGCCGCACCCGTAGGGGTCTAGGGTGTGGTTTGGCTATTCATCACGACCGTGTAATCCGCTTTTCGTTACAGGCTCGTACGGAATGCGGATTCCTAGTATATCCAAAGTGTTCATTTGTGATCTGTAATGTCTATCATTGCTATATATCTATATATGATATCTATTTTTGCGTTGCTTATGTTTTTCAGCCGCGCTAGCCCAGCCCCCGCTCTGTCGTTAGTTAAGTAACCTAATGGGTGATGACGGGGCCCCGTGGCGAATGCGAATGGCATAAGCGTACGTCTTATTTTGGTTGTTTTCTGCAATGGTAGGATTAAATGATAGGACGCATTAAAAGAACTAATGCAAGAAAATAAACCAAGTAAAAGTCGTTGGAACACTTTCAAAACCACTCGGTTCTTTTCAAAAACCAGCTTTTTAAACGCGGAGCTTGAACCACTCCTTTTAAAAGCTATCTCGTTCCATCGATTATATCAAGTTCACTACGTTCACGGTTTCGCCAAAACCATTCGTAGCCCTCCTTCGTTTCATATGGATATTCAATAGTATTCAAGCTATGTTTGCTGACCTTCGTCAAGGCATAGTGATTGGTAGCTGTTGGGTGTTCATATGTAGCATAGATAGATGCGTTGGTTTGGGACAGTCGTATTACCTTGTTGACCTTCGTCAAGGGTATGTACGGGTGGGTTCAAATTAACCTGGATAATGACGGGTAGAACTTGACATGTGACTTATGATTTGTTGACCTTCGTCAAGGTCATAAGAGCATGGGGCAAAAATCCACATCGGGAGTTTCAAAAGTACTGAAACTTGCTAGCGCTGCATACCATTTGGAGTGTGATGATTCTGGTAGGATTCCTTCAGTTTTGTCACGCGATGATATTTGGATCCCGATCCTACTGTGAGTATATGCTACTCCTCGGGAACTTTCTCACTTAACGATCAATGCTATAAACCAAGTAGGTGTCTAGAAAGGTGTTAGCGGGGCTATGCCCACAGGAAAAGAGGTTACTTAATTAAGGAACTTCGCGAAAGCGTTGGAAAACCTCCCTCGAAGTACCGACACTGGCCTGGCTGAACGGTTGAGCAAGTATTGTACGGTGAGATTGATCCTGACTAATTCTTCCTTTATGGTTTGAGGAGGGATTCGAGAGACAGTGGGAGCCATCCTGTTTAGATAAATTAAAAACCAATCTAAACTTGCAAGAGCATCATACTGAGTGTTTTTCTTCTCTCTCTCTTAATTGCAGCGACCAAGTGACCGCACCTAGGTTACATCTAGATAATAAAATGACTGAATCTGACTGTTATGACTGGCAAAGGTCTGTCCAGATGTCCATTGCCCTTAGCAAGCTGGGACAGCCCTTAACTGATCCAACCCCTGCCGTCTCAGGTCCAGCTTCCCCTGTCATGGATATTTATATCCACAGGACATCGGAAAAAGACTGTGCAAAAGCCAAGTGCCTCGTGTTAGCCTCAGTTGATGGTGCATACCAGAGGCAGCACGAGAAGATGGACTTAGTTTCTATCTTCCTCCATAACAAAGATTTATATGGAGAGCAATCTCATATCGCAAGATATGAGACCTCGAACGAATTGCTTCCAGCGAGGTTGGCTATCGGGTCATCTGTAGGGGGCAACGTCCTTACAGAGACCAGCTCTTTTGAGCTCGTGGACTTGAAGACCACGTTGAAGAACGGGTCAGATGCTGACTTAGTTCAACTGTCCCTACCTACTACCCTGAAGGAAACCAGGGGAGTAGAAAGAAAAGGGAAAGGCAGAAGTTTCGGGAATGGATGTAGTAAAAGAGGGATGTTCCTATTGTTACGGGAATGAACATGGGCAGAAGGATTGCAGGGCTTGCAAAGCCAGTAGCCAGAATTCGAAGCATGTTGTGGCTTCGGCTTTGGGTGTGTTTGTAATAGAGAACTGTATGTCAGTTAACCCTACTTCCTGGGTATTGGATACCGGATCAGGATCTCGTATCTGTAATTCGTTACAGGCTCTGAGAAACCGTAGGGTTATCAGGAAAGGTGATATGACTCTCAGGGTTGCTAACGGAATGAGCATGTATGCTGAATCCGTAGGGGAATATCATCTAGGACTGACAACTGGGCAGATATTGATTCTACGTGACTGTTTTTATGTACCAGGTGCGACTTGTAATATCATATCTGTATCCTTAATTTCTGAGGAAGGATATGATTTTACTTTTGTAAGCGATGTAGTCAATATCCACCTAAATCAAGTTCTGATTGGGTCAGGTACATTACAAAACGGAATATACGTATTGAATCAAGCTCAGATTTTCAGTGTCCATAACACACTTAAAAGAAAGTCTCCGGAAATAAATCAGGCTTTCTTATGGCATTGTAGACTGGGTCAAATTAATGAGACACGGTTAACAAAGTTACATAGAGAGGGATACTTGAATCCGTTCGAGTATCAGTCTTATGCCACTTGTGAATCTTGTCTCATGGGAAAGATGACAAAGACTCCATTCACTGGACACGGAGAAAGAGCGAGCGAGCTCTTGGGACTCATACACAGTGATGTGTGTGGTCCAATGTCTACACATGCGCGAAGTGGTTATTCATACTTCATTACTTTCACAGATGATTTCTCTAGGTATGGGCATGTCTTCTTGATGAAGCACAAATCCGAGGCCTTTGAGAAATTTCAGGAATACAAGAATGAAGTTGAAAAACAAACAGGAAAAAGTATCAAGACACTGAGATCTGATCGAGATGGTGAATACTTGAGTGCCGAGTTTCTGGGCTACTTAAAAGAGAATGGAATTCTCTCTCAGCTTACTCCTCCATACACACCACAACACAACGGTGTATCGGAAAGGCGGAATCGAACCCTATTGGATATGGTTCGTTCCATGATGAGTAAGGCTGAGTTACCGCGATCTTTCTGGGGTTATGCGCTAGAAACAGCAGCATATCTCTTGAACAAGGCTCCAACCAAGACTATGCCTACCACCCCATATCAAATATGGAGTGGGAAGAAACCCTGTCTTAAGTACCTTAAGACATGGGGATGTCCAGCTTTTGTAAAAAAGCAGCATGCAGACAAGCTCGAGACACGCTCAGTACTGTGTAAATTTGTGGGATACCCAAAGAACTCCAGAGGGTATCTTTTCTATTTCGCAGAGGAACAAAAGGTTTTTGTTTCTCAGCATGCCCACTTCTTGGAAACTGAATTTTTAGAAAATCAGATAAGTGGGAGCGCAATAGAACTGGAAGAAATTCCGGAACCACAAGCTATTACTGAAACCTTGGTAGAACCAGAAGGTTCAGGAGAACCGGACATTCCAGCGCCACTACCGCAGGAGTAGTAGGCAGTCTCATCCGCCCGAGAGATACTACGGTTTTCTCATAGACGGGGATAGAGAAGATTGCACCATGGATTATGGTGAGCCTACTAGCTTCCAGCAAGCCATTCATAGCGGCGACTCGGTAAAATGGCTAGATGCAATGTGGGCCGAGATGGAGTCTATGTACACCAACAAAGTTTGGATTTTTGACTTTGCTCCAGAAGGGGTAAAACCCGTAGGATGCAAATGGATCTTCAGAAAGAAGATTGGTGTAGATGGGCAGGTTGAGACCTATAAAGCTATACTTGTTGCAAAGGGTTTTCGTCAAAGACCTAGTTTGGACTATGACGAGACCTTTTCTCTAGTGGCTATGCTGAAATCCATTCGGATCCTTCTTGCCATTGCTGCCTTCCACGATTATAAAATCTGGCAGATGGACGTAAAGACGGCTTTCCTAAATGGAAATTTGGAAGAGTGCGTCTATATGGATCATCCGAAGGGATTCATTCAGAGTGGGAGCAGCGGTAAAGTGTGCAAGTTGCTAAAGTTCATCTATGGACTTAAGCAGGCATCGCAGAGTTGGAACATCTGCTTTGATGATACTGTCAAAGAATTCGACTTTATCAAAAACCTAGATAACCCATGCATTTACAGTAAGATTGTAGGGAGAATTGTGGTATTCCTCGTCTTGTACGTGGATGACATTCTCCTAATAGGAAATGATATTCCTATGCTACAGTCAGTCAAAGGATTCTTGTCGCAGAGGTTCTCCATGAAGGACCTGGGCGATGCCAACTACATTCTGAGGATCCAGATCTATCGCGATAGATCTAAGAGGATGTTGGGACTTTCACAGTCAAGGTACATCGACACCATACTGAAAAGATTCAGTATGGAAGATTCCAAGCGCGGTAATCTACCGGCTTGTCACGGATCACCCTCTCCAAAGAGATGTCTCCCAAGACTGATTTGGAAAGGGATCGCATGTCTATTATACCCTACGCTTCTGCGGTAGGGCTCTATAATGTATGCGATGTTATGTACCAGACCAGATGTAGCATACGCATTGAGCGTTGTAAACCGGTATCAGTCGAACCCAGGGGAGAAACACTGGATAGCGGTAAAGAACATTCTCAAGTACCTGAGAAGGACTAAGGAGATGTTCTTGGTGTATGGCGGAAAAGACCTCCAGATCGAGGCCTTTGTTGACTCCAGCTTCCAGAGTGACAAGGATGACTCCAAGTCCATGTCGGGTTATGTCTTTACCCTCAATGGAGGGACGGTTTGCTGGAAGAGTTCCAAGCAGGAGACCGTTGCTGACTCAACTATGGAAGCGGAGTACATAGCTGCTTGAGATGCCGCAAAGGAAGCTGTCTGGATGAAGAAGTTCCTCACGGAGCTTCAGGTGGTTCCTACCTTTGTTGATCCAATACCGCTGTATTGCGACAACAACGGAGCTATAGCTTTAGCAAAGGAACCCAGGTCCCATCAGAAGTCCAGGCACATTTTGAGGCGGTACCACCTGATCAGGGAGATCGTAGATCGCCGGAGATCGAGGTGAAGAAAGTAAATACAGAGAATAACACTGCAGATCCACTCACGAAGGCCCTACCCCAGACTCAGTTCGAGCGGCTGATCGAGATGATAGGTCTTCGATACGCCAGTACATGGCCTTAGTGCAAGTGGGAGATTGTTAGTGTTTATGCCCTATAGGCCATTACTGTATCATACTAGCTTGTATATTACTTGATGGAAGCTTAGGATATTCACATTTGTATAGACAATCTTGCTCAAAATGGTAGTACGCTACTTGGTATGTCTCTACTTCAATATGTGCATGTGTTTCTTTTAGCATATCGCTTATATACATATTAGTAGAGCCCTTAGGATTTTTGCTTGATTACCAGCATTGTGATGGCGCTCACACTCGTGGGGATGGGTAATCCATAAGCACATCTTTATACAGGTCCCTAGTCGTTGGACTATCGAGACAGGGCATCGATACTCCGGAGTAGACTAGCGTATGCGCTTCTCATCCCAGCGGGGGAGACGGTCTGTCCCACAGCCGTCAGTACGTCGTACTTGAGATAGTATGCGGGTGCTCGTTAGGTTACGAGTACACTGGACAGGACTCGTCGGGAACTGTTGGTTGGTATTATACCTGTCGTCAGTTATCAGTTCCCAGGTGACATGAGTACAGCTTAGTCCGCCGACTTGACACTGTCACTTCGCCTTGAGTGTGTCCCCACTGTACTTAGATTTTTACCCTACCACGGCTCAAAGGAGTCGTACAAACAGGTAGTAGTTGGGTACAGTCCCGAAGCACTTGGAGGCAGTGACGGTTAGACATGATTCGTCTCTCCTGGTATTGGGGGTTGACATCGCGCTGTGTCCAGAAGAGCCATTACACGAGTAGTCCCTGGCCAGGGCAAGCGAGATATACTGGTAGGTTTCCAGTGTTATCTCAGGGTGTTTTGGGCTACACTCCGACACGACTTGTACCGCTTTTAGGGGACAAACATTCACCGCCCCCTAGGCCCGCCATGCGATATATCAGACGAACAGACCGGATTGTACGGAGATTGTCACATACAGGCTCAGTAGGAGTTCGGATGGTATTACCTCATCGGCCTTCTTATCGACATCTACCTGGGGACCATTGCGTACAGCTAGTGTCGCTTGCGGTCTGTGGTTAAATCCACTTCTAGCGTAGTGTCGAGTCTTTAGAGTCCCACACAGAGAGTTTCCCTGCATTGAGCGAAACGTTGTAGAGGCCGTATGGTTTTACGGCAGGGCTGCGATCACTTGCGTACACTTGTGTGCGTATGTTGTTCGGGCAGACAATACTAGTGGGCTTTGGTTTAAGCCGGATTCTAGTATTGCACAGATGGATTTGTTTTGTCTTCTGTGCATTCGCATTCTACGGAATGCGGATGCGGGTGTGTATGCACAGATTTGCGGAGTGGAGAAGGAGGAGGTGCCTCATTAGGGTTTTGACAGTTGGTTCGGTCAAAACATTATGAGCCGGGGACATTATTTACTAATCCATTTATTGATAATTTTGTATGGCTAATTACATTGACCATTTGACCATCTTGACTTTGTTGACCGTTTGACCCAAAGTTGACTAGGATCTTCTTGAAAGGTCTAAGGTATTCTTTGGTTTTCTTTTTCTTTTTGTATGATAATGGTCATGTCAATTGTAGCCATCAACATTATCTTGATGGGATTAGTAATGATAATGTTTTGCATTATTGCAACCATGGTTGGGTTTCTCTTGGTTAAGCTTTTCATTTGTTGATTCTCATTCACTCTCATGAGAAGAAAAGAAAATGAGCTCTCATGGTTGATAAGTTCTCCTCCTTCTTCCTCCTCTTGATTCTATCTTTTGATCTCATGTGTTGAGAGAAAAGATCCCACAAAGACAAATACATCCATACATCTCCTCTACACTTCCTAGGGGCTTCTTGATTAGCAATCTCTTTGCCTAGTTGCCTCGGCTCGAGGTAGAGCTCGATGTACATCTCTCGGGTGGATCGTCTTCGACTCCAGGAGGCCGCGGAGGTGACCAAGATCCGGATCGATCCTCGGAGCGTGGATGGACGAGCCGGACAGCGGAGAGATGACCCGAAGGACCGGTTTCGTGAGGTATAATTTCTACGGCATAGTAGTTAAAGCCTCTAGTAGTTTTCTAGTTTCTAGTTTAGCAAAGATCCGTGCTTTAAGTCCATGTTGCCTTGCGCTAAATCATTGTTTTTCGTCGTTTCCGCCTCCCTGTAAGAACCGGGATGAGCAACGTGGACTTACATGTTATGTAGAACTGGAAAGGTTCTAGCTATACAAACTACAGCAGATGATTTGTTAGAACCAAAGGATTCAGTAGATTCCAACGAACCTCAGCCACTCCGCCGATCTAGTAGGGTTCCACACCCACCTGAGAAATACTTCGGTTTTTCTATGACAGTGGGAACGAGGATTGCATCATGAGATGATGACCCAACTAGTTTCGAGCTGGCCATCAGGAGTGAGACTCTGTAAGAATGGCTGGATGCTTATCGATCTGAGATGGAATCCTTATACACCAACAAAGTATGGACTTTGGTTGCTTTATCTGAAGGGTTAAATCCCCATCAGGAGAAAGTATATCTTGAGAAGATTACTTGGTGACATGGAAAAGTTGAGACTTTCAAAGCTTGACTTGTTAAAGGTTTTCGTCATCGACCAGGCGTGGCTAATGATGAAACCTTTTCTGAGGCTATGCTTAAGTCCATCCAGATCCTACTTGCCACGGCTACATACCATGACTACGATATCTGGCGGTTGGGTGCCATGACTGCTTTTCTAAGTGATGTTTTAGAAGAGTGCGTCTATAAGTACATGTTGGAGATAGTGCCCTCAGAGTCAATTATTAGGTCACAGGTACGTGATTGTAATGATTGAGGGAGGACCTATCCCGGTAGGACAGTCTTACTCGAGATGATAGTATGCTATCTGGTTCACCTTTATCATCGTGTACTGTTTTAGGTGACCTGACACGTCGCTATTACACGTTGATAGAACCCCTAGGATTCTTGCTTGACCACCAGCAGTATGAGGGCGATCATATAAGTGGGAGCTGGGGGTCTATAAGCTTATCCTTAAAAGGTCCCTAGTCGTGGGAGTTTCGAGACTGGGCATCGATACTCCATTAGTAGACTAGTGTATACAGTCGAGACCCCGACGAGGGGCGGTGGCCGGTCTCACAAGCTACTGGTGTAAGATGGATCACCTAAGATGTATACAGGTGCTCATTGGGTTATGAGTACACCGGACAGGACTCGCCGGGAACATGCTAGTTGGTCATATACCAGACGTCAGATGGCAGTTCCCTGGTGACATGTGTGCAGGTTAGTTCATCGACCTGGGGATCGTCATTTGTCTCGTGTGAGTTCCCACTGTACTTTGATTACTACCCTACCACGGCTCAAAGGAGTCGTGCAAACAGGTTTTAGTTGGGTACAGTCCCGAGCCACATGGAGGCAGTGAGCGTATCTTCAGGGGTTCGTCTCTCCCGGTATTGGGGGTGAGGTGCTGCTGTGTCTAGGAGAGCCATTACACAAAGCCCTCGGCCGAGGCAAAGAGATTTACTGGTAGGTATTCCAGTAGTATCTCAGGGTGTTCTGGGCTACACTCCGACACGACTTGTACCGCTTTTGGGGGTCTGACTTTTACCAACCCCCTAGGCCCGCCATGCGATGCTCATAGACGAACGGACCGACTGCACGGATATTGTCACTGACTGGCTCAGTTGGTTGTTGGGGTGAGCTTCCTCATCGACGTCCCTTTTGGTCAATAGCTGGTGGCCCGTCACGTATTGGCATATACCTCTGATGTGCTAGTGGTTAAATCCACAGCCATAGTATTGACGAGTCTTTAGAGTCCACCACACTTACAGTTACTCAGCTTTCGGGCGAAAGGTTTGTAGAGGCCGTATGGAGATATGGCAAGGTCCGATTAGATACGTGCGGTATTGCACGGATCAGGATCGGACAGTCTGTACTATAGGCCGTATGGTTATATGGCAGGGTTCGATCAGATACGTGCGGTATTGCACGGATCAGGATCGAACAGATATTACTAGCTGGCTTTGGTATAAGCCGGATCCTAGTATAGTACAGTGTAGATTTTGTCTCATTGCATTTGTATTTCGGTCGGAATACAAATGCGGGTGTGTATGCACAGTATCGGGGTTTTCCTGTAATTTATTACGGGACCAGTTTTTGGAGTTGCCAGTTTGCTTTCCGTTTCGGCCGATTTCCATTGTTCCGTTCATTGGCCGAAGATTGGTGGAGGAGGGCTTATTTGCATTGTTGCAAATAGCATTTGTGGAAGGGGGTCTTTGCATTTTGTTGTATCATGATAGCACCCTCCATTGACTTGCTTGACTTCATATTTCATGATGGATTGACTATGGATATCATCATGGTTGATGAGTGATAGAAGAGTGTGGTTTTCACCTTGCTATCATTGGTTCACATGATTGTTTTTCCCTCTCTCTTGCATGATTGAGTTTCCCCCCCATTCTTTTAGCTATCCATCTCATTCTCTCCATTCTAGGTGTGCATGGCCGGCCACTCATTTGGGGTGGGCTGTCCAAATTATTTGGGGAGGTATTTTTGTTCATATCATGCTCCAAAATACCCCAAGCTCCTCCACACTTTGTTCTTGTTTCATCCCTCCACCAATGGCAACCTCCACTACCCAAAAAAGAGACACAAGCTCACTACATATTCTACAACGAACCTTGGGCACGTCGAGTAGCCGGCTTCGTGCCCGAGTTGCCTCGGCATTGAGGTGGGAGCCCGTAAACGATGTAGGCGACGTGGTGCACTTCCGGCGACGAGGAGGAGACGGACGGAGATCCCGCGAGGAGATCGGAGTGGAGATGAAGACTGGAGGACTTGGATCGTCGGTATATATCTCTAACCCATCTTCTTGTTGCTTAGACTTGTTAATGGTAACGATCCGGGTGTTTAGTGCGCGGAGGTGCCGGTTTGCTAAGTCCGCAAAATTTAAGTTATTCACCGTTTCCGCATTCCGGCGTCGGTTTGACGGCCGGGGCGCCGCCGTGCACTTACAGTTGTATCAGAGCCTCGCCATTAACTTCGTCTAGCTTTGTGTAATGTGTTTGCATTTCCGATTGATAAAAAAGTTCCAAAACCCGTATTACCTTCGCATCAGTTTCTGTTGAAAATTTTTGGTCTCGAAAATTTTTTCTGTTGGTCCTCAGAATGATGTGCAGGGAGATGTAAGAACACTGGAAAAATTTCGTAGCACGATCCCTCCGTACGACCGCGGAAGGGCGGTCAAAACCCTCTTTTGGCCGCGCTTCCGCCGCAAGTTTGTGGGCTCGTGTGTTTATTTTTTTGCAGTGGGCTTATTGGGCTTATTTCAGGGGTTTTGGGATATTAAAATTGGGTCCAGGTTTTCTTTAACTGCTGCAGTATTCTTTGTGGGCCCACTTGTTAAAGTTTGATCAATCGGAATATTTTAAATACATTTTTCACAGTATTTACATTATATCTGCGACCGTGAATGTCACTCGATCGGTAAAATCCGGTCTAACTGCTATAGCCCGGTTAGACGGATTTGCGAACGTGACTTTCACGTTGATGTTCTATGTATTTGCTGTGATGTTGCGGATCGGTCGTGGGGGATAGCCTGGATGCAATGCTAGTACAGTGTGCTGTTGTATTATGTACATTTGTTATTGCGGGGCGAGCGTCCGACATGTGGACTGCCGTCACTGCTGATTGTATTATTATTTTGGGGCACGACCTGGTTGCGGTCGATGTACCCGGTGTATGTAATTTTACTTTCTGTACTAGGGTTACCCCGCGGAGGGGTGCACGGATAGCCGGGTTCTAGAGGGCAACAAGCCCGCATCTCATGGCATTGAGACGGAGGGGGCTTCACTCTAGGATTGGCGAGCTATTCGCCGCACTCGTAGGGGGTACAGGTTGACCCAGGAGGGGTGCCCAAAGTTACCGGATTCCGTGAAGTGCTGGGTGGTCCATTCACGGCGCTGAAGGGGGCTGCCTCGGTTCAGGTTTTGGCGGGGTAACTTGCCGCGCCCGTAGGGGTCTAGGTTTACATTGCACAGGCTATCCACACGACCAGGGGAACGTCGGGTTTCATTAGTGGCTCTGTGAAACCCGGGGATCCCAGATATCTGTATTGTTTCTGTGATGCTGTTCATTCTCTGTGATGTTGCATTTCTTTCACGCCTTGAGCGAAATATAATATATTGGTATATATATTAGTAGATGTTGTATATGTTTTACATCCGCGCTAGTCCATTCCCCGCTCTGTCGTTAGTTAGCTAACCTAACGGTAATGACGGGACCCAGTGGCGAATGCGGATGGCATATACGTACATCAGTATATTTTCGTTCTTTTTGGTGTGATCAATTGATGGGACTGCATTGATTCGGATCAATGCAAGTTTAAAACAAACCTAATCTGATGTTGTTGGAACACTTTTCAAAAAGCTGTTATTGCAAGGAAGTTCTCTTTTGTTTTGCATCGTGATATTCAGTTAGAATATCCTGCTCCTCAGTCGACGAGGCAAGGGCCGAGATCCCTTCACCGGGAGTGACCCCTTGGACAAAAAGTTTGCGTCAGGGCATTAACTTCACTATAGCCGATTACTTTTGCTTTGCATCGCGGTATTCATTTGGAATATCCTGCACCCCATTCTACGGGGAAAGAGCCGAGATCCCTTCACCGGAATGACCTCTTTAGCAACGGTTTTCGTCACTATATTTTCAAAAAGCTATCAGTTCCTTCAACGATATCAAGTTCTTTACGTTAAAGGTTTTCGCCAGAAACCATTCGTAGCCCTCCGTCGTTTCATATGGGTAGGAAAATAGTATTCAAGCTGTGTTTGTTGGCCAAAGTCAAGGCACAGTGTTTGGTAGCTGTTGGTTATTCATATGCAGCATAGATAGATGCGTTGGTTTGGGACAGTCGTATAGCCTTGTTGGCCAAAGTCAAGGGCTTGTGCGGGTGGATTCAAATCAACCTGGAGAATGACGGGTAGAACTTGACATGTGACTGATTGTTAGGATACGAGCGTGTCAAGTTTAGTTCTAAATACCGCAATCAAGACGGTTTCGCACGTAGCTAGCCGGTTGAGTACGGGTCGTCCGCAGGGAGATGGGAATCTTTTTCTATGTGTTTTTCGACGAGTTAAGTCCGGTTGTTCAGATTTTGGTTTGTAGTTATCTAAGTGTTGAGTTGATATTTAAAGAGAGCTTGTTAGGGATAGGATTAGGTTAGTTTGAGTTAGGAGTCTCCACATCTTTCGTTGCCCCACTTAATATCGGTGTTACGGTAATCGGCAACAACGGGGATTAGCACGACTAGGAAGGAACTTGCGAGTATAAGCTAGGCTTTCCAACGCATAGTCCCTTGCCTTTTTGGTGCTTGTCCGTCCGTTCTTGGCTCTTATCCATAACCTCCGGTTAATTCAACCACAACCGGTCTCACTACGGAATCACCGCTATCATGTAGGATAGGGTGCCGTAAGGAGCGGATTGTGGTTGGGTTAACGGGAGTTGATTTAAGTTGTTGGGCAAGGAAAGAGTGAGAGAGATTTCCTTCTCTCAAACTTCCCTTATCCTACCCTAACAAGTATAGAACTACTCACACTTCATAATACGGAAAAATAAAACAACACAAAAGAGGAAGATAGAAAGAAGGAGATTAGAAGAATACGACTAACTGTTTGCGACCTCACCTTGGCGAGGATCAAGCGTAAGTATCATTGTCGTATGTAAGGATAAAGAAAAAGAGAGAAGAAACAAACAACAAGGAAATAACAACAACTACTTAACAATTAAAATTACAACAATTATAACAAGTAAAGAAAGAGACAAGCATGATAATAAAATGGTCTTCTTTATTCATCACTCTTCACTCAAAAGCTCACTTACAAGTTTAATGGAGAAGAGGTGAGAAGAGGAAGAAGAACAATACTAAAACTAGGCAAAATGAAAAATACAAAGTTGGACCCCTTCCTTCACAAACTTCTGGGCTATTTATAGGCCAGAGAATGAAACCCTAGGGCAACCACCAGAACCTAAACAAAAAGACCAAAAAACCCCCCAAAAATCATCAACTGCCGCCACTATATTGCCGCGGATCCGCGGCCTGGACCCCACTTTGGCCGCGGATCCGCGGCCTTATGATTGAATTGGGCCCCCCAATTTTTGGTGCTGGCCTGATCTGTTGTCTACATTATTCTGGTATATGTATTTTCTTATAATTGCTCCACGAATTTTCCAGAATTCTGTTGAGGGAAAGGTGGACTTTTTTGTCAAGATTTTGTCATGATTTGCCTCGAGCTCCGCGTAGATCTCTTGGATTTTGTGCTACCATTGAGCCTTGTGCATGAGAATGACATTGATTTGATCTTTTGTCTTCCTATTGATATCTGGCAACATACGGATGAAGAGCAGAGACCGTGTTTTATCTGTGGTTGGCAGGAACCCGGATTTTGTCGTGTTTTCCATGAATTTCACCGTTTTGGAACCGAGAACTGTATCCTGCAATGACTAGCAAACACGGCTCAAGAGTATCTACGGATATGCAATGTGATAAAAATTGGGCGGTATGAAAATGCAAAAATCTGATATGAACAAATACCCCCAAACTTATCATTTGCTCGTCCCGAGCAAAGTCCATTTATTCACAAAAAATTTCCTAACCTCACTTTCGCAGGGAACGCGATTGCACTGAGCATGTGCAACAAGCCGTTAAACCTCTAGGTGTCCCTAGTAGGAGGAGTGTTGTCTCCTGAGGGTTTTCAGCGGATACTACCCACAAAATCCGGTCAAGTTGGTTTGTAAAAATGACTAAGTTTCAAACCCTAAAGTTTTGTTTTAGAAAATAACAATTCTATAATCCTTAGTCTAGACTATCGAACCTTTATTTTTCACACCTCACATCTTATTTAACTACAAATTTTATATGTCTTTACGTGCAGTGCGGATAGTGTCGTTAAGTTCCAGAAGGATCGATTAGAGTCATCATGTCGCACAATAAAGCCCAGATAACAATTTTAAAAGGATCACATAAGTTTTATAATGAGTTAAGCATTTTTCAAGTTTCGTTTTGCAGTAAGGTTTCAACTTCAGAATTTCTATCTTCCTTAACAGGAAACTAAGTCGTATTTTTCACTCCACCTTTTTCTTGTTTTCATTTCATACACACCACTGTGAACGTGCAATAGTCTTTATCAAAGAGTAAAACCTTCATATCTCCGTTAAAATTTTTTTAAAAGTCTGTCTTTTATCAAGATTATTCTCACACAAAGAACCGTTAGGAATTTTAACTCGGAGAGAACACTTGCTTGACTTTGTTTTAAACTGGACTTTCTAGGCTTCTTAGCGAGCTTTGGGCCAATGCACCCAAACCAGTTGGTTTTAGGGCATTAGGTGTAGAAACACCCCAGCGGACTTAATTACTCAAGTTACCTAGGTCCAAAAACAAAAGACAGTTTGGCGTGAAAATCAGATGATTTAATACGAACGGAGATATAACCGGCAGTTCAAATATTTTTTTTTTTTTTGGATAAAAGACGTGTCTAGTGGGTTTGGTGTGTAATCATTCCAATCAAGTTTTAGATGGGTTATTTTTCAGACTTAGCTCCTATTACGGCATCAATAACATTCCTTCATATTCGCTTTACTTCATAAACTATTCTTGTCATTACTTATTTCAGAACAAACCTATTTGATTCTCAGAAAATCATTTATCTGTTTAAAAGTTTGAACATGAAAGACTTGTCATCTAATTCCCAAAACTCACGACACGTGTAGTGTGATGTAAAGACGTATATCAGCTATAGTTAACTTCAAAGGAGAGTTATCTTTCAGGTTTTCAAAATCCAAACATAAGATCTAGTTATTCCTATTTTATCAAACAAAAACCGTCGAATGTTGAATCAAAGTTCTTCCATAAGCTAACTTGACAAAAAGTTTTTATATTTTTGGAAAATTTTCAAATTTTTATGGATTTTATGGATTTTAATATGAAGATGCAAAATATACATATGAATGCGAAGGTAAGAAATGCGTACCGAGCGTACCCCCAAACTTAAACTGGACAGTGTCCTCACTGTCATTGCATGAAGAGAGTAGTTTGAAGGTTCAAAATTGTTGGTTAGCGATACACAAGTTTTATTTGTTTTTGAAAGAAAAGAAAAAGAATATACACAAATATAAACAAAATGGTTTGTACATACCCCCAAACTTATTTGGAACAGTGTCCACTGTTCTTGGCTGGATAACCGAAGTTTGGAGGTAGGCAGAGGAAGATCAAGCAAGGTAAACCGGCTCCTGTAAGAACAGGAGCTCCTCTGTTGGTTCGGCGCTAAGGTACGGTTTGCATCGGTGTCCGTTCACTTTGAAGAGTGAACCGTCCTTTGGATTTTCTAAATCCACAGCGCCCTGCGGATACACAGTCCGCACAAAATACGGCCCTTTCCAGCGAGATCGGAGCTTTCCAGGATGGAAGTGAAGTCGGGTGTCGTAAAGAAGTACCTGCTGACCAGGTACGAAGGTTTTGCGCACAAGGTGTTTATCATGAAACACCTTCGTTCGATTCTTAACGACAACCGCGTTGTCGTAAGCCTCATCCCTAAGCTCGCTCAGTTCGTTCAGCTGCAGCTTCCGATGGCTGCCCGCGTCCTCCAGAGACAGATTCAGCTCCTTTATCGCCCAAAACGCGCGATGCTCGATTTCGACAGGAAGGTGGCAGGCTTTTCCGTACACAAGCCGATAGGGAGACATGCCAAGGTCGGTCTTATAAGCGGTTCTAAATGCCCAAAGGGCATCAGTGAGTTTCAAAGACCAATCCTTACGGTTCTTGGAGACCGTTTTCTCCAGTATCTGCTTGATTTGCCGATTTGAAACTTCGGCCTGCCCGCAGGTTTGGGGGTGGTAGGGCGTAGAAAGCTTATGATTAATGGAGTATTTCCGCATCAAGGCCTCGAAAGTCCTATTGCAGAAATGACTTCCATTGTCGCTAATGATCGCTCGGGGGTGCCCAAACCGTGAGAAAATGTTTTCTTTAAGGAACCTAACGACAACCTTGTTGTCGTTAGTTCGGCTGGGCACAGCCTCGACCCATTTAGAGACGTAATCAACAGCTAGAAGGATGTACAAGTTCCCAAAAGAGCTGGGAAACGGCCCCATGAAGTCTATCCCCCAAACATCGAAAATCTCCACAACCAAGATCGGTTGGAGCGGCATCTCATTCCTCCGGGATATCCGGCCCATGTGTTGGCACCGGGAGCAAGTCTTGCAATAATCGTGAGCGTCTTTGAAAAGTTGTGGCCAGTAGAAACCACATTGCAAGATCTTCTCAGCTGTCTTTCTGGGCCCAAAATGCCCGCCACATGCTTGGTCGTGGCAAAATGACAACACACTCTTGAATTCCTCATCTGGGACACACCGACGAATAATCTGGTCGGGACAGTACTTGAACAAGTAGGGTTCGTCCCAGTAAAAGTGTTTTACTTGGGATAAGAAGCGAAGTCTGTCCTGACGTGACCATTCGGTCGGTAGCAATCCCGTGGCCAAATAGTTCACAATATCTGCGAACCAGGGTTCGCAAGATACTGTCAAGAGTTGTTCATCCGGGAAAACGTCATTGATTGGGATAGGAAGCGACGGCGAAGAAGGAAGTCGTGAAAGATGGTCGGCGACAACGTTTTCACATCATCTTTTGTCCTTAATGACAAGGTCAAACTCTTGAAGCAAGAGGATCCAACGTATAAGCCGAGATTTGGCATCTTTCTTCGCAAAAAGATGGCGCAGAGCAGAATGATCAGTGTAAACGATGACTGGAGAGCCGATAAGGTACGGCCTGAACTTCTCTAAAGCAAATACAACAGCTAAGAATTCCTTCTCAGTTGTTGTATAATTGAGTTGTGCGTCGTTCAGGGTTCGGCTTGCGTAATAGATCACGTGCGGCATCTTGTTGATGTGCTGTCCAAGGACAGCACCGATGGCAAAGTCGGATGCATCGCACATAATCTCGAATGGGTGCGTCCAGTCAGGGGAAGAGAGAACGGGAGCAGAAGTGAGTGAGTGTTTCAATGATTCAAAAGCAGCCGCACAGCTTGAGCTGAAGTCGAATGGCGTGTCCTTGGCCAGGAGAAGAGTCAAGGGCCTAGCAATCTTGCTAAAGTCCTTGATAAACCGTCTATAAAAACCGGCATGGCCAAGGAAGGCTCGGATATCTCTGACGCATCGGGGAGGAGGCAGATTGGAAATGACCTCAATCTTTGCTTTGTCGACCTCTATGCCATTTTGCGAGATGATATGTCCTAAGACAATACCTTCACGCACCATGAAGTGGCATTTCTCCCAGTTCAAAGTGAGATTCTTGTCCGTACATCTGGTAAGGACAGCGTCGAGATGCAGCAGACACTCGTCAAAAGAATCGCCGAAAATGGAGAAGTCATCCATGAAAATCTCCAGAAATTTCTCCACCATGTCTGAGAAAATCCCCATCATACACCGCTGGAAGGTAGCGGGCGCATTGCATAACCCAAAGGGCATGCGTCGATATGCAAACGTGCCGAAAGGACAAGTGAAAGTGGTCTTGTCCTGGTCTTTTTCGGCGATGGGAATTTGATTATAGCCAGAGTAGCCATCAAGAAAGCAATAGTACTCATGTTCGGCCAATCGTTCGAGCATCTGGTCAATAAAAGGTAGCGGAAAGTGGTCTTTCCGCGTTGCGGCGTTGAGTTTTCTGTAATCAATGCAAACTCGCCACCCAGTTTGGGTGCGAGTAGGGATTAACTCATTCGCCTCGTTGGTTATGACCGTGATGCCCGACTTCTTGGGGACAACGTGAATGGGGCTAACCCACTGGCTATCAGAGATAGGGTAAATGATACCACTATCTAGACATTTGACGATCTCCTTCTTCACAGCCTCCTTCATGACTGGATTAAGACGTCTTTGTGGATCCCGGGCTGGTTTGGCATCATCCATCAGATGAATGTGATGCTCAACGATGAGGGGACTAATCCCCTTGATGTCCGCCATGGACCAGCCAAAAGCTTGCCTGTTGCCGTGCAAGACCGTGAGAAGGGCTTTCTCTTGCTCGGGAGCTAGAGAAGCCGAGATGATGACAGGGAGGGTCTCGTTCTCACCTAAGTAAGCATACTTAAGGTGAGACGGCAACGGCTTGAGTTCGAGCGTTGGAGGTGAAATGATGGAAGGCAAGACTGGTGCAAAGGTCTCGAACTCAAAGGACTCCAGCAAAGGTTCAAAACGAGTGTAGGCAACCGAGTCGGATGGTTCAGGTAACTCATCCGAAAAGTCGAAAGATTCAAACTCGGGTTGTGCGCGGCTAAGATCGTTCGTGAACGTGAAACACTCGTAGTCGTTATCGGGCGCAGAAACAGCAGCAGGTTCGAAGAGACACGCACTAGTGGCGTCAAGATTATCGTATTCAAACAAAAACTCCTCGAATTCACACTCTTCGGGGGTGATCTCCTGGATCGAGCAAACATCCAGTATATGAGCATTAGGTTCGGCGGGCTGATTCCCCAACCTAAAAATGTTGAGTTCAATCGTCATATTTCCAAAAGAGAGGTTCATTGAACCATTGCGACAATTGATCACAGCATTTGAGGTTGCGAGAAATGGGCGACCGAGTATCACCGGAATTTGATTCCGGGGGTTAGCTACAGGCTGTGTATCTAAGACAATGAAGTCGACGGGAAATATGAAGTCCCCGACTTTTATTAACACATCCTCTAGCTCACCCCTAGGATGGGTGATCGATCGGTCGGCCATCTGGAGAGTGCAGTGTGTGGGTTTTAGCTCTCCGACGCCTAATTGCTCGTATACTGAATACGGAAGCAAGTTAACACTGGCACCAAGATCTAATAGTGCGCGGTTGATGTTCTTATCCCCAATAGTAATTGAAATCGTAGGACAGCCAGGGTCCTTCCGTTTTTGTGGTAAAGATTGGGTAAGGGCATCACTCACAGCACTAGCCAAGAAAACTTTCTTGGGTACCTGAGACTTCCTCTTTTTCGTGCACAAGTCCTTTAAGATTTTCGCGTAAGATGGGACTTGTTGGACAGCATCTAAAAGAGGAATGTTAATGTTAACTTGCTTGAATAACTCCAAAATCTTCTCCATTTGTGGATTTTGTTTGTTAGACCTCAACCGGTTTGGAAATGGAACATTTTGAAAATTGGTTGAGTCTAATGCTGGAGGAGGAGATTTTGGAGTTGGAACGGATCCCAGAATAGGTGTTTTCGTGGAGTGAGAAGTGGGTCCATTCAGAGCAGAAGAAGAAGAGGGAGAGCCTGTTGAAGAACGGAGAATAGGCTCGGAAGACGAAGAAGAAGAAGGAGAAGAAGAAGAAGCAGCGGCCGGGGCATCATCGTTGATCCGTTTGCCAATGTTGTTCTGCAGCACCCTTCCCGATCTCAGTGTAGTCACGGCACTCACATTATGGTTTTGTTGTTCAAGAGCAACATGTGCATTATGTGGGTGACCGGGATTTGGAAGTGGCTGGGACGGGAGCTTCCCCTTCTCTCGCTCGCTCAAGGCCGCGTTCAGCTGTGCAATCTGGGCCTCGATGGTCTTGATGCTCTGCCCGTGTGCGGCGGTGTGTTGCACTAAAGATTGGATCGAAGACTGGATGTTGGCGGTGGATTGAGTCGATTGTTTAACAAACGCATCCAGACTTCGCTCGAGCGAGGAAACCTTATCGTTGTTAGACGGAACAAGGTTGTTTGGTGGAAAAGAATTGTTCGGTGCAAAGTTGTTCGTCTGGTTTTGGTAAGGTTGGGGTTGGAAGGGCTGCTGATACTGAGTTTGTTGTTGCGCTTGTTGTTGCGGTGGAGGGGCCCTTTGGAAATTGTTGCCCTGGAATTGATTCTGATTCTGATTCCAGGCGAAATTGGGGTGGTTCCTCCAACCGGGATTGTAGGTGGAAGAGTATGGATCATTCCTCGGTCTTTGCTGGAATGCATTAACCTGATCCTGTCCTTGCGATGGTGGATTGTAAGGACACTCTTCGGTCAAGTGAGAAGGATCGGAACAACAAGCGCAGATGGTACGAAGGGGCAGAACAGGGGCAGGAGTAGGAGAAGAAAATTTGCTCTCTATTGCTTCAAGCTTTTTTGTTATTACAGCCATTTCAGCTCTCATCGCAATCGAGACATCAAGCTGGTGAATTCCTACCCTAGACTGACCGGTAGAAGTGGAGGTAGAAGAAGAAGAAGGAGTCGGTCTGGTGCTCTCCCACTGTAGCGTTTGCTCCGCAAGATCGTCAAAGAACTGCCACGCTTCCTCGTCAGATTTAGATAGGAAGTGGCCCTGACAGATGGTTTCCAGCAACTGCTTCGTTGCTGGGTTCAGTCCCTCGTATAAGGTTTGGCAGAGTTGCCATTTCTCTATACCGTGGTGAGGACACTGAACAAGAAGGTCTTTGTACCGGTCAAAGCACTTCCAGAAGGGTTCAGAAGGAAGCTGGGAGAATTGGTTGATCTCATTTCGAATTCTTGCGGTCTTATGATTTGGGTAGAATTTTTTCAGAAACGCTTTAACAAACTCGTCCCAGCTGGTGATTGAGTGGGAAGCGGTGCTATACAGCCATTTTTCTGCGAGATCGCATAAAGTGAACGGAATGACCCGTAGACGTATAGCATCGTCCGACAGCTGGGTTGTTTTCATCATGGCACAGACGTTTTGAAATTTGTTAATGAAGATATAGGCATCTTCAGATTCAAGCCCATGAAAACGTGGAAGCATGTTGATGAAATGGGGCTTAATTTCAAAGTTGTCCCCATTGGCCGGAGGAAGAGAAAGGCAGGTTGGAAGTGCAGAACGGGTAGGGTAGAAACGATCCTGGAGCGCAATTCGCTGCGGCGCTACAACAGGCGGAGGTGGTGGGAGATTGGTCTCCATAGGAGGTGGAGCCAATCCAGGGGTGGTCAACGAGATGTTTGGAATAAATCCCGACATCGCGGAAGAAGAGGTTGGTGAAGGTGAAGGTGAAGGTGAAGATGTATGAACAGAATTCCGGTCAACGTCGGAGTTGGCCGGCAAAGGAAGGGGAGAAAGAGGAGTGGACGGAGTATCGACTTCGGAGTCGATCGCGTAGTCGGTCGCGACTAACGTAACGCGGACTAGACGGGCGCTAGTGTCCCGAGTCCAAGCGGACATACACTAAACGAGTTTAGTATAGTCAAAGCGAAGAAGGTGAGGGTAAGAAAACGTCAATGAAGAACGGTGATGGGTGTTGGGTGAAAATGGATTTGGCGACAAAAGGGCAAGTTTTTATAAAAGTTTTTGATTTTTTCTTTTTTATTTTGTTTTTAGAAAGAGATTTACAGAAGTATGTACGAGAATACGGCTTAAGCAATCACAAACAAGATATGCACAATCACACCTAGATCTAGAGTAACCTAGGTCTACTAGACCTCCTCCTGAACTTGATTGTCGAAGTTAAACAGTGTCGAGAAACAGGCTTAAAAATACACTGATCACGAGGTCAGGTAAGTGCAGAGATAAGGGGAGGTTGTCCAACGCTTTCGCGAAGTTCCTTAATTAAATAACCCTTTCTCTTTCGGCGGTTGCGCCTTTAACACTTTCCTAGACACCCCGTAAACAATATACGGTTAAGCAAGGTTCTAAACAAGGTTTCTCTTCTCCTAATGAGCGCGAAGTCCTTAGGGCTGAAGTCTAGTATTTTTTTAATTTACAGTGGACAATGCATATGCTTTAGTGATTTCCGGGGTCCTGGGAAGGGTGATGAAATCCCCACCCAATCTGGATTGGTTTCAAGCCCCTTAAGTCCGTATTAAAGAATGCAAAACAGTAACAATATCAACAACAAACAATTTTTAATTGCGGCGCAAAGAATCCTGCACAAGAACAGTTTATTGGAAAGGGGAGAAGAATTTGCGCAAAGAAGCCTGCAGAAAACACAATTCAGTGGAGCTTAGAGGAGTGGAGAGAGGCAGAGAGACTCACCAGAGAAAAATGGGGCCCTGAAGCCAAAAGATGGCCGCGCTTCCGCGGCCAAATGCATGTAATTGCCGCGCTTGCGCGGCAGTCCTGGGGCTTTGGCGCTCTGGAAAAATTTGGTGTTCTCTGTTGGGTGTCCTCTGCTTGTCTGGATGTACTGAATCTTGATTTGCTCACTGTATTTGCTCCAGATTTGTACAGTAAACCGGATGCTTCGTTTTGTCCGTCGCGGTGTAGCCGCGAAAATGTGGGTCTATCTTCCCACGTCTTTGGCACTGTACTTGAACTCCGTATTTCCAACGTCTTTGGCGTCGATCTTGAGCTTCGTATTTCCTGCACACTTGCACAAAAACTAATCAAAAATAACAAGATGATTTTTACAAAGTATATATTTTTTTTGGTTTTTTGGTTGTTTTTATATTCACAAATTAACCCGAAATTTCACTTAGAAATAGACTACCGTCTCCCCGGCAACGGCGCCATTTGATTGTTAGGATACGAGCGTATCAAGTTTAGTTCTAAATACCGCAATCAAGACGGTTTCGCACGTAGCTAGCCGGTTGAGTACGGGTCGTCCGCAGGGAGATGGGAATCTTTTTCTATGTGTTTTTCGACGAGTTAAGTCCGGTTGTTCAGATTTTGTTTGTAGTTATCTAAGTGTTGAGTTGATATTTAAAGAGAGCTTGTTAGGGTTAGGATTAGGTTAGTTTGAGTTAGGAGTCTCCACATCTTTCGTTGCCCCACTTAATATCGGTGTTACGGTAATCGGCAACAACGGGGATTAGCACGACTAGGAAGGAACTTGAGAGTATAAGCTAGGCTTTCCAACGCATAGTCCTTCCTTTTGGTGCTTGTCCGTCCGTTCTTGGCTCTTATCCATAACCTCCGGTTAATTCAACCACAACCGGTCTCACTACGGAATCACCGCTATCATGTAGGATAGGGTGCCGTAAGGAGCGGATTGTGGTTGGGTTAACGGGAGTTGATTTAAGTTGTTGGGCAAGGAAAGAGTGAGAGAGATTTCCTTCTCTCAAACTTCCCTTATCCTACCCTAACAAGTATAGAACTACTCACACTTCATAATACGGAAAAATAAAACAACACAAAAGAGGAAGATAGAAAGAAGGAGATTAGAAGAATACGACTAACTGTTTGCGACCTCACCTTGGCGAGGATCAAGCGTAAGTATCATTGTCGTATGTAAGGATAAAGAAAAAGAGAGAAGAAACAAACAACAAGGAAATAACAACTACTTAACAATTAAAATTACAACAATTATAACAAGTAAAGAAAGAGACAAGCATGATAATAAAAATGGTCTTCTTTATTCATCACTCTTCACTCAAAAGCTCACTTACAAGTTTAATGGAGAAGAGGTGAGAAGAGGAAGAAGAACAATACTAAAACTAGGCAAAATGAAAAATACAAAGTTGGACCCCTTCCTTCACAAACTTCTGGGCTATTTATAGGCCAGAGAATGAAACCCTAGGGCAACCACCAGAACCTAAACAAAAAGACCAAAAAACCCCCCAAAAATCATCAACTGCCGCCACTATATTGCCGCGGATCCGCGGCCTGGACCCCACTTTGGCCGCGGATCCGCGGCCTTATGATTGAATTGGGCCCCCCAATTTTTGGTGCTGGCCTGATCTGTTGTCTACATTATTCTGGTATATGTATTTTCTTATAATTGCTCCACGAATTTTCCAGAATTCTGTTGAGGGAAAGGTGGACTTTTTGTCAAGATTTTGTCATGATTTGCCTCGAGCTCCGCGTAGATCTCTTGGATTTTGTGCTACCATTGAGCCTTGTGCATGAGAATGACATTGATTTGATCTTTTGTCTTCCTATTGATATCTGGCAACATACGGATGAAGAGCAGAGACCGTGTTTTTATCTGTGGTTGGCAGGAACCCGGATTTTGTCGTGTTTTCCATGAATTTCACCGTTTTGGAACCGAGAACCTGTATCCTGCAATTGACTAGCAAACACGGCTCAAGAGTATCTACGGATATGCAATGTGATAAAAATTGGGCGGTATGAAAATGCAAAAATCTGATATGAACAGTGACTTATGATTTGTTGGCCAAAGTCAAGGTCATAAGAGCATGGGGCAGAAATCACATCGGGAGTTTCAAAAGTACTGAAACTTGCCAGATATGCGCATACCTTCTGGAGTGTGATACCGTGAGCGGACTCCGTCACGTTGTCATGCGATGAGAGTTGGATCCCGATTCCCACTGATGAGTTAGTATACTCCTCGGGTGATCCCGACTAATTCTTCTTTCAGGTTTGGAGGAGAATTTGACGGTACAGTGGGAGGTTTCCAGATTAGATAAATTGGTGACCATTCTGATCTAGGTTAGAGTGCACGCTGAGTGTTTCTTTTCTCTCTCTCTTTGGCAGCGACCATTGACCCGACCCTAAGACTATGACTCAGTGACCAAGTTGACCGAACCTTCTTAAACACCGGCTTTTGGATTGTCAGAGTTGCAAACCTCATTGCCACTCCTACTTTTACCCTTTTCTCCAGGACACCCCGTTTTACTACGAACGTCCACTTCCATTAGACAAAACCATCGTATGGTTAGATACGAACTCGAAAGAATTTATTCGAGGATGGTTTCCGGTTCTGGAGAAAACGGATAGGATTATTCAGTTGTCTTTTCCTTTTACCCTCTCTCAGGTTACGAGTACTCCTTGGTTTAGGGGTAGTACACCTATTACGCAAATTGGATTGTCTTCTTCCAAACCTTAGGCTGGTGCCGACCGGTAGGGAATGAAGAAAACCAATTAGCATAACGATGGTGTGCAGAAGGTATTAAGTTCAGACAAAGCAAGGGATTAGTAAGAGGGCAAAGTAAATTGCAACAGATATTCACGACCAAACCAAATATTTCGTTACCACTCCCACATCACCTTTGTATTTCTCCAGGACACTCCGTATCACTACGAAGATCCACAGTTTATTTGGATATTCCATCGTATGGTTATATACGAACTCGAAAGGAACTTGTTCCAGTTCGGGGATGGATCCTGGTTCAGGAGAAATAGGAATAAAGTACATTCAGGTATCTTTTATCTTCACCTTCTCTCATGTTGCGAGTGATCCTAGGATTAGGACAGTACACCCATTATGCTTTTTGGATAGTCTTCTTCCAAACCATAGGCTGGTGCCGAACGGTAGGGAAGGAAGAAAACCATTTGGCCTAAAAGGGTGTGCAGAAGGTAAAGACTAAAGACATATGAAGGGATTTGGAGAGGTGGCAAAGGATTATACGGTTACAGTCGTGAATCTGGTAGAGGCATTACTAAGAATACCGGGATACCCCATCGGAACATTTCAATGTTTCAGGTTCGCTGTGTACTGTTAAAAGAAAACTGATTTCCCGATTGGACACTTGCTCCAGGGTATGTATTTACCAGGTACGATTCTCACATCTGTATGGTTTTACAGATGATGAGTGGGAGTAAGTTATTGGGAATTGGGTGATTATCCTCATTATATCGGGATTCGTTGTAATCGGTGATATTTGAGGAAATCACCTGGGCTGTTTGCCGGTCGGCAAATATTTGGTTTTGAATATCCGCTGTTATGCACCAATTTCAAATTGATATATCTGTACGTCTATTTTCATAGAGTGAGATATACCTTTCTGAAATTATGTCTACGACATTTACCTATATCAGTGGATGGTTAGGTAAGGAGCATTAAACAGCGGTGTAATTCTTCTTAACCATAAGTACAGTTTTCAACCTACGACACGCAGTGAATGAGTTATCAGACTCAAGGGACTTATACAAAGGATTGTATGTTGTCCAGGGTCCATCAGGACAGAGGGGTTGGTCCTCGTACTACATTCAGTCTACTTATGACTTCTCAAGTTTTTAGACAGGTGTTTCGCGGAAACACAGGGTCTGAATGTTGAGAAGTTATAGGTTTTTGAATAGAGTAGAGAACCAGGTGTAGCATGTATCGGGATTCTTCAAAGTGATCGAAGATGTAGATACTTGTATATGGTATTCAGTTAATAGTAATGATAAAGAGATCTTGCTTCTTTTTCAGGTTACTCATAATTGGAAGTATTCCTAAGTTGAGTAACGCTGATCAGGCCTTCTTCCATTTAGTTGACATGCACTCGAGACAGCTGCATGATTTGAATCTGGTTCAATTAAATCAGTGCCTCTGGTCCTATATTGGATATAGAACAGTTCGTATCTTAACGATGTTAAGGTACGGGGAGTTGTCCGGTTTATGATTAAAACCAGACACTGGACAACTCAAGGCACGTTTCTGTAATGGCTGTTTGTGGGTTGACCCAGGCTATGACGCGGGTTGATTTTCTACCATCTGGATGAACAATAGCAATATTGTTCTAGACTCGCCACAGTTTTATTAAAAATGGATTTTTTCAGAAAACAGTAGTGGGAGTATGGTGGAACTGGAAGTGATTCCAGAACCACAAACGATTACTGAAGATTTGATAAGGAACCTAAAGATTCAATCTGGATTGACATTCCATTGGCCACTCCGCAGATAAGGTGGGTAACTTCAGGCACCCGAGAGGCACTACGGTAGCCTCAAGGACGGTGACAGGGAAGTTCTTGTTTACCCAAAATTGCCATTGCTGTTGTTCCAGGTTACGAGACCCGGCGGGAGGATGAGTATAGCGTCGTTCTAAACCAGTTTTAGAAGTGTACGTCTATATGACTCTGCCAGAGGGTTGTCGTAGTCAGTGGGAGCAGCGGAAGCATTGGTGGACAGGTTGCTTATGTCTATTTATAGACTAGAGCAGATGTAGCGGAGAAAGATCATCTATTTCTGACGTGACAGTCATGGGTTTGACTTCATCAGAATAGGGGATGGATCTGTTGAGAAGGTGGTAGGGTGTGATATCCTGGTATTTGGATGATATACACAGAGTAGGAAAAGAAACTCCTACACTACGATCGGTTATACTTTGGTCGTCACACAGTTGTTTCTCCACAAAGGAAATGGATTTTATATCAGACATACTGGTTACTAGATCTATGGTTTTAGATCTAGATTTGGGTGGTTTCCCAATCAGGGTACTTGACAGCATTCTGAGAGTATTTAGGATGGACGACTCCTGGCACGGTAGTGTACCTGCAGGTAATGGAGTCACCCTCTCCAAAGGTGTCTTACAGACTAAAGGGGAGAGGGACGGGCATGATTGGCAGATCACTTGCTCAGGCAATTGAGTCAATCGTGAGATGTCAAGTACTACACCAGATGTTGTTCTTGCACTAGATGCAATAAGTTGACATTAATCCAATCCTGGAGAAACAGTCGGAAGCAGTTTTAGAACATAAGTGGATGTTCTAGGGAGATGATAACGACAGCCTCATTTAGGAGACAGTTATCATTCCAGGTTTCCAAGGTGACATGGACGACAAGGAGGTTGTCAGAGTTATAGTTTTCCTTCTGATGAGGGGCAGTATTTTGGACAGGTGGTCCAAGGCAATACTGAGGGAGGCATGGCGCGCAGGATACTGATTAAGTTCAGTTGACGATACAGTCTAAGAAGTTTGGATTTGGAGTTCATTTATGAGCTAGGTCCCATCAGACATCCAGACATATTCTGAGACAGGTATTGCTCTTTTCGGGAGATGGCTTTCTCCGCGAACTTGAGATATAGAGAGACATAGAAAGAAACAACTAAGCAGATCCACTCACTGAGGCTATTCCTCGAACGCAATAGTTCCGCAAACGAGCTTTGTGAGACTGACTAGTAGAGGAGTTGGATGTTCGGTATCACACGGGCTGTGAGTGTGCGACATCGCAATAATTAGCCTTGAGTGCAAGTGGGAGATTGTTGGAGATAGTGCCCTCAGAGTCAATTATTAGGTCACAGGTACGTGATTGTAATGATTGAGGGAGGACCTATCCCGGTAGGACAGTCTTACTCGAGATGATAGTATGCTATCTGGTTCACCTTTATCATCGTGTACTGTTTTAGGTGACCTGACACGTCGCTATTACACGTTGATAGAACCCCTAGGATTCTTGCTTGACCACCAGCAGTATGAGGGCGATCATATAAGTGGGAGCTGGGGGTCTATAAGCTTATCCTTAAAAGGTCCCTAGTCGTGGGAGTTTCGAGACTGGGCATCGATACTCCATTAGTAGACTAGTGTATACAGTCGAGACCCCGACGAGGGGCGGTGGCCGGTCTCACAAGCTACTGGTGTAAGTTGGATCACCTAAGATGTATACAGGTGCTCATTGGGTTATGAGTACACCGGACAGGACTCGCCGGGAACATGCTAGTTGGTCATATACCAGACGTCAGATGGCAGTTCCCTGGTGACATGTGTGCAGGTTAGTTCATCGACCTGGGGATCGTCATTTGTCTCGTGTGAGTTCCCACTGTACTTTGATTACTACCCTACCACGGCTCAAAGGAGTCGTGCAAACAGGTTTTAGTTGGGTACAGTCCCGAGCCACATGGAGGCAGTGAGCGTATCTTCAGGGGTTCGTCTCTCCCGGTATTGGGGGTGAGGTCGTGCTGTGTCTAGGAGAGCCATTACACAAAGCCCTCGGCCGAGGCAAGGAGATTTACTGGTAGGTATTCCAGTAGTATCTCAGGGTGTTCTGGGCTACACTCCGACACGACTTGTACCGCTTTTGGGGGTCTGACTTTTACTAACCCCCTAGGCCCGCCATGCGATGCTCATAGACGAACGGACCGGACTGCACGGATATTGTCACTGACTGGCTCAGTTGGGTGTCGGGGTGAGCTTCCTCATCGACGTCCCTTTTGGTCAATAGCTGGTGGCCCGTCACGTATTGGCATATACCTCTGATGTGCTAGTGGTTAAATCCACAGCCATAGTATTGACGAGTCTTTAGAGTCCACCACACTTACAGTTACTCAGCTTTCGGGCGAAAGGTTGTAGAGGCCGTATGGAGATATGGGAAGGTCCGATTAGATACGTGCGGTATTGCACGGATCAGGATCGGACAGTCTGTACTATAGGCCGTATGGTTATATGGCAGGGTTCGATCAGATACGTGCGGTATTGCACGGATCAGGATCGAACAGATATTACTAGCTGGCTTTGGTATAAGCCGGATCCTAGTATAGTACAGTGTAGATTTTGTCTCATTGCATTTGTATTTCGGTCGGAATACAAATGCGGGTGTGTATGCACAGTATCGGGGTTTTCCTGTAATTTATTACGGGACCAGTTTTTGGAGTTGCCAGTTTGCTTTCCGTTTCGGCCGATTTCCATTGTTCCGTTCATTGGCCGAAGATTGGTGGAGGAGGGCTTATTTGCATTGTTGCAAATAGGCATTTGTGGAAGGGGGGTCTTTGCATTTTGTTGTATCATGATAGCACCCTCCATTGACTTGCTTGACTTCATATTTCATGATGGATTGACTATGGATATCATCATGGTTGATGAGTGATAGAAGAGTGTGGTTTTCACCTTGCTATCATTGGTTCACATGATTGTTTTTCCCTCTCTCTTGCATGATTGAGTTTCCCCCCCATTCTTTTAGCTATCCATCTCATTCTCTCCATTCTAGGTGTGCATGGCCGGCCACTCATTTGGGGTGGGCTGTCCAAATTATTTGGGGAGGTATTTTTGTTCATATCATGCTCCAAAATACCCCAAGCTCCTCCACACTTTGTTCTTGTTTCATCCCTCCACCAATGGCAACCTCCACTACCCCAAAAAGAGACACAAGCTCACTACATATTCTACAACGAACCTTGGGCACGTCGAGTAGCCGGCTTCGTGCCCGAGTTGCCTCGGCATTGAGGTGGGAGCCCGTAAACGATGTAGGCGACGTGGTGCACTTCCGGCGACGAGGAGAAGACGGACGGAGATCCCGCGAGGAGATCGGAGTGGAGATGAAGACCGGAGGACTTGGATCGTCGGTATATATCTCTAACCCATCTTCTTGTTGCTTAGACTTGTTAATGGTAACGATCCGGGTGTTTAGTGCGCGGAGGTGCCGGTTTGCTAAGTCCACAAAATTTAAGTTATTCACCGTTTCCGCATTCCGGCGTCGGTTTGACGGCCGGGGCGCCGCCGTGCACTTACAGTACACAGCCAGAGGGCCTCGTAGACAGTGGGAGCAGCAGAAACGCGTGCAAGATGTTTTATATAATAAAGCAGGCATCGCGGAGTTGGAACGTCTGTTTTGATGTGTTAGTCAAAGAGTTTGACATCATCAAAATGGTAGATGAACCTTGTATAAACAAAAGGGGAGTAGGGAGTATGGTGGTGATCCTCGTAGAGTACGTGGACGGCATACTCTTGATAAGAAAGGAGTTTCGTATGCTACGCTCGATCAATCTCCGCTTATCACAAGGATTCTCCATATAGGATCAAAGTGATACCTCCTAAATCCTGAGTTTTGATCTATGAGATAGAAGTAATTGGATGTTAGGATTCTCACTAGTTGTAGTGAGATGGTATCAATCGATCCTGGGGAGAATCACTGGAAAGGTTCCAGAGTGATAAAGGCGACTGAATGTCAGTCACAGGCATTGTCTTTACCCTCAGTAAAGGGACGGTATGTTGGAAGAGTTCCAAGCTAGATACCGTGGCATACTAGACGATAAAGGCTGGATACATCGCTACTTAAGATGCTACCAAGGAGGCAATCTGGATGTATATTAGTTCATGAGATGAACTTCGTTCCTCCCATTGTGTGACAATGGAGTCGTGGCTTATGCCAAGGAACGCACGTCCCATCAGTGATCCAGACATATTCTAAGGCAGTGTCACCAGATAATGGAGATGGTTGATCTCCAGGGGATCGAGGTTAGGAGAGCAGACTCAGAGGACAACACGGTGGATCCACTCACAAAGGCATTATCCTAGAGAGAGACTATTATGGGATGGTTGAGTATGAGATACTACAACCACGGCTATCAGATGGCCCTAGTGCAAGTGGGAGATTGTTAGTTATATGTATGCCCTAGAGGCCATTACTATACATAGGATGTATACTGTAGTGGATGCTTGGACATATATAGGGATGACTTTCTTACTCGATATGATAGTATGCTATCTGGTTACTCTTTACCTTAACGTGTATACTGCTTGTCTCTCTGTTACATGTTGGTAAAGCCCTTAGGATGTGTACTTGACTACCTGGACTATGATGCGGATCATACTAGTGGGGACATGGTAGTCCATAAGTACATCCTTCAAGGTCCCTAGTCGTGGGTGTATCGAGACGGGGCATCGATATACTAGAGTAGACTAGCGTATACCTTCTCGACCCATATAGATGGGCGATGGATGATCCCATATCCATTGGTATTTGACATCAGAGATGATATACGGGTGCTCAGTGGAGACTGGGTACACTGGACAGACTCGCCGAGAACTCCCAGATGGTATTATACCTTACGTCAGATGGCAGTTCTCTGGTGACACTGGTACAGGTTAGTCTGTAGACCCGAGATCGTCATAGAGTCTTGTGTGATTCCTACTGTGCTTTGATTTCCACCTTACCACGTCCAAGAGGGCATGCAAAACGGTGGTTTTTGGGTACAGTCTCGAATCACATGGAGGCAATGAGCGATAGGAGGGGATTCGTCTCTCCCGGTATAGGGAGTTGATGTTGCGCTGTGTTCGATTGGCTATAACCGGAAATCCCTGGCCAGGGTTGCTGAGATTTACTGGTAAGTGTTACCAGTAGTTTCTCGAAATGTTATAGACCTCATATCGACACGACTTATCGAGCTACTAGGGTCTGACGTTTACCACCCCTAGGCCAGATATGCGAAATATCAGACGACGAGACCGGACTGTACGGTAAGTGTTACTGGTTGGATTCACAGGAGTGTGAGCGGGCTTGCTCGTTGATCTTCTGATTGCTCAATACCCGGGTGGCCGTTACGTTAAGCAGACCGCTGGCGGCTTGTGGGTGTTTGATATGATCATCACCTGCTGCCGGCGTATTGACGAGTCTTTAGAGTCCTACATAGAGGTTTCCTGGCTCAAGCGAAACGAAATAAGAGCGCATATGAGATATATGCGGGACCGAGAATAATAACAGTATGTGATACTGTATTCTATTCTCACGATTTGTATCATTGGACGGTTATATGAGATATAGCCGGGTTACCGAATCAAGTGTTGATTCGATACATTGATACACTTGATATTAGTCGGTTATATGCAGTATGACCGGATCATTAAATCAAGTGTTGATTTAATGATTTAATGTATAATTATATATTTGATATATTACTTTACATTAACTAGTATTGGTTCACTTAAGATTATTTTCTCACTAGATTGTGCACATTGTATATATGATATATTTTTGTGCACTTGATTGTATCATGTTTGATGATACATGCAAACTTGGGTGTATGTTTGATTTAAACAATGTTTAGGTAAATGGTTAGGGTTTTGATTTACTCATTTATTTTCTTTATTCATTTTATGGAAAAAAATGAAATGGTGGCTTTCTTTTCTTTCTTTTCTTGAAGCTTCTTGAAGCTTCAAAGAATCTTTGAAAAAGTCTTCCATTTTGTTTTATCCTTAACCTAACCATTTAACTAAACCCTAGTTTATTCTCTACTTGAGTTAGCCTCACCCATGGTTGCTAAATGATAAGCATCACTTGAATTTTCTAATTACATAATTCATTTTTCATTTCTTTCTTTTTCTTCTTCTTGATGAAGAAAGAAAACCTTTGCTAGAAATTTACAAGTGATGAATCCAAGTGAGAAATCCAAATCCAAAGTGAACCCACTTCCTATTTCTTCATCCTCTACCACTTGTCATGTTGTATAGGGTGTATTCTTCACAAGGTTGATGACCAAGTGAAGATGGAGCTTGAGTTTGAGTCACCTCGACGTAGATCATCTTCGGCATCGAAGTCAACGACCTAGCCCGCCCATTTCTCCGATGAAACCGACGCTAGAGTCCGGGATTCCGATGATCGCAGCGGAGGGACGTCAACACGGAGCTAAAGAAGTGGAGGACCGGATCTACAAAGGTTGTATTTCCATTCACTTAGTAGCAAAGTTGTTTGCTTGTTTCTATTTCGCCTAATTTCTAGTTAACGATCTAGCATTAGGGTTTCTCGGCACAAGAAAATTTTTATTTTGGCATGGTTGATGCCTTGTGGAACCTCTTGAGTGTGCCTAGGAACCCTACACCGTTGCCTTCCAGAACCCGGCTATCCGTGCACCCCACCGCGGGGAAATCCTAGTACAGAAAATAAAAAATATACAACGGGTACATCAACCTCAACCCGATCGTGCCCCAAAAGAATAATATACAAACAGGCAGTGACGGCAGTCCACATGTCGGACGCTCGCCCCTCAATATCAAATGTACAAGTAAATCCAAACTGCACTACCATTGTACACAAGCTATCCACCATGACAAATCCGCAACATCACAGCACAACACAGAACATCAACGTGAATGTCACGTTCGCAGATCCGTCTAAAGGGACTATAGCGATTAGACAAGATTTACCGATCAAATGACATTCACGGTCACAGATAGAAATGCAATGCACTGCAAATTTTAAACAATATTAAAACATATCGACTTCAAAATAACCCCCGAATAGCCACAGATAAACTGATAAAACTATATCCAAAATTGGCTAAATAAACAATACCACTGCACAGAGATGCCAGAGACAAGATAACACCCCAAAACCCAAAACCTGGCTCCACTAAAAAACCGGCCTCGCTGGAATTTCACCTATGGTGATCGGTCAAAATCCGGCGACATGGTATGGGGTTTGGGGTGTGATCTTATATTCATGTCAGTAGCCTTCTGCACTTGTTTAAATAATTATTGAAGGCACTTTGAAAATCGACAGAGAAGCAAATGTGCAGGGGCAGCATGTCGGGGTTTTTCCGATTTTGATATGTTAACGTTGTTTAAACAAGCTAGATTATGGGTTAATGGGTGGCTCTGATACCATGTTGGGCCACGACAACGCCCTGGCCGTCAATTCGACGCCAAATGCGGAACAAAAACTTTTTACAAAATTGGCGCTACCGCAACCAAATACCCAGATCGTTCCATTAACCGTTATCTAGCATTCTACAAAGTTAAGTTTAGAGATTATACCGATCGATCTGTGTCCTTCGGTCTTTAATCTCCACACCAAACTCCCCGCTGCTACGCCGACGAAATCCGCTCCCCGATCTCGCTCGTCAAAGTGGCACCACGTCATCGAATCTTTATACGGGCTCCCGCTTCGAACCGAAGCAACTTGGACATGAAGTTTGCTAGCCGACTTGTCCAAGAATGATCTAGAGATAGTGTAGATTAATCTGTCTCAAGACACCCAAGCGATTGGGCGGAGGTAAAAGGAAGTTGCCATTTGGGAGAACAATGTGAGCACATGAGAATAAGAACTTGTGAAGGAAAGGAAGTGGGGCTCGGCCAAGAGCAGAATGCTCACTTCCAAAATCAAGTATGCTCTCACAATGAAGAAGTGGTGGTGTTGTGTATTTTTCAACACAAGAATAATAATAAAACCTTCATTCACTCACCGCAAATAACCCCCTGCCAATCATGGCTGGCGAAATTGCAAGGAGCCCCTCTTCCACTGCATACAGTCACCATGCCCATGCCCATGCCTATGCCCATGCCCCTATGCCCATGCCCATGCCCATGCCCATGCCCATGAATTTCAGTGCAAGCAGGAATTTCAGTGCAAGCAGCCACCATGCCCATGCCCATGCCCCATGCCCCCATGCCCATGCCCATGCCCATGAATTTCAATGCAAGCAGGAATTTCAGGGAAGGAAAAGACAAAAGAAAATAGTCAAGGTCAAGTGGCTCACAATAAATAAACATGGATCGGGTTGTTTAAGACGGAAAAGGAAACTGGCAACTCAGAAAGTAATCCCGCAACGAATTACGAGATTACCCCTCAACTATAAATACATACCCGCATTTGTATTCCGACCGAATACAAATGCAATGAGACAAAAATATTCCTACAATATAATACTAGGGTCTGGCTTAAACCAAAGCCCCCTAGTATTATCAGTCTGAACCATGACACGTGCACAAGTGCACGTGTATGTTCGAACCCTTCCATAAAACCATACGGCCTCTACAACGTTTCGCCCGAACTTGGGAAACTGTCTGTGGGGGACTCTAATGACTCATCAATACACTGGCATTGGCTATAACCATTAGCACGTCAGAGGTACTAGATGTATGTAACGGTTGCCTATGTATTAAACGAAAGGGAAGCTAGCGAGTGAACTCTTCCTAAAACCCTACTGAGCCTGACAGTGACAATATCCGTACAGTCAGGTCTGTTCATCTATAAGTATCGCATATAGAGCCTAGGGGCTGGTAAACGTCAGACCCCAAACAGCTGTATAAGTCGTGTCGGAGAGTAGCCCAGAACACCCTGAGATACTACTGGAATACCTACCAGTAAATCTCGATTACCCTGGACTGGGATTTCATGTAATGGCTCTCCTGAACACAGCGCGATCTCATCCGCAATACCGGGAGAGACGAATCCCCGACGATCCGCTCACTGCCTCCTTGTGTCTCGGGACTGTACCCAATTAAAACCTGTTTGCACGACTCCTTTAAGCCATGGTAGGGTAGTAATCAAAGCACAGTGGGAAATCACACGATACAAATAACGATCTCAGGTCGACAGACTAACCTGTACACATGTCTCCTGAGAACTGCTATCTGACGATATGTATAATACCAACTAGCATGTTCTCGGAGAGTCCTGTCCGGTGTACTCATAACCCAATGAGCACCTGTATACATCTTAGGTGAACCAACTGATACAAATGGCTTGTGAGACTGGCCACCGCCCCTTGTCGGGGTCTCTTGTAAGTCGACGTTAGATACCCACATGATGCGGGGAGGCGGAATAGGTAAAACAATCATTTTGTTTAAACAAACATCGACTCACTTTGCGAAACTTTTCTAAACCCTAACTAACAACAATATAGAAGTGATTAGCTACTATGAAAGATGATTATACCTAATGAATAAAGTCCTTCTTGTTCTCGTTGACCACCTCCTCGTCGGCCTCCTCGTTCTGATAGAAGATCCATCCGAGAGCTACTTCTCCAAGCTATAACCTCACACTTGAGGTAACTAAGTGGCTATGAGTGCTAATCAAAGCAACCTAGAGGATATAGAAGAGGATTAGGGATCTATTAGTCTTGCTAACCCTTGGATCTCAACGCATGAGAGGTTAGGGTTAGTTCTTTGAAGAGAGAAAGCTTGAGGAGAGAGAAGGTGAGAGTGAGAATCATATTGGAGAAATATCTCATTATGAATATATGAAATATAAGATATTTATTAAATGAATAGAAAATAATAATATCATCATGCTTCATTAACTCACCTTGTGGGATTCATCCTATGAGTCATTAATCAAAAAATGCATCATTAACTCCTTTGGATGAATCACACCATGAGTCATTAATCCAATTAATGCAAATTCCACCTAAGCCTCCAACTCATCAATCTTCTTGAAACTTCTCGACAAATTACGGGAATGCCCCTCCCATCCGTGAAAACACGGAAATACTGAGACTGTATAAATCCAATAATCCAATACTAGAATCTAGTTTAAACCAAAGCCTGCTAGTATAAACTGTCCGAGCATCGTACGTGCATAAATGCACGTGCGTGTCCGAACCCTGTCGTAAAACCATACAACCTCTATATCGTTTCGCCCGAAGCAGGGAAACTCTCTGTGTGGGACTCTAAAACTCGACACTACGCTGGCAGCGGGTTTAACCACAGACCGCAAGCGGCACTAGCTGTACATAACGATCCCCAGGTAGATGTCGATAAGAAGGCCGATGAGGAAACCCATCCGAACTCCTACTGAGCCTGATGTGACAATCTCCATACAGTCCGATCTGTTCGTCTAAGACTATCGCATATCGGGCCTAGGGGCGGCAAGCGTCAGTCCCCTATAAGCGGTATAAGTCATGTTGGAGTGAAGCCCATTACACCTTAAGAAGCTACTGGAAATCCTACCAGTAAATCTCGCTTTCCCTGGCCAGGGACTTTGAGTAATGGCTTTCCAAACACAGCGCGATATCAACTCCCAATACCGGGAGATACGAATCCTATCTAACAGCCACTGCCTCCAAGTGCTTCGGGACTGCACCCAACTGCTACCTGTTTGCACGACTCCTTTGAGCCGTGGTAGGGTAGCAATCTAAGAACAGTGGGAACGCACTCGAGACGAAGCAGCAGTGTCAAGTCTGCGGACTATGCTGTACTCATGTCACCTAGGAACTGTTAACTGACGACGGGTATAATACCAACCAATAGTTCCCTACGAGTCTTGTCCGTAACCCAACGAGCACCTGTATAGTATCTCCAGTATGACGTACTGATGGCTGTGGGACAGACCATCTCCACAACTGGGATGAGAAGCGTACACACTAGTCTACTCCGGAGTATCGATACCTTGTCTCGATAATCCTACGACTAGGGACCTGAAAAAGGATGTGCTTGTAGACTACCCAGCCTCCACTAGTGTGACTGCCATCACAACGCTGGTAGTCAAGCAAGATCCTAAGGGCTCTATCAATATGTATTCTCGATATGCTAACATATACACATATTAAGATAGAAATAAACCAAGTAGCATACTACCATGTTTAGAAAGACTGTAAATATCACTGTGAATATCCCAAGCTCTATTAAGTAATATACAAGCTAGTATAATACAATAATGGCCCTTAGGGCATATACACTAACAATCTCCCACTTACACTAGGGCCATGTACTGGCGTATTGAAGACCTATCATCTCGAGTAGCCTCTCGAACGGAATCTGAGGTAAGGCCTTAGTGAATGGATCTGCAGTGTTCTCCTCTGTAGGAACTCTCTGGACGTCGATCTCCTGTCGATCTATGATCTCCCTGATCCGGTGATACCGCCTCAAGATGTGTCTGGACTTCTGATGGGACCTGGGTTCCTTCGCTAAAGCTATAGCTCCGTTGTTGTCGCAATATAGCAGTATTGGATCAACAATGGTAGGAACCACCTGAAGTTCTGTGAGGAACTTCTTTATCCAGACTGCTTCTTTTGCTGCAACGCAAGCAGCGATATACTCCGCTTCTATCGTCGAGTAAGGAACGGTGTCCTGCTTGGAACTCTTCCAGCACACTGCCCCTCCATTAATGGTAAAGACATAACCTGACATGGACTTGGAGTCATCCTTGTCACTCTGGAAGCTGGAGTCAGCAAAAGCCTCGAACTGGAGGTCTTTTCCGCCGTAAACCAAGAACATCTCCTTAGTCCTTCTCAGGTACTTGAGAATGTTCTTTACTGCTATCCAGTGCTTCTCCCCTGGGTCTGACTGATACCTGCTTACCACGCTCAGTGCGTAAGCTACATCTGGTCTGGTGCACAACATCGCATACATTATAAAGCCTACTACAGAAGCGTAGGGTATAACTGACATGCGATCCCTTTCCAAATCAGTCTTGGGAGATATCTCTTTGGATAGGGCGATTCCGTGACAAGCCGGTAAATTACCGCGCTTAGAATCTTCCATACTGAATCTTTTCAGTATAGTGTTGATATACCTGGACTGCGATAGTCCCAACATCCTCTTGGATCTATCACAATAGATCCGGATCACTAGAATGTAAGAGGCATCACCCAGGTCTTTCATGGAGAATCTGTGTGACAAGAATCCTTTGACAGATTGTAGCATAGGAATATCATTTCCTATCAATAGAATGTCATCCACGTATAAGACGAGGAATACGACTGTTCGTGCTACAATTTTACTATATATACATGGTTCATCTGGATTTTTTATAAAGTCATATTCTTTGACCGTTTCATCAAAACAGATGTTCCAACTCCGCGATGCTTGCTTTAGTCCATAAATGGACTTAAGTAACTTGCACACTTTCCTGCTGCTCCCACTTTGATTGAAGCCTTCTGGCTGATCCATATAGACGCACTCTTCCAAATAACCATTTAGAAAAGTCGTCTTTACGTCCATCTGCCAGATCTCATAATCATGGAAGGCGGCAATTGCAAGAATGATCCGAATTGATTTGAGCATAGCCACTGGAGAAAAAGTTTCGTCATAGTCCAAACCAGGTCTTTGACGAAAACCCTTTGCAACAAGTCTAGCCTTATAGGTTTCCACCTGTCCATCTACACCAATCTTTTTCTTGAAGATCCCTTTGCATCCTATGGGTTTTACCCCACCTGGAGCAAAGTCCGAAGTCCATACTTTATTGGTGTACATGGACTCCATCTCGGTCCGCATTGCATCCAACTATCTTACCGAGTCACCACTCTGGATAGCTTGCTGGAAGCTAGTAGATTCATCATTATGAATGACGCAATCCTCTCTATCCCCATCTATGAGAAAACCGTAGTATCTCTCAGGCCGATGAGATGGCCTACTACTCCTGCAGAGGGGTTCGGGAATGTCCTGTTCTTGTTGAACTACTGGTTCTACCAAACTTTCAGTAGTAGTTTGTGGTTATGGAATTTCTTCCAGTTCTACTGCGCTCCCACTTGTTTCCTTTTCTAAAAACTGATGTTCTAGAAAATGGGCATTATGAGAAACAAAAACCTTTTGTTCCTCTGCGTAATAGAAGAAATACCCCTTGGAGTTCTTTGGATATCCCACAAACATACACTGTACTGATCGTGCCTCGAGTTTTTCCGCATGCTTCTTTTTAACAAAAGCTGGACATCCCCATATCTTCAGATACTGAAGATAGGGTTTTCTTCCCACTCCACATCTAATATGGCATGGTAGGCACAGTCTTGGTAGGAGCCATGTTCAAAAGATATGCTGCTGATTCTAGCGCATAACCCCAGAAAGATCGCGGTAACTCAGCATTACTCATTATGGAACATACCATATCTAATAGGGTTCGGTTCCGTCTCTCCGATACACCGTTATGCTGTAGAGTGTATGGAGGAGTAAGTTGAGAGAGAATTCCTTTCTCTTTTAGGTAACCTAGGAACTCGGCACTTAAGTATTCACCACCTCGATCAGATCTCAGTGTCTTGATACTTTTGCCGGTTTGGTTTTCTACTTCATTCTTATATTCTTGGAATTTCTTAAAGGCCTCGGATTTATGTTTCATTAAGAAAATGAATCCATACCTAGAGTAATCGTCCGTAAAAGTAATGAAATATGAAAAACCATCTCTTGCATGTGTAGACATTGGACCACATACATCACTGTGTATAAGTCCTAAGAGCTCGCTTGCTCTTACTCCATGTCCAGTGAAAGGAGTCTTTGTCATCTTTCCTTTGAGACATGATTGACAAGTTGCATAAGATTGATATTCGAACGGATCCAAATATCCTTCTCTATGTAACGTAGTTAGCCTTGTCTCATTGATGTAACCCAGTCTACAATGCCATAAGAAAGCCTGATTTATATCTGGAGACTTTCTTTTTAGTGTGTTCTGGACATTGAAAATCTGTAATTGGTTTAATACATATATACAGTTATCTTGTGTACCGGACCCAATCAAACCATGATTAAGGTGGATGTTAACAACATCGCTTACAAACGTGAAATCATAACCTTCTTTTGATAACAATGATACTGATATGATATTACACGTTAAACTAGGTAAACAAAAACCGTTGCGCAAAACCAAAATATGTCCACTCGTCAATCCTAGGTGATAATCCCTTACGGACACAGCACTCTCGCCAGCTCCGTTAGCAACCTGGAGGGTCATATCACCAACCTTCAGCACTCTACGGTCTCTCAATGCTTGCAATGAATTGTATATATGAGATCCTGATCCGGTATACAATACCCAGGAAGTAGAGTTGATTGATAGACAATTTTCAATTACAAACACACTTGAAGTCGAAGCCACAGCTTGCTTCGGGTCCTGGTTCTTGGCAATCCAAGCTTTGCAATCTTTCTTCCAATGGCCTTTCCTACGACAGTGGAAGCACTCGTCCTTTGCCACTACTGGCACCGCACCCTTTGCCTTTCCTATAACTCCCACCTTACCAACACCACCTCTTGGTTTGGTATCGGCCTTCATCTTCCTTCCTTTGGCCCTTGCTTTGGACATGGAAGAGGAAGCACCGCGAACAAACATAGTGGGTGTTTCCCTTGCTTTCTGCAAGGTGCCCTCTGCACTCCTCAACATATTAAGGAGTTCTGGAAGTTCAACTTCTTTTCCTTGAATGTTGAAATTCAGAATAAACTGGGCGTAGGTGGAAGGAAGGGACCGGAGAACCAAATCTGTATAGAGCTCGTTCTCTGAAGTTGTCCCGAGGTCCGCGAGCTCTTCTATATAGCCAATCATCTTTAGGACATGTTCTCCTACAGATGATCCAACGGCCAGCTTCGACTGAAACAAGTTCTTCGAGGTCTCGTATCTAGCTATACGAGATTGCTCTCCATACAGATCTTTTTTGTGGAGAAATATGGATTCAAGATCCATATCCTCGTGCCTCCTCTGATGTTCATTATTCATAGAGGCAAGCACGATGCATTTGGCCTTCGAGCAATCTAACTCCCAGGTCTTGTGGATTTCCTTATCCGCAATATTGGAATCTGGACCAAGGACAGTAGGTGCCTTAGCAGTAAGGACATACCCTAATTTGTCATAAGTCAAAACCATCTTAACATTCCGTAACCAATCTTTATAGTTTGGACCTGTCAATATATTTTTTCTAATAGTAACTTAAAGCCTGTCATGTTCTGGGTCGCTGCAATGAGAGAGAGGGAACACTTTATCATGATGCTTTTGCAAGTTTAGAGTGGTTTTTAGTTTATCTAAACTGGATGGCTCCCACTGTTTTCGAATCCCTTCTCAAACCAAAAAGGAAGAACTAGTCAGGACTATTCTCACCGTACAATACTTGCTTAATAGTTCAGCCAGGCCGGTTTCGGTATTTCGAGGGAGGTTTTACGACGCTTTCATGAAGTTCCTTAATTAAATAACCTCATTTCTCTGGGGGCATAGCCCCGCTGACACCTTTCTCGACACCTACTTGGTTTATAGCATTGATCGTTAAGTGACGAATCTCCTGATGAGTAGCGGATACTCACAGTAGGATCGGGATCCAAATATCATCGTGTGATAAAGCTGAAGGAATCCTACCAAAATTATCACATTCCAAATGGTATGCAACTCTTTGCAAATTTCAGTTTCTTTAGAAATTCCCGATATAAATTTCTGCCCTATGCTCTTATGACCTTGGCGTTGGTCAAAATGTCATAAGTCACATGTCAAGTTCTACCCATCATTATCTTGTTAATTTGAACCCATCCGTACATACCCTTGACGTTGGCCAAATGATAATACGACTGTCCCAAACTAACTCATCTATTTATGCAACAAATGAATACCCAGCAGCTACCAAACACTATGCCTTGGCGTTGGTCAAAATACATTTGAATACTACTGAATACCCAAATGAAATGACGGAGGGCTACGAATGGTTTTGGCGAAACCGTGAACGTAGATGATCGAAGGAATCTGATAGCTTTTAAAAGGAGTGGTTAAAGCTCCGCAATTTAAAAATTATCCTCTGTTTTAAAATAACCGAGTGGTTTCTTTTAAACTGTTCCAATGATTCAACTTTGGTTTATTATTGTAACACCCGAGTCCAAATAATACTATTTCTCTTGCTAGTTGAGGGTTATATATTGCTCATTCCAATTATCCTGATGGCTTGGTATTTATTGCTAAATTTTAACCGGTTAAATCATTTTGGCACATAACAAATTTTAACACCGAAAATAAAATTAAAAATATCCATGTTGGCCTACTCGTCGCCACTAGTCGCGTGGTAGCGTCCGCGCGTCGAGATTTCGTCCCGTTCGGCTAAACGGGCAAGTTTGGACGACTACGCGCGCGTGCAAGTGTCCGACTTGGGGGCATGCATTTTAATCACTAAACACCCCTTTTCAAAATTTGGAACTCGCTTAAAATCCTATAATTTGAATTTGAAACATTTGGGCGCAACCCGGGCGCGATTTGGAAATGTTTCATTTAGCGCCAAAATGCCCATTTAATTTAAATAATCTAAAACTACGAATATAATCTTCTGTTCTAAGTTAACCACTAAATCATTTAAATCTCCTTTTTAATTTCTCCTCAGCCAATCAGGCTGTCCTCGTGGGCCCCCCTTTCCCTCTCTATCTCTCTCCGTCTCTCTCTGTCTCTCTCCAATCCTATAATCTCTCTCTCTCTCCTCTAATAACACCTCTCTCTCTCTACCCCTTTATTTTCCCCACGTCCTTCAGAAACCCACCACGAGAAAACCCCACTGTTCATCCTCCTTCCTCACGAGAAACCTCGCGAGAACCCTAACCCTAGCCTCTCGTCGCCGTCGCCGCCGCAGTCCCCGCACCGACGAGACCACCACCATCACCCTTGCCGACGCCGCACCTCTATCCTCCTCTCCTCCCTTCTTCCCGAGCCTGCAACCCAAACCCCCGACGCCACTGTCACTTGCACCGACCACCGCCAGACACCCCACTTGCTCGTCGGCCTCCGCTCGTCCTCCTCATCACCTGCGCATCCGCCCCGATCTTCTTCCTCCTTTCCCTCGCCTGCGTGCACTGCACCCGAGCCTAACCCCATCACCCAACCCCAGGTCGCCGGGAAACTCGCCGTCCATCATCGCCGTCATTGCTTCCGACCACCTCCTTCTCCCCTTGATCACCAGAGCATACCACCACCCACCTCTACTCGTCGCACCACCCTCTCCAGCGAACCCAGAGGCTGTCCAGCCTTCGCTGCTCGCCGTCGCTGCCTCGCCGGCGTCCCATCGCAGTCGAGCCCGTCGTGGTTGTCCCTAGCGCTTCCCTGTAAGAATCTCTTTAACTTCCTTTAGTGCTAGAACCCCCTCGCTGGTCTTTGTTTACGTTTATCGTATGGTTGCTAACTTGTCGTCGTTTTGGCTTTCCGCCGGACTCCGGCCGTGCCGACGTCTGGACCCAACTCACCAGCGAGGTGCTCTAGTCCGTGTGGTCCCGCTGTTCGCTGTTAGGACTCGACCCGTAGCCCGTGCACCCGTCTCGTGTTTTCCGCCGACATTGCATCCGTGCTTTCCGGTTTGCGAAACCGTCGAGGCAAGTATCCGAATACTTGCTTTAACATGCTAGTACACAAGATCAAGTCTTGCTATAAACTTAATCATCACATTATTTATTATAACCACACAGCTATTAGTAGTATCGATATCATATTATAACTTAGAATTGACGGTTACAATTATTCTTAACATTGAATCGGTATGGTAGTTTCTTGTAATTAATCGGTCAGCTATCAATCCACACTTTAACTAACTAAACCAATTAGATCGTCCTTGCTTCATTGTTAAATCACCCATGAGACAATTATTATGCTTTAGTTTAAATTCATGTAGCTTCATTACTTTATGTTGTTGATATTGCTTCACCTTGTGGCTATTGCACCCCAAGGGTGCTTGAACCTGTTAATAAGAGAATACAAAGCATCACTGTGTTTACATGGAATAATATTGTTATTTACTGTTCCTGCTGTTGTTCCTTATTCGTTACTATACCTGTTATAAGCATACATTTGATTGCATTACATATTGACCCGATCGTGATACACCTGACACATGTACTGATACACCGGACATGACACCCTATACATACTGACTCAACCATTGGACTACAACCTGACTTATTACATGATCCCATGCCTAATGCCAATAAACCTGACTTGGGGTCCTCATGGACCATTCCTGCTGTCTAACCAGACATACCTGCTTTTACCTGATTCTGTGTTGACATTAGTCCTTGACTACTGAATACCTGACCTGACATATATAACTTGGGGGTATGGGGAAATCAAAGATGAACCTGACTTGTAACTCGACAGTTCACTACCAGTTCGAGTGTACACATTCCTATTTTGTGTCTAGCGGCATGTCTCGGTTTCGGCTGAGAATATTGTGGCCGTGATCCCGGGTATGTACGGGGTACTACCGAGTGTACACTTTCCTGTTTTGTGCCTAGCGGCATGTCTCGGCTGCAGCCGAGAATATTGTGGCCGTGGTCCCGGGTATGTACGGGATACTATTGAGTTACATCGACGATTCATCAATTGATTTCAAAGACTATAGAGTAGAAACCTGAGAGGACAGTTTAGGTACCACGGCACATTACCCTGCACGGTTATTTATTAGTACTGCTTTATTCATGTTCATACCTGCATTGCTTGTTACCATGTTTATATTATATTATTTGGTTGACATGACGCGCTGATGTCTGGGTTTTGCATGGCCCAGATTCCTTACCACTGTCGACGACCGAGTAGGGGTACTTCAGCCAGCAGGCTGAACTGTGAGTCCCTTAGTGATTAGTTTAATTGTTTCATTTCATTTCCAGATGTGAGCCCGCATTATGGGACGTACTGTTTATTTATTGTATTGGATCATTTGCTTCCGCACTTATTGTTTATTGACTCTTGTTATTATGGATTTGGACATGTATTAGATTAGTTTATTATATTGTTCTTGATATCTCTACAATCGTAATGTGACTGTGGATGGATACGTCCTACCCACAGGTAGCATGGTTGGCTATGTCACGTGCCCAATCTTGCGTACTCTGGGAAGCGGGGCGTGACATAGTTCTTTTGGTATCAGAGCCATAGGTTAGTTGGGTTGATTCTTTTGTAGTTGGGTATGGTACCCGATACACGAATCAGAATACCCGTGATTAGGAAACATGTCCTGCCACCTTGACCGTTTTACCATCCTTGAATCATTCTTCCGGATCATGTCGACATGCAAACTTACTTTGCATTGTCAACTCGAAATCCTAAATTCTTGTTATCTCTAGGACTTAGGCGACTTGGGTGGAGTTAAGTAATTGCGGCTATGATACCGCGGCATAGCTACAATGCGGTACTCTATTTAAGTATCTTGGAGTTCTAACCTTGATCTATACTCAGAATCTATCATCATGCTAATATTGGGTACTTTGATTTCCAGGAATATGGCCGGTACGAATTTGAAGATGGACCAAAGACGTGCGGTCATAGCCGCCAGGCGTAGAGTGATAAGGGGATTGCTGGAGAATCTAAAGGAACAGACCGAGCTGGAACCGGCATTTGCACTGAACCAAACGTCTGTACGTAGAAGTATTCCGGTGAACAGGCGTAGCGTAGCACCAATGAAGAAAACAATTATGGGTGATCGGAAAGGGAGCGTGAATTGTGACTACTGCCATGTACCCGGACATGTGCGAAAGGAGTGTCGTAAGAGGCTGGGACTCTGTTTTAGTTGTGGAGCGGCAGATCACGCCGTTAATGCTTGTCCGTCGAGGCTTCGTACAAGGAATGTTATTCAGAAGCCTCCGCAGAGACCGATCCAAGGGCAGGGACAGCTGACTCAAGGATCTAATCAGGCTCGAGCTTTCACGTTGACAGTTGAAGAAGCTAAGGCATCAGGAGAAGGGGTTTCAGGTACTTTACTCGTTCATGGTTTTCCCGCATTGGCATTATTTGATTTCGGAGCATCCCACTGTTTTATGTCATCTAAATTTATAACTACACACTCGATTACCTGCACGACCCTGTCTAGTTTTTGGGACATACACACTGGGAATGGGAAAATCATAGCTAGTAAGGAATATAGAGATTGTACGGTTGTTGTTTGCGGACGGGAGCTTTCTTGCAGATTTCTTGGTGATAGATACGGGCAGTTATGAAGTAGTCTTGGGAATGGATTTTCTAGGCACTTTCCACGCACACTTTTGACTGTAGGGCAAGGAAGGAAATTTTCCAGATTCCCGGACACCCTGAGTTTACTTTCACTGGAGGAAGAAGTTCTGTCGGGCCAGTCGAGTTTAGGGCTAGGCCGACGAACAATGTTCTTGCGGCTATGGTAGTGGATAGTAATGAAGAGCCGGCAGTTGTTCGTGACTTTATGGATGTATTTGACGATATCCTGGTGTACTTGAAGAGTCCGGAGGAGCACGCTGAGCATTTAAAGATCGCACTGCCGACGCTGAGACAAGAGAAATTGTTTGCGAAGATGAGTAAGTGCGAATTCTGGCTGGAAGAAGTGAAATTTCTGGGGCATGTCGTGTCGGGCGATGGAATCACCGTCGATCCCGAAAAGATTGCAGCAGTTCGAGATTGGTCTATTCCAAAGAATGTTGTAGAGATAAGAAGTTTTCTGGGACTCGCCGGATACTACAGAAGATTTGTAGAGAACTTCGCTCGTTTAGCGGAGCCGTTAACCAAGCTCACGCGCAAGGAAGTACCGGTTGTTTGGACGGATGGATGTGCATTGGCCTTCAAGACGTTGAAGCAGAAGTTGATAACTGTTAGTGTATATGCCCTAGAGGCCATTACTGTATCATACTAGTTTGTATATTACTTAATGGAAGCTTGGGATATTCACCTTGTATAAACAATCTTGCTCAATATAGTAGTATGCTACTTGGTTTGTTTCTACTTCAATGTGTACTTGTGTTTATTTTACTATATCACTTATACGCATTAGTGGAGCCCTTAGGATCTTTTGCTTGATTACCAGCGTTGTGATGGCAGTCACACTAGTGGGGGCTGGGTAATCTATAAGCACATCCTTATACAGGTCCCTAGTCGCAGGACTATCGAGACAGGGCATCGATACTCCGGAGTAGACTAGCGTATGCGCTTCTCATCCCAGTGTGGGAGATGGTCTGTCCCACGGCCATCAGTACGTCGTACTGGAGATAGTATACGGGTGCTCGTTGGGTTACGAGTACACTGGACAGGACTCGTCGGGAACTGACAGGTTGGTATTATACCTATCGTCAGTTATCAGTTCCCAGGTGACATGAGTACATCTTAGTCCGCTGACTTGGCAATGGCACTTCGCCTCGAGTGTGTTCCCACTGCACTTTGATCACTACCCTACCACGGCTCAAAGGAGTCGTGCAAACAGGTGGTGGTGGGGTGCAGTCCCGAAGCACTTGGAGGCAGTGACGGTTAGACAGGATTCGTCTCTCCCGGTATTGGGGGTTGACATCGCGCTGTGTCTAGGAGAGCCATTACACGAGTAGTCCCTGACCAGGGCAAGCGAGATATACTGGTAGGTTCCAGTGTTATCTCAGGGTGTTTTGGGCTTCACTCCGACACGACTTGTACCGCTATTAGGGGACTGACGTTTTACCGCCCCCTAGGCCCGACATGCGATGTATCAGACGAACAGACCGGACTGTACGGAGACTGTCACATTCAGACTCAGTAGGAGTACAGATGGGGTTTCGCCTCGTCAGCCTTCTTGTCGACATCTACCTGGGGACCGTTACGCACAGCTAGTGCCGCTTGCGGTCTGTGGTTAAACCCACTGCCAGCGTAGTGTCGAGTCTTTAGAGTCCCACACAGAGGGTATTCGCCTCTGGGCAAAACAGAGTAGAGGTCGCATGGTTTTGCGACAGGGTTCGTTCTCATCCGCGCACTTGTGCACGTTTGGAGTCCGGACGGTTATTACTGGCTGGCTCTGGTTTGAGTCAGATGCTGGTATATGATTTGGGGTTGCTTTTATCTCTCAGTATTCATGTTCCTCGGAACAAGGATGCAGGTGTGTATGCACGGTTATTTGAGGAAGAGGAAGAGAGCTTTCATTAGGGTTTCGGAACGGGTGCGTATGCACAGTTGACAGTCGTCTTTTTCCAAACCCTAATGGATTTATGTTATATCAATTAATAATATATAATAAAATGAAATTGTGTCATGGTTGGTTTTTATGTTGACTTGTTGACCATGGTTGACTTGTTGACCATGGTTGAAGTTTTGACCATCATCATTACAAAAGAAAGATGCTCTTTGATTCTAGCAAATTCATTTAATGTTTGAAATGATAATGGTCATTCTTAAACTTTCCATCAACCTTTTCATTTTCATTATTATTATTATTTGATAATTCTTTTGCTTTATGTTATGGTTGCAAAAGAAAAAGAGCTCACTTTATCATAACAACTCTCTCTCCTCACTTCATCTTCTTCTTCCTCTAGCAAAAGAGAACCCTTCTCATGTGTTGAGAATCCTTCTCTTTAAAAAGAAAAGCACCCCTTAGACACTCTCTACTCACTCTAGGATCAAGGGTTTAGCAAGCCGGAGATTCTAGTTCACTCCAAGTTCGAGAAAGAGCCCAAAGGTCGAACCCTCGAGGTGGATCCATCTTCGACGGAAGAAGGCGACAAGAAGAGAACCATCAACCTCTACAAAAGTTCGAAGAAGAAGGAGTTCAAGTTTAGGTATAACCATCTTCATCCGAGTAGCTAAATCTCTTTAGCAAGTATGCTAGTTTTAGTTTAGACACGATCCCGACCTTGTTTAGTCCATGTTGCCTCTTGTAATAAAAATTTGTTTTTTATACCGTTTCCGCCTCCCCGTAAGCACCGGGGGTCGCAACGTGGACTTACAGTGGTATCAGAGCCTAACTAAACTTAAACTAGCTTGGTAGTGAAGTGTAACGAAGTTCGGAACCGAAAAAAAAATCCAAAATCCAAACTTTTAAAAACCCTAGTTTCTGTTAAAATTTTTTCTGGTCAAAACAAGATTTGTTATACACCTAAAATCGGCTCAGGGTTTTTTATGAACACCCAAGAAAAACGATCAACCAATTCATTGAAGTGCCGCGGATCCGCGGCCTCATCTATTGTCATGGCCGCGGATCCGCCGCTGTTTGGACCCTTCATTCGATCGTTTTTTGTGCAGTGTTCTGCTGGTAGGATTTTGGGATTTTTAAGATATATTATATGTGCCCAGATTTTCCAGAACAGAAATTTACTTTTGGGGTCCTATAATTCCGTATTTTTTCCGAACTTCACTGCACTTTGGCTATGATGGTTATATCTGTGATGTTTGCATGTATTGAACGTCGGCTAATCGCTATAAGTCGATTAGTCGGGGTTATACATGATCTGTGTTTGATATTGGATTGTGTATATGAATGTGTTGGACTGTCGCGGGTGAATAGCCGGGGTGGATGTGAGATGAGCTTTTGTTTTTCTTTCATTCATTGTAAATGTAAATTGATGTAATAATTATTATTTGTTTGGCCGCACAACCGGGTCGGGGTTGTAGCCGTCATTGTATAATTCTTTTTACTGTTTTTGCTCCTAGGATAGACCCATGGAGGGGTGCACAAACTACCGGGAACTTGGCGGGTAGTTTGCCGCACCCGTAGGGGTCTTGGGTGGGGTATTTGCTATTCACCGCGACCGTGTAATCCGCTTTTCGTTGCAGGCTCGAAAGGATTGCGGATTGCTAGTATATCCAATGTATTCATCTGTGATCTGTAATGTCTATCATTGCTTTCTATTTAGGCGTTGCTTATGTTTTACAGCCGCGCTAGCCCAGCCCCCGCTCTGTCGTTAGTTAAGTAACCTAACGAGTGATGATGGGACACCGTGGCGAATGCGAATGGCATAAGCGTACGTCATATTTTGGTTGTTTTCTGCAATGGTAGGATTAAATGATGGGACGCATTAAAAGAACTAGTGCAAGAATATCACGCATTAAAAGAACTAATGCAAGATAATAAACCAAGTTAAAGTCGTTGGAACACTTTCGAAAAACCACTCGGTTCTTTTCAAAACTAACTTTTAAATGCGGAGCTTGAGCCACTCCTTCTAAAAGCTATCTCGTTCCATCGATTATATCAAGTTCACTACGTTAACGGTTTTACCAAAACCATTCGTAGCCCTCCGTCGTTTCGCATGAATAGGCAATAGTATTCAAGCTGTGTATTTTGGCCAAAGTCAAGGCACAGTGATTGGTAGCTATTGGGTGTTCATGTGTAGCATAGATAGATGCGTTGGTTTGGGACAGTCGTGCTGCCATTTTGGCCAAAGTCAAGGGTATGTACGGATGGATCCAAATTAACCTGGAAAGTGACGGGTAGAACTTGACATGTGACTTATGATATTTTGGCCAAAGTCAAGGTCATAAGAGCATGGGGCCAAAATCCACATCGGGAGTTTCATAAGTACTGAAACTTGCTAGATTTGCATACCATTTGGAGTGTGATGATTATTGTAGGATTCCTTCATTTTCGTCACGCGATGATATTTGGATCCCGATCCTACTGTGAGTATATGCTACTCCTCGGGAAATTTCTCACTAAACGATCAATGCTATAAACCTAGTAGGTGCCTAGAAAGGTGTTAGCGGGGCTTCGCCCCCAGGGAAAAGAGGTTCTTAAATTAAGGAACTTCGCGAAAGCGTTGGAAAACCTCACTCGAAGTACCGACACTGGCCTGGCTGAACGGTTAAGCAAGTATTGTACGGTGGGATTGATCCCGGCTAATTCTTCCTTTGTGGTTTGAGGAGGGATTCGAGAGACAGTGGGAGCCATCCTGTTTAGACAAAATAAAAACCATTCTAAACTTGCAAGAGCATCGTGCTAAAGTGTTTCTTCTCTCCCCCCTGCAGCAACCAAATTCGAAATGACTGGACTTAAGTTACTTCTAGATAAAAACATACTGACAGGGCCAAACTACAAAGATTGGCTCAGGAATGTCAAATTGGCAATCGCTTACGACAAGCTGGGGTATCTTCTTACCACCAAAGCTCCCCCCGTCCCAGGTCCCACCTCCAGCGTCGCGGATAAGGAAATCCGTAAGACTTGGGAGATTGACAGCGCGAAGGCCAGGTGCCTCGTACTTGCCTCGATGGACAACGAACATCAGAGGAGGCACGAGAATATGGATTTGGAATCCATATTTCTTCATACAAAAGAACTGTATGGAGAGCAGTCTCGTATCGCAAGATACGAAGTGTCGAAGAAGTTATTTTCGACTGAGTTGGCCGTCGGATCATCGGTAGCGGACCACGTGCTTAAGATGATTGGCTACACTGAGGAGCTCGCGGAACTTGGAACCACGTTGGACAGTGAACTCTATACAGATTTAATTCTCCAGTCCCTTCCATCCACTTACGCCCAGTTCATACTGAATTTCAACTTGCAAGAAAAGGAAGTTGAACTTTCAAAACTCCTCAACCTGCTGAGGAGCGCAGAGGGCACCCTACAGAAGGGTAGGGAAACACCCGCTTTGTTTGTAGGAGGATCTTCTTCCTCTAGGTCCAAGGCGAAAGCCAAGGGAAAGAGGAAGAAAGCCCCCGCCAAACCAAGAGGCGGTGTTAGTAAAGTGGGTGCGAAGGGAAAGGAAAAGGCAACAAAGATTGCGGGGAAGCTTGTTGGAAAGGAAGAGTGCTTCTATTGTCATAAGAGTGGACACTGGAAGAAAGATTGCAGGGCTTGGAAGGCCAGGACACAGGAACTGAAGCAGGTTGCGGCTTCAGCTTCAGGTGTGTATGTTATTGAAAACTGTCATTCTATAAACTCTACTTCCTGGGTATTGGATACCGGATCAGGATCTCATATCTGTAATTCTTTGCAGGCGTTGAGAAACCGTAGGGTTTTGAAGGCAGGTGACATGACCCTCAGAGTTGCGAACGGAGCTAGCATGGATGCTAAAGCCGTTGGGGACTATCACCTGGGAATGTCAGATGGGCATGTTTTGGTTTTGCGTAATTGCTTTTTTGTACCCAACGCAACTTGTAATATCATTTCTGTATCTTTGGTTTCTAAAGAAGGTTATGAATTTGCGTTTGTAAGTAATGTTGTAAACATTCACCTTAATCAAGTTCTGATTGGGTCAGGTACACTGAGCAATGGTATATACGTATTAAACCAACCACAGATTTTCAATATCCAGAATACACACAAAAGAAAGTCTCCAGATATCAATCAGACTTTCTTATGGCATTGTAGACTGGGTCACATCAATGAGAGAAGGTTGACTAAGTTACATACAGAAGGATATTTGGATCCGTTCGAATATCAATCGTATGCCACTTGTCAATCCTGTCTCAAAGGAAAGATGACAAAGACTCCGTTCACTGGACACGGAGTAAGAGCGAGCGAGCTCTTGGGACTCATACACAGCGACGTGTGCGGTCCAATGTCTACACATGCGCGAAGCGGTTATTCTTACTTCATTACTTTTACGGATGATTATTCAAGATACGGTTATGTCTTCTTAATGAAACATAAGTCCGAAGCTTTTGAAAAATTCCAGGAATATAAGAATGAAGTAGAAAAACAAACCGGCAAAAGTATCAAGATTCTAAGATCGGATCGAGGTGGAGAATACTTAAGTGCCGAGTTCCTGAATTATTTAAAAGAGAACGGGATTCTCTCTCAGCTTACTCCTCCATACACTCCGCAACACAACGGTGTATCGGAGAGACGGAACCGAACCCTATTGGATATGGTACGGTCCATGATGAGTAATACTGAGTTACCGCGATCATTCTGGGGGTATGCGCTAGAATCAGCTGCGTACCTTTTGAACCGAGTTCCTACTAAGACTGTGCCTACTACACCATATGAGATGTGGTGTGGGAAGAGACCCCATCTCAGTCACATTAAGACTTGGGGAAGTCCAGCTTTTGTTAAAAAGCAGCATGCGGACAAGCTCGAGGCGCGCTCAGTACTGTGTAAGTTTGTGGGATATCCAAAGAATTCCAAGGGATATCTCTTCTACTACGAAGAGGAACAAAAAGTTCTTGTTTCTCGTCATGCCCACTTTCTAGAACACCAGTTCTTAGAAAAAGAATTAAGTGGGAGCGTAGTAGAACTGGAAGAAATTCCAGAACCACAGACTATTACTGAAAGCTTAGTGGAACCAGAGGGTTCAAATGAACAGGACATTCCTACGCCGCTCCGCAGGAGTAGTAGGCAGTCTCATCCGCCCGAGAGATACTACGGTTTTCTCATAGACGGGGATAGAGAGGATTGCATCATAGATTATGATGAGCCTACTAGCTTCCAGCAGGCCGTTCAGAGCGTTGACTCAGTAAAATGGCTGGATGCAATGCGGACCGAAATGGAGTCCATGTACACCAACAAAGTATGGACGTTGGACATTGCTCCAGACGGGGTAAAACCCGTAGGATGCAAGTGGATCTTCAAAAGGAAGATTGGTGTAGATGGACAGGTTGAGACCTATAAAGCTAGACTTATAGCAAAGGGTTTCCGTCAAAGACCTGGCTTGGACTATGACGAAACTTTTTCTCCAGTGGCTATGCTGAAATCCATTCGGATCCTTCTTGCCATTGCTGCCTTCCACGATTATGAGATTTGGCAGATGGACGTAAAAACCGCTTTTCTAAATGGAAATTTAGAGGAGTGTGTCTATATGGATCAGCCAGAGGGTTTCATTCAGAGTGGGAGCAGCGGAAAGGTGTGCAAGTTGCTTAAGTCCATCTATGGACTAAAGCAGGCATCGCGGAGTTGGAACATCTGTTTTGATGAGACGGTCAAGGAATTTGACTTTATCAAAAATCCAGATGAACCATGCATCTATAGTAGATTTGTAGCGAGAACTGTAGTATTCCTTGTTTTATACGTGGATGACATTCTCTTAATAGGAAATGACATTCCTATGCTACAATCTGTCAAGGGTTTCTTGTCACACAGGTTCTCCATGAAAGACCTGGGTGATGCCTCTTACATCCTGGGGATCCGGATCCATCGTGATAGATCCAAGAGGATATTAGGACTTTCACAGTCCAGGTACATCGACACCGTACTGAAAAGATTCAGTATGGAAGATTCCAAGCGCGGTAACCTACCGGCTTGTCACGGGATCACCCTCTCTAAAGAGATGTCTCCCAAGACTGATTTGGAGAGGGATCGCATGTCTATTATACCCTACGCTTCTGCGGTAGGCACTATAATGTATGCGATGTTGTGTACCAGACCGGATGTAGCTTATGCACTGAGTGTAGTAAGCCGGTATCAGTCAAACCCTGGGGAGAAACATTGGATAGCAGTAAAGAACATTCTCAAGTACCTGAGAAGGACTAAGGAGATGTTCTTGGTGTATGGCGGAAAAGACCTCCAGATCGAGGCCTTTGCTGACTCCAGTTTCCAGAGTGACAAGGATGATTCCAAGTCCATGTCGGGTTTTGTCTTTACCCTCAATGGAGGGGCGGTGTGTTGGAAGAGTTCCAAACAGGAAACCGTTGCAGACTCGACTATGGAAGCGGAATACATCGCTGCATCTGATGCCGCAAAAGAAGCTGTCTGGATGAGGAAGTTCTTGAAAGAACTTCAGGTGGTTCCGTCCATTGTTGACCCAATACCTCTGTATTGCGACAACAACGGGGCTATAGCTTTAGCGAAGGAACCCAGGTCCCATCAGAGATCCAGGAACATCTTGAGGCGGTATCACCTGATCAGGGAGATCGTGGATCGCAAGGAGATCGAGGTTCGGAGGGTTGCTTCAGAAGAGAACACTGCAGATCCATTCACCAAGGCCCTACCCCAGACTCAGTTCGAGCGGCTGATCGAGATGATAGGTCTTCGATACGCCAGTACATGGCCTCAGTGCAAGTGGGAGATTGTTAGTGTATATGCCCTAGAGGCCATTACTGTATCATACTAGTTTGTATATTACTTAATGGAAGCTTGGGATATTCACCTTGTATAAACAATCTTGCTCAATATAGTAGTATGCTACTTGGTTTGTTTCTACTTCAATGTGTACTTGTGTTTATTTTACTATATCACTTATTCGCATTAGTGGAGCCCTTAGGATCTTTTGCTTGATTACCAGCGTTGTGATGGCAGTCACACTAGTGGGGGCTGGGTAATCTATAAGCACATCCTTATACAGGTCCCTAGTCGCAGGACTATCGAGACAGGGCTTCAATACTCCGGAGTAGACTAGCGTATGCGCTTCTCATCCCAGTGTGGGAGATGATCTGTCCCACGGCCATCAGTACGTCGTACTGGAGATAGTATACGGGTGCTCGTTGGGTTACGAGTACACTGGACAGGACTCGTCGGGAACTGACAGGTTGGTATTATACCTATCGTCAGTTATCAGTTCCCAGGTGACATGAGTACAGCTTAGTCCGCTGACTTGACACTGGCACTTCGCCTCGAGTGTGTTCCCACTGCACTTTGATCACTACCGTACCACGGCTCAAAGGAGTCGTGCAAACAGGTGGTGGTTGGGTGCAGTCCCGAAGCACTTGGAGGCAGTGACGGTTAGACAGGATTCGTCTCTCCCGGTATTGGGGGTTGACATCGCGCTGTGTCTAGGAGAGCCATTACACGAGTAGTCCCTGGCCAGGGCAAGCGAGATATACTGGTAGGTTCCAGTGTTATCTCAGGGTGTTTTGGGCTTCACTCCGACACGACTTGTACCGCTATTAGGGGACTGACGTTTTACCGCCCCCTAGGCCCGACATGCGATGTATCAGACGAACAGACCGGACTGTACGGAGACTGTCACATTCAGACTCAGTAGGAGTACAGATGGGGTTTCGCCTCGTCAGCCTTCTTGTCGACATCTACCTGGGGACCGTTACGCACAGCTAGTGCCGCTTGCGGTCTGTGGTTAAACCCACTGCCAGCGTAGTGTCGAGTCTTTAGAGTCCCACACAGAGGGTATTCGCCTCTGGGCAAAACAGAGTAGAGGTCGCATGGTTTTGCGACAGGGTTCGTTCTCATCCGCGCACTTGTGCACGTTTGGAGTCCGGACGGATATTACTGGCTGGCTCTGGTTTGAGTCAGATGCCGGTATATGATTTGGGGTTGCTTTTATCTCTCAGTATTCATGTTCCTCGGAACAAGGATGCAGGTGTGTATGCACGGTTATTTGAGGAAGAGGAAGAGGGCTTTCATTAGGGTTTCGGAACGGGTGCGTATGCACAGTTGACAGTCGTCTTTTTCCAAACCCTAATGGATTTATGTTATATCAATTAATAATATATAATAAAATGAAATTGTGTCATGGTTGGTTTTTATGTTGACTTGTTGACCATGGTTGACTTGTTGACCATGGTTGAAGTTTTGACTATCATCATTACAAAAGAAAGATGCTCTTTGATTCTAGCAAATTCATTTAATGTTTGAAATGATAATGGTCATTCTTAAACTTTCCATCAACCTTTTCATTTTCATTATTATTATTATTTGATAATTCTTTTGCTTTATGTTATGGTTGCAAAAGAAAAAGAGCTCACTTTATCATAACAACTCTCTCTCCTCACTTCATCTTCTTCTTCCTCTAGCAAAAGAGAACCCTTCTCATGTGTTGAGAATCCTTCTCTTTAAAAAGAAAAGCACCCCTTAGACACTCTCTACTCACTCTAGGATCAAGGGTTTAGCAAGCCGGAGATTCTAGTTCACTCCAAGTTCGAGAAAGAGCCCAAAGGTCGAACCCTCGAGGTGGATCCATCTTCGACGGAAGAAGGCGACAAGAAGAGAACCATCAACCTCTACAAAAGTTCGAAGAAGAAGGAGTTCAAGTTTAGGTATAACCATCTTCATCCGAGTAGCTAAATCTCTTTAGCAAGTATGCTAGTTTTAGTTTAGACACGATCCCGACCTTGTTTAGTCCATGTTGCCTCTTGTGATAAAAATTTGTTTTTTATACCGTTTCCGCCTCCCCGTAAGCACCGGGGGTCGCAACGTGGACTTGCAATAACCGCCCCTATACTTACCGTACCGGATAATTCAGGAGGACTGGTGATTCACAGCGACGCATCTGGAAAAGGGATTGGGATGTGTTTTGATGCAGAGTGGGAAGATCGTCGCTTACGCATCGAGACAACTGAAGACCCATGAGAAGAATTATCCGACTCATGACTTGGAGCTTGCGGCCGTGATCTTCGCCTTGAAAATTTGGAGACACTACCTCTTGGGCGAGAGAGTCGAAGTCTTTACAGATCACAAGAGTTTGAAATATGTGTTCACTCAGAAGGAGTTGAACATGAGGCAACGCAGATGGTTGGAGTTGATGGCCGACTACGACCTTGATCTTAAGTACCATCTGGGAAGAGTTAACGTCGTGCCGGATGCGCTAAGTCGGTTACCAGCAATTCAGGTATTGACCGCACAAAAGGAGATCATTGCGGATTTTCAGAGATTTGACTTGGAGGTGGTGCTACCACATGCTACGGGACAGTTGATGCAGTTGCAAGTACAGTCGTCCTTAGTTGAGAAGATTAAAGCGTCGCAATTGCAGGATCCTAGACTGCAAAAGTTTCGAGAGCAGGTTGAAGCCGGACTACGAACCGATTTACTGATCCACGAAGACGGTTCGTTGAGATATGGTAGCCGTGTGTGTGTGCCAAAAGGGGATGTGCGTGAAGAGCTTATGAAAGAGGCACACAGTTCAGCTTACTCTGTACATCCAGGAGGGACAAAGATGTACCGAGATATTCGACAGCATTTCTGGTGGGAAGGTATGAAACGGGAGATTGCTCGCTTCGTGGCTAAGTGCTTGGTGTGTCAGCAAGTCAAGGCTGAACACCAAAGGGTTGCTGGTTTGTTGCAACAACTTCTGATTCCTCAGTGGAAGTGGGAACATATAACCATGGACTTCGTGACGGCTCTACCGCGGTGTCCAAAGGGCAACAATGCAGTATGGGTGATTGTCGATCGGTTGACCAAGGCAGCTCACTTTATTCCTTTTCGGGTTGGTCAATCGACGGAGACTTTGGCAGAGCGGTACATGCAGGAGATTGTAAGATTGCATGGAGTACCGGTGAGCATCGTGTCTGATCGGGACACTCGTTTCTTGTCGCACTTTTGGAGGAGTTTACAAGATAGTTTGGGGACTCGATTGAAGTTTAGCACAGCTTATCATCCTCAGACTGATGGGCAATCGGAGAGAACGATCCAGACCCTTGAAGATATGTTGAGGGCTTGCATGTTGGGCTTCAAAGGTTCTTGGGAGGATCATCTACACCTGGTGGAGTTTTCGTACAACAATAGCTTCCAAGCGACTATTCAGATGGCTCCGTTTGAAGCGTTGTATGGTCGTAAGTGCCGTTCACCGGTTTGTTGGGATGATGTGGGTGAACGAAGGTTACTAGGACCAGATTTGGTGGTACAGACAGTCGAGAAGGTGAATACAATCAGGAAGCATATGAAGGCAGCTCAAGACAGACAGAAAAGTTGGGCCGACACGTCAAGAAGACCTTTAGAGTTCGCCGTGGGTGATTTGGTATTCCTGAAGATATCACCGACTAGAAGGGTGATTCGCTTTGGAAGTCGGGGAAAGCTTAGTTCTCGATTCGTTGGACCCTTCGAGATATTGGAGCGTGTTGGAGAGGTAGCGTACCGTTTGGCGTTACCCCAGTCATTGGCAGGAGTACACGATGTCTTTCATGTGTCTCAACTGCGGAGGTATGTCCGAGATGAGACTCACGTCTTGGATCATTCGGAGTTGACTGTACGGGAGGACCTAACTTTTGAGGAGCGACCAGTTGAAATCAAGGATCGAAGAGAAAAGGTTCTTAAGAACAAAGTTATCCCTCTTGTGCTAGTTTCTTGGGGTAACCGATTGCATGGAGAATCCACTTGGGAGCGAGAAGACGAGATCCGGCAGAAATTTCCTCACCTTTTCCGGTAGTTAGCTATCTTGCACCCTTGGAATTTCGAGGACGAAATTCTTTTTGTAGTTGGGTATGATGTAACACCCGAGCCCAAATAATACTATTTCTCTTGCTAGTTGAGGGTTATATATTGCTCATTCCAATTATCCTGATGGCTTGGTATTTATTGCTAAATTTTAACCGGTTAAATCATTTTGGCACATAACAAATTTTAACACCGAAAATAAAATTAAAAATATCCATGTTGGCCTACTCGTCGCCACTAGTCGCGTGGTAGCGTCCACGCGTCGAGATTTCGTCCCGTTCGGCTAAACGGGCAAGTTTGGACGACTACGCGCGCGTGCAAGTGTCCGACTTGGGGGCATGCATTTTAATCACTAAACACCCCTTTTCAAAATTTGGAACTCGCTTAAAATCCTATAATTTGAATTTGAAACATTTGGGCGCAACCCGGGCGCGATTTGGAAATGTTTCATTTAGCGCCAAAATGCCCATTTAATTTAAATAATCTAAAACTACGAATATAATCTTCTGTTCTAAGTTAACCACTAAATCATTTAAATCTTTTTCAATCTCCTTTTTAATTTCTCCTCAGCCAATCAGGCTGTCCTCGTGGGCCCCCCTTTCCCTCTCTATCTCTCTCCGTCTCTCTCTGTCTCTCTCCAATCCTATAATCTCTCTCTCTCTCCTCTAATAACACCTCTCTCTCTCTCTACCCCTTTATTTTCCCCACGTCCTTCAGAAACCCACCACGAGAAAACCCCACTGTTCATCCTCCTTCCTCATGAGAAACCTCGCGAGAACCCTAACCCTAGCCTCTCGTCGCCGTCGCCGCCGCAGTCCCCGCGCCGACGAGACCACCACCAGCACCCTTGCCTACGCCGCACCTCTGTCCTCCTCTCCTCCCTTCTTCCCGAGCCTGCAACCCAAACCCCCGACGCCACCGTCACTTGCACCGACCACCGCCAGAGACCCCACTTCCTCGTCGGCCTCCGCTCGTCCTCCTCATCACCTGCGCATCCGCCCCGATCTTCTTCCTCCTTTCCCTCGCCTGCGTGCACTGCACCCGAGCCTAACCCCATCGCCCAACCCCAGGTCGCCGGGAAACTCGCCGTCCATCATCGCCGTCATTGCCTCCGACCACCTCCTTCTCCCCTTGATCACCAGAGCAGACCACCACCCTCCTCTACTCGTCGCACCACCCTCTCCAGCGAACCCAGAGGCTGTCCAGCCTTCGCTGCTCGCCGTCGCTGCCTCGCCGGCGTCCCATCGCAGTCGAGCCCGCCGTGGTTGTCCCTAGCGCTTCCCTGTAAGAATCTCTTTAACTTCCTTTAGTGCTAGAACCCCCTCACTGGTCTTTGTTTACGTTTATCGTATGGTTGCTAACTTGTCGTCGTTTTGGCTTTCCGCCGGACTCCGGCCATGCCGACGTCTGGACCCAACTCACCAGCGAGGTGCTCTAGTCCGTGTGGTCCCGCTGTTCGCTGTTAGGACTCGACCCGTAGCCCGTGCACCCGTCTCGTGTTTTCCGCCGACATTGCATCCGTGCTTTCCGGTTTGCGAAACCGTCGAGGCAAGTATCCGAATACTTGCTTTAACATGCTAGTACACAAGATCAAGTCTTGCTATAAACTTAATCATCACATTATTTATTATAACCACACAGCTATTAGTAGTATCGATATCATATTATAACTTAGAATTGACGGTTACAATTATTCTTAACATTGAATCGGTATGGTAGTTTCTTGTAATTAATCGGTCAGCTATCAATCCACACTTTAACTAACTAAACCAATTAGATCGTCCTTGCTTCATTGTTAAATCACCCATGAGACAATTATTATGTTTTAGTTTAAATTCATGTAGCTTCATTACTTTATGTTGTTGATATTGCTTCACCTTGTGGCTATTGCACCCCAAGGGTGCTTGAACCTGTTAATAAGAGAATACAAAGCATCACTGTGTTTACATGGAATAATATTGTTATTTACTGTTCCTGCTGTTGTTCCTTATTCGTTACTATACCTGTTATAAGCATACATTTGATTGCATTACATATTGACCCGATCTTGATACACCTGACACATGTACTGATACACCGGACATGACACCCTATACATACTGACTCAACCATTGGACTACAACCTGACTTATTACATGATCTCATGCCTAATGCCAATAAACCAGACTTGGGGTCCTCATGGACCATTCCTGCTGTCTAACCAGACATACCTGCTTTTACCTGATTCTGTGTTGACATTAGTCCTTGACTACTGAATACCTGACCTGACATACATAACTTGGGGGTATGGGGAAATCAAAGATGAACCTGACTTGTAACTCGACAGTTCACTACCAGTTCGAGTGTACACATTCCTATTTTGTGCCTAGCGGCATGTCTCGGTTTCGGCTGAGAATATTGTGGCCGTGATCCCGGGTATGTACGGGGTACTACCGAGTGTACACTTTCCTGTTTTGTGCCTAGCGGCATGTCTCGGCTGCAGCCGAGAATATTGTGGCCGTGGTCCCGGGTATGTACGGGATACTATTGAGTTACATCGACGATTCATCAATTGATTTCAAACACTATAGAGTAGAAACCTGAGAGGACAGTTTAGGTACCACGGCACATTACCCTGCACGGTTATTTATTAGTACTGCTTTATTCATGTTCATAACTGCATTGCTTGTTACCATGTTTATATTATATTATTTGGTTGACATGACGCGCTGACGTCTGGGTTTTGCATGGCCCAGATTCCTTACCACTGTCGACGACCAAGCAGGAGTACTTCAGCCAGCAGGCTGAACTGTGAGTCCCTTAGTGATTAGTTTAGTTGTTTCATTTCATTTCCAGATGTGAGCCCGCATTATGGGACGTACTGTTTATTTATTGTATTGGATCATTTGCTTCCGCACTTATTGTTTATTGACTCTTGTTATTATGGATTTGGACATGTATTAGATTAGTTTATTATATTGTTCTTGATATCTCTACAACCGTAATGTGACTGTGGATGGATACGTCCTACCCACAGGTAGCATGGTTGGCTATGTCACGTACCCAATCTTGCGTACTCTGGGAAGCGGGGCGTGACAATTATCTTTGCATTAATATAATGCATCCAATCAATTAACCTATCATTGCAGAAAACAACGAAAATACAACGTCCTCTTATGCCATCCGCATTCTCCACTGGGTCCCGTCATTCACCCGTTAGGTTACTTAACTAACGACAGAGCGAGGGCTGGGCTAGCGCGGGTGTAAAACATAAGTGACGTCTAATAGCTATCATATATAGATATTGTACATTCGTCAGACGCAATAATAGGCATTCCAGATCACAGATGAACATATTGGATTTTCTACGAATCCGCATTCCTTTTGAGCCTGCGAAGAAAGACGGATTACACAGTCGCGATGAATAGCCAAAACCCCACCCTAGACCTCTACGGGTATGGCAAACTACCCGCCAAGTACCCGAAGCGAGGCGGTCTCCCTTAACAACGTGTGTAGGCCACTAAACACTTTAAAGTACCCGGTAGTTTGTGCACCCTATATTGGGTCTATCCTAGAAGTAGATAACAGTAAATGAAATAATACAACGGTGGCTACAACCTCAGCCCGGATGTGCCCCGCAAAAGAATATTACAACAATTTAAAAATTACATTTTAATGAAAGAAACACTCGTCTCACATCCCCGGCTATCCATTCACGACAATCCAACAAGTCCACAAACACAAACCAGTAAAAATCATTACAGAAATATGCAACCCTCTGCTAACCGACCTACTAGCAGTTAGGGGAGGTTTACGAACATATTAAACACATCACAGATATAATCAAGTTAGCCAAACATCTTAGAATTTCGATCAAGCAAACACAAATGATTCTACTCCAAATAATTCTCTGTGCACCTGAAACCTGATGTAACATTTCAAAAAAATAAAATATTATTTTTGGGAACTTTCATAATTTAATATTAATTTTAATGAATATTTTAATAGTCGGTATAATTACATACCGATAAATGGTGAAAATTCCGAAGAAAATTATGGAAATTCTAAAATAAGTTATATTTGTGAAAATATGCCATTTTACAGTTTTTATGATGGATTATATGGTATTTTAATGTTAATCGCGATTGGAAATCGCTAATTTGTATTTTTGGGCTTTTTGTGCAAAAATGTGCACATAACATTTGCTATACTTGCACACTTGTCTCATGTTTTGGACCCATGTTAAGCCTAGGGTTGAACCATGCTCAGATGACCATGGTAGGTGAACCATTTGATTAGGGTAATTGGGATAATTAGTGTTTTGGTTAGGTTAATGAGGTAATTAGGTTGGGGGTTGACTAAGGAAAGAGAGAGAGAGAGGTGGCTCTAGGATGGGTCCTGTTCCATCTCATTTCAAATCTCATGCTTCCCTCACATCTCTCCCTCTCACCCTCACACAAAAACACACCCCTTAGTGATAATCAGCAGCTGAAACCTTACATCAGCCACCCAACACTTCAGCTGCATCAATTCAGCACCTTTCAGCCCCAATATCTGACCCATCAGCAATCACTTCAGCCACCAGAACAGCCCCCCTACACCTACAGCTTTATTAGCTGCTGAAACCAGGCATTTCAGCCATTGTATCAGTAAGACAGCAGCAAGTGCAACCCCAATATCAACACTTCATGCCTCAATTCTGCATCAGCTTAACACCTTTCAGCCCATTTTCAGCCCAAACAACTACATCAGCATCAACAGCAACATGCAGCCACAATTACTTCAGCACAACTTCAGCTGCTGATATACCAAATCAGCCACCAATACAACACATCATCAGCCTAATTCTCCCTCACATCTCACACTACATCAGCACATTTCAGCCCTCATATAACAACAACAGCCTAACACTTTTCAGCCCCCCCATAGCTGACCTGCACACTCCCAAACCACACTTTTCAGCCCCAATAGCTGAAACCTTCAGCCACAAAAAAAACAGCAGCTGATGTAAAGTTCAGCCACCATCAGCAACACATCAGCCCCAAATTGTTCAATATCAGCACCACACCAATAACATCAGCCAAGTCCTTGCTACATCAGCCAATATCAACACTTTACAGCCCCAATTTCATCACATCAGCAGCCCCTAACACCTTAGCCCACACCTACACACTTCTATCAACACTTCAGCCCCCAAAACCAACACTTCACCATTCAAAACAGCAGCAGCAGCTGCCATTGCAACAAAAGAAAAGGGAAGAAGAGATGGCAGCAGCAGCAGCTACAAAACCAGAACAGCTGCAATAAACAGCCCTAGCCTCATTGCAACATCACCACACCACCATACCCACACCAAAATCACAACAACTCACCACAAAACAACACCCAAACAACAACAACATCAGCCACTGCTGTTGCTGCTGCAACAGCAACAACGAAAGAAAAGATTGCAAGCAGCAGCAACAGCCTGAGCAGCAACAGCAGCAACTGTTGTTGAAAAACAGCAGCAGCATCAGCTGCACCAGCAACACCAGTAGCAGCAGGAGCAGCTCCACAGCAGCAACCCTTCCTTCATCCTCTCTTCTCCTACATTCTGGGATTTCCCTGAGGTATAATCTCACAACCCAACTCCTATCTTACAAGTTATAATTGTTTAGCTGATAGTTACTGTTACATTTGAGATCTAGTGCTAGTTTTAGGGAAATTGAGTGAGGTTTGGCCAAGAGATGGTTTTGATTGTTAGGGTGACCTTATTTGGTGTACTTGAGACCATTGTGAACAAGATTTGTTACAGATTTCACCAAAATACCAGATTGGTTATACTTGGCGTAAATCAGCATTTTTGTCGACTTTGTGGCTTTCTGGAAACTGCTACAACCCGAGGGACCCTAAAATGAAATTGACTTGGCAGTGAGGTATGCAGGTAGATAAGAACCAACACCCAAAACCCTAGCCCTAACCACCATTTTATGGCCGCATATTTATTCCTTCTGGCCGCAATTTGCGGCCAGAACTGGGTGAAACCCCCTCGTTTTGCGTGCACAGCTCTATTTCATGTAAACTTGACCCCCTGTATGTCTAGTTTTGACTGTTTCCTGTTAGGGTAAAATCTGGGTTGTTTTTCATGAGTTGGCGTATGATTTACGGCCTGTTTTCCGTATGGATTTTGATATTCGATGATTCGTATCTGTCGGGTGGCGTTTGGACGTCAACGACAGTGGTGATTGGCTGTGTTTACACACAAGGTCACAGGTTTTTACCTATGGGCGTAGCGTGCACCATTTTGGTTTCCGACATGGTTTTCGTAAGTTTTAGCGTGTGATATCCTTGTAGGTACCCCACGTGGCGTCGAAGCGTTGGAGATGCAATGGCGACATCGGCACCAGCACACATAAGCAAAGTGGGTAGATTTATATCTACGGGGAGAAGTCGGGTGGATGGCGTATAGCACCCCCGCAGTCCGTGGTGATGTATACGGATGCGTATACACACCAACAATCATTTTATGTTAATTGTGATAAATTATTGATGTTTAAATGGATATTGGTAAATGGTTACGAAACCCTAGGGTAGTGGGTGCACTACACATACATACTTGCATACATCCTCACTTCATATGTGGATAGATGGGATTCTACATAGATATGGGTTCATATGGGTTTGGGATTTTGTGTTCACATACGGACTTGAGGATGATACCTGGGATTGATATGAGTCGGTGAGTTCGATCTGGATTATGATATCGGTGATATGATAGGATTCATGATTGAGATACGTCTTGAGACTTTAGAGGATTTTGGGAATGATGATGCCATAGCAATAGTGACATATACATTATGTGGTCGAAATGTGATTATGTTACGAGATATGATGTGATATGATATGACAGGATACTTGTGATAGGCCGCCTTGGGCGATGTATACTCTTGTGATGATATATGATGAAAATACCGATTTATACTAGACTGTCGATCAGTAGTCAGGTCTTGATTTTAGTGATGATGTTAGCATTGTACTAGACGTAGGTCAGTACCCCAGATGATGATCTTGATAAAGAGAATACTAGATGAATGATATAACAAATGTGATATTGACCTGTACCCAGATTTGGGGAGGCCGTACGACGGATTTACGTACGAGCTATAATTTGATATTTGATCCGCACTCTTGATTTGGGAATAACTGATTATAGAGGTATATTATCGGATGTAATATTATCGGGGCGGGATCACCGACTATATATATATATTTATATATACCGACTCAGAGGTTAGGCGGTTTCCCTTACATACTGTTAGCTTTAGCTCAGCCTTGTAGTGGTGTAGCTATATGACTTTTATGACGTTAGATGAAGTTTAGTGATCATGGTGTTCAGTATTTCAGCTCCCGCATATTATTATTGTTGCTCTGCATCGCATACTGTTGTGATTCATATTCTATTATTGATATCCTGCTGCTAGGACACCAGCACCATTACCGATGATGCGTATGTACCACGTACACTTATCTACTGCCGCACACACATCTTCATCGGTAATTGCCATGTCACGAACACTTAGAAAATATTATTGCTTGATTTAGCTTGATAGCTAGCATTGACATGATATTAGTGTACTTGCCATACGTACCAGCTTGACATTGTAATTATTACTTGTCACTTCATGCATACTGTTATTCATTATATGTTGCATTCATGGATTCTCATGCTTATATTCATGATTTCACATGCTATTGATGATTTGGATTCGGGTTTCCATGATGTTTTCTGGATTTGAAGGAAAACCGCAAAACATACATATAAACTGCTTTCTCTTTTTAATAAAAATGCGGTTTTTCCATGATGTATGAGTCGTCCACCATGAGTTTTGCTGATGGATTTCGAGACCCGATTCGAGGAGGCGGATGAACCGTTTCGGGTACATGGTGGGCTCGGTGCGGTACCCCGGGGCAAGAAGATTGCAGGAGATGGCGTTGAGCCTGGCAGGGGAGCACGACCGACCGGTGATATTACCCGACACGTCGGATATCCGGAGGATACCGTCGTAGTCATGAGATGGATGGTAGGGGCCGATCTGGACTGACGGCGCCCTGGGTATTTTGATTGAGATATTGAGGTACAGAGATTGTGATACAGAGATATCGAGATATTGAGATTTATGTTTTGTGCCGATACTAGGCACTGTTTTATGCTGAGTTCATTATGATACCTCATTTTAAAAATACAGAAATCTCACAAAGTTACAAAAGCAGTTTTCTTCAGTACATGCATTCTGTTTCATGCATTCATACATCATTCATTTGATATATTGCCACCTGATGCACCGACACAGGCACATGGGTTTACACTTGGGTTAGATATTTACCCTAGACATGGTTAGAGATTGCTGGTTATATATTTGAGGATTATATATTATGATCGTATGACCTAGGATTGCATCATACATGCGATTTTATGTTCGTAGATCTTTTTCTACTCACGAGTTGGCAACTCACCCCCGTTGTGCCCCAGTTTCTTGCAGGTTTGCCGTACAGGTTCCTTTACGGCTTTGCGGGCACGGTTTCTTTTCGGGTGACTTGCTATCCGCTAGTAGGTGGGTTATTGTATCGTACCCATCATTATACATTGTATATTATATTTCAGTTGATCTAGAAGTTCCATCAACCAAACATGTACTTATTTGAGATAGAGACCAGTGATGTTTATTCTTTCGACCTTAGAGTCGCACGTTATATTTATGTGGATTTCTTGTTGTTGGAGTTTCCTCTTTGTTGTGATCCTCGCCTTTAGGTGTTGTATATTATGTTGCATACAGGTTGATTTGATATGGTTCTTCCTATTCTCTATTACTTTTCTTGGTTTAGATTTCTGGGTTCGGCTTACTTAGGGTACGTACGCCTCGAGACGTTCGTAGTCTAAGTGCCGGTCATGTTCCGTACTTTCGGGTCGTGACAAAGTTGGTATCAGAGCGTTAGGTTTTACCTTCGGAGTATAGGATGACCCTTGGTTGATGGAATATGTGACTACAGTAGAGTGACGTACCGTGGTATGTCCGCGGCATATTTACGATACGCCACTCCACTTAAGGAGCCTTAGGATGTACATTTCTTTGTTCAGTATCACATTCCTTCCTGATCTAGCTTCATCGGTACCAGTTTTGGTTTTGCTGCCACGATTATGGGCAGGAAGAGCTATGGCTAGAGTTGCGGTCAGCATGAGCTCGTTACGAACGAGGACTGACCAGGGCATAATTCCGGCGACAAACGATTGCGGAGATGTGTCTTCTTATGATGTTTTCACGCCACGAGCATTGGATGGGTCGCTGTATGAGATTACTCGGACGTGCAGATCAGCACCAGAGGATTGAGCCACTGACAGAGGCCGGCCAGATTTTGATCACCGTTGATGTATTGCTCATTCATGATGATTGAGGCATGGCTCAGCGTGCAGACGAGCGAGCTAGTTTTGCTGCAAACGACAGGATATCACCCGGATGGTAGAGCTATTGCAGTAGGAGATTGTACTAAGAGATGATAGAATGTTGCTAGTCACCAAGGATGAACGACTAGGACATGTGGTTCGTTTTCTACCCCGATGCGAGGTCATCAGATAGATTGATTCCGGCTAGAGACGACTTCACACGGAGACATTGAGAGTCGACAGAGACGATCGAATGTCAGAAACCTACTATTCCAAGTTTAAAGTATTCAGAAGGACATGCAGGCAATTCTATGGACCCTCTAGATGAATGAAACCCTAACTCGACTTAATGACCGTGTGAAAGCCTTGAACCTTAGGGTTTGCGGCAGTTCTGCGGCGCCATTAGTGAGGCTTGGGTTTGCCCTTCTACGGCTGGACCACCGATGCTGTGATATGTACTCGATACTATTATACTGTACCCAAGATATTGAGCTCTTGGGGGATTAAGAGGTTTTGACCAATCGATCGGATGGCTCGACTTAATTCGGATGCTAGATGGTGAGATGCAGTTCTTGGGAGACTCCGGATACGAGGATAGCCATCGGAGCTCAGTTCATGCAGCCACGACGAGACGAGTCCGAAGCAGTTGACATTAGAGAAAAATGGAGTAAGAGGTTCGTGCAAGATCTAGATATGATGACGTTCCACTCCGTCGACATCAGAGATGCGATGCGTATGCCGAGGCAGAGTACTTGGATATACCTTCTAGAAGGAGTCGCGATGAGTATGCAGCCATTCCGGAACAAGAAGCAGATGTAGTAAAGGATGATGACTTCCGGACAGACGGCAGAGATGAGAATTTAAGAGACCTTGAACAGGATTCCTTCCAGGACACTGCTGCAATGATACTTGCACCCAGGATCAGATGTGTTACGTACATTCAGATGAGCCAGAGGCCGACGCCAGTGACATGCTGCTTACGAGTGGTCGCGATGATTAACCGATAGATGACCAGAGAAGTGCCAGAACAGAATCGTCCCCGTTAGCACACATGACAGGGCCGATGAGCCGATGGATTGTGAGATTGATAATTTACAGAGAAGACTTGGACCCAGGAGTGGTCAATGTTACGCACACCAGCAGGCCAGAGTTCAGGATCATCGACGGGATATGCTACAAGTAACCACGACAGTTGGCCGGAGATTCTTGGAGGTTGTTCTTGAACGGAACTACTCCGCCATACTTGGTTTCAGTATTGTTGGGCGATTTATTCGCATGATTTGGTTTTGATGATTGAGGATTTACGATTTTCGCACAGTCGTTGCACTTGATATCGTTTTCATGCTTTGGTTTCACATGTTTGTGATTTTATGGGGTTTAGACATTTGAGTTGATTTTTTGCGTATGCACGCACACGATTTGGTTCCTGCACTCTGTATAGTTTATATATGCTTGCAGTGCAGTGTTTCGTATTTTGTGCACTTGGATGCACTGGACTTCGATTTCGATGGTGATGTTCGATATTCGTTTTGTGCACTTTATGCACCTGATTTTACGGTCAGGCACGCACGTTGCCTATGACCGATGTTGTGTGCACAATCGTTGCACCTTGATGTCGTTTTTGTGCACCTGCTTGGCACATATATGGATTTTGATTTCCGTGCGCACCGGACGCACAGGGTTTTCATATGCATTTTTAGGATTGATTCTTATGAAGCAGTACATTTTTATGATATTGCGATTGATTTTCGTACTGAACAGGACTGATCAGATGACAGTGCCTGGATATATTTTGCATGCACTGATAGATTTTAAGGGATTTCCAAAGGCGAGCTATAGTCTCATTATTTACATGTATGTCCGATACGACACGAAACGTTTAAAAACAGGGAACCCTTCTAAATTGTTTTCAAAATGGCGGAACGTGCATATTAAACAAAAGATATATACATATATGATTATTTTCTTATAGAGACGTCCGCCACTGTGCAGTGTTGTGCGCATTGCACATCGATCTTAAAGAAATTTGGCATGCATTTCCTTCATATATTTACACGTATAGTTCCGGTTTATAGCATATCGGCTTTGTTTGGATTTGGCATTTGTGTTTCACCTTGACTCCGATGATTGCGGGATGCTTGACGGAGTTTTGATTTCGAGTTATCTGCTCATTACGCATGCGCATGTATTGCGCTACGATGCGTTCTATGTATTGATGATTTCGGAGCCCCGACGATTTGGACATTTTATTGAAATGTTTTAGAATTTGGGGGTTTAAATTTAAATTCGGGGACCGAATTTCTTTAAGGGGGGAAGACTGTAACATTTCAAAAAAATAAAATATTATTTTTGGGAACTTTCACAATTTAATATTAATTTTAATGAATATTTTAGTAGTCGGTATAATTACATACCGATAAATGGTGAAAATTCCGAAGAAAATTATGGAAATTCTAAAATAAGTTATTTTTATGGAAATATGCCATTTTACAGTTTTTATGATGGATTATATGGTATTTTAATGTTAATCGCGATTGGAAATCGCTAATTTGTATTTTTGGGCTTTTTGTGCAAAAATGTGCACATAACATTTGCTACACTTACACACTTGTCTCATGTTTTGGACCCATGTTAAGCCTAGGGTTGAACCATGCTTAGATGACCATGGTGGGTGAACCATTTGATTAGGGTAATTGGGATAATTAGTGTTTTGGTTAGGTTAATGAGGTAATTAGGTTGGGGGTTGACTAAGGAAAGAGAGAGAGAGGTGGCTCTAGGATGGGTCATGTTCCATCTCATTTCAAATCTCATGCTTCCCTCACATCTCTCCCTCTCACCCTCACACAAAAACACACCCCTTAGTGATAATCAGCAGCTGAAACCTTACATCAGCCACCCAACACTTCAGCTGCATCAATTCAGCATCTTTCAGCCCCAATATCTAACCCATCAGCAATCACTTCAGCCACCAGAACAGCCCCCCTACACCTACAGCTTTATTAGCTGCTGAAACCAGGCATTTCAGCCATTGTGTCAGTAAGACAACAGCAAGTGCAACCCCAATATCAACACTTCATGCCTCAATTCCGCATCAGCTTAACACCTTTCAGCCCATTTTCAGCCCAAACAACTACATCAGCATCAACAGCAACATGCAGCCACAATTACTTCAGCACAACTTCAGCTGCTGATATACCAAATCAGCCACCAATACAACACATCATCAGCCCAATTCTCCCTCACATCTCACACTACATCAGCACATTTCAGCCCTCATATAACAACAACAGCCTAACACTTTTCAGCCCCCCCCCATAGCTGACCTGCACACTCCCAAACCACACTTTTCAGCCCCAATAGCTGAAACCTTCAGCCACAAAAAAAAACAGCAGCTGATGTAAAGTTCAGCCACCATCAGCAACACATCAGCCCCAAATTGTTCAACATCAGCACCACACCAATAACATCAGCAAAGTCCTTGCTACATCAGCCAATATCAACACTTTACAGCCTCAATTTCATCACATTAGCAGCCCCTAACACCTTAGCCCACACCTACACACTCCTATCAACACTTCAGCCCCCAAAACCAACACTTCACCATTCAAAACAGCAGCAACAGCTGCCATTGCAACAAAAGAAAAGGGAAGAAGAGATGGCAGCAGCAGCAGCTACAAAACCAGAACAGCTGGAATAAACAGCCCTAGCCTCATTGCAACATCACCACACTACCATACCCGCACCAAAATCACAACAACTCACCACAAAACAACACCCAAACAACAACAACATCAGCCACTGCTGTTGCTGCTGCAACAGCAACAACGAAAGAAAAGATTGCAAGCAGCAGCAACAGCCTGAGCAGCAACAGCAGCAACTGCTGTTGAAAAACAGCAGCTGCACCAGCAACCCCAGTAGCAGCAGGAGCAGCTCCACAGCAGCAACCCTTCCTTCATCCTCTCTTCTCCTATATTTTAGGATTTCCCTGAGGTATAATCTCACAACCCAACTCCTATCTTACAAGTTATAATTGTTTAGCTGATAGTTACTGTTACATTTGAGATCTAGTGCTAGTTTTAGGGAAATTGAGTGAGGTTTGGCCAATAGATGGTTTTGATTGTTAGGGTGACCTTATTTGGTGTACTTGAGACCATTGTGACCAAGATTTTTTACAGATTTCACCAAAATACCAGATTGGTTATACTTGGCGTAAATCAGCATTTTTGTCGACTTTGTGGCTTTCTGGAAACTGCTACAACCCGGGGGACCCTAAAATGAAATTGACTTGGCAGTGAGGTATGCAGGTAGATAGGAACCAACACCCAAAACCCTAGCCCTAACCACCATTTTATGGCCGCATATTTATTCCTTCTGGCCGCAATTTGCGGCCAGACCTGGGTGAAAGCCCCTCGTTTTGCGTGCACAGCTCTATTTCATGTAAACTTGACCCCCTGTATGTCTAGTTTTGACTGTTTCCTGTTAGGGTAAAATCTGGGTTGTTTTTCATGAGTTGGCGTATGATTTACGGCCTGTTTTCCGTATGGATTTTGATATTCGATGATTCATATCTGTCGGGTGGCGTTTGGACGTCAACGACAGTGGTGATTGGCTGTGTTTGCACACAAGGTCACAGGTTTTTACCTATGGACGTAGCGTGCACCATTTTGGTTTCCGACATGGTTTTCGTAAGTTTTAGCGTGTGATATCCTTGTAGGTACCCCACGTGGCCTCGAAGCGTTGGAGATGCAATGGCGACATCGGCACAGGCACACATAAGCAAAGTTGGTAGATTTATATCTACGGGAATGATGATGCCATAGCAATAGTGACATATACATTATGTGGTCGAAATGTGATTATGTTACGAGATATGATGTGATATGATATGACAGGATACTTGTGATAGGCCGCCTTGGGCGATGTATACTCTTGTGATGATATATGATGAAAATACCGATTTATACTAGACTGTCGATCAGTAGTCAGGTCTTGATTTTAGTGATGATGTTAGCATTGTACTAGACGTAGGTCAGTACCCCAGATGATGATCTTGATAAAGAGAATACTAGATGAATGATATAACAAATGTGATATTGACCTGTACCCAGATTTGGGGAGGCCGTACGACGGATTTACGTACGAGCTATAATTTGATATTTGATCCGCACTCTTGATTTGGGAATAACTGATTATAGAGGTATGTTATCGGATGTAATATTATCGGGGCGGGATCACCGACTATATATATATATTTATATGTACCGACTCAGAGGTTAGGCGGTTTCCCTTACATACTGTTAGCTTTAGCTCAGCCTTGTAGTGGTGTAGCTATATGACTTTTATGACGTTAGATGCAGTTTAGTGATCATGGTGTTCAGTATTTCAGCTCCCGCATATTATTATTGTTGCTCTGCATCGCATACTGTTGTGATTCATATTCTATTATTGATATCCTGCTGCTAGGACACCAGCACCATTACCGATGATTCGTATGTACCACGTACACTTATCTACTGCCGCACACACATCTTCGTCGGTAATTGCCATGTCACGAACACTTAGAAAATATTATTGATTGATTTAACTTGATAGCTAGCATTGACATGATATTAGTGTACTTGCCATACGTACCAGCTTGACATTGTAATTATTACTTGTCACTTCATGCATACTGTTATTCATTATATGTTGCATTTATGGATTCTCATGCTTATATTCATGATTTCACATGCTATTGATGATTTGGATTCGGGTTTCCATGATGTTTTCTGGATTTGGAGGAAAACCGCAAAACATACATATAAAATGCTTTCTCTTTTTAATAAAAATGCGGTTTTTCCATGATGTATGAGTCGTCCACCATGAGTTTTGCTGATGGATTTCGAGACCCGATTCGAGGAGGCGGATGAACCGTTTCGGGTATATGGTGGGCTCGGTGCGGTATCCCGGGGCAAGAAGATCGCAGGAGATGGCGTTGAGCCTGGCCGGGGAGCACGACCGACCGGTGATATTACCCGACACGTCGGATATCCGGAGGATACCGTCGTAGTCATGAGATGGATGGTAGGGGCCGATCTGGACTGACGGCGCCCTGGATATTATGATTGAGATATTGAGGTACAGAGATTGTGATACAGAGATATCGAGATATTGAGATTTATGTTTTGTGCCGATACTAGGCACTGTTTTATGCTGAGTTCATTATGATACCTCATTTTAAAAATACAGAAATCTCACAAAGTTACAAAAGCAGTTTTCTTGAGTACATGCATTCTGTTTCATGCATTCATACATCATTCATTTGATATATTGCCACCTGATGCACTGACACAGGCACATGGGTTTACACTTGGGTTAGATATTTACCCTAGACATGGTTAGAGATTGCTGGTTATATATTTGAGGATTATATATTATGATCGTATGACCTAGGATTGCATCATACATGCGATTTTCTGTTCGTAGATCTTTTTCTACTCACGAGTTGGCAACTCACCCCCGTTGTGCCCCAGTTTCTTGCAGGTTTGCCGTACAGGTTCCTTTATGTCTTTGCGGGCACGGTTTCTTTTCGGGTGACTTGCTATCCGCTAGTATGTGGGTTATTGTATCGTACCCATCATTATATATTGTATATTATATTTCAGTTGTATCTAGAAGTTCCATCAACCAAACATGTACTTATTTGAGATAGAGACCAGTGATGTTTATTCTTTCGACCTTAGAGTCGCACGTTATATTTATGTGGATTTCTTGTTGTTGGAGTTTCCTCTCTGTTGTGATCCTCGCCTTTAGGTGTTGTATATTATGTTGCATACAGGTTGATTTGATATGGTTCTTCCTATTCTCTATTACTTTTCTTGGTTTAGATTTCTGGGTTCGGCTTACTTAGGGTACGTACGCCTCGAGACGTTCGTAGTCTAAGTGCCGGTCATGTTCCGTACTTTCGGGTCGTGACACCTGAGCAGAAACAGAACATCCCAGAAAATACAAAATTAACACAGAAGAGTTACTGGGGAAATTTGGGGTGCCTCGGCTTCAACTCGGCTGCGGATCCGCGGTGGATCGCTTGGATCGGCCGCGGTTCCGCGGCGGTATGGCCGAGTTACAATCCCAAATTTCTCCAGTAATCTTATAATTCCTTGCTTTTATTTTTAAGGGTCCCTGAAAAATTTTTAGACCATGTTTTAAAAACGGCAGAAACTTGGTGAAAAAGATGTTTTTTCGGGTTCGTTTTGCGATCGAATTTCTAACGACTTTGCTAACAAGTTAGTTATGCTTTAGCGAGGCTCTGATACCACTGTAAGTCGACGTTAGACACCCCACATAATGCGGGGAGGCGGAATACGTAAAAAAATCATTTTGTTTAAACAAACATCGACTAACTTTACGGATCTTTACTAAACCCTAACTAACAACAACATAGAAGTGATTAGCTACTATGAAAGATGATTATACCTAATGAATCAAGTTCTTCTTGTTCCCGTTGACCACCTCCTCGTCGGCCTCCTCGTTGTGATAGAAGATCCACCCGAGAGCTACTTCTCCAAGCTATAACCTCACACTTGAGGTAACTAAGTGGCTATGAGTGCTAATCAAAGCAACCTAAAGGATATAGAAGGGGATTAGGGATCTATTAGTCTTGCTAACCCTTGGATCTCAACACATGAGAGTTTAGGGTTAGTTCTTTGAAGAGAGAGAGCTTGAGGAGAGACAAGGTGAGAGTGAGAATCATATTGGAAAAATATCTCATTGTGAATATATAAAGCATAAGATATTTATAAAATGAATAAAAAATAATAATATCATCAGGCTTCATTAACTCACCTTGTGTGATTCATCCTATGAGTCATTAATCAATAAATGCATCATTAACTCCTTTGGATGAATCACACCATGAGTCATTAATCCAATTAATGCAAATTCCACCTAAGCCTCCAACTCATCACTCTTGTAGAAGCTTCTCGTAAAATTACGAGAATGCCCTTCCCATCCATGAAAACACGGAAATACTGAGACTGTATAAATCCAATAATCCAATACTAGAATCTGTCTTAAACCAAAGCCTGCTAGTATAAACTAGTCCGAACATCGTACGTGCATAAATGCACGTGCATATCCGAACCCTGTCGTAAAACCATACGACCTCTATATCGTTTCGCCCGAAGCAGGGAAACTTTCTGTGTGGGACTCTAAAGACTCGACACTACGCTCGCAGTGGGTTTAACCACATACCGCAAGCGGCACTAGCTGTACGTAACGATCCCCAGGTAGATGTCGATAAGAAGGTCGATGAGGAAACCCATCCGAACTCTTACTGATCCTGATGTGACAATCTCCGTACAGTCCGGTCTGTTCGTCTATGACTATCGCATATCGGGCCTAGGGGGGCGGCAAGCGTCAGTCCCCTATAAGCGGTATAAGTCGTGTCGGAGTGAACCCCATTACACCTTGAGAAGCTACTGGAAATCCTACCAGTAAATCTCGCTTGCCCTGGCCAGGGACTTTGCGTAATGGCTTTCCAAACACCGCGCGATATCAACTCCCAATACCGGGAGAGACGAATCCTATCTAACTGTAACCCTTCGAAAATCGTTTAGGCAGTTTTTCGGTAATCGGTTAATTTTTCGGCTTTTTCCGTAAAAAGTCAAAATAGGTATTTTTCATTGTAGATCTAATTATACAAAATTTAGATAAGATATTACTATAATTTTGTCACTAAAATGTCACTTATAATTTTCTAGTTAAATAAAAAAAATTTCGTAATTAATTATTTTTTTATTATTTTAAGCCTTTTTAAATACATTAAGTTAGTGATAAATACAAATTTAATTAGGTAAATTTCATAATTAGGAATCTTTATAAGCTAAAATATGGTGTTAATAAAATTGTATCATGGCTTGCAACATTTTAGTTTTATGGTGTGAAAATTTTGAAAAAAATGATGTAAAAAGGGGTTTTTTTGTAAAAAGTTGATGTGAAATGCATTAAATGAGATGTGAGGGATCTTTTTGACCTAGAAACTTCTCCAAAAACCCCCACACCCTCCTCCTCTTCACCTCTGGCCGAAAATAGCAGCAGTTCCCCCCTCTTTTCACCTCAATTCTTGCTTCAAAAATCATGAAAAATCCATAAAAATTCACCATTTTCTTCTCAAATTCAATGCTAAACCCTAATCCACTCTCTCCTCAACCAAATTTAGTTCAAAACTAGGAGAAAGGAGGCTTCTTTGGTGGCTTGATCATACTAGGGTTCCATTTGTGAGGTGAAATTCTAAACTAGTGTGTTAACTTGTAGTTTATGTGTGCTAAAATTCAATTTTGAAGTAATAATTTAGTTGTAAATTCTTGTTCATGAAAATCAAGAATGGGATTTGATGTTGAACTAGGGTTTGAAGCATGGTTGTTAGAGTTAAGTTAGGGCTTTGGTTACCTAATTTATTAGAGTGGTTAATTGTGTAATGATACGCTCGCTAAATCGATAAAATTTCGATGTTTGCATCGAATCGGTATTGAATTTGCTTACTGGATTTTTTACAAAATTAGAATGCGATCAAATTGCGTTATGTTAGCGATATAATTAGCTTCGTATAGGACTATTAGAGTACGCGAACGCGGGGTTTCGTCTAGCCGGGTTTTAGTTTTGTCGATTTCCCCGAAATGACGATTCTAGTTAACGATTAGCGATTTTCGTGCGTTTTCCCGCGCACCGAGTGTATGTTATGTTTAATTCGAGAGCGTTGATAATTGTATATTGTGACTTGCATCATTTTAGATTTTGTAATCTTATTCTTGGTGTTGTGCAAATATAGGATCGGTCGGGGAAACATCGGACACGGCGCGTAAAGGCAAGGCGGTGGTCGGATCCGATTAGCGGGGATTTCAGGTGAGTAGATGTATTCATCTATGGGGGAAATCGTCTGGATGGCGCGATATGCCCCCTAGTTAGGATTACCCTATTTCTTGCAAGACTTGTGCTGCTAGATAGCTTACCCCTTTATTGCATTGCATACCCTCACAGCTAACCGTATACTAAATTGCATGGGCATTCATATACACATATGCGATAACACTTCGTAGGACACGAACACTGTTACCATTGGCATCTGCTGCACGCGCACTATTCATGTGACACACACGCCTTTGGTAATTGCCATGCCACGTGCACTATAGAACCTGTTTAACTTAGTATCGCCACTTGCATTCATAAATGATATATGAAATTGCATAGCATGCTTATACCTCGCATTAGCATCATATTTATATAGATTCTATCCAAAATTCACATCATATACATTGATATCATAGACATTTATCATATTTAACTTGTGGACACTATGATTTTCTTGAGGATTTCAGTTTTTCTGTGATTTCTGAATTTTTGGGGAAAACCGCAAGAATTTAACAAAAGCTTGTATTTATCATTTTTAAAACAAAGTTGCGGTTTTCTCGTGATGTATGTGTCGTCCACCATGAGTTTTCATGTTTTCTGTTGGATTTCGAGACCCGATTCGAGGAGTGGATGAACCGTCTCGGGTACATGGTGGGCCCGGTATGGTACCCCGGGGCAAGAAGATCGAGTTGTAGACGATGAACCTGGCAGGGGAAGACTACCTACCGGTGATGTCTGGCGCGGCGGATATCCGGAGGATACCGACCGTTGTCGTGAGATTGGATGACATGGGCCGATCCGGACTGACGGAGCCCGATATTTGAGACATTGATACAGTGAGATATTGAGACATATATGATTTCATATTTGTTGTCGATGCTTGACACGGGTTTTCAGATGATTTCTTGATGATACTTAGCTATTATACAGATATTCATTTTCTAAAGTTAAGAATTCAATACCCTTAGTATTTAAAACACTTAAACATTTAGTAATGACATTGCATACCTGTGCATGCATACTAGAGATATTATATCACATTTGGACATACATGTTGTGCCGCATTGCGTGCATTCTTACGATTGCCTTACTAGATGTTATATTCTACTCATGAGCTGGCAACTCACCCCCGTTGTGCCACAGTATCTTGCAGGTCGGACTCATCAGTCTTGTAGCAGCGGCTATCTTATTATCAGCTCCTTTTGCTCAGACTCGCGACATCGCCCGTAGGTGGGTTGCGAGCACACTTTATTTCTTTTTGCTTTATCATTGTATCTAGTATTCTCCATCTACCACTTTATATTGTATAAGTGACCTAGTGGTGAGACTGAGAGGTTGTATATTTGTGGTTTCTTTTGGGTCGAGCTCACTTGAGCCGGCGATGTGTTTTCTGATATTTTGCGTTTCTTTTATGCTCTTTTCTTGATATGGTTATTATATTGCATGTGGTTGTGATCCGCCTTGGGCGAAGAGCTAGCTCCCGCTTGGGGATGCCATTTTTATGATTACAGGTTTATTATCTTGTTGTACCCATTTTGGGGGAAAGAAAATACAGGGGAGACTCTGCCGAAATTTTCAGAAATTTATGATGTTTTTAAAAAGGGATTCTTTGCAACTTAATTGATTTGAAAAATCGTTTTCATTAAAGGTTTTCCTTCACTCTCTTTTGATTTTGGTTTAGATTTTTCTGGGCTTTGGCTGACTTAGGTTACGGTACGCCTTTAGACGTCTCGTAATCTAAGTGCCAGTCACGTTCCGTACTTTCGGGTCGTGACAAAGTTGGTATCAGAGCGTAGGTTTTACCTTTCTGAGTGTAGGACGATCTTGGTAGATGGAGTAGGTGACTTAAGCAGAGTGGCGTAGCGTGGGTATGATCCGCGGCATACTTACGATACGGTACTCCGCCTAAGTGACCTTAGGACATAATTTCTTGTATTTCCTTTCTTGATTCCTTGCATTCCTTGATTCAATTGCAATGTCCTTATCAGTCCTGTTTCTTATTCCAGCTTCGATGCCGCCAAAGACTACGAGAGCTCAGCGGGCTGCCGCTAGGGATGAGATTCGAGCGGGCTCGTCTGAGGCGAGGATCGAGCGGGATGATACGCCTGTCCCTCAGGGTCATACTGATCTGCCTTATCCTGACCGTATTGCCAGATTAGAGGCTGGCATGCAAGAGCTGCGGCAGATGATGGGATCTTTAGTTGAGTCCAGCCGGGCATAGAGATCCGAGGACGTTCCTTCCACCGCACAGACCACGATCATACCTGCTGCACAGATGGTCACTCCTGCTGCTACTACGGAGACTATCCCTGTTTCACTACAGGAGTTCATGAGATTGAGACCTCCAGCTTTTACCGGTACGGATGCGACAGAGGACCCACAGGCATTTCTTGATAGGATGGCTCGGATTTGCCGTTCGTTGAGGTGTTCTGATGATAGATTGGTGGAGTTTGCGAGTTTTCGTCTGGAGGTGTTGCGCCACGGCAGCGCCCCGGCCGTCAATCCGAGGCCAAAATGCGGAATCAAAATTTTTTCTTAACTTTTAAACTGGCGCTACCGCGGACAATATACCCGGATCGTAACCATTAACCGTTACTAGCTAACAAGAGATGGGAAGAGAAGTATACCAAGTGATCCGAGTTCTCCGGTCTTCTCGTCCTCGTCCCGATCTCCCGCGGAAACTCCGGTCGTCGCCTCCTCACCGGAAGGGCACCACATCGCCTGTTTCTTTTACGGGCTCCCGCCTCTATACCGAGGCAACTCGGGCATGAAGCCGGCAAGTCGACATGCCCAAGATGTGCTGTATAATGTAGTGTAGATGATGCTTGTCTCTTTGGGGTTATGTTGCCTAGATGGAGGAATGGATTGGAACTTTCAAGTGGAACTCTCATTTATCAAGCATGGAATGAGATGATGAAATTTCCTCACCAAAATGAAACCTCTCATTTTCTCTCCTCTCAAAATTGTGGCCGGCCTCATCTATAGAATGGTGGAGGGAAAAATGAAATCAACCATCATTAAAGCCAAGAAGGAGAGTGAGTGTAGTAAAAGTAGAAAGGTGACCATAAACAAAACATCAACCATACTTATCACTTCAAACCCATACCCTCTCTTTAATGCAAGTGATGTAAAGAGAATGATGATGGTCATATCATAATCCCACATATGCAAGAAACCCCTTCCCCAAAAGTAATTTGCAAAACTGCAAATTACCCCCTCCATCGGAAAAGTCCGGCCGGGAAAGAACAAAGGAAAACCGGCCGGAACGGAATGCAAACTGGCAACTCCAGAAAACTGGTCCCGTAATAAATTACAGGAAAACCCCGATACTGTGCATACACACCCGCATCTGTATTCCGACCGGATACAAATGCAATGAGACAAAATCTACACTGTACTAAACTAGGATCCGGCTTAAACCAAAGCCGGCTAGCAATATCCGTTCGATCCTGATGCGTGCAATACCGCACGTATCTGATCGAACCCTGCCATATACCCATACGGCCACTAGTACAAACCGTCCGATCCTGATCCGTGCAATACCTCACGTATCTGATCGGACCCTGCCATATCTCCATACGGCCTCTACAGCGTTTCGCCCGAAAGCTTGAGTAACTGTAAGTGTGGTGGACTCTAAAGACTCGTCAATACTATGGCTGTGGATTTAACCGCTAGCACGTCAGAGGTATAAGCCAATACGTAACGGGCCACCAGCTATTGACTAAAAGGGACGTCGATGAGCGAACTCATCCTGACACCCTACTGAGCCTGTCAGTGACAATATCCGTACAGTCCGGTCCGTTCGTCTATGAGTATCGCATGGCGGGCCTAGGGGGTTGGTAAAAGTCAGACCCCCAAAAGCGGTACAAGTCGTGTCGGAGTGTAGCCCAGAACACCCTGAGATACTACTGGAATACCTACCAGTAAATCTCCTGCCTCGGCCGAGGGCTTTGTGTAATGGCTCCCCTAGACACAGCGCGACCTCACCCCCAATACCGGGAGAGACGAACCCCTGCAGATCCGCTCACTGCCTCCATGTGGCTCGGGACTGTACCCAACTAAAACCTGTTTGCACGACTCCTTTGAGCCGTGGTAGGGTAGTAATCAAAGTACAGTGGGAACTCACACGAGACAAATGATGATCTCAGGTCGATGAACTAACCTGTACACATGTCACCAGGGAACTGCTATCTGACGTCAGGTATAAGACCAACTAGCATATTCCCGGCGAGTCCTGTCCGGTGTACTCATAACCCAATGAGCACCTGTATACATTTTAGGTGAACCAACTGACACCAGTGGCTTGTGAGACCGGCCACCGCCCCTCGGGGTCTCGACTGTATACACTAGTCTACTCTGGAGAATCGATGCCTTGTCTCGAAACTCCCACGACTAGGGACCTTTTAAGGATGTGCTTATAGACCACCAGCTCTTACGTATATGATCGCCCTCATACTGCTGGCAGTCAAGCAAGAATCCTAGGGGCTCTATCAGCGTGTAATAGCGACCTGTAAGGTCACCTGAAGCAGTACACGATGATAAAGGTAAACCAGATAGCATACTATCATCTCAAGTAAGACTGTCCTACCGGGATAGGTCCTCCCTCAATCATTGCAATCACGTGCCTGTGATCCAATAATTGACTCTGAGGGCACTATCTCCAACAATCTCCCACTTGCACTCAAGGCTAATTATTGCGATGTCGCGTACTAACAGCCCGTGTGATACCGAACACCCAACTCCTCTACTAGTCAGTCTCACAAAGCTCGTTTGTGAAACTATTGCGTTCGAGGAATAGCCTCAGTGAGTGGATCCGCTGTGAAGTTTCTTTCTATGTCTCTCTATATCTCAAGTTCGCAGAGAAAACCATCTCCCGAAATGAGCAATACCTGTCTTAGAGTATGCCTGGATATCTGATGGGACCTAGCTCATAAATGAACTCCAAATCAAAACTTCTTAGACTGTATCGATAACTGAACTTAATCAGTACCCAGCGCCATGCCTCCCTCAGTATTGCCTTGGACCACCTGTCCAAAATACTGCCCCTCGTCAGAAGGAGAAAATATAACTCTGACAGCCACTCTGCCATCTATGTCACTTTGGAAGCTTGGAGTGACAACCGTCTCCTAAAAGAGGCTGTCGTTATCACATCCCTAGAACATCAACTTATGTTCTAAAACTGCTTCCGACTGTTTCTCCACGATTGGATTAATATCAGCTTATTGCAGCTACTGCAAGAACAACATCTGGTGTGGTACTTGACATCTCATGATTGACTCAATTGCCTAAGCAAGTGATCTGTCAATCATGCGTATCCCTCTCCCTTTTAGTCTGTAAGACACCTTTAGAGAGGGTGACTCCATTACCTGCAGGTGTACTACCGTGCCAGGAGTCGTCCATTCTAAATACTCTTAGAATGCTGTCAAAGTACCCTGATTGGGAAACCACCCAAATCTAGATCTAAAACCATAGATCTAGTAACCAGTATGTCTGATATAATGTCCAAGTCCCATGTGGAGAAAATACTGTGTGACTACCAAAGTATAACCGATCGTAGTATAGGAGTTTCTTTTCCTACTCTGTGTATGTCATCCAAATACCAGGATATTACACCCTACTACCTTCTCAACAGATCCATCCGCTATTCTGATGATGTCAAACCTATAACTGTCACATCAGAAATAGATGATCTATCTCCGCTATATCTGCTTTAGTCTATAGACATAAGCCTGATGTCCACCAATGCTTCTGCTGCTCCCACTGACTACGACAACCCTCTGGCAGAGTCATATAGACGTGCACTTCTAAAGCTAGTTTAGAACGACGCTATACTCATCCTCCTGCCGGGTCTCGCAGCCTGGAACAACAACAATGGCAAGTGTGGGTAAACAAGAACTTCCCTGTCACCGTCCTTGAGGCTACCGGAGTACCTCTCGGGTGCCTGAAGTTACCCACCTTATCTGCGGAGTGGCCAATGGAATGTCAAATCAGATTGAATTTTTAGGTTCCTTATCAAATCTTCAGTAATCGTTTGCGGTTCTGGAATCGCTTCCAGTTCTACCATACTCCCACTACTGTTTTTCTGAAAAATAACCATTTCTTTTTAAAATGTGGCGAGTTAAGAACAATATCACTATTGATCTTCCAGATGGTAGAAAATCAACCCTCGTCATAGCCTGGGTCAACCCACAAACAGCCATTACAGAAACGTGCCTTGAGTTGTCCAGTGTCTGGTTTTAATCATAAGCCGGACAACTCCCCGTACCTTAACATCGTTAAGGTATGAACTGTTCTATATCCAATATAGAACCAGAGGCACTGATTTAAATGAACCAGATTCAAATCATGCAGCTATCTCCAGTGCATGTCAACTAAATGGAAGGAGGCGGATCAGCGTTACTCAACTTAGGAATGCTTCCAATTATGAGTAACCTGAAAGAGAAGCAAGTTCTCATTACTATCAACTGAATACCATACACAAGTATCTACATCTTCGATCACCTTGAAGAATCCCGATACTTGCAATACCTGGTTCTCTACTCTATTCTTATACCAATAACTCCTCAAAACTCAGACCCTGTGTTTCTACGAAACACATGTCTAAGAATTAGAGTAGTTAAAAGTAAACAGAATATAGTATGAGGACCAACCCCACTGTCCTAATGGACACTGGACAATATACAATACTCTGTATAAGTCCCTGAGTCTAACAACTCATTCACTGTGTGTCGTAGGTTGAAAACTGTACTATGGTTAAGAAGAATTACACCGCTGTTTAATGCTCCTTACCTAACCATCTACTGATATAGGTAAATGTCATCGACATAATATCAAAAGGTATATCTCACTCTATGAAAATAGACGTACAGATATATCAATTTGAAATTGGTGCACAACAGCGGATATTCAAAACCAAATATTTGCCGACCGGCAAACAGCCCAGATGATCTCCTCAAATATCACCGATTACAACGAATCCCGATATAATGAGGATGATCACCCTATTCCCAATAACTTACTCCCACTCATCATCTGTAAAACCATACAGATGTGAGAATCAAACTTGGTAAATACATACCCTCGAGCAAGTGTCCAATCGGGAAATCAGTTTTCTTTTAACAGTACACAGTTGAACTGAAACATTGAAATGTTTCGATAGGGTATCCTGGTATTCCTAGTAATGCCTCTACCATTATCCTGATTCACAACTGTAACCGTATATCTCTTTGCCATCTGTCCAAATCCCTTTATATGTCTTTAGTCATTACCGTCTGCACACCCCTTTAGGCCAAATGGTTTTCTTCCTTCCCTACCGTTCGGCACCAGCCTATGGTTTGGAAGAAGACTATCCAATAAGCATAAAAGGTGTACTGTCCTAATCCTAGGAGCACTCGCAAAGCGAGAGAAGGTGAAGATAAAAGACAACCGAATAAACCTTATTCCTATTTCTCCTGAACCAGAATCCATCCCCGAACTGGAACAAGTTCCTTTCGAGTTCGTATATAACCATACGATGGAGTATCCAAATAAACTGTGGATCTTCGCAGTGATAAGGAGTGTCCTGGAGAAATACAAAGGTGATTTAGGTTTGGCGAAGATATACTCGGTTTGGTCGTGAATAGCAGTCGCAATTTACTTTGCCCTCTTACTAATCCCTTGCTTTGTCTTAACTTAATACCTTCTGCACACCATCGTTATGCTAATTGGTTTTCTTCATTCCCCACCGTTCGGCACCAGCCTAAGGTTTGGAAGAAGACTATCCAATTTGCATAATAGGTGTACTATCGCCTAAACCAAAGAGTACTCGCAATGAGAGAAGGTGAAAAGAAAAGACAACTGAATAATCCTATTCGTTTTCTTCAGAACCAGAAACCATCCTCGAAGTCCTTCGAGTTCGTATATAACCATACGATGGTTTTGTCCAATGGAAGTGGACGTTCGTAGTAATACGGGGTGTCCTGGAGAAAAGGGTAAAAGTAGGAGTGGCAATGAGGTTTGCAACTCTGACAATCCAAAAGCCAGTGTTAAGAAGGTTCGGTCAACTTGGTCACTGAGTCATAGTCTAGGGTCGGGTCAATGGTTGCTGCCAAAGAGAGAGAGAAAAGAAACACTCAGCGTGCACTCTAACGTAGATCAGAATGGTTATCACTTTATCTAATCAGGAAACCTCCCACTGTACCGTCAAATTCTCCTCCAAACCTGAAAGAAGAACTAGTCGGGATCACCCGAGGAGTAAACCAACTCATCAGCAGGAATCGGGATCCAACTATCATCGCATGATAACTTGACGGAATCCACTCAAGTCACCACACTCCAGAAGGTATGCGCATATCTGGCAAGTTTCAGTTCTTTTGAAACTCCCGATGTGTGTTTTTACCCATAGGACCCAAGTGACCTTGACACAGTCAACAAATCAAAGAGTCCTAGTCAAGTTTAGCCCGTCATTATCCTGGATTGCATTAAACCCACCCGTACGAGCCCTTGACACAGTCAACAAGGCCGCACGACTGTCCTAACCAATCCCATTAATATGCTGCAAACAAACACTACTTAGCTACCGCACACTACGCCTTGACACAGTCAACAAACGCAGCACGAATACTAAGTAATACTTGTAAGAAATGACGGAGGGCTACGACTGGTTTTTGGCGAAAAACCTTTAACGTAAATAACTTGATATCGTTGAAGGAACTGCATAGCCTTTTATAAAAATATAGTGACGAAAACCTTTACTAAAGAGGTCACTCCCGGTGAAGGGATCTCGGCTCTTTCCCCGTAGAATGAGGTGCAGGATATTCCAACTGAATAACACGATGCAAAGCAAAGGTAATCGGCTATAGTGAAGTTAATGCCCTGACGCAAACTTCTGTCCAAGGGGTCACTCCCGGTGAAGGGATCTCGGCCCTTGCCTCGTCGACTGAGGAGCAGGATATTCCAAATGAATACCACGATGCAAAACAAAAGTGAACGTCCTTGCAATAACAGCTTTTTGAAAAGTGTTCCAACAACATCAGAATAGGTTTGTTTTAGCTTGCATTGATCCGAATCAACGCAGTCCCATCAATTGATCACACCACAAAGAACGAAAATATACTGATGTACGTATATGCCATCCGCATTCGCCACTGGGTCCCGTCATTACCCGTTAGGTTAGCTAACTAACGACAGAGCGGGGACTGGACTAGCGCGGATGTAAAACATATACAACATCTACTAATATATATACCAATATATTATATTTCGCTCAAGGCGTGATAAAATGCAACATCACAGAAATATGCAGCATCACAGAACAATACAGATATCTGGAAGCCCCGGGTTTCACAGAGCCGCTGCTGAAACCCGACGTTCCCCTGGTCGTGTGGATAGCCTGTGCAATGAAAACCTAGACCCCTACGGGCGCGGCAAGTCACCCGCCAAAACCTGAAGCGAGGCAGCCCCCTTCAGCAACGTGAATGGACCACCCAGCACTTCACGGAATCCGGTAACTCGGGCACCCCTCCTGGGTCAACCTGTACCCCCTACGAGTGCGGCGAATATCCCGCCAATCCTGGAGTGAAGCCCCCTCCGTCCCAATACCATGAGATGCGGGCTTGTTGCCCTCCAGAACCCGGCTATCCGTGCACCCCACCGCGGGGCAATCCTAGTACAGAAAGTAAAATATACATACACCGGGTATATCGACCGCAACCAGGTCGTGCCCCAAAAGAATAATACAAACAGGCAGTGACGGCAGTCCACATGTCGGACGCTCGCCCCGCAATATCAAATGTACATATAAAACAAAACTGTACTAGCATTGCATCCAGGCTATCCCCCACGACCGATCCGCAACAACACAGCATAAACATAGAACATCAACGTGAAAAGTCACGTTCGCAAATCCGTCTAACCGGGCTATAGCAGTTAGACAGGATTTACCGATCAAGTGACATTCACGGTCGCAGATATAATGTAAATACTGTGAACCAATGTGTTTAAAATATCCGATCGATTAAATTTTAATAAGTGGGCCCCCAAGTACTACTGTAGCACATCAAGAAATTCTGGGCCCAAAATTAATGTTCCAAAACCCCTAAAATCATCCCAGAAAGCAACTGAAGAAAAACGACACAGTGATCTGACCATAGTGCGGCGGAACCGCGGCATAAAGGGGGGTTTTACCGCGGTTCCGTGCTCATACAATGGAATCACTCTGTCGAATTTCTACAGTAGCCTTATATTTTCCAGTACATCACTTTTATGCAACCTGAAAAAATTTTTGAGCAAGAAAAAAATCAACAGAAAACTGATGTACAGAAAACGCGTATTTTTGGAATTTTGGTCGATCGGAAATGTAAAACACATTAGACAAAACTAGACAAGGTTAATGGCGTGGCTCTGATACCATGTTGCGCCATGGCAGCGCCCCGGCCGTCAATCCGAGGCCAAAATGCGGAATCAAAATTTTTTCTTAACTTTTAAACTGGCGCTACCGCGGACAATTTACCCGGATCGTAACCATTAACCGATACTAGCTAACAAGAGATGGGAAGAGAAGTATACCAAGTGATCCGAGTTCTCCGGTCTTCTCGTCATCGTCCCGATCTCCCGCGGAAACTCCGGTCGTCGCCTCCTCGCCGGAAGGGCACCACATCGCCTGTTTCTTTTACGGGCTCCCGCCTCTATACCGAGGCAACTCGGGCATGAAGCCGGCAAGTCGACATGCCCAAGATGTGCTGTATAATGTAGTGTAGATGATGCTTGTCTCTTTGGGGTTATGTTGCCTAGATGGAGGAATGGATTGGAACTTTCAAGTGGAACTCTCATTTATCAAGCATGGAATGAGATGATGAAATTTCCTCACCAAAATGAAACCTCTCATTTTCTCTCCTCTCAAAATTGTGGCCGGCCTCATCTATAGAATGGTGGAGGGAAAAATGAAATCAACCATAATTAAAACCAAGAAGGAGAGTGAGTGTAGTAAAAGTAGAAAGGTGACCATAAACAAAACATCAACCATACTTATCACTTCAAACCCATACCCTCTCTTTAATGCAAGTGATGTAAAGAGAATGATGATGGTCATATCATAATCCCACATATGCAAGAAACCCCTTCCCCAAAAGTAATTTGCAAAACTGCAAATTACCCCCTCCATCGGAAAAGTCCGGCCGGGAAAGAACAAAGGAAAACCGGCCGGAACGGAATGCAAACTGGCAACTCCAGAAAACTGGTCCCGTAATAAATTACAGGAAAACCCCGATACTGTGCATACACACCCGCATCTGTATTCCGACCGGATACAAATGCAATGAGACAAAATCTACACTGTACTAAACTAGGATCCGGCTTAAACCAAAGCCGGCTAGCAATATCCGTTCGATCCTGATGCGTGCAATACCGCACGTATCTGATCGAACCCTGCCATATACCCATACGGCCACTAGTACAAACCGTCCGATCCTGATCCGTGCAATACCTCACGTATCTGATCGGACCCTGCCATATCTCCATACGGCCTCTACAGCGTTTCGCCCGAAAGCTTGAGTAACGGTAAGTGTGGTGGACTCTAAACACTCGTCAATACTATGGCTGTGGATTTAACCACTAGCACGTCAGAGGTAAAAGCCAATATGTAACGGGCCACCAGCTATTGACTAAAAGGGACGTCGATGAGCGAACTCATCCTGACACCCTACTGAGCCTGTCAGTGACAATATCCGTACAGTCCGGTCCGTTCGTCTATGAGTATCGCATGGCGGGCCTAGGGGGTTGGTAAAAGTCAGACCCCCAAAAGCGGTACAAGTCGTGTCGGAGTGTAGCCCAGAACACTCTGAGATACTACTGGAATACCTACCAGTAAATCTCCTGCCTCGGCCGAGGGCTTTGTGTAATGGCTCTCCTAGACACAGCGCGACCTCACCCCCAATACCGGGAGAGACGAACCCCTGCAGATCCGCTCACTGCCTCCATGTGGCTCGGGACTGTACCCAACTAAAACCTGTTTGCACGACTCCTTTGAGCCGTGGTAGGTTAGTAATCAAAGTACAGTGGGAACTCACACGAGACAAATGACGATCTCAGGTCGATGAACTAACCTGTACACATGTCACCAGGGAACTGCTATCTGACGTCAGGTATAAGACCAACTAGCATATTCCCGGCGAGTCCTGTCCGGTGTACTCATAACCCAATGAGCACCTGTATACATTTTAGGTGAACCAACTGACACCAGTGGCTTGTGAGACCGGCCACCGCCCCTCGGGGTCTCGACTGTATACACTAGTCTACTCTGGAGAATCGATGCCCTGTCTCGAAACTCCCACGACTAGGGACCTTTTAAGGATGTGCTTATAGACCACCAGCTCTCACGTATATGATCGCCCTCATACTGCTGGCAGTCAAGCAAGAATCCTAGGGGCTCTATCAGCGTGTAATAGCGACCTGTAAGGTCACCTGAAGCAGTACATGATGATAAAGGTAAACCAGATAGCATACTATCATCTCGAGTAAGACTGTTCTACCGGGATAGGTCCTCCCTCAATCATTGCAATCACGTGCCTGTGATCCAATAATTGACTCTGAGGGCACTATCTCCAACAGGAGAGACTTGCCCAGACATGGTACGATTCAGTAGAGAGAGGCCGTGCTGCAGGTCTACCTTCTATGACCTGGGATGAGTTTACATCTGCATTTCTTGCCCGTTTTCTTTCGGAGAGTGTCCGAGATGCTCGAGCCCGTAGTTTTGAGTCTTTGCGCAAGACTCCTGGGATGACAGTGTCGGAGTATGATATACAGTTTACCCAGTTGTCTCGATATGCTCCGTACCTAGTCGACACAGAAGAGAAGAGAATAAAGAGGTTTGTACGAGGGCTTGATACACAGCTATTCCTTGCCATCGGCACCGAGCACTTTGATACATACGCAGCCGCGATGGATGCAGCCTTACTTTTGGAGGAGCGTATTTCTGAGACTCCGGTCGTTTCTGGGCCGAAGAGGATCCGTACTGATACGCCAGCTCAGCGGCAGATGGGCAGACATCGTGATAGATTATTTCCGAGAGATGGCGGAGGCAGAGGATTGAGACGAGGTCAGTTATTTGGTTCATATCCACAGACCCAGCAGTCATCTCCAGGATGTTTTCGGTGCGGGAGTCAGTACCACCGTGTCAGAGACTGTACCATGGGACGTCCGTGCGCGGCGACAGTCCCGCATGTGACTTTACCACCCTCACCACCTTCTCAGAGAGCTTTACTTCCTACTCCTGATGATGCTTCACGTCAGTCAGATGCTTCTAGAGGCCGTGGGCGTGGCGGTCCGGTTCAGAGAGGACGAGGCGACAGAGGCAGAGGCAGAGGCCGAGGTAGAGGCAGAGGACAGCCAGCTATTAGTGGTGGACAGGCCCGAGTGTTCGCATTGACTCCTCAGGATGCACAGGCATCCAATGCCATCGTGACAGGTACTCTACCAGTATGTTCTTTTGATGCACGAGTATTATTTGATCCAGGCTCCACACATTCCTATGTATCCACGTATTTTGCACCGAGGTTGGGCCGAGAGTCTTCTCCGTTAGATCAGCCGCTTGTCGTTATTACACTGGTAGGCGAGTCTTTTGTTGCCCGTTTTGTGTACCGATCGTGTTCCGTTCGTATCGGGGAGAGAGATTCTTCAGTTGATTTGATTCTCCTCGATATGCTAGACTTTGACGTTCTTCTTGGTATGGACTGGCTAGCCACCTGCTATGCATCCGTGGACTGCCGTGAAAAAGCAGTCAGAATCAGTTTTCCTGGTGAGCCGGTTCTTGTTATTCAGGGAGATCGTAGCGCTACCCTTCCCAGCTTGATTTCTTCTCTTCGCGCTGGTCAGCTCTTAAGGAAAGGGTGTCAGGGATTCTTAGCCTATATTTGTGATACTAGCTCCACAGAGGTTCCGTTGGACCAGGTCCCTGTTCTGAGAGAGTTTCCTGATGTATTCCCTGACGAGCTGCTTGGTCTGCCACCATAGCGCGAGATTGAGTTCTGTATTGACTTGATCCCTGGCACGGGGCCTATCTCTATACCGCCTTATCGGATGGCCCCGGCAGAGCTGAGAGAGCTAAAGGATTAGTTACAGGACTTGCTGGACAAAGGGCTTATCCGACCGAGTGTGTCACCTTAGGGTGCTCCCGTCTTATTTATTAAGAAGAAGGACGGAAGTATGCGCTTATGCATTGATTATCGTCAGCTGAACCGGGTTACTGTGCGGAACAGGTATCCCCTACCCCGCATTGATGACTTATTCGATCAGCTCTAGGGTGCAGGGTTTTTCTCGAAGGTTGATTTACGGTCAGGTTATCACCAGTTGCGGGTTCGGAAGGAGGATATTCCGAAGACCGCTTTCCGTACTCGTTATGGTCATTATGAGTTCTTGGTGATGTCGTTCGGGCTCACTAATGCCCCGGCAGCATTTATGGATTTGATGAACCGTGTATTCAGGCCGTATCTCGATCAGTTCATTGACAATATCTTGGTTTATTCTCGGAGCCGGGAGGAGCAAGAGCAGCACTTACGTATCACCTTGCAGACTTTGAGGGAGCACCAGCTGTTCGCCAAATTCTTCAAGTGCGCATTCTGGCTAGACAGTGTCGACTTCTTGGGTCATGTGGTAACGAGAGATGGTATTTGTGTGGACCCGAAGAAGATCGAGGCAGTTCAGCGTTGGCCTAGACCGGTATCAGTTACAGAGGTTCGCAGCTTTCTAGGTCTGGCCGGCTATTATCGACGTTTTGTCCAGGATTTCTCCCGCATTGCTGCACCGTTGACCGGATTGACCCGGAAGGGGGTTCCTTTTGATTGGACCCAGGCATGTGAGGATAGTTTCCAGCAATTGAAGACTCGTCTGACTACTGCACCAGTGTTAGCTTTGCCTTCAGGATCAGGCGGGTTCGTGGTATATTGTGAGGCTTCTAGAGTGGGGCTGGGATGTGTATTGATGCAGCACGACAGAGTTATTGCGTATGCTTCTCGGCAGCTGAGGAAACACGAACAGAACTACCCCACCCACGATTTAGAGATGGCTGCAGTGGTATTTGCACTTAAGATCTGGAGACATTACCTCTACGGTGAGTCGTGCCAGATATTCACTGACCACAAGAGTTTGAAGTATATTTTGCAGCAGCGAGATCTGAACCTGAGATAGCACCGATGGATGGAGTTGGTGAAGGATTATGACTGCGAGATTTTATACCATCCGGGCAAGGCGAATGTGGTGGCAGATGCTTTGAGTAGGAGGCCCGGCGATAGCTTATCTTGTTTGAGCGCAGTACATATGCAGTCGACGGCGGATTGGCAGGTGTTATGTGACAGCAGAGTGCAATTCGAGTTTACTCCTACGGGGGGAAAGCTGGCCCATTTCAGAGCACGCCCACAGTTACTTGACCGTATCCGCGAGGCACAGTCCGGCGATGCCCGTATCTTAGAGATTATTGAGCAGATTCGGCAGGGCAGAGTTTCTGAGTTCGTGATTGATGATCAGGGGATACTTCGATTTGGGACTCGACTGTGTGTGCCAGATTCAGAGGGACTAAGGAGTGATATTGTCAAGGAGGCACATAGATCAGTATACAGTGTTCACCCAGGTTCCACCAAGATGTACCGTGATTTGAGAGAGGTTTACTGGTGGGACGGGATGAAGAGGGATATTACAGACTTTGTGTCGAGATGCCTGACTTGTCAGCAAGTCAAGGCCGAGCAACAGAGGCCAGCCGGCGAGTTACAGCATTTTCCCATCCCTGAGTTGAAGTGGGAGCAGGTCTCCATGGACTTCATTGTGGGTCTACCCAGGACCAGTCGAGGGTACAACTCTATATGGGTGATTGTGGATCGACTGACGAAAGCGGCTCACTTTCTGCTAGTGAAGACCACTTTTGGATTTTCTCAGTATGCCCAGGTTTATATTGATGAGATCGTGCGACTGCATGGTGTTCCGACTTGCATCGTGTCCGACCGTGGCACCCAGTTTACCAGCGATTGTGGCAGAAACTCCTGGAAGCTTTGGGCACCCGATTGAGTTTTAGCACAGCCTTTCATCCGCAGACTGACGGTCAGTCAGAGCGTACTATTCAGACTCTTGAGGACATGCTCAGAGCTTGCGTTTTAGATTTCGGTGGTAGCTGGGATCGTCATTTGCCTTTGATCGAGTTTTCCTACAATAATAGCTTCCAGGAGACGATTCAGATGGCACCTTTTGAGGCTTTATATGGAAGGAGATTTCGATCGCCTGTATGTTAGACAGAGCTCAGGGAGAGCTGTATTTTGGGGCCGCAGATTGTACAGGAGACGACCAAGAAGATACAGCTGATTCGGGACAGGATGAGAGCGGCACAGAGCAGGCAGAAATCATATGCTGATAGGCGCCGTCGCCGACTCGAGTTCGCTGTTGGCGATCATGTTTTCCTGAAGGTCTCTCCGATGAAAGGTGTGATGAGATTTGGGCGGAAAGGGAAACTGAGTCCTAGATATGTTGGTCCTTTCGAGATCCTAGAGCGTGTTGGTCCAGTCGCTTATCGGTTAGCTCTTCCCCCCAGCTTCCCCAATGTTCACCCCGTATTCCATGTCTCGATGCTCCGCAAGTACCTTCATGATCCTTCCCAGGCGATTCAGCACCAGACGATCCAGCTAGAGCGTGATCTTTCTTTCACCGAGCAGCCGGTGGTCATCTTGGATCGGCAGGTGAAGAAATTGAGGTCGAAGGTCATACCGTCCGTCAAGGTCCTTTGGCGTGGCCCGAACAGCGAGGAGGTCACCTGGGAGACCGAGGTCGAGATGAGGAAGAGATATCCCCATCATTTTGAAGGTACGCGTAGTTAAATTCTAAATTCGGAGACCGAATTTCTTTAAGGGGGGAAGATTGTAACCCTTCAAAAATCGTTTAGGCAGTTTTTCGGTAATCGGTTAATTTTTCGGCTTTTTCCGTAAAAAATCAAAATAGGTATTTTTCATTGTAGATCTAATTATACAAAATTTAGATAAGATATTACTATAATTTTGTCACTAAAATGTCACTTATAATTTTCTAGTTAAATAAAAAAAAATTCGTAATTAATTATTTTTTTTATTATTTTAAGCCTTTTTAAATACATTAAATTAGTGATAAATACAAATTTAATTAGGTAAATTTCATAATTAGGAATCTTTATAAGCTAAAATATGGTGTTAATAAAATTGTATCATGGCTTGCAACATTTTAGTTTTATGGTGTGAAAATTTTGAAAAAAATGATGTAAAAAGGGGTTTTTTTGTAAAAAGTTGATGTGAAATGCATTAAATGAGATGTGAGGGATCTTTTTGACCTAGAAACTTCTCCAAAAACCCCACACCCTCCTCCTCTTCACCTCTGGCCGAAAATAGCAGCAGCTCCCCCCTCTTTTCACCTCAATTCTTGCTTCAAAAATCATGAAAAATCATGAAAAATCCATAAAAATTCACCATTTTCTTCTCCAATTCAATGCTAAACCCTAATCCACTCTCTCCTCAACCAAATTTAGTTCAAAACTAGGAGAAAGGACGCTTCTTTGGTGGCTTGATCATGCTAGGGTTCCATTTGTGAGGTGAAATTCTAAACTAGTTTGTTAACTTGTAGTTTATGTGTGCTAAAATTCAATTTTGAAGTATTAATTTAGTTGTAAATTCTTGTTCATGAAAATCAAGAATTGGATTTGATGTTGAACTAGGGTTTGAAGCATGGTTGTTAGAGTTAAGTTAGGGCTTTGGTTACCTAATTGATTAGAGTGGTTAATTGTGTAATGATACGCTCGCTAAATCGATAAAATTTCGATGTTTGCATTGAATCGGTATTGAATTTGCTTACTAGATTTTTTACAAAATTAGAATGCGATCAAATTGCGTTATGTTAGCGATATAATTAGCTTCGTATAGGACTATTAGAGTACGCAAACGTGGGGTTTCGTCTAGCCGGGTTTTAGTTTTGTCGATTTCCCCGAAATGACGATTCTAGTTAACGATTAGCGATTTTCGTGCGTTTTCCCGCGCACCGAGTGTATGTTATGTTTAATTCGAGAGCGTTGATAATTGTATATTGTGACTTGCATCGTTTTAGATTTTGTAATCTTATCCTTGGTGTTGTGCAAATATAGGATCGGTCGGGGAAACATCGGACACGGCGCGTAAAGGCAAGGCGGTGGTCGGATCGGATTAGCGGGGATTTAAGGTGAGTAGATGTATTCATCTATGGGGGAAATCGTCTGGATGGCGCGATGCGCCCCCCTAGTTAGGATTACCCTATTTCTTGCAAGACTTGTGTTGCTAGATAGCTTACCCCTTTATTGCATTGCATACCCTCACAGCTAACCGTATACTAAATTGCATGGGCATTCATATACACATATGCGATAACACTTCGTAGGACACGAACACCGTTACCATTGGCATCTGCTGCACGCGCACTATTCATGTGACACACACGCCTTTGGTAATTGACATGCCACGTGCACTATAGAACCTGTTTAACTTAGTATCGCCACTTGCATTCATACATAATATATGAAATTGCATAGCTCGCTTATACCTCGCATTATCATCATATTTATGTAGATTCTATCCAAAATTCACATCATATACATTGATATCATAGACATTTATCATATTTAACTTGTGGACACTATGATTTTCTTGAGGATTTCAGTTTTTCTGTGATTTCTGGATTTTTGGGGAAAACCGCAAGAATTTAACAAAAGCTTGTATTTATCATTTTTAAAACAAAGTTGCGGTTTTCTCGTGATGTATGTGTCGTCCACCATGAGTTTTCATGTTTTCTATTGGATTTCGAGACCCGATTCGAGGAGTGGATGAACCGTCTCGGGTACATGGTGGGCCCGGTATGGTACCCAGGGGCAAGAAGATCGAGTTGTAGACGATGAGCCTGGCAGGGGAAGACTACCTACCGGTGATGTCTGGCGCGGCGGATATCCGAAGGATACCGACCGTTGTCGTGAGATTGGATGACATGGGCCGATCCGGACTGATGGAGCCCGATATTTGAGACATTGATACAGTGAGATATTAAGACATATATGATTTCATATTTGTTGTCGATGCTTGACACGGGTTTTCAGATGATTTCTTGATGATACTTAGCTATTATACAGATATTCATTTTCTAAAGTTAAGAATTCAATACCCTTAGTATTTAAAACACTTAAACATTTAGTAATGACATTGCATACCTGTGCATGCATACTAGAGATATTATATCACATTTGGACATACATGTTGTGCCGCATTGCGTGCATTCTTACGATTGCCTTACTAGATGTTATATTCTACTCACGAGCTGGCAACTCACCCCCGTTGTGCCACAGTATCTTGCAGGTCGGACTCATCATTCTTGTAGCAGCGGCTATCTTATCATCAGTTCCTTTTGCTCAGGCTCGCGACATCGCCCGTAGGTGGGTTGCGGGCACACTTTATTTCTTTTTGCTTTATCATTATATCCAGTATTCTCCATCTACCACTTTATATTGTATATGTGACCTAGTGGTGAGACTGAGAGGTTGTATATTTGTGGTTTCTTTTGGGTCGAGCTCACTTGAGCCGGCGATGTGTTTTCTGATATTTTGCGTTTCTTTTATGCTCTTTTCTTGATATGGTTATTATATTGCATGTGGTTGTGATCCGCCTTGGGCGAAGAGCTAGCTCCCGCTTGGGGATGCCATTTTTATGATTACAGGTATATTATCTTGTTGTACCCATTTTGGGGGATAGAAAATACAGGGGAGACTCTACCGAAATTTTCAGAAATTTATGATGTTTTTAAAAAGGGATTCTTTGCAACTTAATTGATTTGAAAATTCGTTTTCATTAAAGGTTTTCCTTCACTCTCTTTTGATTTTGGTTTAGATTTTTCTGGGCTTTGGCTGACTTAGGTTACGGTACGCCTTTAGACGTCTCGTAATCTAAGTGCCAGTCACGTTCCGTACTTTCGGGTCGTGACACTAACCGTCACTGCCTCCATGTGGTTCGGGAATGCACCCAACTGCTACCTGTGTGCACGACTTCTTTGAGCCGTGGTAGGGTAGCAATCTAAGAACAGTGGGAACACATTCGAGACGAAGCAGCAGTGTCAAGTCTGCGGACTATGCTGTACTCATGTCACCAGGGAACTGTTAACTGACGACGGGTATAATACCAACCAACAGTTCCCTACGAGTCATGTCCGGTGTACCTGTAACCCAACGAGCACCAGTATACTATCTCCAGTACAACGTACTGATGGATGTGGGACAGACCATCTCCCCAACTGGGATAAGAAGCGTACACACTAATCTACTCCGGAGTATCGATGCCCTGTCTCGATAATCCTACGACTAGGGACCTGAAAAAGGATGTGCTTGTAGACTACCCAGCCCCTACTAGTGTGACTGCCATCACAACGCTGGTAGTCAAGCAAGATCCTAAGGGCTCTATCAATATGTATTCTCGATATGCTAACATATACACATATTAAGATAGAAATAAACCAAGTAGCATACTACCATGTTTAGCAAGACTGTTAATATAACTATGAATATCCCAAGCTTCCATTAAGTAATATACAAGCTAGCATGATACAATAATGGCCCCTGGGGCATATACACTAACAGACTTTATACACTAGTCTACTCAGGAGTATCGATGCCCTGTCTCGAAACTCTCTCGACTAGGGACCATTTAAGATTGTGCTTATAGACCCCAGCTCCTACGTATATGATCGCCACCATACTGCTGGCAGTCAAGCAAGAATCCTATGGGCTCTTTCAACTTGCAATAGTGAACTAAAGCATGTACACGATGATAAAGACAAACCAGATAGCATACTATCATCTCGAGCAAGACTGTCCTACTGGTATAGGTCCTCCCTTAATCATTGCAATCACGTACCTGCGATCCAATAATTGACTTTGAGGTCACTATATCCAACAATATCAGACGAAGAGACCAGACTGTATGGTAGTGTTACTGATTGGATTCGCGGTAGTATGAGCAGGCTTGCTTGGTGATCTTCTGATCTCTTAATACCCAGGTGGCCGTTACGTGTAGCAGACCGCTTGCGGCTTGTGGGTATTTGATATGATCATCACCTACTTCCTGCGTATTGACGAGTCTTTAGAGTCATACACAGAGGTTTCCTGGATCAAGTGAAACGGAGTAGGAGCATATATGTGATATGTGCAGGACCGAGATTAATTCTTGTATGCGATACTGCATTCTATTTTCGCGATTTGTGACATTGTCTGTTATATGTGATATAGTCAAGTTATCGGATCAAGTTTGATTCAATAAGTTGTTACATTAGATATTAGTCGGTTATATATAATATAACCGGATTATTAAATCAAGTGTTGATTTAATAATTTAATGTATAATTATATATTTGATATATTAAATTACGTTAACTAATAAAACCCTAACTTTAACCCTAGCGTGGTATAAGTCTCATACATACATGTTGCATGTGTAACCTAGCATGACACAACGATATATATCACATATATATTTTGTGTGCAAAAAGGAAATAATACATTTAACATATATCACATATATATCAATGTATCATAAGTGAGAAAAATTTCGAGCAGTGGGTACCCCCCTAGGTGCCTCCAAGTCAATGTTAAGTTTGTGCCTGGGCCCTCCGCGAAGTTTCAGATCAATCCGAGCTCATTTCGGACTCCTGGAGTGGGTTTTAGCATGGCATTTCTTGTTGGTTTCTAGCACACTTGATTTTCGGTGTTTTGGAAAATTGAAGTGTTAGCTATTTATGTGCGGTATTCGATTGTCGTAGACTTTGTGTTGGTTGTTTGTATCATAACGTTTTGTGAAATATCTTATAATTGCTATACGCATTAATTAGATGGGGTTACAGAATTGATACTCGCAAGTTTGCATGTTCTGTAATGGATTTTGCTTATTGATTGTGGTTATGTTGGATTTGTTGCGATGGGTAGCCTGGTGTATGTAGTATTTGATATAGTTCTCTATGATATAATATATATTCATATTGCATGACGAGCGTCCGAAATATGGACTGCTGTCATCGCAACTTGTATTATTCTTTAGGGCGCGTCCAGGTTGCGGACGTAGTCACCATTGTATATTCAGTTTTTCATTACATGCACTAGGATTATCTCACGACGTAGTGTTTGAGTAGCCGGGTTCCAGAGGGAAACGGGCCTCCATCTCATGGCGTTGAGACCGGGGTGCCTTACTCTAGAATTGGCGGGCTATTCGCCGCACTCGTAGGGGGTATAGGATTGACCCGCGAATGTGTATGCAAGTCTCCGGATTTTGGAAGTGCTGGGTTGCCCACTCACTTTGTTGATTGGGGTTACCCCACTTCTAGGATTACCGGGTGGCTTGCCGCACTCGTTGGGGGTCTAGGATCCAATACTACGGGCTATCCACACGACCGAAAAAATTGCATTTCATATTTGGCTCCATTGAAATGTATTTTTCCTAGTATATCCGCATTTCCTTATTGTGTTTAGTTCCGCTGTGATTCTGCTGTGATGCTTCTGTGATGTTACGTGATATCATGCATGAGACATATGTTCATATATATATATATATATATATATATATTATATATGTTTTGTAACCGTGCTAGTCCTGTCCCCGCCCTACCGTAAGTTAAGTAATCTTACGGTGAAGACTCAAGACGCTGTAGCGAATGCGAATGGCATATATGTGCGTGCCTATTTTCGTTTCTTTCTGGCATGATATATTTAATTAATGGGACTGCATTAATTTTGATTAATAAAAGAAAAACAAACCTATATGATGTTGTCGGAACCAAATTTGAAAACTATAGGCGTTTACTTTTGCTTTGCGTCGAGGTATTTAGTTAGGAATACCCTGCCTCTCATTCGATGAGGAAAGAGCCTAGATCCTTTCACAGGGAGTGACCACTTTGGCAAAAAGTTTACGCGACTATAAATTACTCGGTTTTCTTCAAACCATTGGTTTTCTACAAAACCACTTGTTTAAAAAATGCGGAGCCTAAACCACACCTTTTCAAAACTGCTTGAGTTCCTTCAATAACATTAAGTTCATTACGTTTAAGGTTTTTCGCCAAAAACCAGCCGTAGCCCTCCATCATTTTAGATTCTTATTTCTTAGTATTCGTGCTACATTTGTTGTTGCTATTCGCCGAGGCATAGTGTGCGGTAGTTCTGTAATACTTTTCTGTCGCATGGATATGTGGATTGGTTAGGACAGTCCTACGACTTTGTTGATTATTAGTCAAGGGTCGTACGAGTGGGTTTAACGCAATCAAGAAAGTGACGGGCTGAACTTGACTAGGACCTTTGATTTGTTGATCATTCGTCAAGGTCTTTGGGTCCTAGGGGCAAAAACCCATATCGGGAGTTTCAAATATAAGGGAAGCTTACCAAGCATGCGCATACTATCTGGAGTGTGGTAATTTTGGTCGGCTTCCATCAAGATTATCATACAATGATAGTTGGGCCCCGATTCCTACTGATGAGTAGGTGTTACTCCTTGGGTGATTTTCAGATGATCCCGACTAATTCTCCTTTTATTGTTTGAAGGAGAATTCGAGGAAACAATAGGAGCCATCCTTTTTAGATAAAATGATTAACCAATCTAATGTCAGCTAGAGTGCATCCTGAGAGTTTTTTCTCTCTCTCTTTGGTAGCAACCATGACTCGACCTTAAACTAAAAACTTATGAACCAAGTTAACCGAACCTTGTTACACACTTTGGCTTTGGATTGTCATGATTAATGACAAAGTTGCATTTATCCCTGCCATTCCTACTTCCCCTTTGCATTTCTTCAGAACACTCCATATCAATAAGAAGATCCATATTGCTTGGGTATTCCATCGTATAGTAACATACGAACTCGAAGAAACTTATTTCGGTTCGAGGAAAGATTCCGGTTCTGGGGAAATTGAATAGGATTAATCGGTTGTTTTTTCTCTTTACCTTCTCTCAAGTTGCGAGGGCTCCTAGTATTAGGAGAGTACACCTATTACGCTTATTGGATGGTCTTCTTCCAAACCTTAGGTAGGTGTCTGTTCATCGCATATTTTTGTATATTTGAACCGCCCATTCTTAATCACATTGCATACATGTAGGTGCTTTTTATCTGTATTTGCTGCATGTTACAGATTACAGGTTTCCAGTCCAAGAGTGAGCAAATCCGACAAAATCACCACATTTACGGCAAAATCCAGAACATCTGTCACAAACAGATAAAAGCCGGGTTCCAGCATCTGTCCCGTACCAGTTCAGAAGAGGGGACGAAAAGAGTCGTCATTTGGGACTAAAGGAAAAATTAAAGTCAAAAATGGTGAAAGTCAAAAGTGAAATAAATGAAGAAGTCTTGGATCAGAAATCTGGAGATTTTCTGGTTGAATTATTGCAATGTAAAGTGGTTAAAGATCAGGAAAAATGAGCAGAAGACCAGAGAAAAAACCGACCAAGGTTTGGCCACCAAACCGCCGCCCTTCCGCCGCGCCACCTCAGCTTTGGCCGCGCAACCGCGGCGGCCACGTGTCCTCAAGCTGAGAAATTTTGGGGTGTTTTCTGAAATTGTGTGTAGGTTTGTACTATTTTGCTAAAATCTCAAACTCAGGCCTATAAATAGCCCAGAGCAGAACCATGAGAGGGGACTTAGTTTTCATGTGTAATTTTTGTATTAGAATTATTTAGTTTCTAATAAAAGTCCATTTTCCTCCATCTTCCTCCATTAAAGCTTGTGAGAGGTTTTGTTGAGTGTGAAGCATGCAAGAAGTGTTCTTTATCTATTTGTGTAATTTGTAATTCCGTTTCTTATGTTGCTTGTAATTTTTATTGTTAAACGTAGTTGTTGTTATTTCTTAAAATTGTCGTTTTAATTTTCTTCCATTTTTCGGTTATCCTTACAACCATGATGCTTAGTGTGATCCTTGCCTAAGTGAGGTCCCGAATAGCTAGTTGTGATTTTCTACCTCAATTCTTATTACCCTCTTTCTTTGTTTTATTTTCATTTAACATTTCTAATGAGTGAGTAATTTTTCACTTGTTAGGGTAGGATTTGGTTGGTTTAAGTTAGGAGGATCGCTCACTTGATTCTTTTGCCACTTCTTAATATTGATGTTACGGTAATCGGCAACAACGGGGATTAGGACGACTAAGAGAAAACTTGCGAGTATAAGCTAGGCTTTCCAACACTTCGTTTTCTCTTTTTGGTCCTTGTCCGTCCGTTCTTGGCTCTTAGCCACAACCTCAGGTTGATTCAACCACAACCGGTCTCACTAGGGGATTTTGTTTGTTAGACCTCAACCGGTTTGGAAATGGAACATTTTGAAAATTGGTTGAGTCTAATGCTGGAGGAGGAGATTGTGGAGTTATTCAAGCAAGTTAACATTAACATTCCTCTTTTAGATGCTGTCCAACAAGTCCCGTCCTACGCTAAAATCTTAAAGGACTTGTGCACGAAAAAGAGGAAGTCTCAGGTACCAAAGAAAGTTTTCTTGGCCAGTGCTGTGAGTGATGCCCTTACCCAATCTTTACCACTGAAACGGAAGGACCCTGGCTGTCCTACTATTTCTATTACCATTGGGGATAAGAACATCAACCGCGCACTATTAGATCTTGGTGCCAGTGTTAACCTGCTTCCATATTCAGTATATGAGCAATTAGGCATAGGAGAGCTGAAACCTACGCATTGTACTCTCCAAATGGCCGACCGATCGATCACCCATCCTAGGGGTGAGCTAGAGGATGTGTTAATAAGAGTCGGGGACTTCATCTTCCCTGTTGATTTCATTGTATTAGACACACAACCTGTAGCTAACCCCCGGAATCAAATTCCTGTGATACTCGGCCGCCCATTCCTCGCAACCTCAAATGCTGTGATCAATTGTCGCAATGGTTCTATGAGCCTATCTTTTGGAAATATGACGATTGAACTCAACATTTTTAGGTTGGGGAATCAGCCCTCTGAACCTAATGCTCATATACTGGACGTCTGCTCGATCCAGGAGATCACCTCAGAAGAGTGTGAATTCGAGGAGTTTCTGTTTGATAATGATAATCTTGACGCCACTAGTGCGTTTCTCTTCGAACCTGCTGCTGTTTCTGCGCCTGACAACGAATACGAGTGTTTCACGTTCTCGAACGATCTTAGCTGCGCACAACCCGAGTTTGAATCCTTCGACTTTTCGGATGAGTTACCTGAACCATCCAACTCGGTTGCCTACACTCGCTTTGAACCTTTGTTGGAGTCCTTTGAGTTCGAAACCTTTGCACCAATCTTGCCTTCAATCGTTTCACCGCCAGCACTCGAACTCAAGTCTTTGCCTTCTCACCTCAAGTACGCTTACTTGGGAGACGACGAGACCCTCCCTATCATCATCTCAGCTTCTCTAGCTCCCGAGCAAGAGAAAGCCCTTCTCACGGTCTTGCACAGCAACAGGCAAGCTTTTGGCTGGTCCATGGCGGACATCAAGGGGATTAGTCCCCTCATCGTTGAGCATCACATTCATCTGATGGATGATGCCAAACCAGCCCGGGATCCACAAAGACGTCTTAATCCAGTCATGAAGGAGGCTGTGAAGAAGGAGATCGTCAAATGTCTAGATAGTGGTATCATTTATCCTATCTCTGATAGCCAGTGGGTTAGCCCCATTCATGTTGTCCCCAAGAAGTCGGGCATCACGGTCATAACCAACGAGGCGAATGAATTAATCCCTACTCGCACCCAAACTGGGTGGCGAGTTTGCATTGATTACAGAAAACTCAACGCCGCAACGCGGAAAAACCACTTTCCGCTACCTTTCATTGACCAGATGCTTGAACGATTGGCCGGACATGAGTACTATTGTTTTCTTGATGGCTACTCTGGCTATAATCAAATTCCCATTGCCGAAAAAGACCAGGACAAGACCACTTTCACTTGTCCTTTCGGCACGTTTGCATATCGACGCATGCCCTTTGGGTTATGCAATGCGCCCGCTACCTTCCAGCGATGTATGATGGGAATTTTCTCTGACATGGTGGAAAAATTTCTGGAGATTTTCATGGATGACTTCTCCATCTTCGGCGACTCCTTTGACGAGTGTTTGCTGCATCTTGACGCTGTCCTTACCCGATATAAGGACAAGAATCTCACTTTAAACTGGGAGAAATGCCACTTCATGGTGCGCGAAGGTATTGTCTTATGACATATCATCTCGCAAAATGGCATAGAGGTTGACAAAGCAAAGATTGAGGTCATTTCCAATCTGCCTCCTCCCCGATGCGTCAGAGATATCCGAGCCTTTCTTGGCCATGCCGGTTTTTATAGACGGTTCATCAAGGACTTTAGCAAGATTGCTAGGCCCTTGACTCTTTTGCTGGCCAAGGATACACCTTTCGACTTCAACTCGAGCTGTGTGACTGCATTCGAGTCAATGAAACGCTCACTCACTTCTGCTCCCGTTCTCTCTTCTCCTGACTGGACGCACCCATTCGAGATTATGTGCGATGCATCTGACTTTGCCATCGGTGCTGTCCTTGGACAACACATCAACAAGATGCCGCACGTGATCTATTACGCTAGACGAACCCTGAACGACGCACAACTCAATTATACAACAACTGAGAAGGAATTCTTGGCTGTTGTATTTGCTCTAGAAAAGTTCAGGCCATACCTCATCGGCTCTCCAGTCATTATTTACACGGACCATTCTGCTCTACGCCATCTTTTTGCGAAGAAAGATGCCAAGTCTCGGTTAATCCGTTGGATCCTCTTACTTCAAGAGTTTGACCTTGTCATTAAGGACAAACGAGGATGTGAAAATGTGGTTGCCGACCATCTCTCACGACTTCCTTCTTCGCCGTCGCTTCAAATCCCGATCAATGATGATTTCCCGGATGAACAGCTCTTGACGGTATCTTGCGAACCCTGGTTCGCGGATATTGTGAACTATTTAGCCACGGGATTACTACCGAATGAATGGACAAGTCAGGACAAACTTCGCTTCTTATCCCAAGTAAAACACTTTTACTGGGACGAACCCAATCTGTTCAAGTACTGTCCTGACCAGATTATTCGTCGGTGTGTTCCGGACAATGAATTCAAGAGTGTGCTGTCGTTTTGCCACGACCAAGCATGTGGCGGGCATTTTGGCCCCAGAAAGACAGCTGAAAAGATCTTGCAATGTGGTTTCTACTGGCCACAACTCTTCAAAGACGCTTATGATTATTGCAAGACTTGCTCCCGGTGCCAACACGTGGGCCGGATATCCCGGAGGAATGAGATGCCGCTCCAACCAATCTTGGTTGTGGAGATTTTCGATGTTTGGGGAATAGATTTCATGGGGCCGTTTCCCAGCTCTTTCGGGAACTTGTACATCCTTCTAGCTGTTGATTACGTCTCTAAATGGGTCGAGGCTGTGCCCAGCCGGACTAACGACAACAAGGTTGTCGTTAGGTTCCTTAAAGAAAACATTTTCTCTCGTTTTGGGCACCCCCGAGCAATCATTAGCGACAATGGAACTCACTTCTGCAATAAGACTTTCGAAGCCTTGATGCGGAAGTATTCGATTAATCATAAGCTATCTACGCCCTACCATCCCCAAACCAGTGGACAAGCCGAAGTTTCAAATCGGCAGATCAAGCAGATATTGGAGAAGACGGTTTCCAAGAACCGTAAGGATTGGTCTTTAAAACTCACTGATGCTCTTTGGGCATTCCGAACCGCTTATAAGACCAACCTTGGCATGTCTCCTTATCGGCTTGTATACGGAAAAGCTTGCCACCTTCCTGTCGAAATAGAGCATCGCGCATTTTGGGCAATAAGAGAGCTGAATCTGTCGCTAGAAGATGCGGGCAGCAATCGGAAGCTGCAACTGAACGAACTGAGCGAGCTTAGGGATGAAGCTTACGATAACGCGGTTGTCGTAAAGAATCGAACGAAGGTGTTTCATGATAAACACCTTGTGCGCAAAACCTTCGTACCTGGTCAGCAGGTACTTCTCTACGACACCCGGCTACACTTCCATCCAGGAAAGCTCAGATCTCGATGGAACGGGCCGTATTTCGTGCGGAATGTGTATCCGCATGGCGCTGTGGATTTGGAGAATCCAAAGGACGGTTCATTTTTCAAGGTAAACGGACATCGACTCAAACCGTACCTTAGCGCCGATCAAACAGAGGAGCTCCTGTTTTTACAGGAGCCGGTTTACCCTGAATAACCTTCCTCTCCCCCTACACCCAAACTTCAACAATCTAGCCAAAAACAGTAGAAACACTGTTTCAAATAAGTTTGGGTGTATGTAAATACAATTTTGTTTTTTTTGTGTGCCTGGAAAAATTTCAAATAATAAAAATAAAAACAAAAATTAAAAATAAAAATTTTCAGAAAAAATTAATAATAAATATGTAAATATATATTTGTTTTTCTAATTGATCTATTTATAGGGGTTTAAGTGTAAATAACCAAATAAAACCCCCTATAAATAGCCCTCTAACCCTTCAGTTTTGTTTTTCTGCCTCACAACTCTCCCCATCAGAAACCCTTACCGCCGCGGAAGCGCCGCCGACTACCCTCTTCTGCCTCTGGAATTTTTTCCAGAGGAGGTTTGCACCATTTTTTCCCCATTCTGATCTGTAAAAATTTGTAAAATTCTGTAATGGCTTCAAACTTGCAATATGAGCGAAATTTCTCCCAAATTTTTGAACATAATGTGTACGGGAGTTATTTTGGCGACGAGATCCGGAAACGCGGATGGAATTATCTTCTGTATAACCATCCGAACGCATTCGCGCTTCCGGATCTAGTCCGACGATTCTATGCGTACATGGAGGAGGGTAGCTATCACAAATACGGATTTATTAGGTTGTTTTGGGGAAGTCAAGAGATACGAATAGATAGGGACTTCATTCATGAAGTCACATTGATCCCACGAATACCCGCACATGACCAACCCCTCCAATTTGAGGATTACACCCCGTTGATGGGAAACGATTGTTATAGGGAGCCGCGTAAAGGGATTCCGGCGCGTACACTTTACGCGAATGTGCTGACTGTGTGCCGATGGGCACAAAATAACATTTTTGGCAGCTCGCACAACACGACATTTTTTACACCATCGCTACACATCGTGCACACATTAATGAACAAACACCCAAGTTATGACATGTGCACAGTACTACTTCAGTCGATTGATGCTGGCAAGACTTCAGCCAACCTTCCGTGCCCTATGCTGGTGACACAACTGTGTCGCCAGTTCATCCCTTCTGACGAGTTTGCAGTACACATGCAAGCTGACACATGCATTCGACCTGTTCTTGAGGGTGTTTCGACATCCTACACTAGACTTCACGATGTATGGTCACGCACCGAACCGAGCGAGCATGTAGTAGCCAGCTCGAGCTCCACAGCGAGCGATGAAGAGCTTACCCCCGCTGAGCAAGCACGCTTACTTAGACGGACACATAGGGGGGTAGAAAGAATGATGGGTATGATGACAACCCTCGATCAGAGAATGGCAAGCTTAGAACAAGGAATGGCAACACTTTTGGCACGAGAGGAGAGATCGAGGTCGCGATCTAGGGCCCCTAGGGCAGCTACAAGTGAACCAGGGACGAGTGAATCAGCATCTAGGAGACGACGCAGGGGGCAGTGAGGACACTGCCATTAACAAGTTTGGGGGAGGGATTGGATTGTAAATAGTTATCCTTGCATTGCATCTGCATATTAATATCCATAAAATCCATAAAAATTTGAAAATTTTCTAAAAAAAAAAAAAATATAAAAACTTTTTTGTCAAGTTTACTTGTGGAAGAACTCTGATTCAACATTCGACGGTTTTTGTTTGAAAAAATAGGAATAACTAGATCTTATGTTTGGATTTTAAAAACCTGAAAGATAACTCTCCTTTGAAGTTAACTATAGCTGATATACGTCTTTACATCACACTACACGTGTCGTAAGTTTTTGGGAATTAGATGACAAGTCTTTAATGTTTGAAAACTTTTTAAACAGATAAATGATTTTCTGAGGATCAAATAGGTTTGTTCTAAAATAAGTAATGTCAAGAATAGTTTATGAAGTAAAGCGAATATGAAGGAATATTATTGATGCCGTAATTGGAGCTAAGTCTGAAAAATAACCCATCTGAAACTTGATTGGAATGATTACACACCAAAACCACTAGACACGTCTTTTATCCAAAAAAAAAATAATGGAAATGCCGGTTATATCTCCGTTCGTATTAAATCATCTGATTTTCACGCCAAACTGTCTTTTGTTTTTGGACCTAGGTAACTTGAGTAATTAAGTCCGCTGGGGTGTTTTTACACCTAATGCCCTAAAACCAACTGGTTTGGGTGCATTGGCCCAAAGCTCGCTAAGAAGCCTAGAAAGTCCAGTCTAAAACAAAGTCAAGCAAGTGTTCTCTCCGAGTTAAAATTCCTAACGGTTCTTTGTGTGAGAATAATCTTGATAAAAAACAGGCTTTTATAAAAAAAATTTAACGGAGATATGAAGGTTTTACTCTTTGATAAAGACTATTGCAAATTCACAGAGGTGTGTATGAAATGAAAACAAGAAAAAGGTGGAGTGAAGAATAAGACCTAGTTTCCTGTTAGGGAAGATAGAAATTCTGAAGTTGAAACTTTACTGGAAAACGAAACTTGAAAAATGCTTAGCTCTTTATAAAACTTATGTGATCCTTTTAAAATTGTTATCTGGGCTTTATTGTGTGACATAATGACTTTATTCGACTTTTCAGGAACTTAACGACACTATTTGCACTGCACGTGAAGACATATAAAATCTGTAGTTAAATAAGAAGCGAGGTGTGAAAAATAAAGGTTCTATAGTCTAGACTTAGGATTATAGAATTGTTATTTTCTAAAACAAAACTTTAGGATGTGAATCTTAGTTATTTTACAAAACTAGCTTGACCGGATTTTGTGGGTAGTATCCGCTGAAAACCCTCAGGAGACAACACTCCTCCTACTAGGGACACCTAGAGGTTTAACGGCTTGTTGCACATGCTCAGTGCAATCGCGTTCCCTGCGAAAGTGAGGTTAGGAAATTTTTGTGAATAAAATGGTTTTGCTCGGGACGAGCAAAAGATAAGTTTGGGGGTATTTGTTCATCGCATATTTTTGTATATTTGAACCGCCCATTCTTAATCACATTGCATACATGTAGGTGCTTTTTATCTGTATTTGCTGCATGTTACAGATTACAGGTTTCCAGTCCAAGAGTGAGCAAATCCGACAAAATCACCATATTTACGGCAAAATCCAGAACATCTGTCACAAACAGATAAAAGCCGGGTTCCAGCATCTGTCCCGTACCAGTTCAGAAGAGGGGACGAAAAGAGTCGTCATTTGGGACTAAAGGAAAAATTAAAGTCAAAAATGGTGAAAGTCAAAAGTGAAATAAATGAAGAAGTCTTGGATCAGAAATCTGGAGATTTTCTGGTTGAATTATTGCAATGTAAAGTGGTTAAAGATCAGGAAAAATGAGCAGAAGACCAGAGAAAAAACCGACCAAGGTTTGGCCACCAAACCGCCGCCCTTCCGCCGCGCCACCTCAGCTTTGGCCGCGCAACCGCGGCGGCCACGTGTCCTCAAGGTGAGAAATTTTGGGGTGTTTTCTGAAATTGTGTGTAGGTTTGTACTATTTTGCTAAAATCTCAAACTCAGGCCTATAAATAGCCCAGAGCAGAACCATGAGAGGGGACTTAGTTTTCATGTGTAATTTTTGTATTAGAATTATTTAGTTTCTAATAAAAGTCCATTTTCCTCCATCTTCCTCCATTAAAGCTTGTGAGAGGTTTTGTTGAGTGTGAAGCATGCAAGAAGTGTTCTTTATCTATTTGTGTAATTTGTAATTCCGTTTCTTATGTTGCTTGTAATTTTTATTGTTAAACGTAGTTGTTGTTATTTCTTAAAATTGTCGTTTTAATTTTCTTCCATTTTTCGGTTATCCTTACAACCATGATGCTTAGTGTGATCCTTGCCTAAGTGAGGTCCCGAATAGCTAGTTGTGATTTTCTATCTCAATTCTTATTACCCTCTTTCTTTGTTTTATTTTCATTTAACATTTCTAATGAGTGAGTAATTTTTCACTTGTTAGGGTAGGAATTGGAAAGTTTGAAAGACGGAAAACTCCCTCGCTTTTCTCTTTTACATATATCTTGATTTGAACTCTCGTTAATTGATCCACAATCCGCTCCCTACGGCATCCTATTCTTCATAATAGCGGTGATACCCTAGTGAGACCGGTTGTGGTTGAATCAACCTGAGGTTGTGGCTAAGAGCCAAGAACGGACGGACAAGGACCAAAAAGAGAAAACGAAGTGTTGGAAAGCCTAGCTTATACTCGCAAGTTTTCTCTTAGTCGTCCTAATCCCCGTTGTTGCCGATTACCGTAACATCAATATTAAGAAGTGGCAAAAGAATCAAGTGAGCGATCCTCCTAACTTAAACCAACCAAATCCTACCCTTAACAAGTTCTCTTATCATTCATTTTTAATTAGCTAAACTCAAACAAACCCAACATATTTGGACTTAACTCGTCAAGACATTAAGAAAAAGACTCCCATCTCTCTGTGGATCGACCCGTACTCATCCGGCTAGCTGCAAAGCGAAACCGTCCTGATTGCGGTAATTAAACTAGAACACGCAGAATATCTTCCAATCAGTGTCGAAAGGTAGGAAAGAAGAAAACCAATTAGCCTAAGTATGGTGTATAGAATGTAAGAAGTAAATACATATAAAGAGATTGGAGTAAGGGCAAGAAAAATTGCGACTACTATCATGAACCTAGTTAGTGGAAGAGGCATTACTAGGAATACCCGGCCACCCCCTCAAAACATTTTCATGTTTCAGTTTTCCTGTGCGGTGTTAATTGAAAACTGCTTTCCCAATTAGTTTCTGACTCCAGGGTATGTATTTAGCAAAGTTGATTCTCACATCTGTATGGCGTTACAGATGCTGAGTGGAAAAAGAATATTGGGAATTGGGTGATTAGATCCTCAATATCAGAATTCTTTGTAATTGGTGATATTTGAGGATGTCATCTGGGTTTTGCCTAACAGCAAATATTTGGTTTTGAATATCCGTTGCTTTGCATCAATTTCAAACCGATATATCTGTACGTTTATTTTATAAAGTGAGATATAATTTTTTGAAATTATGTTTATAATATTTACCTTTATCAGTTGATGATTAGGTAAGGCGCATTCAATAACGGTGTAATTCTTCTTGACCATAATACAGTTTTCAACCTACGATGCATAGGGTTTGAGTTATTAAACTCAGAGGACTTATATAAAGTATTGTATGTTGTCCGATGTCCATTAGGACAAGAGGTTGGTACTCGTACTATATTACGTTTACTTATGACTTCTTTAGTTTTAGACACACATTTCGTTGAAATACAAGGTCCAAATTTTGAGAAGTTATAGGTATAAGAATAAAGTAGAGAACCATGTGTTGGAAGTGTTAGGATTCTTTGAGATGATCGAAAGTGCAGAAACTTATGCTAGGAATTCCGTCGTAAGTAATATATTTGAGAACTTTCTTCTCTCTCAGGTTACTCATCCGTGGGTGCGCTCCTTGATGAGTAATGCTGCATGGCCTTCCTCCATTTAGTCCAAATGCACTAGAAACAGCTGCATGTATTTTGAATCTGGTTCCAATTAAGTTAGTGCATTTGTTTCTATATTGGATATAGAACGGATTCATATCTTAACGATGTTAAGGTATATAGAGTAATCCGGTTTATGCTTAAAACCAGAATCCGGATAAACTCAAAGCACGTTTCAGTAATGGCAGTTTGTTGGTTATCCCGGGCTTTGACGAGGGTTAACATTCTACCATTTGCGGGATCAATAGTTATATTGTTCTTGACTCACTACTCGTTTTAGTAAAATGAATTCTTTTAGAAAACAATAGTAGGAGTATGGTCGAACTGGAAGTGATTTCAGAACCACAAACGATTACTGAAAATTTAGTAGAACCTAAGAATTCAATTGGATTCGACAATCCATTAGCCACTCCGCAGATATGGTGGGTAACATCAGCCACCTGAGAGGTACTTCGGTCTCCTCAAAGTCGGTGACAGGGAGGTTTTGATGGCCCAAGCTTACCACTACTGCTGTCCTAGACTATGAGATCTGGCAGGTGGATGACTATGTTAGGATTTCTTAGCGCCCTGACCATCCACCGTGGCCGTTGTGGAACAAAAATTTTGGGGTTTAAAAAACTGGCGCTAGAAAAACCCGAGCAAGAATCTACCATAAACCGAAACCAGCTAACAAAGAGGAGATATTAACTACTATGATAGAAGTATCTCACCAAAAGATCCATTTCCTTCGGTCTTCTATCCTCTTCGTTTTCTCCTTGATATCTCCTTGATCGAGTTTGATCGCCGGTCTTCCTCTATCAAAGATGATCCACCCGAGGGATGCAGTCCATGGCTCTAGCTCCACACTAAAATTCTAGTGGAGCAACTAGAGACATTAGGTTGCTAATCTAAAGTGTTTAGGATGTAGTGAGTGGTCCTCAGAGTATATCTATCTCACTTCCTCTCTTGATTCTCAACACATGAGATTGTAGTGAGGAAGTTCAAGAAGAAGGAGGAGGAGCTCAAGAAAGGCTAGTGAGGAGAGTGAAGCAAAATGGTGAGAAAATGAAATCCCATGAAGAGAAAAAGATCAACCATGGTTTTGTAAACACCTTTTTTCCAATATTAAAACACAACCATACTTGAATAGTTTGTACAAATGAATATTCAATTCATTTGTCAACCCTATTCAAGCATGGTTCTCACCATACTCACCTTACTACCTTTACACCCAATTTTCCATTTAATAAATAAATAAATAAATCTAAAATGAGGTCTCCAACATCTAGAATAATTTTCTTATAAATACGGAATACACTCTACTGTATATATATACTCCTATTCGTATCAAAATACGAATACCCAAAAAGATAGAATAACATAAAGAACATAATACTAGAATATACATATCGAAATATATGTACATAAATTATTAAATTAATACCTGATTTAATAATCTGGCTCAATCCCAAGCCTTCTAGTATTATCAACCGTCCGATCGAAAGTCTGGGTAACTAGTAAAATCATTCGGTCGGATCCCTGCACGTATCAAAATACGACTACTACATCATATCTCCTGAACTAGGGAAACACTCTGTGTGGGACTCTAAAGACTCGATAGTACGCCAGTAGTGAGTTACTAGATAAATCCATAACGATAAGCACGTCAGCGGCACTAGCTATACATAACGGCTACCCCGGTACCTGTCGAAAAGGAAGGCCGACGAGCAAACTCATCCGGATCCCTACCGAGCCTAACTATGACAATCTCCGTACTGTCCGGTCTCTTCATCTGAGAGTATCGCATACCGGGTCTAGGAGGTGGTAAACGTCAAACCCTAATTACCCGATAATTCGTGCTGATGTGGCTCAGGACCAACCCGGGAAACTCCTGATCTAACTATCAGTAAATCCCAACTGCTTTGGCCAAGGTCTTATGGTGCTGGCCAATCGAACAAAGTGCGATATCGATTCCCTATACCGGGATAGGCGAATCCCCAACAATCGCTCACTGCCTTCATGTGGCTCGGGACTGTATCCAACTAAAACCTGTTTGCTCGACTCAGTAGAGCCGTGGTAGGGTAGTAATCTAAGTACAGTGGGAACTCACATGAGACAAATGACGATCTCAGGTCTGAAGACAAACATGTACTCATTTCACCTGAGAACTGCTATCTGACGATAGGTATAGTACCATCTAGAAGTTCTCAGCGAGTCCGTCCAGGGTACTCACCCCACTGAGCACCTATAAACGATCTTAGGTATGAAAGAACAATGGTTCTGGGACCAACCATTGCCCCTCATCGGGATCTAGAAACGTATACACTAGTCTACTCTGGAATATCGACGCCCGGTCTCGATACTCCCATGACTAGGGACATTTTAAGGATGTACTTATCGACTATCCAGCTCCAATAAGTATGATCGCCATCACAACGCAGGTAGTCAAGAAATGTTAGTTATATGTATGCCATAGAGGCCATTATTATACATATGATGTATATTATAGTGGATGCTTGGACATATGTAGGGAGGACTTTCTTGCTCGACATAATAGTATGCTATCTGGTTGTTTTTTATCTTAACATGTACACTTTTAGTTTCTCTGTTACATGTTGATAAGGCCCTTAGGATGAGTACTTGACTACTGGGATTATGATGCAGATCATACTGGTGGGGAAGAGGTAGCCGGTAATTACATCCTTCAGTTGTTCCTAGTCGTGGGAGTATCGAGACGGGGCATCGATATTCCAGAGTAGACTAGCGTATACGCTTCTCGACTCATGTGATGGACGATGGATGATCCCATATCCATTGGTGTTTGACATCAGAGATGGTATACGGGTGCTCAGTGGAGACTGGGTAAACTAGACGAACTCGCCGAGAACTCCTAGATGGTATTATACCTCACGTCAGATGGCAGTTCTCTGGTGACACTGGTACAGGTTAGTTTGTCGACCCGAGATAGTCATAGAGTCTTGTGTGATTCCCACCGTGCTTTAATTTCCACCTTACCACGTTCAAAAGATCATGCAAAATGGTGGTTTTTGGGTACAGTCCCGAGTCACATGGAGGCAATGAGCGATAGGAGGGGATTTCGTCTCTCCCGGTTTTGGGGTTGATGTTGCGCTATGCTTGATTGGCCATAACAGGAAATCCCTGGCCAGGGTTGCTGAGATTTACTGGTAAGTGTTATCAGTAGTTTCTCGAACCGTTATGGACCTTGCATCGGCATGACTTATCAGGCTATTGGAGTCTGACGTTTACCACCCCAGGCAAGATATGCGACATATCTGACGAAGAGACCAGACTGTACAGTAGTGTGACTTATTGGATTCACAGGAGTATGAGCAGGCTCGCTTGTTGATCTTCTGATCGCTCAATACCTGGGTGGTTGTTACGTTTAGCAGACTGCTTGCGGCTTGTGGGTGACTGATATGATCACCACCTACTGCCGGCGTATTGACGAGTCTTTAAAGTCCTACACAGAGGTTTTCTGGCTTAGGAGAAACGAAGTAAGAGCACATATGTGATATGTGCGGGACTAAGATTAATACGATTATGTGATACCGTATTCTATTCTCATGATTTATGTTAATGGTCGGTTATATGTGATATAGCCGGGTTATCGAATCAAGTGTTGATTCGATAAGTTGATACATTTGATATTAATCGGTTATATGTGATATAGCTGGATTATTAAATCAAGTGTTGATTTAATAATTTAATGTATAATTATATATTTGATATATTAATTTTCATTAACTGATATTAGCTCACTTAAGAATTCTTTTTCTCACTTGTGCATTTAGTATATATGTGATATATATTAATGTACACTCTTTTGTGTCATGTAGATGATATATGAGACATGGGTGTATCAGACTCAAACCATACTTGTCATAATGATGGGTTTTATTTATTTAAAGTAAATCAAAATAAGTTGGAAATTAGTCACATGGTTCAAACATAGTGGAAGCTTATAGAACCCATTGACTTAGTCCACTAATTTTGTCTTACATTAGATATTTATTAACCCAACCATTATGATTAGCCATGGTTTAGTCTCTATATGAGTTAGTATATGATATTAACTCACCCATGGTTGCCATTCTACACTTGACTTTCTCCATGGTTGCTTTTCTTCATCTCCTTCCTCAAGCTCTCTAGCTTTTTGGAAAGTGAAGAAAATAAGTGAGAAAATTAATTCTAAAGTGAGCAAAAATCCTACTTCATCATTCTCTACTAGACTAGCCATTTAATTTAGGGTGTTTGCTTCACTAATTTCATATTAGTGAAGAGGTAGCTTGTCTTGGTGTCTTCTCGACGTAGATCATTTTCGGCCTCGAAGACTTTAAGCATGCTTGTTCCTTTCATCTTGTGGAGCCTTTCTAGAGTCCAGGAGTTCACTACATGGTGCGAAGGGACTACTACACGGAGCTATTGAAGTGAAGGACCGGTCTACAAAGGTTGTATTCCTTGTTCACTTAGATGTAAAGATGTTTACATTCTAGTTTCGTCTAATTCTCTAGTTAAGATTCTATGGTTAGGGTTCTTTAGAAGGCCATTTTTTTGAAAACAGCTTGGTCGATGCCTCTCGAAACCCAGCGGCCGTCCTAGGAAACCCTACAGTGGTATCAGAGCCAAGCTAGAGGATTAGACGATATTTGTAGAATTACGAAATCGAAACAATTCCAAAACACTCAAAACAAAAACCAAGTTTCTGTCGAAATTTTGAAGTTGTTTAAATTTTTTTTAAGCAATTGCAGAATGTTATATGAGATGTAACATGAACACCATAGAAATTTGAGCCCTCCTCGCCGGATTTTGGCCGGCGGCATGACATAAAATTCCGATATGACCAGTTTTTCTAGGGTATTTAGGCTTCAAATTTTTATGGTGTTCCAGTCTCTGGGTTTTGGTGTTTCCGGTGTTTCTTGTTTTTACTGATATTGCATGTGATGTTATATTTCTGTAAAGGAAATTCAGATTGTTTCGTATTCATAATTCTAACACTATTTCGGGTTATTTAGACGACGTTAAAAAGTTTGAACGGATATCAATAACCCATTTTCTCCCTCGCTGGAAATTTTCCAAGAGTTGGATTTTTCCAAGTTTAAAATCTTCCGAAAATCATACAAGTGTTTTCTATAGACCCTCTAGAAGAATGAAAGCCTAACTCGATTCTATGATCGTCGGAACCGCCACCAAACCCCAGGGTTTGTGGTAGTTCCACGGCGCCATAGGTGAGGCAAGGGTTGGCCCTTCTACGGTTGGTCCATAGGTGCTGTGGTATGTTCTGGGTATTTTTAAACTGTGCTCAAGTGTTGAGCTATCTGGGAAATTTTGAGTGTTTGTTGATTCGATCGAAAAGTTTAACATTATCTAGCTATCTGTGATTGTGATACAATATTTGGAATCCACATTAATCGGTTTTGTGAAAGCTGATTTGAATTTTATAAATATAGCAATTTAGTCTCATTTGATCGGTTGTCACGGGATTTTGATGTGGATCAAAAGTCCGTGCCAATCATGTAGTGTACGCGGATACTCGCCGGGTAAGATTACTAGATAACCACATCCCATAGCCCCGACCAAGTGACTGTAGGAGAACCCCGTTGCCAAAAGCATCCTTCCGGGTGCTCGCGGCCGCGGTGTTCCTCCTAAGTGCACTTCGTCGACGGAATCGGGGGTGCGGCCGTCTACTAAAGTTTTCGTCAAGCATTCGATCAGGATGTCGGGAATTGTGTTGAATTGCCCGACTTGTTATTGGAAATTTTTTTCAATATCGAGACTAAAATGCGGGGTTTATAATTGTTAGGCTTGAAATTCGGAATATGAGATATTCCGGGTTTATGATGTCTAAGGAATTCATTTGGTTATGCATGAAATCCAAAGTATGTGATACATTGGGCCTATGATGTCTAAGGTGGTTGCGGATTCCAATTGTTGTAGTTTTTCACTTTCTTTTCTGCGACCGTAAGTGTAATATGTGGTGTATCGCCGGTTTCGTTACTATATGTCAACGACAATTGGGATACACATATTTACTTACGTTGTTGACATGTGATGTTATGTGTTGTTGTGATGTGTTATATTGGATCGTCGTGTTTGAATTGCCTGGGGTGGGGTTATGTGAGATGAGAGTTTTTTCATTTTCATTCATGTAAAAACTTGTATGTAATATTCTTTTATTGGGGCACTTCCATGTTGAGGATGATGTCACCATTGATATATATTATTTACTTTTCCGCATTAGGATAGACCCAATGAGGGGAGCACAACTGACCGGGTTCTAGTGTCCAGTGGGAGACCATCTCGAGGAGTCGAGAACGGGTCTCCTAACTCTAGAATTGGCAGGGTGGTTTGAAGCTTTCGTAGGGGTCTATGGATGTGGGTTTGACTATTCATCACGACCGTGGAATCCGTGTTTTTTACTGGCTTAATTTAAAACACGAAATTCCTAGTATATCCAATATTTCATATGTGTTCTTCTGCTGCCGATATTCTGTGATGTGATCACTTTATATGTTGAGACGAATGCTTATATTATATATATGATATATAATAAATATTGCTACTTTTGTTTCTTCTGTAATGCTTAGGAAGCATATTTGATGGGACTTCATTAATGAGATTAATGAAATAAAAGAAACCTAAAGTTGTTGTAGAATCTTGTTTTAAAAACTGGTAGCTCTAGTGCTTGTTTTACATAATGGTATTCCTTATAGAATATCCAGCACCATATTCGATAAGGAAAGAGCCGAGATCCCTTCACCGGGAATGTCCTCTTTAGCGAAACCGGCAGATACTACAACCCACTCGGTTTTGTTTTTGATTGTTTTTTTAGTTCATGCTTTGTATAGTGGTATTTGTGAAATATCCAGCACCTCATTCGATGAGGAAAGAGCCAAGATCCCTTTACCGGGAGTGACCTCTTTAGCAAAACTAGTAAAAGCCTAAAAAACACTCCTTTTTCAAATCACTCAATTCTACAACGATATCAAGTTCATTACGCAAAAGATTTTCTTAAAAACCTGTCGTAGCTCTCTGTCATTTCAGATAAGTGCTATTTAGTATTCGTGCTACGTTTGTTGACTATGTTAAGGCGTAGTGTGCGGTAGATGATTAGTACTTATCTGCTAATGCATATGATGCGATTGGATTAGGGTAGTCACATGACTTTATTGACTATGTTAAGGGTCGTACGGGTGGGTTTAATTCAATCAGGAAATGACGGGTTGAACTCGGCTTGCGCTTATGATTTGTTGACCTTGTTAAGGTCATAAGTTGCTAGGGGCAAAATATTATCGGGAATTTCAAGTGTTGAAATTTGCAATGAGATTGCATATCTTTTATGAGATAGTTGGATCCCGATACCCACTGCGAGTAAGAGTTACTCCTGGGAGAGTTTTGCACATTACAATTATCCGATCAAGTTGGTGTTTAGAAAAGTGTTAACGAGGTTACACCCCTGGGAAAACGAGGTTTATTTTAATTAGGTCCGTGCGAAAGCACGGGGAACCTCCCTCAAAGTACCGACACTGGCCTGGCCGAAAGATTGACGAACTTGTATGGTGAAATTAATCCCGGCTAGTCTTACCTTTTAGGGTTTGAAGGAAGATTTGATAAAAACAGTGGGAGCCATCCTAATTAGATAAAATAATAACCAATCTAATCTTGCAAAGCTTATGCAGAGTATTTTCTTCTCACTCTCTCCTGGTAGCGACCGTAAGATGCCTTAATCAAGATAATAATATGGATGTTTACCGAACCTGCTTATTATACTGTGCTGGGGAACGTTAGTTCCGCTCTATCTTATAATTGTTATAAGCCCGAGCAAGAAATAGGGGAATATCTGGATATCAATGCGACCCAAACGAGGAATGAGCATGTTGATGTATATTTTTCGGGTGTGTTCATTAACGAGAACTGTTTCTCAGTACACTCTACGTCCTGAGTATGAGATACCGGAACAGGATCCCACAAGTGTAAGATGTTACATGGGCTAAAGAAAGGTAGAAAACTGAGAAAAGGTGATCATTCTCTAGAGTAGAGAATGGTGCAAGTGTTGCAGCCAAATCAGTTGGCAAATATCAACTTGTATTACCAATTGGTAAATACATTGATTCTAAACAAATGTTATTACATACCGAACCTGATATACAACATTACATTAGTTTCTTTATTAAGTTAAAGAAGGATATAATTTTGTATTGCTTGGTAATGTTATGAACATTTTCCTTAATCAAGAGTTGATTGGATCAGTCACGTTATATAATAGCATATAAGTTCTAAATCAAAGCACAGTTCAAAGTATATAGAACACACACAAGAGGAGTAGTTCAGAAATGAACGAATCTTCTTGTGGCATTGTAGACTAGGTCATATCGATGCGACACAACTAGCTAAGTTACGTAAGGATGAATATTTGAATCCGTTCAAATTTTCATCTTAAGATACTTACCAGTCTTTTCTCTAAGGTAAAATGACCAAAACTCCGTTTACTAGGAACGGAGAAAGAGTTGCTGAACTCTTGGGATAGATACATGATGATGTATTATAACATTTCAGAGATATAAATATTATTTTTGGAATTTAAAATATTAAAATAATATATTTCACGAAAACTATTCGATTTGCGAATAGAGACTTTTCATAAAATGGTATAATTTGTTGGATATAGTGCCCTCAAAGTCAATTATTGGATCGCAGGAACGCGATTGCAATGATTGAGGGAGGACCTATACCGGTAGGACAGTCTTACTCGAGATAATAGTATGCTATCTGGTTTGCCTTTATCAGTCGTGTACAATTTTAGGTGACATGATCACTATTACACGTTGATAAAGCCCTTAGGATCCTGCTTGACTACCAACAGTATGAGGGCGATCATATACGTGAGAGTTGGGTAGTCTATAAGCACATCCTTACAAGTGGTCCCTAGTCGTAGGAGTTTCGAGACAGGGAATCGATACTCCGGAGTAGACTAGTGTATACAGTCGAGACCCCGACGAGGGGCGGTGGCCGGTCTCACAAGCCATTGGTATCATTTGGATCGCCTAAGATGTATACATGTGCTCATTGGGTTATGAGTACACCGGACAGGACTCGCCGGGAACCTGCTAGTTGGTATTATACCTAGCATCAGATAGCAGTTCCCTGGTGACATGTATACAAGTTAGTTCATCGACCTGAGGTCATCATTTGTCTCGTGTGAGTTCCCACTATGCTTTGATTACTACCCTACCACGGCTCAAAGGAGTCGTGCAAAAAGGTTTTAGTTAGGTACAGTTCTGATACACATGGAGGCAAGTGAGCGGATCGGCAGGGGATTCGTCTCTCCCGGTATTGGGGGTGAGATCGTGTTGTGTCTAGGAGAGCCATTACACCAAGTACTTGGCCAAGGCAGGTGAGAATTACTGGTAAGTATTCCAGTAGTTTCTCAGGGTGTTCAGGGCTACTCTCCAACACGACTTATACCGCTATTAGGGGTCTGACGTTACCAGCCCCTAGGCCAGATATGCGATGCTCATAGACGAACGGACCGGACTGTACGTATATTGTCACTGATAGGCTCAGTAGGGTTCCAGGATAAGTTTGCTCATCAGCTTCCCTTTCGGTCAGTACATGGGCAGCCGTTACGCACAACTCGTGCCGCTGACGTGCTTGTGGTTAAACCCACTGCCAGGGTACTGACGAGTCTTTAGAGTCCCCCACAGATAGTTTTCTAAGTTCGGGCGAAACGTTGTAGAGGCCGTATGGTTTTATGGCAGGGTTCAAAAATTCACGTGCACTTGTGCAAGTGTCATTTTTCGGACAGATAATACTAGCGGGCTTTGGTTTAAGCCGGATCTAAGTATTATACTGAGTCGGAATATTTTAGTCTCTCGTATTCGTATTCGATCGGAATACGGATACAGGTATGTATATACAGGTGAGGGGTATTCTCGTAATCCGTTACGAGAATATTTTAGAAGATGCATTTCTTTTTGGATTAATCATTTTGGTTTAAATGATTATTAGTTTTAGAAAGGGTGACTCATTTTGGTGACACATTTCTTCTAACATGTTCATTAGTGACTCATGCTAATAAGCCACTAAGTGAGTCATGAAAGAATTAATGATGTTTGTTTTGGGTGAGATATTTTAGGGTTGAGTTGGAGATATTTTGGTAAGATATTTTCCTTATTTCTATAACACTAAACCTTATATATATCACACACAAGAGAAGAGGGCAGCCAAGGGTTATTTTGTATGCTTGGTTTTTGCTCTCTTGAGATATTTTCTTGAGCTCACAATTTCCAACTCTTTGCTTCTTTTTCAACCTCCACCCTAATCCTCTCATATGATGAGAACCCTAGGGTGTTTGAGACAAAGTATTCTACTCATTCTCTGTAAGTCCATGCTACCTCTCCCGGTATTTTCGGGCATGCGTAATTAGGTGAAAAACAATTTTCTAGAGGTGGTAACATGGACTCAAAACCGGATCTTTGTTAAACATCTAACTAACAACCTAACTAGGAGTTGTTAACTACTCGGTTAGGGGGTTATACCTTTCTTTCTTGAACTCCTTCAACTCTTCAAGCCTCGATGGTTGTCCGGATCGGCTTCACCCCGTCGTCTCCTTGCGCCGAAGATCGATCCACCTGAAAGCTTCTACCTTTGGCTCCTTCTTCGAACTTTGAAGAAACTAGTTCACTTGGTTTGCCAAACCTTATGAACTAGAGTGAGTAGAGAAGAGTTTTGTTGGGATTTTATCTATGGTTCTTGGTTCTCAACACATGAGACAAGTGAACCATAGAGTAAAGAGAAGGAGAGCAAGAGGAGGAAGATGAGAGCTCAAGAACAAGAGAGAGAATGAGAATGATAGAAAAATGAGAGAAGACTTTTCTCTCTTGGCTCTCATAATCCATAACCATCATAACACCTCATAGCAATCAAGTATTATGTGATGGTTTAAGCAAAATAGCCATATCATTTCATGCACAAGAGAGCAAGCAAGCAAAAGTCTTTTCCATAAAATGATAGCCATTGTTATCATGATGGTCAACTAGTCAAGCCTAGTCAACCGGTCAACAGAGTCAAAAAGTCAACAAAGTCAACCCCTCAACAACCATATCACCATAATACTTAATTAATATAATTGTTAATTACATATCATATTCTCATTAGGGTTGAGCAAAAAGTCAATAGTCAACGGTCAACGGTCAACAACCCTAATGAGAATCCTCTGCCTCTGTCTCTCCGTCAACTGTGCATACACACCCGCATCCGCGTTCCGAGGAACATGAATACAAACTGGATAAAACCAATCCCAATACGTACACTAGGATCTGGCTTAAACCAAAGCCTGCTAGTGTAAACTGTCCGGACACTAAACGTGCACAAGTGCACGGATGTGACTGAACCCTGTCGCAAAACCATGCGACCTGTCGCAAAACCATGCGACCTCTACTCTTTTGCCTAAAGGCGAATAGCTTTCTGTGTGGGAGTCTAATGACTCGACACTACGCTGGCAGTGGGTTTAACCACAGACCGCAAGCGGCACTAGCTGTGCGTAACGGTCCCCAGGTAGATGCCGACAAGAAGACTGACGAGGTGAAACCCATCTGAACTCCTACTGAGCCTGAATGTGACAATCTCCGTACAGTCCGGTCTGTTCGTCTGATACATCGCATGGCGGGCCTAGGGGGCGGTAAACGTCAGTCCCCTAATAGCGGTACAAGTCGTGTCGGAGTGAAGCCGAATACACCCTGAGATAACACTGGAAGCCTACCAGTGTATCCCGCTTGCCCTGGCCAGGGACTACTCGTGTAATGGCTCTCCTAGACACAGCGCGATGTCAACCCCCAATACCGGGAGAGATGAATCCTGTCTAGCCATCACTGCCTCCAAGTGCTTCGGGACTGCACCCAACTACTACCTGTTTGCACGACTCCTTTGAGCCGTGGTAGGGTAGTAATCAAAGTACAGTGGGAACACACTCGAGGCGAAGTGACAGTGTCAAGTCAGCGGGCTAAGCTGTACTCATGTCACCTGGGAACTGATAACTGACGATAGGTATAATACCAACCGGTCAGTTCCCGACGAGTCCTGTCCAGTGTACTCGTAACCCAACGAGCACCCGCATACTATCTCCAGTACGACGTACTGACGGCTGTGGGACAGACCGTCTCCCATACTGGGATGAGAAGCGCATGCGCTAGTCTACTCCGGAGTATCGATGCCCTGTCTCGATAGTCCTGCGACTAGGGACCTGCATAAGGATGTGCTTATAGATTACCCAGCCCCCACTAGTGTGACTGCCATCACAACGCTGGTAATCAAGCAAAGATCCTAAGGGCTCCACTAATGCGTATAGGTGATATAATAAAATAAACACATGTACACATTGAAGTAGAAACAAACCAAGTAGCATACTACTATTTTGAGCAAGATTGTATATACAAGGTGAATATCCCAAGCTTCCATTAAGTAATATACAAACTAGTATGATACAGTAATGGCCTCTAGGGCATATACACTAACAATCTCTACTTAATCTTGGTTATCTCTTTTAGCAGACTTGATGACCGAGTTGCCTCGGTATAGAGGTAGGAGCCCGTTTAAAGATCCGTTGACGTGGTGCCACCTCGATGAGGAGACAAGAGATCGGAGTTGCCGCGAGGAGCGTGGGATGATGGCTAAAGACCGAAGGACTCGGATCGATCGGTATAGCCTTTCTATCTCTTTACAGTTTATTAGTTTAGCGTTAATGGCAAGATCCGGGTTATAGTATGCGATAGCGCCAGTTATAAAATATTTTGTTCCGCGTTAGGCGTCAGAATGACGGCCGGGGCACTACCGTAGATTTACATGGTATTAGAGCCACGCCATTAATCTTTACTAACTTGTTCTAACGTGTTCAAAATATCGATCGAACGAAATTCCCAAAACCGCACTTTTCATGTTAAAGTTTCTGTCAATTTTTTAAACTGGTCTAAAAATCATTTTGAGTATCTCAGAAAATCGAGCAGGCTTTTTCAAGACTCTGGAAGAAATTTGGTCAACTGTTCCCTCCAGAGCGCCGCAGAACCGCCGCACAAGCCATGTATTGGCCGCGGTTCCGCCGCCGTTTTGGAGCAACAATGTACCATTTTTCTACAGTAGTGTCTTTCTTGTGGAATTGTGGTTTCTGGAATGTTTAGTTTGGGCCCAGATTTTGTTTGAGTACTGGAACTGTACTTGGGGCCCACTTCGGGAAGTTTTGTCGATCGGAATTTTAAACGTGTTAGTTTACAGTACTTACATTATATCTCCGACCGTGAATGTCATTCGAGCGGTAAATCGTGTCTAAGTGCTATAGTCCTTTTAGACGGGTTTGCGAACGTGACATTCGTGTTGATGTTCTGTGTTGTGCTGTGATGTTGCGGATTTGTCGTGGTAGATAGCTGTGTGCAATGGTAGTGCAGTTTGGATTTATTTGTACATTTGATATTGCGGGGCGACCGTCCAATATGTGGACTGCCGTCACTGCCTGTTTGTATAATATTCTTTTAGGGTACGACCGGGCTGAGGTCGATATACCCGTTGTAGATATTTTTCATTTCTGTACTAGGTTTACCCCGCAACGGAGTGCACGGATAACCGGGTTCTGGAGGGCAAAGGGTCCGTATCTCATGGCTTTGAGAGGCAGAGAGCCTCAGTCTAGAATTGGCAAACTATTCGCCGCACTCGTAGGGGGTATAGGTTGACCCAAGAAGGGGTGCTCAAGTTACTGAATTCCGTGAAGGGTAGGGTGGTCCATTCATTTTGCTGTAGGGGGCTGCCTCACTTCACGTTTTGGCGGGTAACTTGCCGCACTCGTAGGGGTCTAGGTTTCATGCACAGGCTATCCACACTACCAGGGGAACGTCGGGTTTCAGTTGCGACTCTGTGAAAACCGGGGATCCCAGATTATCTGTATTGTTCTGTGATGCTTATTACTTTTCTGTAATGTTGCATATTATCACGCCTAGAGCGATTATTGTATATTGGTATATATACTAGTATGTTGTATATATTTTACATCCACGCTAGTCCAGTCCCCGCTCTGTTGTTACTTAAGTAACCTAACGGGTGATGATGGGACCCAGTGACGAATGTGGATGGCATATACGTACATTTTATTTTCGTTCTTTTCTGGTGTGATTAATTGATGGGACTGAGTTGATTCTGATCAATGCAAAGGAAAACAAAACTGTTTGGACGTTGTTGGAACAGTTTTAAAAAGTGTTATTACAAGGACGTTTTCTTTGTTTTGCACAGTGGTATTCAGTTGGAATATCCAGCACCTCATTCGACGAGGCAAGGGCCGAGATCCCTTCACCGGGAGTGACCCCTTGGGCAGAAGTTTGCGTCAGGGTAATAACTTCACTATAGTCGATTACTTGTTGCTTTGCATTGAGGTATTCATTTGGAATATCCTGCACCTCATTCCACGAGGAAAGAGCCGAGATCCCTTCACCGTGAGTGACCTCTTTAGCAAAGATTTTTGCCACTATATTTTTATAAAAAGCTATTAGGTTCCTTCAGCGATATCAAGTTCGTTACGTTAAAGGTTTTTTGCCTAAAACGAGCCGTAGCCCTCCGTCATTTCAGACGGGTAGCACGTAGTATTCATGCTATGTTTATTGGCCTTCGTCAAGGCATAGTGGATGGTAGCTGCTTGTTACCTTTCTGTTGCATAGATAGATGAGTTAGTTTGGGACAGTCGTTCTGCCATTTGGCCAATGTCAGGGGCATGTACAGGTGGGTTCAAATTGACAAGATAATGACGGGTAGAACTTGACAAGTGACTTATGATTTGTTGGGCTTCGTCAAGGTCATAAGAGCATGGGGTAAAAATCATATTGGGAGTTTCTAAAGAAACTGAAACTTGCCAGGCATGCGCATACCTTCTGGAGTGTGATAACGTGAGTGGATTCCATCACATTATCATGCGATGAGAGTTGGATCCCGATTCCCACTGATGAGTTGGTTTACTCTTCGGGTGATCCCGACTAATTCTTCTTTCAGGTTTGGAGGAGAATTTGATGGTACAGTGGGAAGTTTCCTGGTTAAGTAAATTGATAACCATTCTGATCTAGGTTAGAGTGCACGCAGAGTGTTTCTTTTCTCTCTCTTTGGCTGCGACCATTGACTGACCCTAGACTTTGACTCTGTGACCAAGTTGACCGAATCTTCTTAAAATACTGGCCTTTGGATTGTCTGAGTTGTATAAGTCATTGCCGCTCCTTCTTTTACCCTTTGCATTTCTCCAGAACACCTCGTATCACTACGAACATCCATTTCCATTGGATAAATCCATCGTATGGTTATATACGAACTCGAAAGGACTTCTTCGAGGATGGATCCAGGTTTCGGAGAAATTGAATTAGTTTATTCAGTTGTCTTTTATCATCACCTTCTCTCAGGTTGCGAGGGCTCCTTAGTTTAGGAGAGTACACCTATTACGCATATTGGATAGTCTTCTTCCAAACCATAGGCAGGTGCCGAAAGGTAGGGAATGAAGAAAACCAACTAGCCTAAGTAGGGTGTACAGAACGTAATAAGTAAAGACAAAATAAAGGGATTAGAAAGAGGGCAAAGTAAATTGTGACTGCTATCATTCACGACCAAACCGTGTAGTTCATCGCCACTCCTACTTCACCTTTGCATTTCTCCAGAACACCCCGTATTATTACAGACATCCACTTCCATTGGATAAATCCATCGTATGGTAATATACGAACTCGAAGGAACTTGTTCCAGATTCAAGGATGGATTCAGGTTCAGGAGAAATAGAATAAGGTTTTATTCAGTTGTCTTTTATCATCACCTTCTCTCAGGTTGCGAGTACTCCTTGGTTTAGGAGTATACGCCTATTACGCTTTTTGGATAGTCTTCTTCCAAACCATAGGCTGGTGCTGAATGGTAGGGAAGGAAGAAAACCATTTAGCCTAACGAAGGTGTACAGAAGGTAATGACTAAAGACAAATAAAGGGATTTGGAGAGATGGAAAAGAAATATACGGTTACAGTCATGAATTTGTTGGATATATATGTCCTAGAAGCCTTCATTATATAGGATGCTAGGGATATGTATGTACATGACAATTTTGCTTAATATGATAGTACGCTATTTGGTTTGACTTTATCTTAACGTGTAATATATTTTACTTTGTATTTATAAACATGTTGATAAAGCCCATAGGGTGTTTGCCTGACTACTGGCATTGTGATGGCAGTCATACTTGTGGGAGCTGGATAGTCAATAGGCACATCCTTAGATGTCCCTGGTCGCAGGAGTATCGAGACTGGGCATCGATATTCCAGAGTAGACTAGTGTATACATATCTAGACCCTGACGAGGGGCGATGGATTGGTCCCGCAGCCATTGGTGATGTGCACCTAAGATTGTATACAGATGCTCACTGGGTGTGAGTACACCGGACAGGACTCGCCGAGAACTGACTGGATGGTATTTATACCTAATGTCAGATAGCAGTTCTCAGGTGACATGTGTGCAGATAGTCCGTTGACCTAAGGTCGTCATTTGTCTCGTGTGAGTTCCCACTGTGCTTTGATTACTACCCTACCACGGTTCAAAGTAATCGTGCAAACAGGTTTTAGTTGGGCACAGTCCCAAGCCACATGGAGGCAGTGAGCGACTGTTAGGGATTCGTCTCTCCCGATATAGGGAGTTGATATCGCACGGTGATCGGTTGGTCATTACTATAAGTCCCTGGCCAGGGCTGATTGAGAATTACTGATTGACTGATCAGTAGATTCTCGGATGGCCTTGAGCCATGCCGACACGACTTGTACGGTTATTAGGGGTCTGACGTTTACCACCTCCCTAGACCATACATGCGATACTCTTAGGCGAACAGACCGGACTGTGCGGATATTGTCACGGACAGGCTCAGTAGGAGTTCGGATGGGTTTCCTCATAGGCCTTCTTATCGACATCTACCTGGGTACCGTTACGTACAGCTAGTGCCGCTTGCGGTCTGTGGTTAAACGCACTGCCAGCGTAGTAGTCGAGTCTTTAGAGTCCCACACAGAGATTTCCCTACTCCAGGCGAAACGATATAGAGGTCGTACGGTTTTACAATAAGAGTTCGGATGCATACGTGTTTAAACACACGTATGACGTTCGGACAGTTTTTACCAGCCGGTTTTGGTTTAAGCCAGATTCTAGTATCAGGTTATTGGATTTATACAGTCTAAAGTTTTTCCGTGTTTTTAGATAGGAGGGGCGTTCTAGTAATTTTACGGGAAGCTTCTAGAAGCATGGTGACTTGAGGGTTTAGGTGGCATTATCATTAAATGCAATTGTGACTCATTTTGTGTGATTCATCATGTCATTAATGCATTATTAAATGCTTAATGACTCACATAGTGAATCACTCATATTGAATTAATGTAGCATGATGAATAATCACATTTATTCATTTATTTTTTTATTCATTATGCTGCATATATTCAAGTGAGAAACAATATCATTATCATTATCATTATCATGTTCACCTCCTCTCTCCTTAAGCTCACTCTCTCTTCAAACCCTAATCCTACCACTCATGAGTTGAGATCAAGAATTAGAATAGACTAAACAATCCATAACCTAACTCTATATCATCTAAGTTCCTTTGATTAGCAACTAGAGAAACTTAGTTACCTCAAGCATAGAGGTGAAGCTTGGATTAGGGTTCTCGGGTGGATCATCTATCAGGGGAAGGAGGCCGAGGAGGATGAAGAGATCGAAAAGACGAAGGACACGATTCACTAGGTATAATCTCTTTACATAGTAGCTAAGAACTTCTATGGTTGTTGTTAATTATAGTTTAGTAAAGATCTTCGGTTAGTCGATGTATGCTTAAAGAACAAGATCGTTTTTCATATTTCCGCCTCCCCGCAACTCGTAGGGTGTTGCACATCGACTTACAGAATTGGATTATGAAAGAGGCATTACTACGATTACCCGGATACCCCTTCGAAACATTTTCATATTTCAGTTACACTATGCGTTGTTAAAGGAAAACTGTTTTCCCGATTAGATACTTACTCCAGGGTATGTATTTACCAGGTATGATTCTCTCATAAGAGGACGTTGTATTTTCATTGTTATCAGTAATGGTAGGTTAATGATGGGACGCATTATATTAATGGAAAGAAAATAAAACCTAAACTGAATCGTTGGAACAATTTCAAAACCACTTGGTTTTCTTCAAAAAGAAAATTTTAAATGCGGAGCTTAAACCACTCCTTTTAATAAAGGCTATCATGGTTCCTTCGATCATATCAAGTTCACTACGTTAACGGTTTTTTGCCAAAAACCAGCCGTAACCCTCCGTCGTTTCAAATAGACAGCACATCGTATTAATGCTGTGCTTGTTGGCCTATATCAAGGCATAGTGTATGGTAGCAGTGTGTTTGCTTATTTGTTGCATAGATAGATGCATTAGTATAGGACAGACGTACAGCCTTGTTGGCCTACGTCAAGGGCATGTACGATGTACCTAAATTAATCAGGACAACGACGGGTAGAACTTGACTTGCGTCTTATGATTTGTTGGCCTACGTCAAGGTCATAAGAGCTTGGGGTAAAAATCACATCAGGAGTTTCAAACATAAAGGAAACTTGGAGATTTAGCATACCATCTGGAGCGTGGTGACTAGAGTGGCTTCCATCTAGGGCATCATGCAATGATAGTTCGATCCCGATCCCACTGATGAGTAGGATTACTCTCGGGAAATTTTCTCACTTAACAATCAATGCTATAAACCAAGTAGGTGTGCAGAAAGGTGTTAGAGGGGCTACGCCTCCAGGGAAAAGAGCTTATTTAATTAAGGAACTTCGCGAAAGCGTTGGAAAACCTCCCTCGAAGTACCAACACTGGCCTGGCTGAAAGGTTAAGCAAGTATTATGACGTGTGATTAAATCCTGACTAATTCTTCTTTTAGGTTTTGAAGAAGGATTTGAGGAAACAGTGGGAGCCATCCTGTTTAGATAAACTAATAACCAATCTAAACTTGCAAGAGCATATGCTGAGTGTTTTCTTTTCTCTCTCTCTGGCAGCTACCATGACAGGACTAAAACTATTACTTAAAAAAATATACTGACCGGGCAGAACTATAAAGATTGGCTAAGGAACGTCAACATTGCACTGACTTATGACAAAGTAGCATATGTTACCACCGCTGTTCCTCCCTTTATCCCAGGACCAGATTCCTCAGTTGCGGACAAGGAAGTTCTCAAAACCTGGGATCTAGACTGTGAGAGAGCTAAGTGTATCGTGCTGGCGTCCATGAACAATGAACTCCAGAAACAGCACGAGAGTATGGATATTATATCCATCTTTCTCCATTGCAAGGAATTGTATGGGGAGCACTCCCGTATCGCGAGGTACGAGACCTCAAGGAAACTTTTCCAGATGAGGTTAGCTCCAGGATCACCTGTAGGAGAGCACGTCCTGAAAATGATCAGCCTCATTGAGGAACTCGCAAACCTGGGATGCGTGCTAGAGAATGATTTGTATATCGACTTGATTTTGCAGTCCCTTCCCCACACCTTCTCTCAGTTCGTGCTAAGCTTCAACATGCACGAAATGGAAGCTGATCTTCCAAAGCTCCTCAACATGTTGAGGGTAGCAGAGACCTCCTTAAAAAAGGAGAAGACCCCCATTCTGTATGTTGGCCAATCATCCTGTTCTAAATCTAAAGTGAAAGCTAAAGGGAAGAAGAAGACGAGCCACCAAACCGAAAGGCGGGGTCAAGAAGGTGCAGGGAACGAACAAGGCAGGAAGGGTGAAGGCAGATATAAACGAATGCTATTATTGTCACAAGCAAGGGCACTGGAAGAAGGACTGTGTGGCCTTCAAAGCCAAGGACAAGAAGCAAGCTGTTGCTTCTGCTTCAGGTGTGTTCGTTATCGAAAATTGTCTTTCAGTAAACTCTACATCATGGGTACTTGATACCGGTTCTGGTTCTTACATCTGTAATTCATTGCAGGATCTGAGAAATAGTGGAGTACTGGGGACAGGTGATATGACTCTCTGGATGGGTAATGGAATGCATGTAGATGCTATTGCAATAGGGGAATATCATATAGGGTTGACTAGTGGGCACATTTTGGTGTTGTACAGCTGTTTTTGTATTCTCAGTATGTTGTGTAATATTATATCAGTATCTTTGTTATCTAATGAAGGATATAATTTTGCGCTTGAAATAAATGTCATAAACATTCTCCTAAATCAAGAACTGATTGGGTTTGGCACACAAGAAAACGGCATATACATACTTAATCGACCTCAAATTTTCAATATTCAAAACACGCTTAAAAGAAAGGCTCAAGATTCAAATCAAGCCTTCCTATGGCATTGTAGACTTGGTCATATAAATGAAACAAGGTTGACTAAGTTACATAAATATGGATATTTAGATCCGTTTGAATATGCATCATATGCAACTTGTCAATCATGTATCAAAGGAAAAATGACCAAATCTCCGTTCACCAGACACGGAGAAAGAGCCACAGACCTCTTGGGACTTGTACACAGTGATGTATGTGGTCCAATGTCTACGCATGCGAGAAGCGGTCACTCCTACTTCATCACTTTTACTGATGACTTCTCTAGGTATGGACATGTGTTCTTAATGAAGCATAAATCCGAGGCCTTTGACAAGTTTAAGGAGTATAAAAATGATGTAGAGAAACAGACTGGTAAAAGCATCAAGACACTTCGATCTGATCAAGGTGGAGAATACTTAAGTACCAGTTTCCTTGAATGCTTAGAAGAGAATGGAATTCTCTCTCAGCTTACTCCGCCTTATACACCTCAGCATAATGGTGTATCAGAAAGGAGGAATCGCACGCTATTAGATATGGTGCGTTCAATGATGAGTGTTAGTTGTATGTATGCCCTAGAGGCCAGTATTGTACAGATGATGTATATTATATTGGAGGCTTGGACATATATAGAGATGACTTTCTTGCTCGATATGATAGTATGCTATCTGGTTACTCTTTATCTTAACATGTACACTAATCTCTTTAAACTATCTTATAGTTACATGTTGATAAAACCCTTAGGATGTGTACTTGACTACCTGAACTATGATGCAGATCATACTAGTGGGGACATGGTGGTCCATAAGTACATCCTTCAAGGTCCCTAGTCGTGGGTGTATCGAGACAGGGCATCGATATACCAGTGTAGACTAGCATATACGCTTCTCGACCCATGAGATGGGCGATGGATGATCCCATATCCATTGGTGTTTGACATCAGAGATGGTATACGGGTGATCAGTGGAGACTGGGTACACTGGACGGACTCGCCGAGAACTCCCAGATGGTATTATACCTCACGTCAGATGGCAGTTCTCAGGTGACACTTGTACAGGTTAGTCTGTAGACCCGAGATCGTCATAGAGTCTTGTGTGATTCCCACTGTGCTTTGATCTCCACCTTACCACGTCCATGAGGGCGTGCAAAACGGTGGTCTTTGGGTACAGTCCCGAGTCATATGGAGGCAATGAGCGATAGGAGGGGTTTCGTCTCTCCCGGCATTGGGGGTTGATGTTGCGCAGTGCTCGATTGGCCGTAACAGGGAAGTCCCTGGCCAGGGATGATCAGAGATTTGCTGGTAAGTGTTACCAGTAGTTTCTCGACCCGTTATGAGCCTCACATCGGCACGACTTATCGGTTATTGGGGTCTGACATTTACCACCCCTAGACTTGATATGCGACATATCAGACGAACAGACCGGACTGTACGGTAAGTGTTACTGGTTGGATTCACAGGAGTGTGAGCGGGCTAGCTCGTCGATCTTCTGATCGCTCAATACCCGGATGGCCGTTACATTTAGCAGACCGCTTGCGGCTTGTGGGTGCTTGATATGATCATCATCTGCTACCGGCGTATTGACGAGTCTTTAGAGTCCTACACAGAGGTTTCCTGGCTCAAGCGAAACGAAATAGGAGTGCATATGAGATATGTGCAGGACCGAGAATGATGCATGTATGTGATACCGTATTCAATTCTCGCGATGAATGTATCGATTGGTTATATGCGATATAACCTAGAAATCGAATCAAGGATTGGTTCGATAAGCCGATACATAGGATACTAGTCGGTTATATGCGATATGACCGGATCATTAAATCAAGTGTTGATTTAATGATTTAATGTATGATTATATATTTGATATATTACTTTGCATTAACTAGTATTGGTTCATTTTAAAAGGATTTTCTCACTTGATGCACATTGTATATGTGATATATTTTTGTGCACATATTTGTATCATGTTTGATGATACTTGATCATGTGGTTAAGTGTAAAGGATTAAACCATGGTTAAGAGATGATTAGGGTTTTGCTTTTTCATTTATTTATTTGTTTATTTATTTGGAAAAGATTTAGATAAGAATGGTGGCTATGTTTGTTTCTAGTTGAAGCTTCATGAAGCTTTGACTTCTTAACCATTCTTGTCTTCATGCTTAACCCTAATCCATCCAAGTAACCATGGTCTATTCTCTACACTCAACTATGGTTAGCTTATGATAAGTATTGAATTATTTTTCATTTTAATTCAACACTTATCATATTCTTTCTTCTCCTTCATCATCTTCTTCTTCAAGAAAGCTTGATGCCATCAATGGCAACTTGAGTTCTAAAGTGAGAAATCCAATTCCAAAGTGAACCCACCTCCTATTTCTTCACCCTCTACCTCTTGCTAAATTGTTTTGGGTGTTTTCTTCACTAGTTTCATAAATTTGTGAAGTCGGAGCTTGAACTTGTGATGCCTCGACGTAAATCATCTTCGGCACGAAGCCGACGACCTAGTCCGCCCATTTCTCCGATCAAGCCGACGATTGAGTCCGGGATTCGAGATGGACAGCGAGAGAATGCCTACGTGGAACCAAGGAAGTGGATATCCGGATCTAAAAAGGTTGTAACTTCTTATCTTTAGTTAAGTTGTTAACTAGATTTGTATATCGCCTAAACTTCTAGTCAACGATCCGTATTAGGGTTTCTCGGCATCCATAAAATTTGAAATTGACATGGTTGATGCCTTGTGAGACCTCTATTGTGTGCCTAGGAGCCCTACAGTGGTATCAGAGCCTAGCTAGAGCCTTAGGCGATGCTTAGACGATGTTTGAAACCCGATCGAACCCGAAACCCTAACTTTTTCATGGTCTCTGGACTTTTTCTAAAATCTGGGATTTTTACATATTAAAAATGCTTAAAAAATTCAGCAGGGAATTCTAAGAATTACGGTGCAAATTTTTTCACATGAACAGTATTTAGTGCGGCGGAACCGCGGCATAAGCATGGCTTATGCGGCTGTTCCGCGACCTGATGATGACGTCAGCCCTCCTACTTTGCACAGTAACTCCTATTTAATTATGCTGAGTTTTCTGGGAATTTTTAAATTGACTCAAGAGTTGAGTATTCTGGGGTTGCATTGGGAATCGTAGATTCGATCGGATTGTTAAACTTCGTCTATGTGTTTTTCCGGATGACTTTAGAATATGTTAAAAAGTCCGACCGGATATAAATACCCAACTTTTCCCCTGCCGAAAAATTTCCAAGTGTTGGATTTTTCTATAGTTTAAGGACGTTCTGAGTAGTGCAAGTAACGCGATGGTCCCTCTAGAAGAAAACAAACCTTAACTCGATTATGTGACCGTCTTGAACTGCCCGTTGAACTTTCGGGTTTGGGGCAGTACGGCGTGCCACATGTGAGGCGTTGGCTTGACCCTTCTACGGCTGGACCGTTGGTACTGAGGCATGAAGTGAACGTCTTTGAACCAATTTCTTGTGTTGAACGGTTTCGGGAAAACTTGGGTGTTCGAATGTTCGATCGGAAAGTTTAATATTTTCTATTTATCCAGAATGGGATACAATAATTGGAATTCACAAACAGTTATGAGATAACTGAATGAATATTATAAATCTAGCGGTTTAGTCTCATTTGACATTGAAAAGAGTTTTCGATAATGAGACTAAAATGCGGGGTTTATAACTGTTAGGCATGTGATGTCTAAGTATTTCATTTGATTAGGCATGCGATGTCTAAAGAGGTTGCGGATTCCAACTGTTGTAGTTTTACACTTTCTTTTCTGTGACCGTAAGTGTAATATGTGATATCGCCGGTTTCGTTGCTATATGTCAACGACAATTGGGATGCGCATATTTACTTACGTTGATGACATGTGATGTTATGTGTTGCTGGATATGTTATATTGGATCGTCGTGTTCGAATAGCCGGGGTTTTTTATGTGAGATGAGTGTTTTTCATTTTCATTCATGTAAAAACTTGTATGTAATATTCTTTTATTTGGGGCACTTCCAGGTTGCGGAAATCGTCACCTTTTGTATATTATTTTCTTTTCTGCACTAGGAAAGACCCAAGGAGGGGAGCACAAGTAACCGGGTTCTAGGGTCCAGTGGGAGACCATCTCGAGGAGTCGAGTCCGGGTCTCCTAACCCTAGAATTGGTAGGGTTACTTGCCGCTCTCGTAGGGGTCTAGGGGTATGGGATTTGCTATTCATCACGACCGTGGAATCCGTGTTTTATACTGGCTCGTATTGAAAACACGGACGTCCTAGTATATCCAATGTTTCATATGTTTCTTCTGCTGCGTTATCTGTGATGTGATCATGTGATGTTCTGTGATAGATACAGTATATAGTATATATGATATATTATATAGACGTTACTTATGTTTTGCACCCGCGCTAGCCCTGCCCCGCTCTGCCGTTAGTTACCTAACCTAACGGTGCACGAGGGGACATCGAGGCGAATGCGGATGGCATAAGTGTACGTCGTATTTATCTGTGATGTTTAGGTACTTAAATGATCGGACTTCATTAATGTGATTAATGAAAGAAAAGAAACCAAAGATGTTGTAGAATCGAATTTTAAATAAAACAGGTAGCTACAGTTCTTGCTTTGCACAGCGGTATATGTGATATATCCTGTAGGGTTTCTAGGCACCCTAATGAGGTCTCACAAGGCATCAACCATGCCAATTTCAAAAAAAACTAGGTGCCGAGAAACCCGACTACAGATCGTCGGCTAGATGTCTAGGCGAAAAAGCAAACTAGTTAACACTTAACTATAAGAATACGGAAATACAACCTTTGTAGATCCGGTGCTCCACCTCCACGGCTCCACAATGAAGTCATCTCCGCTGTCCAAATCAAAATCCGGGCTCTAGCGTCGGCTTCATCGGAGAAAGAGCGGGCAAGGTCGTCGGCTTCGTGCCGAAGATGATCTACGTCGAGGCATCGCTAGATCAAGCTCCAACTTCACCAAGTGATGAAACTTGTGAAGAAAACACACTCTACTACTTGGCAAGAGGTAGAGGATGAAGAAATAGGAAGTGGGTAGACTTTAGATTTGGATTTCTCACTCATATTCATCAATCACCATTGATGAAGTGAAGGTTTTCTTCTTGAAGGAGAAGAAGAAGAAGAAGATAATTCTTATGATAAGTTAATTAAAAAGAGAAAAGAATAATCAAACCTTATCATAATGTTAACTATGGTAATGTGTAGAGAATCATTCATGGTTAAAGGAATTGTTAGGGTTAAGGATGAGATAAGAATGGTGGACAAAGTCAAAGCTTCATGAAGCTTCAACTAAACAATAAATAAAGCCACCATTCTTTTCTCTTTTCCATTTATTTTCCAAAATGTATAAACAAATAAATAATTGAATAAATAAGTAATGGAAAAATAAAACCCTAATTATATGTTTAACCATGGTTTAATTCTTTACACTTAACCAAGGAAACATGTATCATCAAACATGATACAATCTTGTGTACAAAAGTATATCACATATACAATGTGCACAAACCGAGTGAGAAAATCCGTTTAAAGTGAACCAATACTAGTTAGTGCAAAGTAATATATCAAATATATAATTATGCATTAAATCATTAAATCAACACTTGATTCAATGATCCGGTCATGTCGCACACAACCGACTAGTATTCAATGTATCGGCTTATCGAATCAATACTTGATTCGATACCTAGGTTATATCGCATACAACCATTCGATACAATCATCGCGAGAATGGAATACGGTATCACATACACGCATTATTCTCGGTCCCGCACATATCTCATATGCGCTCCTATTTCGTTTTGCTTGAGCCAGGAAACCTCTGTGTAGGACTCTAAAGACTCGTCAATACGCCGGCAGCAGATGATGATCATATCAAACACCCACAAGCCGCAAGCGGTCTGCTAAACGTAACGGCCACCCGGGTATTGAGCGATCTGAAGATCGACGAGCAAGCCCGCTCACACTCCAGTGAATCCAACCAGTAACACTACCGTACAGTCCGGTCTGATCGTCTGATATGTCGCATATCTCGCCTAGGGGTGGTAAACGTCAGACCCCAATAGCTCGATAAGTCGTGTCGATATGAGGTCTATAACACTCGAGAAACTACAGGTAACACTTACCAGTAAATCTCAGCAACCCTGGCCAGGTATTTCCTGTTATAGCCAATCAAACACAGCGCAACATCAACTCCCTATACCGGGAGAGACGAATCCCCTCCTATCGCTCATTGCCTCCATGTGATTCGGGACTGTACCCAAAAACCACCGTTTTGCACGCCCTCTTGGACGTGGTAAGATGGAAATCAAAGCACAGTGGGAACCACACAAGACTCTATGACGATCTCGGGTCAACAGACTACTCTGTACCAGTGTCACCAGAGAACTGCCATCTGACGTGAGGTATAATACCATCTGGGAGTTCTCGGCGAGTCCGTCCAGTGTACCCAGTCTCTACTGAGCACCCGTATATCATCTCTGATGTCAAACACCGATGGATATGGGATCATCCATCGCCCATTTGTATGGGTCGAGAAGGTATACGCTAGTCTACACTGGTATATCGATGCCCCGTCTCGATACACCCACGACTAGGGACTTTGAAGGATGTACTTACGGACTACCATGTCCCCACTAGTATGATCTGCATCATAGTCCAGGTAGTCATGTACACATCCTAAGGGCTTTACCAACATGTAATAGAGAGACAATCTGTGTACACGTTAAGGTAAAGAGCAACCAGATAGCATACTATCATGTCGAGCAAGAAAGTCCTCCCTATATATGTCCCAGCATCCACTACAATATACATCCAATGTACAGTAATGGCCTCTAGGGCATACATATAACTAACAATCTCCCACTTGGACTAGGGCCATCTGTAGCAGTGGTTGTAGTATCTCATACTCAACCATCCCATAAAAGTCTCTCTCTGGGAACAGGCCTTTGTGAGTGGATCCGCCGTGCTGTCCTCTGAGTCTACTCTCCTAACCTTGATCTCCTTGGAGATCAACCATCTCCATGATCAGGTGATACTGCCTTAGATTATGTCTGGATCACTGATGGGACCTGCGTTCCTTGGCATAAGCCACAACTCCATTGTCACACAATGGGAGGAACATAGTTCATCTCATGAACCAATATACACCCAAACATCCTCTTTGGTAGCATCTAAAGTAGCGATGTATCCTGCCTTTATCGTCTAGTATGTCACGGTATCTTTCTTGGAACTCTTCCAACATACCGTCCCTCGATTGAGGGTAAAGACAATGCCTGTGACTGACACTCAGTCGTCTTTATCACCCTGGAACACTTCCAGTGATTCTTCCCAGGGTCGATTGATACCATCTCACTACAGCTAGTGAGTATCCTAACATCCATTTAGATCTATCTCATAGATCCAAAATCCAGGATTTAGGAGGTATCATTTTGATCCTATATGGAGAATTATGGTGATAAACGGAGATTGACCGAGCGTAGCATAGGAAACTCCTTCCCCATCAAGAGTATGTCATCCACGTACTCTACGAGGATCGTCACCATACTCCCTACTACCTTTTTGTTTATACAAGGTTCATCTACCATTTTGATGATGTCAACTTCTTTGACTAATTCATCAAAACAGACGTTCCAACTCCGCAATGCCTGCTTTATCCTATAAAACATCTTGCACACGTTTCCGCTGCTCCCACTGTCTACGAAGCCCTCTGGCTGTGTACTTACAGACGCACTCTTTTAAATCAATATTTAGAAAAGCAGTCATGACACACAACCACCAGATATCGTAGTTATGGTATGTAGCCGTGACAAGTAGGATCTGGATGGACTTAAGCATAGCTACTTGAAAAGGTTTCATCATAATCCACGCCTGGTCGATGACGAAAACCTTTAACAAGTCTAGCTTTGAAAGTCTCAACTTTTCCATCTACACCAAGTAATCTTCTCAAGATATACTTGCTCCTGATGGGGATTTAACCCTTCAGATATAGCAACCAAAGTCCATACTTTGTTGGTGTATAAGGATTCCATCTCAGATCGATAAACATCCAGCCATTCTCACAGAGTCCTACTCCTGATGGCCAGGTCGAAACTAGTTGGGTCATCATCTCATGATGCAATCCTCACTCCCACTGTCATAGAGAAACAGAAGTATCTCTCAGGTGGGTGAGGAACCCTACTAGATCGGCGGAGAGGCTGAGGTTCGTTGGAATCTACTGAATCCTTTAGTTCTATCAAATCATCAGCTGCAGTCTGTATAGCTGGAACATTTCCAGTTCTACATAACTGACTTTGCCTCGAGCTTGTCCGGATTTTGCTTTTCAGACATAGGCCGGACAACCCCAAATCTTAACTAGCTTAAGACATGGGCTCTTCCCTTTCCATATCTCATATGGAGTGGCAGGCAGTGATCTGATTTGATTCGAACCCTATTCAATAGGTAGGCAACTTCTTAAGTGCATAACACCCAAAAGGAAACAGGTAACTCAGTAGTACTCATCATAGAGCACACCTTATCATATAGGGTGTGATTTCTCCGCCCTGATATACCATCGTGCTATGGTGTATACAGAGGAGTAATGCTGAGAGAGAATCTCATTCTCCTTTAGAAAAGTCCAGGAATTCCATGCTCAAGTATTCTCCTCCTTGATCACATCAAAGGACATAATACTTATACCCGTATTTTGGTTCTCTACTTCTAACTTATATTCTGTGAATATCTCAAAAGGTTCGGACTTGTGTTTCAACAGGAACATAGGTCTGAAACTCGGAAGATCATCAGAGAATGTAATGAAGTATAAAGAACCAATCCTGGCATATGTAGACAGGAGACCTTACATACATCATCATGTATCAGTCCCAAGAGTTTACTAACTCTTTCTATGTTTCCAATAAACAGAGCTGTGGTCATCTTATCTTTGTGACATGACTGGCGAGTTTCACAAGATGTAAATTCAAACTTATTTAAATATGCATCTACATGTAACTACAGCCAGTCGGGTCGCATAGATATGACCTTGTCTACAATACCTCAAGAAGGATTCGTTCAGTTCTGAACTCTTCCTCTTGTGTGTGTTCCATATACTAAGAACTGTAGTTTGATTTAGAACATCAATGCTTTTAGATAACGTGCCTGAACCGATCAACTTTTGATATAGGAAATGTTCAAAACATTATCCATCAATACAAAATTATATCATTTCTTTACTAATAAAGAGACTGATATGATTTTGTATATCAGGTTCGGTATCTAATAACATTCGTTCAGAATCAATGTATTGGTAATACAGGGTGACAGTGACCGGCAGACTTGGCTGCAACTCTTGCCCCGTTTTCTGCCTCATGAAACTTATCACCCGTTCTCAGTTCTCTACCTTTCTGTAGCCCTATGTAACAGATTACATATCTGGGATCCTGATCTGGTATCACATACCCAGGACGTAGAGGATACAGAGAAACAGTTCTTTGTAATGAACACACCCGAAGATGATGCATCAGCATGCACTCTCTTCGTTTGGGCGGCACGGGAATTCTGGTAATCCCCAAATTCCTGCTCTATCTTATAACAATTATAAGCTGGAGCGGGACCAACGTTCCCCAGCTCAGTATAACAAGCGGGTTCGGTCAATATTCCGTATTATTATCTTGATTAAGGCGTGATATGGTCGCTACCTGGAGAGAGAGAGAAGAAAACACTCAGCGTGCGCTCTTGCAAGAATAGATTGGTTTTATTTTATCTAATCGGGATGGCTCCCACTGCTTTTTATCAAATCTTCCTTCAAACCCTAAAAGGAAAGACTAGCCGGGATTAATTACACAGTACAAGTTCGCCAATCTTTCAGCCAGGCCAGTGTCGGTACTTTGAGGGAGGTCCCCCGTGCTTTCGCACGAACCTAATTAATGTAAACCTCGTTTTCCCAGAGGCGTAACCTCGTTAACACCTTTCTAGACACCTACTTGATCGGCTAATTGTAATGTATAAAACTCTCCCAGGAGTAACTCTTACTCGCAGTGGGTATCGGGATCCAACTATCTCATAGAAGGTATGCAATCTCATTGCAAATTTCAACACTTGAAATTCCCGATAATATTTTGCCCCTAGCAGCTATATGACCTTAACATAGTCAACAAATCATAAGTGCTAGTCAAGTTCAACCCGTCATTTCCCGATTGAATTAAACCCACCCGCACGACCCTTAACATAGTCAACAAAGTCGCACGACTACCCTAATCCAATCACATCATATGCTTATGCAGATAAGCACTAATTAGCTACCGCACACTACGCCTTAACATAGTCAACAAACGTAGCACGAATACTAACTAGTACTTATCTGAAATGACGGAGGGCTACGACAGGTTTTTTTGAAAACCTATTGCGTAATGAACTTGATATCGTTGTAGGATCGAATGAATTTTGAAATGGAGTGTTTTTGAGGCTTTTCTAGTTTTGCTAAAGGAGTCACTCCCGGTGAAGGGATCGTCGGTCCTTTCCCCGTCGAATGAGGTGCGGGATATATCATATATATCACTGTGTAAAGCAAAAACTCTTAAAAGCAATCAAAAGACAAACCGAGTGTGTAGCATCTGCCAGTTATTGCTAAAGGAGTCACTCCCGGTGAAGGGATCTCGGTCCTTTCCTTATCGAATAAGGTGCAGGATATATCACATATACCGCTGTGCAAAGCAAGAACTGTAGCTACCTGTTTTATTTTGAAATTCGATTCTACAACATCTTAGGTTTCTTTTATTTTCATTAATCATATTAATGAAGTCCCATCATTTAAGTACCTAAACATCACAGATAAATACGACGTACACTTATGCCATCCGCATTCGCCTCGATGTCCCCTCGTGCACCGTTAGGTTAGGTAACTATCGGCAGAGCGGGGCAGGGCTAGCGCGGGTGTAAAACATAAGTAACGTCTATATAATATATCATATATACTATATACTGTATCTATCTCAGAACATCACATGATCACATCACAGATATCGCAGCAGAAGAATCATATGAAATATTGGATATACTAGGACGTCCGTGTTTTCAATACGAGCCAGTATAAAACACGGATTCCACAGTCGTGATGAATAGCCAAACCCACACCCCTAGACCCCTACGAGAGCGGCAAGCAACCCTACCAATTCTGGAGTTAGGAGACCCGGACTCGACTCCTCGAGTTGGTCTCCCTCTGGACTCCAGAACCCGGTTACTTGTGCTCCCCTCCTTGGGTCTATCCTAGTGCGGAAAAGTAAATAATATACAAACGGTGACAACTTCCGCAACCTGGAAGCGCCCTAATAAAAGAATATTACATATAAGTTTTTACATGAATGAAAATGAAAAACACTCATCTCATATAAAACCCCCCGGCTATTCAAACACGACGATCCAATATAACATATCCAGCAACACATAACATCACAGGTCATCAACGTAAGTAAATACGCGCATCCCAATTGTCGTTGACATATAGCAACGAAACCGGCGATATCACATATTACACTTACGGTCACAGAAAAGAAAGTGTAAAACTACAACAGTTGGAATCCGCAATCTCCTCAGACATCGCATGCCTGACCAAATGAATTACTTAGACATCGCATGCCTAACAATTATAAACCCCGCATTTTAGTCTCTTTATCGAAAACACTTTTCAATACCAAGTCGGGCAATTCAACAAGATTCCCGACATCCTGATCGAATGCTCTTCGCAAACTTTAGTAGGCGGCCGCACCCCCGAAGCCGTCGACAAAGTGCACCAAGGCGGAACACCGCTGCCGCGAGCACCCGAACGGATGCTTTCGGCGACGGGGTTCTCCTACAGTCACTTGGTCGGGGCTATGGAGTGAGGCTGTCTATTAAGTTTACCCGGCGAGTATCCGCGTACGCTACGTGATTGCGACGGACTTTTGATCATATCAAAATTCCATGGCAACCGATCAAGTGAGACTAAACTGCTACGTTTATAATATTCATTCCGTTATCACATAACTTTTGTGAATTCCAATTATTGTATCACATTCCAGATAAATAGAAAATGTTAAACTTTCCGATCGAACATTCAAACACCCAAGTTTTCCCGATACAGATCAACACATGAAATAAGTCTAACAACATTCAGTTCGTGCCTCAGTACCAACGGTCCAGCCGTAGAAGGGTCAAGCCAACGCCTCACATGTGGCACGCCATACTGCCCCAAACCCTAAGGTTCAAAGGGCAGTTCAAGACGGTCACATAATCGAGTTAAGGTTTGTTGTCTTCTAGAGGGTCCATCGCGTTACTTGCACTACTTAGAACGTCGTTAAACTACGGAAAAATCCAACACTTGGAAATTTCCCGACAGGGGAAAAATTGGGTATTTGTATCCGGTCGAACTTTTTAACATATTCAATAAATTATCCGGAAAGCCACACAGACAAAATTTGATACTCCGATCGAAACACCGAATCCCCAAAACAATCCCAGAAAATACAACTCTGGAATAAATATTAAAAACATCCAGAACACACAAGAAACACCAACAGAAACAACTGAAGAAAAACCACATCCTAATCATCACAGACGGCCGCGGAACCGCCGCAAAAGGGGGATCAACGCCGCGGTTCCGCGGCCGTACTGTTGAATTAGGTTGTCGTTTTCTCCAGTTTTTCTTAGAATTTCCTGCACATTTCTCTGCATATTTTTAATTCCAAAAAATCCACATTTTACAGAAATGTCCAGAGAGCATGTTAAGGGTTTGGGTTTCGGGTCGATCGGACTTCAAATTCCGTCGGCACTTCGCCTAAGGCTCTAGCTAGGCTCTGATACCACTGTAGGGTTCCTAGGCACCCTAATGAGGTCTCACAAGGCATCAACCATGCCAATTTCAAAAAAAACTAGGTGCCGAGAAACCCGACTACGGATCGTCCGCTAGATGTCTAGGCGAAAAAGCAAACTAGTTAACACTTAACTATAAGAATACAGAAATACAACCTTTGTAGATCCGGTGCTCCACCTCCACAGCTCCGCAATGAAGTCATCTCCGCTGTCCAAATCAAAATCCGGGCTCTAGCGTCGGCTTCATCGGAGAAAGAGCGGGCAAGGTCGTCGGCTTCGTGCCGAAGATGATCTACGTTGAGGCATCGCTAGATCAAGCTCCAACTTCACCAAGTGATGAAACTTGTGAAGAAAACACACTCTACTACTTGGCAAGAGGTAGAGGATGAAGAAATAGGAAGTGGGTAGACTTTAGATTTGGATTTCTCACTCATATTCATCAATCACCATTGATGAAGTGAAGGTTTTCTTCTTGAAGGAGAAGAAGAAGAAGAAGATAATTCTTATGATAAGTTAATTAAAAAGAGAAAAGAATAATCAAACCTTATCATAATGTTAACTATTGTAATGTGTAGAGAATCAATCATGGTTAAAGGAATGGTTAGGGTTAAGGATGAGATAAGAATGGTGGACAAAGTCAAAGCTTCATGAAGCTTCAACTAAACAACAAATAAAGCCACCATTCTTTTCCCTTTTCCATTTATTTTCCAAAATGTATAAACAAATAAATAAATGAATAAATAAGTAATGGAAAAATAAAACCCTAATTATATGTTTAACCATGGTTTAATTCTTTACACTTAACCAAGGAAACATGTATCATCAAACATGATACAATCATGTGTACAAAAGTATATCACATATACAATGTGCACAAACCGAGTGAGAAAATCCATTTAAAGTGAACCAATACTAGTTAATGTAAAGTAATATATCAAATATATAATTATACATTAAATCATTAAATCAACACTTGATTTAACGATCCGGTCATATCGCATATAACCGACTAGTATCCAATGTATCGGCTTATCGAATCAATCCTCGATTCGATAACTAGGTTATATCGCATACAACCATTCGACACATTCATCGCGAGAATAGAATACGGTATCACATACACGTATTATTCTCGGTCCCGCACATATCTCATATGCGCTCCTATTTCGTTTCGCTTGAGCCAGGAAACCTCTGTGTAGGACTCTAAAGACTCGTCAATACGCCGGCAGCAGGCGATGATCATATCAAACACCCACAAGCCGCAAGCGGTCTGCTAAACGTAACGGCCACCCGGGTATTGAGCGATCTGAAGATCGACGAGCAAGCCCGCTCACACTCCAGTGAATCCAACCAGTAACACTACCGTACAGTCCGGTCTGATCGTCTGATATGTCGCATATCTCGCCTAGGGGTGGTAAACGTCAGACCCCAATAGCTCGATAAGTCGTGTCGATATGAGGTCTATAACACTCGAGAAACTACAGGTAACACTTACCAGTAAATCTCAGCAACCCTGGCCAGGGATTTCCTGTTATAGCCAATCAAACACAGCGCAACAACAACTCCCTATACCGGGAGAGACGAATCCCCTCCTATCGCTCATTGCCTCCATGTGATTCGGGACTGTACCCAAAAACCACCGTTTTGCACGCCCCTTGGACGTGGTAAGATGGAAATCAAAGCACAGTGGGAACCACACAAGACTCTATGACGATCTCGGGTCAACAGACTACTCTGTACCAGTGTCACCAGAGAACTACCATCTGACGTGAGGTATAATACCATCTGGGAGTTCTCGGCGAGTCCGTCCAGTGTACCCAGTCTCTACTGAGCACCCGTATATCATCTTTGATGTCAAACACTGATGGATATGGGATCATCCATCGCCCATCTGTATGGGTCGAGAAAGTATACGCTAGTCTACACTGGTATATCGATGCCCCGTCTCGATACACCCACGACTAGGGACTTTAAAGGATGTACTTACGGACCACCATGTCCCCACTAGTATGATCTGCATCATAGTCCTGGTAGTCAAGTACACATCCTAAGGGCTTTACCAACATGTAATAGAGAGACAATCTGTGTACACGTTAAGGTAAAGAGCAACCAGATAGCATACTATCATGTCGAGCAAGAAAGTCCTCCCTATATATGTCCCAGCATCCACTACAATATACATCTAATGTATAGTAATGGCCTCTAGGGCATACATATAACTAACATATCCTGCACCTTATTCGATGAGGAAAGGACCGAGATCCCTTCACCGGGAGTGACTCCTTTAGCAATAACTGGCAGATGCTACACACTCGGTTTGGTTTTTGATTGCTTCTATAGTTTCTGCTTTGCACAGTGATATATATGATATATCCCGCACCTCATTCGACGAGGAAAGGGCCGACGATCCCTTCACCGGGAGTGACCCCTTTAGCAAAACTAGAAAAGCCTCAAAATCACTCCATTTCAAAACTTCATTTGATTCTACAACGATATCAAGTTCATTACGCTCATGGTTTTCAGAAAAACTTGCGTAGCCCTCCGTCATTTCAGATAAGTTGCATATAGTATTCGTGCTACATTTGTTGGCTTTCGTCAAGGTGTAGTGTGCGGTAGCTATGTGCTGCTTATCTGCTGCATATGATGCGACTGGATTAGGGTAGTCGTACGGCTTTGTTGGCTTTCGTCAAGGGTCGTGCGGGTGGGTTTAATTCAGTCAAGAAATGTACGGGTTGAACTTGACTAGCGGGCTGTGGTTTGTTGGCTTTCGTCAAGGTCATAGCACGCCAGGGGCAAAAGCATTATCGGGAATTTCAAGTGTTGAAATTTGCAATGAGATTGCTTACCTTCTATGAGATAGTTGGATCCCGATACCCACTGCGAGTAAGAGTTACTCCTGGGAGAGTTTTACACATTACAATTAGCCGATCAAGTAGGTGTCTAGAAAGGTGTCAACGGGGTTACGCCTCTAGGAAAACGAGGTTTACATTAATTAGGTTCGTGCGAAAGCACGGGGGACCTCCCTCAAAATACCGACACTGGCCTGGCTGAAAGATTGGCGAACTTGTAGTGTGTAATTAATCCCGGCTAGTCTTTCCTTTTAGGGTTTGAAGGAAGATTTGATAAAAACCAGTGGGAGCCATCCTGATTAGATAAGATAATAACCAATCTGATCTTGCACGAGCATACGCTAAAGTGTTTTCTTCTCTCTCTCTCCAGGTAGCGACCATTTCATGCCCTAATAAAGATAATAATATGGATGTATTGACCGAACCCGCATGTTTTACTGTGCTGGGGAACGTTGGTTCCGTTCTTTCTTATAAGAGTTATAGGAATGAACAGGACATAGGGGAATACCAGGATTCCCATGCCACCCGAATGAAGAAAGTATATGTTGATGCATTTTCTTCGGGTGTGTTCGTTACTGAGAACTGTTTCTCCATTTGCTCTACGTCCTGGGTATTAGATACTGGGTCAGGATCCCATATATGTAATCAGTTACATGGGCTAAGGATGTTAGTTATATGTATGCCCTAGAGGCCATTACTGTACATAGGATGTATATTGTAGTGGATGCTGGGACATATATAGGGAGGACTTTCTTGCTCGACATGATAGTATGCTATCTGGTTGAACTTTACCTTAACGTGTATACTGATTGTCTCTCTGTTACATGTTGGTAAAGCCCTTAGGATGTGTGCTTGACTACCTGGACTATGATGCGGATCATACTAGTGGGGACATGGTAGTCCATAAGTACATCCTTCAAAGTCCCTAGTCGTGGGTGTATCGAGACGGGGCATCGATATACCAGAGTAGACTAGCGTATACCTTCTCGACCCATATAGATGGGCGATGGATGATCCCATATCCATCGGTGTTTGACATCAGAGATGATATACGGGTGCTCAGTAGAGACTGGGTATACTGGACGGACTCGCCGAGAACTCCCAGATGGTATTATACCTCACGTCAGATGGCAGTTCTCTGGTGACACTGGTACAGAGTAGTCTGTTGACCCGAGATCGTCATAGAGTCTTGTGTGGTTCCCACTGTGCTTTGATTTCCATCTTACCACACCCAAGAGGGCGTGCAAAACGGTGGTTTTTGGGTACAGTCCCGAGTCACATGGAGGCAATGAACGATATGAGGGGATTCGTCTCTCCCGGTATAGGGGGTTGATGTTGCGCTGTGTTCGATTGGCTATAACAGGAAATCCCTGGCCAGGGTTGCTGAGATTTACTGGTAAGTGTTACCAGTAGTTTCTCGAATGGTTATAGACCTCATATCGACACGACTTATCGAGCTATTGGGGTCTGACGTTTACCACCCCTAGGCGAGATATGCGACATATCAGACGATCAGACCGGACTGTACGGTAGTGTTACTGGTCGGATTCACTGGAGTGTGAGCGGGCTTGCTCGTCGATCTTCAGATCGCTCAATACCCGGGTGGCCGTTACGTTTAGCAGACCGCTTGCGGCATGTGGGTGTTTGATATGATCATCATCTGCTGCCGGCGTATTGACGAGTCTTTAGAGTCCTACACAGAGGTTTCCTGGCTCAAGCAAAACGAAATAGGAGCGCATATGAGATATGTGCGGGACCGAGAATAATGCGTGTATGTGATACCGTATTCCATTCTCGCGATGATTGTATCGAATGGTTGTATGCGATATAACCTAGGTATCGAATCAAGTATTGATTCGATAAGCCGATACATTGAATACTAGTCGGTTGTGTGCGACATGACCGGATCATTGAATCAAGTGTTGATTTAATGATTTAATGCATAATTATATATTTGATATATTAATTTGCACTAACTAGTTGTTGGAGATAGTGCCCTCAGAGTCAATTATTGGATCACAGGCACGTGATTGCAATGATTGAGGGGAGGACCTATCCCGGTAGGACAGTCTTACTCGAGATGATAGTATGCTATCTGGTTTATCTTTATCATCGTGTACTGCTTCAAGTGACCTTTCGAGTCGCTATTACACGTTGATAAAGCCCCTAGGATTCTTGCTTGACTTCCAGCAGTATGAGGGCGATCATATAAGTGGGAGCTGGGGGTCTACAAGCACATCCTTAAAAGGTCCCTAGTCGTGGGAGATTCGAGACAGGGCATCGTTTCTCCAGAGTAGACTAGTGTATACAGTCGAGACCCCGACGAGGGGCGGTGGCCGGTCTCACAAGCCACTGGTGTCAGTTGGTTCACCTAAGATGTATACAGGTGCTCATTGGGTTATGAGTACACCGGACAGGACTCGCCGGGAACCTGCTAGTTGGGATATACCAGACGTCAGATAGCAGTTCCCAGGTGACATGTGTACAGGTTAGTTCATCGACCTGGGATCGTCATTTGTCTCGTGTGAGTTCCCACTGTACTTTGATTACTACCCTACCACGGCTCAAAGGAGTCGTGCAAACAGGTTTTAGTTGGGTACAGTCCCGAGCCACATGGAGGCAGTGAGCGGATCTGCAGGGGTTCGTCTCTCCCGGTATTGGGGGTGAGGTCGTGCTGTGTCTAGGAGAGCCAGAACATGAAAAGTCCTTGGCCAAGGCAGGAGATTTGCTGGTAGGTATTCCAGTAGTATCTCAGGGTGTTCTGGGCTACACTCCGACACGACTTGTACCGCTTTTGGGGGTCTGACTTTTACCAACCCCCTAGGCCCGCCATGCGATGCTCATAGACGAACGGACCGGACTGTACGGATATTGTCACTGACAGGCTCAGTTGGGTGTCGGGGTGAGCTTCCTCATCGACGTCCCATTTGGTCAATACCTGGTGGCCCGTCACGTATTGGCTTATACCTCTGACGTGCTAGTGGTTAAATCCACAGCCACAGTATTGACGAGTCTTTAGAGTCCACCACAGACAGTTACTCAAGTTTCGGGCGAAACGCTGTAGAGGCCGTATGGAGATATGGCAGGGTTCGATCAGATACGTGCGGTATTGCACGGATCGTGATCGGACAGATTTTACTAGCCGGCTTTGGCTTAAGCCGGATTCTAGTTTTAGATAGTGTAGACCTTATCTCTTTGCATTTGTGTTCAGTGCGAATACAAATGCGGGCATGTATTTGCAGTAGTGGGGTTTTCCTGTAATTTATTACGGGATCGGTTTTCTGAAGTTGCCAGTTTGCATTCCGTTCCGGCCGGTTTTCCTTCATTCCTTCTCGGCCGGACTTTCTTGTTGGAGGGGGTTATTTGCAATTTGCAAATAACTCTTTTGTGGAGGGTTTTCTTGCACTTGTGGATTATGATGAGACTTGCTTCATGATGATATTCCTTTCTTATCCTTTTGATGGCTTTTCACTTGATGGTTTGATTAGTGAAATGAGAGTGACCATTTTTCCACATTGTTGATATATTCTTTCTTGCATTTTTTCTCTCTCCAATCTCATTCTTTCTTTGGGTGGGCCGGCCACTTTGGCAAGAGGGAGAGGATCATTTCTTTTTGAGTGAGAAAAATGCTTCATATCTTTTTCCATGCTACCAAGTTCATAAGCACTTTTTGAGTTGCTTTCTTTACCTCCACCATTTCATGGCAACCTCATAAACCCCAAGAGACAAGCTTCTACACTATTTCTATAGCAAGCCTTGGACGCGTCGGCTAGCCAACTTCGCGCCCGAGTTGCCTCGGTCAAGAGGCGGGAGCCCGTAAAAGATTCCGGCTACGTGGTGCCCTTTCCGACGAGCGAGGAGGTGACGGAGATTCCGCGGGAGATCGGAGTGGAGACGAAGACCGAAGGACACGGATCGCTTGGTATAGCATCTCGACTCTTTTCTATTTTGCTAGCTGCTAGGTTAATGGCCCGATCCGGGTGAAAAGTCCGCGGCGGTGCCGTTTTGCAAAGTTCGCAAAGTTTTTGTTTTCCGCGTTTCCGGCGTCGGATCGACGGCCGGGGCGCCCCCGCGGGCTTACAATGGTATCAGAGCCACGCCATTAACCTTGCCTAGCTTGCTCTAGCGCGTTTAGAACCCGATCGAACAAAATCCCCAAAAACCGTATTTTTGTGCACATGTGTTCTCTGTTGAAATTTTTGAGCTCCTAAAATTTTTCAGGTTGTTGCAGAGGCATGTACAAGAAATTATAAGAAATCTGGGAAAATACGATCCACCAATTCCTCAGTTCCACCGCGGAAGCGCGGCCAAAACCCTGGTTTGGCCGCGCTTGCGCGGCGGATAAGAGGAATTGTGGCACCAAATTTTCCCAGTAAGCTTATGGTATAGAAATAGGGCTTTTGGGATATTTTATTTGGGCCCAGGTTTTCTGTAAGTGCTACAGTTCTTTTTGGGGGCCCACTTTGATAAATTTGTTCGATCGGATATTCTAACATGCTAGTTCACAGTTTTTACATTATATCTGCGACCGTGAATGTCATTTGATCGGTAAATCCCGTCTAACTGCTATAGCCCGGTTAGACGGATTTGCGAACGTGACTTTCACGTTGATGTTCTGTGATTGTACTGTGTTGTTGCGGATCGGTCGTGGGGGATAGCCTGGTTGCAGTAATAGTACAGTTTTGTTTTATATGTACTTTTGATTTTGCGGGGCGAGCGTCCGACATGTGGACTGCCGTCACTGCCTGTTTGTATTATTCTTTTGGGGCACGACCTGGTTGCGGTCGATGTACCCGTTGTATGTATATTTTACTTTCTGTACTAGGATTACCCGGCGGAGGGGTGCACGGATAGCCGGATTCTAGAGGGCAACAAGCCCGCATCTCATGGCATTGAGGCGGAGGGGCTTCACTCTAGAATTGGCGGGCTATTCGCCGCACTCGTAGGGGGTATAGGGTTGACCCAGGAGGGGTGCCCAAGTTACCGGATTCCGTGAAGTGCTGGGTGGTCCATTCACGTTGCTGAAGGGGGCTGCCTCGCTTCAGGTTTTGGCGGGTAACTTGCCGCGCCCGTAGGGGTCTAGGATTACATTGCACAGGCTATCAACACGACCAGGGGAACGTCGGGTTTCAGCGGCTCTGTGAAACCCGGGGATCCCAGATATCTGTATTGATCTGTGTTGCTATACTTTTCTGTGTTGCTTTTTATCACGCCTTGAGCGAAAATTATATATTATATATATATTAGTAGATGTTGTATATGTTTTTCATCCGCGCTAGTCCAGTCCCCGCTCTGTCGTTAGTAAGCTAACCTAACGAGTGATGACGGGACCCAGTGGCGAATGCTGATGGCATATACGTACGTCAGTATATTTTCGTTCTTTATGGTGTGATCAATTGATGGGACTGCATTGATTCGGATCAATGCAAGTTAAACAAACCTAATCTGATGTTGTTGGAACACTTTTTCAAAAAGCTGTTATTGCAAGGGCGTTCTCTTTTGTTTTGCACAGTGGTATTCATTTGGAATATCCTGCTCCTCAGTCGACGAGGCAAGGGCCGAGATCCCTTCACCGGGAGTGACCCCTTGGACAAAAGTTTACGTCAGGGCATTAACTTCACTATAGCCGATTGCTTTTGCTTTGCACCGTGGTATTCAGTTGGAATATCCTGCACCTCATTCTACGGGGAAAGAGCCGAGATCCCTTCACCGGGAGTGACCTCTTTAGCAAAGGTTTTCGTCACTATATTTTTCTAAAAAGCTATCAGTTCCTTCGACGATATCGAGTTCATTACGTTAAAGGTTTTCGCCAGAAACCATTCGTAGCCCTCCGTCGTTTCATATGGATGGTCAATAGTATTCAAGCTGTGTATGTTGGCCAAAGTCAAGGCACAGTGTTTGGTAGCTGTTGGGTATTCATATGCAGCATAGATAGATGCGTTGGTTTGGGACAGTCGTACTGCCATTTTGGCCAAAGTCAAGGGTAGGTACGGGTGGGTTCAAATTAACCAGGAAAATGACGGGTAGAACTTGACATGTGACTTATGATATGTTGGCCAAAGTCAAGGTCATAAGAGCATGGGGCAGAAATCACATCGGGAGTTTCAAAAGTACTGAAACTTGCCAGATATGCGCATACCTTCTGGAGTGTGATAACGTGAGCGGATTCCGTCACGTTATCATGCGATGAGAGTTGGATCCCGATTCCCACTGATGAGTTGGTTTACTCCTCGGGTATTCCCGGCTAATTCTTCTTTCAGGTTTGGGGAAGAATTTGACGTTACAGTGGGAGGTTTCCAGATTAGATAAAGTGACAACCATTCTGATCTAGGTTAGAGTGCACGCTGAGTGTTTCTTTTCTCTCTCTCTCTGGCAGCGACCATTGACCCGACCCTAGACTATGACTCAGTGACCAAGTTGACCAAACCTTCTTAACACTGGCTTTTGGATTGTCAGAGTTGCAGACCTCTTTGCCACTCCTACTTTTACCCTTTTCTCCGGGACACCCCGTATTACTACGAACGTCCACTTCCATTGGACAAAACCATCGTATGGTTATATACGAACTCGAAGGACTTCGAGGATGGTTTCAGGTTCTGGAGAAAACGAATAGGACTATTCAGTTGTCTTTACCTTTTACCTTCTCTCAGGTTGCGAGTACTCCTTGGTTTAGGAGATAGTACACCTATTACGCAAATTGGATAGTCTTCTTTCAAACCTTAGGCTGGTGCCGAACGGTGGGGAATGAAGAAAGCCAATTAGCCTAAACGGTGTACAGAAGGTATTAAGTTCAGACAAAGCAAGAGATTAGTAAGAGGGCAAAGTAAATTGCGACTGCTATTCACGACCAAACCATGTACTTCTTTGTCAATCCTAAATCACCTAAGAATTAAGTTCATTCGGTTGTCTTTTATCCTCACCTTCTCTCGCATTGCGAGTGCTCCTAGGACTAGGACAGTACACCCATTATGCTTATTGGATAGTCTTCTTCCAAACCATAGGCTGGTGCCGAACGGTAGGGAAGGAAGAAAACCATTTGGCCTAAAGGGGTGTACAGAAGGTAATGACTAAAGACATGTAAAGGGATTTGGAAAGATGGAAAAGAATTATACGGTTATAGTTGTGAATCTGGATAATGGAAGAGGCATTACTAAGAATACCAGGATACCCCATCGAAACATCTCAATGTTTCAGTTTCACTGTGTACTGTTAAATGAAAGCTGATTTCCCAATTAGGCACTTGCTCCAGGGTATGTATTTACCAGGTATGATTCTCACATCTGTATGGTTTTACAGATGATGAGTGGGAGTAATTTGTTGGGAATTAGGTGACCATCCTCATTATATCGGGATTCGTTGGAATTGATGATATTTGAGGAAGTCACCTGGGTTGTTTGCCGGTCGGCAAATATTTGGTTTTGAACATCCGTTGTTGTGCACCAATTTCAAATTGATATATCTGTACGTCTATTTTTATAGAGTGAGATATACTTTTTGAAATTATGTCTATGACATTTACCTATATCTGTGGATGTTTAGGTAAGGAGCATTGAACAACGGTGTACTTCTTAACCAAAAGTACAGTTTTCAACCTACGACACACAGTGAATGAGTCACCAGACTCAGCGGACTTATACAGAGTATTGTATATTGTACAGTGTCCATTAGGACAGAGGGGTTGGTCCTCGTACTTTATCCTGTTTACTTTTAACTTCTCTTGTTCTTAGACATGTGTTCGTAGAAACACAGGGTCTAAGTTTTGAGGAGTTATAGGTATATGAATAAAGTAGAGAACCAGGTGTTGCAAGTATCGGGATTCTTCAAGGAGATCGAAGATGTAGATACTTGTGAATGGTATTCAGTTGATAGTAATGATTAAGAGAACTAGCTTCTCTTTCAGGTTACTCATAATTGGAAGTACTCCTAAGTTGAGTAACGCTGATCGGCCTCTCTTCCATTTACTTGACATGCACTGGAGACAGCTGCATGATTTGAATCTGGTTCAATTAAATCAGTGCCTCTGTTTCTTGGATATAGAACAGTTCATATCTTGACATTGTTAAGATATGGGGAGTTGTCCGGCTTATGCTTGAAACCAGACTCTGGACAACTCAAGGCACGTTTCAGTAGTGGCTGTTTGTGGGTTGACCCGGGCTATGACGAGGGTTGATTTTCTACCATCTGGAAGATCAATAGTGATATTGTTCTTGACTCGCCACAGTTTTATCAAAAATGGATTTTTTCAGAAAACAGTAGTGGGAGTATGGTAGAACTGGAAGTGATTCCAGAACCGCAAACGATTACTGAAGATAACGAACCTAAAGATTCAATCTGGTTTGACATTTCATTGGCCACTCCGCAGATATGGTGGGTAACCTCAGGCACTCGAGAGGTACTTCGGTATGCTCAAGGACGGTGGCAGGGAGGTTCTTGTTTACCTAGACTTGCCATTGCTGTTGTTCCAGGCTGCGAGACCCGGCGGGAGGATGAGTATAGCGTCGTTCTAAACTGGCTTCAGAAGTGCACGTCTATATGACTCTGCCAGAGGATTGTCGTAGTCAGTGGGAGCAGCGGAAGCATTGGTGGATATCAGGCTTATGTCTATTTATAGACTAAAGCAGATATAGCGGAGATAGATCATCTATTTCTGATGTGGCAGTCATAGGTTTGACTTCATCAGAATAGGGGATGGATCTGTTGAGAAGGTAGTAGAGTGTGATGTCCTGGTATTTGATGACATACACAGAGTAGGAAGTGATATTCCTATACTACGATCGGTTATACTTTTGGTCGTCACACAGTGGTTTCTCCACAAAGGACTTGGATATTATATCAGACATTCTGGTTACTAGATCTATGGTTTTAGATCTAGATTTGGGTGGTTTCCCAATCTGGGTACTTTGACCGCATTCTATGAGTATTTAGAATGGATGACTCCTGGCACGGTAGTGTACCTGCAGGTAATGGAGTCACCCTCTCTAAAGGTGTCTTACAGACTAAAGGGGAGAGGGATACGCATGATTGACAGATCACTTGCTTAGGCAATTGAGTCAATCATGAGATGTCAAGTACCACACCAGATGTTGTTCTTGCAGTAGGTGCAATAAGTTGATATTGATCCAATCCTGGAGAAACAGTCGGAAGCAGTTTTAGAACATAAGTTGATGTTCTAAGGAATTGATAACGGCAGCCTCCTTTAGGAGACGGTTATCATTCCAGGCTTCCAAGGTGACTTGGATGGAAGAGTAGCTGTCAGAGTTATAGTTTTTCCCTCTGACGAGGGGCAGTATTTTGGACAGGTGGTCCGGATGGATACTGAGGGAAGGCATGGCGCAGGATACTGAATAAGTTCAGTTGACGATACAGTCTAAGAAGTTTGGATTTGGAGTTCACTTATGAGCTAGGTCCCATCAGACATCCAGACATTCTAGGACAGGTATTGCTCATTTCGGGAGATAGTTTTCTCTGCGAACATGAGATATAGAGAGACATAGAAAGAAACATCAAAGCGGATCCACTCACTGAGGCTATTCCTCGAACGCAATAGTTTCGCAAACGAGCTTTGTGAGACTGACTAGTAGAGGAGTTGGGTGTTCGGTATCACACGGGCTGTGAGTATGCGACATCGCAATAATTAGCCTTGAGTGCAAGTGGGAGATTGTTGGAGATAGTGCCCTCAGAGTCAATTATTGGATCACAGGCACGTGATTGCAATGATTGAGGGGAGGACCTATCCCGGTAGGACAGTCTTACTCGAGATGATAGTATGCTATCTGGTTTATCTTTATCATCGTGTACTGCTTCAAGTGACCTTTCGAGTCGCTATTACACGTTGATAAAGCCCCTAGGATTCTTGCTTGACTTCCAGCAGTATGAGGGCGATCATATAAGTGGGAGCTGGGGGTCTACAAGCACATCCTTAAAAGGTCCCTAGTCGTGGGAGATTCGAGACAGGGCATCGTTTCTCCAGAGTAGACTAGTGTATACAGTCGAGACCCCGACGAGGGGCGGTGGCCGGTCTCACAAGCCACTGGTGTCAGTTGGTTCACCTAAGATGTATACAGGTGCTCATTGGGTTATGAGTACACCGGACAGGACTCGCCGGGAACCTGCTAGTTGGGATATACCAGACGTCAGATAGCAGTTCCCAGGTGACATGTGTACAGGTTAGTTCATCGACCTGGGATCGTCATTTGTCTCGTGTGAGTTCCCACTGTACTTTGATTACTACCCTACCACGGCTCAAAGGAGTCGTGCAAACAGGTTTTAGTTGGGTACAGTCCCGAGCCACATGGAGGCAGTGAGCGGATCTGCAGGGGTTCGTCTCTCCCGGTATTGGGGGTGAGGTCGTGCTGTGTCTAGGAGAGCCAGAACATGAAAAGTCCTTGGCCAAGGCAGGAGATTTGCTGGTAGGTATTCCAGTAGTATCTCAGGGTGTTCTGGGCTACACTCCGACACGACTTGTACCGCTTTTGGGGGTCTGACTTTTACCAACCCCTAGGCCCGCCATGCGATGCTCATAGACGAACGGACCGGACTGTACGGATATTGTCACTGACAGGCTCAGTTGGGTGTCGGGGTGAGCTTCCTCATCGACGTCCCATTTGGTCAATACCTGGTGGCCCGTCACGTATTGGCTTATACCTCTGACGTGCTAGTGGTTAAATCCACAGCCACAGTATTGACGAGTCTTTAGAGTCCACCACAGACAGTTACTCAAGTTTCGGGCGAAACGCTGTAGAGGCCGTATGGAGATATGGCAGGGTTCGATCAGATACGTGCGGTATTGCACGGATCGTGATCGGACAGATTTTACTAGCCGGCTTTGGCTTAAGCCGGATTCTAGTTTTAGATAGTGTAGACCTTATCTCTTTGCATTTGTGTTCAGTGCGAATACAAATGCGGGCATGTATTTGCAGTAGTGGGGTTTTCCTGTAATTTATTACGGGATCGGTTTTCTGAAGTTGCCAGTTTGCATTCCGTTCCGGCCGGTTTTCCTTCATTCCTTCTCGGCCGGACTTTCTTGTTGGAGGGGGTTATTTGCAATTTGCAAATAACTCTTTTGTGGAGGGTTTTCTTGCACTTGTGGATTATGATGAGACTTGCTTCATGATGATATTCCTTTCTTATCCTTTTGATGGCTTTTCACTTGATGGTTTGATTAGTGAAATGAGAGTGACCATTTTTCCACATTGTTGATATATTCTTTCTTGCATTTTTTCTCTCTCCAATCTCATTCTTTCTTTGGGTGGGCCGGCCACTTTGGCAAGAGGGAGAGGATCATTTCTTTTTGAGTGAGAAAAATGCTTCATATCTTTTTCCATGCTACCAAGTTCATAAGCACTTTTTGAGTTGCTTTCTTTACCTCCACCATTTCATGGCAACCTCATAAACCCCAAGAGACAAGCTTCTACACTATTTCTATAGCAAGCCTTGGACGCGTCGGCTAGCCAACTTCGCGCCCGAGTTGCCTCGGTCAAGAGGCGGGAGCCCGTAAAAGATTCCGGCTACGTGGTGCCCTTTCCGACGAGCGAGGAGGTGACGGAGATTCCGCGGGAGATCGGAGTGGAGACGAAGACCGAAGGACACGGATCGCTTGGTATAGCATCTCTACTCTTTTCTATTTTGCTAGCTGCTAGGTTAATGGCCCGATCCGGGTGAAAAGTCCGCGGCGGTGCCGTTTTGCAAAGTTCGCAAAGTTTTTGTTTTCCGCGTTTCCGGCGTCGGATCGACGGCCGGGGCGCCCCCGCGGGCTTACACTAGTATTGGTTCACTTTAAACGGATTTTCTCACTTGGTTTGTGCACATTGTATATGTGATATACTTTTGTATACTTGATTGTATCATGTTTGATGATACATGTTTAACTATAGTTAAGTGTAATGAATTAAGCCATGGTTAAACTAATGATTAGGGTTTTCTTTTTATTACTTATTTATTTATTTATTTATTTTGAATAGATAAGAAAAGAATGGTTGCTAATTTTGGAGCTTAGTTGAAGCTTCATGAAGATTTGACTTTGTAACCATTCTTGTCTTCATCTTAAACCCTAACCATTAATCTAACCTTGGTTAATTCTCTATACTTGACCATGGTTCTAATATGATAAGTATTCATTTTCTTTTCCAAATATAATTAACTTATCATATTTCTTTCTTCTTCTTCTTCATCTTCTTCACATGAAGAAAGTTCACTTCATCAATGGTGATTGATGAAAACAAGTGAGAAATCCAATTCTAAAGTCTACCCACTTCCTATTTCTTCATCCTCTACCTCTTGCCAAGTAGTAGAGTGTGTTCTCTTCACAAGTTTTTGGACTTGGTGAAGTCGGAGCTTGATTTAGCGATGCCTCGACGTAGATCATCTTCGGCATGGACATCGACGACCTAGCTTGCCCATTCTCCGACGAAGCCGACGCTTGAGCCCGGATTTGATTTGGACAGCGGAGAGGACCTCGTTGCGGAGCTATGGAGGTGGAGCACCGGATCTACAAAGGTTGTATTTCCGTATCTTGTAGTTAAGTGTTAACTAGTTAGCTTTTTCGCTTAGTTTTCTAGCAAACGATCCGTAGTCGGGTCTCTCGGCACACATAAATTTTTATATTGGCATGTTCGATGCCTTGTAAGACCTCACTAGGGTGCCTAGGAACCCTACAGTGGTATCAGAGCCTAGCTAGAGCCTTAGGCGAAGTCTAGACGGAATTTGAAGTCCGAACGAACCCGAAACCCCGAATCAAACTTGCTCTCTGTCCAATTTTCAAAAACAGGGATTTTTCAGTATTAAAAATATGGAGAAAAACATGCAGGAAAATCTAAGAGTAACTGTGCAATTCGTAGCCCTAATTCAATTAAAGCGCCGCGCTTCCGCGGTACGAGCATGGCTCGTGCGGCGGAAGCGCGGCCTGTTTGTCGTTTTCTGTGGTGACGTTTGCACAGTAACTCCTATTTAACTGTGCTTGTTTTCCTGGGTATTTTTGATATTTTTTCAAGAGTTGAATTTTCTGCAGTTGTTTTGGGGATTCGATGTTTCGATCGGGGTATCAAATTTTGTCTATTTGGCTTTCCGGATAAATTTTAGAATATGTTAAAAAGTTCGACCGGATATAAATACCCAATTTTTCCCCTGTCGGGAAATTTCCAAGTGTTGGATTTTTCCGTAGTTTAACGACGTTCTACGTAGTGCAAGTAACGCGATGGTCCCTCTAGAAGACAACAAACCTTAACTCGATTATGTGACCGTCTTGAACTGCCCTTTGAACCTTCGGGTTTGGGGCAGTACGGCGTGCCACATGTGAGGCATTGGCTTGACCCTTCTACGGCTGGAACGTTGGTACTGAGGTACGAACTGAATGTTGTTAGACTAGTTTCATGTGTTGATCTGTATCGGGAAAACTTGGGTGTTAGAATGTTCGATCGGAAAGTTTAACATTTTCTATTTATCTGGAATGGGATACAGTAATTGGAATTCACAAAAAGTTATGAGATAACTGAATGAATGTTATAAACATAGCACTTTAGTCTCGATTGATCGGTTGCCACGGAATTTTGATGTGATCAAAAGTCCGTTGCAATCACGTAGCGTACGCGGATACTCGCCGGGTAAACTTAATAGACAGCCTCACTCCATAGCCCCGACCAAGTGACTGTAGGAGAACCCCGTCGCCGAAAGCATCCGTTCGGGTGCTCGCGGCAGCGGTGTTCCGCCTTGGTGCACTTCGTCGACGGTATCAGGGGTGCGGCCGCCTACTGAAGCTTGCGACGAGCATTCGATCAGGATGTCGGGAATCTTGTTGAATTGCCCGACTTGATATTGAAAAGAGTTTTCGATTTTGAGACTAAAATGCGGGGTTTATAATTGTTAGGCATGCGATGTCTAACTAATTCATTTGGTCAGGCGTGTGATGTCTGAGGTGGTTGCGGATTCCAACTGTTGTAGTTTTACACTTTCTTTTCTGTGACCGTAAGTGTAATATGTGATATTGCCGGTTTCGTTGCTATATGTCAACGACAATTGGGATGCGCATATTTACTTACGTTGATGACATGTGATGTTATGTGTTGCTGGATATGTTATATTCGATCGTCGTGTTTGAATAGCCGGGGTTTTTTATGTGAGATGAGTGTTTTTCATTTTCATTCATGTAAAAACTTGTATGTAATATTCTTTTATTGGGGCGCTTCCAGGTTGCGGAAGATGTCACCGTTTGTATATTATTTAATTTTCCGCACTAGGATAGACCCAAGGAGGAGGGCACAAGTAACCGGGTTCTGGAGTCCAGTGGGAGACCATCTCGAGGAGTCGAGTCCGGGTCTCCTAACTCCAGAATTGGTAGGGTTGCTTGCCGCTCTCGTAGGGGTCTAGGGGTGTGGGTTTGGCTATTCATCACGACCGTGGAATCCGTGTTTTATACTGGCTCGTATTGAAAACACGGACGTCCTAGTATATCCAATATTTCATATGATTCTTCTGCTGCGATATCTGTGATGTTCTGTGATAGATACATTATATAGTATATATGATATATTATATAGACGTTACTTATGTTTTACACCCGCGCTAGCCCTGCCCCGCTCTGCCGTTAGTTACCTAACCTAACGGTGCACGACGGGACATCGAGGCGAATGCGGATGGCATAAGTGTACGTCGTATTTATCTGTGATGTTTAGGTACTTAAATGATGGGACTTCATTAATGTGATTAATGAAATAAAAGAAACCTAAGATGTTGTAGAATCGAATTTCAAAATAAAACAGGTAGCTACAGTTCTTGCTTTGCATAGCGGTATATGCGATATATCCAGCACCTTATTCGATAAGGAAAGGACCGAGATCCCTTCACCGGGAGTGACTCCTTTAGCAATAACTGGCAGATGCTACACACTCGGTTTGTCTTTTGATTGCTTTTAAGTGTTTTTTCTTTGCACAGTGATATATATGATATATCCCGCACCTCATTCGACGAGGAAAGGACCGACGATCCCTTCACCGGGAGTGACTCCTTTAGCAAAACTAGAAAAGCCTCAAAAGCACTCCATTTTAAAATTCATTCGATCCTACAACGATATAAAGTTCATTACGCAAAAGGTTTTCTTAAAAACCTGTAGTAGCCCTCCGTCATTTCAGATAGGTAATAGTTAGTATTCGTGCTGCGTTTGTTGACTCAGTCAAGGCGTAGTGTGCGGTAGCTGATTATTGTTTATCTGCAAAGCATATGATGCGATTGGATTAGGGTAGTCGTGCGGCCTTGTTGACTCAGTCAAGGGTCGTGCGGGTGGGTTTAATTCAATCGAGAAATGACGGGTTGAACTTTACTTGTGGTCTATGATTTGTTGACTCAGTCAAGGTCATAGATAGCTTGAGGTAAAATATTATCGGGAATTTCAAGTGTTGAAATTTGCAATGAGATTGCATACCTTCTATGAGATAGTTGGATCCCGATACCCGCTGCGAGTAAGAGTTACTCCTGGGAGAGTTTTATACATTACAATTAGCCGATCAAGTAGGTGTCTAGAAAGGTGTCAACGGGGTTACGCCTCTGGGAAAACGAGGTTTACATTAATTAGGTTCGTGCGAAAGCACGGGGGACCTCCCTCAAAGTACCGACACTGGCCTGGCTGAAAGATTGGCGAACTTGTAGTGTGTAATTAATCCCGGCTAGTCTTTCCTTTTAGGGTTTGAAGGAAGATTTGATAAAAAGCAGTGGGAGCCATCCTGATTAGACAAAATAATAACCAATCTATTCTTGCAAGAGCGCACACTGAGTGTTTTCTTCTCTCTCTCTCCTGGTAGCGACCATATCACGTCTTAATCAAGATAATAATACGGAATATTGACCGAACCCTCTTGTTATACTGAGCTGGGGAACGTTGGTCCCGCTCCAACTTATAATTGTTATAAGACAGAGCAGGAAATTGGGGAATACCAGATTTCCCGTGCCGCCCAAACGAAGAGAGTGCATGCTGATGCATCATCTTCGGGTTTGTTCATTACACAGAACTATTTCTCAGTATCCTTTACGTCCTGGGTATGTGATACCAGATCAGGATCCCAGATATGTAATATGTTACATAGGGCTACAGATAGGTAGAGAACTGAGAACGGGTGATAAGTTTCATGAGGCAGAAAACGGGGCAAGAGTTGCAGCCAAGTCTGTTGGTCACTGTCACCCTGTATTGCCAATACATTCTGAACGAATGTTATTAGATACCGAACCTGATATACAAAATTATATCAGTCTCTTTAGTAGTAAAGAAATGATAAAATTTTGTATTGTTGGATAATGTTTTGAACATTTCCTATATCAAAAGTTGATCGGTTCAGGCACGTTATCTAAAAGCATTAATGTTCTAAATCAAACTACAGTTCTTTAGTATACAGAACACACACAAGAGGATGAGTTCAGAAATGAACGAATTCTTCTTGAGGCATTGTAGACTAGGTCATATCAATGCAACCCGACTAGCTAGAGTTACATATAGATGCATATTTAAATCAGTTTGAATTTACATCTTGTGAAACTCGCCAGTCATGTCACAAAGATAAGATGACCGTAGCTCCGTTTACTGGAAACAGAGAAAGAGTTAATAAACTCTTGGGATGATACATGTTGATGTATGTAGGTCCCCTGTCTACACATGCCAAGACCGGTTCTTTGTACTTCGTTACAATCTCTGATAATCTCTCAAGATTCAGACATATGTTCCTGTTGAAACATGAGTCCGAACCTTTTGAGATATTCACAGAATATAAGCGAGAAGTAGAGAACCGATACGGGTATAAGTATTATGTCCTTTGATGAGATCGAGGAGGAGAATACTTGAGCACGGAAATCCTGGACTATTTTAAAGGAGAATGAGATTCTCTCTCGGCATTACTCCTCTGTATACACCATAGCACGATGGTATATCAGGGCGGAGCAATCACACCCTATATGATAAGGTGTGCTCTATGATGAGTACTACTAAGTTACCTGTTTCCTTTTGGGTGTTATGCACTTGAGAAGTTGCATACCTATTGAATAGGGTTCGAATCAAATCAATGCCTACCACTTCATATGTGATATGGAAAGGGAAGAGCCCATGTCTTAAGCTAGTTAAGATTTGGGGTTGTCCGGCCTATGTCTAAAAGCAAAATCCGGACAAGCTTGAGGCAAGATCTGTAATGTAGAACTGGAAATGTTTCAGCTATACAAACTGCAGCTGATGATTTGATAGAACCAAAGGATTCAATAGATACCAACGAACCTCAGCCTCTCCGCCGATCTAGTAGGGTTCCTCACCCACCTGAGAGATACTTCGGTTTCTCTATGACAGTGAGAGCGAGGATTGCATCATGAGATGATGACCCAACTAGTTTCGAGCTGGCCATCAGGAGTGAGACTCTGTGAGAATGGCTGGATGTTTATTGATCTGAGATGGAATCCTTATACACCGACAAAGTATGGACTTTAGTTGCTATATCTGAAGGGTTAAATCCCCATCAGGAGCAAGTATATCTTGAGAAGATTACTTGGTGTACATGGAAAAGTTGAGACTTTCAAAGCTAGACTTGTTAAAGGTTTTCTTCATTGACCAGGCGTGGATAATGATGAAACCTTTTCCAGTGGCTATGCTTAAGTCCATCCAGATCCTACTTACCACGGCTGTATACCATGACTACGATCTCTGGTGGTTGGGTGTCTTGACTGCTTTTCTAAATGATGATTTAGAAGAGTGCGTCTATAAGTACACAGCCAGAGGGCTTCGTAGACAGTGGGAGCAGCGGAAACGTGTGCAATATGCTTTATAGGATTAAAGCAGGCATCGCGGAGTTGGAACATCTGTTTTGATGAAGTATTCAAAGAGTTTGATATCATCAAAATGGTAGATGAACCTTGTATATACAAAAAGGTAGTAGGGAGTATGGTGACGATCCTCGTAGAGTACGTGGATGACATACTCTTGATAAGAAAGGAGTTTCTTATGCTACGCTCGATCAATCTCCGCTTATCACAAAGATTCTCCATATAGGATTAAAGTAATACCTACTAAATCCTGGATTTTGGATTTATGAGATAGATCTAAATGGATGTTAGGATACTCACTAGATGTAGTGAGATGGTGTCAATTGATCCTGGGGAGAATCACTGGAAGGGTTCCAGGGTGATAAAGACGACTGAATGTCAGTCACAGGCATTGTCTTTACCCTCAGTAAAGGGACGGTATGTTGGAAGAGTTCCAAGCTGGATACTGTGACATACTAGACGATAAAGGCTAGATACATCGCTACTTAAGATGCTACCAAAGAGGTAGTCTGGGTGTATATTGGTTCATGAGATGAACTACGTTCCAACCATTGTGAGACAATGGAGTTGTGGCTTATGCCAAGGAACGTCCGTCCCATCAGTGATCCAGACATATTCTAAGGCAGTATCACTTGATCATGGAGATGGTTGATCTCCAGGGAGATCGAGGTTAGGAGAGTAGACACAGAGAAAAACAAAGCGGATCCACTCACGAAAGGCCTTTTCCCAGAGAGAGACTTTTATGGGATGGTTGAGTATGAGATACTGCAACCATTGCTATAGATGGCCCTAGTGCAAGTGGGAGATTGTTAGTTATATGTATGCCCTAGAGGCCATTACTGTACATAGGATGTATATTGTAGTGGATGCTGGGACATATATAGGGAGGACTTTCTTGCTCGACATGATAGTATGCTATCTGGTTGAACTTTACCTTAACGTGTATACTGATTGTCTCTCTGTTACATGTTGGTAAAGCCCTTAGGATGTGTGCTTGACTACCTGGACTATGATGCGGATCATACTAGTGGGGACATGGTAGTCCATAAGTACATCCTTCAAAGTCCCTAGTCATGGGTGTATCGAGACGGGGCATCGATATACCAGAGTAGACTAGCGTATACCTTCTCGACCCATATAGATAGGCGATGGATGATCCCATATCCATCGGTGTTTGACATCAGAGATGATATACGGGTGCTCAGTAGAGACTGGGTATACTGGACGGACTCGCCGAGAACTCCCAGATGGTATTATACCTCACGTCAGATGGCAGTTCTCTGGTGACACTGGTACAGAGTAGTCTGTTGACCCGAGATCGTCATAGAGTCTTGTGTGGTTCCCACTGTGCTTTGATTTCCATCTTACCACGTCCAAGAGGGCGTGCAAAACGGTGGTTTTTGGGTACAGTCCCGAGTCACATGGAGGCAATGAACGATATGAGGGGATTCGTCTCTCCCGGTATAGGGGGTTGATGTTGCGCTGTGTTCGATTGGCTATAACAGGAAATCCCTGGCCAGGGTTGCTGAGATTTACTGGTAAGTGTTACCAGTAGTTTCTCGAATGGTTATAGACCTCATATCGACACGACTTATCGAGCTATTGGGGTCTGACGTTTACCACCCCTAGGCGAGATATGCGACATATCAGACGATCAGACCGGACTGTACGGTAGTGTTACTGGTCGGATTCACTGGAGTGTGAGCGGGCTTGCTCGTCGATCTTCAGATCGCTCAATACCCGGGTGGCCGTTACGTTTAGCAGACCGCTTGCGGCTTGTGGGTGTTTGATATGATCATCATCTGCTGCCGGCGTATTGACGAGTCTTTAGAGTCCTACACAGAGGTTTCCTGGCTCAAGCAAAACGAAATAGGAGCGCATATGAGATATGTGCGGGACCGAGAATAATGCGTGTATGTGATACCGTATTCCATTCTCGCGATGATTGTATCGAATGGTTGTATGCGATATAACCTAGGTATCGAATCAAGTATTGATTCGATAAGCCGATACATTGAATACTAGTCGGTTGTGTGCGACATGACCGGATCATTGAATCAAGTGTTGATTTAATGATTTAATGCATAATTATATATTTGATATATTACTTTGCACTAACTAGTATTGGTTCACTTTAAACGGATTTTCTCACTTGGTTTGTGCACATTGTATATGTGATATACTTTTGTACACTTGATTGTATCATGTTTGATGATACATGTTTAACTATAGTTAAGTGTAATGAATTAAGCCATGGTTAAACTAATGATTAGGGTTTTCTTTTTATTACTTATTTATTTATTTATTTATTTTGAATAGATAAGAAAAGAATGGTTGCTAATTTTGGAGCTTAGTTGAAGCTTCATGAAGCTTTGACTTTGTAACCATTCTTGTCTTCATCTTAAACCCTAACCATTAATCTAACCTTGGTTAATTCTCTACACTTGACCATGGTTCTAATATGATAAGTATTCATTTTCTTTTCCAAATATAATTAACTTATCATATTTCTTTCTTCTTCTTCTTCATCTTCTTCACATGAAGAAAGTTCACTTCATCAATGGTGATTGATGAAAACAAGTGAGAAATCCAATTCTAAAGTCTACCCACTTCCTATTTCTTCATCCTCTACCTCTTGCCAAGTAGTAGAGTGTGTTCTCTTCACAAGTTTTTGGACTTGGTGAAGTCGGAGCTTGATTTAGCGATGCCTCGACGTAGATCATCTTCGGCATGGACATCGACGACCTAGGTTGCCCATTCTCCGACGAAGCCGACGCTTGAGCCCGGATTTGATTTGGACAGCGGAGAGGACCTCGTTGCGGAGCTATGGAGGTGGAGCACCGGATCTACAAAGGTTGTATTTCCGTATCTTGTAGTTAAGTGTTAACTAGTTAGCTTTTTCGCCTAGTTTTCTAGCAAACGATCCGTAGTCGGGTCTCTCGGCACCCATAAATTTTTATATTGGCATATTCGATGCCTTGTGAGACCTCACTAGGGTGCCTAGGAACCCTACAAAGGAAATGTAGAGAACTTGGAGAAGGTGATAAAGACATTAGAGTTGGAAATGGTGCAATTGTTGCAGCTAAGACTGTCGGGGAATATCACCTTGTATTACCTACTGGTAATACATTGGTTCTGAACGAATGCTATTACATGCCGAACCTGATATGCAACATTATATCGGTTTCTTTATTAAGTAAAGAGGGATATAATTTTGTATTACAGGATAATGTTATGAACATTTTCCGTAACCAAAAGTTGGTTGGATCAGGCACGTTATGCAATGGCATTTATGTTCTAAATCAATCAACAGTTCTGAGCATAACAAACACACACAAGAGGAAGAGTTCACATCTGAACGAATCCTTCTTGTGGCATTGTAGACTAGGTCACATCAATGCGATACGACTGGCTAAGTTGCATAAGGATGGATATTTGAAACCATTCGAATTTTCATCTTATGACACTTGCCAGTAATGTCTCAAAGGCAAGATGACCAAAACTCCGTTTACGGGACACGGAGAAAGAGTTACCGAACTCTTGGGACTGATACATAGTGATGTATGCGGTCCCATGTCTACACATGCCAGGGATGGTTCTTCGTACTTCATTACATTCACTGACGATCTCTCAAGATACGGACATGTGTATTTGATAAGACACAAGTCTGAAGCTTTTGAGAAATTTAGAGAATATAAACAAGAAGTCGAGAACCAAACCGGAAAAATTATTAAAATCCTTCGATCTGATCGAGGAGGTGAATACTTAAGCAATGAATTCCTGGACTTCCTAAAAGAGAATGGGATTCTCTCTCAGCTGACTCCTCCATATACACCACAGCACAACGGTGTATCAGAAAGGAGGAACCGCACCCTATTAGATATGGTGCGCTCTATGATGAGCACAGCTGAGTTACCTATTTCCTTCTGGGGGTATGCGCTTGAGACAGCCATACATCTATTGAATATGCTCCCCACCAAATCTGTGCCTACCACTCCATATGAGATATGGAAAGGGAAGAGACCATGTCTTTACTATGTTAAGATATGGGGTTGTCCAGCCTATGTCAAACGACAAAATCCAGACAAACTCGAGGCAAGGTCTGTTCTATGCAAATTTATAGGATATCCCAAAAATTCACAAGGGCATATCTTCTACCACCCTGAGGAACAAAGAGTGTTTGTTTCTCGGCATGCCACCTTTTTAGAAAAGGAATTTCTTGAAAAAGAGATTAGTGGTCATGAGGTAGAACTGGAAGAGGTTCCAGCTACAGAAGCTACAACAGAAGATCTGGTGGAACCAGAGGATTCAGTAGTACCCGACGAACCCCAGCCTTTCCGCCGATCTAGTAGGCTTCCTCGCCGACCTGAGAGATACTACGGTTTTCTCATGGATGGTGGGAGCGAGGATTGCATCATGGAGGATGATGACCCAACTAGCTTCGAGCAGGCCATCACGAGTAAAGACTCAGTGAAATGGCTGGATGCAATGCGGTCCGAGATGGAATCCATGTACACCAACAAAGTATGGACTTTGGAAGTTGCTCCTGATGGGGTAAAACCCATTGGGAGCAAGTGGATCTTCAAGAAAAAACTTGGTGTAGATGGGAAAGTGGAGACTTTCAAAGCTAGACTTGTAGCAAAGGGTTTTCGTCAAAGACCAGGTGTGGACTATGATTAAACCTTTTCTCCAGTAGCTATTCTTAAATCCATCCGGATCATGCTTGCTATCGCTGCATATCATGACTACGAAATCTGGCAAATGGATGTTAAGACCGCCTTTCTAAATGGTGATTTAGAAGAGTGCGTGTACATGACTCAGCCAGAGGGCTTCGTAGACAGTGGGAGCAGCGGGAAGGTGTGCAAGCTGCTTAAATCCATTTATGGATTAAAGCAAGCATCGCGGAGTTGGAACATCTGCTTTGACATCGTTATGAAAGAGTTTGATTTCGTCAAAAACCCAGATGAACCTTGTATTTACAAGAAGGTGGCAGAGAGTAAGGTTGTCTTCCTCGTATTGTACGTGGACGACATACTCTTGATAGGAAATGATATTCCTATGCTGCAATCGGTCAAGCTCTTCTTATCACAAAGATTCTCAATGAAAGATCTTGGTGATGCCTCCTGCATATTGGGAATTAGGATCTATAGAGATAGATCCAAACGGATTTTGGGATTGTCCCAATCCAGGTACATTGACACCATACTAAAGAGGTTTAGTATGGAAGAATCCAAGCGTGGGAACTTACCCACGATCTCTGGAGTCACTCTCTCCAAAGAGATGTCTCCCAAGACTGATTTGGAGAGAGGTCGCATGCAAGGGATACCCTATGCTTCAGCTGTACGCTCTATCATGTATGCGATGCTATGTACCAGACCCGATGTAGCATACTCACTAAGTGTAGTGAGCAGGTATCAAGCTGATCCTGGAGAGAGTCACTGGACAGCTGTGAAGAGCATTCTCAAGTACTTACGAAGGACTAAAGAGATGCTCTTGGTGTATGGTAACGGAGAACTCCAAGTGGAGTCCTTTACCGATTCGAGCTTCCAGAGTGATAAGGACGACTCTAAGTCGCAGTCGGGCTTTGTCTTTACCCTTTATGGAGGGGCGGTTAGCTGGAAGAGTTCCAAGCAACAAACCGTGGCAGATTCGATGATGGAGGCTGAATACATCGCTGCCAACGATGCTGCCAAAGAGGCTGTCTGGATCAAGAAGTTCATTACTGAACTTGGAGTGGTTCCATCCATTGAGCATCCAATACCTTTGTATTGCGATAACAATAGAGCGGTGGCTTTGGCCAAGGAACCCAGGTCCCATCAGCGATCCAGGCATATTCTGAGGCGGTATCACCTAATCCGGGAGCTAGTTGATCGCCGGGAGATCGAGGTCAGGAGGGTTGACACGAAGAACAACACGGCGGATCAACTCACGAAGGCCATTCCCCAGATACAGATTGAGAGACTCTTCGGGATGCTCGGTATGCGATACTACAACAGCTGGCCCTAGTGCAAGTGGGAGATTGTTAGTTGTATGTATGCCCTAGAGGCCAGTATTGTACAGATGATGTATATTATATTGGATGCTTGGACATATATAGAGATGACTTTCTTTCTCGATATGATAGTATGCTATCTGGTTACTCTTTATCTTAACATGTACACTAATCTCTCTAAACTGTCTTATAGTTACATGTTGATAAAGCCCTTAGGATGTGTACTTGACTACCTGAACTATGATGCAGATCATACTAATGGGGACATGGTGGTCCATAAGTACATCCTTCAAGGTCCCTAGTCGTGGGTGTATCGAGACAGGGCATCGATATACCAGTGTAGACTAGCGTATACGCTTCTCGACCCATGAGATGGGCGATGGATGATCCCATATCCATTGGTGTTTGACATCAGAGATGGTATACGGGTGCTCAGTGGAGACTGGGTACACTGGACGGACTCGCCGAGAACTCCCAGATGGTATTATACCTCACGTCAGATGGCAGTTCTCAGGTGACACTTGTACAGGTTAGTCTGTAGACCCGAGATCGTCATAGAGTCTTGTGTGATTCCCACTGTGCTTTGATCTCCACCTTACCACGTCCATGAGGGCGTGCAAAACGGTGGTCTTTGGGTATAGTCCCGAGTCATATGGTGGCAATGAGCGATAGGAGGGGTTTCGTCTCTCCCGGTATTGGGGGTTGATGTTGCGCAGTGCTCGATTGGCCGTAACAGGGAAGTCCCTGGCCAGGGCTGATCAGAGATTTGCTGGTAAGTGTTACCAGTAGTTTCTCGACCCGTTATGAGCCTCACATCGGCATGACTTATCGGTTATTGGGGTCTGACGTTTACCACCCCTAGACTTGATATGCGACATATCAGACGAACAGACTGGACTGTACGGTAAGTGTTACTGGTTGGATTCACAGGAGTGTGAGTGGGCTAGCTCGTCGATCTTCTGATCGCTCAATACCCGGATGGCCGTTACGTTTAGCAGACCGCTTGCGGCTTGTGGGTGCTTGATATGATCATCATCTGCTACCGGCGTATTGACGAGTCTTTAGAGTCCTACACTGAGGTTTCCTGGCTCAAGCGAAACGAAATAGGAGTGCATATGAGATATGTGCAGGACCGAGAATGATGCGTATATGTGATACCGTATTCAATTCTCGCAATGAATGTATCGATTGGTTATATGCGACATAACCTAGAAATCGAATCAAGGATTGGTTCGATAAGCCGATACATAGGATACTAGTCGGTTATATGCGATATGACCGGATCGTTAAATCAAGTGTTGATTTAATGATTTAATGTATGATTATATATTTGATATATTACTTTGTATTAACTAGTATTGGTTCATTTTAAAAGGATTTTCTCACTTGATGCACATTGTATATGTGATATATTTTTGTGCACATATTTGTATCATGTTTGATGATACTTGATCATGTGGTTAAGTGTAAAGGATTAAACCATGGTTAAGAGGTGATTAGGGTTTTGCTTTTTCATTTATTTATTTGTTTATTTATTTGGAAAAGATTTAGATAAGAATGGTGGCTATGTTCGTTTCTAGTTGAAGCTTCATGAAGCTTTGACTTCTTAACCATTCTTGTCTTCATGCTTAACCCTAATCCATCCAAGTAACCATGGTCTATTCTCTACACTCAACTATGGTTAGCTTATGATAAGTATTGAATTATTTTTCAGCTTAATTCAACACTTATCATATTCTTTCTTCTCCTTCATCATCTTCTTCTTCAAGAAAGCTTGATGCCATCAATGGCAACTTGAGTTCTAAAGTGAGAAATCCAATTCCAAAGTGAACCCACCTCCTATTTCTTCACCCTCTACCTCTTGCCAAGTTGTTTTGGGTGTTTTCTTCACAAGTTTCACAAATTTGTGAAGTCGGAGCTTGAACTTGTGATGCCTCGAAATAGATCATCTTCGGCACGAAGCCGACGACCTAGTCCGCCCATTTCTCCGATCAAGCCGACGATTGAGTCCGGGATTCGAGATGGACAGCGAGAGGACGCCTACGTGGAGCCAAGGAAGTGGATATCCGGATCTACAAAGGTTGTAGCTTCTTATCTTTAGTTAAGTTGTTAACTAGATTTGTATATCGCCTAAACTTCTAGTCAACGATCCGTATTAGGGTTTCTCAGCATCCATAAAATTTGAAATTGGCATAGTTGATGCCTTGTGAGACCTCTATTGTGTGCCCAGGAACCCTACAATGAGTAGTGCTGAGTTGCCACTTTCCTTCTGGGGTTTTGCTCTAGAATCAGCAGCATACATATTGAATAGAGTTCCGACTAAGTCTGTGCCTACCACTCCATATGAAATGTGGAGCGGGAAGAGACCATATCTCAAGTATATCAAGATATGGGGGTGTCCAACATATGTTAAAAAGCATAGTCCGGACAAGCTCGTGTTAGTTGTATGTATGCCCTAGAGGCCAGTATTGTACAGATGATGTATATTATATTGGATGCTTGGACATATATAGAGATGACTTTCTTGCTCGATATGATAGTATGCTATCTGGTTGCTCTTTATCTTAACATGTACACTTGTCTCTTTAAACTGTCTTATAGTTACATGTTGGTAAAGCCCTTAGGATGTGTACTTGACTACCTGGACTATGATGCAGATCATACTAGTGGGGACATGGTAGTCTACAAGTACATCCTTCAAGGTCCCTAGTCGTGGGTGTATCGAGACGGGGCATCGATATACCAGAGTAGACTAGCGTATACGCTTCTCGACCCATGAGATGGGCGATGGATGATCCCATATCCATTAGTGTTTGACATCAGAGATGGTATACGGGTGCTCAGTGGAGACTGGGTACACTGGACGGACTCGCCGAGAACTCCCAGATGGTATTATACCTCACGTCAGATGGCAGTTCTCAGGTGACACTTGTGCAGGTTAGTCTGCAGACCCGAGATCGTCATAGAGTCTTGTGTGATTCCCACTGTGCTTTGATCTCCACCTTACCACGTCCATGAGGGCGTGCAAAACGGTGGTCTTTGGGTACAGTCCCGAGTCACATGGAGGCAATGAGCGATAGGAGGGGTTTCGTCTCTCCCGGTATTGGGAGTTGATGTTGCGCTGTGCTCGATTGGCCGTAACAGGGAAGTCCCTGGCCAGGGCTGATCAGAGATTTGCTGGTAAGTGTTACCAGTAGTTTCTCGACCCGTTATGAGCCTCACATCGGCACGACTTATCGGTTATTGGGGTCTGACGTTTACCACCCCTAGACTTGATATGCGACATATCAGACGAACAGACCGGACTGTACGGTAAGTGTTACTGGTTGGATTCACAGGAGTGTGAGCGGGCTAGCTCGTCGATCTTCTGATCGCTCAATACCCGGATGGCCGTTACGTTTAGCAGACCGCTTGCGGCTTGTAGGTGCTTGATATGATCATCATCTGCTACCGGCGTATTGACGAGTCTTTAGAGTCCTACACAGAGGTTTCCTGGCTCAAGCGAAACGAAATAGGAGCGCATATGAGATATGTACAGGACTGAGAATAATGCGTGTATGTGATACCGTATTCCATTCTCGCGATGAATGTATCGAATGGTTATATTCGATATAACCTAGATATCGAATCAACGATTGATTCGATAAGCCGATACATAGGATACTAGTCGGTTATATGCGATATGACCGGATCGTTAAGTCAAGTGTTGATTTAATGATTTAATGTATAATTATTATTTGATATATTACTTTGCATTAGCTAGTATTAGTTCACTTTATATGGATTTTCTCACTTGATGTGCAAGAAGTATATGTGATATACTTTTGTGCACATATTTGTATCATGTTTGATGATACTTGATCATTTAGTTAAGTGTATAGAATTAAACCATGATTAATTTGATGATTAGGGTTTTGCATATTCATTTATTTATTTATTTGTTCATTTATTTATTTGGAAAAGATAAAGATGAGAATGGTGGCTTTCTTTGTTTCTTATTGAAGCTTCATGAAGCTTTGACTTAGTCACCATTCTTGTCTCATGCTTAACCCTAACCATTTAAACTAACCCTAGTTCATTCTCTACACTTAACTATGGTTAAGATTATGATAAGTATTGATTTTCTTTTTCATTTTAAATCACTTATCATATTCTTTCTTCTTCTTGATCATCTTCTTCTTCAAGAAAAGCTTAAGCCCATCAATGGCAACTTGAGCAAAAGTGAGTGAAATCCAATTCTAAAGTGAACCCACCTCCTATTTCTTCACCCTCTACCTATTGCCAAGTTGTTTTGGGTGTTTTCTTCACAAGTTTCACAACTTGGTGAAGTTGGAGCTTGAACTTGTGCAACCTCGACGTAGATCATCTTCGGCACGAAGCCGACAACCTATTTCGCACATTTCTTCGATGAAGCCGATGCGAGAGTCCGAGATCCGACTAGGACAGCGAGAGGACGTCTACATGGAGCTAAGGAAGTGGATAACCGAATCTACAAAGGTTGTAGCCTCTCTCCTTTAGTTAAAGTGTTAACTAGATTCATTTTTCGCCTAGAATTCTAGCCGACGATCCGTATTAGGGTTTCTCGGCACCCATAAAAATTTAAGTTGGCATGGTTGATGCCTTGTGAGACCTCTATAGTGTGCCTAAGAACCTTTCACTGGTATCAGAGCCTAGCTAGAGCCTTAGGCGAAGTCTAGACGATGTTTGAAACCCGATCGAACCCGAAAACCTAACTTTTTGATGCTCTCTGGACTTTTTCTAAAAACTGGGATTTTTCCAGATTAAAAATTCCTAAAAAATTCAGCAGGGAAATCTATGAATTACGGTGCAAAAATAACTTACTGAAGAGTCTACAGTGCGGCGGAACCGCGGCAGAAGCCTTGCTTCTGCGGTGGTTCCGCGGCCAATTTATTGAATTATAAAATAATTTTTGCACAGTAACTGATTGATTCTGGTGTTGGATTTTCTGGGAATTTTTAAAATTTATTCAAGAGTTGAATATTCCAGGTTGTTTTGGGGATTCGATGATTCGATCGGATTATCAGATTTTGTCTATGTGGATTCCGGATAATTTTTTTGAATTTGTTAAAAAGTTCAACCAGATATAAATACCCAACATTTCCCCTGTCGGGAAATTTCCAAGTGTTGGATTTTTCCGTAGTTTAACGACGTTCTAAGTAGTGCAAGTAACGCGATGGACCCTCTAGAAGACAACAAACCTTAACTCGATTATGTGACCGTCTTGAACTGCCCTTTGAACCTTCGGGTTTGGGGCAGTACGGCGTGCCACATGTGAGGCGTTGGCTTGACCCTTCTACGGCTGGACCGTTGGTACTGAGGCACGAACTGAATGTTGTTAGACTTATTTCATGTGTTGAGCTGTATCGGGAAAACTTGGGTATTCGACTGTTCGATCGGAAAGTTTAACATTTTCTGTTTATCTGGAATGTGATACAATAATTGGAATTCACAAACAGTTATGAGATAACTGAATGAATGTTATAAATCTAGCGGTTTAGTTTCACTTGATATTGAAAAGAGTTTTCGATAATGAGACTAAAATGCGGGGTTTATAACTGTTAGGCATGTGATGTCTAAGTATTTCATTTGATTAGGCATGTGATGTCTAAAGAGGTTGCGGATTCCAACTGTTGTAGTTTTACACTTTCTTTTCTGTGACCGTAAGTGTAGTATGTTCATATCGCCGGTTTCGTTGCTATACGTCAACGACAATTGGGGTATGCATACTTACTTACGTTGATGACATGTGATGTTATGTGTTGCTGGATATGTTATATTGGATCGTCGTGTTTGAATAGCCGGGGGTTTTTATGTGAGATGAGTGTTTTTCATTTTCATTCATGTAAAAACTTGTATGTAATATTCTTTTCTTTGGGACACTTCCAGGTAGCGGAAGTTGTCACCTTTTGTATATTATTTACTTTTCCGCATTAGGATAGACCCAAGGAGGGGAGCACAAGTAACCGGGTTCTGGGGTCCAGTGGGAGACCAACTCGAGGAGTCGAGTCCGGGTCTCCTAACCCTAGAATTGGCAGGGTTGCTTGCCGCTCTCGTAGGGGTCTAGGGGTGTGGGATTGTCTATTCATCACGACCGTGGAATCCGTGTTTTATACTGGCTCGTATTGAAAACACGGACGTCCTAGTATATCCAATATTTCATATGTTTCTTCTGCTGCGATATCTGTGATGTGATCATGTGATGTTCTGTGATGGATACAGTATATAGTATATATGATATATGATATAGACGTTACTTATGTTTTACACCCGAACTAGCCCTGCCCCGCTCTGTCGTTAGTTACCTAACCTAACGGTGCACGAGGGGACATCGAGGCGAATGCGGATGGCATAAGTGTACGTCGTATTTATCTGTGATGTTTAGGTACATAAATGATGGGACTTCATTAATGTGATTAATGAAAGAAAAGAAACCTAAGATGTTGTAGAATCAAATTTTAAATAAAACAGGTAGCTACAGTTCTTGCTTTGCATAGCGGTATATATGATATACCCTGCACCTTATTCGATGAGGAAAGGACTGAGATCCCTTCACCGGGAGTGACTCCTTTACCAATAACTGGCAGATGCTACATACTCGGTTTGTTTTTGATTGCTTCTAAAGTTTCTTCTTTGCACAGTGATATATATGATGTATCCCGCACCTCATTCGACGAGGAAAGGGCCGACGATCCCTTCACCGGGAGTGACCCCTTTAGCAAAACTAGAAAAGCCTCAAAATCACTCCATTTTGAAACTTCATTCGATTCTACAACGATATCAAGTTCATTACGCAATAGGTTTTCAGAAAAACCTGTCGTAGCCCTCCGTCATTTCAGATAAGTTGCATATAGTATTCGTGCTACATTTGTTGGCTTTCGTCAAGGTGTAGTGTGCGGTAGCTATATGCTGCTTATCTGCTGCATATGATGCGACTGGATTAGGGTAGTCGTACGGCTTTGTTGGCTTTCGTCAAGGGTCGTGCGGGTGGGTTTAATTCAGTCAAGAAACGTACGGGTTGAACTTGACTAGCGGGCTGTGGTTTGTTGGCTTTCGTCAAGGTCATAGCACGCTAGGGGCAAAAATATTATCGGGAATTTCAAGTGTTGAAATTTGCAATGAGATTGCATACCTTCTATGAGATAGTTGGATCCCGATACCCACTGCGAGTAAGAGTTACTCCTGGGAGAGTTTTACACATTACAATTAGCCGATCAAGTAGGTGTCTAGAAAGGTGTCAACGGGGTTACGCCTCTGGGAAAACGAGGTTTACAGTAATTAGGTTCGTGCGAAAGCACGGGGGACCTCCCTCAAAGTACCGACACTGGCCTGGATGAAAGATTGGCGAACTTGTAGTGTGTAATTAATCCCGGCTAGTCTTTCCTTTTAGGGTTTGAAGGAAGATTTGATAAAAACCAGTGGGAGCCATCCTGATTAGATAAGATAATAACCAATCTGATCTTGCACGAGCTTACGCTAAAGTGTTTTCTTCTCTCTCTCTCCAGGTAGCGATCATTTCATGCCCTAATAAAGATAATAATATGGATGTATTGACCGAACCTGCATGTTATACTGTGCTGGGGAACGTTGGTTCTGTTCTTTCCTATAAGGGTTATAGGACTGAACAGGATATATGGGAATACCAGGATTCCCATGCCACCCGATTGAAGAAAGTACATGTTGATGCATTTTCTATGGGTGTGTTCGTTACAGAGAACTGTTTCTCCATTTGCCCTACGTCCTGGGTATTAGATACCGGGTCAGGATCCCATATATGTAATCAGTTACATGGGCTTAGAAAAGGTAGAGAACTTGGAGAAGGTGATAAAGACATTAGAGTTGGAAATGATGCAATTGTTGCAGCTAAGACTATTGGGGAATATCACCTTGTGTTACCAACTGGTAATACATTGGTTCTGAACGAATGCTATTACATGCCGAACCTGATATGCAACATTATATCAGTTTCTTTATTAAGTAAAGAGGGATATAATTTTGTATTACAGGACAATGTTATGAACATTTTCCGTAACCAAAAGTTGGTTGGATCAGGCACGTTGTGCAATGGCATTTATGTTCTAAATTAATCAACAGTTCTGAGTATAACAAACACACACAAGAGGAAGAGTTCTGAACTGAACGAATCCTTCTTGTGGCATTGTACACTGGGTCATATCAATGCGACACGACTAGCTAAGTTGCATAAGGATGGATATTTGAAACCATTCGAATTTTCATCTTATGACACTTGCCAGTCATGTCTCAAAGGCAAGATGACCAAAACTCCGTTTACGGGACACGGAGAAAGAGTTACCGAACTCTTGGGACTGATACATAGTGATGTATGCGGTCCTATGTCTACACATGCCAGGGATGGTTCTTCGTACTTCATTACATTCACTGACGATCTCTCAAGATACGGACATGTGTACTTAATAAGACACAAGTCTGAAGCTTTTGAGAAATTTAGAGAATATAAACAAGAAGTCGAGAACCAAACCGGAAAAAGTATTAAAATCCTTCGATCTGATCGAGGAGGTGAATACTTGAGCAATGAATTCCTGGACTTCCTAAAAGAGAATGGGATTCTCTCTCAGCTGACTCCTCCATATACACCACAGCACAACGGTGTATCAGAACGGAGGAACCGCACCCTATTAGATATGGTGCGCTCTATGATGAGCACAGCTGAGTTACCTATTTCCTTCTGGGGGTATGCGCTTGAGATAGCCATACATCTATTGAATATGGTCCCAACCAAATCTGTGCCTACCACTCCATATGAGATATGGAAAGGAAAGAGACCAAGTCTTAACTATGTTAAGATATGGGGTTGTCCAGCCTATGTCAAACGACAAAATCCGGACAAACTCGAGGCACGGTCTGTTCTATGCAAATTTGTAGGATATCCCAAGAATTCTCAAGGGTATATCTTCTACCACCCTGAGGAACAAAGAGTGTTTGTTTCTCGGCATGCCACCTTTTTAGAAAAGGAATTTCTTGAAAAAGAGATTAGTGGTCATGAGGTAGAACTGGAAGAGGTTCCAGCTGCAGAAGCTACAACAGAAGATCTGGTGGAACCAGAGGATTCCGTAGTTCCTGATGAACCCCAGCCACTCCGCCGATCTAGTAGGGTTCCTCACCAACCTGAGAGATACTACGGTTTTCTCATGGATGGTGGGAGCGAGGATTGCATCATGGAGGATGATGACCCAACTAGCTTCGAGCAGGCCATCACGAGTAGTGACTCGGTAAAATGGCTGGATGCCATGCGGTCCGAGATGGAATCCATGTACACCAACAAAGTATGGACTTTGGACGTTGCTCCTGAAGGGGTAAAACCCATTGGGAGCAAGTGGATCTTCAAGAAGAAACTTGGTGTAGATGGGAAAGTGGAGACTTTCAAAGCTAGACTTGTTGCAAAAGGTTTTCGTCAAAGACCAGGTGTGGACTATGACGAAACCTTTTCTCCAGTGGCTATGCTTAAATCCATCCGGATCATGCTTGCCATCGCTGCATATCATGATTACGAAATCTGGCAAATGGATGTTAAGACCGCCTTTCTAAATGGTGATTTAGAAGAGTGCGTGTACATGACTCAGCCAGAGGGTTTCGTAGACAGTGGGAGCAGCGGGAAGGTGTGCAAGCTGCTTAAATCCATTTATGGATTAAAGCAAGCATCGCGGAGTTGGAACATCTGCTTTGACGTCGTTATCAAAGAGTTTGATTTCGTCAAAAACCCAGATGAACCTTGTATTTACAAGAAGGTGGCAGGGAGTAAGGTTGTCTTCCTCGTATTGTACGTGGACGACATACTCTTGATAGGAAATGATATTCCTATGCTGCAATCGGTCAAGCTCTTCTTATCACAAAGATTCTCAATGAAAGATCTTGGTGATGCCTCCTGCATATTGGGAATCAGGATCTATAGAGATAGATCCAAAAGGATATTGGGATTGTCCCAATCCAGGTACATTGACACCATACTAAAGAGGTTTAGTATGGAAGAATCCAAGAGTGGGAACTTGCCCACGATCTCTAGAGTCACTCTCTCCAAAGAGATGTCTCCCAAGACTGATTTGGAGAGAGCTCGCATGCAAGGGATACCCTATGCTTCGGCTGTAGGCTCTATCATGTACGCGATGCTGTGTACCAGACCCGATGTAGCATACTCACTAAGTATAGTGAGTAGGTATTAAGCTGATCATGGAGAGAGTCACTGGACAGCTGTGAAGAGCATTCTCAAGTACTTACGAAGGACTAAAGAGATGCTCTTGGTGTATGGTAACGGAGAACTCCAAGTGGAGTCCTTTACCAATTCGAGCTTCCAGAGTGATAAGGACGACTCTAAGTCGCAGTCGGGATTTGTCTTTACCCTTTACGGAGGGGCGGTTAGCTGGAAGAGTTCCAAGCAGGAAACCGTGGCAGACTCGACGATGGAGGCTGAATACATCGCTGCCAACGATGCTGCCAAAGAGGCTGTCTGGATCAAGAAGTTCATTACTGAACTTGGAGTGGTTCCATCCGTTGAGCATCCAATACCTTTGTATTGCGATAACAATGGAGCGGTGGCTTTGGCCAAGGAACCCAGGTCCCATCAGCGATCCAGGCATATTCTGAGGCGGTATCACCTGATCCGGGAGATAGTTGATCGCCGGGAGATCGAGGTCAGGAGGGTTGACACGAAGAACAACACGGCGGATCCACTCACGAAGGTCATTCCCCAGATGCAGTTTGAGAGACTCTTCGGGATGCTCGGTATGTGATACTACAGCAGCTGGCCCTAGTGCAAGTGGGAGATTGTTAGTTGTATGTATGCCCTAGAGGCCAGTATTGTACAGATGATGTATATTCTATTGGATGCTTGGACATATATAGAGATGACTTTCTTGCTCGATATGATAGTATGCTATCTGGTTGCTCTTTATCTTAACATGTACACTTGTCTCTTTAAACTGTCTTATAGTTACATGTTGGTAAAGCCCTTAGGATGTGTACTTGACTACCTGGACTATGATGCAGATCATACTAGTGGGGACATGGTAGTCCACAAGTACATCCTTCAAGGTCCCTAGTCGTGGGTGTATCGAGACGGGGCATCGATATACCAGAGTAAACTAGCGTATACGCTTCTCGACCCATGAGATGGGCGATGGATGATCCCATATCCATTGGTGTTTGACATCAGAGATGGTATACGGGTGCTCAGTGGAGACTGGGTACACTAGACGGACTCGCCGAGAACTCCAAGGTGGTATTATACCTCACGTCAGATGGCAGTTCTCAGGTGACACTTGTGCAGGTTAGTCTGTAGACCCGAGATCGTCATAGAGTCTTGTGTGATTCCCACTGTGCTTTGATCTCCACCTTACCACGTCCATGAGGGCGTGCAAAACGGTGGTCTTTGAGTACAGTCTCGAGTCACATGGAGGCAATGAGCGATAGGAGGGGTTTCGTCTCTCCCGGTATTGGGAGTTGATGTTGCGCTGTGCTCGATTGGCCGTAACAGGGAAGTCCCTGGCCAGGGCTGATCAGAGATTTGCTGGTAAGTGTTACCAGTAGTTTCTCGACCCGTTATGAGCCTCACATCGGCACGACTTATCGGTTATTGGGGTCTGACGTTTACCACCCCTAGACTTGATATGCGACATATCAGACGAACAGACCGGACTGTACGGTAAGTGTTACTGGTTGGATTCACAGGAGTGTGAGCTGGCTAGCTCGTCGATCTTCTGATCGCTCAATACCCGGATGGCCGTTACGTTTAGCAGACCGCTTGCGGCTTGTAGGTGCTTGATATGATCATCATCTGCTACCGGCGTATTGACGAGTCTTTAGAGTCCTACACAGAGGTTTCCTGGCTCAAGCGAAACGAAATAGGAGCGCATATGAGATATGTACAGGACCGAGAATAATGCGTGTATGTGATACCGTATTCCATTCTCGCGATGAATGTATCGAATGGTTATATTCGATATAACCTAGATATCGAATCAACGATTGATTCGATAAGCCAATACATAGGATACTAGTCGGTTATATGCGATATGACCGGATCGTTAAGTCAAGTGTTGATTTAATGATTTAATTTATAATTATATATTTGATATATTACTTTGCATTAGCTAGTATTAGTTCACTTTATATGGATTTTCTCACTTGATGTGCAAGAAGTATATGTGATATACTTTTGTGCACATATTTGTATCATGTTTGATGATACTTGATCATTTAGTTAAGTGTATAGCATTAAACCATGATTAATTTGATGATTAGGGTTTTGCATATTCATTTATTTATTTATTTGTTCATTTATTTATTTGGAAAAGATAAAGATGAGAATGGTAGCTTTCTTTGTTTCTTATTGAAGCTTCATGAAGCTTTGACTTAGTCACCATTCTTGTCTCATGCTTAACCCTAACCATTTAAACTAACCCTAGTTCATTCTCTACACTTAACTATGGTTAAGATTATGATAAGTATTGATTTTCTTTTTCATTTTAAATCACTTATCATATTCTTTCTTCTTCTTGATCATCTTCTTCTTCAAGAAAAGCTTAAGCCCATCAATGGCAACTTGAGCAAAAGTGAGTGAAATCCAATTCTAAAGTGAACCCACCTCCTATTTCTTCACCCTATACCTCTTGCCAAGTTGTTTTGGGTGTTTTCTTCACAAGTTTCACAACTTGGTGAAGTTGGAGCTTGAACTTGTGCAACCTCGACGTAGATCATCTTCGGCACGAAGCCGACAACCTATTTCGCTCATTTCTTCGATGAAGCCGATGCGAGAGTCCGAGATCCGACTAGGACAGCGAGAGGACGTCTACGTGGAGCTAAGGATGTGGATAACCGGATCTACAAAGGTTGTAGCCTCTCTCCTTTAGTTAAAGTGTTAACTAGATTCGTTTTTCGCCTAGAATTCTAGCCGACGATCCGTATTAGGGTTTCTCGGCACCCATAAAAATTTAAATTGGCATGGTTGATGCCTTGTGAGACCTCTATAGTGTGCCTAGGAACCTTTCAGCTCGAGGCACGATCGATTTTGTGCTAGTTTGTAGGATACCCCAAACATTCAAGGGGGTATATGGTCTACCACTCTGAAGAACAAAAGGTGTTTGTCGCTCACCACATTGTCTTCTTAGAGAGCAAATTTTTTGCAAAAGAAATTAGTGGGAGCGCGGTAGAGCTGGAAGAAATTCCATAACCTCAAACTGCTACCGAGGACTTAGTAGAACCTCAGGTTTCAATAGAACCCGACGAACCAACGCCACTCCGCAGATCTAGTAGGCTTTCTCATCCTCCTGAAAGATACTATGGGTTTCTTCTAGATGGGGATCAAGAGGATTGCATCATCGATGATGATGAGCCTACTAGTTTTCAGTAGGCTATCACGAGTATAGACTCGATGAAGTGGCTAGATGCTATGAGATCCGAAATGGAATCCATGTACACCAATAAAGTATGGACTTTAGAAGTTGCTCCTCCTGGGGTTAAACCAGTTGGATGCAAATGGATCTTCAAAAAGAAGATTGGTGCATTTGGACAAGTGGAAACCTACAAAACTAGACTCGTTGCAAAAGGTTTTCGTCAAAGACCAGGATTGGACTATGATGAAACCTTTTCACCTATAGCTATGCTTATATCCATTCGGATCCTGCTTGCCATAGCTGCCTTCCATGACTATGAAATCTGGCAGATGGACGTAAAAACAGCTTTTCTAAATGGACATTTAGAAGAGAGTGTTTATATGGATTAACCAGAAGGTTTCTTAGACAGTGGGAGCAGCGGAAGAGTGTGCAAGTTGCTTAAATCCATCTATGGATTAAAGCAAGCGTCGCGAAGTTGGAACATCTGCTTTGATGAAACAGTCAAAGAATTTGACTTTATCAAAAATGTAGATGAACCATATATTTATAGGAAGATTGTAGAAGGAGCAGTAGTCTTCCTCGTTTTGTACGTCGACGACATACTACTGATAGGGAATGATGTCCCTATGCTACAATCAGTAAATCTCTTCTTGTCACAGAAATTCTCCATGAAAGACTTGGGAGATGCAACCTACATTCTGGGCATTAAGATCTATCGTGATAGATCCAATAGAATGTTTTGACTTTCACAGTCCAGGTATATTGACACTATACTAAAGAGATTTAGTATGGAAGATTCCAAGCGCGGTAATATACCCGCTTGTCACGGGATCACCCTCTCCAAAGAGATGTCTCCAAAGACTGATGAAGAGAGGGCTCGCATAGGCATTATACCCTACGCTTCGGCAGTAGGATCTATAATGTATGCGATGTTATGTACCAGACCAGATGTGGCTTACGCACTTAGTGTAGTAAACAGGTATCAGTCTGACCCGGGTGAGAAGCATTGGATAGCGGTAAAGAACATTCTTAAGTACCTGAGAAGGACTAAGGAAATGTTCTTGATTTACGTTAATGGGGACCTCCAGGTTGAGGCTTTTACCGACTCCGGATTCCAAAGTGACAAAGATGATTCTAAATCCATTTCGGGTTTTGTGTTTACCCTCAATGGAGGGGCGGTATGTTGGAGGAGTTCCAAACAGGATACCGTCGCAGACTCAACTATGGAGGATGAGTATATAACTGCTAGTGAAGCCGCAAAAGTGGCTGTCTGGATGAGGAAGTTCATCTCTGAACTTCAGGTAGTTCCGTCCATTGCCAATCCAATACCTTTGTATTGTGATAACAATGGGGCTGTAGCATTAGCGAAGGAACCAAGGTCCCATCAGAAATCGAGATATATCTTAAGGCGGTTTCACCTGATCAGGGAGATCGTGGATCGTCAGGAGATCGAGGTACGGAGAGTGGACATAAAAGACAACACGGCAGATCCATTCATCAAGGCCATCCCACAAGTCCAGTTCGAGAGGCTGTTTGAGATGTTGGGCATGCGGTACGCCAGCAACTGGATCTAGTGCAGACAGTGGGTACTCATTGCGCCAATTATAGGCCTTAGTGCAAGTGGGAGATTGTTGGATATATATGCCCTAGAGGCCTTCATTGTATAGGATGCTAGGGATATGTATGTACATGACAATCTTGCTTAATATGATAGTACGCTATTTGGTTTGACTTTATCTTAACGTGTGATATATTTTACTTTGTATTTATAAACATATTGATAAAGCCCATAGGGTGTTTGCCTGACTACCGACATTGTGATGGCAGTCATACTTGTGGGAGCTGGATAGTGAATAGGCACATCCTTAGATGTCCCTGGTCGCAGGAGTATCGAGACTGGGCATCGATACTCCAGAGTAGACTAGTGTATACATATCTAGACCCTGACGAGGGGCGATGGATTGGTCCCGCAGCCATTGGTGATGTGCACCTAAGATTGTATACAGATGCTCACTGGGTGTGAGTACACCGGACAGGACTCGCCGAGAACTGACTGGATGGTATTTATACCTAATGTCAGATAGCAGTTCTCAGGTGACATGTGTGTAGATAGTCCGTTGACCTAAGGTCGTCATTTGTCTCGTGTGAATTCCCACTGTGCTTTGATTACTACCCAACCACGGTTCAAAGGAGTCATGCAAATAGGATTTAGTTGGGCGCAGTCCCGAGCTACGTGGAGGCAGAGAGCGACTGTTAGGGATTTGTTTCTCCCGGTATAGGGAGTTGATATCGCACGGTGATCGGTTGGTCATTACCATAAGTCCCTGGCCAGGGCTGATTGAGAATTACTGATGGACTGATCGGTAGATTCTCGGATGGTCTTGAGCCATGCCGACACGACTTGTACGGTTATTAGGGGTCTGACATTTACCACCTCCCTAGACCATACATGCGATACTCTTAGACGAACAGACCGGACTGCGCGGATATTGTCACGGACAGGCTTAGTAGGAGTTCAGATGGGTTTCCTCATCGGCCTTCTTATCGACATCTACCTGGAGACCGTTACGTACAGCTAGTGCCGCTTGCAGTTTATGGTTAAACCCACTGCCAGCGTAGTAGTCGAGTCTTTAGAGTCCCACACATAGATTACCCTACTCCAGGCGAAACGATATAGAGGTCGTACGATTTTACGACAAGGGTTCGGACGCATACGTGTTTAAACGCACGTACGACGTTCGGACAGTTTTTACTAGCCGGGTTTGGTTTAAGCCAGATTCTAGTATCAGGTTATTGGATTTATACAGTCTAAAGTTTTTATGTGTTTTCACGGATAGGAGGGGCATTCTCGTAATTTTACGGGAAGCTTCTAGAAGCATGGTGACTTGAGGGTTTAGGTGGCATTATCATTAAATGCAATTGTGACTCATTTTGTGTGATTCATCATGTCATTAATGCATTATTAAATGCTTAATGACTCACATAGTGAATCACTCATATTGAATTAATATAGCATGCTGAATAATCACATTTATTCATTTATTTGTTTATTCATTATGCTTCATATATTCAAGTGAGAAACAATATCATTATCATTATCATGTTCACCTTCTCTCTCCTCAAGCTCACTCTCTCTTCAAACCCTAATCCTACCACTCATGAGTTGAGATCAAGGATTAGAATAGACTAAACAATCCATAACCTAACTCTATATCATCTAAGTTCCTTTGATTAGCAACTAGAGAAACTTAGTTACCTCAAGCATAGAGGTGAAGCTTGGATTAGGGTTCTCGGGTGGATCATCTATCACGGGAAGGAGGCCGAGGAGGACGAAGAGATCGAAAAGACGAAGGACACGATTCACTAGGTATAATCTCTTTACATAGTAGCTAAGAACTTCTATGGTTGTTGTTAATTATCGTTTAGTAATGATCTTCGGTTGGTCGATGTATGCTTAAAGAACAAGATCGTTTTTCATATTTCCGCCTCCCCGCAACTCGTGGGGTGTTGCACATCGACTTATAGAATTGGATTATGGAAGTGGCATTACTACGATTACCCGGATACCCCTTCGAAACATTTTCATATTTCAGTTACACTATGCGTTGTTAAAGGAAAACAGTTTTCCTGATTAGATATTTACTCCAAGGTATGTATTTACCAGGTATGATTCTCACATCCGTATGGTTTTACAGATGATGAATGGGAGTAAGTTATTGGGAATTAGGTGATCATCCTCATTATATCGGAATTCGTTGTAATTGGTGATATTTGAGGAAATGCCTGGGTATAGTTTTTAACCTACAACGCACAGGTTTTGAGTTATTCAACTCAGCGGACTTATACAGAGTATTGTATGTTGTCTTGTGTCCATAAGGACAAAGGGGTTGGTCCTCGTACTATGTTCTGTTTACTTGTGACTTCTCTAATTTTTAGCCAAGTGTTTCATAGAAATACAACGTCTAAGTTTTGAGAAGTTATCGGTATAGGAATAAAGTAGAGAACTAGGTATCGCAAGTATCGGGATTCTTCAAAGAGATCGAAGATGTAGATACTTGTGATTGGTATTCAGTTAATAGTAATGGTTTTGAGTAACTTGTTTCTCTTTCGGCTTACTCATAATTGGATACATTCCTAAGTTGAGTAATGCTGATCGGCCTCTTTCCATTAAGTTGACATGCACTGGAGACAGCTGCATGATTAGAATCTGTTTCCAATTAAATACGTGCCATAGTTTCTATATTGGACATATAATGGTTCATATCTTAACGATGTTAAGGTATGGGGAGTTGTCCGGCTTATGCTTAAAACCAGACTCTGGATAACTCAAGGCACGTTTCTGTAATGGCAGTTTGTGGGTTGGCCCAGGCTATGACCAGGGTTGACTTTCTACCATCTGGAAGATCAATGGTGATATTGTTCTTGACTTGCCACAGTTTTAGTAAAATGGATTTTTTTCAGAAAATTGTAATGGGAGTATGGTAGAACTGGAAGTGATTCCAGAACCGCAAACGATTATGGAAAATTTAATAGGACCTAAAGATTCAATCAGGTTTGACATTCCAATAGCCACTCCGCTGATATGATGAGTAACCTCAGGCACCTGAGAGGTACTTTGGTAGCCTCAAGGACGGTGGCAGGGAGGTTCTTGTTTACCCAGACTTGACACTACTGTTGTTCCAGGCTATGACACCCGGCAGGAGGTTATATATAGCGTTGTTTTAAACTAGCTTAAGAAGTGCACGTATATATTATTCTGCCAGAGAGTTGTTGTGGTCAGTGGGAGTGGCGGAAGCATAGTGGGCAAGTAGCTTATGTCTATTTATAGACTTGAGCAGATATAGCGGAGATAGATTATCTATTTTTGATATGACGGTCATGGGTTTGACTTCATCAGAATAGGGGATGGATCTATTAAGAAGGTAGTAGGGTGTGATGTCCTGGTATTTGGATGACATACACAGAGTAGGAAGTAAAATTTCTATACTACGATCGGTTATACTGTGGTTGTCACACAGTTGTTTCTCCACAAAGGATATGGATATAATATCTGACATTCTGGTTACTAGATCTATGGTTTTAGATCTAGATTTGGGTAGTTTCCCAATGTGGGTACTTTGCCAGTATTCTAAAAGTATTTGGAATAGATGACTCCTGGCATGGTGCTGTACCTGCAGGTGATGGAGTCACCCATTCTAAAGGTGTCTTACAGACTAAAGGGGAGAGGGATGTGCATGATTAACATATCACTTGCTTAGGCAATTGAGTTGATCATCAGATGTCAAGTACCACACCAGATGTTGTTTTTGCACTAGATGCAATAAGTTTATATTAATCCGATCCTGGAGAAACATACGGAAGCAGTTTTTAGAACATAAGAGGATGTTCTAGGGATTTGATAACGGCAACCTCCTTTAGGAGACGGTTATCATTCCAGGTTTCCAAGGTGACATGGATGATAGAGTGATTGTCAGAGTTATAGTTTTCCCTCTGAAGAAAGGGGCAGTATTATGGACAGGTTGTCCAAGAGGATACTGTAGGAGGTATGGTGCAGGATACTGATTCGGTTCAGTTGTCGATACAGTCTACGAAGTTTGGATTTAAGGTTCATTTATGAACTAGGTCCCATCAGATATCCAGACATATTCTAAGATAGGTATTACTCAATTCGGGAGATGGCTTTCTCCGCGAACTTGAGATTAAGAGAGACATAGAAAGAAACATCAGGGCGGATCCACTCAATGAGGCAATTTCTCGAACACAAGGGTTTTACAAACGAGCTTTGTGAAACTAGTTAATAGAGGAGTTGGGTTTTCGGTATCACACGGGTTGTGAGTATGCGACATCGCAATAATTACCCTTAAGTGCAAGTGGGAGATTGTTGGATATAGTGCCCTCAAAGTCAATTATTGGATCGTAGGTACGTGATTGCAATGATTGAGGGAGGACCTATACCGGTAGGACAGTCTTACTCGAGATGATAGTATGCTATCTGGTTTTCCTTTATCAGTCGTGTACAGATTTAGGTGACATGATCACTATTACATGTTGATAGAGCCCTTAGGATCCTGCTTGACTACCAACAGTATGAGGGCGATCATATACGTGAGAGTTGGGTAGTCTATAAGCACATCCTTACAAGTGGTCCCTAGTCGTGGGAGTTTCGAGACAGGGCATCGATACTCCGGAGTAGACTAGTGTATACAGTCGAGACCCCGACAAGGGGCGGTGGCCGGTCTCAAAAGCCATTGGTGTCAGTTGGATCACCTAAGATGTATACAGGTGCTCATTGGGTTATGAGTATACCGGACAGGACTCGCTGGGAACCTGCTAGTTGGTATTATACCTAGCGTCAGATAGCAGTTCCCTGGTGACATGTGTACAGGTTAGTTCATCGACCTGAGGTCGTCATTTGTCTCGTGTGAGTTCCCACTGTGCTTTGATTACTACTATACCACGGCTCAAAGGAGTCGTACAAACAGGTTTTAGTTGGGTACAGTCCCGAGCCACACGGAAGCAAGTAAGCGGATCGGCAGGGGATTCGTCTCTCTCGGTATTGGGGGTGAGATCGTGCTGTGTCTAGGAGAGCCATTACACCAAGTCCTTGGCCAAGGCAGGTGAGAATTATTGGTAAGTATTCCATTAGTTTCTCAGGGTGTTCAGGGCTACTCTCCGACACGACTTGTACCGCTATTAGGGGTCTTACGTTACCAGCCCCCTAGGCCCAATATGCGATGCTCATAGACGAACGGACCGGACTGTACGTATATTGTCACTGATAGGCTCAGTAGGGATCCAGGATGAGTTCGCTCATCAGCTTCCCTTTCGGTCAGTACATGGGCAACCGTTACGCACAGCTAGTGCCGCTGACGTGCTTGTGGTTAAACCCACTGCCAGGGTACTGACGAGTCTTTAGAGTCCCCCACAGATAGTTTCCTAAGTTCGGGCGAAACGTTGTAGAGGCCGTATGGTTTTATGGCAGGGTTCGAAAATGCACGTGCACTTGTGCACGTGTCATATTTCGGTCAGATAATACTGGTGGGCTTTGGTTTAAGCCGGATCCAAGTACTATACTGAGTTGGAATATTTTAGTCTCTCGTATTAATATTCGGTCGGAATACAGATACAGGTATGTATATACAGGTGAAGGGTATTCTCGTAATCCGTTACGAGAATATTTTAGAAGATGCATTTCTTTTTGGATTAATCATTTTGGTTTAAATGATTATTAGTTTTGGAAAGTGTGACTCATTTTGGTGACACATTTCTTCTAGCATGTTCATTAGTGACTCATGCTAATGAGTCACTAAGTGAGTCATGAAAGAATTAATGATGTTTGTTTTGGGTGAGATATTTTAGGGTTGAGTTGGAGATATTTTGGTAAGATATTTTCTTTATTTCTCTAACACTAAACCTTTTATATATCATACACAAGAGAAGAGGGAAGCCAAGGGTTATTTTGTATGCTTGGTTTTTGCTCTCTTGAGATAGTTTCTTGAGCTCACAATTTCCAACTCTTTGCATCTTCTTCAACCTCCACCCTAAGCTTCTCATGTGATGAGAACCCTAGGGTGTTTGAGGCAAAGTATTCTACTCATTCTCTACTTCATCTTGGTCATCTCTTTTAGCAGACTTGATGACCGAGTTGCCTCGGTATAGAGGCGGGAGCCCGTTTAAAGATCCGTTGATGTGGTGCCACCTCGATGAGGAGGCAAGAGATCGGAGTTGTCGCGAGGAGCGTGGGATGATGGCTAAAGACTGAAGGACTCGGATCGATCGGTATAGCCTTTCTACCTCTTTACAGTTTGTTAGTTTAGTGTTAATGGCAAGATCCAGGTTATAGTATGCGTAAGCGCCAGTTATAAAAGTTTTTTTTCCGCGTTTGGCGTCAGAATGACGGCCGGGGCGCTACCGTAGACTTACATAATTATATACCAATATTTGGGAAATAATTGGAAATTTCAAATAATTTATTCATTAAAAAGATATTTATCAGATTTGGGTATTTTTATAATTAATTATTTGAAAGTTTAAATTAAACCCGATTAGTGCACTACTAATCACGATTAAGCCAAATCCGTATTTTTAATCAGTCATGGCTAGTGCACCATATTATGTTGCATTCTTGTTGCATGTTGTTTCTTTGTGCTTGTTCCATTTTTATTTGGGCTTTGTGAGAAAGAAAAGAAAAGAGAAGACATGAGAGGATAATTGATGAGAGAGAAAGAGGTGACCCATAGGGCATAGGCTCAAGAGAGAGGGAGAGGATGGCATGGCACACCCTTGACTTCTATCATCCATTATTTTTTCACCTCATCTTTCTTCAACCCCTCCTTCATCTTCATGCTTCCTCCACCTCCTCTACCTCATGAAAGCATCTCTAATTCTTCACCAAAACCCTATACCCCCTTCACTTAAAATGATCCCCACCTCATCCAAAACCCTTTGGACCAATTAAATTTAGATTTTGAAGACTTTAGGCATCTAGGGTTTTTCTTGAGTTGCTTCCAAGAGGTATAAATTCCACTTCTCACCTTGTAATTAGTTTTCTTTGCATCCTAGTTTAGTTTAGAGTTAAACTTATGTAGACTGTGATCTTGGAAATTTCTAAGTTGATGTTTAGTGAATTATGGACTTGTTAAGGAGCAATAGAGAGTAGTGAGTGTTTATAAGACCTTAGAGATTACTTTCCTGGACCAAAACAGAGATTAGAACCCTATACACGTACTTAGGATTTACCCCGTGTCGGTTTTGTGAAGTTTTGTTGTCCTACAGCGAATCTGTTAGTGTGATATGCCCTAGAGGTCATTATTGTATAGTACTAGTTTGTATATTACATTTTAGAAGGTTGGGATATATACAAGGATTTATGATAGTCTTGCTCGATATAGAAGTATGCTACTTGGTTTGTATCTATCTTAATATGAGTATATGTTTCTTTTAACATATCGCTAATATATATTGATAGAGCCCTTAGGATCTTTGCTTGACTACCAGCGTTGTGATGGCAGTCACACTAGTGGGGCCTGGGTAGTCTATAAGCATATCCTTATACAGGTCCTTAATCGTAGGATTATCGAGACATGGCATCGATACTCTAGAGTATACTAGTGTATACGCTTCTCATCCCAGAAGGGGAGATGGTCTGTCCCACTGTAACACCTTAGAAATTCGGTTAGTGTTAATTAAGCGATAATGCGGATTTTTAGGGAAAAGTTTACCAATTTGGGTTCCTCACATTTTATAACAAATAATTAATATTTTATTATTATTTGTTTTGGCTTGCACACACGTGTGCACGTTAATGTGAGGGTTTGTAAGTGTTAATCTTGTTAAGTGACCATGAGACCTTAAGCAATCCATACCTTAATCTAACCTTGCCTTAACCTTGCCTTAGATATTTGTGTGTGAGAAATATCTTGTTTGGATTAAGAGAGAGAGGTGGCTAGGTGAGTTATGGGAGCATTTATGTTAGCTTTAATGACGAGAGGGAGAGAGTGAAGGTAAGGCTAAGACTCACCCTACACTCACTTCTCATCATTATCATCTCTCTCACTCTCTCATTCTCTCTCACTCTTAATTATTGTTCATCCCCTCAACCCTAAATTGAACCTTTACTACCCCATCACTAAAACCTTGCTAAACTTCACAAAAATCATATTATAACACTTCACAAATCTTGGTTTAGCCACTAAAATGCATTGGAGCTTGGAAAGCTAGTATTTTTGAGCAAGAGTGACTAGGTAATGACCTCTAACTATTAATATAGAGTTTATATTGTTGTGTAGCCTTGTAGTTATGGTTTAGAACACTAAAGGTAGCGTTTCGTGAAACAACGTATTTTTAGTGCCAAATCGGAGTCTGTGTGAATCTGCTTTTGTTCCAGGTTGTTGTTTTAGAAGTTACCATCACAGTGACCTAGTGTTGAGGTATGGAACCTACCATAAAAACCTGAGACCACCCCTTCAAGTCGAGGCCGTAAATTTAATGGTTCTGGCCGCAATTTCCGGCCAGAGTGGGGGCTGGGGTATTGGGTTTTAGGCGTAGGGTCTTTGGGGTTGTATGTGGTCTTGTGGAACTTGCAGCTTTCACTACTTGTCTGTGTAGCAAAATCAGGGATCACTTTGCTATAATCTAGTGTTTTGAGTATGCGTGTTACGTTATCCGACACGGTTCGTGATCTTGTGTAGCTGCAGCACTTGGGTTGGTTTTGGTGTGTCGCCACACACGTTAGCCCTTAGACGAACACTTGTGAGTTGGATTGGAGTTGGTGCGTCGGTCAAACGTAGTGTGTATGTGATATTGATCGATTTCTGAGATTTGCACTTGCTATGTTTGTGTTAATAGGATCGCAGGCGGGGACTTTGGACGCTGTGATGAAAGGGAAGCAGGAGATTGGATTTACCTAGCCCACGATTGTCGGTGAGTAGATTTAACATCTACAGAGAAATCGTCCGTATGGCGTTAAGCGTTAGGGCTAGATATGATATGATATTAGCCGCATGTTTATATGCACATATAGAGATGGTGCATAAACTTCATTGCATATAGTTACTTGTTGTGCCTGAACCTGTACCCATTATACACTGCACTATTACTGGCAGTCCATGTTGCACGAGCACTCATTGTATGCTACACACACACTGTCGGTAATTTCCATGATACACACAACATAAATATTCATATGATATACATTGCTATTGGTTAGCGACATTGAGGCATTGATTATTGTGCGGTTGCGCATATGAAATAAAGCATACCTGTATACCTACATGTTTACACACATGCCTTGTTATGCTACGGCTACACTTATACCTATATGGTATTATGTTATTATTGACAGGTGTATACACATATGAGATATAGCTACATGTACATCATGCATACATAGCTACATGTTCACCTTATATGATGTTGCGTTGGATTTGGATAATTGGAAACCGCGTGATATATTTAATGACTTGGTGCATTTAAATAGCGGATTTTCCCTTGATATGCTCATATTGTCGTTTTATGTTGCATACATCATATTACATGGATTTACGCATTGAGATATGGATTTCATGTGATTTTTCGGATTTGAGAACCGCGGGGATATTTGAAGAAATGTGTATTGTTTTGAAAACCCGGTTTCTCTGTATTTGGGGATTTCGAGTGTCGATGTTGGGCACTTATGTTCCGAGAGATATATGGATTTGGGGATTTCGAGTGTCGATGTTGGGCACTTATGTTCCGAGAGATATATGGATTTGGGGATTTCGAGTGTCGATGTTGGGCACTTATGTTCCGAGAGATATATAGATTTGGGGATTTCGTGTGTCGATGTTGGGCACTTATGTTCCGAGGGATATATGGATATGGGGATTGCGAGTGTCGAGGTTGGAATTCAGGTTCCGAGGATTTCGAGTGTCGTCTTGGACACTTAGGTTTCGTGAGATGTACAGGTACAATATGTGGATTTACGTGTCGATGTTAGACACGAGTATTTCATGATGTTTTCGGGTGCCGCTGTTGGGCACTCAGGTTCCATGAGATTTACAGGCTATGAGGGCCGATCCGAGGGCCGATTTTGAGGAATTTAGGACATTGATTGTCTTGATGGGCATTGGTCCTGCCACGATGAGGATTCCGTGAGGATGACATGTTTTATCTGTTAGTTATGTATATGCCCAAGAGGCCATTATTGTACATATGATGTATATTATAGTGGATGCTTGGATATATATAGAGAGGACTTTCTTGTTCGATATGATAGTATGCTATCTGGTTGCACTTTGTCTTAACATGTTGACTTGTATTGGTTTATTGTCTTGCTCTCACATGTTGATAATGCCCTTTGGGATATGTACTTGACTACTAGGACTATGATGATATCATACTAGTGGGGCTAGGGTAGTCAACGAGTGCATCCTATAACTGTTCCTAGTCGATGGTGTATCGAGACAGGGCATCGATACACCAGAGTAGACTAGCGTATACACATCTTGACCCATATGATGGGCGATGGATGATCCCATATCCATTGGTGTTTGACATCAAAGATGGTGTACGGATGCTCAGTAGAGACTGGGTACACTGAACGGACTCGCCGAGAACTCCTAGATGGATTTATACCTATCGTCATATAGCAGTTCTCTGGTGACACTGGTACAGGTTAGTCTGTAGACCCGAGATCGTCATAGAGTCTTGTGTGATTCTCACTGTGCTTCGATTTCCACCTTAACACGTCTAAGAAGGCGTGCAAAATGGTGGATTTTAGGTACAGTCCCAAATCACATGGAGGCAATGAGCGATAGGAGGGGTTTCGTCTCTCCCGGTATAGGGAGTTGATGTTGTGCTGTGTTCGATTGGCTATAACTGGAAGTCCCTGGCCAGGGCTGATATGGCGTGCAAGAACCCACCCCTTGCATGTATAGATATCGGACCACATACATCGCTGTGTATGAGTCCCAAGAGCTCTGTTGCTCTTTCTCCATGTCCGGTGAACGGAGATTTGGTCATCTTTCCTTTGAGACAAGACTGACAAGATTCATAAGATGAAAACTCGAACGTATCCAAGAGTCCATCTTTATGCAACATACTTAGTCTTTTCTCTCCAATATGACCAAGTCTATAATGCAATAAGTAGGATTCGTTCGTATCTGAACTCTTCCTCTTGCGTGTGTTTTGTACATTGAGAACTGTATTCTGATTTAAAACATAGATACCATTACACAGTGTACCTTCTGCAACCAGTACCTTATGAAGGTAAATGTTCATGATATTTCTATCAAGAACAAAGTTATATCCATTTTTATCGAGTAAAGAAACTGATATGATGTTGCAAACCATGGAAGGTACATAGTAGCAATTGTTCAAAATCATAGTATTGCCATTTGGCAACACTAGGTGATATTCACCGACGGCTGCAGCATTAACTTATGCTCCGTTCGCTACCCTGAGCGACATATCACCAGGTGCAACTTTCCTACTTTTTCTCAGTCCCTGCAATAAATTACATATATGAGATTCCTGATCCGGTATCAAGTACCCAGGAGGTAGGGCTGACCGTAAAGCAGTACTCAATTACAAGAACACCTGAAGTAGATGCAAAACTATGCTTCTTCTTCAACTGGGTATCCTTGGAATCCATACAATCCTCTTTCCCTTGCTCATACTTATGACTGTTGTCATAAGTTAGAGCCCAACCGACGTTCCCCAGGCCTGAATAAGAATTCGGATCGGTCAAGCGATACATTTTATTATCTTGATTACGGCGTGAAATGGTTGCTACCTGGAGAGAGAGAAAAGAAACACTCAGCGTGTGCTCTTGCAAGATTAGATTGGTTTATTAATTTATTTAACCAGGATGGCTCTCACTGTTTCCTCAAATTCTTCTTCAAACCTTTAAAAGAAAAACTAGTTAGGATTAATCGCACGTCACAATACTTGCTTGACCTTTCAGCCAGGCTAGTGTTGGTACTTCGAAAGAGCTTTTTCAATGCTTTCGTGAAGTTCCTTAATTACATAACCTCTTTTCCCTGGAGGCATAGCCCCGCTAACACCGTTCTAGACACCTACTTGGTTTATAGCATTGATTGTTAAGTGAAATAATCTCCCGAGAGTAATCCAACTCATCAGTGGGATCGGGATCCAACTATCATTGTGTAATGACCTAGATGGAATCCACTCTAGTCACTACACTCCAGAAGGTATGCTAAATATGCAAGTTTCCTGTATATTTGAAACTCCCGATGTGGTTTTTACCCCTAGGACCCAAGTGACCTTGACTGAGCCAACATATCAAACGATCCTAGTCAAATTCAACCCGTCATTATCTTAATTGCATTAGACCCATCCGTACGAGCCCTTGACTGAGCCAAAATGACCGCAAGACTGTCCCAACCAATCACATTATATGTTATAGAAAAATATTACATAGCTACCGTACACTACGCCTCGGCTGAGCACGAAATACGTAGTACGAATACTAAGCAATACCAATCCGAAATGATGGAGGGCTACGGCTGGGTTTTGGCGAAAACCCGTTAACGTAATGAACTTGATATCGTTGAAGGAACCTGATAACCCTTTTAAAAATATAGTGGCGAAAACTTTTGCTAAAGAGGTTACTCCCTGTGGAGGGATCTCGGCTCTTTCCTCGTCAAATGAGGTGCAGGATTTTCCAAACTGAATATCTCGATGCAGAGCAAGAGTAATCGACTATAATGAAGTTATTATCCTGACGCAAACTTCTGTCTAAGGGGTCACTCCCGATGAAGGGATCTCGGCCCTTACCTCGTCGAATGAGGTGCTGGGCATTCATAACCGAATACCTCTGTTCAAAACAAAAAGAGAACGTCCTTGCAATAACAGCTTTTTGAAAATTGTTCCAACAACATCTTTTAGGTTTTGTTTTTCTTTGCATTAATATAATGCGTCCCATCAATTAATCCTACCATTGCAGAAAACAACGAAAATATGACGTACGCTTATGCCATCCGCATTCGCCATGGGGCCCTGTCATCACCCGTTAGGTTACTTAACTAACGACAGAGCGGGGGCTGGACTAGCGCGGATGCAAAACATAAGCAACGCCTACTAGATATCATATATAGATATATACACATTAGTCAGATGCATTGATAGCCATTACAGATCACAGATGAACACATTGGATATGCTAGGAATCCGCATTTCTTTCGAGCCTGCAACGAAAAACGGATTACACGGTCGCGATGAATAGCCAAAACCCCACCCTAGACCCCTACGGGTATGGCAAACTACCCGCCAAATACCCAAAGTGAAGCAGCCTACCTCAACAACGTGAGTAGGTCACTCAGCACTTCAAAGTATCCGGTAGTTTGTGCACCCCACCTTGGGACTATCCTAGGAGCAAAAACAGTAAAAGAAATAATATACAATGGCGGCTACAACCTCATCCCGGATGTGCGGCCATAAAAATAATATTACATCAATTTATAGTTTACATCAAATGAAAGATAAATAAACTCTCGTCTCACATACCCCGGCTATTCATCTGCAACAATCCAAAAAGTTCATGTACACAAACCAACATCACAGATCACAGATATATACAACTCCCACTAATCGACGTATAGCGATTAGTCGACGTTCAGTACATATATCATATTACAGATATAACCATTTAGCTAAAGTTTATAGAATTTCGATCAATAACTGTATTTGAATCTACCCCAAGTAAAATCCAGTATTCAGACAAATCTGGGCAGAAACAAAAATTCCCAGAATACACAAAACCAACACAGAGAACCCCAGAAGAATTTTGGTGCGCCACCGAGTTGACTCGGCCGCGGAACTGCGGCGGATCGCATGGATCGGCCGTGGATCCGCGGTCCTATGAGCGATCCAGGCGCCCAAAATTCTTCAGATTTCTCAAAAAACCCTGCTTGTATTTTTCATGTCTGTGGAAATGTTTTTAGGCCAGTTTTGAAATTCGACAGAAAATACAATATTTTGGTGTGTTTTCGGGATTTTTTTTCCGGATCTAAGTTCTAAACTCTTTGCTAACAGTTAGTTGTTGTTTAGCTTGGCTTTGATACCACTGTTAGGTCCACGTTACCCACCCCGGTTCTTTCGGGGAGGCGGAATAGGTAAAAATCAAAATTTTCTCACAAGGTAACATGGACCAACCATGAAGGATCTTTTCTAAACAAAACTAACATACTAGCAACTAGTTCTATCTACTATGTTGAATGGTTATACCTAGATCTTGAACTCCTTCTCTTCTTGTTGTGGTCCTCTTTCTTGCTTGCTCCTTGGAGTGGTGTAGACGGCTCCTCCTCGTCGTCTTCTCTTTGCCGAAGAAAGATCCACCCGAAGGCCTCTATCTTGAGCTCCTACCTCAACCAAGAGGTAACTAGAGTGCTTGGCTTGCTAAACCTAGAACCCTAGAATGAGTAGAGAGAAGTCTTGATGGTTTTATCTCACAAGCTCTGTAAGTCCACGTTGCCCACCCCGGTGCTTACGGGGAGGCGGAATAGGTAAAAAACGATTTTTTTTTCTTAAGGCAACAAGGACTAGAAACTAGAAAATCTTTGCTAAACAAAACCTAGCAAACTAACTGTCACGTCCTGAAAGTACGGAACATGACCGGCACTTAAACTACGAAACGTCTCGAGGCGTACATAATCTAAGTAAACCGAAAACCCAGAAATCCAAACCAAGAAAAGTAATAGAGTGAAGAAAAACCAATTTAAATCAAGTAGTTTTAATAGCATAAGCCGAATTATGCGTTTTTAAAAACATCAAATATTTCCTAAAAATTTCGGCAGAGTCTCCTTTGTAAATACTGGCCCCCAAACGGGATACAACATGAATAGTATACGAAATCAATAAAAAGGCATCCCCAAGCGGGAGCTAGCTCTTCGTCAATCGACGGTCACAACCACACAAGCAATATAATATACAACGCCAAGGGCGAGGATCAAAACTCAAAAGGAAACTCAAAACAACAAGAAATCCACAGAAATATAACGCATGACTCTAAGGTCGAAAGAATAACATCACTGGTCTCTATCTGAAATAAATACATGTTTGGTTGATGGAATTTACTAGATACAACTGAATAATATTATACAAAGTAATATGATGGGTACGATACCAATAACCCACCTACTAGCAAGTCACCCGAAAGAAGCAGTGCCAGCAAAGCCGTAATGAAACCTGTACGGAAAAACCTGCAAGAAACTGTGGCACAACGGGGGTGAGTTGCCAACTCGTGAGTAGAAAGACATCTATGAACAGAAACCGCATGAACAACGCAATCCTAGGTCAACGATCATAATATATCCTCAAATATATAACCAGCAGCCTATAACAATGGCTAGGGTACTTATCTAACCCAAGTGTAATCCCATGTGCCCATGTCAGTGACTCAGGTAGCAATATATCATATGGATGATGTATGAATGCATGAAAACAGAATACATGTACTGAAGAAACTGCTTTCATAATTTAGTGAGATTTCCTTTGTATTTTTAAAATGAGGTATCATAATGAAATCAGCATAAACAGTGTCTAGCATCGACACAAAACATAAATCTCAATGTCTCAAAATCTCAGGCTCCGGCTATCCGGACTGGCCTGTATCATCAAATCTCAGTACCTCAATATCTCGAAATCTCAATGTCTCAATCTCAATATCTAGGGCGCCGTCAGTACAGACCGGCCCGTACCATCCATCTCAAGACCACGACGGTATCCTCCAGATATCCGACGCGTCGGGTAAAATCACCGGTCGGTAGTGCTCCCCTGCCAGGCTCAACCCCAACATCTGCGATCCCCTTGCCCCGGGGTACCGCACCGGGTCTACCATGTACCCGAAACGGTTCCTCCACTCCTCGAACTCGGGTCTCGAAATCCATCAGCAAACTCATGGTGGACAACTCATACATCATGGGAAAACCGCACTTTTTATTTAAAAGAGAGAGAAAAAGTTTATTAATGTTTTTGCGGTTTTCCTCCAAATCCAAGAAATCTCATGAAATCCGAATCCAAATCATCAATAGCACGTAAAACCATGAATATAGGCATGAAAATCTATGAATGCGGCATAACAATGAATAACAGTATGCATGAAGTGACAAGTAATAACTACAATGTCTAAACTGGCATATAAGGCAGGTACACTAATATCATGTCAAACTACTAACTAACAAGCTAAGTCAAGCAATAATATTTTTTTAAGGTGTACGTGACATGGCAATTACAGATGAAGATGTGTGTGAGCCGGCAAGTAAGTGTACGTGGTACATACGCATCATCGGTAATGGTGCTGGTGTCCTAACAGCATAATATCAACAATGCAATATGAAATAGCAATGTAAGTATGCGATGCGGGGCGAACAACAATAATGAGTGGGAGCTATATACTAGACACACCGGTAACTAATCTGCATTTAATATATATATATACGTCATACCATGGTGCCAGTTGAAATAACACAAATCGTGGGGTTTTTGAAATAAGGGCTACGGTGTTTTTAAGAAAAGATACGCCTTTTAAAATATCCGTAGAATTCCTTGACCTGTCTTTTAAAATACCCACGATCCGTTAGTTTTGAAATAGGTAGGGGTCTAATCTAGTCTAACAACTACACTAAACTATACGGCTGAACTAACAAGCTGAACTACAGGTAAGGAAACCGCCTAACATCTGTGTCGAGACATATACATACCTGTATATATATAGTCGGTGATCCCGCCTCAATAATATCATATCCGATACCATATCTATAATCAGACATCCCAAGTCAAGAGTGCGGATCAATCATCAATATGTAGCTCGTACGTAAATCTGTCGTACGGCATCCCCAAATCTGGGTACGGGTCAATATCACATTATTAATCTGGTATCCTCTTTATCCAAGATCATAATTTGGGTACTGATCTACGTCTAGTACGATACTAATATCATCAACATAGTCATGATCTGACTGCTGATCTACAGCCTCATTCAAACCGATATCATCATCATATATCGTCATAAAGAAGTATACATCGCCTAATGCGACCTATTATAAATATGTTAATATATCTTATCTCATATCACGATCACATGTCAACCATTCAATGTATAACACTATTCACATATAACGTCGTCCCAAGATCCGCTATAATATCAGGACGTATCTCAAGTACGAATCCTGCCATATCACCGTTCTCGCGGTCTCAATCAAATCTTGTCGACTCATCTCAAATCCCAAATACTATCCTCAAATCCAGTATGTGAACACATAGTCCCATACCCATATGAACACATAATAATATAACTCCATATAAGCACATATGAAAGAAGAATGCATGCAAGTATGGGTGTGTGTGTGTGTAAATGTGGTGCAACCTCTACTCTAGGGTCTCGCAACACTAAACCTATCCAATCACACCTAAAATCAATCTTTATCATCAGTAAACTCAACAATATATAATCAATATATATGTGTGTATACGTATTCGTATACATCACCATGAACCGCGGGGTTGCTATACGCCATCCACCCGACTTCTTCCCGTAGATATAAATCTACTCACCTGGTCCTCGCTCGCCGGTGCCGACGTCGCCACGCGCTTGCTTGTTGTTCACACCATAATATTGTATTATTATATTCCCCATTCTTATTCGTTTAAATAAATAAACAGGTGCTTTTGACGAATGTCTGCTACATATTACAGGTTATAGGTTCTTGGATCTAAAACAATGAAAAAGATAGAAAATGATGCAAAAGAGGGACTTTGACCAACAAATAGAAGGATCTTAATCAAGCCTACACAAAAGAACAGTACAAGGCAACGCAAGGTCCAAGATTACAAAGCGAACGGTTAAAGTCCACTACAAGTAGTCACTGGAAGATCTGGAGAATATCTAGAAGCCAAATGAAGAAAAGAACCAAATAAATAGAAAGCCCAAAATTACCAGATGCTACACAAGAATTTATGAGTTGGAAATTTTACCATAATTTGGTGGAGGGTTTGACTGGTCAACCTAGGGGTATTCTTGTAAATGCAGACATGCGAAACAATTGTAACCTAGGGTTTCCTATCTTCTATAAATTGGAACTCTAAATCATTGTATTCTTTTCATGCCTTCCTTCATTAATAAATTTTAGAATTCTTTTGGAGAGCATCGGTACCTCTTTTCAATTCATGAATCCAGATCTGACAACCCTGTGTTGATGTTTGGAGAGAGCCATCTGTAAGTAATTTTATTTAATTGTTCTAGTTTAGATTTTAATTCCTTGCCTTAAATGTTAGCTTTGGGAAAGGCTTTTGAGAGATGAGGTCTCTTATCCCTTTCTTACCCATCACATAGAATCTATAGGACTCCATGCATACTCGCACACACCGCGCCCTACGGCACCCTATCCCTCGAGGTAGCGGTGATACCGTAGTATAAAGGCCCGGTTGCGCGCGTTTTCCATGGAGGTTAGGGTAAGGATCTCTAAAGGAAGGACAAGAACCTAGAGGAAGGAACACCTTCCCGAATGGATCTAATCCCCTTTACTGATAATTACCATAACTCCTCATAGATCTTCATTTGGGTATAGAAAGCGTTGAGATTTATTTACATTTCCAAACCATTTCTAAACCTAACCCTAGCAAGATTTAGATCTAGATTAATTTAGTTTTTAGACAGATTCAGATTTAGATTTAATAATCAATCCGAACACCCTTCGGAATTAACTCGTAAGAGCGAATATGAGATTCACAACATCCCTGTGGACCGACCCGTACTCACCGGCTAGCTGCAAAGCGACGCCGTTCTTGATTGCGGTAATAAGTATTTTTGAGATCAATCAAATGGCGCCGTTGCCGGGGATGGCGTAGTATTTCCTTTTCGCAATTTCGGGTTAATCTAAATTAAAAAAAATCATAAAAATCTGCAAAATCAAAAAAATATAAAAATATATAATCTGTTATTTTTGGGAAGGGTATTTTTGTGTGAATTTTGCAAAATCTACGAACAAATTCGGATCTGGAAATCTACAGAGATCAAAACAGCAAATATCAAATCCAAACAAACAGAGAAATATCACAATAGACAACAGAAGAAATTTGGAGGATCGAGTCAACAAGAAGAATCGCGGTGATCTGGCCCAAAAAAAACCGCCGCCCGACCAACACGCGGCGGAACCGCCGCGGTACCCCTGTTACGGCCGCGGAACCGCCGCGCCCTGGTGACATCACCAGAAAAAAAGAAAAGAAAAAAAAAGGCTGAAACTCGGTGGTAAAAAAAAAAACTCTGTAAGTCTTCTGATCTCTCCTCTGAATCTTTCGATATATCTTTTGTTAAATCTCCTGCAGGATTCTTTGCGCTTAAAAAATCTTCTCCCTTCTTAATAACAAATCTTGTGCAGGATTCTTTGCGCCGCGCTAAAAAGCAAATTGATTGCAAGTGATTTACTGTTTTGCCTATCTTTAAAACGGACTTTAAGGGGCTTTTGACCAATTCAGATTGGGTGGGGAATTCATCACCCTTCCCAGGACCCCAGAAATCACATAAGGCATTGGCATTGACCAATTGAATGTATAAGGAGGCGGTTGGACAGAGTGAGAATGTTAGACGATTTCCAAATCAAACCTACCCATACCCAATTGAATCCAACAACTCCAATTTTCAAACATGTGTCCAAAATGATGAGTTGTGCGACTTTGTAGTGATTGATTTGCCAGATTATGAGGAACCCCTTTCGAGTGAAACCGCACCTAATCCGTTGACCTTTACACCTCCACTCTAGAACTTAAATTGATAAATATCTATGCTTTTGATGAGGTGTCTAAAGAAATTGATTTTCACTTGATTGAGAATATAGACGCCGGGAATATTTCGGATGATAAACCTGTCGATTTGCTTGAAATTTTATGTCCAATTCATCATCCCGAGTCATTAGATGTTTCTCCCGAACTTCATATGCGTCTTGATTTTGATGATAATGGCATGGATGAGCTAAATTTTGAGGAGAATTATAAGGATAGTATTGAGAAGAGTATTGAGGATAATATTGAGGTTGAACCATTTTTCTTTGATGTGTCGGATTTTCCAATTCATCCTCTTGAACGTTTAAATAAATCACCCTCCCTCCTTTCCATCGTTCCGACCACGCCTAATATCACGCTTGAAGACTGTGATCTTGAAAATTTTTCCTTTGAATCTGACACAGTTCTCACAGCTGATAACACTTATGAGTGTTTCACTTTTTAGGACGATGTTGATGACTCACCGCCCGAGTTTGAGTCCTTTACATTTTCAGATGAGTTAGTTGAACCATCAGACTCGGTTGCTTACAGTCAGTTCGAACCATTGATGGAATCCTTCAAGTTCGAGACAGATTATTTAGGTGAGATTACGACTATCCCTAAATCACTCCCTTTCTTACTTCCTATCATTCCGACCGTACAAGAGACCGTTACGCTTTCATCTCCTATACCAAGTTCGGCGTACCCATGCTTTCTTGCGAATCTTGAGGAATTTGACCCCATTTCTCGACGGGTTGATAGATTAGCACAATCGCTTTTAACACATCGGTCATCACAAATTTTGCTAATTTATTCACTCGATTTACACTCTTAAGATCGTGCTACCCTTCTTTCTCTTTTCCGCCATTCTTCTCCCCCACCGAGACCATATTCTACCTTTCTTTCCACACGGTCTCGTGTGTTTCTCACTTCTTTTCTTTCCACTCTATTCTTTCACCAACTCGACCATTACCACGATAAGATTTTTGAATGGTTGGTGCTAACCTTTGGCTTGTGTAAGGCCAAGCTTAAGTTTGGGGGGAACCTTGTTGTATATATGTATATATATATATTTTTTTCTTTTTCTATAAAAAATAAAATAATAAAAAAATTCAAAACATTAAAAAAAATTATAAATAAGTAAACAGGGGAGTGCCGACATTTTGACCCTCTTGGTGTAGCATGATAGTGAGGACAATGTCAAGTTTAAGTTTGGGGGTATGCTCGGTACGTTTTCTTCCTTCGCATTCATTTGTACATATTTTTGCATTTGCATAATTATTTTAAAATCCATAAAAATTGAAAATTTTCAAAAAATATAAAAATTAATGTATTCAATTTTTGATTATTTGACTTGAGTTTGACAAATAGGTTAACTGGATAGGAACAATTAGATCATAGACTTAGTAAATTAAAAACCCTAAAAATAACCTTCCTTAAAGTTTAACGGTAGAAAGTATATGTTTTTGTAGTTTATTTAGAAATTGGCAAATTTTGAGTTAACTTTTTGGGCTAAGTTGAAACAAAAGAAAAGTATTGATATTTTATTAGAGTATAAGTTTGAAAAATAATTCCTAACTTAAGTCTAGATTCTGAAAACGTATACCCTACAATTTGCACAATCACGCACCTTGAAACTTGGAATAGTAGAGGAGACCTTGAAATGCTCTTGTCTAAAGTCTTAAGTACGAAGCGAAAAAAAATATATACAAGTGTGAATAAAGAATAAAAAAATGAACACTGGTTTTTGTAATTACTTGAGGCTGCAAAAATAGAAAATATTTAGCGAGAGTGCTTCATCACCTAGTGCCTTAGACCAACTGGTTTGGGAGTCACTGCTAAAGCCTTGGGTGTTGCAAGACTAGGAATTACGTTTTAAAATGCAAACGCATTTTGTAATCGTTCGTTGGTACCTCAAGACGTATTAACGGTCGTATGAAGGATGTGTAAGCAAAATTCATTTAAAAAAATTCACCAATTAAGAAGTGCTTTGGACAACGGACAAGAGTACGATTGCTTGATTTGAATTTCCAAGTGTAGGGGTGATTTATACACGTAGGGATATGTGATTGGGATTTAGATAAGAGAGAGAAGTGAAGAATAGAACTTGTATCTTTAATAGAGTTGATAAAAATTCCTAAGCGGAGATGGAACCCTAGAAGGAAAACTTAAGAGATGCCGAAAGCTAAGTAAGTCTATAGAACATATATAATCTTAAGTTAGATGATGAGGAAGTGTGAAGAATATGGGTGGATAATTTACAAGTCGACGATAATAGAATTCCTTGTTAGAAAACCTAATTGGAGAATAAAAGTCAATGGGCCAAATTGATAGGATTTTGTGGGTAGTATCCGCTGAAAACCCTCAGGAGACAACACTCCTCCTACTAGGGACACCTAGAGGTTTAACGGCTTGTTGCACGAGCTCAGTGCAATCGCGTTTCCCTGCGAAAGTGCGGTTAGGTTTTTGTAGAGAATAAAATTAAGTTTGCTCGAGGACGAGCAAAAGATAAGTTTGGGGGTATTTGTTCACACCAAAATATTGTATTATTATATTCCCCATTCTTATTCGTTTAAATAAATAAACAGGTGCTTTTGACGAATGTCTGCTACATATTACAGGTTAGAGGTTCTTGGATCTAAAACAGTGAAAAAGATAGAAAATGATGCAAAAGAGGGACTTTGACCAACAAATAGAAGGATCTTAATCAAGCCTACACAAAAGAACAGTACAAGGCAACGCAAGGTTCAAGAATACAAAGCGAACGGTTAAAGTCCACTACAAGTATTCACTGGAAGATCTGGAGAATATCTAGAAGCCAAATGATGAAAAGAACCAAATAAATAGAAAGCCCAAAATTACCAGATGCTACACAAGAATTTATGAGTTGGAAATTTTACCATAATTTGGTGGAGGGTTTAACTGGTCAACCTAGGGGTATTCTTGTAAATGCTGACATGCGAATCAATTGTAACCTAGGGTTTCCTATCTTCTATTAATAGGAACTCTAAATCATTGTATTCTTTTCATGCCTCCTTCATTAATAAATTTTAGAATTCTTTTGGAGAGCATCGGTACCTCTTTTCAATTCATGAATCCAGATCTGACAATCCTGTGTTGATGTTAGGAGAGAGCCATCTGTAAGTAATTTTATTTAATTGTTCTAGTTTAGATTTTAATTCCTTGCCTTAGATGTTAGCTCTGGGAAAGGCTTTTGAGAGATGGGATCTCTCATCCCTTTCTTACCCATCACATAGAATCTATAGGACTCCATGCATACTCGCACACACCGCGCCCTACGGCACCCTATCCCTCAAGGTAGCGGTGATATCGTAGTATAAAGGCCCGGTTGCGCGCGTTTTCCATGGAGGTTAGGGTAAGGATCTCTAAAGGAAGGACAAGAACCAAGAGGAAGGAACACTTTCCCGAATGGATCTAATCCCCTTTATTGATAATTATCATAACTCCTAATATATCTTCATTTGGGTATAGAAAGCGTTGAGATTTATTTACATTTCCAAACCATTTCTAAACCAAACCCTAGCAAGATTTAGATCTAGATTAATTTAGTTTTTAGACAGATTCAGTTTTTAGATTTAATAATCAATCCGAGCACCCTTCGGAATTAACTCGTAAGAGCGAATAGGAGATTCACAACATCCCTGTGGACCGACCCGTACTCACCGGCTAGCTGTAAAGCGACGCCGTTCTTGATTGCGGTAATAAGTATTTTTGAGATCAATCACTTATCGTCTCGAAGTCCACATGGGGCACCTACATATCATAACGCACCGTATCGCATTAAAATCCGACTCATGACCAAAACGACACACGAATCCCACATAGGTCAAAACCTATGGTTGCTTTCACAAATCAACCCAAAAATCCTCGACGTCGGCGTACAAACGCCAAACCATCGAGAAAAACCCAAACACACTCATTTGCACAATCAGAAGCACTAATTATAATATAAAAGAGGTTAAAATTCACAAAAACCTCAAACTCATTTTAAAAGCTATTTTTCCGAAAATCTAGCAAGCAAAATTAACCGTTTTAGTACAAAACTCGACGTTTAAACAAATCTAGCGGCCGCAATATCCACTCAAATTCATAACCAAGTCATATAAACCATTCCAATAATTTAATCTCATCAAAATATATATATTTACAAAACCTATTTAACAAAATTAGCACAATTTTCCATTTTAGCTCAAAACTTGGTGTTTTAATCAACTTTAAATATTTTAACAATTCTAGTGGCCATAATTCTCATTAAAACATATTAACTAAGCCACACAACCATTAACTAGAATTTAATCTCACTACATTATATAAATTACAAAAATCTAGTTTGCAAAACAATCATAATTAGGACAATTTAAATTTAACAATCTAGCAATAAGCAACAAGGTTTAGTTTTGCAAAGAATTAACATGTTAATCACTCATTAGAACCATAATCTAATACTAGAAACCCTCACTTGAATTTTACAAACCGTAATCCCAAAATCAAACCCTTTTCTAGAATATCCCAAACTAGCAATTAAACCATAATTAAGCACCTAATAAGCTGCATTAAGGAATTTAAACCAACAATTGAACAATAGGTCAAAAGTTATACCTCACAATCCATGATCAAAAATGAAATCTAGACCTCCAAATTGAAATCCTTGCACCAAGATCCATGCAAAAAGAGATGAGGGAAAATGGGTAGGGCTTTGATTTGAATTTTAGCTTTGATTTTTGATGGAAATGGATGAATTTTTTATGGAAAAAGAGAGGAAAATTTGGGGCTATTTTTTTGCAGGATTCTCAGCTGAAAGGAAGTGGGGAGAGGTGTGGGGGAGTTGGGGAAAAGGTCCAAGTCAACCCTCTCAATTTACCATAATACCCTTACCTCAAATAAATATATATACAACCCTTTTTTAACCCATTTCCTCACATGAGTTAAGGTAAAAAGGAGGGGGAAGTGGATGATTCCAGCAGTGTGGGGCCGGCCAAGGGGTGTGAGGGTGAGTGTGAGAGACTTTACAAAAAAGTTCTATACAAAAAGACCCCCCACAAGTTCAAAATTACAAGTTTTAGTTCAAAAAAATTAAAATTTTAGTTTCCTTCGATTATAACTAAATAGAACTTAAAATAAAATACTAAAAATTTATATTACAAACTAGATTTTAGTTGACATGATTCTAAAGATTAAAATTAGCCCAAAGAAATTTGTATTTATCGCTAATTTAATGTATTTTTACCGGCTTAAAATAATATTAAAAATTGAAAAATTAGGGAAATATTTTAAACGACCATAATTTTATAAGTAACTCATTAGCTACTAAAAACTAGCAATTACCTATCCAAATTAGGTATAATTAGGCCTAAACTGCAAAATAACAAAAAAGACAATTTACGGAAAAATACCAAATTTCACCGATTTTCGGGAAAACACCAAAACGACTTTTCAAGGCGTTACAATCTTCCCCCCTTAAAAAAATTCGGTCCCCGAATTTAAATTAAAACTCCCCCAAATACTAAAACATCTAAGCAAAACCATCAAGTCGTCGGGGCTCCGAAATCATAAATACATAAAACAAATCGTAGCGCAGCGCATGCGCATGAAAAATGAGCATATAACTCAAAATCAAAACTCCGTCAAGCATCCCGCAATCATCGGAGTCATGGTAAAGACGCAAATATCAAATCCATTACAAAACCAATATGATATAACTCGAAACTATACACGTAAATATCAAATATATATATGTAAATATCTGAAGCAAATGCATGCCAAATCTCTTAAAGTCGCTGTGCAATGCTCATAACACTGCACAGTGGCGGACTTCTATCATTAGAAAATAACCATATACATATATACCTTTTGTTTAAATGTACGTTCCGCCGTTTTGGGAAACAATTTAGAAGGGTTTCCTTGTTTTAAACGTTTCGTGTCATTTCAGACACGTAGGTAAATACAGAAACTATAGCTCTCTTTTTGGAATTCCTTTCGATAGCTATCAATGCATGCAAAATAGATTCAGGTACTGTCCTCTGACTAGTCCTGCTAAGTACGAAAACACATAGCAAATATCATAAAAACGTACTGCTCTATATAAAATCAATCCCAAAATATGCATATGAATACTACGTGCGTCTGGTGCGCACGGAAATCAAAATCCATATATGTGCCATACATGCGCACAGAAATAATATCTAAGTGCATCGGGTAGGCACACAACATCTGTCAGTGGCAACGTGTGTGCCTGACAGCAAAGACAGGTGCATCTGACACGCATGAAGAATCTCGATTTAGTGCATCTGGTGTGCACCAAAATCGCATCTCAAAACATGCGCGAAAATCCAAGGCAGGTGCATCTATCATGCACGAAATCATAAAATCTAATATCAAGCGCCGAACATGCGCAAAATCCAATCAGGTGCACAAGGTGCACAAAACCAATATCGAGCATCACAATCGAAATCGAAGTCCAGTGCATCTAAGTGCACAAAATGCGTATCACTACACTGCAAGCATATGTGAACTATACCGAGTGCAAAAACCAAATCGTATGTGTATATACGCACAAATCAACTCAACTGTATGAAATCCATATAATCACAAACATTAGAAACCAAGGCACGAAAACTATTACAAGTGCAACAACTGTGCAAAAATCGCAAATACTCAGCAGGTGCAACCATGGTGCATGAAAACGATATCATGAAACTCAATCATTAAAACCAAATCATGCGAATAGATCGCTCAAAATACCAAAATCAAGTATGGCGGAATAGTCCCGCTCAAGCACATCCTCCAAGAATCTCTGGCCAACTGTCGTGGTCGCTCATAGTATGTCTCGTCGACGATCCTGAACTCTGGCCTGCCGGTGTGCGTAACATGACCACTCCTTGGTCCATGTCTTCTCGTAATTCATCCCAGAAAGGTTCTGTCGAGGTCTCTCCCAAATCCCGTCTCTGCCGAACTGTCCTGAAGTCTTCGTCCCTTACTAGATCTGTTCCCGTTCCGGAATGGCTGCATACTCATCGCGACTCCTTTTGGAAAGTATATCCAAGTACAATACCTCGGCATGCGTATCGCATCTATGATGTCGACGGAGTGGAACGTCGTCTCATCAAGATCTCGTACGAACCACTTACTCCAATTTCTCTAATGTCAACTGCTTCGGATTCGTCTCGTCGTGGCTGCATAGACTGAGCTCCAACGGCTATCCTCATATCTGGAGTCTCCCAAGAAATGCATCTCACCACCTGGCATCCGAATGAAGTCGAACCATCCGATCGATTCGTCAAAACCTCATAATCCCCCAAGTGCTCAACATCTTGGGTACAGTTTAACAGTATCGAGTACATACCACAGCATCGATTGTCCAGCCGTAGAAGGGCAAACCCAAGCCTCACTAATTGTTAGTGTATATGCCCTAGAGGCCATTACTGTATCATACTAGTTTGTATATTACTTAATGGAAGCTTGGGATATTCACCTTGTATATACAATCTTGCTCAAAATAGTAGTATGCTACTTGGTTTGTTTCTACTTCAATATGTACATGTGTTTATTTTAGTATATCGCCTATACACATTAGTGGAGCCCTTAGGATCTTTGCTTGATTACCAGCGAGGTGATGGCGGTCACACTAGTGGGGCTGGGTAATCTATAAGCACATACTTATGCAGGTCCCTGGTCGTAGGACTATCGAGACAGGGCATCGATACTCCGGAGTAGACTAGCGCATGCGCTTCTCATCCCAGTGTGGGAGACGGTCTGTCCCATAACCGTCGGTACGTCGTACTTGAGATAGTATGCGGGTGCTCGTTGGGTTACGAGTACACTGGACATGACTCGTTGGGAACTGACTAGTTGGTATTATGCCTATCGTCAGTTATCAGTTCCCAAGTGACATGAGTACAGCTTAGTCCGCTGACTTGACACTGTCACTTCGCCTCGAGTGTGTTCCCACTGTACTTTGATTACTACCCTACCACGGCTCAAAGGAGTCGTGCAAACAGGTGGTAGTTGGGTCAGTCCCGAAGCACTTGGAGGCAGTAACGGTTAGACAGGATTCGTCTCTCCCGGTATTGGGGGTTGACATCGCGCTGTGTCTAGGTGTAACCCTTCGAAAATCGTTTAGGCAGTTTTTCGGTAATCGGCAAATTTTTCGGCTTTTTCCGTAAAAAGTCAAAATTGATAATTTTCATTGTAGACCTAGTTATACAAAATTTAAATAAGATAATACTATAATTTTGTCACTAAAATGTCATTTATAATTTTCTAGTTAAATAAAAAAAATTTCGTAATTAATTATTTTTTTTTATTATTTTAAGCCTTTTTAAATACATTTAATTAGGGATAAATACAAATTTAATTAGGTAAATTTCTTAATTAGGAGTCTTTATAAGCTAAAATATGGTGTTAATAAAATTGTGTCATGACTTTCACATTTTTAGTTTTTGGGTTGGAAATTTAATGAGAAAATGAGGTAAAATAAGGGTTTTTTTGTAAAATGTTGAAAAGAAATGCATTAAATGATAACATGGGGGTGTTTTGGACCTAGAATCTTCTCTAAATTTCCCAAACTCTCTCCTCCACCTGCTGGCCGACCCCTTCACCTGCAGTTTTCCCCACTTCCTCACTCCATTTTGCTTCATTTCTTGCAAAAAAATTCAAGAAAAATCCACAATTTCCACCTCCATTCAAAGCTTAACCCTAATCCCTTCTCTCTTCAACCCAAATTTGTTCAAAAACATGATGAAAGGAGGCTTCTTGGAGACTTGATCAAGCTAGGGTTTAAGCTTGAGAGGTGAAAATCCTAAACTAGTTTGCTTACTTGAGGTTTAATTGTGCTAGAATTTCAATTCTAAATATTAGTTTAGTAGTAAATGTTTGATTAGGAAAAATCAAGAGAAGGTTTTGATTTTAGAAATTAGGGTTTGTAGCATAATGGTGGGATTATGTTAGGGATGGTTATCTAGGTGATTGGAGTGGTTAATTGTGTATTGGTATGCTCGCTAAAACGACAAATTTCAACGTTTGTATCGATTTGGTTTGAAAATCGCTTACTAGATTTTTACGAAAAATAGTATGCGTTCAAATTGCGCTAGGTTAGCGATATTATTAGCTTCGTATAGGATTATTAGAGTGCGCGAACGTGGGGTTTCGTCTAGTCGGGTTGTAGTTTTGTCGATTTCCCCGAAATGACGATTTTAGCTAAAAATTAGCGATTTTCGTGCGTTTTTCCGCGCACCGAGTGCATGCTATGTTTAATTTGTGAGCGTCGATATTTGTATAATGTGACTTACATCGTTTTAGGTGTTGTAATCTTATACTTGGTGTTGTGCAAATTTAGGATCGGTCGGGGAAACTTCGGATACGGCGCGCAAAGGCAAGGCGGTGGCCGGATCAGATTAGCGGGGATTTCTGGTGAGTAGATATATTCATCTATGGGGGAATCGTCTGGATGGCGTGAGGCCCCCCCTCCCTAGTTAGGATTACTCTACTTTATGCAATAATTATATTGTTAGCTAGCTTATCCATTTATGTACATTGCATACCCTTACAGCTAACCCTATACTAGATTGCATGGACATTCATATGACATTCATATATACATATGCGATATCATTTCGTAGGACACGAACACCTTACCATTGGCATCTATTGCACGCGCACTATTCATGTGACACACACGCCTTTGGTATTTGCCATGCCACGTGCACTATAAATACCTGTTTAGCTTAGTAACGCCATTGCATTCATGCAGGATATTTGAGATTTTATCGCACGCATATACCTCGCATTGCTATCATATTCACATAGATTTCTAGCCAAACTCTCACATCATATACATTGATATCATAGACACTTATCATATATAACATGTGGGCATTATGATTTCTTGAGGATTTCAGTTTGCTGCGATTTCTGGATTTTTTTGGGGAAAACCGCAAGAATTTAACAAAGCTTATAATTATCATTTTTAAAATAAAGTTGCGGTTTTCTCGTGACGTATGTGTCGTCCACCATGAGTTTTCATGTTTTCTGTTGGATTTCGAGACCCGATTCGAGGAGTGGATGAACCGTCTCGGGTACATGGTGGGCCCGGTATGGTACCCCGGGGCAAGAAGATCGAGTTGTAGACGATGAGCCTGGCAGGGGAAGACTACCTACCGGTGATGTCTGGCGCGGCGGATATCCGAAGGATACCGACCGTTGTCGTGAGATTTATGATATGGGCCGATCCGGACTGACGGAGCCCGACATTGAGACAGATATGATTCCTATTTGGTGTCGATGCTTGACACGGGTTTTCTGAGGATTTCTTGATGATATTTGGCTATTATGCAGACATTCGTTTTCTAAAAGTTAAGAATGCAGTAACTTTAACATTTAAAACACTTAAAGTGTTAGGAAAGATATTGCGTACATGTGCATGCATACTAGAGTTATTATATCACATATGGACATACATGTTGTTCCGCATTGCGTGCATTCTTACGATTGCCTTACTAGATGTTATATTTACTCACGAGCTGGCAACTCACCCCCGTTGTGCCACAGTGTCTTGCAGGTCGGACCCGTCAGTCTTGTAGCGGCGGGCTATTTTATCATCAGTTCCTTTTGCTCAGACTCGCGGCATCGCCCGTAGGTGGGTTGCGAGTATACTTTACTTCTTTTTGTTTTATCATTGTATCTAGTATTCTCCATCTACCACTTGTATTGTATATGCGACCTAGTGATGAGAATGAGAGATATGTATAATTGTGGTTTCTTTTGGGTCGAGCTCACTTGAGCCGGCGTTGCGTTTTCTGATATTCTGGGTTTCTTCTGCTCTTTTCTTGGTATTGCTTATATATTGCATGTGGTTGTGATCCGCCTTGGGCGAAGAGCTAGCTCCCGCTTGGGGATGCCATTTTTATGATTTCATACGTATTATCTTGTTGTACCCATTTTTGGGGATAGAAAATACAGGGGAGACTCTGCCGAAATTTTCGGGAATTTTTGATGTTTTTAAAAAAAAAAAAAGGGATTCTATGCAACTTAATTGATTTAGAAAACCGTTTTCATTTAAGGTTTTCCTTCACTCTCTTTGATTTTGGGTTAGATTTCTGGGCTTTGGCTGACTTAGGTTACGGTACGCCTTTAGACGTCTCGTAATCTAAGTGCCAGTCACGTTCCGTACTTTCGGGTCGTGACAAAGTTGGTATCAGAGCGTAGGTTTTACCTTTCTGAGTGTAGGACGACCTTGGTAGATGGAGTAGGTGACTTAAGCAGAGTGGCGTAGCGTGGGTATGATCCGCGGCATACTTACGATACGGTACTCCGCCTAAGTAACCTTAGGACATAATTGCTTGTGTTTCCTTTCTTGATTCCTTGCATTCCTTGGTTCAATTGCAATGTCCTTATCGGTCCTGTTTCTTATTCCAGCTTCGATGCCACCAAAGACTACGAGAGCTCAGCGGGCTGCCGCTAGGGATGAGGTTCGGGCAGGCTCGTCTGAGGCGAGGATCGAGCGGGAGGATACACCTGTCCCTCAGGGTCATACTGATCCGCCTTATCCAGACCGTATTGCCAGATTAGAGGCCGGCATGCAAGAGTTGCGGCAGATGATGGGATCTTTAGTTGAGTCCAGCCGGGCACAGAGATCCGAGGACGTTCCTTCCACCCCACAGACCACGATCGTACCTGCTGCACAGATGGTCACTCCTGCTGCTACTACGGAGACTATTCCTGTTTCACTACAGGAGTTTATGAGATTGAGACCTCCAGCTTTTACCGGTACAGATGCGACAGAGGACCCACAGACATTTTTCGATAGGATGGCACGGATTGGCCGTTCGTTGAGGTGTTCTGAGGATAGATTGGTGGAGTTTGCGAGTTTTCGTCTGGAGGGTCTTGCCCAGACATGGTACGACTCAGTAGAGAGAGGCCGAGCTGCAAGTCTGCCTTCTATGACCTGGGATGAGTTTACAGCTGCATTTCTTGCCCGTTTTCTTCCGGAGAGTGTCCGAGATGCTCGAGCCCGTAGTTTTGAGTCTCTGCGCAAGACTCCTGGGATGACAGTGTCGGAGTATGATATACAGTTTACCCAGTTGTCTCGATATGCACCGTACCTAGTCGACACAGAAGAGAAGAGGATAAAGAGGTTTGTACGAGGGCTTGATACACAGCTATTCCTTGTCATCGGCACCCAGCACTTTGATACATATGCAGCCGCGATGGATGCAGCCTTACTTTTGGAGGAGCGTATTTCTGAGACTCCGGTCGCTTCTGGGCCGAAGAGGATCCGTACTGATACGCCAGCTCAGCGGCAGATGGGCAGACATCGTGATAGATTATTTCCGGGAGATGGCGGAGGCAGAGGATTGAGATGAGGTCAGTTATTTGGTTCATATCCACAGACCCAGCAGTCGTCTCCAGGATGTTTTCGGTGTGGGAGTCAGTATCACCGTGTCAGAGACTGTACCATAGGACGTCCGGGCGCGGCGACAGTCCCGCATGTGACCTTACCACCCTCACCACCTTCTCAGAGAGCTTTACTTCCTACTCCTGATGATGCTCCACGCCAGTCAGATGCTTCTAGAGGCCGTGGGCGTGGCGGTCCAGTCCAGATAGGACGAGGCGACAGAGGCAGAGGCAGAGGCCGAGGTAGAGGCAGAGGACAGCCAGCTATTAGTAGTGGACAGGCCCGAGTGTTCGCATTGACTCCTCAGGATGCACAGGCATCCAATGCCGTCGTGACAGGTACTCTGCCAGTATGTTCTTTTGATGCACGGGTATTATTTGATCCGGGCTCCACACATTCCTATGTTTCCACGTATTTTGCACCGAGGTTGGGCCGAGAGTCTTCTCCGTTAGATCAGCCGCTTGTCGTTATTACCCCGGTAGGCGAGTCTTTTGTTGCCCGTTTTGTGTATCGATCTTGTTCCGTTCGTATCGGGGAGAGAGATTCTTCAGTAGATTTGATTCTCCTCGATATGCTCGACTTTGACGTTCTTCTTGGTATGGACTGGCTAGCCACCTGTTATGCATCCGTGGACTGCCGTGAAAAGGCAGTCAGATTCAGTTTTCCTGGTGAGCCGGTTCTTATTATTCAGGGAGATCGTAGTGCTACCCTTCCCAGCTTGATTTCTTCTCTTCGCGCTGGTCAGCTCTTAAGGAAAGGGTGTCAGGGATTCTTAGCCTATGTTTGTGATACTAGCTCCACAGAGGTTCCGTTGGACCAGGTCCCTGTTGTGAGAGAGTTTCCTGATGTATTCCCTGACGAGCTGCCTGGTCTGCCACCAGAGCGCGAGATTGAGTTCTGTATTGACTTGATCCCTGGCACGGGGCCTATTTCTATACCTCCTTATCGGATGGCCCCGGCAGAGCTGAGAGAGCTAAAGGATCAGTTACAGGACTTGCTGGACAAAGGGCTCATCCGACCGAGTGTGTCACCTTGGGGTGCTCCCGTCCTGTTTGTTAAGAAGAAGGACGGAAGTATGCGTTTATGCATTTATTATCGTCAGCTGAACCGGGTTACTGTGCGGAACAGATACCCCCTACCCCGCATTGATGACTTATTTGATCAGCTCCAGGGTGCAGGGTTCTTCTCGAAGGTTGATTTACGGTCAGGATATCACCAGTTGCGGGTTCGGAAGGAGGATATTCCGAAGACCGCCTTCCGTACCCGATATGGTCATTATGAGTTCTTGGTGATGTCGTTCGGGCTCACCAATGCCCCGGCAGCGTTTATGGATTTGATGAACCGCGTATTCAGGCCGTATCTCGATCAGTTCATCATTGTGTTCATTGACGACATCTTGGTTTATTCTCGGAGCCGGGAGGAGCATGAGCAGCACTTACGTATCACATTGCAGACTTTGAGGGAGCATCAGCTGTTCGCCAAATTCTCCAAGTGCGCATTCTGGTTAGACAGTGTCGACTTCTTGGGTCATGTGGTGACGAGAGATGGCTGCAGTGGTATTTGCACTTAAGATCTGGAGACATTACCTATACGGTGAGTCGTGCCAGATATTCACTGACCACAAGAGTTTGAAGTATATCTTCCAGCAGCGAGACCTGAACCTGAGACAGCGCCGTTGGATGGAGTTGGTGAAGGATTATGAATGCGAGATTTTATACCATCCGGGCAAGGCGAATGTGGTGGCAGATGCTTTGAGTAGGAGGCCCGGAGGTAGCTTATCTTGTTTGAGCGCAGCACAGATGCAGTCGACGGCGGATTGGCAGGTTTTATGTGATAGCAGAGTGCAGTTCGAGTTTACTCCTACAGGAGGACAGCTGGCCCATTTCAGAGCGCGCCCACAGTTACTTGACCGTATCCACGAGGCACAGTCCGGCGATGCCCGTACATTAGAGATCATTGAGCAGATTCGACAGGGCAGAGTTTCTGAGTTCGTGATTGATGATCAGGGGATACTTCGATTTGGGACTCGACTGTGTGTGCCAAATTCAGAGAGACTGAGGCGTGATATTCTCGAGGAGGCACATAGATCAGTATACAGTGTTCACCCAGGTTCCACCAAGATGTATCGTGATTTGAGAGAGATTTACTGGTGGGACGGGATGAAGAAGGATATTACAGATTTTGTGTCGAGATGCCTGACTTGTCAGCAAGTCAAGGCCGAGCACCAGAGGCCAGCCGGCGAGTTACAGCCTTTGCCCATCCCTGAGTGGAAGTGGGAGCAGGTCTCCATGGACTTCATTGTGGGTCTACCCAGGACCAGTCGAGGGTACGACTCTATTTGGGTGATTGTTGATCGACTGACGAAAGTGGCTCACTTTCTGCCAGTGAAGACCACTTTTGGATTTTCTCAGTACGCCCAGGTTTATATTGATGAGATAGTACGACTGCATGGTGTTCCGACTTGCATCGTGTCCGACCGTGGCACCCAGTTTACCAGCCGATTGTGGCAGAAACTACAGGAAGCCTTGGGCACCCGATTGAGTTTTAGCACAGCCTTCCATCCTCAGACTGACGGTCAGTCGGAGCGTACGATTCAGACTCTTGAGGACATGCTCAGAGCTTGTGTTTTAGATTTCGGTGGTAGCTGGGATCGTCATTTGCCTTTGATCGAGTTTTCCTACAATAATAGCTTCCAGGAGACGATTCAGATGGCACCTTTCGAGGCTTTATATGGGAGGAGATGTCGATCGCCAGTATGTTGGACAGAGCTCAGGGAGAGCAGCATTTTAGGGCCGCAGATCGTGCATGAGACGACCGAGAAAATACAGCTGATTCGGGACAGGATGAGAGCGGCACAGAGCAGGCAGAAATCTTATGCTGACAGGCGTCGTCGCCGACTCAAGTTCGCTGTTGGCGATCATGTTTTCCTGAAGGTCTCTCCGATGAAGGGTGTGATGAGATTTGGGCGGAAGGGGAAACTGAGTCCTAGATATGTTGGTCCTTTCGAGATCCTAGAGCATGTTGGTCCAGTCGCTTATCGGCTAGCTCTTCCGCCCAGCTTCCCCGATGTTCACCCCGTATTCCATGTCTCGATGCTCCGCAAGTACCTTCATGATCCTTCCCAGGCGATTCAGCACCAGACGATCCAGTTAGAGCGTGATCTTTCTTTCACCGAGCAGCCGGTGGTCATTTTGGATCGGCAGGTGAAGAAATTGAGGTCGAAGGTCATACCGTCTGTCAAAGTCCTTTGGCGTGGCCCGAACAGCGAGGAGGTCACCTGGGAGACCGAGGTCGAGATGAGGAAGAGATATCCCCATCTTTTTGAAGGTACGCGTAGTTAAATTCTAAATTCGGGGACCGAATTTCTTTAAGGGGGGAAGATTGTAACCCTTCGAAAATCGTTTAGGCAGTTTTTCGGTAATCGGCAAATTTTTCGGCTTTTTCCGTAAAAAGTCAAAATTGATAATTTTCATTGTAGACCTAGTTATACAAAATTTAAATAAGATAATACTATAATTTTGTCACTAAAATGTCATTTATAATTTTCTAGTTAAATAAAAAAAATTTCGTAATTAATTATTTTTTTTTATTATTTTAAGCCTTTTTAAATACATTTAATTAGGGATAAATACAAATTTAATTAGGTAAATTTCTTAATTAGGAGTCTTTATAAGCTAAAATATGGTGTTAATAAAATTGTGTCATGACTTTCACATTTTTAGTTTTTGGGTTGGAAATTTAATGAGAAAATGAGGTAAAATAAGGGTTTTTTTTGTAAAATGTTGAAAAGAAATGCATTAAATGATAACATGGGGGTGTTTTGGACCTAGAATCTTCTCTAAATTTCCCAAACTCTCTCCTCCACCTGCTGGCCGACCCCTTCACCTGCAGTTTTCCCCACTTCCTCACTCCATTTTGCTTCATTTCTTGCAAAAAAATTCAAGAAAAATCCACAATTTCCACCTCCATTCAAAGCTTAACCCTAATCCCTTCTCTCTTCAACCCAAATTTGTTCAAAAACATGATGAAAGGAGGCTTCTTGGAGACTTGATCAAGCTAGGGTTTAAGCTTGAGAGGTGAAAATCCTAAACTAGTTTGCTTACTTGAGGTTTAATTGTGCTAGAATTTCAATTCTAAATATTAGTTTAGTAGTAAATGTTTGATTAGGAAAAATCAAGAGAAGGTTTTGATTTTAGAAATTAGGGTTTGTAGCATAATGGTGGGATTATGTTAGGGATGGTTATCTAGGTGATTGGAGTGGTTAATTGTGTATTGGTATGCTCGCTAAAACGACAAATTTCAACGTTTGTATCGATTTGGTTTGAAAATCGCTTACTAGATTTTTACGAAAAATAGTATGCGTTCAAATTGCGCTAGGTTAGCGATATTATTAGCTTCGTATAGGATTATTAGAGTGCGCGAACGTGGGGTTTCGTCTAGTCGGGTTGTAGTTTTGTCGATTTCCCCGAAATGACGATTTTAGCTAAAAATTAGCGATTTTCGTGCGTTTTTCCGCGCACCGAGTGCATGCTATGTTTAATTTGTGAGCGTCGATATTTGTATAATGTGACTTACATCGTTTTAGGTGTTGTAATCTTATACTTGGTGTTGTGCAAATTTAGGATCGGTCGGGGAAACTTCGGATACGGCGCGCAAAGGCAAGGCGGTGGCCGGATCAGATTAGCGGGGATTTCTGGTGAGTAGATATATTCATCTATGGGGGAATCGTCTGGATGGCGTGAGGCCCCCCCTCCCTAGTTAGGATTACTCTACTTTATGCAATAATTATATTGTTAGCTAGCTTATCCATTTATGTACATTGCATACCCTTACAGCTAACCCTATACTAGATTGCATGGACATTCATATGACATTCATATATACATATGCGATATCATTTCGTAGGACACGAACACCTTACCATTGGCATCTATTGCACGCGCACTATTCATGTGACACACACGCCTTTGGTATTTGCCATGCCACGTGCACTATAAATACCTGTTTAGCTTAGTAACGCCATTGCATTCATGCAGGATATTTGAGATTTTATCGCACGCATATACCTCGCATTGCTATCATATTCACATAGATTTCTAGCCAAACTCTCACATCATATACATTGATATCATAGACACTTATCATATATAACATGTGGGCATTATGATTTCTTGAGGATTTCAGTTTGCTGCGATTTCTGGATTTTTTTGGGGAAAACCGCAAGAATTTAACAAAGCTTATAATTATCATTTTTAAAATAAAGTTGCGGTTTTCTCGTGACGTATGTGTCGTCCACCATGAGTTTTCATGTTTTCTGTTGGATTTCGAGACCCGATTCGAGGAGTGGATGAACCGTCTCGGGTACATGGTGGGCCCGGTATGGTACCCCGGGGCAAGAAGATCGAGTTGTAGACGATGAGCCTGGCAGGGGAAGACTACCTACCGGTGATGTCTGGCGCGGCGGATATCCGAAGGATACCGACCGTTGTCGTGAGATTTATGATATGGGCCGATCCGGACTGACGGAGCCCGACATTGAGACAGATATGATTCCTATTTGGTGTCGATGCTTGACACGGGTTTTCTGAGGATTTCTTGATGATATTTGGCTATTATGCAGACATTCGTTTTCTAAAAGTTAAGAATGCAGTAACTTTAACATTTAAAACACTTAAAGTGTTAGGAAAGATATTGCGTACATGTGCATGCATACTAGAGTTATTATATCACATATGGACATACATGTTGTTCCGCATTGCGTGCATTCTTACGATTGCCTTACTAGATGTTATATTTACTCACGAGCTGGCAACTCACCCCCGTTGTGCCACAGTGTCTTGCAGGTCGGACCCGTCAGTCTTGTAGCGGCGGGCTATTTTATCATCAGTTCCTTTTGCTCAGACTCGCGGCATCGCCCGTAGGTGGGTTGCGAGTATACTTTACTTCTTTTTGTTTTATCATTGTATCTAGTATTCTCCATCTACCACTTGTATTGTATATGCGACCTAGTGATGAGAATGAGAGATATGTATAATTGTGGTTTCTTTTGGGTCGAGCTCACTTGAGCCGGCGTTGCGTTTTCTGATATTCTGGGTTTCTTCTGCTCTTTTCTTGGTATTGCTTATATATTGCATGTGGTTGTGATCCGCCTTGGGCGAAGAGCTAGCTCCCGCTTGGGGATGCCATTTTTATGATTTCATACGTATTATCTTGTTGTACCCATTTTTGGGGATAGAAAATACAGGGGAGACTCTGCCGAAATTTTCGGGAATTTTTGATGTTTTTAAAAAAAAAAAAGGGATTCTATGCAACTTAATTGATTTAGAAAACCGTTTTCATTTAAGGTTTTCCTTCACTCTCTTTGATTTTGGGTTAGATTTCTGGGCTTTGGCTGACTTAGGTTACGGTACGCCTTTAGACGTCTCGTAATCTAAGTGCCAGTCACGTTCCGTACTTTCGGGTCGTGACACTAGGAGAGCCATTACACGAGTAGTCCCTGGCCAGGGCAAACGAGATATACTGGTAGGCTTCCAGTGTTATCTCAGGGTGTTTTGGGCTTCACTCCGACACGACTTGTACCGCTATTGGGGGACTGATGTTTACCGCCCCCTAGGCCCGATGTATCAGACGAACAGACCGGACTGTACGGAGAATGTCACATTCAGGCTCAGTAGGAGTTCAGATGGGTTTCACCTCGTCAGTCTTCTTGTCGGCATCTACCTGGGGACCGTTACGCACAGCTAGTGCCGCTTGCGGTCTGTGGTTAAACCCACTTCCAGCGTAGTATCGAGTCTTTAGAGTCCCACACAGAAAGATATTCTCCTTTAGGCAAAAGATGCGACAGGTCGCATGGTTTTGCGACAGGTCGCATGGTTTTGCGACAGGGTTCGGTCACATCCGTGCACTTGTGCACGGACAGTGTCTGGACGGTTTACACTAGCGGGCTTTGGTTTAAGCCAGATCCTAGTGTACCTTTTGGGATTGGATTTATCCAGTATGTATTCGTGTTCCTCGGAACGCGGATACGGGTGTGTATGCACAGTTGACGGAGAGACAGAGGCAGAGGATTCTCATTAGGGTTGTTGACCGTTGACTGTTGACTGTTGACTTTTTGGTCAACCCTAATGAGAATATGATATGTGATTAACAATTATATTAATTAAGTATTGTGGTGACATGGTTGTTGAGGGGTTGACTTTGTTGACTTGTTGACTTTGTTGACCGGTTGACTAGGTTGGACTAGTTGACCATCATGATGACTATGGCTATCATTTCATGGCAAAGACTTTTTACTTGCTTGTTTCTTTTGTGAGAAATGAGTGCATGAAATGATTTAGCCATTTTGACTTGAACCATTTTACACAATACTTGATTATTATTTTTTGTGATGATGGTTTTGGAATATGAGAGCCAAATGAGAAAAGTCTTCTCTCATTCTTTCATGCTCATTCTCTCTCTTGTTCTTGAGCTCTCATCTCCTCCTCTTGCTCTCCCTCTCTTGAGTCTATGGTTCACTTGTCTCATGAGTTGAGAACCAAGAACCATAGATAAAATCCCATACAAACTCTTCTCTACTCACTCTAGTTCACAAGGTTTAGCAAACCGAGTGAACTAGTTTCTTCAAAGTTCGAAGAAGGAGCCAAAGGTAGAAGCTTTCAGGTGGATCTATCTTCGGCGCAAGGAGACGACGGAGTAAAGCCGATCCGGACAACCATCGAGGCTTGAAGACGAAGGAGTTCAAGAAAGAAAGGTATAACCCCCTAACCGAGTAGTTAACAACTCCTAGATAGGTTGTTAGTTAGATGTTTAACAAAGATCCGGTTTTGAGTCCATGTTACCACCTCTAAGAAAATCGTTTTTCGTCAAATTTCGCATGCCCGAAAGTACCGGGAGAGGTAGTATGGACTTACAGTGGTATCAGAGCCTAGTTAAACTCTATCTAACATGTTAGCAAAGTAGCTAGAAGATCGATCAAAGAAAAAGTCGCAAAACGAACCCGATATGATAAGTTTCTGCCGATTTTTTTTCTGTTCAAAAATTGATAAATTTTATCTTAAAAATCGGCTCAGGCTTTTGTGTGATCACCCACCAAATTTGGTCCAACGATCGAGTAAAAGTGCCGCGGAAACGCGGCGGGAGCACACTCACGCCGCGGATCCGCGGCCGAGTTGACTCGGCCGAGGTCCAAGTTTGGTGCAGTGTTTTTCTGGGGTTGTTTTGGGATTTTTGGAATATATATTTTCTGACCAGATTTTCCAGAACGAAAATTTTATTTTTGGGGTCCTGAAAATCCGTATTTTTGATCGAACTTCTAAAAGACTTTAGCTAACGGGTTTTTCTGTGATGTGTTATTTGTATTGAACGTCTGCTAATCGCTATATGTCGATTAGTGGGGGTTATACAAATCTGTGATCTGTAATGTTATTGGAATGTGTATATGAATTCATTGGATTGTCGCGGGTGAATAGCCGGGGGTTGTGAGACGAGAGTTTTCTTTTCTTTCAATTCATGTAAATTTGTAAATTGATGTAATAATTATTTGTATGGCCACACAACCGGGTCGGGGTTGTAGCCGTCATTGTATAATTTCTTTTTACTGTTTTTGCTCCTAGGATAGACCCATGGACGGGGTGCACAAACTACCGGGTATGCCGAAGTGCCGAGTGGCCTACTCACGGGGTTGAGGGAGGTTGCTTCGCTTCGGGTACTTGGCGGGTAGTTTGCCGCACCCGTAGGGGTCTTGGGTGGGGTATTGGCTATTCACCGCGACCGTGTAATCTGCTTTTCGTTACAGGCTCGTACGAATTGCAGCTTCTTAGTATATCCAATGTGTTCATCTGTGATCTGAAATGGCTATCATTGCAGTATATCTATATATGATATTATTTAGGCGTTGCTTATGTTTTACAGCCGCGCTAGCCCAGCCCCCGCTCTGTCGTTAGTTAAGTAACCTAACGGGTAATGACGGGGCCCCGTGGCGAATGCGAATGGCATAAGCGTACGTCATATTTTGGTTGTTTTCTGCAATGGTAGGATTAAATGATGGGACGCATGAAAAGAACTAATGCAAGAATATCACGCATTAAAAGAACTAATGCAAGAATATCACGCAATAAAAGAACTAATGCAAGAAAATAAACCAAGTTAAAGTCGTTGGAACACTTTCGAAAAACCACTCGGTTCTTTTCAAAACAAACTTTTAAAATGCGGAGTTTGAGCCACTCCTTTTAAAAGCTATCTCGTTCCATCGATTATATCAAGTTCTCTACGTTCACGGTTTCGCCAAAACCATTCGTAGCCCTTCGTCGTTTCACATGAATAGTCAATAGTATTCAATCTGTGTTTGTTGGCCAAAGTCAAGGCATAGTGATTGGTAGCTATTGGGTATTCATATGCAGCATAGATAGATGCGTTGGTTTGGAACAGTCGAACTGCCTTGTTGGCCAAAGTCAAGGGTAGGTACGGGTGGATTCAAATTAACCTGGAGAACGACGGGTAGAACTTGACATGTGACTTATGATTTGTTGGCCAAAGTCAAGGTCATAAGAGCATGGGGCAAAAATCCACATCGGGAGTTTCAAAAGAACAGAAACTTGCTAGTGTTGCATACCACTTGGAGTGTGATGATTCTGGTTGGATTCCTTCAGTTTCGTCACGCGATGATATTTGGATCCCGATCCTACTGTGAGTATATGCTACTCCTCGGGAAATTTCTCACTAAACGATCAATGCTATAAACCTAGTAGGTGCCTAGAAAGGTGTTAGCGGGGCTACGCCCCCAAGGAAAAGAGGTTCTTTAATTAAGGAACTTCGCGAAAGCGTTGGAAATCCTCCTTCGAAGTACCAACACTGGCCTGGCTGAACGGTTAAGCAAGTATTGTGCGGTGGGATTGATCCCGACTAATTCTTCCTTTATGGTTTGAGGAGGGATTCGAGAAACAGTGGGAGCCATCCTGTTTAGACAAACTAAAAACCATTCTAAACTTGCAAGAGCATCAAGCTGAGTGTTTCTTCTCTCTCCTAATTGCAGCAACCAATCGACATGACTGGACTTACGTTACTCCTAGATAAAAACATACTGACAGGGCCAAACTACAAAGATTGGCTCAGGAATGTCAAGATGGCAATCTCTTACGACAAGCTGGGGTATCTTCTTACCACGAAAGCTCCCCCTGTCCCTGGTCCCAAAACCAGCGTCGCGGATAAGGAAATCCGTAAGACCTGGGAATTAGACTGCGCGAAGGATAAGTGCCTCGTGCTTTCCTCTATGGACAATGAACATCAGAGGAGGCACGAGAATATGGACCTGGAATCCATATTTCTTCATACAAAAGAACTGTATGGAGAGCAATCTCGTATCGCAAGATACGAAGTGTCGAAGAAGTTATTTTCGGCAAGATTGGCCGCCGGATCATCGGTAGCGGAACACGTGCTTAAGATGATTGGCTACATTGAGGAGCTCGCGGACCTTGGGACCACGTTGGAGAATGAGCTCTATACAGACTTGATTCTCCAGTCCCTTCCTTCCACTTACGCCCAGTTCATACTGAACTTCAACTTACAAGAAAAGGAAGTTGAACTTTCAGAACTCCTCAACATGCTGAGGAGCGCAGAGGGCACCCTACAGAAAGGTAGGGAAACATCCACTTTGTTTGTAGGAGGATCATCTTCTTCTAGGTCCAAGGCGAAAGCCAAGGGAAAGAAGAAGAAAGCCCCCGCCAAACCAAGGGGCGGTGTTAGTAAAGTGGATACGAAGGGAAAAGCTAAAGCAACAAAGAAAGCGGGGAAGCTTGTGGATAAGGAAGAATGCTTCTATTGTCATAAGAAAGGACACTGGAAGAATGATTGCAGGGCCTGGAAGGCCAGAACAAAGGAATTGAAGCAGGTTGCAGCTTCAGCTTCAGGTGTGTATGTTATTGAAAACTGTCTTTCAATAAACTCTACTTCCTGGGTATTAGATACCGGATCAGGATCTCATATCTGTAATTCTTTGCAGGCGTTGAGAAACCGTAGTGTTTTGAAAGCAGGTAACATGACCCTCAGAGTTGCGAACGGAGCTAGCATGGATGCTAAAGCTGTGGGGGACTATCACCTGGGAATGTCAGATGGACATGTTTTGGTTTTGCGTAATTGCTTTTTTGTACCCAACGCAACTTGTAATATCATTTCTGTATCTTTAGTTTCTAAAGAAGGTTATGAATTTGCGTTTGTAAGCAATGTTGTAAACATTCACCTTAATCAAGTTCTGGTTGGGTCAGGTACATTGAGCAATGGTATATACGTATCAAACCAACCACAGATTTTCAATGTCCAGAATACTCACAAAAGAAAGTCTCCGGAAATAAATCAGACTTTCTTATGGCATTGTAGACTGGGTCACATCAATGAGAGAAGGTTGACGAAGTTACATACAGAAGGATATTTGAATCCGTTCGAATATCAATCGTATGCCACTTGTCAATCCTGTCTCAAAGGAAAGATGACAAAGACTCCGTTTACTAGACACGGAGTAAGGGCGAGCGAGCTCTTGGGACTCGTACACAGCGACGTGTGCGGTCCAATGTCTACACATGCGCGAAGCGGTTATTCTTACTTCATCACTTTTACGGATGACTTTTCAAGGTACGGTTATGTCTTCTTAATGAAACATAAGTCCGAAGCCTTTAGAAAATTCCAGGAATATAAGAATGAAGTAGAAAAACAGACCGGCAAAAGTATCAAGATTCTAAGATCGGATCGAGGTGGTGAATACTTGAGTGCCGAGTTCCTGGACTATTTAAAAGAGAACGGAATTCTCTCTCAGCTTACTCCTCCATACACTCCGCAACATAACGGTGTATCGGAGAGACGGAACCGGACCCTATTGGATATCGTACGGTCCATGATGAGTAACGCTGAGTTGCCGCGATCATTCTGGGGGTATGCGCTAGAATCAGCTGCATACCTTTTGAACCGAGTTCCAACTAAAACTGTGCATACTATACCATATGAGATGTGGTGTGGGAAGAGACCCTATCTTAAGCACATTAAGACATGGGGATGTCCAGCTTTTGTTAAAAAGCAGCATGCGGACAAGCTCGAGGCACGCTCAGTACAGTGTAAGCTCGTGGGATATCCAAAGAACTCCAAGGGATATTTCTTCTACTGCGAAGAGGAACAAAAAGTTCTTGTTTCTCGTCATGCCTACTTCTTGGAAACTGAGTTTTTAGAAACCCAGATAAGTGGGAGCACAGTAGAACTGGAAGAAATTCCAGAACCTCGAGCTATTACTGAAAGCTTAGTGGAACCAGAGGGTTCAAAAGAACAGGACATTCCTACGCCGCTCCGCAGGAGTAGTAGGCAGTCTCATCCGCCCGAGAGATACTACGGTTTTCTCATAGACGGGGATAGAGAGGATTGCATCATAGATTATGATGAGCCTACTAGCTTCCAGCAGGCCGTTCAAAGCGTTGACTCAGTAAAATGGCTGGATGCAATGCGGACCGAAATGGAGTCCATGTACACCAACAAAGTATGGACGTTGGACATTGCTCCAGACGGGGTAAAACCCGTAGGATGAAAGTGGATCTTCAAAAGGAAGATTAGTGTAGATGGACAGGTTGAGACCTATAAAGCTAGACTTGTTGCAAAGGGTTTCCGTCAAAGGCCTGGCTTGGACTATGACGAAACCTTTTCTCCAGTGGCTATGCTGAAATCCATTCGGATCCTTCTTGCCATTGCTGCCTTCCACGATTATGAGATCTGGCAAATGGACGTAAAGACCGCTTTTTTAAATGGAAATTTAGAGGAGTGTGTCTATATGGACCAACCAGAGGGTTTCATTCAGAGTGGGAGCAGCGGAAAGGTGTGCAAGTTGCTTAAGTCCATCTATGGACTAAACCAGGCATCGCGGAGTTGGAACATCTGTTTTGATGAGACGGTCAAGGAATTTGGCTTTATCAAAAATCCAGATGAACCATGCATCTACAGTAGATTTGTAGCGAGAACTGTAGTATTCCTCGTTTTATACATGGATGACATTCTCTTAATAGGAAATGACATTCCTATGCTACAATCTGTCAAGGGGTTCTTGTCACACAGGTTCTCCATGAAAGACCTGGGTGATGCCTCATACATCCTGGGGATCCGGATCCATCGTGATAGATCCAAGAGGATATTAGGACTTTCACAGTCCAGGTACATCGACACCATACTGAAGAGATTCAGTATGGAAGATTCCAAGCGCAGTAACCTACCGGCTTGTCACGGGATCACCCTCTCTAAAGAGATGTCTCCCAAGACTGATTTGGAGAGGGATCGCATGTCTATTATACCCTACGCTTCTGCGGTAGGCTCTATAATGTATGCGATGTTGTGTACCAGACCGGATGTAGCTTATGCACTGAGTGTGGTAAGCCGGTATCAGTCAAACCCTGGGGAGAAACACTGGATAGCGGTAAAGAACATTCTCAAGTACCTGAGAAGGACTAAGGAGATGTTCTTGGTGTATGGCGGAAAATACCTCCAGATCGAGGCCTTTGCTGACTCCAGCTTCCAGAGCGACAAGGATGATTCCAAGTTCATGTCGGGTTTTGTCTTTACCCTCAATGGAGGGGCGGTGTGTTGGAAGAGTTCCAAACAGGAAACCGTTGCAGACTCGACGATGGAAGCGGAATACATCGCTGCATCTGATGCCGCAAAAGAAGCTGTCTGGATGAGGAAGTTCTTGAAAGAGCTTCAGGTGGTTCCGTCCATTGTTGATCCAATACCTCTGTATTGCGACAACAACGGGGCTATAGCTTTAGCGAAGGAACTCAGGTCCCATCAGAGATCCAGACATATCTTGAGGCGGTATCACCTGATCAGGGAGATCGTGGATCGCCAGGAGATCGAGGTTCGGAGAGTCGCTTCAGAAGATAACACTGCAGATCCATTCACCAAGGCCTTGCCCCAGACTCAGTTCGAGCGGCTGATCGAGATGATAGGTCTTCGATACGCCAGTACATGGCCTTAGTGCAAGTGGGAGATTGTTAGTGTATATGCCCTAGAGGCCATTACTGTATCATACTAGTTTGTATATTACTTAATGGAAGCTTGGGATATTCACCTTGTATATACAATCTTGCTCAAAATAGTAGTATGCTACTTGGTTTGTTTCTACTTCAATGTGTATATGTGTTTATTTTAGTATATCGCCTATACACATTAGTGGAGCCCTTAGGATCTTTGCTTGATTACCAGCGATGTGATGGCAGTCACACTAGTGGGGCTGGGTAATCTATAAGCACATCCTTATGCAGGTCCCTGGTCGCAGGACTATCGAGACAGGGCATCGATACTCCGGAGTAGAATAGCGCATGCTCTTCTCATCTCAGTGTGGGAGACGGTCTGTCCCACAGCCGTCGGTACGTCGTACTTGATATAGTATGCGGGTGCTCGTTGGGTTACGAGTACACTGGACAGGACTCGTCGGGAACTGACTAGTTGGTATTATGCCTATCGTCAGTTATCAGTTCCCAGGTGACATGAGTACAGCTTAGTCCGCTGACTTGACACTGTCACTTCGCCTCGAGTGTGTTCCCACTGTACTTTGATTACTACCCTACCACGGCTCAAAGGAGTCGTGCAAACAGGTGGTAGTTGGGTGCAGTCCCGAAGCACTTGGAGGCAGTGACGGTTAGACAGGATTCGTCTCTCCCGGTATTGGGGGTTGACATCGCGCTGTGTCTAGGAGAGCCATTACACGAGTAGTCCCTGGCCAGGGCAAACGAGATATACTGGTAGGCTTCCAGTGTTATCTCAGGGTGTTTTGGGCTTCACTCCGACACGACTTGTACCGCTATTGGGGGACTGACGTTTACCGCCCCCTAGGCCCGATGTATCAGACGAACAGACCGGACTGTATGGGGAATGTCACATTCAGGCTCAGTAGGAGTTCAGATGGGTTTCACCTCGTCAGTCTTCTTGTCGGCATCTACCTGGGGACCGTTACGCACAGCTAGTGCCGCTTGCGGTCTGTGGTTAAACCCACTGCCAGCGTAGTGTCGAGTCTTTAAAGTCCCACACAGAAAGCTATTCGCCTTTAGGCAAAAGAGTAGAGGTCGCATGGTTTTGCGACAGGTCGCATGGTTTTGCGACAGGGTTCGGTCACATCCGTGCACTTGTGCACGGACAGTGTCCGGACGGTTTACACTAGCGGGCTTTGGTTTAAGCCAGATCCTAGTGTACCTTTTGGGATTGGATTTATCCAGTATGTATTCGTGTTCCTCGGAACGCGGATGCGGGTGTGTATGCACAGTTGACGGAGAGACAGAGGCAGAGGATTCTCATTATGGTTGTTGACCGTTGACTATTGACTGTTGACTTTTTGGTCAACCCTAATGAGAATATGATATGTGATTAACAATTATATTAATTAAGTATTGTGGTGACATGGTTGTTGAGGGGTTGACTTCGTTGACTTGTTGACTTTGTTGACTAGGTTGGACTAGTTGACCATCATGATGACTATGGCTATCATTTCATGGCAAAGACTTTTAACTTGCTTGTTTCTTTTGTGAGAAATGAGTGCATGAAATGATTTAGCCATTTTGACTTGAACCATTTTACACAATACTTGATTATTATTTTTTATGATGATGGTTTTGGATTATGAGAGCCAAATGAGAAAAGTCTTCTCTCATTCTTTCATGCTCATTCTCTCTCTTGTTCTTGAGCTCTCATCTCCTCATCTTGCTCTCCCTCTCTTGAGTCTATGGTTCACTTGTCTCATGAGTTGAGAACCAAGAACCATAGATAAAATCCCATACAAACTCTTCTCTACTCACTCTAGTTCACAAGGTTTAGCAAACCGAGTGAACTAGTTTCTTCAAAGTTCGGAGAAGGAGCCAAAGGTAGAAGCTTTCAGGTGGATCTATCTTCGGCGCAAGGAGACGACGGAGTGAAGCCGATCCGGACAACCATCAAGGCTTGAAGACGAAGGAGTTCAAGAAAGAAAGGTATAACCCTCTAACCGAGTAGTTAACAACTCCTAGTTAGGTTGTTAGTTAGATGTTTAACAAAGATCCGGTTTTGAGTCCATGTTACCACCTCTAAGAAAATCGTTTTTCGTCAAATTCCGCATGCCCGAAAGTACCGGGAGAGGTAGCATGGACTTACACTAATGGCACCGCGGAACTGCCGCAAACCCTAAGGTTTAAAGGATTTCACACGGTCATTAAGTCGAGTTAGTGTTTCATTCTTCTAGAGGGTCCATAGAATTGTCTCCATGTCTTTCCGAATACTTTAAACTTGGAATAATAGGTTTCTGACATTCAATCGTCTCTGTCGACTCTCAACGTCTCCGCGTGAAGTCGTCTCTAGCTGGAATCAATCTATCTGATGACCTCGCATCGGGGTAGAGAACGAATCACATGTCCTAGTCTTTCATCCTTGGTGACTAGTGACCTTTATCATCTCTTAGTACAACTCGTACTGCAATAGCTCCAACATCTGTGGCGATATCTCGTCGTTCACAGCAACGACTGGCTCACTCGTCTGCACGCTGAACAGTGCCTCAATCATCAGGAGTAAGCAATACGCCAACGGTCATCAAAATCTGGTTGGCTTCTGTCGGTGGCCCAATCCTCTGGTGCTCATCTGAGCGTCCGAGTAACCTCATACAACGGTCCATCCCACGCTCGTGGCGCGAAAACACAATAAAAAGACACATCTCTGCAATCGTGTGTCGCCGAAATTATGCCTTGGTCAGTCCTCATTCTTAACGAGCTCGTGCTGACCGCAACTGTAGCCATAGCTCTCCTTGCCCATAATCATGGCAGCAAAACCATAACTGGTACCGATGAGGCTAGATCATAGGAAAGAATATAATACCAAACAAAGAAATGTACATCCTAAGGTTTCTTAAGTGGAGTAGCGTATTGTAAGTATGCCGCGGAACATACCCACGGTACGTCACTCTACTTTAGTCACCTACTCCATCAACCAAAGGTCATCCTACTCTCTGAAGGTAAAACTTAACGCTCTGATACCAACTTTGTCACGTCCCGAAAGTACGGAACATGACCGACACTTAAACTACGAAACGTCTCGAGGCGTACATAATCTAAGTAAACCGAAAACCCAAAAATCCAAACCAAGAAAAGTAATAGAGTGAAGGAAAAACCAATTTAAATCAAGTAGTTTTAATAGCATAAGCCGAATTATGCGTTTTTAAAAACATCAAATATTTCCTAAAAATTTCGGTAGAGTCTCCTTTGTAAATACTGGCCCCAAATGGGATACAACATGAATAGTATACGAAATCAATAAAAAGGCATCCCCAAGCGGGAGCTAGCTCTTCATCAATCGACGTTCACAATCACACAAGCAATATAATATACAACGCCATGGGCTAGGATCAAAACTCAAAAGGAAACTCAAAACAACAAGAAATCCACAGAAATATAACGCACGACTCTAAGGTCGAAAGAATAACATCACTGGTCTCTATCTGAAATAAATACATGTTTGGTTGATGGAATTTACTAGATACAACTGAATAATATTATACAAAGTAATATGATGGGTACGATACCAATAACCCACCTACTAGCAAGTCACCCGAAAGAAGCAGTGCCAGCAAAGCCGTAATGAAACCTGTATGGCAAAACCTGCAAGAAACTGTTGCACAACGGGGGTGAGTTGCTAACTCGTGAGTAGAAAGACATCTACGAACAGAAACCGCATGAACAACGCAATCCTAGGTCAACGATCATAATATATCCTCAAATATATAACCAGCAGCTTATAACAATGGCTAGGGTAAATATCTAACCCAAGGGTAATCCCATATGCCCATGTCAGTGACTCAGGTAGCAATATATCATATGGATGATGTATGAATGCATGAAAACAGAATACATGTACTAAAGAAACTGCTTTCATAATTTAGAGAGATTTCCTTTGTATTTTTAAAATGAGGTATCATAATGAAATCAACATAAACAGTGTCTAGTATCGACACAAAACATAAATCTCAATGTCTCAAAATCTCAGGCTCCGGCTATCCGGACTGGCCTGTATCATCAAATCTCAGTACCTCAATATCTCGAAATCTCAATGTCTCAATCTCAATATCTAGGGCGCCTTCAGTCCAGACCGGCCCCTACCATCCATCTCAAGACCACGACGGTATCATCCGGATATCCGACGCGTCGGGTAAAATCACCGGTCGGTAGTGCTCCCCTGCCAGGCTCAACGCCATCATCTATGATCCTCTTGCCCCGGGGTACCGCACCGGGTCCACCATGTACCCGAAATGGTTCCTCCACTCCTCGAACTCGGGTCTCGAAATCCATCAACAAACTCATGGTGGACGACTCATACATCATGGGAAAACCGCACTTTTTATTTAAAAGAGAGAGAAGAAATTTATTTATGTTTTTGCGGTTTTCCTCCAAATCCAAGAAATCTCATGAAATCCGAATCCAAATCATCAATAGCACGTAAAACCATGAATATAGATATGAAAATATATGAATGCGGCATAACAATGAATAACAGTATGCATGAAGTGACAAGTAATAACTACAATGTCTAAACTGGCATATAAGGCAGGTACACTAATATCATGTCAAACTACTAACTAACAAGCTAAGTCAAGCAATAATATTTTTTAAGGTGTACGTGACATGGCAATTACCGATGAAGATGTGTGTGAGCCGGCAAGTAAGTGTACGTGGTACATACGCATCATCGGTAATGGTGCTAGTGTCCTAACAGCATAATATTAACAATGCAATATGAAATAGCAATGTAAGTATGCGATGCGGGGCGAACAGCAATAATGAGCGGGAGCTAAACACTAGACACAATGGCAACTAATCTGCATTTAATATATATATACGTCATACCATGGTGCCATTTGAAATAACATAAATCGTGGGGTTTTTGAAATAAGGGCTACGATGTTTTTAAGAAAAGATACCCCTTTTGAAATATCCGTAGAATCCCTTGACCCGCCTTTTAAAATACCCACGATCCGTTAGTTTTGAAATAGGTAGGAGTCTAATCTAGTCGAACAACTACACTAAACTATACGGCTGAACTAACAAGCTGAACTACAGGTCAGGAAACCGCCTAACATCTGAGTCGATACATATACATACCTGTATATATATAGTCGGTGATCCCGCCTCAATAATATCATATCCGATACCATATCTATAATCAGACATCCCAAGTCAAGAGTGCAGATCAATCATCAATATATAGCTCGTACGTAAATCCGTCGTACGGCATCCCCTAATCTGGGTACGGGTCAATATCACATTATTCATCTGGTATCCTCTTTATCCAGGATCATAATCTGGGTACTGATCTACGTCTAGTACGATACTAATATCATCAATATAGTCATGATCTGACTGCTGATCTACAGCCTCGTACAAACCGATGTCATCATCATATATCGTCATAAAGAGGTATACATCGCCTAATGCGACCTATTATAAATATCTTAATATATCTTATCTCATATCACGATCACATGTCAACCATTCAATGTATAACACTATTCACATGTAACGTCGTCCCAAGATCCGCTATAATATGAGGATGTATCTCAAGTACGAATCCTGCCATATCACCGTTCTCGCGGTCTCAATCAAATCTTGTCGACTCATCTCAAATCCCAAATACTATCCTCAAATCCAGTATGTGAACACATAGTCACATACCCATGTGAACACATAATAATATAACCCCATATAAGCACATATGAAAGAAGAATGCATGCAAGTATGGGTGTGCGTGTGTAAATGTGGTGCAAGCTCTACTCTAGGGTCTCGCAACACTAAACCTATCCAATCACACCTAAAATCTATCTTTATCATCAGTAAACTCAACAATGTATAATCAATATATATGTGTGTATATGTATTCGTATATATCACCACGAAACGCGGGGGTGCTATACGCCATCCACCCGACTTCTCCCCGTAGATATAAATCCACTCACCAGGTCCACGCTCGCCGGTGCCGACGTCGCCACGCACTTGCTTGTCGTCTCGAAGTTCACATGGGGTAGCTACATATCATAACGCACCGTATCGCATTAAAATCCGACTCATGACCAAAACGACACACGAATCCCACATATGTCAAAACCTATGGTTGCTTTCACAAATCAACCCAAAAACCCTCGACGTCGGCGTACAAACGCCGAACCATCGAGAAAAACCCAAACACACTCATTTGCACAATCACAAGCACTAATTATAATATAAAAGAGGTTAAAATTCACAAAAATCTCAAACTCACTTTAAAAGCTATTTTTCTGAAAATCTAGCAAGCAAAATTATCCGTTTTAGTACAAAACTCGACGTTTAAACAAATCTAGCGGCCGCAATATTCACTCAATATCATAACCAAGTCATATAAACCATTCCAATAATTTAATCTCATCAAAATATATATATTTACAAAACCTAGTTAACAAAATTAGCACAATTTTCCATTTTAGCTCAAAACTTGGTGTTTTAATCAACTTTAAATATTTTAACAATTCTAGTGGCCATAATTCTCATTAAAACATATTAACTAAGCCACACAACCATTAACTAGAATTTAATCTCACTACTTTATATAAATTACAAAAATCTAGTTTGCAAAACAATCATAATTAGGACAATTTAAATATAACAATCTAGCAATAAGCAACAAGGTTTAGTTTTGCATAGAATTAACATGTTAATCACTCATTAGAACCATAATCTAATGCTAGAAACCCTCACTTGAATTTTACAAACCCTAATTCCAAAATCAAACCCTTTTCTAGAATTTCCCAAACTAGCAATTAAACCATAATTAAGCACCTAATAAGCAACATTAAGGAATTTAAACCAACAATTGAACAATAGGTCAAAAGTTATACCTCGCAATCCATGATCAAACTTGAAATCTAGACCTCCAAATTGAAATTCTTGCCCCAAGATCTATGATAAAAGAGATGAGGGAAAATGAGTAGGGCTTTGATTTGAATTTTAGCTTTGATTTTTGATAGAAATGGGTGAATTTTTGATGGAAAAAGAGCGGAAAATTTGGGGCTGTTTTTTTGCAGGATTCTTAGCTAAAAGGAAGTGGGGAGAGGTCTGGGGGAGTTGGGGAAAAAGGTCCAAGTCAACCCTCTCAATTTACCATAATACTCTTACCTCAAATAAATATATATATAACCCTTTTTTAACCCATTTCCTCACATGAGTTAAGGTAAAAAGGAGGGGGAAGTGGCTGATTCCAGCAGTGTGGGGCTGGCCAAGGGGAGTGAGGGTGAGAGTGAGAGACTTTACAAAAAAGTTCTATGTAAAAAGACCCCCCACAAGTCCAAAATTGCATGTTTTAGTTCAAAAAAATTAAAATTTTAGTTTCCTTCGATTATAACTAAATAGAACTTAAAATAAAATACTAAAAATTTATATTACAAACTATATTTTAGTTGACATGATTCTAAAGATTAAAATTAGCCCAAAGCAATTTGTATTTATCGCTAATTTAATGTATTTTTACTGGCTTAAAATAATTTTAAAAATTGAAAAATTACGGAAAAATTTTAAACGACCGGAATTTTATAAGTAACTCATTAGCTACTAAAAACTAGCAATTAGCTATCCAAATTAGGTATAATTAGGCCTAAATTGCAAAATAACAAAAAAGCTGATTTACGGAAAAATACCAAATTTTCACCGATTTTCGGGGAAACACCAAAACGACTTTTCAAGGCGTTACACTAACTAGAGGTTCTATCTACTATACTCAAAAGAATATACCTCACGAACCAAGTCCTTCTGGTCTTCTTTCCGGTTTCCTCCTCGTCTATGCTAGCTCCAAGTATCGATACGGATCTTGGTCACCTCTGCGGCCTCCTAGAGTCGAAGACGATCCACCCGAGAGTTTGTGTTCCGAGATCCACCTCAAGCCGAGGTAACTAGGGCAACAAGTGTGCTATGCTAATGTCTTATATGGTGTAGAAGAAGATGGATTTGTTTGTCAATTTAGATCCTTATTTTCTCAACACATGAGAGCAAAGGAAAAATCAAGAAGAGGAAGAAGAAGGAGGAACAACCATGGGAGCTCTCATTTTGAAAAGTGAGAATGAGAAGAGAATAATGATCCATAAACATTATCATTACTAATCTCTTATCATGATAAAGTTGATGGCTACCTTGATTTGACCATTATCATCACAAAATAAAACCAAAACAAAAAGAAGACTCTAGATCTCACATGAAAGATCCTAGTCAACAATGGTCAAAATGTCAACAAGGTCAAGTATGGTCAAATGGTCAAAGCAATTAGCCATAACAAAATTATCATTAAAAAGATTAGTAAATAATGTCCCCGCCTCATAATGGTTTTGACCGAACCAACTGTCAAAACCCTAATGAGGCACCTCCTCCTTCTTCGCTCCTCACAACCGTGCATACACACCCGCATCCGCATTCCATAGAATGCGAATGCACAGAAGACAAAACTAATCCACCCATACAATACTAGGATCCGGCTTAATCCAAAGCCTACTAGTATTGTCTGCCCGAACAGCATACGCGCACAAGTGCACGCAAGTGATCGTAGCCTTGTCGTAAAACCATACGGCCTCTACACCTTTTGCCCAGTGCAGGGAAACTCTCTTTGTGGGACTCTAAAGACTCGACACTACGCTGACAGTGGGTTTAACCACAGACCGCAAGCGGCACTAGCTGTACGTAACGATCCCCAGGTAGATGTTGAAAAGAAGGCCGATGAGGTGAACCCATCCGAACTCCTACTGAGCCTGAATGTGATAATCTCCGTACAGTCCGGTCTGTTCGTCTGAGAGTATCGCATATCGGGCCTAGGGGGCAGTAAACTTTAGTCCCCTAATAGCGGTACAAGTCGTGTCGGAGTGTAGCCCAGAACACCCTGAGATAACACTGGAAACGCTACCAGTATATCTCGCTTGCCCTGGCCAGGGACTTTGTGTAATAGCTCTCCTAGACACAGCGCGGTATCAACCCCCAATACCGGGAGAGACGAATTCTATCTAACCGCTACTGCCTCCAAGTGCTTCGGGACTGCACCCAACTACTTGTAAGGTTAGTATAGCACCCTATGAAGAGTTTTGAAGCATCACATGACCCAAAGTTTTAATTTTTATGGTGCTAAACTAACATGCAAATGGATCGATCCTAGAAAATTAGGGTTATGAAATAAAAGGCGAACTAATCTAGGGTTTCGAGACTACAACCTTTGTAGCTCCCTTTCGCTGGACTCCTTGGTCTCTATGGTGTTGAACGAAGGTCCTTTTGATGTCCCCTTGTGTCCACGACGATCCACCACGGAGATATCCGTCCAAGCTCGCAACTCCGACAAACCGAAGAGAACACTCTAAACAAAGCGGCTAAGCTTGTGTAGAATGATGTTGTGGTTAGGTTTCTCACTTCAAAAACCTATCTTTAAGTGGTATTTGCTCACTAGGAAGATCTAGAGAGCAAAGGAGCTAGAGGTAGAAGATGGTGGCAATTTTTAACAAGAGATAAAAGATAACCATGAGTTAAGCAAGAGAAAGAAATATATATCACTATATATATTTAATTCCTTCTTGACTTCAACCATGATTAAATGATAGATAGTTAATTTAACTTGGGTTTAGAATGATAAAGAGAAGGATAACCATAGGTTAGTGGTAGTTGAGCAAGGTTAGGTTAGAAGAAGAGTGTGGAAACTAACATGATTATCCTTTTCTTTTTCATTTAACTTTAAAACCGAATTAAATAATTATCCATTATTTAATCCATGGTGTAAGTCTTGCATTGCCACCATTTCCATATGCTAACAACCATGATGGATGGGTGTATGTATGTATGCATGTATGCACATTCACATGTGCATGAAACTAGAATGAAAATAAAGAAACACATGCATGCATGCTTACATCCATCAAATCCTAGAAAGGTTTCAAGTGAGATAACTTATGGTTAGATGATAAATCTGTAAGTGCACGGCGGCGCCCCGGCCGTCAATCCGACGCCGGAATGTGGAAGCGGTGATAAACTTAAATTTTGCGGACTTTGCAAACCGGCACCACCGCGCACTAAACTCCGGATCATAACCATTAACAAGTCTAAGCTAACTAGAATACGGGTTAGAGATGTACCGACTGATCCGAGTCCTCCGGTCTTCATCTCCACTCCGATCTCCTCGCGGGATCTCCGTCCGTCTCCTCCTCGTCGGAAAGGGGCACCACATCGCCTGTAGCTTTTACGGGCTCCCACCTCAATACCGAGGCAACTCGAGCATAAAGCCGGCAACTCGACATGCTCAAGATATGCTGTAGAATGTGTAGTGTCTCACTTGGGGTTGGTTGCCATTTGGAGATGATGGAGGAAACAAGATAAGAAAAATGGTGCTTGCATTTTTCTTGGCATGAAAAGAGATCAAGAATGAAAAACACTCTCAAAGATGAAGCTCTCTCTTCTTCTCACTCAACCATGGAAAAAAAACTTCATGCATCAAGTGAGAATAATGGTGGAGGAAAAACAATATGAAGCAAGAAGGGAGGTGAGTGTAGGAGCAATCAAGAGGTGACCACAAACAAACATACACCATGCTTATACCTTTTTCAAACCATACCCTTTCATGTCACAATAAAAACAAATGCATGGTGGAAAAGATAATGATAGCTATCATAATCAATCTTTTACAAGAAACCCCCTCCACAAATGTTATTTGCACAATTGCAAATAACCCCCTTCATCGGAAAAGTCCGGCCGGGAAAGAACAAAGGAAAACCGGCCGGAACGGAATGCAAACTGGCAACTCCAGAAAACTGGTCCCGTAATAAATTACAGGAAAACCCCGATACTGTGCATACACACCCACATCTGTATTCCGTCCGGATACAAATTCAAAAAGACAAAATCTACACTGTACTAAACTAGGACCGGCTTAAACCAAAGCCGGCTAGTAATATCCGTTCGATCCTGATCCGTGCAATACCGCACGTATCTGATCGAACCCTGTCATATACCTATACGGCTACTAGTACAAACCGTCCGATCCTGACCCGTGCAATACCGCACGTATCTGATCGGACCCTGCCATATCTCCATACGGCCTCTACAGCGTTTCGCCCGAAACTTGAGTAACTGAAAGTGTGGTAGACTCTAAAGACTCGTCAATACTATGGCTGTGGATTTAACCACTAGCACGTCAGAGGTATAAGCCAATACGTAACGGGCCACCAGCAATTGACTAAAAGGGACGTCGATGAGCGAACTCATCCTGACACCCTACTGAGCCTGTCAGTGACAATATCCGTGCAGTCCGGTCCGTTCGTCTATGAGCATCGCATGGCGGGCCTAAGGGGTTGGTAAAAGTCAGACCCCCAAAAGCGGTACAAGTCGTGTCGGAGTGTAGCCCAGAACACCCTGAGATACTACTGGAATACCTACCAGTAAATCTCCTTGCCTTGGCCAAGGACTTTGTGTAATGGCTCTCCTAGACACAGCACGACCTCACCCCCAATACCGGGAGAGACGAACCCCTGAAGATACGCTCACTGCCTCCATGTGGCTCGGGACTGTACCCAACTAAAACCTGTTTGCACGACTCCTTTGAGCCGTGGTAGGGTAGTAATCAAAGTACAGTGGGAACTCACACGAGACAAATGACGATCCCCAGGTCGATGAACTAACCTGCACACATGTCACCAGGGAACTGCCATCTGACGTCTGGTATATGACCAACTAGCATGTTCCCGGCGAGTCCTGTCCGGTGTACTCATAACCCAATGAGCACCTGTATACATCTTAGGTGATCCAACTGACACCAGTGGCTTGTGAGACCGGCCACCGCCCCTCGTCGGGGTCTCGACTGTATACACTAGTCTACTAATGGAGTATCGATGCCCAGTCTCAAAACTCCCACGACTAGGGACCTTTTAAGGATATGCTTGTAGACCCCCAGCTCCCACTTATATGATCGCCCTCATACTGCTGGTGGTCAAGCAAGAATCCTAGGGGCTCTATCAACGTGTAATAGCGACGTGTCAGGTCACCTAAAGCAGTACACTATGATAAAGCTAAACCAGATAGCATACTATCATCTCGAGTAAGACTGTCCTACCGGGATAGGTCCTCCCTCAATCATTACAATCACGTACCTGTGACCTAATAATTGACTCTGAGGGCACTATCTCCAACAATCTCCCACTTGCACTCAAGGCTAATTATTGCGATGTCGCATACTCACAGCCCGTGTGATACCGAACATCCAACTCCTCTACTAGTCAGTCTCACAAAGCTCGTTTGGGAAACTATTGCGTTCGAGGAATAGCCTCAGTGAGTGGATCCGCTTAGTTGTTTCTTTCTATGTCTCTCTATATCTCAAGTTCGCGGAGAAAGCCATCTCCCGAAAAGAGTAATACCTGTCTCAGAATATGTCTGGATGTCTGATGGGACCTAGCTCATAAATGAACTCCAAATCCAAACTTCTTAGACTGTATCGTCCATTGAACTTAATCAGTATCCTGCGCCATACCTCCCTCAGTATTGCCTTGGACCGCCTGTCCAAAATACTGCCCCTCATCAGAAGGAAAACTATAACTCTGATAACCTCCTTGTCGTCCATGTCACCTTGGAAGCCTGGAATGATAACTGTCTCCTGAATGAGGTTGTCGTTATCATATCCCTAGAACATCCACTTATGTTCTAAAACTGCTTCCGACTGTTTCTCCAGGATTGGATTAATGTCAACTTATTGCATCTAGTGCAAGAACAACATCTGGTGTGGTACTTGACATCTCATGATTGACTCAATTGCCTGAGCAAGTGATCTGCCAATCATGCCCGTCCCTCTCCCCTTTAGTCTGTAAGACACCTTTGGAGAGGGTGACTCCATTACCTGCAGGTACACTACCGTGCCAGGAGTTGTCCATCCTAAATACTCTTAGAATGCTGTCAAGTACCCTGATTGGGAAACCACCCAAATCTAGATCTAAAACCATAGATCTAGTAACCAACATATCGGATATAAAATCCATTTCCTTTGTGGAGAAACAACTGTGTGACGACCAAAGTATAACCGATCGTAGTGTAGGAGTTTCTTTTCCTACTCTGTGTATATCATCCACTCTGTGTATATCATCCGAATACCAGGATATCACACCCTACTACCTTCTCAACAGATCCATCCCCTATTCTGATGAAGTCAAACCCATGACTGTCACGTCAGAAATAGATGATCTATCTCCGCTACATCTGCTCTAGTCTATAAATAGACATAAGCAACCTGTCGACCAATGCTTCCGCTGCTCCCACTGACTACGACAACCCTCTGGCAGAGTCATATAGACGTACACTTCTAAAACTAGTTTAGAACGACGCTATACTCATCCTCCCACCGGGTCTCGCAACCTGGAACAACAGCAATGGTAATTGTGGGTAAACAAGAACTTCCCTGTCACCGTCCTTGAGGCTACCGTAGTACCTCTCGGGTGCCTGAAGTTACCCACCGTATCTGCGGAGTGGCCAATGGAATGTCAATCCAGATTGAATCTTTAGGTTCCTTATCAAATCTTCAGTAATCGTTTGTGGTTCTGGAATCACTTCCAGTTCTACCATACTCCCACTACTGTTTTCTGAAAAAAAATCCATTTTTAATTTAAAACTGTGGCGAGTCAAGAACAATATTGCTATTGATCTTCCAGATGGTAGAAAATCAACCCGCGTCATAGCCTGGGTCAACCCATAAACAGCCATTATAGAAACGTGCCTTGAGTTGTCCAGTGTCTGGTTTTAAGCATAAACCGGACAACTCCCCATACCTTAATAATGTTAAGATATGAACTGTTCTATATCCAATATAGAAAACAGAGGCACTGATTTAATTGAACCAGATCCAAATCATGCAACTGTCTCCAGTGCATGTCAACTAAATGGAAGGAGGCCGATCAGCGTTACTCAACTTAGGAATGCTTCCAATTATGAGTAACCTGAAAGAGAAGCAAGTTCTCTTAATCACTACTATCAACTGAACACCATACGCAAGTATCTACATCTTCGATCTCTTTGAAGAATCCCGATACTTGCTATACCTGGTTCTCTACTCTATTCAAATACCTATAACTTCTCCAAATTCGGACCCTGTGTTTCCACGAAACACCTGTCTAAAAACTAGAGAAGTCATAAGTAAACCGAATATAGTATGAGGACCACCCCTCTGTCCTGATGGACCCTGGACAACATACAATACTCTGTAAAAGTCCCTTGAGTCTGATAACTCATTCACTGTGTGTCGTAGGTTGAAAACTGTACTTATGGTTAAGAAGAATTACACCGCTGTTTAATGCTCCTTACCTAACCATCCACTGATATAGGTAAATGTCATCGACATAATATCAAAAGGTATATCTCACTCTATGAAAATAGACGTACAGATATATCAATTTGAAATTGGTGCATAACCGCGGATATTCAAAACCAAATGATTGCCGTCCGGCAAACAACCCAGGTGACTTCCTCAAATATCACCGATTACATCGAATCCCGATATAATGAGGATGATCACCCAATTCCCAATAACTTACTCCCACTCAGCATCTGTAAAACCATACAGATGTGAGAATCATACCTGGTAAATACATACCCTGGAGTGAGTGTCTAATCGGGAAATCAGTTTTCTTTTAACAGTACACAGTGAAACTGAAACATCGAAATGTCTCATTGGGGTACCCTGGTATTCCTAGTAATGCCTCTACCATTATCCAGATTCACAACTATAACCGTATAATTCTTTGCCACCTCTCCAAATCCCTTTATATGTCTTTAGTCATTACCTTCTGTACACCCCTTTAGGCCAAATGGTTTTCTTCCTTCCCTACCGTTCGGCACCAGCCTATGGTTTGGAAGAAGACTATCCAAAAAGCATAAAGGGTGTACTGTCCTAATCCTAGGAACACTCGCAATGCGAGAGAAGGTGAAGATAAAAGGCACCTGAATGTACTTTATTCCTATTTCTCCTGAACCAGGATCCATCCCCGAACTGGAACAAGTTCCTTTCGAGTTCGTATATAACCATACGATGGATTATCCAATAAAAATGGGATCTTCGTAGTGATACGGAGTGTCCTGGAAAAATACAAAGGTGATTTAGGATTGGCGAAGAAATACTTGGTTTGGTCGTGAATAGCAGTCGCAACTTACTTTGCCCTCTTACAAATCCCTTGCTTTGTCTGAACTTAATACCTTCTGTACACCGTTTAGGCTAACTGGTTTTCTTCATTCCCTACCGGTCGGCACCAGCCTATGGTTTGGAAGAAGACTATCCAATTTGCATAATAAGTGTACTACTCCTAAACTAAGGAGTACTCGCAACCTGAGAGAGGGTGAAAAGAAAAGACAACTGAATAATCCTATCCGTTTTCTCCAGAACCGGAAACCATCGTCGAATCCCTTCGAGTTCGTATCTAACCATACGATGGTTTTGTCCAATGGAAGTGGACGTTCGTAGTAAAACGGGGTGTCCTGGAGAAAAGGGTAAAAGTAGGAGTGGCAATGAGGTTTGCAATTCTGACAATCCAAAAACCAGTGTTAAGAAGGTTCGGTTAACTTGGTCACTGAGTCAAAGTCTTAGGGTCGGGTCAATGGTCGCTGCCAAAGAGAGAGAGAGAAAAGAAAACACTCAGCGTGCACTCTAACCTAGATCAGAATGGTCACCAATTTATCTAATCTGGAATCCTCCCTCTGTTCCTCAAATTCTCCTCCAAACCTGAAAGAAGAATTAGTCGGGGTCACCCGAGGAGTAAACCAACTCATCAGTGGGAATCGGGATCCAACTCTCATCGCATGATAACGTGATGGAATCCGCTCACGGTATCACACTCCAGAAGGTATGCGCATATCTGGCAAGTTTCAGTTCTTTTGAAACTCCCGATGTGATTTCTGCCCCATGCTCTTATGACCTTGGCGAAGGTCAACAAATCATAAGTCACATGTCAAGTTCTACCCGTCATTATCCAGGTTAATTTGAATCCACCCGTACAAGCCCTTGACGAAGGTCAACAAGGCTATACGACTGTCCTAAACCAACGCATCTATCTATGCAACAGAAAGGTAACAAGCAGCTACCATACACTATGCCTTGACGAAGGTCAACAAACATAGCATGAATACTATGTGCTACCCGTCTGAAACGACGGAGGGCTACGAATGGTTTCTGGCGAAAACCTTTAACGTAATGAACTTGATATCGTCGAAGGAACGGATAGCTTTAAAAAATATAGTAACGAAAACCGTTGCTAAAGAGGTCACTCCCGGTGAAGGGATCTCGGCTCTTTCCCCGTAGAATGGGGTGCAGGATATTCCAACTGAATACCACGATGCAAAGCAAAAGTAATCGGCTATAGTGAAGTTAATGCCCTGACGCAAACTTCTGTCCAAGGGGTCACTCCCTGTGAAGGGATCTCGGCCCTTGCCTCGTCGACTGAGGAGCAGGATATTCCAAATGAATACCACGATGCAAAACAGAAATGAACGTCCTTGCAATAACAGCTTTTTGAAAAGTGTTCCAACAACATCAGATTAGGTTTGGTTTTAAACTTGCATTGATCCGAATCAATGCAGTCCCATCAATTGATCACACCAAAAAGAACGAAAATATACTGATGTACGTATATGCCATCCGCATTCGCCACTGGGTCCCGTCATTACCCGTTAGGTTAGCTTACTAACGACAGAGCGGGGACTGGACTAGCGCGGATGCAAAACATATACAACATCTACTAATATATATACCAATATATTATATTCGCTCAAGGCGTGATAGAAATGCAACATCACAGAGAATGAACAGCATCACAGAAACAATACAGATATCTGGGATCCCCGGGTTTCACAGAGCCACTACTGAAACCCGACGTTCCCCTGGTCGTGTGGATAGCCTGTGCAATGAAATCCTATACCCCCTACGAGTGCGGCGAATAGCCAGCCAATCCTGCACTGAAGCCCCTTCCGTCCCAATGCCATGAGATGCGGGCTTGTTGCCTTCTAGAACCCAGCTATCCGTGCACCCCTCCGCGGGGTAATCCTAGTACAGAATGTAAAATATACATACACCGGGTACATCGACCGCAACCAGGTCGTGCCCCAAAAGAATAATACAATCAGGCAGTGACGGCAGTCCACATGTCGGACGCTCGCCCCGCAATATCAAATGTACATAATACAACAGCACAGTACTAGCATTGCACCCAGGCTATCCCCCACGACCGATCCGCAACATCACAGGAAAAACAGAACATCAACGTGAAAATCACGTTCGCAAATCCGTCTAACCGGGCTATAGCAGTTAGACCGGATTTACCGATCAAGTGACATTCACGGTCGCAGATATAATGTAAATACTGTGAAAAATGTGTTTAAAAAATTTCCGATTGATCAAACCTTAACAAGTGGGCCCCAAAGAAAACTGTAGCACTCACAGAAATAATTGGCCCAATTTTAATATCCCAAAAACCAGATTTTCAACTCAGGAACATGCTGTAGAATTTTTGGGGGGTGAACTGTTCACATTGCGGCGGAAGCGCGGCGCTAACAAGGGTTTGGCTGCCCTTCCGCGGCGGTATGAACAGTTCATGCTACCAAAATTTTACAGTATACTTATATTTCCCTGCACATGATTCTGAGACAACCTGAAAAATTTTTGGACTCAAAAAAAATTCGACAGAAACTGATGTGCTTGAAATACGCGTTTTCGGGATTTTGTTCGATCGGAAACGTAAAACACATTAAACCAAGCTAGACGAAGTTAATGGCGAGTCTCTGATACCACTGTAAGTGCACGGCGGCGCCCCGGCCGTCAATCCGACGCCGGAATGCGGAAGCGGTGATAAACTTAAATTTTGCGGACTTTGCAAACCGGCACCACCGCGCACTAAACTCCGGATCGTAACCATTAACAAGTCTAAGCTAACTAGAATACGGGTTAGAGATGTACCGACTGATCCGAGTCCTCCGGTCTTCATCTCCACTCCGATCTCCTCGCGGGATCTCCGTCCGTCTCCTCCTCGTCGGAAAGGGGCACCACATCGCCTGTAGCTTTTACGGGCTCCCACCTCAATACCGAGGCAACTCGAGCATGAAGCCGGCAACTCGACATGCTCAAGATATGCTGTAGAATGTGTAGTGTCTCACTTGGGGTTGGTTGCCATTTGGAGATGATGGAGGAAACAAGATAAGAAAAATGGTGCTTGCATTTTTCTTGGCATGAAAAGAGATCAAGAATGAAAAACACTCTCAAAGATGAAGCTCTCTCTTCTTCTCACTCAACCATGGAAAAAAAACTTCATGCATCAAGTGAGAATAATGGTGGAGGAAAAACAATATGAAGCAAGAAGGGAGGTGAGTGTAGGAGCAATCAAGAGGTGACCACAAACAAACATACACCATGCTTATACCTTTTTCAAACCATACCCTTTCATATCACAATAAAAACAAAAGCATGGTGGAAAAGATAATGATAGCTATCATAATCAATCTTTTACAAGAAACCCCCTCCACAAATGTTATTTGCACAATTGCAAATAACCCCCTCCATCGGAAAAGTCCGGCCGGGAAAGAACAAAGGAAAACCGGCCGGAACGGAATGCAAACTGGCAACTCCAGAAAACTGGTCCCGTAATAAATTACAGGAAAACCCCGATACCGTGCATACACACCCACATCTGTATTCCGTCCGGATACAAATGCAAAAAGACAAAATCTACACTGTACTAAACTAGGACCGGCTTAAACCAAAGCCGGCTAGTAATATCCGTTCGATCCTGATCCGTGCAATACCGCACGTATCTGATCGAACCCTGCCATATACCTATACGGCTACTAGTACAAACCGTCCGATCCTGACCCGTGCAATACCGCACGTATCTGATCGGACCCTGCCATATCTCCATACGGCCTCTACAGCGTTTCGCCCGAAACTTGAGTAACTGAAAGTGTGGTAGACTCTAAAGACTCGTCAATACTATGGCTGTGGATTTAACCACTAGCACGTCAGAGGTATAAGCCAATACGTAACGGGCCACCAGCAATTGACTAAAAGGGACGTCGATGAGCGAACTCATCCTGACACCCTACTAAGCCTGTCAGTGACAATATCCGTGCAGTCCGGTCCGTTCGTCTATGAGCATCGCATGGCGGGCCTAGGGGGTTTGTAAAAGTCAGACCCCCAAAAGCGGTACAAGTCGTGTCGGAGTGTAGCCCAGAACACCCTGAGATACTACTGGAATACCTACCAGTAAATCTCCTTGCCTTGGCCAAGGACTTTGTGTAATGGCTCTCCTAGACACAGCACGACCTCACCCCCAATACCGGGAGAGACGAACCCCTGAAGATACGCTCACTGCCTCCATGTGGCTCGGGACTGTACCCAACTAAAACCTGTTTGCACGACTCCTTTGAGCCGTGGTAGGGTAGTAATCAAAGTACAGTGGGAACTCACACGAGACAAATGACGATCCCCAGGTCGATGAACTAACCTGCACACATGTCACCAGGGAACTGCCATCTGACGTCTGGTATATGACCAACTAGCATGTTCCCGGCGAGTCCTGTCCGGTGTACTCATAACCCAATGAGCACCTGTATACATCTTAGGTGATCCAACTGACACCAGTGGCTTGTGAGACCGGCCACCGCCCCTCGTCGGGGTCTCGACTGTATACACTAGTCTACTAATGGAGTATCGATGCCCAGTCTCGAAACTCCCACGACTAGGGACCTTTTAAGGATATGCTTGTAGACCCCCAGCTCCCACTTATATGATCGCCCTCATACTGCTGGTGGTCAAGCAAGAATCCTAGGGGCTCTATCAACGTGTAATAGCGACGTGTCAGGTCACCTAAAGCAGTACACTATGATAAAGCTAAACCAGATAGCATACTATCATCTCGAGTAAGACTGTCCTACCGGGATAGGTCCTCCCTCAATCATTACAATCACGTACCTGTGACCTAATAATTGACTCTGAGGGCACTATCTCCAACAAAATCAACACTTAATTTATCAATCCAGTCATATCTCATACGACCCCACCAAAAGTAGGCCACCCGATCAATGTTCGGTATCATATACGCACATTTCAATCGGGTGCATGCGCATATCGCATACGCGCACCACAACGTTTCGCCTGGACTGGGTAACTCCTTTGTGGGACTCTAAGACTCGTCAATACGCTGGCAGAGGGTAAAGATCATATCAAGTACCCTCAAGCCGCAAGCGGTCAGCTAAACGTAACGGCCGCCCGGGTATTGAGCGATCAGAAGACAACAAGCGAACCTGCTACAACTCCCGTCGAGCCATCCGGCAACACTACCGTACAGTCCGGTCTCTTCGTCAGATATGCTGCATATTGAGCCTAGGGATGGTCACGTCGACCCCAATAACTCAATAAGTCGTGTCGGTGAATGGTCTATAACAGATCGAGAAACTACTGATAACACTTATCAGCAAATCTCAGCAGCCCTGGCCAGGGACTTGCTGTTATAACCAGTCGAGCACAGCACAGCATCAACTCCCAATACCGGGAGAGACGAAACCCCTCCTATCGCTCATTGCCTTCGTGTGTCTCGGGACTGTACCCAACGGCCACCTGTTTGCACGACTCAGTAGAGCCGTGGTAGGGTGGCAATCAAAGTACAGTGGGAGAACACACAAGACTCCATGACGATCTCGGGTCTACAGAGTAACCTGTACCAGTGTCACCTGAGAACTGCTATCCGACGATAGATATAATTCCATATAGGAGTTCTCGGTGAGTCCGTCCAGTGTACCCAGTCAGCACTGAGCACCCGTATATGATCTTGATGTCAAACATCGATGAATGTGGGAACATCCATCGCCCATCACATGGGTCTAGTATCATATACGCTAGTCTACACTTGTATATCGATGCCCCGTCTCGATACACCTCCGACTAGGGACATTTCAGGATGTGCTTATAGACTACAAATGTCCCACTAGTATGATCTCTATCATAATCAGAGTAGTCAAGCAGATATCCTTGGGGGTTTATCAGCATGTATGAATGAATAAAAGCATGATTAAATCAACATGTCAGATAAAGAATAACCAGATAGCATACTATCATGTCGAGCAAGAATGCAAACTGAATATATATACATGTATAGATACATCCACTATCACATAATGGCCTCTAGGGCATACATATATCCAACAATCTCCCACTTGCACTAAGGCCAGTTATTGGCGTATCTCATACCCAACATCTCAAAAAGTCACTTATGCTGTGGCTGAGGGAAGGCCTTGGTGAGTGGATCCGCGGCGTTGTTCTTTGTGTCAACTCTCTTAATCTCGATCTCGCGGCGATCTACAATCTCCCGGATCAAATGAAAGTGCCTCAGGATGTGTCTGGACCGCTGATGGGATCTAGGCTCTTTGGCTAACGCCATCGCCCCATTATTGTCACAATACAAAGGTATTGGATCAATAATGGTTGGAACTACTCCTAGCTCCGAGACGAACTTCTTCATCCAGAAGGCTTCCTTGGCGGCATCATTTGCAGCAATGTACTCAGCTTCCATCGTAGAGTCTGCAACGGTATCCTGTTTGGAACTCTTCCAACTTACCGCCCCTCCATTGAGGGTAAATACAAACCCTGAGATAGATTTGCTGTCATCCTTATCGCTCTGGAAGCTCGAATCGGTAAAGGCCTCCATTTGGAGATCTGTATTACCATACACCAAGAACAATTCTTTAGTCCTTCGTAAGTACTTAAGAATGTTCTTCACAGCTGTCCAGTGGTTCTCCCCTGGGTTGGATTGATACCTGCTTACAACACTAAGTGCATAAGCTACATCTGGGCGTGTACATAACATCGCATACATTATAGACCCTACTGCCGAAGCATAAGGTATAATGCTCATGCGAGCTCTCTATTCATCGGTCTTTGGACAAGAATCCTTGGAGAGAGTGACTCCATGGCAAGCGGGTAAGGCACCCCGCTTGGAGTCTTCCATACTAAACCTCTTTAGGATGGTGTTGATGTACCTGGTTTGGGACAATCCCAAAAACTTTTTGGATCTATCCCTATAGATCCTTATGCCCAGGATGTATATGGCATCACCCAGGTCCTTCATGGAGAACCTTAGTGATAAGAATGATTTGACCGACTGTAGCATAGGAATATCATTTCCTATCAGAAGAATGTCATCGACGTACAATACGAGGAATGTGACAGCTCTTCCTACAGCCTTCTTATAAAAACAAGGTTCATCTGGATTTTTGATGAAATCAAACTCTTTGATAACATCATCGAAACAGATGTTCCAACTCCGAGATGCCTGCTTCAACCCATATATGGATTTAAGAAATCTACATGCTTTCTCGCTGCTCCCACTGTCAATGAAGCCCTCTGGCTGATCCATATAAACGCATTCTTCTAAATTTCCATTTAGAAATGCTGTTTTAACGTCCATCTGCCAGATTTCATAGTCGTAGTGAGCAGCAATAGCAAGTAGGATCCGAATGGATTTAAGCATGGCTACGGACGAAAAAGTTTCGTCATAGTCCAATCCTGGTCTTTGACGAAAACCTTTCGCCACAAGTCTTGCCTTATAGGTCTCTACCTGCCCATCCACACCAATCTTTCTTTTAAAGATCCATTTGCACCCTACAGGTTTTACCCCAGGGGGTACAACGTCCAAAGTCCATACTTTGTTGGTGTACATAGACTCCATTTCGGATCTCATGGCATCCAGCCACTTCACAGAGTCACCACTCGTGATAGCCTGCTGAAAACTGGTAGGATCATCATCATCTACGATGCAATCTTCTCCCTTACCATCAATGAGCAAACCGTAGTACCTCTCCGGTGGGCGAGAAGTCCTACCAGACCTACGGAGTGGCCGAGGTTCTTCAGTTTCTGTTGCAACAGCCGGTTCAACCAAATCGTCATTTGTAGTTTGTGTCTCCAGAACCTCTTCTAGATTTACCACCTTGCCATCATCTTTATCTGTGAAAAACTCTTTTTCCAAGAATGTGGCATACTGAGAAACAAACACTTTTTGTTCCTCTTTTTGGTAGAACAGATATCCATAAGAATTCTTTGGATATCCCTCAAAGTTACACATGACTGACCGTATCTCGAGTTTGTCCGGATTCTGTTTTTTAACATAGGTCGGGCAACCCCAAATCTTAATTCTCTTAAGAGATGGTCTCTTCCCATTCCATATCTCATATGGCGTGGTAGACACGGCTTTGGTCGGAACCCTGTTTAGCAGAAACGCTGCAGTCTCCAATGCATGTCCCCAGAACGAGACGGGTAACTCAGCGTCACTCATCATGGACCAGACCATATCTAATAGGGTCCTATTCCGTCGTTCTGACACACCGTTGTGCTGTGGTGTGTAAGGCGGAGTGAGTTGAGAGAGAATCCCATTCTCTTTTAGGAAGTTTGCAAATTCTGTACTGAGATACTCTCCACCTCGATCTGATCGAAGCATCTTAATACTCAAGCCGGTTTGTTTTTCTACTTCTTGTTTATATTCAACGAATTTCTCGAAAGCGTCGGACTTGTGTTTTAATAAAAATACATGACCGAATCTTGAGAAATCGTCGGTGAATGTAATGAAGTATGAAAAACCGCCTCTAGCCTGTGTAGACATTGGCCCACATACATCACTATGTATGAGGCCAAGGAGCTGAGTAGCTCTTTCTCCGTGTCCTGTAAACGGAGTTTTGGTCATTTTACCCTTGATACAAGACTGGCAAGTCGCATAAGATTTATATTCAAAAGAGTTTAAATATCCATCTTTATGTAACTTGTTTAGTCTTGTTTCGTTAATATGACCAAGTCTACAATGCCAAAGAAAAGCTTCATTTAATTCTGAAAGTTTTCTTTTATTAGTGTGTTGTATACTGAAAACTGTGTGTTGATTTAGGACATATATTCCGTTATTAAGCGTACCATACCCAACCAACATTTGATTTAGGTGAATGTTCATTAAATTGTTCTGCAACACAAAATTATATCCTTCATTGTCCAACAAAGAAACGGATATTATATTACATAGCATACTTGGTACAAAATAACATGGATTCAAAATCAAAATGCATCCAGATGGCAACCCCAAGTGATACTCTCCCACTGCGACTGTATGTACATTGGAACCATTTCCAACGTGGAGAGTATGGTCACCTGTCTTCAAAACCTTGCTATTTCTCAGCCCCTGCATAGAATTGCAAATGTGAGAACCTGAACCGTTATCCAATACCCAGGAAGCAGAGTTTATAGAAAAACAGTTTTCAGTCATAAACGCACCTGAAGCAGAAGCATCACCATGCTTCTTCTTGAGACTTAGGTACTCCGTGCAATTGCGCTTCCAATGTCCTGTCTTGTGGCAATGAAAACACTCGCCTTTCCCTGGGTCTCCAGCCGCGGACTTTCCCTTTCCCTTCACCTTTTTGACTCCGCCCTTAGGATTAGTGGGTTTCTTCTTTTTCTTTCCCTTGGCCTTAGCTTTTGGGCGAGAAGAAGAAGACTGTCCAATGGTCATAACGGGAGTCTTTGCTGACTTCCAAGTGCTCTCTGCACTCCTTAACATATTAAGGAGTTCAGGGAGGTCCTTCTCCATGTCATGCATGTTGAAGTTCACTTGAACTGAGCAAAGGTGGAGGGGGGGACTGCAGAATAATATCTATATATTGTTCATTGTCCATTGTCCATCCAAGGTCCTCAAGCTCTTCTATAAGAGCTATCATCTTCAACACATGGTCTCCTACTGGTGTGCTAGGGGCCATTCGAATCTGAAACAGTTTCTTTGATGCTTCGTATCGTAATACGCGGGATTGCTCCCCATACAACTCCTTTGTATGGAGCAGTATCCCGTGAATGTCCATGTCCTCGTGCTGCTTTTGATGTGTGTTATCCATCGATGCAAGCGCGAGGCATGTGGCCGTGGCACAGTCAGCGTCCCATATCTTGCGGACTTCAATGTCCGCAACTGAGGATTTTGGACCTGGGACAGGCGGGGCTGAAGCCGTGAGGACATATGATACTTTATCATAAGTCAAGGCGATCTTCAGATTCCTTAGCCAGTCTTTATAGTTGGTCCCATTCAGTTTGTTTTTATCTAGTAGAAGCTTAAGTCCAGTCATTGGTATCTGCCATTAAGAGAGAGAAAAGAATACACTCAGCGAAAGCTCTTGCATAGATTAGATTGGTTTATTATCTTGTCTAATCGATGTTTCCCACTGCTTTTTATCAAGTTTTTCTTTCAAACCTTAAAAAGAAAAACTAGCCAGGATTAATTACAGTCTACAACTTCGCTAACCGTTCAGCAAGGCCAGTGTCGGTACTTTGAGGGAGGTTCCCCGTGCTTTCGCACGGACCTAATTAGAGTAAACCTCGTTTTCCCAGAGGCGGAGCCCCGTCAACACCTTTCTAGACACCTAATGAGTTAGCTAATTGTAAACTGTAAAACTCTCCTAGGAGCAACTATTGCCCACAGTGGGATCGGGATCCAACCATCACATGGAAGGTATGCAATCTCATTGCAAATTTCAACACTTGAAATTCCCGATATAATTTTTACCCCTAGTACTTATGACCTTAACTATAGTCAACAAATCATAAGTACCAGTCAAGTTCTACCCGTCATTTCTTGATTAATTAGACCCACCCATATGACCCTTAACTATGGTCAACAAAGTCGCATGAATGTCCTAATTAATCTGCATCATATGCAGTGTAGGAAGACATCACTTAGCTACCGTACACTACGCCTTAACTAAAGTCAACAAACGTAGCACGAATACTAAGTACTCTACTTCCTAAAATGACGGAGGGTTGCGAATGATTTTTAAGAAAATCTTTAACGCTTTGAACTTGATATCGTTGTAGAATCAAACAGTTTTCAAAAGGAGTGGCTTAAGCTCCGCAGTTTTGAAATGTAGCTTTTTCACAAATAGCCGAGTAGTTTTTAAATCCGATTCTACAACATCTTTTTAGGTTTATTTTCTTTACATTAATCATATTAATGTAATCCCATCATTTAAGTCCTTAAGCCAATCACAGAAAAGAAACGAAAATAACACGTACGCTTATGCCATCCGCATTCGCCGCAATGTTCCGTTATGCACCGTTAGGTTACTTAACTAACGGCATAGCGGGACGGGACTAGCGCGGGTGTAAAACATAAGCAACGTCTACTATATATCATATATATAATATGTCATTCGTCTCAGATATCACAGAACACAGGCAGCAGAAACATAGATATAACGTGGGATATCCTAGGACGTCCGTATTTAGTATTTATCCAGAATAGAAAATACGGATTCCACAGTTGCGATGAATAGCCAAGCCCACACCCTGGACCCCTACGAGAGCGGCAAGTGACCCTACCAATCCTGGAGTTTAGGAGACCCGGTCTCGACTCCTCGAGATAGCCTCCCACTGAACCCCAGAACCCGGTCACCTGTGCTCCCCTCCTTGGGTCCATCCTAATGCGGAAAAGTAAATAATATACAACACTGGTGACACAACCGCAACCTGGAAGTGCCCCAAATAAAAGAATATTACATTACATTTGAATTTACATGAATGAAAATATAAAACTCTCATCTCACAAAAAAAACCCGGCTATTCGATCGCGACAATCCTACACATCATATCTCAGCAATACATAATATCACATATCATCAACGTAAGTAAGTATGCGTACCCCGATTGTCGTTGATGTATAGCAACGAAACCGGCGATATCGAACATACTACACTTATGGTCACAGAAAAGAAAGTGTAAAACTACAATATTTGGAATCCAGATTCTTTTTAGACATCATAAATGCGAAATATCACATATTACGTATTTCACGCCTAAACTATATGAATTCCACATATTGTATCACATTCCAGACAAACAGACAGTATTAAAGTTTTCGAACGAACGATCAAGCACCCAAGATTCACTAAAGCTCAACACTTGAGCAGGGTTCAAAAATCTGGAGTGTGACAAAGTAGTAGCGGTCCAGCCGTAGAAGGGTCAAGCCAACGCCTCACATGTGGCACGCCGTACTGCCCCAAACCCTAAGGTTCAAAGGGCAGTTCGAGACGGTCACATAATCGAGTTAAGGTTTGTTGTCTTCTAGAGGGACCACCGCAAAAAGACTTGCACGTATCTCCAAAGTATTTAAACCCCGTGAATAGTAAGTAAATGATACTCGTTCAAACACTTCAATACTTTCTAATTTACCCGAAAAAGCTACGAAATGAAAGTCCCGATCTAATAGACGAGTCCAACACCATCTCCAGAATTTTTCAAAACCAAATACAGATTAAAAATACCCAAAAATTTATACATGCAGAACCAAAAATTACAGAAGAAAAATTATCCACTAATTCATATATAAGGCCGCGGAACCGCGGCCTAAGCAAGCTTAAGCCGCGTTTCCGCGGCAAGAAACACTGTTCATTGGATAATTTTTCTGCCGTAATCCTTATTTTTCCCTACTTTATTTTTTACATATTTTTAATTCTGCAAAATGTCAAAATTTAGAAAATTTCCAGAGAGCATCCCATAATATCGTATTTTTGTCCGATAGGGGTTTTCACTTCGTAAAAACGTCGTCTAATGTTCTAGGTCGGCTCTGATACCAATGTAAGGTTAGTATAGCACCCTATGAAGAGTTTTGAAGCATCACATGACCCAAAGTTTTAATTTTTATGGTGCTAAACTAACATGCAAATGGATCGATCCTAGAAAATTAGGGTTATGAAATAAAAGGCGAACTAATCTAGGGTTTGGAGACTACAACCTTTGTAGCTCCCTTTCGCTGGACTCCTTGGTCTCTAAGGTGTTGAACGAAGGTCCTTTTGATGTCCCCTTGTGTCCACGACGATCCACCACGGAGATATCCGTCCAAGCTCGCAACTCCGACAAACCGAAGAGAACACTCTAAACAATGCGGCTAAGCTTGTGTAGAATGATGTTGTGGTTAGGTTTCTCACTTCAAAAACCTATCTTCAAGTGGTATTTGCTCACTAGGAAGATCAAGAGAGCAAAGGAGCTAGAGGTAGAAGATGGTGGCAATTTTTAACAAGAGATAAAAGATAACCATGAGTTAAGCAAGAGAAAGAAATATATATCACTATATATATTTAATTCCTTCTTGACTTCAACCATGATTAAATGATAGATAGTTAATTTAACTTGGGTTTAGAATGATAAAGAGAAGGATAACCATAGGTTAGTGGTAGTTGAGCTAGGTTAGGTTAGAAGAAGAGTGTGGAAACTAACATGATTATCCTTTTCTTTTTCATTTAACTTTAAAACCAAAATTAAATAATTATCCATTATTTAATCCATGGTGTAAGTCTTGCATTGCCACCATTTCCATATGCTAACAACCATGATGGATGGGTGTATGTATGTATGCATGTATGCACATTCACATGTGCATGAAACTAGAATGAAAATAAAGAAACACATGCATGCATGCTTACATCCATCAAACCCTAGAAAGGTTTCAAGTGAGATAACTTAAGGTTAGATGATAAATCAACACTTAATTTATCAATCCAGTCATATCTCATACGACCCCACCAAAAGTAGGCATCCGATCAATGTTCGGTATCATATACGCACATTTCAATCGGGTGCATGCGCATATCGCATACGCGCACCACAACGTTTCGCCTGGACTGGGTAACTCCTTTGTGGGACTCTAAGACTCGTCAATACGCCGGCAGAGGGTAATGATCATATCAAGTACCCTCAAGCCGCAAGCGGTCAGCTAAACGTAACGGCCGCCCGGGTATTGAGCGATCAGAAGACAACAAGCGAACCTGCTACAACTCCCGTCGAGCCATCCGGCAACACTACCGTACAGTCCGGTCTCTTCGTCAGATAAGCTGCATATCGAGCCTAGGGATGGTCACGTCGACCCCAATAACTCAATAAGTCGTGTCGGTGAATGGTCTATAACAGATCGAGAAACTACTGATAACACTTATCAGCAAATCTCAGCAGCCCTGGCCAGGGACTTGCTGTTATAACCAGTCGAGCACAGCACAGCATCAACTCCCAATACCGGGAGAGACGAAACCCCTCCTATCGCTCATTGCCTTCGTGTGTCTCGGGACTGTACCCAACGGCCACCTGTTTGCACGACTCAGTAGAGCCGTGGTAGGGTGGTAATCAAAGTACAGTGGGAGAACACACAAGACTCCATGACGATCTCGGGTCTACAGACTAACCTGTACCAGTGTCACCTGAGAACTGCTATCCGACGATAGATATAATTCCATATAGGAGTTCTCGGTGAGTCCGTCCAGTGTACCCAGTCAGCACTGAGCACCCGTATATGATCTTGATGTCAAACATCGATGAATGTGGGAACATCCATCGCCCATCACATGGGTCTAGTATCATATACGCTAGTCTACACTGGTATATCGATGCCCCATCTCGATACACCTCCGACTAGGGACATTTCAGGATGTGCTTATAGACTACAAATGTCCCACTAGTATGATCTCTATCATAATCAGAGTAGTCAAGCAGATATCCTTGGGGGTTTATCAGCATGTATGAATGAATAAAAGCATGATCAAATCAACATGTCAGATAAAGAATAACCAGATAGCATACTATCATGTCGAGCAAGAATGCAAACTGAATATATATACATGTATAGATACATCCACTATCACATAATGGCCTCTAGGGCATACATATATCCAACACTACTACCTGTTTGCACGACTCCTTTGAGCCATGGTAGGGTAGTAATCAAAGTACAGTGGGAACACACTCAAGGCGAAGTAGCAGTGTCAAGTCGACGGACTAAGCTGTACTCCTGTCACCTGGGAACTGTTATCTAACGATAGGTATAGTACCAACCAACAGTTCCCGAAGAGTCCTGTCCAGTGTACTCGTAACCTAACGAGCACCCGCATACTATCTCCAGTACGACGTACTGATGGCTGTAGGACAGACCATCTCCCCTGCTGGGATGAGAAGCGCATACGCTAGTCTACTCCGGAGTATCGATGCCCCGTCTCGATAATCTTACGACTAAGGACCTAAATAAGGATGTGCTTATAGATTACCCAGCCCCCACAAGTGTGACTGCCATCACAACGCTGGTAATCAAGCAAAGATCCTAAGGGCTCTATTAATGTGTATAGGCGATATGCTAAAAGAATCAAATGCACACATTAAAGTAGAAAAAAACCAAGTAGCATACTACCATTTTGAGCAAGATTATCTATACAACTGTGAATATCCCAAGCTTCCATTAAATAATATATAAACTAGTATGATACAGTAATTGCCTCTAGGGCATATACACTAATAATCTCCCACTTGGACTAAGGTCATGTACTGGCGTATCGGAGACCTATAATCTCGATCAGCCGCTCGAACTGAGTCTGGGGTATAGCCTTCGTGAATGGATCTGCAGTGTTATTCTCCGAATCTACTCTCTTCACCTCGATCTCCCGGAGATCTACGATCTCCCTGATCAGGTGGTACCGCCTCAAAATGTACCTGGACTTCTGATGGGACCTGGGTTCCTTCGCTATAGCTATAGCGCCGTTGTTGTCACAATACAGCGGTATTGGATCAACAATGGTAGGAACCACCTGATGCTCCGTGAGAAACTTCTTCATCCAGACAGCTTCCTTTGCGGCATCGCAAGCAGCTATGTACTCCGCTTCCATAGTTAAGTCAGCAACGGTTTCCTGCTTGGAGCTCTTCTAGCAAACCTCCTCTCCATTGAGGGTAAAGACATAACCCGACATAGACATGGAGTCATCCTTGTCATTCTGGAAGCTGGAGTCAGCAAAGGCCTCGATCTGGAGGTCTTTTCCGCTATACACCAAGAACATCTCCTTAGTCCTTTTCAAGTACTTGAGAATGTTCTTTACTGTTATCCAGTGTTTCTCCCCTAGGTCCGACTGATACCGGCTCACAACGCTCAATGCGTATTCTACATCTGGTCTGGTACACAACATCGCATACATTATAGAGCATACCACAGATGCGTAGGGTATAGATGACATGCGAGCCCTTTCCAAATCAGTCTTGGGAGACATCTCTTTGGAGAGGGTGATTCCGTGACAAGCCGGTAGATTACCGCGCTTTGAATCTTCCATACTGAATCGTTTCAGTATGGTGTCGATGTACCTGGACTGTGAAAGTCCCAACATCCTCTTAGATCTATCACGATAGATCTGGATCCCCAGAATGTAGTTGGCATCGCCCAGGTCCTTTATGGAGAACCTCTTTGACAAGAATCCTTTGATTGACTGTAGCATAGGAATATCATTTCCTATTAGGAGAATGTCATCCACGTACAAGACGAGGAATACCACAGTTCTCCCTACAATCTTACTGCAAATGCATGGTTCATCTGGGTTTTTGATAAAGTCGAATTCTTTGACAGTATCATCAAAGCAGATGTTCCAACTCCGCGATACCTGCTTCAGTCCATAGATGGACTTAAGCAACTTGCACACTTTACCGCTGCTCTCACTCTGAATGAATCCCTCCGGCTGATCCATATAGACGCACTCTTCCAAATTTCCATTTAGGAAAGCCGTCTTTACGTCCATCTGCCAGATCTTATAATCGTGGAAGGCAGCAATGGCAAGAAGGATCCGAAAGGATTTGAGCATAGCCACTGGAGAAAAGGCCTCGTCATAGTCCAAACCAGGTCTTTAACGAAAACCCTTTGCAACAAGTCTAGCTTTATAGGTTTCAACCTGCCCATCTACACCAATCTTCTTTCTGAAGATCCATTTGCAGCCTACGGGTTTTACCCCTTCTGGAGCAATGTCCAAAGTCCAAACTTTGTTAGTGTGCATGGACTCCATCTCGGTCCGCATTGCATCCAGCCATTTTACTGAGTCACCGCTCTGAATGGCTTGCTAGAAGCTAGTAGGCTCATCATTTCAATGACGCAATCCTCTCGATCCCCGTCTATGAGAAAACCGTAGTATCTCTCGGGCGGATGAGATTGCCTACTACTCCTGCGGAGTGGCGCTGGGATGTCCGGTTCTCCTGAAACTTCTGGTTCTACCAAGATTTCAGTAATAGCTTGTGGTTCTGGAATTTCTTCCAGTTCTATTGCGCTCCCACTTATTTGATTTTCCAAAAACTCAGTTTCCAAGAAGCGGGCATGGCGAGAAACAAAGACCTTTTGCTCCTCTGTGTAATAGAAAACATACCCCTTGGAGTTCTTTGGGTATCCCACAAACTTACACTGTACTGAGCATGCCTCGAGATTGTCCGCATGCTGCTTTTTGACAAAAGCTGGACATCCCCATGTCTTAAAGTGTTTAAGACAGGGTTTCTTCCCACTCCACATTTGATATGGTGTGGTAGGCACAGACTTAGTAGGAACTTGGTTCAATAGATATGCAGCTGTTTCTAGTGCATAACCCCAGAAAGATCGCGGTAACTCAGCCTTACTCATCATGGAACGAACCATATCCAATAGAGTTCGATTCCGCCTTTCCGATACACCGTTGTGTTGTGGTGTGTATGGAGGAGTAAGCTGAGAGAGAATTCCATTCTCTTTTAAGTAGCCCAGAAACTCGGCACTCAAGTGTTCACCATCTCGATCAGATCTCAGTGTCTTGATACTTTTGTCTGTTTGTTTTTCAACTTCATTCTTGTATTTCCGAAATTTCTCAAAGGCCTCGGATTTATGCTTCATCAGGAAGACATATCCATACCTAAAGAAATCATCTGTAAAAGTTATGAAGTATGAATAACCACTTCGCGCATGTGTAGACATTGGACCACACACATCACTATGTATGAGTTCCAAGAGCTCGCTCGCTCTTACCCCGTGTCCAGTAAACGGAGTCTATGTTATCTTTCCAATGAGACAAGATTCACAAGTAGCATAAGACTGATACTCGAACGGATTCAAGTATCCCTCTTTATGTAACTTTGTTAACGGTGTCTCATTAATATGACCCGGTCTACAATGCCATAAGAAAGCCTGATTTGTTTCCGGAGACTTTCTCTTAAGTGTGTTCTGGACACTGAAAACCTGAGCTTGGTTCAGTACGTATATTCCGTTTTCAAATGTACCTGACCCAATCAGAACTTGATTTAGGTGGATGTGGACCACATCGCTTACAAAAGTAAAATCATATCCTTCCTTAGAAAGTATGGATACAGATATGATATTACAAGCCATACTAGGTACATACAAACATTCATGCAGAATCAATATCTGCCCAGTTGTCAATCCAAGGTGATATTCCCCTACGGGTTTAGCGTCCACGCTCATTCCGTTGGCAACCCTGAGAGTCATATCACCTATCCTGATAACTCTACGATTTCTCAGAGCCTGTAATGAATTACAGATGTGAGATCCTGATCCGGTATCCAATACCCAGGAAGTAAGGTTAATTGACAAACAGTTTTCTATTACAAACACACCCGAAGCCGAAGCCATAACTTGCTTCAAATCCTGGCTACTCGCTTTGCTAGCCTTGCAATCTTTCTGCCAATGTTCATTCCCGTAACAATAGGAACGTCCCTCCTTTACTACATCCAGTCCCGAAACTTTTGCCCTTCCCTTTCCTTCTACTACCCTGGTTTCCTTCAGGGTATAAGTAGAGGGCAGAGACTGTAGAATCAAGTCAGTATTTGACCCGTTCTTCAACGTGGTCTTCAGGTTCGCGAGCTCATCAAAATAGCTGGTCTCTGTAAAGACGTTTCCCTCTACAGATGACCCGATAGCCAACCTCGTCTGAAGCAATTCGTTCGAAGTCTCATATCTTGCGATACGAGATTGCTCTCCATATAAATCTTTGTTATGGAGGAAGATAGAAACTAAGTCCATCTTTTCGTGCTGCCTCTGGTATGCACCATCAACTTAGGCAAACACGAGGCACTTGGCATTCGCACAATCTTTTTCCGATGTCTTACGGATATCAATATACGCGACTGTGGAAACTGGTCCTGAGACGGCAGGGGTTTGATTAGTTAAGAGGTGCCCCGGCTTGTCATGGGTAATGGATATCTGGACAGACCTTTGCCAGTCATAACAGTCAGATTCAGTCATTTTATTATCTAGATGTAACCTATGTGTGGTCACTGGGTCGCTGCAATTAAGAGAGAGAGAGAAGAAAACACTCGGCATGATGCTCTTGCAAGTTTAGTTTATCTAAACAGGATGGCTCCCACTGTTTCTCGAATCCTTCCTCAAACCATAAAAGAAGAATTAGTCAGGATCAATCTCACCGTACAATACTTGCTTAACCGTTCAGCCATGCCATTGTCGGTACATCGAGGGAGGTTTTACGACGCTTTCGCGAAGTTCCTTAATTAAATAACCTCTTTTCCCTGTGGCCGTAGCCCCGCTAACACCTTTCTAGACACCTACTTGGTTTATAGCATTGATCGTTAAGTGAAAAGTTTCCCGAAGAGTAGCGGATACACACAGTAGGATCGGGATCCAAATATCATTGTGAGATAATGTTGAAAGAATCCTACCAACATTATCTAACTCCAAATGGTATGCAGCACTAGCAAGTTTCAGTTTCTTTAGAAACTCCCGATGTGGATTTTTGCCCCATGCTCTTATGACCTTGACTAAGGCCAACAAATCATAAGTCGCATGTCAAGTTCTACCCGTCATTGTCCAGGTTGATTTGAACCCACCTGTATATATCTTTGACTATGGCCAACAAAGTAATATGACTGTCCCAAACCAACGCATTTATCTATGCAACATATGAATACCCAGCAGCTACCAATCACTATGTCTTGACTAAGGCCAACAAACATAGCTTGAATACTATTGAATATTCATATGAAACGACGGAGGGCTACGAATGGTTTTGGCGAAACAGTGAACGTAGTGAACTTGATATAATCGAAGGAACCTTGATAGCTTTTAAAATGAGTGGTTTAAGCTCCGCGTTTTTAAAAGTTTTCTGTTTTGAAAAGAAACCGAGTGGTTTTGAAATTGTTCCAACGATTTTAACTTTGGTTTATTTTCTTGCATTAATTTAATGTGTCCCATCAATTAATCCTACCATTGCAGAAAACAACGAAAATATGACATATGCTTATGCTATCCGCATTCGCCACGGGGCCCGTCATCACCCGTTAATTTACTTAACTAACGACAGAGCGGGGGCTGGACTAGCGCGGATGCAAAACATAAGCAACGCCTCCTAGATATCATTTATAGATATATACATTCGTCAGATGCAATGATAGCCATTCCAGATCACAGATGAATACATTGGATATGCTAGGAATCCGCGTTTCGTTCGAGCCAGCAACGAAAGACGGATTACACAGTCGCGATGAATAGCCAAACCCTACCCTAGACCCCTACGGGTGCGGCAAACTACCCACCAAGTACCCGAAGTGAAGCAACCTCCCTCAACAACGTGAGTAGGCCACTCTGCACTTCAAAATACCCGGTAGTTTATGCACCCCACCTTGGGTCTAACCTAGGAGCAAAAACAGTAAAAGAACTAATATACAATGGCGGCTACAACCTCATCCCGGATATGCGGCCATAAAATAATATTACATCAATTTACATATTACATCAAATGAAAGATAAAGAAAACTCTCATCTCACAACCCCCGGCTATTCATCCGCGACAATCCAATAAGTTCATTTACACAATCCAACAACAGTACAGATCACAGATATGCACAACCCCCACTAATCGATGTATAGTGATTAGTTGACGTTCAGTGCATATATCACATTACAGATATTACCATTTAGCAAAAGTTTGTAGAATTTCGATCAAAACACCAATTTGTAACTACCCCAAACACAACTTTGTTCTCTGGAAATTCTGGGCAGAAACAAAATACTTTAAAAATCACAAAACGTCAAAATAAGAACACTGCAACAAATCCGAGTCACGACCGAGTTGAATCGGCCGTGGATCCGCGGCGAAACGCATGGTTTCGCCGCGCTTCCGCGGCGAAACGCATGCTTTCGCCGCACTTCCGCGGAGGTCTTGTCGAATCGTGGGCTCGTTTTTCTTGTGTGTTCCCAGAAAACCCTGCACGGATTTTTAAGATGTGTGGAAATATTTTTAGGGAAGTTTTAAAAATCGGCAGAAACTTGAGGATTTTGACGTGTTTTGCGATTTTTTCTCGTATCGAAATTCTAAATACTTTGCTAACATGCTAGTTGTTGTTTAGCTAGGCTCTGATACCACTGTGAGTCCACGTTGCCCACCCCGGTGCTTACGGGGAGGCGGAATAGGTAAAAAACGAATTTTTTTCTTAAGGCAACATGGACTAGAAACTAGAGGATCTTTGCTAAACAAAACCTAGCAAACTAACTAGAGGTTCTATCTACTATGCTCAAGAGATTATACCTCACGAACCAAGTCCTTCGGGTCTTCTTCCCGCTTTCCTCCTCGTCCATGCTAGCTCCAAGGATCGATTCGGATCTTGGTCACCTCCGCGGCCTCCTAGAGTCGAAGACGATCGACCCGAGAGTTTGTGTTCCGAGCTCCACCTCAAGCTGACGTAACTAGGGCAACAAGTGTGCTATGCTTGATGTCTTAGATGGTGTAGAAGAAGAAGATGAATTTGTTTGTCAATTTAGATCCTTATTTTCTCAACACATGAGAGCAAAGGAAAAATCAAGAAGAGGAAGAAGAAGGAGGAACAACCATGGGAGCTCTCATTTTGAAGAGAGAGAATGGGTAGAGAATAATGATCCATAAACATTATCATTACTAATCTCTTATCATGATAAAGTTGATGGCTACCTTGATTTGACCATTATCATCACAAAATAAAACCAAAACAAAAAGAAGACTCTAGATCTCACATGAAAGATCCTAGTCAACAATGGTCAAAATGTCAACAAGGTCAAGTATGGTCAAATGGTAAAAGCAATTAGATATAACAAAATTATCATTAAAAAGATTAGTAAATAATGTCCCCGCCTCATAATGGTTTTGACTGAACCAACTGTCAAAACCCTAATGAGGCATCTCCTCCTTCTTCGCTCCTCACAACCATGCATACACACCCGCATCCGCATTCCGTAGAATGCGAATGCATAGAAGACAAAACTAATCCATCCATACAATACTAAGATCCGGCCTAAACCAAAGCACACTAGTATTGTCTGCCCGAACAGCATACACGCACAAGTGCACGCAAGTGATCGTAGCCTTGCCGTAAAACCATACGGTCTCTACACCTTTTGCCCAGTGCAGGGGAACTCTCTGTGTGGGAATCTAAAGACTCGACACTACGCCGGCAGTGAGTTTAACCACAGAACGCAAGCGGCACTAGCTGTACGTAACGGTCCCCAGGTAGATGTCGAAAAGAAGGCCAATGAGGTGAACCCATCCGAACTCCTACTGAGCCTGAATGTGACAATCTCCGTACAGTCCGGTCTGTTCGTCTGAGAGTATCGCATGTCGGGCCTAGGGGGGCGGTAAACGTCAGTCCTCTAATAGCGGTACAAGTCATGTCAGAGTGTAGCCCAGAACACCCTGAGATAACACTGGAAACGCTACCAGTATATCTCGCTTGCCCTGGCCAAGGACTTTGTGTAATGGCTCTCCTAGACACAGCGCGATATCAACCCCCAATACCGGGAGAGACGAATCCTATCTAACCGCTACTGCCTCCAAGTGCTTCGGGACTGCACCCAACTACTACCTTTTTGCACGACTCCTTTAAGCCGTGGTAGGGTAGTAATCAAAGTACCGTGGGAACACACTCGAGGCGAAGTAGCAGTGTCAAGTCGACGGACTAAGCTGTACTCCAGTCACCCGAGAACTGTTATCTGACGATAGGTATAGTACCAACCAACAGTTCCCGACGAGTCATGTCCTGTGTACTCGTAACCTAACGAGCACCCGCATACTATCTCCAGTACGACGTACTGATGGCTGTGGGACAGACCATCTCCCCTGCTGGGATGAGAAGCGCATACGCTAGTCTACTCCGGAGTATCGATGCCCCGTCTCGATAATCCTACGACTAGGGACCGAATAATGATGTGCTTATAGATTACCCATTCCCCACAAGTGTGACTACCATCACAACGCTGGTAATCAAGCAAAGATCTTAAGGGCTCTACTAATATGTATAGGCGATATGCTAAAAGAAAAACATGCACACATTAAAGTAGAAACAAACCAAGTAGCATAATACCATTTTGAGCAAGATTGTCTATACAACTGTGAATATCCTAAGGTTCTATTAAGTAATATACAAACTAGTATGATACAATAATGACCTCTAGGGCATATACACTAACAAGCTCATGGTTCTCAACACATGAGAGATGAGAGTTTTGAGAGGAAGAGGGAGAGCTTTTTTCAAGAAAGAGAAAGAGCATGATAGAATGAACAAGAAAAACTATAACCATGCTCTCATAAGAGAGAAAATGATAATAATAATAATTAAAAGAAATTGTGATGGTTAGTATGGAATGAGCATTATCATTTCATATTAATTGTATTTTGCAAGAAATAAGAAGCATCTTGCAAATGAAATGATGATGGTCAAAAGGTCAACAAAAGACAACCGGTCAACCAAAGTCAAAAGGTCAACAAAAGTCAAATGGTCGACCTAACCATGGCACAATTATCCGTAATTAAAATTATTAATCATATTTCTCATTCTCATTAGGGTTAAGAAAAAGTCAACGGTCAATAACCCTAATGAGATTCCTCTGCCTCTATCAACTGTGCATACACACCCGCATCCGTGTTCCGAGGAACAAGAATACAATGAGACAAAACCAATCCCAAAAAAAATACTAGGATCTGGCTTAAACCAAAGCCCGCTAGTAATAACTGCACGGACACCAAACGTGCATAAGTGCGCGGATGTGAACGAACCCTGTCGCAAAACCATGCGACCTCTACTCTGTTTTGCCCAATGGCGAATAACCCTCTGTGTGGGACTCTAAAGGCTCGACACTACGCTGGCAGTGGGTTTAACCACAGGACGCAAGCGGTACTAGCTGTACGTAACGGTCCCCAGGTAGATGCCGTTAAAAAGATTGACGAGGTGAACCTATCCGAACTCCTACCGAGCCTGAACGTGACAATCTCCGTACAGTCCGGTCTGTTCGTCTGAGAGTATCGCATGGCGGGCCAAGGGGGCGGTAAACGTCAGTCCCCTAATAGTGGTACAAGTCGTGTCGGAGTGTATCCCAGAACACCCTGAGATAACACTGGAAACGCTACCAGTATATCTCTCTTGCCCTGGCCAGGGACCACTATGTGTAATGGCTCTCCTAGACACAGCGCAATATCAACTCCCAATACCGGGAGAGGCGAATCCTGTCTAACCGTCACTGCCTCCAAGTGCTTCGGGACTGCACCCAACTACTACCTGTTTGCATGACCCAATAGAGCCGTGGTAGGGTAGCAATCTAAGAAAAGTGGGAACACACACGAGGCGAAGTGACAGTGTCAAGTCAACGGACTAAGCTGTACTCATGTCACCTGGAAACTGTTAACTGACGATACGTATAATACAAACCAACAGTTCCCGACGAGTCCTGTTCAGTGTACTCGTAACCTAACGAGCACCTGCATACTATCTCCAGTACGACGTATTGATGGCTGTGGGACAGACCATCTCCCCTGCTGAGATAAGAAGCGTATGCACAAGTCTACTCTGGAGTATCGATGCCCTGTCTCGATAATCCTATGACTAGGGACCAAAATAAGGATGTGCTTATAGACTACCCAGCCCCCACTAGTGTGATCGCCATCACAACGTCGGTAGTCAAGCAAAGATCCTAAGGGCTCTATCAATATGTATTAGTGATATGTTAAAAGAAACATATACACATATTATGATAGAAACAAACCAAGTAGCATACTACTATATTGAGCAAGACTGTCGTAATCCCGTATATATATCCCAAGCTTCCAAAAGGTATTATACAAAGCACTACTATACAATAATGGCCTCTAGGGCATACATATCCAACAAAAACTCCCGTCGAGCCATCCAGAAATACTTACCGTACAGTCCGGTCTCGTCGTCAAATATGTTGCATATCAAGTCTGGGGATGGTGTCGTCGACCCCAATAACTCAATAAGTCATGTCGGTATATAGCTGATAACAGATCGAGAAACTACTTAACGCTTATCAGTAAATCTCAATAGCCCTGTGCAGGGACTTCCTTTTATAGCCTATCAAGCATAGCACAAAAACAACTCCCAATACCGGGAGAGACGAAACCCCTCCTATCGCTCATTACCTCCATGTGCCTTGGGACTGTACCCAAAGTCCACCGTTTGAACGACTCAGTAGAGCCGTTGTAGGGTAGAGATCAAAGTACAGTGGGAGGACACACAAACTCTATGATTATCTTGGGACTACAGACTAATATGTACCAGTGTCACCTGAGAACTGCTATCCGACGATAGATATAATACCATATAGGAGTTCTCGGCGAGTTTGTTCAGTGTACCCAGTCTCACTGAGCACCCGTATACATTCTTTGGTGTCAGCACACTAGATGGATATTGGATCATCCATCGCCCATCATATGGGACAAGAATGGTATACGCTAGTCTACTCTGGAATATCGATTTCCTATCTCGATATACCCACGACTAGGAACATTTCAAGGATATGCTTATAAACTACACGTGCCCCACTAGTATGAACCGCATCATAGTCACAGTAGTCAAGCAAATATCCTCAGGGCTTTATCAACATGTGTAAATGAATAAAAGCATGATCAAATCAACATGTCAGATAAAGTAAACCAGATAGCATACTATCATGTCGAGCAAGAAAGTAATCTATCTATCTATATATATATATATTTATATATATATATATACATGTCCAAGCATCCACTATACATATAATGGCCTCTAGGGCATACATATATCCAATAATCTCCCACTTGCACTAAGGCCAATTATTGGCGTATCTCATACCCAACATCTCAAAAAATCGCTCATGCTGCGGCTGTGGAAGGGCCTTGGTGAGTGGATCCACTGTGTTATTCTTTGTATCTACTCACCGAATCTCGATCTCGTGGCGATCTACTATCTCCCGGATCAAATGTTATCACCTTAGGATGTGTCTGGACTTCTGATGGGATCTTGGTTCTTTGGCTAGCGCCATAGCCCCATTATTATCACAATACAATAGTATTTGATCAACAATGGTTGGAACTACACCTAGTTCCACGATGAACTTCGTCATCCAGACGGTTTCCTTGGCAGCATCATTTGCAGCAGTATACTCAGCTTCCTTCGTGGAGTCTGCAACGGTATCCTGTTTGGAACTCTTCCAACTAACCGCCCCTCTCTTGAAAGTAAATACAAACCCTGAGATAGATTTTCTGTCAACCTTATCACTTTGGAAGCTGGAATCGGTAAAGGCCTCCATTTGGAGATCGCCATTACCATACACCAAGAACAATTCTTTAGTCCTTCACAAGTACTTAAGAATGTTCTTCACTGCTATCCAATGTTTCTCCCTGGGTTGGATTGATACCTGCTTACAACAGCTAGTGCATAAGCTACATCAGGGCACGTACATAACATCACATACATTATAGATCTTACGGCTGAAGCGTAGGGTATAATGCTCATGCGAGCTCTCACTTCATCAGTCTTCGGACAGAAGTTTTTGGAGGGAGTGATTCCATGGCAAGCGGGTAAGGCACAACGCTTGGAATCTTCCATACTAAACTTTTTTAGGATGATGTCAATGTATTTTGATTGGGACAATCCCAATAATCTCTTGGATCTATTTCTATAGATCCTTATGCCCAAAATGCATGAGGCATATGAAAGGATAATGAACAAAATGGTTTCTTCTTTATTTCTTTCTTGAAGCTTCATGAAGACTTTGACCAAGTGACCATTTCGTCTCATGCTTAACCCTAACCATTCCACTTAACCATGATTCATTCTCTACACTTGACCATGGTTTGATTATGATAAGTATTCATTTTTTTCTTTTCAATTTAAATTAACTTATCATATTCATTCTTTCTTCTTCTTCTTCTTCATCACATGAAGAAAGCTTGCTACTACAATGGCAACTTGAGAAAACAAGTGAGAAATCCAATTCTAAAGTGAACTCACTTCCTATTTCTTCATCCTCTACCTCTTGCCAAGTAGTATAGGGTGTTTTCTTCACAAGTTTTATGACTTGGTGAAGTGGGAGCTTGATCTAGTGATGCCTCGACGTAGATCATCTTCGGCATCGACATCGACGACCTAGCCCGCCCTTTTCTCCGACGAAGCCGACGCTAGAGTCCGGGATCCGATTTGGACAGCGGAGGGACTTCATCATGGAGCTATGGAGGTGGAGAACCGGATCTACAAAGGTTGTATTTCCGTTCTTTAAGTTAAATTGTTAACTAGTTGCATTGTTCGCCTAGACATCTAGTTAACGATCCGTATTAGGGTTTCTCGGCACCCGTAAATTTTGAAATTGGCATGGTCGATGCCTTGTGAGACCTCATTAGCGTGCCTAGGAACCCTACAGACATAAACGAAGTTAAATTATCCGATCAAATAGGTGTCTAGAAAGGTGTCAATGAGGTTACGCCTCGGGAAAACTTGGGTGTTTGAATGTTCGATCGGAAAGTTTAACATTTTCTAGTTATCTGGAATGGGATACAATAATTGGAATTCACAAGTAGTTATGAGATAACTGAATGAATGTTATAAACATAGCAGTTTAGTCTCACTTGATCGGTTGCCACGGAATTTTGATGTGATCAAAAATCCGTCGCAATCACGTAGCGTACGCGGATACTCGCCGGGTAAACTTAATAGACAGCCTCACTCCATAGCCCCGACCAAGTGACTGTAGGAGAACCCCGTCGCCGAAAGCATCCGTTCGGGTGCTCGCGGCAGCGGTGTTCCGCCTTGGTGCACTTCGTCGACGGTATCAGGGGTGCGGCCGCCAACTAAAGTTTGCGACGAGCATTCGATCAGGATGTCGGGAATCTTGTTGAATTGCCCGACTTAAAATTGAAAAGTGTTTTCGATTTTGAGAATAAAATGCGGGGTTTATAATTGTTAGGCATGTGATGTCCAAGTTATTCATTTGATTAGGCATGCGATGTCTATGTGTGTTGCGGATTCCAACTGTTGTAGTTTTATACTTTCTTTTCTGTGACCGTAAGTGTAATATGTGATATCGCCGGTTTCGTTGCTATATGCCAACGACAATTGGGATGCGCATATTTACTTACGTTGATGACATGTGATGTTATGTGTTGCTGGATATGTTATATTGGATCGTCGTGTTCGAATAGCCGGGGGTTTTTATGTGAGATGAGTGTTTTCATTTTCATTCATGTAAAAAAACTTGTATGTAATATTCTTTTATTGGGGCACTTCCAGGTTGCGGAAGATGTCACCTTTTGTATATTATTTACTTTTCCGCACTAGGATAGACCCAAGGAGGAGGGCACAAGTAACCGGGTTCTAGGGTCCAGTGGGAGACCAACTCGAGGAGTCGAGTCCGGGTCTCCTAACTCCAGAATTGGTAGGGTTGCTTGCCGCTCTCGTAGGGGTCTAGGGGTGTGGGTTTGGCTATTCATCACAACCGTGGAATCCGTGTTTTATACTGGCTCGTATTGAAAACACGGACGTCCTAGTATATCCAATATTTCATATGATTCTTCTGCTGCAATATCTGTGATGTGATCATGTGATATGTTCTGTGATGGATTCTGTATATAGTATATATGATATATTATATAGACGTTACTTATGTTTTACACCCGTGCTAGCCCTGCCCCGCTCTGCCGTTAGTTACCTAACCTAACGGTGCACGAGGGGACATCGAGGCGAATGCGGATGGCATAAGTGTACGTCGTATTTATCTGTGATGTTTAGGTATTTAAATGATGGGACTTCATTAATGTGATTAATGAAATAAAAGAAACCTAAGATGTTGTAGAATCGAATTTAAAAATAAAATAGGTAGCTACAGTTCTTGCTTTGCACAGCGGTATATATGATATATCCTGCACCTTATTCGATGAGGAAAGGACCGAGATCCCTTTACCGGGAGTGACTCCTTTAGCAATAACTGGCAGATGCTACACACTCGGTTTGTCTTCTGATTGCTTTTAAGAGTTTTGCTTTGCACAGTGATATATATGATATATCCCGCACCTCATTCGATGAGGAAAGGACCGACGATCCCTTCACGGGGAGTGACTCCTTTAGCAAAACTACAAAAGCCTCAAAAGCACTCCATTTTAAAATCATTTGATTCTACAACGATATCAAGTTCATTCCGCAATAGGTTTTCAGAAAAACCTGTCATAGCCCTCCGTCATTTCAGATAAGTCCTATTTAGTATTCGTGCTACGTTTGTTGACCTCCGTCAAGGCGTAGTGTGCGGTAGCTAACTAGTATTTATCTGCTTATGCATATGATGCAGATTGGATTAGGGTAGTCGTGCGGCCTTGTTGACCTCCGTCAAGGGTCGTGCGGGTGGGTTTAATTCGATCAAGAAATGACGGGTTGAACTTGACTAGTAGCCTATGGTTTGTTGACCTCCGTCAAGGTCATAGGGTGCTAGGGGCAAAATATTATCGGGAATTTAAAGTGTTGAAATTTGCAATGAGATTGCATACCTTCTATGAGATAGTTGGATCCCGATACCCGCTGCGAGTAAGAGTTACTCCTGGGAGAGTTTTACACATTACAATTAGCCGATCAAGTAGGTGTCTAGAAAGGTGTCAATGAGGTTACGCCTCTGGGAAAACGAGGTTTACATTAATTAGGTTCGTGCGAAAGCACGGGGGACCTCCCTCAAAGTACCGACACTGGCCTGGCTGAAAGATTGGCGAACTTGTAGTGTGTAATTAATCCCGGCTAGTCTTTCCTTTTAGGGTTTGAAGGAAGATTTGATAAAAAGCAGTGGGAGCCATCCTGATTAGATAAAATAATAACCAATCTATTCTTGCAAGAACGCACGCTGAGTGTTTTCTTCTCTCTCTCTCCAGGTAGCGACTATATCACGCCTTAATCAAGATAATAATACGGATATTTGACCGAACCCGCTTGTTAAACTGAGCTGGGGAACGTTAGTCCCGCTCCAACTTATAATTGTTATAAGACAGAGTAGGAAATTGGGGATTACCAGAATTCCCGTGCCGCCCAAACGAAGAGAGTGCATGCTGATGCATCATCTTCGGGTGTGTTCTTTATACAGAACTGTTTCTCTATTCTCTACGTCCTGGGTATTTGATAGCGGATCAGGATTCCAGATATGTAATATGTTACATAGGGCTACAGAAAGGTAGAAGAACTGAGAACGGGTGATAAGTTTCATGAGGCAGAAAACGGGGCAAGTGTTGCAGCCAAGTCTGTTGGTCACTGTCATCCTGTATTACCAATACATTGATTCTGAACAAATGCTATTAGATACTGAACCTGATATACAAAATCATATCAATCTCTTTATTAGTAAAGAAATGATAAAATTTTGTATAGTTGGATAATGTTTTGAACATTTCCTATATCAAAAGTTGATCGGTTCAGGCACGTTATCTAAAAGAATTAATGTTCTAAATCAAACTACAGTTCTTTAGTATACGGAACACACACAAGAGGAAGAGTTCAGGAATGAACGAATCCTACTTGAGGCATTGTAGACTAGGTCATATCAATGCGACCCGACTAGCTGAAGTTACATGTAGATGCATATTTAAATCAGTTTGAATTTACATCTTGTGAAACTTGCAAGTCATGTCACAGAGATAATATGACCATAGCTCTGTTTACTGGAAGCAGAGAAAGAGTTAGTGAACTCTTGGGATGATACATGTTGATGTATGAAGGTCCCCTGTCTACACATACCAAGACCGGTTCTTTGTACTTCATTACATTCTCTGATAATCTTTCAAGATTCAGACCTATGTTCCTGTTGAAACACAAGTCCGAACCTTTTGAGATATTCACGGAATATAAGTTAGAAGTAGAGAACCAAAATGAGGGTATAAGTATTATGTCCTTTGATGCGATCAGGGAGGAGAATACTTGAGCACGGAATTCTTGGACTTTTCTAAAGGAGAATGAGATTCTCTCTCAGCATTACTCCTCCGTATACACCATAGCACGATGGTATGTCGGGGCGGAGCAGATACACCCTATATGATAAGGTGTGCTCTATGATGAGTACTACTGAGTTACCTGTTTCCTTTTTGGGAGTTATGCACTTGAGAAGCTACATACCTATTGAATAGGGTTCAAATCAAATCTGTTGCCTACCGCTCTATATGAGATATGGTATGGTAAGAGCCCATGTCTTAAGCTAGTTAAGATTTGGGGTTGTCCGGCCTATGTCTAAAAGCATAATACCGGACAAGCTCGAGGCAAGGTCTGTTATGTAGAACTGGAAATGTTCCAGCCATACAAACTGCAGCTGATGATTTGATAGAACCAAAGGATTCAGTAGATTCCAACGAACCTCAGCCTCTCCGCCGATCTAGTAGGGTTCCTCATCTGCCTGATAGATACTTCGGTTTCTCGATGACAGTGGGAGCGAGGATTGCATCATGAGATGATGACCCAACTAGTTTCGAACTGGCCATCAGGAGTGTGACTCTGTAAGAATGGCTGGATGCTTAGTGATCTGAGATGGAATCCTTATACACCGACAAAGTATGGACTTTGGTTGCTATATCTGAAGGGTCAAATCCCCATCAGGAGCAAGTAAATCTTGAGAATATTACTTGGTGTACTTGGAAAAGTTGAGACTTTCAAAACTAGACTTGTTAAAGTTTTTCGTCATAGACCAGGCGTGGATTATGATGAAACCTTTTCAAGTGGCTATGCTTAAGTCCATCCAGATCCTACTTGCCACGGCTACATACCATGACTACGATATCTGGCGGTTGGGTGCCATGACTGCTTTTCTAAATGATGTTTTAGAAGAGAACGACTATAAGTACACAGCCAAAGGGCTTCGTAGACAGTGGGAGCAGCGGAAACGTGTACAAGATGCTTTATAGGATAAAGCAGGTATCGCGGAGTTGGAACATCTGTTTTGATATGGTTGTCAAAGAGTTTGACTTCATCAAAATGGTAGATGAACCTTGTATAAACAAAAAGGTAGTAGGGAGTATGGTGATGATCTTCGTAGAGTACGTGGATGACATACTCATGATAGGGAAGGAGTTTCCTATGCTACGCTCGTTCAATCTCCGCTTATCACCATGATTCTCCATATAGGATCAAAAGTGATACCTCCTAAATCCTGGATTTTGGATCTATGAGATAGATCTAATTGGATATTAGGATACTCACTAGTTGTAGTGAGATGGTATCAGTCGATCCTGGGGAGAATCACTGGCAGGGTTCCAGGGTGATAAGGACGACTGAAAGTCAGTCACAGGCATTGTCTTTACCCTCAGTAAAGAGACGGTATGTTGGAAGAGTTCCAAGCTAGATACCGTGGCATACTACACGATAAAGGCTGGATACATCGCTACTACAGATGCTACCAAAGAGGCAGTCTGGATGTATATTTGTTCATGAGATGAACTTAGTTCCTCCCATTGTGTGACAATGGAGTTGTGGCTTATGCCAAGGAACACCCGTCCCATCAGTGATCCAGACATATTCTAAGGCAGTATCACCTGATCATGGAGATGGTTGATCTCCAGGGTGATCGAGGTTAGGAGAGTAGACTCAGAGGACAACACGGCGGATCCACTCACGAAGGCCTATTCCCAGAGAGAGATTTTTATGGGATGGTTGAGTATGAGATACTGCAACCACTGCTACAGATGGCCCTAGTGCAAGTGGGAGATTGTTAGTTATATGTATGCCCTAGAGGCCATTACTGTACATAGGATGTATATTGTTGTGGATGCTGGGACATATATAGGGAGAACTTTCTTGCTCGACATGATAGTATGCTATCTGGTTGCTCATTACCTTAACGTGTATACTGCTTGTCTCTCTGTTACATGTTGGTAAAGCCCTTATGATGTGTACTTGACTTCCTGGACTATGATGCAGATCATACTAGTGGGGACAGATAGTCAATAAGTACATCCTTCAAAGTCCCTAGTCATGGGTGTATCGAGACGGGGCATCGATATACCAGAGTAGACTAGCGTATACCTTCTCGACCCATACAGATGGGCGATGGATGATCCCATATCCATTGGTGTTTGACATCAGAGATGATATATGGGTGCTCAGTGGAGACTGGGTACACTGGACGGACTCGTCGAGAACTCCCAGATGGTATTATACCTTACGTCAGATGGCAGTTCTCTGGTGACACTGGTACAGAGTAGTCTGTTGACCCGAGATCGTCATAGAGTCTTGTGTGGTTCCCACTGTGCTTTGATTTCCACCTTACCACGTCCAAGAGGGCGTGCAAAACGGAGGTTTTTGGGTACAGTCCCGAATCACATGGAGGCAATGAGCGATAGGAGGGGATTCGTCTCTCCCGGTATAGGGAGTTGATGTTGCGCTGTGTTCGATTGGCTATAACCGGAAATCCCTGGCCAGGGTTGCTGAGATTTACTGGTAAGTGTTACCAGTAGTTTCTCGAACTGTTATAGACCTCATATCGACACGACTTATCAAGCTATTGGGGTCTGACGTTTACCACCCCTAGGCGAGATATGCGACATATCAGACGATCAGACCGGACTGTACGGTAAGTGTTACTGGTTGGATTCACAGGAGTGTGAGCGGGCTTGCTCGTCGATCTTCTGATCGCTCAATACCCGGGTGGCCGTTACGTTTAGCAGACCGCTTGCGGCTTGTAGATGTTTGATATGATCATCATCCGCTGCCGGCGTATTGACGAGTCTTTAGAGTCCTACACAGAGGTTTCCTGGCTCAAGAGAAACGAAATAGGAGCGCATATGAGATATGTGCGGGACCGAGAATGATACCAGTATGTGATACTGTATTCGATTCTCGCGATTTGTGACATTGATCGGTTATATGCGATATAGCCGGTTTATCGGATCAAGTGTTGATTCGATAAGTTGTTACTGTTGATACTAGTCGGTTATATGCGATATGACCGGATCATTAAATCAAGTGTTGATTTAATGATTTAATGTATAATTATATATTTGATATATTATTTTGCATTAACTAGTATCGGTTCACTTTAAATGGATTTTCTCACTCGGATGTGCACATTGTATATGTGATATACGTTTGTGCACTTGGATGTATCATGTTTGATGATACATGTTTACTTGAGCTTGTGTAAAGAATAAACCATGGTTTTATGAATGGTTAGGGTTTTGATTTCTTATTCATTTATTCTTTTGGGAAATGAAAGCATAATGAACAAAATGTTTTCTTCTTTATTTCTTTCTTGAAGCTTCATGAAGACTTTGACCAAGTGACCATTTTGTCTCATGCTTAACCCTAACCATTCCACTTAACCATGATTCATTCTCTACACTTGACCATGGTTTGATTATGATAAGTATTCATTTATTTCTTTTCAATTTAAATTAACTTATCATATTCATTCTTTCTTCTTCTTCTTCTTCATCACATGAAGAAAGCTTGCTACTACAATGGCAACTTGAGAAAACAAGTGAGAAATCCAATTCTAAAGTGAACCCACTTCCTATTTCTTCATCCTCTACCTCTTGCCAAGTAGTATAGGGTGTTTTCTTCACAAGTTTTATGACTTGGTGAAGTGGGAGCTTGATCTAGTGATGCCTCGACGTAGATCATCTTCGGCATCGACATCGACGACCTAGCCCGCCCTTTGCTCCGACGAAGCCGACGCTAGAGTCCGGGATCCGATTTGGACAGCGGAGGGACTTCATCATGGAGCTATGGAGGTGGAGAACCGGATCTACAAAGGTTGTATTTCCGTTCTTTAAGTTAAATTGTTAACTAGTTGCATTGTTCGCCTAGACATCTAGTTAACGATCCGTATTAGGGTTTCTCGGCACCCGTAAATTTTGAAATTGGCATGGTCGATGCCTTGTGAGACCTCATTAGCATGCCTAGGAACCCTACAGACATAAACGAAGTTAAATTATCCGATCAAATAGGTGTCTAGAAAGGTGTCAATGAGGTTACGCCTCTGGGAAAACGAGGTTTACATTAATTAGGTTCGTGCGAAAGTATAAAACTACAACAGTTGGAATCCGCAACACACATAGACATCGCCTACTTAGAACGTCTTTGAACCACGGAAAAATCCAACACTTGGAAATTTCCCGACAGTGGGAACCACACAAGACTCTTTGACGATCTCGGGTCAACAGACTACTCTGTACCAGTGTCACCAGAGAACTGCCATCTGACGTAAGGTATAATACCATCTGGGAGTTCTTGGTGAGTCCGTCCAGTGTACCCAGTCTCCACTGAGCACCCGTATATCATCTCTGATGTCAAACACCAATGGATATGGGATCATCCATCGCCCATCTGTATGGGTCGAGAAGGTATACGCTAGTCTACTCTGGTATATCGATGCCCCGTCTCGATACACCCACGACTAGGGACTTTGAAGGATGTACTTATAGACTATCTGTCCCCACTAGTATGATCTGCATCATAGTCCAGGTAGTCAAGTACACATCCTAAGGGCTTTACCAACATGTAACAGAGAGACAAGCAGTATACACGTTAAGGTAAAGAGCAACCAGATAGCATACTATCATGTCGAGCAAGAAAGTCCTCCCTATATATGTCCCAGCATCCACTACAATATACATCCTATGTACAGTAATGGACTCTAGGGCATACATATAACTAACAGCATAACCCAGGTCCTTCATGGAGAACCTTTGTGATAAGAATAGTTTGACTGATTGTAGCATAGGAATATCATTTCCTATCAAGAGAATGTCATCCACGTACAATACGAGGAATGTAACAGTACTCCCTACAATCTTCTTATAAATGCATGGTTCATCTATATTTTTTATAAAATCAAACTCTTTGATTGTATCATCAAAACAGATGTTCCAGCTCCGTGAGGCCTGCTTTAATCCATAAATGGATTTAAGTAATCTATATGCTTTCCCGCTGCTCCCACTGTCAATGAAGCCCTCTGGATGATCCATAAAAACACATTCTTCTAAATCACCATTTAGAAATGCAGTTTTAACGTCCATCTGCCAGATTTCATAATCATGGTGAGCAGCAATAGCAAGTAGGATCCGAATGGATTTAAGCATTACTACTAGAGAGAAAATTTCATCATAATCCAGTCCTGGTCTTTGACGAAAACCTTTCGTTACAAGCCTTGCTTTAAAGGTCTCTACCTGTCCATCTACACCAATCTTTCTTTTAAAGATCCATTTGCACCCAACGGGTTTTATCCCAGGAGGTACAACGTCCAAAGTCCATACTTTTTTGGTGTACATGGACTCCATTTCGGATCTCATGGCTTCCAGCCAGTTCACTGAGTCACCACTCGTGATAGCTTGCTGAAAACTAGTAGGGTCATCATCATCCATGATGCAATCTTCTCTATCACCATCAATGAGAAATCAATAGTATCTCTCCGGTGGGCGAGAAGTTCTACTAGATCTCCGGAGTGGCTGAGGTTCTTGAAGTTCTACTGCAATATCAGTTTCAACCAATTCGTCCTGAGTAATTTGTGTCTCTAGAACCTCTTCTAGTTCTACCGCATTGCCATCAGTACTGTCTGTAAAGATTTAATTTTCCAAAAATGTGGCATGCTGAGCAACAAACACCTTTTGTTCCTCCTTGTGGTAGAATAGATATCCATATGAATGTTTTGGATACCCCACAAATTTACACATTTGTCTCGAGTTTATGCGGATTCTGCTTTTTGACATAAGCCGGACAACCCCATATCCTAACTCTTTTAAGAGATGGTCTCTTTCCACTCCATATCTCATATGGAGTGGTAGACACTGTCTTGGTTGGAACCCTGTTTAATAGATACATTGCTGTCTCCAATGCATGCCCCCAAAAGGAAAGCGGTAACTCAGCATCACACATCATGGATCGTACCATATCTAATAGGGTACGATTCCTCCGTTCTGACACACCGTTGTGCTGTGGTGTGTAAGGAGGAGTGAGCTGAGAGAGAATCACATTCTCTTTTAAGAAGTCTGAAAACTCTGTACTTAAGTACTCTCCACCTCGATCTGATCGAAATTTCTTGATGCTCAATCCTGTTTGTTTTTCTACTTCAAGTTTGTACTCCTTAAATTTCTCGAAAGCTTCGGATTTGTGCTTTAGTAAAAACACGTGTCCAAATCTTGAGAAATCATCAGTAAAAGTAATGAAGTATGAAAAACTGCCTCTAGCATGTGTAGACATTGGTCCGCATACATCACTATGTATGAGGTCTAAAAGTTCCATAGCTCTTTCTCCGTGTCCAATAAACGGAGTTTTGGTCATTTTACCTTTGATACAGGACTGGCAAGTCGCATAAGATTTATATTCAAAAGGATTTAAATATCCATCTTTATGTAGCGTGCTTAGTCTTGTTTCATTAATATGACCAAGTCTACAATGCCAAAGAAAAGCTTCATTTATATCTGAAAACTTTCTTTTATTAGTATGTTGTATATTGTAAACTGTGTGTTGGTTCAGGACGTAAATACCGTTATTTAATGTACCATACCCAATCAACTCTTGATTCAAGTTAATGTTCATAACATTATTTTGCAACACAAAATGATATCCTTCATTGTCCAACAAAGAAACAGATATTATATTACATAGCATACTTGGTACAAAATAACACGGGTTCAAAACCAATATACAATCCGAAGGCAAACCCAGATGATACTCTCCTACGGATACAACATGTACATTGAAACCATTTCCAACCCGCAGAGTATGGTCTCCAGTCTTCAAAACTCTACTATTTCTCAATCCCTGCACACAATTGCAGATGTGAGAACCAGAACCGGCATCTAATACCAAAGATGCAGAGTTAATTGAAAAACAGTTCTCAGTTACAAACACACCTGAAGCTGAAGCATCACCATACTTCTTCTTCTTGAGATTAGCAAGATACACAGCACAGTCGCGTTTCCAATGTCCTGACTTGTGGCAGTAAAAACATTCTCCTTTTCCACTTCCCCCGGCCCCAGATATGTCTTTCCCCTTCACCTTTTTAACTCCACCTTTCTGTTTGATGGGTTTCTTCTTCTTCTTTCCCTTGGCCTTGGCTTTTGGGACGGAAGAGGAAGATGGCCCAGCAATCAGAGCGGGAGTCTTCGATATTTTCAGCGTGCTCTCTGCACTTCTCAACATATTGAGAAGTTCAGGCAATGATTTCTCCAAATCGTTCATATTGCAATTCACTATGAATTATGAATGGAGCAAAGGCGGGGGGGACTGCAGAACAATATCCGTATATTGCTCATTATCTATTGTCCATCCCAGTTCCCCGAGTTCTTTTATAAGAGTTCTTTTATAAGACCAATCATTTTCAGAACATGTTCTCCGACTGATGTACTAGGAGCCATTCACATCTGAAACAACTTTCTAGATGCCTCGTATCGCAAAGTCCAAGACTGCTCTTCATACAACTCCTTTATATGAAGAAAGATGGATTGTACATCCATCTTCTCGTGCTGTTTCTGATGGATACTGTCCATAGAAGCCAGTGCGAGGCATTTGGCCGTGTTACAATCAATATCCCATGTTTTTCGGATTTCCCTATCCGAAACAGATGATTCAGGTCCTGGGATGGGTGAGGCTTTGGTTGTGAGGACATATGATACTTTATCATATTTGAGTGCAATGTTCAAGTTCCTTAACCATTCTTCATAGTTCGGTCCTGTCAGTTTGTTTTTCTCTAGTAGAAGCTTAAGTCCCGTCATAGGTATCTGCCATTAGGAGAGAGAAAAGAAAACACTAGCTAAATGCTCTTGCAAAGAATTAGATTAGTTATTATCTTATCTAATCGATGTCTCCCACTGCTTTAATCAAATTTTCTTTCAAAACCTGAAAAGAAAACTAGCCAGGATTAATTACATTCTACAGTTTTGCTAACCGGTCAGCCAGGCCAGTGTCGGTATTTTGAGGGAGGTTCCCTGTGCTTTCGCATGGACCTAATTAAAATAAACCTCGTTTTCCCAGAGGTCAAACCCTGTTGACACCTTTTAGACACCTACTAGATTAGCTAATTGCAAAATGCAAAACTCTCATGAGAGTAACTCTTACTCATGGTGGGATCGGGATTCAACTATCATATAGATGGTACGCAATCTCATTGCAAATTTCAACTCTTGAAACTCCCAATATAGTTTTTACCCCTAGTAACTTATGATCTTGGCTATGGTCAAAATATCATAAGCACAAGTCAAGTTCTACCCGTCATTTTGAGATTAACTAGACCCACTGATATGACCCTTGCCTATGATCAATATAATCACATGAATGTCCTAACTAATTGCATTATATGCGGTGTAGGAAGACATCACATAGCTACCGTACAATACGCCTCGGCTATGGTCGACATACGTAGCATGAATACTAAGTACTCTGATTCCTAAAATGACGGAGGGTTGCGGATGGTTTTTATGAAAACCTTTAACGCTTTGAACTTGATCTCGTTGTAGAATCAAAACAGTTTAGAAAAGGAGTGTCTTAAGCTCCGCATCTTTTGAAAACTTGCATTTTTCATAAAAAGGCCGAGTGGGTTTCAAATCCGATTCTACAACATCTTTAGGTTTCTTTTACTTTAGGTTAAATGTAGTCCCATAATTTAAGTTCCTAAGCCATCACAGAAAAGAAACGAAAATAGAACATATACTTATACCATCCGCATTCGCCACAGTGTCCCGTTATGCACCGTCAGGTCACTTAACTAACGGCATAGCGGGGCGGGACTAGCACGGGTGTAAAATATAAGCAACGTTTATTATATATCATATATATAATAATAAACCATTCGTCTCAGATACTAAGTAATCACATTACAGAATATCAATCCAGCAGAAGCACATATGAAAATAAAAGGATATGTAGGAGGTCCGTATTTAGTATTCAGCCATCAATAGAAAATACGGATTCTACGGTCGCGATGAATAGCCAAGCCCACACCCCTAGACCCCTACGAGAGTGGCAAGTGATCCTTCCGATTCTAGAGTTTAGGAGACTCGGTCTCGACTCCTCGAGATGGCCTCCCACTGAACCCTAGAACCCAATCACTTGTGCTCCCCTCCTTGGGTCTATCCTAATGCGGAAAAGTAAATAATATACAATAATGCGAAAAAGTAAATAATATACAATAATGTGGAAAAGTAAATAATATACAACCCGGAAGTGCCCCAAATAAAAGAATATTACATACATTTAACTTTTACAAGAATGAAAATAAACACTCTCATCTCACATAAAAACCCCGCTATTCGATCGCGACAATCCTGTGTCATATCTCGGCAACACATAATATCTCATATCATCAACTTAAGAAAATATGTGTATCCCGATTGTCGTTGATGTATAGCAACGAAGCCGGCGGTACACCATATTCTACGTTTACGGTCGCAGAAAAGAAAGTGAAAAACAACAATTGTAATCACAGATATCAAGAAGATGTTTAACGTTTCGATCGAATCAACAAACACCCACGTTTTACCCTAAGAGCAACACTTGAGTAAAGTTACAAATACTCAAAAATCGCGCCACAGTGTCTTATGATCCAGCCGTAGAAGGAGTTAACCAACGCCTCACCTATGACACCACGGCACTAGGGCAAACTCGAAGGTTCGTTCGCGGTTCCGTGGGCATAGAATCGAGTTAAGGTTTTTATGATCTTCTAGATGGTCCATAGGATACTCGCGCTACTATTGAATATAAAGTTAACTTAGGAAAATTACAACACTTGGAAATTTCAGCGGGGTAGAAAGTGGGGTGTCCGATGTTCGTTCGAAATGCTAAAAATAGTCTAAGTTACCAATTTAGTGTTAAATAATACGATTACGAATCACTACGAAATAGCCCCAGGTCAATATAATCATCACATGAAAATTGGGCTAAATGAACAATACTAGGAACCCTAACTTGCAACTAAAAGTGCACAGGAGAAACAGGGGGGCAAATGGGGCAGGGGGCCATCCTGGCCGGAATTTAGGAGGGAGTGCTCGGCTAAAATCTGAGCACTATCCCCCGTATCTCATCTATGTTCTTATGTTTGCCTTTAGGACATTCTGTACCTATTTGAAAAATTTTCAGAGGACCTTTTTAAAAATTTCCAGTGAGCAATCCTATGGTTCCGTAATACCGTATTTTTCGTAGACGTTTTCGTATTCGTATTTGTTATAACACTGTGTCTAGAATTCTAGTTTCGCTTTTATCATTTTTGGGTTTCCTATGCACCTACTAAGGAGTATGGAAGCATCACACATGCCACTTTAAAAATTTAGAGGTGCAAAGCAAACAAAGCAAGGATCTTTAACTAGAAAAAGCTAGGGTAAAAACACTTTAAACATTATTTACACTAAGTGTAAGGAATACAACCTTTGTAGTCCTCTTTGTAGTGACTCTTAGGATCTTTGAGAGGTTGGAGAGGCTTGCTAGTAAGCTCCAACGTCTACGATGATCCACCCGAAGTTCACTAGATCCAAGCTTGTAGCTCCACTTGATGCAAGAAAAAGATGAAGCTAAACACTCCAAACTAATTTGGTAGATTAGAGTAGAGTGATGAAGTGGTGTGTTTTCTTTTATCAAAACTCTTTCTTTTTATCTCTTACTCACTTTGGAAGAATCTAGAGAGCAAGGAGGAAGAAGAAGATGATGGCAAAAGCTTTTGTAAAGTGATAAGCTTGTGATGAGAAATAGAAAATATAGTATATAAATTTTCTTTCTCTCATCCAACCATGGTTGCTATAATATCTAGATATTTAGTGAGTGAGTTAAAACCCTAAAGAAATAGTTAATCCAAGGTTAAAGGTTAGGTGAAGTGAGGTTAACTCAAAGAAGAGTGTAGAATTTTACAACCATGGATTAATCATTTCTTTTCTTTTGTTTTAAAACAAATCCAAATAAATGCCCATATATTATAGTTCCATGTAAGTCTTATATTGCCTTCAAGTGTGTATCATCAATCATGATACTTTTGTATGCATGTATCCATGCACATCAACATGTGCATACTTGCATATCATCATTTGCATACATGCATGCATTCTTCCTCTTTAATAAAAAGAGTTTGAATAAAGAATAAGAATAAAACTAAAAGTCAAAATGTTAAATAAACAATTGATTTAACAATCCGGTCATATCACATACGACCCGACCAATAGAAAAACGCCCGATTAACATACGGTATCACATAGTCGTATTTAATCGGGTCCCCGCGCATATCTCATATGCACACCATATCTTTTCACCTGGGCTAGGGAACTTCTGTGTGGGACTCTAAGACTTATCAATATGCCGGCAGTGGGTGAGGATCATATCAAACACCCATAAGCCGCAAGCGGTCAGCTAAACGTAACGGCCACCCGGGTATTGAACGATCAGAAGAAAACCAGCAAAGCTGTCAAAACTCCCGTCGAGCCATCTGGAAACACTTACCGTACAGTCTGGTCTTCTCGTCAAATATGTTGCATATCAAGTCTGGGGATGGTGTCATCGACCCCAATAACTCAATAAGTGTAACGTTTTAGAAATAAATAAATAAATCCTTTAGGTGAATTTTCTGATAAACGGTAAAATAAATTGTATTTTTCGTAAAACTTACCTATAATTATTTTTCAACATAGAATTAAACACGCCTATTTTTAACTATGTAATTGCTAGTATTTGGTATTTATTTAGTCACTTATAAATCGTTAGTTTACTTAAATATTTTTCCGTAATTAATTATTTTAACTATTATTTGTCACGACCCAAAGTTCGGCCCGTGACCGGCACTTAACTACGTAACGTCTACAGGCATAACGCGACTAAGTAAGCCGAAACCCAGAAATCAAAACCATTAAAGGTAGTAAGTGTTAAAAACATTTAATAGAAACATTTGTTAAAACATTTAGAAAACCTTATGTTTTTTAGTAAAATTCTTTAAAGTTTAAGTTATTATCTTAAAAATTTTGGCAGCATTTCCTTTGTAAAAACTAGCCCCAAAATCGGGTACAAGACAAGATCTGAGTAAAATGATATGCAATAAGAATAAAGCATCCCAACGGGAGTAATCACGCCCAACGGCAGAAACAATCACCACGATAATAATATACGACGCCGTAGCGAAGAATGAGCAAAAATAAATGAAGACAACATGAAATTTACAACTGCATAAATAAAGTTGACTCACAACGAGCTCGACACCAGAGTACAAAATAATATACATCGTCCTCGCAACTGATCTCTAAGTCAATACATAAGTAGTAGATAGAGAGTACTAGATACAATAGTGTATAGAACTGGAAAATAAACAGATACCACAAAAACCCACCTATCAGCAAAAGGTCTCACACGCCAACTGCAGTGGTATCTGTATCAAAAGATGCAAGAAAGCAGCCTGCTGTGACTACTCTGAGGGGCAACCTGCAAGCACTGTGGCACAACGGGGGTGAGTTGCCAACTTGTGAATAGTAGATAACATATAAAGGTAATCGCGAGTGTGCACGTACTGCGATACTCAACTTATGCCAACAGATAACATCTATGTGATGAGCTGGATGCACAATAATCATGCAACAAGTATGATCTAATAACATCTCTATATGATGAGCAGGGTATGCAATAATCGTGCATAGCAAGTGTACTCCATCAGGTACTACAGATACAGGATGAGATGTATAACACTGAATGCTGAGCATGGGAATAAATAACATCTACACGGAATGTCAACGTGGAAAATAACCGGTGTCCATCAATACACCCAAATCCCAGTAAAACTAACTCAGGCGCCGTCACTCTGATCGGGCCTCAAATCCTGTACAGCTCATAGAGTCGTGAATGCCTAGCATCGGCACTCGAAAATATCATGAAATCATCGTGTCTAGCATCGACACACAAATCCTCAAGTATCAGGCTCCGTCAATCCAGATCGGCCAACGGGCTCCGTCTGCGGAATCGGCCCTCGGCCCTGGCAGTACGGGTCGGCCCGTATCCATCTCTCAGCTCTGGTCAGTATCCTCCGGATGACCGCCAGGTCCAACCAATCACCGGTAGGTAGTAGTTCCTCCGCCGGGCTCACCGTCAAACTATACGAGTCTTCTTGCCCCAGGGTACCATACCGGGTCCACCATGTACCCGCAATCGGTGCCTACCACTCCTCGAATCGGGTATACTCACACAAGCTCTCTGGAACCGAGAAAACTCATGGTGGATGCACTGAAATATCATATCAAGAGAAACCGGCTTTTTAAAACAGTGCGTATTTTCTTAAAATAATACAACGGTTCTCAAAATCCAGAAGTCCTATAAATCCAAACTCAATGCGTAAATCTATGCGATGTGTCGTATGACACTAAGAGTAAAAAAGGAAAACCGCTCTTTTAAAAGAATCCAGTTTTGAAAATATCTCATGTGGTCCCTATTTTCTTGAAATCAAGTCAATATCATCCATGTATGAAACATATGTATGTTTGTAAGTATGGATGTGCAAATGGATATGTACGCGAATATGAGTGTAGCACTACTATGAATATACAGTATGCATGTGCGCAAGTATGGATATATCAATAATATATGCACTACTATGAATATACAGTGTGCATGTGGACAGGTTTGGAGATATCAATATATATATACACTGGTATGAATATACAGTGTGCATGTGCGCAAGTATGGAGATATCAATATATATGTGCACTAGTACGAATATACAGTGTACATGTACGCAAGTATGGAGATATCAATATATGTGTGCACAAGTAGTGATATATCAATGAAGGTATGCACTAATATGAATGTACAGTGTGCAAGTAGTGATATATCAATAAAGGTTTGCACTAATATGAGTGTACAGTATGCATGTGCGAAAGTAGTGATATATCAATGAAGGTATGCACTAATATGAATATACAGTGTGCATGTGCGCAAGTAGTGATATATCAATGTAAATATATGTCAATATGTGACAAGTCATGACAATCATCAATGATGCGGTAATCAAGACGATATATAATTTGTAGCAATCTTATAGTGCGAGTGTCATGGCAATCACTAACGGTGTGAGTGTAACTTGCAAATAGTGCTCGTGTAGCTTGAACCGTTAGTAACAGTGCAGTGCTCTATAACTACCATTCTATATGCAACAAGGAAGGTGTGCTACAATAGTACATATAAACATCTACGACTAAATACCCTATCACGCCCTGACACTTAACGCCATACGGGCGATTTCCCCGTAGATGTTAAATCTACTCACCTGGTCTTGTGCTAAGCGTAGCCGACCACTTGCTTCCCCTTCTTTGTGGCGTCCGACGTACCCGTCTGCGAACCTAGAATTTACACAAGGAATACACATAAGCAAAATCCTACAAAAACACGATATCGAAATCAAACGAAAAACTCGCGTCGCGAACTAAACGCGCGTGTATACGTAACGTGTGTGCATACGCCAAATCCCAACGCGACACGCTATGGCACACAGTGACACGCTGTGATACACAGCAAACCAACTCAACACGCATCGTACGTGTCGCGCAAGTCCCGCTACGCTAAAAATAGGTAAACGGTCCCAGATTTAATCTGGAGCAAAAACAAGAAAATCAAACAAGACCAAACCCTTCACAATAATTACAGACAGCTGCCTGCCAAAATCCAACACATTCCCTCAAAATTGGGCCGGCGGCTAAAGGTGTCATACCGGCCAAAAACCGGTGGAAGGGGTCCAGGTTCCTACACTATGCTCCTAACACAAATCATAGCCTAGTGTATATATTTGCTTACTAAAATTACTACTGTAACGTTTCAGAAATCGTTTTGCGAATTTTTCCGTTTTAGCGCAAAATAGTCGGTATTTTCCGTTTTAACCCGATTTTGATCAAACGTCCGTAGAAACTTGCCGGCACCTAGTTTTGCTAAAATAAATCTAGTGCGCGAACTTTGGGGGTATATGTGAGGTTTAGATTCAGATAGAATTTTTTCCTATTTAAATTATTATTTTAATGCTTTATTTGGGCACTTTATTTGTGGTAATTATTTTTTTATACGGGTAAATTACTACAAATAGGTTTTTATGCTAAACTAATCATTAGAAACTAAATATCTTGATTTTTGGTGGAATTAATGGATTTTTTAAAAGAAAATGGTGAATAATGCTAATTTTGTTTTATTATGCAAATTATTGTATTTTTTCCTTCTAGAAAATTCCACACAACTCCACACAAAACCTACCTTCCTCCTTGGCCGGCCACAATCATTCCCTTGCTGCCCTTCATCATTTTTGTCTCATTTCTTCTCATTTTTCTTCAAATATATCATGAAAAATCCTAATTAATTCACAGAAATTCAAATAAAATCCAAAAGCTTCATTCTTCTTCACAAAAGTTGTTTGGATCTTCATTCTAGTGAGGATTTTGGAGGCTAAAGTTTGATTTTATTCTTGATTCAAGTGGTGTTCTTGAAGGTATAAAACCTTAACTCTAATCTCTTTTTTGTTGCTTAATATTTTATGCTAGCTCAATTAGATGTTAATTTAAGCTTTAATTTCAAGTTTCAAAATTCTAGAAAATGGTTTTAGAAATTCTGTAGGGTTCCTAGGCACACTAATGAGGTCTCACAAGGCATCAACCATGCCAATTTCAAATTTTACAAGTGCCGAGAAACCCAAATACGGATCGTTAACTAGAATTTTAGGCGAAACATGCAACTAGTTAACAACTTAACTAAGTGAACGGAAATACAACCTTTGTAGATCCAGTTCTCCACCTCCATAGCTCCATGATGAAGTCTCCTTGCTGTCCAAATCGAATTCCGGGCTCTAGCGTCGGCTTCATCGGAGAAATGGGCGGGATAGGTCATCGACTACGATGCCGAAGATGATCTACGTCGAAGCATCACAAGATCAAGCTCCCACTTCACTAAGTCATGAAACTTGTGAAGAAAACACCCTATACTACTTGGCAAGAGGTAGAGGATGAAGAAATAGGAGGTGCGTTCACTTTAGAATTGGTTTTCTCACTCTTTTCATCAAATCACCATTGATGGAAGCAAGCTTCTTCATCTTAAAGAAGAAAAAGAAGAAGAGAATAATATTATGATAAGTTAATTAAAAATACAAAAGAAAATGAATACTTATCATAATATGAACCATGGTTAGGTGTAGAGAATTGACTAAGGTTAGATCAATGGTTAGGGTTAAGCATGAAGACAAAATGGTCACTTTGGTCAAAGCTTCATGAAGCTTCAACAAGCTTCATGAAAGAAAGAAAGAAACCATTTTGTTTTTCTTTTATCTATTTCTCAAAAATGAATAGATAAATAAATAAGTGAATAAATCAAAACCCTAACCATTATCATAACCATGGTATAAGTCTTTACACAAAGCCAATTTTGCATGTATCATCAAACATGATACAAACAAGTGCACAAAAGTATATCACATATACAATGTGCACATCAAGTGAGAAAATCCATTTAAAGTGAACAAATATCAGTTAATGCAAATTAATATATCAAATATATAATTATACTTTAAATCATTAAATCAACACTTGATTTAAAGATCCGGTCATATCGCATATAACCGACTAATATCCAATGTATCGGCTTATCGAATCAATCCTTGATTCGATAACTAGGTTATATCGCATACAACCAATCGATACATTCATCACGAGAATACAATACGGTATCACATACACGCATTATTCTCGGTCCCGCACATATCTCATATGCGCTCCTATTTCGTTTTGCTTGAGCCAGGAAACCTCTGTGTAGGACTCTAAAGACTCGTCAATACGCCGGTAGCAGGTGATGATCATATCAAACACCCACAAGCCGCAAGCGGTCTGCTAAACGTAACGGCCACCCGAGTATTGAGCGATCAGAAGATCGACGAGCAAGCCCGCTCATACTCCTGTGAATCCAACCAGTAACACTTACCGTACAGTCCGGTCTCGTCGTCTGATATGTCGCATATCTCGCCTAGGGGTGGTAAACGTCAGACCCCAACAGCTCGATAAGTCTTGTCGATGTGAGGTCTATAACAGTTCGAGAAACTACTGGTAACACTTACCAGTAAATCTCGGCAACCCTGGCCAGGGATTTCCGGTTATAGCCAATCGAACACAGCGCAACATCAACTCCCTATACCGGGAGAGACGAATCCCCTCCTATCGCTCATTGCCTCCATGTGATTCGGGACTGTACCCAAAAACCACCGTTTTGCACACCCTCTTGGACGTGGTGTTAGTGTATATGCCCTAGAGGCCATTACTGTATCATACTAGTTTGTATATTACTTAATGGATGCTTGGGATATTCACCTTGTATATACAATCTTGCTCAAAATAGTAGTATGCTACTTGGTTTGTTTCTACTTCAATGTGTACATGTGTTTATTTTTGTATATCGCCTATACACATTAGTAGAGCCCTTAGGATCTTTGCTTGATTACCAGCGATGTGATGGCCGTCACACTAGTGGGGCTGGGTAATCTATAAGCACATCCTTATGCAGGTCCCTGGTCGCAGGACTATCGAGACAGGGCATCGATACTCCGGAGTAGACCAGCGCATGCGCTTCTCATCCCAGTGTGGGAGACGGTCTGTCCCACAGCCGTCAGTACGTCGTACTTGAGATAGTATGCGGGTGCTCGTTAGGTTACGGGTACACTGGACAGGACTCGTCGGGAACTGACTAGTTGGTATTATACCTATCGTCAGTTATCAGTTCCCAGGTGACATGAGTACAGCTTAGTCCGCTGACTTGACACTGTCACTTCGCCTCGGGTGTGTTCCCACTGTACTTTGATCACTACCCTACCACGGCTCAAAGGAGTCGTGCAAACAGGTAGTGGTTGGGTGCAGTCCCGAAGCACTTGGAGGCAGTGACGGTTAGACAGGATTCGTCTCTCCCGGTATTGGGGGTTGACATCGCGCTGTGTCTAGGAGAGCCATTACACGAGTAGTCCCTGGCCAGGGAAAACGAGATATACTGGTAGGTTTCCAGCGTTATCTCAGGGTGTTTTGGGCTTCGCTCCAGCACGACTTGTACCGCTATTGGGGGACTGACGTTTACCGCCCCCTAGGCCCGCCATGCGATGTATCAGACGAACAGACCGGACTGTACGGAGAATGTCACACTCAGGCTCAGTAGGAGTTCAGATGGGTTTCGCCTCGTCGGTCTTCTTGTTGGCATTACCTGGGGACCGTTACGCACAGCTAGTGCCGCTTGCGGTCTGTGGTTAAACCCACTGCCAGCGTAGTGTCGAGTCTTTAGAGTCCCACACAGAAAGCTTTTCGCCTTTAGGCAAAAGAGTAGAGGTCGCATGGTATTGCGACAGGTCGCATGGTTTTGCGACAGGGTTCGGTCACATCCGTGCACTTGTGCACGTACAGTGTCCGGACAGTTTACACTAGCGGGCTTTGGTTTAAGCCAGATCCTAGTGTACCTTATGGGATTGGATTTATCCAGTTTGCATTCGTGTTCCTCGGAACGCGGATGCGGGTGTGTATGCACAGTTGACAGGGAGGCAGAGGCAGCGGATTCTCATTAGGGTTGTTGACAGTTGACCGTTGACTTTTTGACTTTTTGCTCAACCCTAATGAGAATATGATATGCGATTAACTATTATATTAATTAAGTATTATGGTGACTTGGTTGTTGACTTTTGTTGACCTTGTTGACTTGTTGACTTTTGTTGACTTGTTGACTTTGTTGACCGGTTGACTAGGCTTGACTAGTTGACCATCATGATAACCATGGTTATCATTTCATGCCAAAGACTTTTACTTGCTTGTTCATTTGAGTAAAATGAGTGCATGACATGATAAGGTTATGGTTGCTTCAACCATCACATAAGACTTTTGTTGATATGATGAGTTATCATTGCTTTGGATTATGAGAGGGTGAGAGACAAAATACTTGCTCATTCTTTCTTGCTCATTCTCTCTCTTGTTCTTGAGCTCTCCTCTTGCTCTCACCCTCAACCTCTTGCTCCCTCTCTTGATCTATGGTTCTCTTGTCTCATGAGTTGAGAATCAAGAACCATAGATAAAATCCCATTCTATTTCCTCTCTACTCATTCTAGTTCACTAGGTTTGGCAAACCAAGTGAACTAGTTTCTTCAAAGAACGAAGAAGGAGCTAAAGGTTGGAGCTTTCAGGTGGATCTATCTTCGGCGTACGGAGACGACGAGAAGAAGCCATTGGACCACCATCGGAGCTTGGAAGACGAAGGAGTTCAAGACAAGCAAGGTATAACCATCTCCATCCGAGTAGCTAACTCTCTTTAGCTAAGTTTGCTAGTTTTAGTTTAGTCAAAGATCCCGACTTTGCTTAGTCCATGTTGCCCCTTGCGCTAAAAATTTGCTTTTTATACCGTTTCCGCCTCCCCGTAAGAACCGGGGGTCGCAACGTAGACTTACAGTGGTATCAGAGCCTAACTAAACCTAAACTAGCTTGGTAGTAAAGTGTAACGAAGTTCGGAACCGGAAAAAAATCCAAAAACCTAACTTTTACAAAACCTGAGTTTCTGTTGAAATTTTTTCTGGTCAAAATGAAAAACTTTATACTCCTAAATTCGGCTCAGGGTTTTGTGTGAACACCCAAGAAAAACGTTGCCCTAATTCGTTCAAACCGCCGCGCTTCCGCCGCACGAGGTAGGCATGTGCCGCGGAAGCGCCGCAGTTTGTCGTCTTCTCTGCATCGTTTTTCGTGCAGTGTGTGTCTGTGTTGGTTTTGGGATTTTTGAAATATATTATATGTGCCCAGATTTTCCAGAAAAGAAATTTCCTTTTGGGGTCCTATAATTCCGTATTTTTTTCCGAACTTCACTGCACTTTGACTATGATGGTTATATCTGTGATGCTTGCATGTATTGAACGTCGGCTAATCGCTATAAGTCGATTGGTCGGGGTTATACATGATCTGTGTTTGATATTGGAATGTGTATATAAATATGTTGGATTGTCGCGGGTGAATAGCCGGGGGTTGTGAGACGAGAGTTTTCTTTTCTTGCAATTCATGTAAATTTGTAAATTGATGTAATAATTATTTGTATGGCCGCACAACCGGGTCGGGGTTGTAGCCGTCATTGTATAATTTCTTTTTACTGTTTTTGCTCCTAGGATAGACCCATGAAGGGGTGCACAAACTACCGGGTATGCCGAAGTGTCGAGTGGCCTACTCATGGAGATGAGGGAGGTTGCTACGCTTCGGGTACTTGGCGGGTAGTTTGCCGCACCCGTAGGGGTCTTGGGTGGGGTATTGGCTATTCACCGCGACCGTGTTATCTGTTTTTGTTACAGGCTCGTACAAATTACAGATTGCTAGTATATCCAATGTATTTATCTGAGATCTGAAATGTTTATCATTGCAGTATATCTATATATGATATTATTTAGGCGTTGCTTATGTTTTACAGACGCGCTAGCCCAGCCCCCGCTCTGTCGTTAGTTAAGTAACCTAACGGGTAATGACGGGGCCCCGTGGCGAATGCGAATGGCATAAGCGTACGTCATATTTTGGTTGTTTTCTGCAATGGTAGGATTAAATGATGGGACGCATTAAAAGAACTAATGCAAGAATATCACGCATTAAAAGAACTAATGCAAGATAATAAACCAAGTTAAAGTCGTTGGAACACTCTCGAAAAACCACTCGGTTCTTTTCAAAAACAACTTTTAAATGCGGAGCTTGAGCCACTCCTTTTAAAAGCTATCTCGTTCCATCGACCAAATCAAGTTCACTACGTTCACGGTTTTGCCAAAACCATCCGTAGCCCTCCGTCGTTTCACATGAATAGTCAATAGTATTCAAGCTGTGTATGTTGGCCAAAGTCAAGGCACAGTGATTGGTAGCTATTGGGTGTTCATGTGTAGCATAGATAGATGCGTTGGTTTGGGACAGTCGTACTGCCATTTTGGCCAAAGTCAAGGGTAGGTACGGATGGATCCAAATTAACCTGGATAATGACGGGTAGAACTTGACATGTGACTTATGATATTTTGGCCAAAGTCAAGGTCATAAGAGCATGGGGCAAAAAATCCACATCGGGAGTTTCATAAGTACTGAAACTTGCTAGATTTGCATACCATTTGGAGTGTGATGATTCTGGTAGGATTCCTTCAGTTTCGTCACGCAATGATATTTGGATCCCGATCCTACTGTGAGTATATGCTACTCCTCGGGAAATTTCTCACTAATCGATCAATGCTATAAACCTAGTAGGTGCCTAGAAAGGTGTTAGCGGGGCTACGCCCCCAGGGAAAAGAGGTTCTTTAATTAAGGAACTTCGCGAAAGCGTTGGAAAACCTCCCTCGAAGTACCGACACCGGCTTGGGTGAACGGTTAAGCAAGTATTGTGCGGTGGGATTGATCCCGGCTAATTCTTCCTTTATGGTTTGAGGAGGGATTCGAGAAACAGTGGGAGCCATCCTGTTTAGACAAACTAAAAACCACTCTAAACTTGCAAGAGCATCATGCTGAGTGTTTCTTCTTCTCTCTCCTAATTGCAGCGACCAATCAACATGACTGGACTTAAGTTACTCCTAGATAAAAACAAACTGACAGGGCCAAACTACAAAGATTGGCTCAGGAATGTCAAGATAGCAATCACTTATGACAAGCTGGGGTATCTTCTTACCACTAAAGCTCCCCCTGTCCCTGGTCCAACTTCCAGCGTCGCGGATAAGGAAATCCGCAAGACTTGGGAGATTGATAGCGCGAAGGCCAAGTGCCTCCTGCTTGCCTCAATGGACAACGAACATCAGAGGAGGCATGAGAATATGGACATGGAATCCATATTGCTTCATACAAAAGAACTGTATGGAGAGCAATCACGTATCGCAAGATACGAAGCGTCGAAAAAGTTATTTTCGACAAGAATGGCCGTCGGATCATCAGTAGCCGAGCACGTGCTAAAGATGATCGGCTTCATTGAGGAGCTCGCTGACCTAGGGATCACATTGGAGAGTGAGCTATATACGGATATAGTTCTCCAGTCCCTTCCTTCCACTTACGCCCAGTTTATACTGAACTTCAACTTACAAGAAAAAGAGGTTGAACTTTCAGAGCTCCTCAACATGCTGAGGAGCGCAGAGGGCACCCTACAGAAAGGTAGGGATACATCCACTTTGTTTGTAGGAGGATCATCTTCTTCTAGGTCCAAGGCGAAAGCCAAGGGAAAGAAGAAGAAGGCCCCCGCCAAACCAAGGGGCGGTGTTAGTAAAGTGGATACGAAGGGAAAAGGTAAAGCAACAAAGATAGCGGGGAAGCTTGTGGATAAGGAAGAATGCTTCTATTGTCATAAGAAAGGACACTGGAAGAATGATTGCAGGGCCTGGAAGGCCAGAACACAGGAATTGAAGCAGGTTGCAGCTTCAGCTTCAGGTGTGTATGTTATTGAAAATTGTCTTTCAATAAACTCTACTTCCTGGGTATTGGATACCGGATCAGGATCTCATATCTGTAATTCTTTGCAGGCGTTGAGAAACCGTAGGGTTTTGAAGGCAGGTGACATGACCCTCAAAGTTGCAAACGGAGCTAGCATGGTTGCTAAAGCCGTGGGGGACTATCACCTGGGAATGTCAGATGGACATGTTTTGGTTTTGCGTAATTGCTTTTTTGTACCCAACGCAACTTGTAATATCATTTCTGTATCTTTAGTTTCTAAAGAAGGTTATGAATTTGCGTTTGTAAGTAATGTTGTAAACATTCACCTTAATCAAGTTTTGATTGGGTCAGGTACATTGAGTAATGGTATATACGTGTTAAACCAACCACAAATTTTCAACGTCCAGAATACACACAAAAGAAAGTCTCCAGAAATAAATCAGACTTTCTTATGGCATTGTAGATTGGGTCACATCAATGAGAGAAGGTTGACTAAGTTACATACAGAAGGATATTTGAATGCGTTCGAATATCAATCGTATGCCACTTGTCAATCTTGTCTCAAAAGAAAGATGACAAAGACTCCGTTTACTGGACATGGAGTAAGAGCGAGCGAGCTCTTGGGACTCGTACACAGTGACGTGTGCGGTCCAATGTCTACACATGCCCGAAGCGGACATTCTTACTTCATTACTTTTACGGATGACTTCTCAAGGTACGGTTATGTCTTCTTAATGAAACATAAGTCCGAGGCCTTTGGAAAATTCCAGGAGTATAAGAATGAAGTGGAGAAACAGACCGGCAAAAGTATTAAGATTCTAAGATCGGATCGAGGTGGAGAATACTTAAGTGCCGAGTTCCTGGGCTATTTAAAAGAGAATGGAATTCTCTCTCAGCTTACTCCTCCATACACCCCGCAACATAACGGTGTATCGGAGAGACGGAACCGCACCCTATTGGATATGGTGCGGTCCATGATGAGTAACGCTGAGTTGCCGCGATCATTCTGGGGATATGCGCTAGAATCAGCCGCATACCTTTTGAACCGAGTTCCCACTAAGACTGTGCCTATTACGCCATTTGAGATGTGGTGTGGGAAGAGACCCCATCTTAATCACATTAAGATATGGGGAAGTCCAGCTTTTGTCAAAAAGCAGCATGCGGACAAGCTCGAGGCACGCTCAGTACTGTGCAAGTTTGTGGGATATCCAAAGAATTCCAAGGGATATTTCTTCTACTGTGAAGAGGAACAAAAAGTTCTTGTTTCTCGTCATGCCCACTTTCTAGAACACCAGTTCATAGAAAAAGAAATAAGTGGGAGCGCAGTAGAACTGGAAGAAATTCCAGAACCACGGACTATTACTGAAGGTTTAGTGGAACCAGAGGGTTCGGAAGAACAGGACATTCCTACGCCACTCCGCAGGAGTAGTAGGCAGTCTCATCCGCCCGAGAGATACTACGGTTTTCTCATAGACGGGGATAGAGAGGATTGCATCATAGATTATGATGAGCCTACTAGCTTCCAGCAGGCCGTTCAGAGCGTTGACTCAGTGAAATGGCTGGATGCAATGCGGACCGAAATGGAGTCCATGTACACCAACAAGGTATGGACGTTGGACATTGCTCCAGACGGGGTAAAACCCGTAGGATGCAAGTGGATCTTCAAAAGGAAGATTGGTGTAGATGGACAGGTTGAGACCTATAAAGCTAGGCTGGTAGCAAAGGGTTTTCGTCAAAGACCTGGCTTGGACTACGACGAAACCTTTTCTCCAGTAGCCATGCTGAAATCCATTCGGATCCTTCTTGCCATTGCTGCCTTCCACGATTATGGGATCTGGCAAATGGACGTAAAGACAGCTTTTCTAAATGGAAATTTAGAGGAGTGTGTCTATATGGACCAGCCAGAGGGTTTCATTCAGAGTAGGAGCAGCGGAAAGGTGTGCAAGTTGCTTAAGTCCATCTATGGACTAAAGCAGGCATCGCGGAGTTTGAACATCTGCTTTGATGAGACGGTCAAAGAATTTGGCTTTATCAAAAATCCAGATGAACCATGCATCTATAGTAGATTTGTAGCGAGAACTGTAGTATTCCTCGTTTTGTACGTGGATGACATTCTCTTTATAGGAAATGACATTCCTATGCTACAATCTGTCAAGGGGTTCTTGTCACACAGGTTCTCCATGAAAGACCTGGGTGATGCCTCATACATTCTTGGTATCCGGATCTACCGTGACAGATCCAAGAGGATATTAGGACTTTCACAGTCCAGGTACATCGACACCATACTGAAGAGGTTCAGTATGGAAGATTCCAAGCGCGGTAACCTACCGGCTTGTCACGGGATCACCCTCTCTAAAGAGATGTCTCCCAAGACTGATTTGGAGAGGGATCGCATGTCTATTATACCCTACGCTTCTGCGGTAGGCTCTATAATGTATGCGATGTTGTGTACCAGACCGGATGTAGCTTATGCACTGAGTGTGGTAAGCCGGTATCAGTCTAACCCAGGGGAGAAACACTGGATAGCGGTAAAGAACATTCTCAAGTACCTGAGAAGGACTAAGGAGATGTTCTTGGTGTATGGCGTAAAAGACCTCCAGATCGAGGCCTTTGCTGACTCCAGCTTCCAGAGTGACAAGGATGATTCCAAGTCCTTGTCGGGTTTTGTCTTTACCCTCAATGGAGGGGCGGTGTGTTGGAAGAGTTCCAAACAGGAAACCGTTGCAGACTCGACGATGGAAGCGGAATACATCGCTGCATCTGATGCCGCAAAAGAAGCTGTCTGGATGAGAAAGTTCTTGAAAGAACTTCAGGTGGTTCCGTCCATTGTTGATCCAATACCTCTGTATTGCGACAACAACGGGGCTATAGCTTTAGCGAAGGAACCCAGGTCCCATCAGAGATCCAGGCACATCTTGAGGCGGTATCACCTGATCAGGGAGATCGTAGATCGCCAGGAGATTGAGGTTCGGAGAGTCGCTTCAGAAGATAACACTGCTGATCCATTCACCAAGGCCCTGCCCCAGACTCAGTTCGAGCGGCTGATCGAGATGATAGGTCTTCGATACGCCAGTACATGGCCTTAGTGCAAGTGGGAGATTGTTAGTGTATATGCCCTAGAGGCCATTACTGTATCATACTAGTTTGTATATTACTTAATGGATGCTTTGGATATTCACCTTGTATATACAATCTTGCTCAAAATAGTAGTATGCTACTTGGTTTGTTTCTACTTCAATGTGTACATGTGTTTATTTTTGTATATCGCCTATACACATTAGTAGAGCCCTTAGGATCTTTGCTTGATTACCAGCGATGTGATGGCCGTCACACTAGTGGGGCTGGGTAATCTATAAGCACATCCTTATGCAGGTCCCTGGTCGCAGGACTATCGAGACAGGGCATCGATACTCCGGAGTAGACCAGCGCATGCGCTTCTCATCCCAGTGTGGGAGACGGTCTGTCCCACAGCCGTCAGTACGTCGTACTTGAGATAGTATGCGGGTGCTCGTTAGGTTACGGGTACACTGGACAGGACTCGTCGGGAACTGACTAGTTGGTATTATACCTATCGTCAGTTATCAGTTCCCAGGTGACATGAGTACAGCTTAGTCCGCTGACTTGACACTGTCACTTCGCCTCGGGTGTGTTCCCACTGTACTTTGATCACTACCCTACCACAGCTCAAAGGAGTCGTGCAAACAGGTAGTGGTTGGGTGCAGTCCCGAAGCACTTGGAGGCAGTGACGGTTAGACAGGATTCGTCTCTCCCGGTATTGGGGGTTGACATCGCGCTGTGTCTAGGAGAGCCATTACACGAGTAGTCCCTGGCCAGGGCAAACGAGATATACTGGTAGGTTTCCAGCGTTATCTCAGGGTGTTTTGGGCTTCGCTCCGGCACGACTTGTACCGCTATTGGGGGACTGACGTTTACCGCCCCCTAGGCCCGCCATGCGATGTATCAGACGAACAGACCGGACTGTACGGAGAATGTCACACTCAGGCTCAGTAGGAGTTCAGATGGGTTTCGCCTCGTCGGTCTTCTTGTCGGCATTACCTGGGGACCGTTACGCACAGCTAGTGCCGCTTGCGGTCTGTGGTTAAACCCACTGCCAGCGTAGTGTCGAGTCTTTAGAGTCCCACACAGAAAGCTTTTCGCCTTTAGGCAAAAGAGTAGAGGTCGCATGGTATTGCGACAGGTCGCATGGTTTTGCGACAGGGTTCGGTCACATCCGTGCACTTGTGCACGTACAGTGTCCGGACAGTTTACACTAGCGGGCTTTGGTTTAAGCCAGATCCTAGTGTACCTTATGGGATTGGATTTATCCAGTTTGCATTCGTGTTCCTCGGAACGCGGATGCGGGTGTGTATGCACAGTTGACAGGGAGGCAGAGGCAGCGGATTCTCATTAGGGTTGTTGACAGTTGACCGTTGACTTTTTGACTTTTTGCTCAACCCTAATGAGAATATGATATGCGATTAACTATTATATTAATTAAGTATTATGGTGACTTGGTTGTTGACTTTTGTTGACCTTGTTGACTTGTTGACTTTTGTTGACTTGTTGACTTTGTTGACCGGTTGACTAGGCTTGACTAGTTGACCATCATGATAACCATGGTTATCATTTCATGCCAAAGACTTTTACTTGCTTGTTCATTTGAGTAAAATGAGTGCATGACATGATAAGGTTATGGTTGCTTCAACCATCACATAAGACTTTTGTTGATATGATGAGTTATCATTGCTTTGGATTATGAGAGGGTGAGAGACAAAATACTTGCTCATTCTTTCTTGCTCATTCTCTCTCTTGTTCTTGAGCTCTCCTCTTGCTCTCACCCTCAACCTCTTGCTCCCTCTCTTGATCTATGGTTCTCTTGTCTCATGAGTTGAGAATCAAGAACCATAGATAAAATCCCATTCTATTTCCTCTCTACTCATTCTAGTTCACTAGGTTTGGCAAACCAAGTGAACTAGTTTCTTCAAAGAACGAAGAAGGAGCTAAAGGTTGGAGCTTTCAGGTGGATCTATCTTCGGCGTACGGAGACGACGAGAAGAAGCCATTGGACCACCATCGGAGATTGGAAGACGAAGGAGTTCAAGACAAGCAAGGTATAACCATCTCCATCCGAGTAGCTAACTCTCTTTAGCTAAGTTTGCTAGTTTTAGTTTAGTCAAAGATCCCGACTTTGCTTAGTCCATGTTGCCCCTTGCGCTAAAAATTTGCTTTTTATACCGTTTCCGCCTTCCCGTAAGAACCGGGGGTCGCAACGTGGACTTACACGTGGTAAGGTGGAAATCAAAGCACAGTGGGAACTGTTAGTTATATGTATGCCCTAGAGGCCATTTCTGTACATTGGATGTATATTGTAGTGGATGCTGGGACATATATAGGGAGGACTTTCTTGCTCGACATGATAGTACGCTATCTGGTTGCTCTTTATCTTAACGTGTATACTTTCTGTCTCTCTGTTACATGTTGATAAAGCCCTTAGGATGTGTACTCGACTTCCAGGACTGTGATGCAGATCATACTAGTGGGGCCTGGGTAGTCAATGAGTATATCCTTCATTGTTCCTAGTCGTGGGAATATCGAGACGGGGCATCGATATTCCAGAGTAGACTAGCGTATATCTTCTCGACCCATGTGATGGGCGATGGATGATCCCATATCCATTGGTGTTTGACATCGGAGATGGTATGCGGGTGCTCAGTGGAGACAGGGTACACTGAACGGACTCGCCGAGAACTCCCAGATGGTATTATACCTCACGTCAGATGGCAGTCCTCTGGTGACACTGGTATAGCTTAGTCTGTTGACCCGAGATCGTCATAGAGTCTTGTTTGTCTCCCACTGTGCTTTGATTTCCACCCTACCACGGCTCTACTGAGTCGTGCAAACAGGTGGTTTTTGGGTACAGTCCCGATTCACATGGAGGCAATGAGCGATAGGAGGGGATTCGTCTCTCCCGGTATTGGGGGTTAATGTTGCGCTATGCTCGACTGGCCATAACAGGAAATCCCTGGCCAGGGTTGCAGTGACCTACTGGTAAGTGTTATCAGTAGTTTGACACATGTCATGGACTTCACGTCGGCATGACTTATCGAGCTACTGGGGTCTGACGTTTACCATCCCTAGGCGAGATATGCGACATATCAGACGAACAGACCGGACTGTACGGTAAGTGTTACTGGTTGGATTCACAGGAGTGTGAGCGGGCTTGCTCGTCGATCTTCTGATCGCTCAATACCCGGGTGGCCGTTACGTTTAGCAGAACGCTTGCGGCTTGTGGATGTTTGATATGATCATCATCTGCTGCCGGCGTATTGACGAGTCTTTAGAGTCCTACACAGAGGTTTCCTGGCTCAAGCGAAACGAAATAGGAGCGCATATGAGATATGTGCGGGACCGAGAATAATGCATGTATGCGATACCGTATTTCATTCTCGCGAAATATGTGTCGAATGGTTGTATGCGATATAACCTAGTTATCGAATCAAGGATTGATTCGATAAGCCGATACATTGGATACTAGCCGGTTATATGCGACATGACCGGATCATTGAATCAAGTGTTGATTTAATGATTTAATGTATAATTATATATTTGATATATTACTTTGCATTAACTAGTATTGGTTCACTTTAAATGGATTTACTCACTTGGTTTGTGCACATTGTATATGTGATATACTTTGTGCACATGATTGTATCATGTTTGATGATACATTCTAGCTTGGTTTTGTGTAAAGTATTAAACCATGGTTAGTTAGTGGTTAGGGTATCATTTCTTTTACTTATTCATTTATTTATTTATCTATTTCATTTGAAAAGAAAAAGAGAAAAGAATGGTTGCTATTTTTGTTTTATTTGAAACTTCTTGAAGCTTTGAACAAGTCCACCATTCTTGTCTCTTCTCTAACCCTAACCACTCATCTAACCTTAGTTAAATTTCTACACTAAACCTTGGTTGGAGTCATGATAAGTATTGATTTATTTATCAAATTAAAAAGAACTTATCATATCTTCTTCTTCTTCTTCATCTTCTTCTTCCATGAAGAAAGCTTGCTACATCAATGGCAAGTGATGGAAAAATGTGAGAAATCCAATTCTAAAGTGAACCCACTTCCTATTTCTTCATCCTCTACCTCTTGCCAAGTAGTATAGGGTGTTTCCTTCACAAGTTTTCATGGCTTGGTGAAGGTGGAGCTTGATCTAGTGATGCCTCGACGTAGATCATTTTCGGCACGTTGTCGACGACCTAGCCCGCCTTTTTCTCCGATGAAACCACCATGAGAGTCATGGTTCGATTTGGACAGCGGAGAGGACTTCATCGCGGAGCCTAGGAGGTGGAGGACCGGATCTATAAAGGTTGTAGCCCCTTCCCTTTAGCTATATTTCCGTTTACTTGCATCGCATCATCTATACATCTAGTTAACGATCCGTATTAGGGTTTCTCGGCACTTATAAAATTTGAAATAGCCATGTTTGATGCCTTGTGAGACTCCATTAGAGTGCCTAGGAACCCTACAGTGGTATCAGAGCCAAGCTAGAGCCTTAGGCGATGTGTAGACGGAGTTAGAAATCCGATCGGACCGAAACCCTAACCCTAAACATGCTCTCTGGACATTTTTATAAAATGTGGATTTTTGTAAATTAAAAATATGCAGAAAAATCATTAGGAGATTGTAAGGGTTACTGGAAAATTCGATGGCCTGATTCCTTAAAGTCACCGCGGATCCGCGGCATGAGCATGCTCATTCGGCGGTTCCGCGGCAATTTTGTCCTTTTGTGCATCTAATTTTGCACAGTAATTCTTAGCTTTCTGTGCTGGTTTTCCTGGGAATTTTTAATATTTTTTCCAGAGTTGTATTTTCTGGGTGGTATTTGGGATTCGAAGATTCGATCGGACTGTCTAATTTTGTCTATGTGGCTTTCCGGATAAATTTTAGAATATGTTAAAAAGTTCGACCGGATATAAATACCCAAGTTTTCCATTGTTGGGAAATTTCCAATTGTTGGATTTTTGCGTAGTTTAACGACGTTCTAAGTAGTGCAAGTAACGCGATGGTCCCTCTAGAAGACAACAAACCTTAACTCGATTATGTGACCGTCTTGAACTGCCCTTTGAACCTTCGGGTTTGGAGCAGTACGGCGTGCCACATGTGAGGCGTTGGCTTGACCCTTCTACGGCTGGACCGTTGGTACTGAGGCACGAACTGAATGTTGTTAGACTTATTTCATGTGTTGAGCTGTTTCGGGAAAACTTGGGTGTTCGAATGTTCAATCGGAAAGTTTAACATTTTCTGTTTATCCGGAATGTGATACAACAATTGGAATTCACAAAAGTTATGTGATAACTGAATGAATGTTATAAACATAGCACTTTACTCTCACTTGATCGGTTGCCACGGAATTTTGATGTGATCAAAAGTCCGTCGCAATCACGTAGCGTACGCGGATACTCGCCGGGTAAACTTAATAGACAGCCTCACTCTATAGCCCCGACCAAGTGACTGTAGGAGAACCCCGTCGCCGAAAGCATCCATTCGGGTGCTCGCGGTAGCGGTGTTCCGCCTTGGTGCACTTCGTCGACGGTATCGGGGGTGCGACCGTCTACTAAAATTTGCGACGAGCATTCGATCAAAATGTCGGGAATCTTGTTGAATTGCCCGACTTGATATTGAAAAGTGTTTTCGATAATGAGACTAAAATGCGGGGTTTATAATTGTTAGGCATGCGATGTCTAAAGAATTCATTTGATCAGGCATGCGATGTCTGAGGTGGTTGCGGATTCCAACTGTTGTAGTTTTACACTTTCTTTTCTGTGACCGTAAGTGTAATATATGATGTCGCCGGTTTCGTTGCTATATGTCAACGACAATTGGGATGCGCATATTTACTTACGTTGATGACATGTGATGCTATGTGTTGCTGGATATGTTATATTGGATCGCCGTGTTTGAATAGCCGGGGGTTTTTATGTGAGATGAGTGTTTTTCATTTTCATTCATGTAAAAACTTGTATGTAATATTATTTTATTGGGGCACTTCCAGGTTGCGGAAGATGTCACCGTTGATGTATATTATTTACTTTTCTGCACTAGGATAGACCCAAGATGGGGAGCACAAGTAACCGGGTTCTGGGGTCCAGTGGGAGACCAACTCGAGGAGTCAAGTCCGGGTCTCCTAACCCTAGAATTGGTAGGGTTGCTTGCCGCTCTCGTAGGGGTCTAGGGGTGTAGGTTTGGCTATTCATCACGACCATGGAATCCGTGTTTTATACCGGCTCGTATTGAAAACACGGACGTCCTAGTATATCCAATATTTCATATGTATCTTCTGCTGTGATTTATCTGTGATGTGATCATGTGATGTTCTGTGACAGATATTATATATAGTATATATGATATATTATATAAACGTTGCTTATGTTTTACACCCGCGCTAGCCCTGCTCCGCTCTGCCGTTAGTTACCTAACCTAACGGTGCAGACGGGACATCGAGGCGAATGCGGATGGCATAAGCGTACGTTATATTTATCTGTGATGTTTAGGTGGACTTAAATGATGGGATATTCATTAATGAGATTAATGAAAGAAAATAAACCTAATTGATGTTGTGGAATCGAATTTCAAAATAAAAACAGGTAGCTACAGTTCTTGCTTTGCATCGCGGTGTTCATTATAGAACATCCTGCACCTTATTCGATGAGGAAATGACCGAGATCCCTTCACCGGGAGTGACTCCTTTAGCAATAACTGGCAGATGCTACACCCTCGGTTTGTCTTTGATCGCTTCTATAGTTTCCGCTTTGCACAGTGATATATATGATATATCCCGCACCTCATTCGACGAGGAAGGGGCCGACGATCCCTTCACCGGGAGTGACCCCTTTAGCAAAACTAGAAAAGCTACAAAAACATTCCATTTAAAAACCATTTGATTCCACAACGAGATCAAGTTCAAAGTGTTAAAGGTTTTCACAAAAACCATTCGCATCCCTCCGTCATTTTAGGAAGTAGAGTACTTAGTATTCGTGCTGTGTTTGTTGACCATAGTCAAGGCACAGTGTACGGTAGCTAAGTGATGTCTTCCTACACTGCATATGATGCGATTAGTTAGGACAGTCGCGTGACTTTGTCGACCTTAGTTAAGGGTCATATGGGTGGGTCTAATTAATCACGAAATGACGGGTAGAACTTGACTAGTGCTTATGATTTGTTGACCATAGTTAAGGTCATAAGTGCTAGGGGTAAAAATCTTTATCGGGAGTTTTAAGTGTTGAAATTTGCAATGAGATTGCATACCTTCTATGTGATGGTTGGATCCCGATACCCACTGCGAGTAATTGTTACTCCTGGGAGAGTTTTGCACTTTGCAATTAGCCGATCAAGTAGGTGTCTAGAAAGGTGTCAACGGGGTTACGCCTCTGGGAAAACGAGGTTTACTGTAATTAGGTCCGTGCGAAAGCACGGGGAACCTCCCTCAAAGTACCGACACTGGACTGGCTGAAAGATTGGCGAACTTGTAGAGTGCAATTAATCCCGGCTAGTCTTTCCTTTTAGGGTTTGAAGGAAGATTTGATAAAAACAGTGGGAGCCATCCTGATTAGATAAAATATATAACCAGTCTGATCTTGCAAGAGCGCACGCAGAGTGTTTTCTTCTCTCTCTCTCCTGGTAGCGACCATATCACGTCTTAATCAAGATAATAAAATGGATGTATTGACCGAACCCGCTTGTTATACTGAGCTGGGGAACGTTGGTCCCGCTCCAACTTATAATTGTTATAAGACAGAGCAGGAAATAAGGGGAATACCAGAATTCCTATGCCGCCCAAACGAAGAAAGTGCATATGATGCACCTCCTTCGGGTGTGTTCATTATAAAGAACTGTTTCTCAGTATCCTCTGCATCCTGGGTATTCGATACCGGATCAGGATCCCAGATATGTAATCTGTTACATAGTGCTACAAAAGGGTAGAAAAACTGAGAAAGGGTGATAAGTTTCATGAGACAGAAAACGGGGCAAGTGTTGCAGCCAAGTCTGTTGGTCATTGTCACCCTGTATTACCAATACATTGATTCTGAACAAATGCTATTAGATACCGAACCTGATATACAAAATCATATCAGTCTCTTTATTAGTAAAGAAACGATAAAATTTTGTATTGATGGATAATGTTTTGAACATTTCCTATATCAAAAGTTGATCGGTTCAGGCACGTTATCTAAAAGCATTGACGTTCTAAATCAAACTACAGTTGCTAGTATGCAGAACACACACAAGTGGAAGAGTTCAGAAATGAACGAATCCTTCTTGAGGCATTGTAGACTAGGTCACATCAATGCGACCCGACTAGCTGAAGTTACATTTTAGATGCATATTTAAATCAGTTTGAATTTGCATCTTATGAAACTTGCCAGTCATGTCACAAAGATTAGATGACCATAACCCTGTTTATTGGAAACAGAGAAAGAGTTAATGAACTCTTGTGACTGATACATGATGATGTATGTAAGGTCTCCTGTCTACAAATGCCGCCAGGAATGGTTCTTTATACTTCATTATATTCTCTGATAATCTCTCAAGATTCAGACATATGTTCCTGTTGAAACACAAGTCCGAACCTTTTGAGATATTCACAGAATATAAGTTAGAAGTAGAGAACCAATACGGGTATAAGTTGTTAGTTGTATGTATGCCCTAGAGGCCAGTATTTTACAGATGATGTATATTATATTGGATGCTTGGACATATATAGAGATGACTTTCTTGCTCGATATGATAGTATGCTATCTGGTTACTCTTTATCTTAATATGTACACTTGTCTCTTTAAACTGTCTTATAGTTACATGTTGATAAAGCCCTTAGGATGTGTACTTGACTACCTGGACTATGATGCAGATCATACTAGTGGGGACATGGTAGTTCATAAGTACATCCTTCAAGGTCCCTAGTCGTGGGTGTATCGAGACAGGGCATCGATATACCAGAGTAGACTAGCGTATACGCTTCTCGAACCATGAGATGGGCGATGGATGATCCAATATCCATTGGTGTTTGACATCAGAGATAATATACGGGTGCTCAGTGGAGACTGGGTACACTGGACAGACTCGCCGAGAACTCCCAGATGGTATTATACCTCACGTCAGATGGCAGTTCTCAGGTGACACTTGTGCAGGTTAGTCAGTAGACCCGAGATCGTCATAGAGTCTTGTGTTATTCCCACTGTGCTTTGATCTCCACCTTACTACGTCCATGAGGGCATGCAAAACGGTGGTCTTTGGGCACAGTCCCGAGTCACATGGAGGCAATGAGCGATACGAGGGGTTTCGTCTCTCCCGGTATTGGGGGTTGATGTTGCGCTGTGCTCGATTGGCCGTAACAGGGAAGTCCCTGGCCAGGGCTGATCAGAGATTTGCTGGTAAGTGTTACCAGTAGTTTCTCGACCCGTTATGAGCCTCACATCGGCACGACTTATCGGTTATTGGGGTCTGACGTTTACCACCCCTAGACTTGATATGCGACATATCAGACGAACAGACCGGAATGTACGGTAAGTGTTACTGGTTGGATTCACAGGAGTGTGAGCGGGCTTGCTCGTCGATCTTCTGATCGCTCAATACCGTCTGGCCGTTACGTTTAGCAGACCGCTTGCGGCTTGTGGGTGCTTGATATGATCATCATCTGCTACCGGCGTATTGACGAGTCTTTAGAGTCCTACACAGAGGTTTCCTGGCTCAAGCGAAACGAAATAGGAGCACATAAGAGATATGTGCGGGATCGAGAATAATGCGAGTATGTGATACCGTATTTCATTCTCGCGATGAATGTTTCGATTGGTTGTATGCGATATAACCTAGTTATCGAATCATTGATTCGATAAATCGATACATTGTATACTAGTCGGTTATGTGCGACATGACCGGATCATTGAATCAAGTGTTGATTTAATGATTTAATGTATAATTGTATATTTGATATATTAATTTGCATTAACTAGTATTGGTTCATTTTAAAAGGATTTTCTCACTTGAATTGCACATTGTATATATGATATGCTTTTGTGTGCACTTGATTGTATCATGTTTGATGATACATACTTACTTGGGTTTGTGCAAAGAATTAAACCATGGTTAGGGTTTTGTGTTATTCATCTATTTATTTATCCATTCTTTATTTATTTAAATAGATAAAAGAAAAGAAAATGGTTTCTTTTTGTCATGAAGCTTGTTGAAGCTTCATGAAGCTTTGACTAAAGAGACCATTTGTCTTCATGCTTAACCCTAACCATTCCCATTTACCATGGTCTATTCTCTACACTTAACCTTAGTTAGCTTATGATAAGTATTGATTTATTTTCATTTTAAATCAACACTTATGATATTCTTTCTTCTTCTTCATCATCTTCATCAAGAAAGAAAGCTTGATGCCATCAATGGCAACTTGAGTTCTAAAGTGAGAAATCCAATTCTAAAGTGAACCCACCTCCTATTTCTTCACCCTCTACCTCTTGCCAAGTTGTTTTGGGTGTTTTCTTCATAAGTTTCATAAATTTGTGAAGTCGGAGCTTGAACTTGTGATGCCTCGACGTAGATCATCTTCGGCACGAAGCCGACGACCTAGTCCGCCCATTTCTCCGATCAAGCCGACGATTGAGTCCGGGATTCGAGATGGACAGAGAGAGGACACCTACGTGGAGCCAAGGAAGTGGATATCCGGATCTACAAAGGTTGTAGCTTCTTATCTTTAGTTAAGTTGTTAACTAGATTCGTATTTCGCCTAAACTTCTAGTCAACGATCCGTATTAGGGTTTCTCGGCACCCGTAAAATTTGAAATTGGCATGGTTGATGCCTTGTAAGACTTCATTAGCGTGCCTAGGAACCCTACAGTGGTATCAGAGCCTAGCTAGAGGCTTAGGCGAAGTCCAGACGGAGTTTGAAGTCCGATCGAACCGAAACCCTAATATCAAAGTTGCTCTCTGTACATTTTTTAAAAACTGGGTTTTTTCCAGATTAAAAATATGCAGAAAATTCAGCAGGACTTTCTAAGAATTACTGTGAAACACGATCACCCAATTCCTCCATAGTGCGGCGGAACCGCGGCAGAAGCCTGGCTTCTGCGGCGGTTCCGCGGCCGTATGATGTTTTCACCCACCCAATTTTGCACAGTAACTTCTTTTATTCAGTGCTGAGTTCTCTGGGAATTTTTAATATTTATTCAAGAGTTGAGTATTCTAGGTTGTATTGGGGACTCGGTATTTCGATCGGATTATCGAACTTTGTCTAAGTGCTTTCCGGATAATTTTTTGAATATGTTAAAAAGTCCGACCGGATATAAATACCCAACTTTTCCCCTGCCGGAAAATATCCAAGTGTTGGATTTTTTTGTGGTTTAAGGACGTTCTGAGTAGTGCAAGTAACGCGATGGTCCCTCTAGAAGACAACAAACCTTAACTTGATTATGTGACCGTCTTGAACTGCCCTTTGAACCTTCGGGTTTGGGGCAGTACGGCGTGCCACATGTGAGGCGTTGGCTTGACCCTTCTACGGCTGGACCGTTGGTACTGAGGCATGAAGTGAATGTCTTTGAACCTATTTCATGTGTTGGACGGTTTCGGGAAAACTTGGGTGTTCGAATGTTCGATCGGAAAGTTTAATATTTTCTATTTATCCGGAATGGGATACAATAATTGGAATTCACAAACAGTTATGAGATAACTGAATGAATGATATAAATCTAGCGGTTTAGTTTCATTTGATATTGAAAAGAGTTTTCGATAATGAGACTAAAATGCGGGGTTTATAACTGTTAGGCATGTGATGTCTAAGTATTTCATTTTGATTAGGCATGCGATGTCTAAAGAGGTTGCGGATTCCAATTGTTGTAGTTTTACACTTTCTTTTCTGTGACCGTAAGTGTAATATGTGATATCGCCGGTTTCGTTGCTATATGTCAACGACAATTGGGATGCGCATATTTACTTACGTTGATGACATGTGATGTTATGTGTTGCTGGATATGTTATATTGGATCGTCGTGTTTGAATAGCCGGGTTTTTTTTATGTGAGATGAGTGTTTTTCATTTTCTTTCATGTAAAAACTTGTATGTAATATTCTTTTATTTTGGGGCACTTCCAGGTTGCGGAAGATGTCACCTTTTGTATATTATTTACTTTTCCGCATTAGGATAGACCCAAGGAGGGGAGCACAAGTAACCGGGTTCTGGGGTCCAGTGGGAGACCAACTCGAGGAGTCGAGTCCGGGTCTCCTAAACCTAGAATTGGCAGGGTTGCTTGCCGCTCTCGTAGGGGTCTAGGGGTGTGGGATTTATTATTCATCACGACCGTGGAATCCGTGTTTTATACTGGCTTGTATTGAAAACACGGACGTCCTAGTATATCCAATATTTCATATGTTTCTTCTGCTGCGATATCTGTGATGTTTTGTGATAGATACTTTATATAGTATATATGATATATTATATAGACGTTACTTATGTTTTGCACCCGCACTAGCCCTGCCCTGCTCTGTCGTTAGTTACCTATCCTAACGGTGCACGAGGGGACATCGAGGCGAATGCGGCTGGCATAAGTGTACGTCGTATTTATCTGTGATGTTTAGGTATTTAAATGATGGGACTTCATTAATGTGATTAATGAAAGAAAAGAAACCTAAGATGTTGTAGAATCAAATTTTAAACAAAACAGGTAGCTACAGTTCTTGCTTTGCATAGCGGTATATATGATATACCCTGCACCTTATTCGATGAGGAAAGGACCGAGATCCCTTCACCGGGAGTGACTCCTTTAGCAATAACTGGCAGATGCTACACACTCGATTTGACTTTTGATTGCTTCTATAGTTTCTGCTTTGCACAGTGATATATATGATATATCCCGCACCTCATTCGACGAGGAAAGGGCCGACGATCCCTTCACCGGGAGTGACCCTTTTAGCAAAACTAGAAAAGCCTCAAAATCACTCCATTTTCAAAACATCATTTGATTCTACAATGATATCAAGTTCATTACGCTCATGGTTTTCAGAAAAACCTGCGTAGCCCTCCGTCATTTCAGATAAGTAGTAGTTAGTATTCGTGCTACGTTTGTTGGCCTGCGTCAAGGCGTAGTGTGCGGTAGCTAACTAGTATTTACCTGCTTATGCATATGATGCAGATTGGATTAGGGTAGTCGTGCGACTTTGTTGGCCTGCGTCAAGGGTCGTACGGGTGGGTTTAATTCAATCAGGAAATGACGGGTTGAACTTGACTAGCGCACTATGGTTTGTTGGCCTGCGTCAAGGTCATAGGACGCTAGGGGCAAAATATTATCGGGAATTTCAAGTGTTGAAATTTGCAATGAGATTGCATACCTTCTATGAGATAGTTGGATCCCGATACCCGCTGAGAGTAAGAGTTACTCCTGGAAGAGTTTTACACATTACAATTAGCCGATCAAGTAGGTGTCTAGAAAGGTGTTAACGAGGTTACGCCTCTGGGAAAATGAGGTTTACATTAATTAGGTTCGTGCGAAAGCACGGGGGACCTCCCTCAAAGTACCGACACTGGCCTGGCTGAAAGATTGGCGAACTTGTAGTGTGTAATTAATCCCGGCTAGTCTTTCCTTTTAGGGTTTGAAGGAAGATTTGATAAAAACCAGTGGGAGCCATCCTGATTAGATAAGATAATAACCAATCTGATCTTCCACGAGCTTACGCTAAAGTGTTTTCTTCTCTCTCTCTCCAGGTAGCGACCATTTCATGCCCTAATAAAGATAATAATATGGATGTATTGACTGAACCCGCATGTTATACTGTGCTGGGGAACGTTGGTCCCGTTCTTTCTTATAAGAGTTATAGGAATGAACAGGATATAGGGGAATACCAGGATTCCCATGCCACCCGATTGAAGAAAGTACATGATGATGCATTTTCTTCGGGTGTGTTCGTTACAGAGAACTGTTTCTCCATTTGCCCTACGTCCTGGGTATTAGATACCGGGTCAGGATCCCATATATGTAATCAGTTACAAGGGCTTAGAAAAGGTAGAGAACTTGGAGAAGGCGATAAAGACATTAGAGTTGGAAATGGTGCAATTGTTGCAGCTAAGACTGTCGGGGAATATCACCTTGTATTACCAACTGGTAATACATTGGTTCTGAACGAATGTTATTACATGCCGAACCTGATATGCAACATTATATCGGTTTCTTTGTTGAGTAAAGAGGGATATAATTTTGTATTACAGGACAATGTTATGAACATTTCCGTAACCAAAAGTTGGTTAGATCAAGCACGTTGTGTAATGGCATTTATGTTCTAAATCAATCAACAGTTCTGAGCATAACAAACACACACAAGAGGAAGAGTTCTGAACTGAACGAATCCTTCTTGTGGCATTGTAGACTGGGTCACATCAATGCGACACGACTGGCTAAGTTGCATAAGGATGGATATTTGAATCCGTTTGAATTTTCATCTTTTGACACTTGCCAGTCATGTCTCAAAGGCAAGATGACCAAAACTCCGTTTACGCGACACGGAGAAAGAGTTACTGAACTCTTAGGACTGATACATAGTGATGTATGCGGTCCTATGTCAACACATGCCAGGGATGGTTCTTCATACTTCATTACATTCACTGACGATCTCTCTAGGTTCGGGTATGTGTTCCTGATGAAACACAAATCAGAAACTTTTGAGAAATTTAGAGAATATTAACAAGAAGTTGAGAACCAAACCGGAAAAAGTATTAAAATCCTTCGATCTGATCGAGGAGGTGAATACTTGAGCAATGAATTCCTGGACTTCCTAAAAGAGAATGGGATTCTCTCTCAGCTGACTCCACCATATACACCACAGCACAACGGTGTATCAGAACGGAGGAACCGCACCCTATTGGATATGGTGCGCTCTATGATGAGCACAGCTGAGTTACCTATTTCCTTCTGGCGGTATGCACTGGAAACAGCTGCAGACCTATTGAATATGGTTCCCACCAAAACCGTGCCTACCACTCCATATGAAATATGGAAAGGAAAGAGACCATGTCTTAATTATGTTAAGATATGGGGTTGTCCGGCATATGTAAAAACGCAAAATTTGGACAAACTCGCGGCAAGGTCCATTCTGTGTAAGTTTATTGGATATCCCAAACATTCGCGCGGGTATATCTTCTACCACACCGAGGAACAAAAGGTGATGGTTTCTCGACATGCCACCTTTTTAGAAAAGGAATTTCTTGATAAAGAGATTAGTGGCAAGGAGGTAGAACTGGAAGAGGTTCCAGCAATACAGACTACGACAGAAGAATTGGTTGAACCAGAGGATTCAGTAGTTCCCGACGAACCCCAGCCTCTCCGCCGATCTAGTAGGGTTCCTCGCCAACCTGAGAGATACTACGGTTTTCTCATGGATGGTAGGAGCGAGGATTGCATCATGGAGGATGATGGCCCAACTAGTTTCGAGCAGGCCATCACGAGTAGGGACTCAGTGAAATGGCTGGATGCTATGCGGCCCGAGATGGAATCCATGTACACCAACAAAGTATGGACTTTGGATGTTGCTCCTGAAGGGGTAAAACCCATCGGGAGCAAGTGGATCTTCAAAAAGAAACTTGGTGTAGATGGGAAAGTGGAGACTTTCAAAGCTAGACTTGTTGCAAAGGGTTTTCGTCAAAGACCAGGTGTGGACTATGACGAAACCTTTTCTCCAGTAGCTATGCTTAAATCCATCCGGATCATGCTTGCCATCACTGCATATCATGATTACGAAATCTGGCAAATGGATGTTAAGACCGCCTTTCTAAATGGTGATTTAGAAGAGTGCGTGTACATGACTCAGCCAGAGGGCTTCGTAGACAGTGGGAGCAGCGGGAAGGTGTGTAAGCTGCTTAAATCCATTTATGGATTAAAGCAAGCATCGCGGAGTTGGAACATCTGCTTTGATGTCGTTATCAAAGAGTTTGATTTCTTTAAAATTCCAGATGAACCTTGTATTTACAAGAAGGTAGCAGAGAGTAAGGTTGTCTTCCTCGTATTATACGTGGACGACATACGCTTGATAGGAAATGATATTCCTATGCTGCAATCAGTCAAGCTCTTCTTATCACAAAGATTCTCAATGAAAGATCTTGGTGATGCCTCCTGCATATTGGGAATAAGGATCTATAGAGATAGATCCAAACGGATATTGGGATTGTCCCAATCCAGGTACATTGACAACATACTAAAGAGGTTTAGTATGAAAGAATCCAAGCGTGGGAACTTGCCCACGATCTCTGGAGTCACTCTCTCCAAAGAGATGTCTCCCAAGACTGATTTGGAGAGAGCTCGCATGCAAGGGATACCCTATGCTTCGGCTGTAGGCTCTATCATGTATGCAATGCTATGTACCAGACCCGATGTAGCATACTCACTAAGTATAGTGAGCAGGTATCAAGCTGATCCTGGAGAGAGTCACTGGACAGCTGTGAAGAGCATTCTCAAGTACTTGCGAAGGACTAAAGAGATGCTCTTGGTGTATGGTAACGGAGAACTCCAAGTGGAGTCCATTACCGATTCGAGCTTTCAGAGTGATAAGGACGACTCTAAGTCGCAGTCGGGCTTTGTCTTTACCCTTTACGGAGGGGCGATTAGCTGGAAAAGTTCCAAGCAGGAAACCGTGGCAGACTCGACGATGGAGGCTGAATACATCGCTGCCAACGATGCTGCCAAAGAGGCTGTCTGGATCAAAAAGTTCATTACTGAACTTGGAGTGGTTCCATCCATTGAGTATCCAATACTTTTGTATTGCGATAACAATGGAGCGGTGGCTTTGGCCAAGGAACCAAGGTCCCATCAGCGATCCAGGCATATTCTGAGGCGGTATCACCAGATCCGGGAGATAGTTGATCGCCGGGAGATCGAGGTCAGGAGAGTTGACACGAAGAACAACACGGGGGATCCACTCACGAAGGCCATTCCCCAGATACAGTTTGAGAGACTCTTCGGGATGCTCGGTATGCGATACTACAGCAGCTGGCCCTAGTGCAAGTGGGAGATTGTTAGTTGTATGTATGCCCTAGAGGCCAGTATTGTACAGATGATGTATATTATATTGGATGCTTGGACATATATAGAGATGACTTTCTTGCTCGATATGATAGTATGCTATCTGGTTACTCTTTATCTTAACATGTACACTTGTCTCTTTAAACTGTCTTATAGTTACATGTTGATAAAGCCCTTAGGATATGTACTTGACTACCTGGACTATGATGAAGATCATACTAGTAGGGACATGGTAGTCCATAAGTACATCCTTCAAGGTCCCTAGTCGTGGGTGTATCGAGACAGGGCATCGATATACCAGAGTAGACTAGCGTATACGCTTCTCGACCCATGAGATGGGCGATGGATGATCCCATATCCATTGGTGTTTGACATCAGAGATAATATACGGGTGCTCAGTGGAGACTGGGTACACTGGACGGACTCGCCGAGAACACCCAGATGGTATTATACCTCACGTCAGATGGCAGTTCTCAGGTGACACTTGTGCAGGTTAGTCTGTAGACCCGAGATCGTCATAGAGTCTTGTGTGATTCCCACTGTGCTTTGATCTCCACCTTACCACGTCCATGAGGGCATGCAAAACGGTGGTCTTTGGGCACAGTCCCGAGTCACATGGAGGCAATGAGCGATACGAGGGGTTTCGTCTCTCCCGGTATTGGTGGTTGATGTTGCGCTGTGCTCGATTGGCCGTAACAGGGAAGTCCCTGGCCAGGGCTGATCAGAGATTTGCTGGTAAGTGTTACCAGTAGTTTCTCGACCCGTTATGAGCCTCACATCGGCACGACTTATCGGTTATTGGGGTCTGACGTTTACCACCCCTAGACTTGATATGCGACATATCAGACGAACAGACCGGACTGTACGGCAAGTGTTACTGGTTGGATTCACAGGAGTGTGAGTGGGCTAGCTCGTCGATCTTCTGATCGCTTAATACCCGGATGGCCGTTACGTTTAGCATACCGCTTGCGGCTTGTGGGTGCTTGATATGATCATCATCTGCTACCGGCGTATTGACGAGTCTTTAGAGTCCTACACAGAGGTTTCCTGGCTCAAGTGAAACGAAATAGGAGCGCATATGAGATATGTGCGGGACCGAGAATAATGCGAGTATGTGATACCGTATTTCATTCTCGCGATGAATGTTTCGATTGGTTGTATGCGATATAACCTAGTAATCGAATCATTGATTCGATATATCGATACATTGTATACTAGTCGGTTATGTGCGACATGACCGGATCATTGAATCAAGTGTTGATTTAATGATTTAATGTATAATTGTATATTTGATATATTAATTTGCATTAACTAGTATTGGTTCATTTTAAAAGGATTTTCTCACTTGAAGTGCACATTGTATATATGATATGCTTTTGTGTGCACTTGATTGTATAATGTTTGATGATACATACTTACTTGGGTTTGTGCAAAGAATTAAACCATGGTTATGATAATGGTTAGGGTTTTGTGTTATTCATCTATTTATTTATCCATTCTTTATTTATTTAAATAGATAAAAGAAAAGAAAATGGTTTCTTTTTATCATGAAGCTTGTTGAAGCTTCATGAAGCTTTGACTAAAGAGACCATTTGTCTTCATGCTTAACCCTAACCATTCCCATTTACCATGGTCTATTCTCTACACTTAACCTTAGTTAGCTTATGATAAGTATTGATTTATTTTCCTTTTAAATCAACACTTATCATATTCTTTCTTCTTCTTCATCATCTTCATCAAGAAAGAAAGCTTGATGCCATCAATGGCAACTTGAGTTCTAAAGTGAGAAATCCAATTCTAAAGTGAACCCACCTCCTATTTCTTCACCCTCTACCTATTGCCAAGTTGTTTTGGGTGTTTTATTCACAAGTTTCACAAATTTGTGAAGTCGGAGCTTGAACTTGTGATGCCTCGACGTAGATCATCTTCGGCACGAAGCCGACGACCTAGTCCGCCCATTTCTCCGATCAAGCCGACGATTGAGTCCGGGATTCGAGATGGACAGCGAGAGGACGCCTACGTGGAGCCAAGGAAGTGGATATCCGGATCTACAAAGGTTGTAGCTTCTTATCTTTAGTTAAGTTGTTAACTAGATTCGTATTTCGCCTAAACTTCTAGTCAACGATCCGTATTAGGGTTTCTCGGCACCCGTAAAATTTGAAATTGGCATGGTTGATGCCTTGTGAGACTTCATTAGCGTGCCTAGGAACCCTACATAAGTATTATGTCCTATGATAAGATCAGGGAGGAGAATACTTGTGCATGGCATTCCTGGACCATTCTAAAGGAGAATGAGATTCTCTCTCCGTATTACTCCTCTGAATACACCACAGCACAACGGTGTATCGGGGCGGAGCAATCGCACAATATTAGATATCGTGTGCTCTATGATGAGAATTACTGAGTTACCTATTTCCTTTTTGGGTTGTGCACTTGAGAAGCTGCATACCTATTGAATTGGGTTCAAATCAAATCAGTTGCCTACCACTTCATATGTGATATGGAAAGGGAAGAGCCTATATCTTAAGTTAGTTAAGATTTGGGGTTGTCTGGCCTATGTCAAAAGCAAAATCCGGACAAGATCGAGGCAAGATCAGTTCTGTAGAACTGGAAAGGTTCCAGCTGTACAAAACTGCTAATGATTTGACAGAACCAAAGGATTCAATAGTTTCCGACGAACCTCAGCCTCTCCGCCGATCTGGTAGGGTTCCTCATCTGCCTGAGAGATACCTCGGTTTCTCGATGACAGTGGGAGCGAGGAATGCATCATGAGATGATGACCTAACTAGTTTCGAGCTGGCCATCAAGAGTGGGACTCTGTAAGAATGGCTGGATGCTTAGCGATCTGAGATGGAATCCATATACACCAACAAAGTATGGACTTTGATTGCGATATCTGAAGGGTTAAATCCCCATCAGGAGCAAGTATATCTTGAGAAGATTACTTGGTGTAGATGGACAAGTTGAGACTTTCAAAGCTAGACTTGTTAAAGGTTTTCGTCATCGACCAGGAACGAATAATGATGAAACCTTTTCCAGGGACTATGCTTATGTCCATCCAGATCCTACTTGCCACGGCTACATACCATGACTATGATATCTGGCGGTTGGGTGCCATGACTGCTTTTCTAAATGATGTTTTAGAAGAGAACGTCTATAAGTACACAGCCAGAGGGCTTCGTAGACAGTGGGAGCAGCGGAAACGTGTACAAGATGCTTTATAGGATAAAGCAGGTATCGCGGAGTTGGAACATCTGTTTTGATGTGTTAGTCAAAGAGTTTGACATCATCAAAATGGTAGATGAACCTTGTATAAACAAAAAAGGTAATAGGGAGTATGGTGATGATCCTCGTAAAGTACGTGGATAACATACTCTTGATAGGAAAGGAATTTCCTATGCTACGATCGATCGATCTCCTCTTATCACATAGATTCTCCATAAAGGATCAAAGTGATACCTCCTAAATCCTGGGATTTGGATCTATGAGATAGATCTAAATAGATTTTAGGATTCTCACTAGCTATAGTGAGATAGTATCAGTTGATCCTGGGGAGAATCACTGGAAGTGTTCCAGGGTGATAAAGACGACTGAATGTCAATCACAGGCATTGTCTTTACCCTCAGTAAAGGGACGGTATGTTGGAAGAGTTCCAAGCTAGATACCGTGGCAAACTAGACAATAAAGGCTGGTAACATCGCTATTAAAGATACTACCAAAGAGGCAGTTTGGGTGTATATTGGTTCATAGGAGGAACTAGGTTCCTACCATTGTGTGACAATGGAACTGTGACTTTGGCCCTGGAACCCTGGTCCCATCAGTGACCCAGACATATTCTGAGGCAGCATCACCTGATCATGGAGATAGTTGATCTCCAGGATGATCGAGGTTAGGAGAGTAGACTCAGAGGACAACACGGCGAATCCACTCACGAAGGCCTTTTCCTAAAGAGATACTTTTAGGGGATGGTTGAGTATGTGATACTGCAACCACTGCTACAGATGGCCCTAGTGCAAGTGGGAGATTGTTAGTTATATGTATGCCCTAGAGGCCATTACTGTACATTGGATGTATATTGTAGTGGATGCTGGGACATATATTGGGAGGACTTTCTTGCTCGACATGATAGTACGCTATCTGGTTGCTCTTTATCTTAACGTGTATACTTTCTGTCTCTCTGTTACATGTTGATAAAGCCCTTAGGATGTGTACTCGACTTCCAGGACTGTGATGCAGATCATACTAGTGGGGCCTGGGTAGTCAATGAGTACCTCCTTCATTGTTCCTAGTCGTGGGAATATCGAGACGGGGCATCGATATTCCAGAGTAGACTAGCGTAAATCTTCTCGACCCATGTGATGGGCGATGGATGATCCCATATCCATTGGTGTTTGACATCGGAGATGGTATGCGGGTGCTCAGTGGAGACTGGGTACACTGAACGGACTCGCCGAGAACTCCCAGATGGTATTTTACCTCACGTCAGATGGCAGTCCTCTGGTGACACTGGTACAGCTTAGTCTGTTGACCCAAGATCGTCATAGAGTCTTGTTTGTCTCCCACTGTGCTTTGATTTCCACCCTACCACGGCTCTACTGAGTCGTGCAAACAGGTGGTTTTTGGGTACAGTCCCGATTCACATGGAGGCAATGAGCGATAGGAGGGGATTCGTCTCTCCCGGTATTGGGGGTTGATGTTGCGCTATGCTCGACTGGCCATAACAGGAAATCCCTTGCCAGGGTTGCAGTGGCCTACTGGTAAGTGTTATCAGTAGTTTCATACATGTCATGGACTTCACGTCGGCATGACTTATCGAGCTACTGGGGTCTGACGTTTACCACCCCTAGGCGAGATATGAGACATATCAGACGAACAGACCGGACTGTACGGTAAGTGTTACTGGTTGGATTCACAGGAGTGTGAGCGGGCTTGCTCGTCGATCTTCTGATCGCTCAATACCCGGGTGGCCGTTACGTTTAGCAGACCGCTTGCGGCTTGTGGATGTTTGATATGATCATCATCTGCTGCCGGCGTATTGACGAGTCTTTAGAGTCTTACACAGAGGTTTCCTGGCTCAAGCGAAACGAAATAGGAGCGCATATGAGATATGTGCGGGACCGAGAATAATGCGTGTATGTGATACCGTATTTCATTCTCGCAAAATATGTGTCGAATGGTTGTTTACGATATAACCTAGTTATCGAATCAAGGATTGATTCGATAAGCCGATACATTGGATACTAGCCGGTTATATGCGACATGACCGGATCATTGAATCAAGTGTTGATTTAATGATTTAATGTATAATTATATATTTGATATATTACTTTGCATTAACTAGTATTGGTTCACTTTAAATGGATTTACTCACTTGGTTTGTGCACATTGTATATGTGATATATTTTGTGCACATGATTGTATCATGTTTGATGATACATTCTAGCTTGGTTTTGTGTAAAGTATTAAACCATGGTTAGTTAGTGGTTAGGGTATCATTTCTTTTACTTATTCATTTATTTATTTTATTTATTTCATTTGAAAAGAAAAAGAGAAAAGAATGGTTGCTATTTTTGTTTTATTTGAAGCTTCTTGAAGCTTTGAACAAGTCCACCATTCTTGTCTCTTCTCTAACCCTAACCACTCATCTAACCTTTGTTAAATCTCTACACTAAACCATGGTTGGAGTCATGATAAGTATTGATTTATTTATCAAATTAAAGAGAACTTATCATATCTTCTTCTTCTTCTTCATTTTCTTCTTCCATGAAGAAAGCTTGCTACATCAATGGCAAGTGATGGAAAAATGTGAGAAGTCCAATTCTAAAGTGAACCCACTTCCTATTTCTTCATCCTCTACCTCTTGCCAAGTAGTATAGGGTGTTTCTTTCATAAGTTTTCATGGCTTGGTGAAGGTGGAGCTTGATCTAGTGATGCCTCGACGTAGATCATCTTCGGCACGTTGTCGACGACCTAGCCCGCCTTTTTCTCCGATGAAACCACCGTGAGAGTCATGGTTCGATTTGGACAGCGGAGAGGACTTCATCGCGGAGCCTAGGAGGTGGAGGACCGGATCTACAAAGGTTGTAGCCACTTCCCTTTAGCTATATTTCCGTTTACTTGCATCGCATCATCTATACATCTAGTTAACGATCCGTATTAGGGTTTCTCGGCACTTATAAAATTTGAAATAGCCATGTTTGATGCCTTGTGAGACTCCATTAGAGTGCCTAGGAACCCTGCAGGAACCACACAAGACTCTATGACGATCTCGGGTCAACAGACTACTCTGTACCAGTGTCACCAGAGAACTGCCATCTGACGTAAGGTATAATACCATCTGGGAGTTCTCGGCGAGTCCGTCCAGTGTACCCAGTCTCCACTAAGCACCCGTATATCATCTCTGATGTCAAACACCAATGGATATGGGATCATCCATCGCCCATCTGTATGGGTCGAGAAGGTATACGCTAGTCTACTCTGGTATATCGATGCCCCGTCTCGATATACCCACGACTAGGGACTTTGAAGGATGTACTTATGGACTACCATGTCCCCACTAGTATGATCCGCATCATAGTCCAGGTAGTCAAGTACACATCCTAAGGGCTTTACCAACATGTAACAGAGAGACGATCAGTATACACGTTAAGGTAAAGATCAACCAGATAGCATACTATCATGTCGAGCAAGAAAGTCCTCCCTATATATGTCCAAGCACCCACTACAATATACATCCTATGTATAGTAATGGCCTCTAGGGCATACATATAACTAACAATCTCCCACTTGCACTAGGGCCATCTGATAGCAGTGGTTGTAGTATCTCATACTCAACCATCCCATAAAAGTCTCTCTCTAGGAAAAGGCCTTTGTGAGTGGATCCGCCGTGTTGTCCTCTGAGTCTACTCTCCTTACCTCGATCACCCTGGAGATCAACCATCTCCATGATCAGGTGGTACTGCCTTAGAACATGTCTGGATCACTGATGGGACGGACGTTCCTTGGCATAAGCCACAACTCCATTGTCTCACAATGGTTGGAACGTAGTTCATCTCATGAACCAATATACACCCAAACAACCTCTTTGGTAGCATCTTAAGAAGCGATGTATCATGCCTTTATCGTCTAGTTAGCCACGGTATCTAGCTTGGAACTCTTCCAACATACCGTCCCTTTACTGAGGGTAAAGACAATGCCTGTGACTGACTTTCAGTCGTCCTTATCACTCTGGAACCCTTCCAGTGATTCTCCCCAGGATCGATTGATACCATCTCACTATAACTAGTGAGAATCCTAACATCCAATTAGATCTATCTCATAGATCCAAAACCCAGGATTTAGGAGGTATCACTTTGATCCTTTATAGAGAATCATTGTGATAAGCGGAGATTGACCGAGCGTAGCATAGGAAACTCCTTCCCTATCAAGAGTATGTTATCCACGTACTCTACGAGGATCGTCACAATACTCCCTACTACCTTTTTGTTTATACAAGGTTCATCTACCATTTTGATGATGTCAAACTCTTTGACTAACACATCAAAACAGATGTTCCAACTCCGCGATACCTGCTTTATCCTATAAAGCATGTTGTACACGTTTTCGCTGCTCCCACTGTCTACGAAGCCCTCTGGCTGTGTACTTATAGACGTCCTCTTCTAAAACATCATTTAGAAAAGCAGTCATGGCACCCAACCGCCAGATATCGTAGTCATGGTATGTAGCCGTGGCAAGTAGGATCTGGATGGACTTAAGCATAGCCACTTGAAAAGGTTTCATCATTATCCACGCCTGGTCGATGACGAAAAGCTTTAACAAGTCTAGCTTTGAAAGTCTCAACTTTTCCATCTACACCAAGTTATCTTCTCAAGATATACTTGCTCCTGATGGGGATTTAACCCCTCAGATATAGCAACCAAAGTCCATACTTTGTTGGTGTACATGGATTCCATCTCAGATCACTAAGCATCTAGCCATTCTTACAGAGTCTTACTCCTGATGGCCAGCTCGAAACTAGTTGGGTCATCATCTCATGATGCAATCCTCGCTCCCACTGTCATAGAGAAACAGAAGTATCTCTCAGGTAGGTGAGAAACCCTACTAGATCGGCAGAGTGGCTGAGGTTCGTTGGTAACTATCGAATCCTTTGGTTTTATCAAATCATCTGTTGTAGTTTGTATAGCTGGAACCTTTCCAGTTCTACATTACAGACCTTGCCTCGAGCTTGTCCGGATTTTGCTTTTCAGACATAGGCTGGACAACCCCAAATCTTAACTAACTTAAGAGATGGGCTCTTCCCTTATCATATCAAATATGAAGTGGTAGGCAACTGATTTGATTTGAACCCTATTCAATAGGTATGCAGCTTCTCAAGTGCATAACTCCCAAAAAGGAAATAGGTAACTCAGTAGTACTCATCATAGAGCACACCTTATCACATAGGGTGTTATTGCTCCGCCCCGATATACCATCGTGCTATGGTGTATACGGAGGAGTAATGCTGAGAGAGAATCTCATTCTCCTTTAGAAAAGTCCAAGAATTTCGTGCTCAAGTATTCTCCACCTTGATCTCATCAAAGGACATAATACTTATACCCGTATTGGTTCTCTACTTCTAACTTATATTCTGTGAATATCTCAAAAGGTTCTGACTTGTGTTTCAACAGGAACATATGTCTGAATCAAAAGAGATCATCAGAGAATTTAATGAAGTATAAAGAACCGGTCTTGGCAAGTGTAGACAGGGGACCTACATACATCAACATGTATCATCCCAAGAGTTCACTAACTCTTTCTCTGTTTCCAGTAAACGGAGCTATGGTCATCTTATCTCTGTGACATGACTGGCAAGTTTCATAAGATGTAAATTCAAACTGATTTAAATATGCATCTACATGTAACTTCAGCTAGTCGGGTCGCATTGATATGACCTAGTCTACAATGCCTCAAGTAGGATTCGTTCATTTCTGAACTCTTCCACTTGTGTGTGTTCCGTATACTAAGAACTATAGTTTGATTTAGAACATCAATGCTTTTAGATAACGTTCCTGAACCGATCAACTTTTGATTTAGGAAATGTTCAAAACATTATCCAACTATACAAAATTTTATCATTTCTTTACTAATAAAGAGATTGATATGATTTTGTATATCAGGTTCGGTATCTAATAACATTCGTTCAGAATCAATGTATTGGTAATACAGGGTGACAGTGACCAACAGACTTGGCTGCAACACTTGCCCTGTTTTCTGCCTCATGAAACTTATCACCCGTTCTCAGTTCTCTACCTTTCTGTAGCCCTATGTAACATATTACATATCTGGGATCCTGATCTGGTATCAAATACCCAGGACGTAGAGGATACTGAGAAACAGTTCTTTGTAATGAACACACCCGAAGAAGATGCATCATATGCACTTCCTTCATTTGGGCGGCTAAGGAATTCTGGTATTCCCCTATTTCGTGCTCTGTCTTATAACAATTATAAGTTGGAGCGGGACCAACGTTCTCCAGTTCAGTATAACAAGCGGGTTCGGTCAATATTCCGTATTATTATCTTGATTAAGGCGTGATATGGTCGCTACCTGGAGAGAGAGAGAAGAAAACACTCAGCGTGCGCTCTTTGCAAGAATAGATTGGTTATTATTTTATCTAATCAGGATGGCTCCCACTGTTTTTATCAAATCTTCCATCAAACCTTAAAAAGAAAGACTAGCCGGGATTAATTACACGCTACAAGTTCGCCAATCTTTCAGCCAGGCCAGTGTCGGTACTTTGAGGGAGGTCCCCCGTGCTTTCGCACGAACCTAATTAATGTAAACCTCGTTTTTCCAGAGGCGTAACCTCGTTAACACCTTTCTAGACACCTACTTGATCGGCTAATTGTAATGTGTAAAACTCTCCCAGGAGTAACTCTTACTCGCAGCGGGTATCGGGATCCAACTATCTCATAGAAGGTATGCAATCTCATTGCAAATTTCAACACTTGAAATTCCCGATAATCTTTTTGCCCCTAGCACCCTATGACATTGACGGAGGTCAACAAACCATAGGCTACTAGTCAAGTTCAACCCGTCATTTCTTGATCGAATTAAACCCACCCGCACGACCCTTGACGGAGGTCAACAAGGCCGCACGACTACCCTAATCCAATCTGCATCATATGCATAAGCAGATAAATACTAGTTAGCTACCGCACACTACGCCTTGACGGAGGTCAACAAACGTAGCACGAATACTAAATAGGACTTATCTGAAATGACGGAGGGCTACGACAGGTTGTTCTGAAAACCTATTGCGTAATGAACTTGATATCGTTGTAGAATCAAATGATTTAAAAATGGAGTGTTTTTTAGGCTTTTCTAGTTTTGCTAAAGGGGTCACTCCCGGTGAAGGGATCGTCGGCCCTTTCCTCGTCGAATGAGGTGCGGGATATATCATATATATCACTGTGCAAAGCAAAAACTCTTAAAATCAATCAAAAGACAAACCGAGTGTGTAGCATCTGCCAGTTATTGCTAAAGGAGTCACTCTCTATGAAGGGATCTCGGTCCTTTCCTTATCGAATAAGGTGCAGGATATATCATATATACCGCTGTGCAAAGCAAGAAGTGTAGCTACCTGTTTTATTTTTGAAATTCGATTCTACAACATCTTTAGGTTTCTTTTATTTCATTAATCACATTAATGAAGTCCCATCATTTAAGTACCTAAACATCACAGATAAATACGACGTACACTTATGCCATCCGCATTCGCCTCGATGTCCCCTTGTGCACCGTTAGGTTAGGTAACTAACGGCAGAGCGGGGCAGGGCTAGTGCAGGTTTAAAACATAAGTAACGCCTATATAATATATCATATATACTATATACAATATCCATCACAGAACATATCACATGATCACATCACAGATATCGCAGCAGAAGAATCATAAGAAATATTGGATATACTAGGACGTCCGTGTTCTCAATACGAGCCAGTATAAAACACGGATTCCACGGTCGGGATGAATAGCCAAACCCACACCCCTAGACCCCTACGAGAGCGGCAAGCAACCCTACCAATTCTGGAGTTAGGAGACCCGGACTCGACTCCTCGAGTTGGTCTCCCACTGGACTCCAGAATTCGGTTACTTGTGCTCCCCTCCTTGGGTCTATCCTAGTGCAGAAAAGTAAATAATATACAAAGGGTGACATCTTCCGCAACCTGGAAGTGCCCCAATAAAAGAATATTACATATAAGTTTTTACATGAATGAAAATGAAAAACACTCATCTCACATAAAAAACCCCGGCTATTCAAACACGACGATCCAATATAACATATCCAGCAACACATAACATCACATGTCATCAACGTAACTAAATATGCGCATCCCAATTGTCGTTGACATATAGCAAGAAACCGGCGATATCACATATTACACTTACGGTCACAGAAAAGAAAGTGTAAAACTACAACAGTTGGAATCCGCAACCTACATAGACATTGCATGCCTAATCAAATGAATTACTTAGACATCGCATGCCTAACAATTATAAACCCCGTATTTTAGTCTCATTATCGAAAACACTTTTCAATATTAAGTCGGGCAATTCAACAAGATTCCCGACATCCTGATCGAATGCTCGTCGCAAACTTTAGTAGACGGCCGCACCCCCGATACCGTCGACGAAGTGCACCAAGGCGGAACACCGCTGCCGCGAGCACCCGGATGGATGCTTTCGGCGACGGGGTTCTCCTATAGTCACTTGGTCGGGGCTAAGGGGTGTAGCTGTCTATTAAGTTTATCCGGCGAGTATCCGCGTACGCCACGTGATTGCGACGGACTTTTGATCACATCAAAATTCCGTGGCAATCGATCAAGTGAGACTAAACTGCTATGTTTATAACATTCATTCAGTTATCTCATAACTTCTTGTGAATTCCAATTGTTGTATCACATTCCAGATAAAATGGAAAATGTTAAATTTTCCGATCGAACATTCGAACACCCAAGTTTTCCCGAAACAGCTCATCATATGAAATAAGTTCAAAAACATTCACTTCGTGCCTCAGTACCAACGGTCCAGCCGTAGAAGGGTCAAGCCAACGCCTCACATGTGGCACGCCGTACTGCCCCAAACCCTAAGGTTCAAAGGGCAGTTCAAGACGGTCACATAATCGAGTTAAGGTTTGTTGTCTTCTAGAGGGTCCATCGCGTTACTTGCACTACTTAGAACGTCTTTAAACTACGGAAAGATCCAACACTTGGAAATTTCCCGACAGGGGAAAAGGTGGGTATTTATATCCGGTCGAACTTTTTAACATATTAAAAAATTATCCGGAATCAACATAGACAAAATCTGATAATCCGATCGAATCATCGAATCCCCAAAACAACCCCAGAAAATTCAACTCTTGAATAAATATTAAAAATTCCCATAAAACTCAGCACTGTGAAAGAGGAATTACTGTGCAAATATGGAGGGCTGACGTCACCAGAGAGCCGCGGAACCGCAGCAGAAGCTAGGCTTCATCCGCGGTTTCGCCGCATGTTTGAGGTATCATTGGTCAAATTTTGCACCGTAATTCTTATAATTCCCTGCTGAATTTTTTAAGCATTTTTAATCTGGAAAAAACCCAGTCTTTGGAAAAAGTCCAGAGAGCAATTTGGTTTTTAGGGTTTCGGTTCGACCGGGTTTCAAACGTCGTCTACACTTCGCCTAAGGCTCTAGCTAGGCTCTGATACCACTGCAGGGTTCCTAGGCACACTAATGAGGTCTCACAAGGTATCAACCATGCCAATTTCAAATTTTACAAGTGCCGAGAAACCCTAATACGGATCGTTAACTAGAATTTTAGGCGAAACATGCAACTAGTTAACAACTTAACTAATTGAACGGAAATACAACCTTTGTAGATCCGGTTCTCCACCTCCATAGCTCCATGATGAAGTCTCCTTGCTGTCCAAATCGAATTCCGGGCTCGAGCGTCGGCTTCATCGGAGAAATGGGCGGGCTAGGTCATCGACTACGATGCCGAAGATGATCTACGTCGAAGCATCACAAGATCAAGCTCCCACTTCACCAAGTCATGAAACTTGTGAAGAAAACACCCTATACTACTTGGCAAGAGGTAGAGGATGAAGAAATAGGAGGTGGGTTTACTTTAGAATTGGTTTTCTCACTCTTTTCATCAAATCACCATTGATGGAAGCAAGCTTCTTCATCTTGAAGAAGAAGAAGAAGAAGAGGATAATATTATGATAAGTTAATTAAAAATACAAAAGAAAATGAATACTTATCATAATATGAACCATGGTTAGGTGTAGAGAATTGACTAAGGTTAGATCAATGGTTAGGGATAAGCATGAAGACAAAATGGTCACTTTGGTCAAAGCTTCATGAAGCTTCAACAAGCTTCATGAAAGAAAAAAAGAAACCATTTTGTTTTTCTTTTATCTATTTCTCAAAAATGAATAGATAAATAAATAAGTGAATAAATCAAAACCATAACCATTATCATAACCATGGTATAAGTCTTTACACAAAGCCAATTTTGCATGTATCATCAAACATGATACAACAAAGTGCACAAAAGTATATCACATATACAATGTGCACATCAAGTGAGAAAATCCATTTAAAGTGAACAAATATCAGTTAATGCAAAGTAATATATATCAAATATATAATTATACATTAAATCATTAAATCAACACTTGATTTAACGATCCGGTCATATCGCATATAACCGACTAATATCCAATGTATCGACTTATCGAATCAATCCTTGATTCGATAACTAGGTTATATCGCATACAACCAATCGATACATTCATCACGAGAATACAATACGGTATCACATACATGCATTATTCTCGGTCCCGCACATATCTCATATGCGCTCTTATTTCGTTTTGCTTGAGCCAGGAAACCTCTGTGTAGGACTCTAAAGACTCGTCAATACGCCGGTAGCAGGTGATGATCATATCAAACACCCACAAGCCGCAAGCGGTCTGCTAAACGTAACGGCCACCCGGGTATTGAGCGATCAGAAGATCGACGAGCAAGCCCGCTCATACTCCTGTGAATCCAACCAGTAACACTTACCGTACAGTCCGGTCTCGTCGTCTGATATGTCGCATATCTCGCCTAGGGGTGGTAAACGTCAGACCCCAACAGCTCGATAAGTCGTGTCGATGTGAGGTCTATAACAGTTCGAGAAACTACTGGTAACACTTACCAGTAAATCTCTGCAACCCTGGCCAGGGATTTCCGGTTATAGCCAATCGAACACAGCGCAACATCAACTCCCTATACCGGGAGAGACGAATCCCCTCCTATCGCTCATTGCCTCCATGTGATTCGGGACTGTACCCAAAAACCACCGTTTTGCACGCCCTCTTGGACGTGGTAAGGTGGAAATCAAAGCACAGTGGGAACCACACAAGACTCTATGACGATCTCGGGTCAACAGACTACACTTTACCAGTGTCACCAGAGAACTGACATCTGACGTAAGGTATAATACCATCTGGGAGTTCTCGGCGAGTCCGTCCAGTATACCCAGTCTCCACTGAGCACCCGTATATCATCTCTGATGTCAAACACCAATGGATATGAGATCATCCATCGCCCATCTGTATGGGTCGAGAAGGTATACGCTAGTCTACTCTGGTATATCGATGCCCCGTCTCGATATACCCACGAGTAGGGACTTTGAAGGATGTACTTATGGACTACCATGTCCCCACTAGTATGATCCGCATCATAGTCCAGGTAGTCAAGTACACATCCTAAAGGCTTTACCAACATGTAACAGAGAGACGATAAGTGTACACGTTAAGGTAAAGATCAACCAGATAGCATACTATCATGTCGAGCAAGAAAGTCCTCCCTATATATGTCCAAGCACCCACTACAATATACATCCTATGTATAGTAATGGCCTCTAGGGCATACATATAACTAACAAATTCAAGTTAAGGTTAAAGCTTGATTTAAGTGTTTAATGTTTTATTGAAGTGTTAATTTGTGATTAGGAAAATCTTAACCTAGTAGAAAATGTTAATTATTGTTAATGAATACTTTGTTTAATTATGTTATATTGCTTACTAGGTTTTTGCTAAAACTTATTTTGCAAGTGTTAAAAATATAGAATTGGTTTTGATAGCTTAGTTAAGCTATTTTAAGGTGTTTGTAATCACTAAAAATGTGTTAGCTTGATTCTACTGCGAAATATTACGATAAGTTGTTTTCTAGGTTTTGGGGTTTTTCCGACGTGGGTTCGATTAGTCGTTTCGAGATTATATCTATTATATTCCTCATATTTATTGTGTTGTATTGCGCAATCGGGACGATCGGAGTCTAGGCATGGTGTTTCATAGTTTAGCGACCCTAGTTAGTGTTTTTGGCCGATGTCGTGCACGAAAGATGCGCTAAGTGCGCAGTGCATTTTTCAGGGCGTTATCCTTACGTTTCGTTGTCTTTTCGTCGTTTCAGGATATTTAGCTAATGTGATGTGTTTTTGAAATTTTAGGTTTGCAGGCGGTGACTTCGGACGCTGCGACGAAGGGAAAACAGGTGGTAGGCTTCACTTAGCTAGGAGCGTTGGTGAGTAGATTTAATATCTACAGGGGAATCGCCCGCATGGCATTATGCGTCTGGACTAGAGATGACTTAACTTGTTGCACATTCTATTTCATATTTAGAATTTGCGCATACACCTTATTGCTTAATTAATTATTGTGCTTAGACTAGTACCCTTAGGACACTGTACATATTATTGACGGCTCTTGTTGCACGAACACTGATTGTATGCCACACACACCGTCAATAATTGTCATGTCACGCACAACACCCATATAGATATAATATTGTTTGGATAGGGACATTGAGACATTGATTCATATTTCTTTATGCATATGACATATAGCATACCTGTATACCTACATGCTTACACATATGCCTTGACATGCTTATATGCTAGTTACCTGTATACCTATAGAGTATTGTACCATTAGCGATAGGTACATACACACTTCATGACATACCTACAGGTATACCTTGCACACATACTTCACTTATACCCAGGGGGTATATTACATCATTACTTATAGGTAGATACATATAGCTTGCTATACTTTTATGTTTACACATATATCTGGTTATAGCTACATGTTTACCTTTACTTGATGTTATTTAGAATTGGAGAAAATAGAAACCGCATGATATTTTATATTAACTTGTTGTAGTTAATTAGCGGCTTTCCCTTTATATGCTTTCATTACAGTTTTATGTTGCATATATTATATTCATGGATTTTCGCATTGAGATATGGATTTTTCATGATGTTTTCTGGATTTGGGGACCGTGGGAGTTCATGAAATTATGCATTATTTGAAAAACCCGGTTTCCCTTGATATTATATTTCAGCAGTCACCATGAGATTTATCGGTTCGGATATATATACCCCACGCGAGGAACGGAGGGGTCCGTGTGCAGGTACATGGTAGGGCCCGGAGGTACCCCGGGGCAAGAATCTCAGTGTGGAGATGAGTTAGTGGGGGAACCATACTTTTCGGTGACATTACCAATGACTCGGCGGTTATTGTGGGGATACCGACGGGAGTCATGTGCGTATGGATGCGTCGAGAGGCGAGGGTCAGAGCTAAGCCCTCGAGCTTTCGGGATAGCGTATGAAACGTACCTATCAGGGGGCCATTCTTGGTGACAGCACCTGATAGATCGGCATTTCTGTGTCGATGCTTGACACATTGGTTTCATGATATTTCTTTTTACTCCTAAATATATATAACAGTGGAATGGGACGCTGTTATATATGCCTTTACACCAATATTAGTGGAATGGGACGCTAATATATGTGTATTGATATCAATTTATATACATCATCATATTTATTAATGAAAATATATTTAGGATGTTAGAGATTTATTTGATATTGGATTTGGGATATAGGTGATTCATTTGATATTGGATACAGGATATATATGAGATTGCTGATTTTGTACATTCAGAATATATGAGATTTATTCGATATTGTACATTAAAGAATTGTGAGACTTATATGATATGAGACCCAATTTGGGGGCTGATTTGAGAAAATTGGGATTTGGATTGTCTTGATGGACTTTGATCCTACCACGATGTCAGGATTCCGTGGAAATGATATGTTTCATTCCATACTCCACATTTATTGTTTATGCACTGTTTAGTAGTACCTGATAGAGTATCTTCCATGATTGTTGCTTTTACATACTTTTACTTTATATGCATTGCTTCATGTACTAGTAGTACCTGATAGAGTACCTTTCTTGACTGTTGCATATATACATTGTCATATTATCGCTTCATGTATTAGTTGTACCTGATAGAGTACCTTACATGATTGTTGCATACAGATTGTCATATAACTGCTTCATGTATTAGTGATACCTGCTAGTGTACCTTTCATGACTATTGCACGCATACGACTTTTGTTACTATTAGTTGCTTATGATAGATTTGCGCTGTACGTGCATACTTGCGATTACCTGCATATATTATTTACTATTCACGAGTTGGCAACTCACCCCCCGTTGTGCCACAGTGTTTGCAGGTTGTTCCCTAGAGTAGTCGAGGCAGGCTATTCATCTATCTTATCATCTTTTGCTGCGGATACCGCATCAGCTCATAGTGTGCAGTTTGCTTAGGTGGGTTTTGTGGTTATTCGTTGTTGTATTGTATCTTCGTTGTATCCTTGTACTCTCCATCTACTATTTTCATATTGACTTGGAGACTTGGTGAGGACGATATTGTATATTATTTTGTGACTGGGTTGTCTTTTATATAGTTTCTATTCTATCGTCTTTTAATTCTTCGCTACGGCGTCGTATATCTGTTATGGTGGTTGTTTTCCGCCGTTGGGCATGGATTTGCTCCAGTTGGGGATGCTTTACTTTATATTTATATTGTACCCAATTTTAGGGTTGGTTTTTACAAAAGAGGTGCTGCCGAAATTTTCAAGAAAGTAAACTGGACTTAAAGAATTTATACTTGAGATTTTCAAAAGTTTAAACAATATTTCTTATCTTTTCTTATCTTTTAATGGTTTTAGATTTCTGGGTTTTGGCTTTCTTTTACTGTGTTACGCCTTTAGACGTTGCGTAGTATTAGGGCCGTCACGTGCCAATTTCGGATCGTGACAACTACCCTAGTAACAGCAGATTCCATGTATCCTAAGGTTTAGATTTAAACCGTTTCAAAACACTAAATTTCAACAATAGGGTGCACAAGTAAAAATAGATGAATTTACAGGAACCTAGTGATACCAATAGCACAAAATAGAGCTAATCTAACTATAATCACCCTAAATCATCCTATTTCACAGTCAAACCATAAGTTTAGCAATAACACTCAATACCAACACTAAACTTAGCTAAACAAACCCAGATTTCAACTTGCAGACAATTAGAGAAAATAAATAACACCAAACCCAGACAATTACCTACAGACACTACTAGCCCAAGCACCAACACCTAACTCATCACGGGGGCCGGCGACACCGGAATTTTGGGGTATGTCGCCGGGTCTTTGTTAAGGGAGTGGGCTCGAAAATCAACACAATACTCAGAAGGGCCTGCATACTAATCTGTAGGTGTTTGCTAAGCTAGAAAATGCTTGCAGTTGTAGCAGATCTCATATATCCTACAATTTATTTCAAAACCACACTTTAAGACTTCAAGTTTTAGACTTTAAGGCGACTTAGTGAAATCTAGTGATACTACAAGGTTTAAACAGCAATATTAACACTTAATTAGGTTCCCTAAGTTATAATAACCCTAACTTAGCTTAAACCCCACTTAAATCACAAATCTAGCTCTAAAATCACACAAATCACTAACCGAAGCTAAAACAACACATAAGCTTAGCAAAAAGGAGTTGGGTTTAAGAAATATACCCCACTAGATCCTAGGAAGCAGGAGAAAGAGGAGAAGAAGAGATGGGGGGTGTTCTGCTGCTGCTGCTGCTCTATTGGTGCTGCAGGAGTTGCTGCTGCTTGGTGCTGCTGCTGCAAGTCTTGCTGCTGCTTGGTGCTGCTGCTGTTGCTTGGTGCTACTGCTACTTGGTGCTGCTGCTGCTGTGTGCTTCTTGCTTGCTGAAGCTGGTGCTGCTGCTGCTGTGTACTGAAGCTAGTGTTGTTGTGTTATTGTTGTAGTTGGTATTGCTACTGCTGCTGAGGCTGAGTTGCTGCTGCTGTTTCTTCTTCTGCTGATGATGATGATGTTGTGAGTGTGTGTGAGTAAGAGTGAGAGGGAAATGAGAAAATGAGTGAGGGAAAAGCTAACCAATGAGTGATATGAGAGAGTCAGCCCCCCTCTCTCTCACCTCATTTAATGCTAGCATGGGCAAGCCCATCATGCACTCTCTCTCTCTCTCTCTTCTCTCCAAGTCAACCACAAAACAATAATTCATTTTCTTTTTTAAAAAAATACCCTTAATTAAAGTCAATTTAGCTTAATAAGAAAGGGTTAGTCTACCATGGTTGCTAAACATGGTTTAACCCTAATTTAACCCTAATTTACATGCACATGTGTGTGCAAGCCTAAATAAATTCTAATAAAATATTCATTAAATTTTGTAAAATATTTAAAAATCAATTTGGTAAACTTTTTTATTAAAAACCATATATTAAAGTGTAATTAGCCACTAATCACATCCTAAGGTGTTACATTATTATAAGCTTTCATTTATATATTAAATAAGCATAAGCTACAAATTAGAATGGGTTAAGTATACAATGTTGAACCATGACAACACAAAATTTAGTTTGTAGCATGCTAATTCTTTCTTCATTTGTTTCTAAAGTTCTAGATAATTCTAGGTTGGTTAAAAAAAGGAAATAAACTAAAATGGAATTAATATATAATACAAGTAAGGAAATTTCTAGACACACATACACACTTTTCTCTTTCTCTCTCTCTTCCCACATACTTTTGGCCGAAATCTTGAGCTGCCCAAATTTTCTCATCTCATTTCCCACTCCAAGCTCAAATAGAAATGGGAAAAAAGAAGAAGAGAGAATAGAATAAAGAAGGATTGTGCTTTATTAATGAGGTATGGGAGCTTTGATTCGGAGATTCCACACACACACTCACTTCTTCATTTACCCTCATTGCTGGCCGAAACATGGCAGCAGCCCCTCCACATTTTCACAACTTCAATTCCACTTCAAAAATCCTCCAAATTCACTCAAAACTCCACACAAAATTCCACAAACTCCTAATTAAATTTTTACCCATTATTCTTTAGCCAAACTAGCATGGATCTTGGAGCAAGGAGGCATCTTTGGGAGGCTAGGTTGCATGTTTGATCTCATGATTTTGAGGTATATAATCTTAAACCAATTGTTACTTAATATTTAATTACTTCAATTTAGTTACATTTTATATTTAATTATGCATCTAATTTCTAAATTAAAATTTCAAGAAAGGGTTTAAATTAAAGTTAGGATTTTGATCAATAAATCATGTTAACTAAGTGTAGGTTATTATCTTAAGCCATGCAAAATATAATCAAATTGCTAAATTTGCTAATTTTCACATTTAAATTGTTCTAATTAAGTTATTTGCAAACTAGGTTTTTAGATCTATTATAAATTGATGAGATAAATTTTTGTAATGGTTTGTGTGAATTAATTGAGTTATTTAGTGAGCATTTGGCCACTAGAATTGTTAAAACATGTAGTTTTGAACAAAAATGGCTAATGGAGGCTTACTAGGTTTTTGGAAATTAACCGATTTGAATTTAATTAAAAATTTAATGACCTACAACCTAATTCCGATAATATTTAATGAGTTATGAATGTGCAATTGGTACGTTTGAGATTTAGACTCAGTAGATATCACGTTTTGCGACCCTAGTTGTAGTTGTGGCATTGTCGTGGGCGTGTTCTGTGCACCAAGTGTGTGTTCGTCTAATTGTGCGCGTGACTGAATTGTGTCATTTGTCCCGCAACTATTCGTATTTTTATCCTTTTTATTGCTTGTGTGCAATCCTAGGGCCGGGTGCAGAGACGTCAGACGCAGTGCGGAAAATACTGGACGGAGATCGGATCAGTTTAGCCGAGACGTCCCGGTTAGTAGATGTATACATCTATGGGGGGATCGTCTGGATGGCGCAAGGCGCCCGACAGAAGGGTTATTAGTAGTAATCTTATTTATATGCATAGTTTCTTAGTTAGCCATCTCATTGCATCGCATCGTTATATTTATATATATTTGTATGATATCATTTCTTAGGACACTTGCACCGTTACCATTGGTTAATACTGCACGTGCACTATTCATGCAAACACACACGCCATTGTTAACTGCAATGTCACGAACACTATAGAATTTGCTTAAAATCTGTATCTATTCATTGCATCATACATGATATGTAAATGGGTAGTTGTATATTCATTCATCAAATTGATACGAAGGATTGCTAGTTGTGTATATATCGCATTTCATCATGTCATTATCATTCATATATAGTTTTCTAGTCATAAATCGCATTTCATGTTATGGATAGCATAGACTTATCATTTTCCTATATGTTCATGTATTGTTATTTCTTCTTGAGGATTCCGTATTTATGAGATTTCTGGATTTTGGGTAAAACCGCAAGAATTTATAAAACTTATTATCCATTTTTAAAATATGCAAGTTGTGGTTTTCTCGGGATGTATGTGTCCTCCACCATGAGTTTTCATGTTTTCTGTTGGATTTCGAGACCCGATTCAGGGAGTGGATGGACCGTCTCGGGTACATGGTGGGCTCGGTTAGGCATCCGGGGGCAAGAAGCTCGAGTTGTAGACGATGGGCCTGGCAGGGGAAGACTACCTACCGGTGATGTCTGGCGCGGCGGATATCCGGAGGATACCGGCCGTTGTCGTGAGATTTGATGATATGGGCCGATCCGGACTGACGGAGCCTGAGATATTGAGACATTGAGTTATATAAGTTTTGTGTCGATACTTGACACGGATTTCTATGGATTTCTTTGATGATACTTCAGTCACTTCACAGTAGTTTTCTAAGAAAAATAAAGTTTTTTCTCATACCAAATATACTCAGGTTTCATATTGATTATGCATTCATGATACATACAGGTTAGTGCATTGCATCATATTAGTATTTGCGTAGGTTGTGAAGCATTTGCGTGCATACTTACGATAGCCTTATTAGATGTTACTTACTACTCACGAGCTGACAACTCAACCCCGTTGTGCCACGGTATCTTATTGGTTTGACCCGTCAGCACAGTAGTGGCGGGCGTACCTTCTTTTCTGCTTCGTTGCATCGACCTACAGCGTGCACACATGTGGGTTTTTTGGAGGATTTGCTTTTGCTCCACCGTGTATTTTTATTTGTATCTAGTATACTCCATCTACCCTTGTATATTGGACTAGATGGTGAGATTTGTGAGACTTGTATTTGTGGTTTGGTGTCGATGCTCACTTGAGCCGACGTGTTGTTTTCTTACTTTCGTGCTTTTGCATGCTCATTTTGGTATTGATGATATATATATATCGTTTGTGATTGTGATCCGCCTGTGGCGAAGAGCTAGCTCCCGCTTGGGGATGCCTTATTCATGATTTATATGTATTTTCTTGTTTGTACCCGTTTCGGGGCCAGTATTTACATAGGAGACTCTGCCGAAATTTTCGGGAAAATGTGTTGCTTTAATAAAATGTTCGATGCGATTTGTTTTGGTTAAAATTGTTTTCTTTTAACAAGTTTTCCTTCACTCTACTTTTAAATTTGGTTTAGATTTTTGGGTTTTGGCTTACTTAGATTACGTTACGCCTTTAGACGTTTCGTAATTTAAGTGCCAGTAACGTTCCGTACCTTCGGGTCGTGACAAAGTTGGTATCAGAGCAATAGGTTTTACCTTTCTGAATGTAGGATGACCTTTGGTAGATGGAGTAGGTGACTTAAGCAGAGTGGCGTAGCATGTGTATGTTCCGCGGCATACTTACGATACGGTACTCCGCCTAAGTGACCTTAGGATATATATTTGCTTGTATTTCCTCCCTTGATTCCGGAAATCCTTTGGTTCGATCGCAATGTTTTTATCGATCCTGTTCTTGCTCTAGCCACTATGCCGCCGGAGACTACGTAGGCCAGAGGGCTGCCATCGGGGATGAGATTAGAATGGGCTCGTTTGAGATGAGGAACGATCAGGGAGGTACGCCTACCCCTCCAGGACAGAGTGGTCCGCCTTTTCCCGGACGGTTGACTAGGCTGGAGTCGAGTATTCAGGACGTGCGGCAGATGATTGGATTGTTAGTAGTGCATAGCTGAGCTCGAAGAGCCGATGATGTCCCTCCTATTTCAAGGATTGTGTTTGTACCTAATGCACAGGCAGCCGTTTCTGTGTTACCAAGATTTTCCATATCCTTAAGAGAGTTTTGAGGCTGAAGCCTCCAGTTTTACCGGCATAGATGCAGCGGAGGATACGTAGACAATCCTCGACAGGATGGCTGAAATTGTCGTTCACAGTGATGTTCTGACAAGATATGGGTTGAGTTTGCAAGTTTTCGTCTTGAGGTCTTGTTCAGACGTGGTGCGGGTCCATTGAAAGAGTCCAAGCTGCAGACCTACTTCTTATGATTTGGGAGGAGTTCACAGCTGTATTTCGTGCTCGCTTCCTTCCGGAAAGCGTTCGAGATGCCTAAGCTTGTACTTTCGAGCCTTTGCTTAAGACTTCAGGGATGGCAGTGTCCGAGTACGACATTCAGATTTCTTGGTGGTTCGATATGCTCCTTACCTGGAGGACACTTAAGAGAAACAGATAAAGAGGTTTATATGGAGATTGAACGTGCAGTTAATTCTTTCCATAGGAACCCAGCATTTTGACACTAATGCAACTGCGATGGATGCAACCTTACTGCTAGAGGAGCGCATTTCTGAGACTTTGGTCGTTTCTGGGCCAAAGCGGATTGTACCAGTATGTCGGCTCAGAGGCGGTTATATAGACGCCGTTGTGACAGGCTAATCTTTTGGTCGCTCGATAATTTGTTCATTCGTGATTCGTTTGCATTAGAGATAAGGATTCTTTTGTCAATTTGATTCTTCCCGATATATTTGACCTCGAAGTCCTTCTGAGCATGGAGTAGTTAGCCACGTGTTATGCATCCGTGGACTGTCGTGAGAAGGCAGTCAGATTTAATTTTTTAGGTAAGCGAGTTCTTGTTTTCGGAGAGACCGTAGCGTCGCCTTCCCCAGTTTGAGTTCTTTTTGGTGCTAGTCAGCTTTTGAGATAAAGGGATATCAGGAATTCTTGGCATAGGTTTGCGATGTTGGAGCCGCAGAGGTTCCATTGGACCAGGTCCCATCTGTGAGGGAAATTCAAGATGCGTTTCCTGACAAGTTGCTTGGCTTGTCGCCAGAGCGCGATGTTGAGATTTACTTTGACTTGATTCCCGGCACGGAGCCTTTTTCTTTACCGCCATATCGGATGGACCCGGCAGAGCTAAAAGAACTGAAGGAAACAGTTACAAGATTGTTGGATAAAGGGCTTGTTCGTCCGAGTGCATCACCTTGGGGAGCTCCTGTCCTGTCCGGCAGAAGGATGGACGTTTGCGTCTATGTGTTGGTTATCGTCAGTTAAATCGGGTTACTGTGCGGGATATTTCTCGAAGATAGACTTGCAATCAGATTACCACTAGTTGTGGATTCGAGAGGATGATATTCCGAAGATTATTTTTCACACAAGTTACTGGCATTATGAATTTTGGTGATGTCGTTCGAAGCTCACCAATGCCCCATCAGTGATTATGGATTGGGTGAACTAAATATACAGGCCGTTCTTAATCATTTTATCATCGTTTTCATTGAGGACATCTTAGTGTACTTTTGGAGCTGAATGGAGCCTAGGCAGTAATTGAGGATTGCGTTGCAGACTTTGAGGGAGCGTCATCTATTTGCTAAATTATCCAAGTGTGTTTCCTGGTTGGATAGTGTTGACTTCTTGGATCACGTAGTACGAGAGGTGGTAAGTATGGAACCGAGAAAGATCGAGGTTGTTCAGTGCTGGCCAGACCTATATCAGTGATGGAGGTTCGCAGCATTTTGGGTTTGGACGGTAGGGAGTTTCTTTTCTTTGCACCGAGGTAGGCAAGCAGAACTATTCCACGCATGACTTAGAGATGGTTGCGGTGGTCTTTTCACTTAAGATCGGGAGACACTGCTATAAGACAGGTCGTGCTGAATAATTACGGATCACAAGAAGCTTAAGTACATTTTCAGCAGTGAGATCAAAATTTGAGACAGCGCCGATGGATGGAGCTAGTGAAGACTATGACTGCGAGATTCTTTATCGTCCGGGCATAGCGAATGTTGTGGCAGATGTTTTGAGTCGGAGTCCTGGAGGTAGATTTTGTTGTTTGAGCACAGTTCAGAGATAGTCGATGGCAGATTAGCAGATTCTTCATGACAGCCGGCCCTGTTTGAGAGTTCCGGCTTCAAAATTATTTTCCAGTGTTTCAGGATCTAGGTTTTAGTGCTTCAGGTGTTGCTTGTTTGTGCTAAATTGCATGTGGTGTGATCTTACAATATAGACAAGTCGGAGTGTTTCGTATTCGTAGTTTCAACATTATTTCGGGTATTCGCATGTTGGCTAGGCGAAGTTAAAAAGTTCAAACGAATGTCAAAAACCCATTTTTCCAAGTTTAAGGTGTTCGGAAAAACATGCAAGTAATTCTATGGACCATCTAGAAGAATGAAACCCTAACTCGACATAATGACCATAGAATCGCTTTTGAACCTTAGGGTTTGCGGCAGTTCCGAAGTGCAATTAGTGAGGCTTTGGACACCAATTGAGTATCAGTGCAGTTTTCTATCCGAAGACCGACGGTCAATCTGAGAGGACTATTCAGACTATTGAGGACATACTCTGAGCTTGCATTCTAGATTTCGTGGCATTAGGGTCGTCATTCTCCTTTAATAAAGTTTTCCTATAATAACAGCTCCCAGGAGAAGATTCAGAAGGCACCCGTCGAGGCGTTATTTGGAAGGAGATATCAATCGCCCGTATGTTGGGCAGAGCTCAGTGAGAGCGGTTTTTGGGGCCATAAATGGTGCAGGACACGACCGAGAGGATTCAATTGATTCAGAATAGGATAAGAGTGGTCTAGAGCAGGCAGAAGTTAATGCTGAAAGACACAGTTGCTGACTTGAGTTCGCTGTTGGCGATCATGTTTTCATGAAGGTTTCTCCGATGAAGGGTGTGTTGAGATTCAGAAAGAAAGGAAGGCTTAGTTCCAGATATATGGGTTCTTCGAGATTCTCGAGCGTATCGGCTTAGTTACTTATCGTTTGGCTCTTCCACCCAATTTCCCAGATGTTCACCCTGTGTTCCATGTATCGATACTCCGCAAGTATCTTCTTGATCCTTCTTACGCGATATAACATCAGACAATTCAGTTGGAGCGCAATCCTTCTTTTACTAAGCAGCCGATAGTCATTCTAGATCGGCAGGTGAAGAAACTGAGGTCCGAAGTACTATCGACCGTATTGGTTCTTTGGTGCGGCCCGACTAGCGGAAAGAGATACGTGAGAAGCAAAGGACGAGATGCGGAAGGAATATCCCTATCTGTTCGAGGGTACGCGTAGTTAGATTTAAATTCGGGGACCAAATTTCCTTAAGGGGGGAAGATGGTAACGTTTTAGAAATAAATAAATAAATAAATCCTTTAAATGAATTTTCTGATAAACGGTAAAATAAATTGTATTTTCCGTAAAGCTTAACTATAATTATTTTTCAATATAGAATTAAACATGCCTATTTTTAATTATGTAATTGCTAGTATTTGGTATTTATTTAGTCACTTATAAATCGTTAGTTTACTTAAATATTTTTCCTTAATTAATTATTTTAATTATTATTATAAGTTTTCATTTATACATTAAATAAGCGTAAACTACAAATTAGAATGGGTTAAGTATACAATGTTGAACCATGACAACACAAAATTTAGTTTGTAGCATGCTAATTCTTTCATCATTTGTTTCTAAAGTTCTATATAATTCTAGGTGGGTTAAAAAAAAGGAAATAAACTAAAATGGAATTAATATATAATACAAGTAAGGAAATTCCTAGACACACATACACACTTTTCTCTCTCTCTTTCTTCCCTCATACTTTTGGCCGAAACCTTGAGCTGTCCAAATTTTCTCATCTCATTTCCCACTCCAAGTTCAAATAGAAATGGGAAAAAAAAGAAAGATGAGAGAATAGAATAAAGAAGGATGGTGCTTTATTAATGAGGTATGGGAGCTTTGATTTGGAGATTCCACACACACACACTCACATCTCTATTTACCCTCATTGCTGGCCGAAACATGGCAGCAGCCCTTCCATATTTTCACCACTTCAATTCCACTTCAAAAATCCTCCAAATTCACTCAAAACTCCACACAAAATTCCACAAACTCCTAATTAAATCTTTACCCATTATTTTTTAGCCAAACTAGTATGGATCTTGGAGCAAGGAGGCATCTTTTGGAGGCTAGGTTGCATGTTTGATCTCATGATTTTGAGGTATAATCTTAAATCAATTGTTACTTGATGTTTAAATGCTTCAATTTAGTTAATTTTGATATTTAATTATGCTTCTAATTGCTAAATTGAAATTTCAAGAAAGGGTTTAGATTAAGGTTAGGATTTTGATCAATAAATCATGTTAACTGAGTGTAGGTTATTATCTTAAGGCATGCAAAATGTAATCCAATTGCAAAATTTTCTAATTTTCACATTTAAATTGTTCTAATTAAGTTATTTGCAAACTAGGTTTTTAGATCTATTATAAATTGATGAGATAAATTTTTGTAATGGTTTGTGTGACTTAATTAAGTTATTTAGTATGCATTTTGGCCACTAGAATTGTTAAAACATGTAGATTTGAACAAAAATGGCTAATGGAGGCCTACTAGGTTTTTGGAAATTAACCGATTTGAATTTAATTGAAATTTTAATGACCTACAACCTAATTCCTATAATATTTAATGAATTATGAATGTGCAATTGGTACATTTGAAATTTAGACTCAGTAGTTATCATGTTTTGCAACCCTAGTTGTAGTTGTGGCGTTGTCGCGGGCGCGTTCTGTGCACCAAGTGTGTGCACGTCTAATTGTGCGTGTGACTAAACTGTGTCGTTTTTCCCGCGACTATTCGTATATTTATCCTTTTTATTGGTTGTGTGCGATCCTAGGGACGGGTGCAGAGACGTCAGACGCAGCGCGGAAAATACTGGACGGAGATCGGATCAGCTTAGCCGAGACGTCCCGGTGAGTAGATGTATACATCTATGGGGGGATCGTCTGGATGGCGCGAGGCGCCCGACAGAAGGGTTATTAGTAGTAATTTTATTTACATGCATAGTTTCTTAGTTAGCCATCTCATTGCATCGCATCGTTATATTTATATATATTTGTATGATATCATTTCTTAGGACATTTCCACCGTTACCATTGGTTCATACTGCACGTGCACTATTCATGCGAACACACACGCCATTGGTAACTGCAATGTCACGAACACTATAGAATTTTCTTAGAATTGGTATCTATTCATTGCATCATACATGATATGTAAATGGGTAGTTGTATATTCATTCATCAAATTGATACGAAGGATTGCTAGTGGTGTATATATCGCATTTCATCATGTCATCATCATTCATATATAATTTTCTAGTCATAAATCGCATTTCATGTTATGGATAGCATAGACTTATCATTTTCCTATATGTTCATATATTGTGATTTCTTCTTAAGGATTTCGTATTTATGAGATTTCTGGATTTTGGGGAAAACTGCAAGAGTTTATAAAATTTATTATCCGTTTTTAAAATACGCAAGTTGCGATTTTCTCGGGATGTATGTGTCGTCCACCATGAGTTTTCATGTTTTCTGTTGGATTTCGAGACCCGATTCGGGGAGTGGATGAACCATCTCGGGTACATGGTGGGCCCGGTAAGGTACCCCGGGGCAAGAAGCTCGAGTTGTAGACGATGAGCCTGGCAGGGGAAGACTACCTACCGGTTATGTCAGGCGCGGCGGATATCCGGAGGATACCGACCGTTGTCATCAGATTTGATGATATGGGCCGATCCGGACTGACGGCGCCCGAGATATTGAGACATTGAGATATATATGTTTTGTGTCGATACTTGACATGGATTTCTATGGATTTCTTTGATGATAATTCAGTCACTTCACAGAAGTTTTCTAAGAAAAATAAAGTTTTTCTCATACCAAATATACTCGGGTTTCATATTGATTATCCATTCACATTGCATACAGGTTAGTGCATTGCATCATATTAGTATTTGCATAAGTTGTGACGCATTTTCGTGCATGCTTACGATAGCCTTATTAGATGTTACTTACTACTCACGAGCTGGCAACTCACCCCCGTTGTGCCACAGTATCTTGCAGGTTTGACCCGTCAACACAGTAGTGGCGGGCGTTCCTTCTTTTCTGCTTCGTTGCATCGACCTACAGCGTGCGCACAGGTGGGTTTTTTAGAGGATTTGCTTTTGCTTCCACCGTGTATTTTCATTTGTATCTAGTATACTCTATCTATCCTTGTATATCGGACTAGGCGGTGAGATTTGTGAGACTTGTATTTGTGGTTGGGTGCCGATGCTCACTTGAGCCCACGTGTTGTTTTCTTACTTTCGTGCTTTTGCATGCTCATTTTGGTATTGATGATATATATATTGTATGTGGTTGTGATCCGCCTGTGGCGAAGAGCTAGCTCCCGCTTGGGGATGCATTATTCATGATTTATATGTATTTTCTTGTTTGTACCCATTTCGGGGCCAGTATTTGCAAAAGAGACTCTGCCGAAATTTTCGGGAAAACGTGTTGCTTTAATAAAATGTTCGATGCGATTTGTTTTGGTTAAAATTGTTTTCTTTTAACAAGTTTTCCTTCACTCTACTTTTAAATTTGGTTTAGATTTTTGGGCTTTGGCATACTTAGATTACGTTACGCCTTTAGACGTTTCGTAATTTAAGTGCTAGTCACGTTCCGTACCTTCGGGTCGTGACAATAAGTCATGCCGGTATATAGCTGATAACAGATCGAGAAACTACTGATAACGTTTATCAGTAAATCTCAGTTGCCCTGGCCAGGGACTTCCTTTTATAGCCAATCAATCATAGCACAAAATCAACCCCCAATACCGGGAGAGACGAAACCCCTCCTATCGCTCATTGCCTATATGTGCCTCGGGACTGTACCCAAAGTCCACCGTTTGCACGACTCAGTAGAGTCGTGGTAAGGTGGATATCAAAGTACAGTGGGAGGACACACAAGACTCTATGATGATCTTGGGTCTACAGACTAACCTGTACCAGTGTCACCTGAGAACTGCTATTCGACGATAGATATAATACCATATAGGAGTTCTTGGCGAGTCCGTTCAGTGTATCCAGTCTCACTGAGCACCCGTATACATTCTTTGGTGTCAGCACACCAGATGGATATGGGATCATCCATCGGCCATCATATGGGACAAGAATGGTATACGCTAGTCTACTCTAGAATATCGATGCCCTATCTCGATATACCCACGACTAGGAGCATTTCAAGGATATTCTTATAAACTACACATGCCCCACTAGTATGATCCGCACCATAATCATAGTAGTCAAGCAAATATCCTGATAGCTTTATCAACATGTGTAAATGAATAAAAGCATGATCAAATCAACATATCAGATAAAGTAAACCAGATAGCATAATATCATGTCGAGCAAGAAAGTAATCTATATATATACATGTCCAAGCATCCACTATACATATAATAGCCTCTAGGGCATACATATATCCAACAACATCGACAAGACTTATCGGTTACTGGAGTCTGACGTTTACCACCCCTAGACTTGATATGCGACATATCAGACGAAAAGACCGGACTGTACGGGTAGTGTTACTGATTGGATTCACAGGAGAATGTACACGCTTGCTTGTTGATCTTCTGATCGCTCAATACCTGGGTGGCTGTTACGTTTAGCTGACCGCTTGCAGCTTGTTGGTGTTTGATATGATCATCACCTACTGCCGGCGTATTGACGATTCTTTAGAGTCCTACACAGAGGTTTCCTGGCTCAGGCAAAACGGAGTAGGGGCACATATGTGATATGTGCGGGACCGAGACTAATACGATATGAGATACCGTATTCTATTATCACGATATGTGATATCGGCCGGGTATATGTGATATAACCGGGTCATCGTATCAAGTATTGATTCAATGAAATGGTACTTGTTATATTATTCGGTTATATGTAATATAGCTGGGTTATCGGATCAAATGTTGATTCGATAATTTAATGTATAATTATATATGAGATATATTACGTTAAATTAACTAATATAAGCTCGCTTTATTGATTCTTTTTTTCACTTGGATAATACATTGATGTATATGCGATATATGTTAATTGTATTATTTTCTTTTGTTACATTATATATTATATATGTGATATATAATATTGTAACATGCTAGGTTAAAATTGCAACTAGGGTTTCTGAGACTTGAACCATGATAGGGTTAGATTTGGGTTTATAATTATTATTAAGGAAATACAAATAATGGTGGAATTACCCTTGGTTGATATTTTAAGGGAAGTTTGTAGGCTTCTTTGACTTTGTCCACCATTTTTGTCTTCCTTAAGATATTTGTTGACCTAACTCTAACCATAGCAAATGGTTATGTCTCTATAAGGGTTAAGGATCTCATTCTTAACCCATGGTTGCAATTCTAACCACATAACAATTCATTATTCATCACAAAACCTTTCTTCTTCTTCTTCCTCCTTGGAAAAAGCTTCCTACCTTTTTGTGTTGTGATGATTTAAAGTGAGAAATCGAAAACAAAAGCGAGAAAAATTCCTTGTAATATTCAGAAAATTTAGAAATAAATAAAATTAATTAATTAAATAATAAAATGGCAATTTAAAAAGTTATCAAAACCAAATAAAATATTTTTTTTAAGTAGAATGTAAAATAAATTAAATTAAAATTTTAATATGTAACATAAATAAATTATAAGGGTTTTAGTGAGAGTTTTAGCTTCATTTTAATAAAAAAGGGTGTTATATAATAACATAAGTTGTGAGGGTTTTTTTTATATAAATTTAGGATATTGTGCAAATTGAGTTTTGTTAAGGGTTGTAAATAGAAAAAGGTTTAATCAAGATTTAGTTCAGAATAAAATCGAAGGATAATTCAAATTGGAAGAGAAATATCAATGCCACCACCTTCTTACATGCATAACCTACAACCCACACCTCCTCCTTGCATGAGGATGGCACATCTAGGTCTTTGACACCTCCTCCTACCACATACCTCTCCCTATCACCATATATAAACCTTGTTCATATCAGTTCGCTAATTAAAATCTAAAATTTTAAAGAAAGAAAAGAAACCAAGAACAAACATAGAAGAACAAGAGATGTGAAGAAGAAGAACTAGGCAAGGATTTCATCATCAAGCTAGGATTAGGAGCTTGTGCATCTTGGAGGGTGTTATTCCAACAAGTTAATTGTAGGTAAATCCTTAATCACAGTAGGGATTTAAATTTTGTATTCTGTTTAAATTAGAAATCAAAGTGTCTAGAGTATCGTATCTTTAGGCAAAAATCGAGTCTGTTTGAATCTGCTTTAATTTTGAGAAATGTTAACTAAACTAATAAGGGTCTAAATGAAGTATGTTGAACCTAGAGCAAAACATAGGAGCACGAACCCAGGGGATCGGAATTGGGCCGGCGACCAATATAAAAATTCCGGCGTCGCCGTATTTGTGGGAAGCTAGGGGTGTTTTGGCTTGTTGGGTAGGTTTCTATGTAGAATTTTGGTCATTTTGGTACTGTTTAAATAAGTTAATTTAACTATATAGGAAATCTGAACGCTAATATCAGAAAAGGTATCTAAAAACCCAAAATACAACACGGTTAAAACGTATCGCGATCTGTTTTCTGTCGCGATGCAGAGTTGGGTTCAAATTCAGTGAGGATGAGTGTTAGATTGTTTGCTATAGTCGTACGTAGTGTAGTTAGCACATACAACTTGTATTTCTTGATTCTACCATATCGGAATATAGCCGTTTTTTTAAACAAGTTAAATTTAATATTAGATTTGAGTTCGGGAGTTTCGGAGGCGGCGAGGAAAGAAAAAGGATTGGCGATTCCTGAGTTGATACGACATTTTTCCGGTGAGTAGACTAAACATCTACCGGGGAATTTTGTAGAGATGGCGTGTTACGCCCGTAGTTTTATTTAAATAAATACTTTACTTTTGTATACTAAAATGATAATATGCATTCATATCTATATGTACCTCACTTTAGTTGTTAGAACACTGCACAATTATCGACGAGTTATGCCACACGTGCACATTTTTACATGTTACACTACAGCTCGTCGATATTAACGTGTCACTTTTAAACTAAATATTCATCTTGTTAAAAATGATTCCTATCATACCTAAATTATTTACATTAGTGGTAACTTGCATAAATGACATCATGTTTATCAGCCGAGTATTCTAAGTTGATATAGGCAGCTTTATATTATTGAGAATTTATGGTTGGAGTTTTCCTGTACTATTACATAGATCCAGTGATTTCATGATTATGTGACATGTCCACCGGGAGATGTTTTTTTTGATTTGAGTTTATTCCGAACCGAGTCGGTGGGTATACGGTTACGGATTTTTAGTTTTATTCCGAATAGAGTCGGTGGGTATACGGTTACGGATTTACAGTTTTATCGAAACTGAGTCGGTGGGGATACAGTTCGATACATGGTGGACTTTGTTGATTAAAGGATCATTCGAGGAATGATGCCTGAGAGAAATGGAAGTTTTGTGTTGATGATGGACACAGAAAGATGAAATTTGTTGATAATAAATGATGAGCTTTCAGTTTTGGTTATTTGATTTATAGTACAGATTCATGCTTTCCATATACTATCGTACACCTACTTGCTCTCATTTCAGTTAATTGTGATCGTCATATTTACATTATTAACCGGTATATGTTAGTTATATTCACTGAGTTGGAAACTCACCCCCGTTGTGCCACAATTCCTTGCAGGGGTAGAGTGGACGGTTAGCAGCGGTGTTGATCCACTTTTGCAGCTTTTATCGCATCTTTTGATAGGTGGGTTACATATGTAGTGACCTTCTATTTTAGTATTGTATCATTGTATCTAGAAAATCTCCATCAAACCTTGTACTATGATTTAGAACGAGAGATGATTATATGTATATTAGTTGACAGGTGAGATCGTTGGTATGTTAGTGGATATTTCTTTTAATTATATCTGTGATTCTATTGGTCTCATATAAGTTGTAATTTTTATTCCGCTGTTGTATTTTGTTGATCCCAACTAGGGATGCAACCAAACATAACACTTTATATTTGTTATTATATCTTAATTTCATAACAACGGTGATTTTACTTTAAAACTAAATTTTTATAAAGAATTCCGCAAAAAGGATTTTGATCTTAGTTTCGGCTTACTCGGGTTGTGTATATATCTTTAGATGTTATACAATCTAAGTGCCGGTCACATCCAAACTTTGGGTCGTGACAAAGTTGGTATCAGAGCTTAGGATTAACCTTACGGAGTCGAGTAGTGAGTTAAGATAAGTTGACGTAAGTCCGTGATTTAGGATGACCTTTGGTTTGATGGAGTAGGTGAATTAGGATGAGTACAGTACCGTACGTATGTTCCGCGACATATTTACACTACCATACTCAGCCTAACCAACCTTAGGATGTATATCTTGATCTATTCTTCCTTTGACTCTCTGTTATTGATTGTTCCTATTCATAAGCCTTATCAACTCTCGTTTCTTGTTCCAGTTGCTATGGCTACGCGAGCTAGGCGAGCCGCTGCTAGAGATGCAGCTAGGGCGAATCCGCCTGTGACGGCGATTGGTACTCCGGACGTTCCGGCGGTGCATGAGCACGTTGATCCTCCTCCTCCAGATCACATGACTAGGATAGAGGAGGGCATGTTAGGATTACAGCGACAGTTAGCTGAGGCCACTCGAGTACTGAGACAGGATCCGGCACCAACCGTGGCAGAGTCCGAGATACAGCCCACGCAGACGGTAGCACTTATAGATACGAGAGTGATGGAGGTATCGCTTGTAGAGTTTATGAGATTGAGACCTCCGGTATTTACAGGGACCGATGTAGCGGAGGATACTCAGTCCTTTCTTGATATGATGGCGAGGATTGGTAGATCATTGCGATGTTCTGATGCGAGGTCAGTTGAGCTGACTAGCTTTCGTTTAGAGGGACTTGCACAGGAGTGGTGTGAGTCGATGGAGAGAGGGAGAGCTACGGGTCTTCCTCCGATGTTGTGGACCGAGTTTTCTGAGGTCTTTCTTCCCAAATTTCTTCCACAGAGTGTGAGGGACGCTAGAGCTTGCAGTTTTGAAGCGTTGCGGAAATCGGCAAGTATGTCAGTAGCAGAATATGCTTTACGATTCACCCAGTTGTCGCGCTATGCTCCATATTTAGTTCCTACGGAGGAGCTTCGGGTGAAGAGGTTCCTAAGGAGTCTGGATATGCAGTTGTATCTAGCTATAGGCTCCCAGCATTTTGATACGTACGTGCAGTCCATGGATGCAGCGATACGAATGGAGGAGCGATTGAGCGAGGCAGTGGTTGTTCCGGAGCCAAAGTGGAGTAGACCGATTGGGCCAATGACTAGGCAGTTTGGCAGAGGTAGAGGCAGATATACTCCAGGCCGTAGTTTCGGACAAGGTTGGACCCAGGGACAGATCTTCAGTTCATACCCAGATGATCAGGGGACCCCACTTACATGTTATAATTGCGGGCTTCCAGGGCATATAGCTAGAGGGTGTACACGCTATAGTGGGACTGTTACTCCACAGGTTGCTTTACCCCCTCCACCTTCTACGCCAATGGCTTTACTTCCTCCCCCAGTTGGCCCTACACGCCAGGCAGTTGCACCACGAGGTCGAGGCTTTGCAGGACGATCTCAGAGAGGTCAAGGAGATAGAGGTAGAGGACGAAAGGATGCGGGCAGGGGCCAGGCACGGGTTTTTGCGCTAACTCCACAGGATGCCAAGGAATCAAATGCAGTTGTGACAGATACTCTTATAGTATGTTCGTTAGAAGCCCATATTTTATTTGATCTCGATTCTATACATTCTTATGTATCTTCACGCTTTGCACTTTCTTTGGGGAAAGAGTCGTCGTTGTTAGAGTTACCGTTAGTGGTGATTACTCCGGTGGGAGATTCTATTTTAGCTCGACACGTATTCAGATCATGTTCTGTGCGTATTGGTGATAGAGATTCGTTAGTTGATCTGATTCACCTGGTTAGATTTAGATATACTTCTTGGTATAGATTGGTTGGCCGCTTGTCATGCCTATGTAGATTGTCGGGGGAAAGCGGTTAGATTTTGTTTTCCAGGTTAACCGATCTTTGTTGTGCAGGGGGACTGTAATATAACTCCTGCCAACATGATTTCTGCTATTTGTGCGGGACGACTCTTGAAGAAGGGTTGTCATAGGTTCTTGCCATTTGTTCAGGACTTAGGAGTCGCTGAGATTCCAATGGACCAGGTTCCGATCGCACGAGAATTTCCGGATGTGTTTCCTGCTGAGTTACCAGGACTACCGCCTGATCGCGATATTGAATTTTGTATTGACTTGATTCCGGGTGCGGGGCATATTTCTATACCACCCTATCGGATGGCCCCGACGGAGTTGAAGGAACTCAAAAGCCAATTGCAAGAATTATGAGATAGAGGACTAGTTCATCCCAGTGTATCGCCGTGGGAAGCTCCTGTCTTATTTGTAAAGAAGAAGGATGGTAGTATGAGATTGTGCATCGACTACCGACAGCTGAATCCCGTCACTGTGCGAAATAGGTATCCACTACCTCGTATCGATGACTTGTTTGATCAGTTGCAAGGGGCTGGCTACTTCTCGAAGATTGATTTGTGGTCAGGGTATCACCAGTTGAAGGTTCGGAAGGATGACATTCCGAAGACTGCTTTTCGCACACGATATGGGCACTATGAGTTTCTGGTGATGTTGTTCGGACTCGCCAACGCTCCAGCAGCTTTTATGGATATGATGAACCATATCTTCAGGCCCTTTCTTGATCAGTTTATTATAGTATTCATAGACGATATTCTCGTTTATTCCCGGAGCCGAGAGGAGCACGAGCAGCATTTGCGTATCACGTTGCAGACACTGAAGGAACATCAGCTGTTTGCAAAATTCTCCAAGTGTGCTTTTTGGCTAGACAGTGTGGAGTTCTTGGGTCACGTGGTTACGAGAGAGGGTATACGTGTAGACCCAAAGAAGATCGAAGCAGTGCAGCACTGGCCCAGACCTGTGTCAGTTACAGAGATTCGCAGTTTCTTAGGTCTGGCAGGTTATTACCGACGCTTTGTATAGGATTTCTCTCGGATAGCTGCACCGTTGACCCGATTGACTAGGAAGGAGGTTCCATTTCTGTGGACAGATGCATATGAGCAGAGCTTCCAGCAGTTGAAGACTCGCTTGACGACTGCACCGGTATTATCGTTACCTTCTGGGTCAGGTGGCTTTGTTATGTATTGTGATGCCTCTAGAGTAGGTTTAGGCTGTGTGTTGATGCAGCACGGCAGGGTTGTAGCTTATGCTTCTCGACATCTGAAGAGGCACGAACAAAACTACCCTACTCGTGATCTAGAAATGGCTGCTGTGGTATTCGCATTGAAGATTTGGAGACATTATTTGTACGGAGAGTCCTGCCAAATCTTCACAGATCATAAGAGTTTGAAGTATATTTTCCAGCAGAGGGATCTGAACCTAAGGCAGCGTAGATGGATGGAACTAGTGAAAGATTACGATTGTGAGATCTTGTATCATCCAGGCAAAGCAAATGTTGTAGCAAATGCTTTGAGTCGGAGACCTGGAGGTAGCTTATCTCATTTGCGCACCTTGCAGAGACAGTCTTATACAGACTGGAAGATTTTATGTGATTGTCGTATACAGTTTGAGTTTACCCCGACAGGAGGATAGCTAGCACATGTTCACACCAGACCTCAGTTATTAGATCGTATTCGAGAGACACAGCCCGCAGATGCTCGTATGACAGAGATTATGGATCAGGTTAGGCAGGGCAGAGAGTCGGAGTTTATGATTGATGATAGTGGGGTATTACGTTTTGGGACCCGTCTTTGTGTACCAGATTCAGATGGATTGAGGCGTGAGATCTTAGAGGAAGCTCATCGATCAGCGTATAGTATTCATCCCGGTTCCACCAAGATGTATCATGACTTGAGGGAGGTTTATTGGTGGGAAGGAATGAAAAGGGATGTTGCGGAGTTTGTTTCGAGATGTTTGACTTGTCAGCAAGTCAAACCTGAACACCAGAGCCCGGCCGGAGAGTTGCAACCCTTGCCCATTCCAGAGTGGAAATAGGAACCGATTTACATGGATTTCATGGTGGGTCTACCCAGGACTACCAGGGGGTATGATTCCATTTAGGTAATTGTAGATAGATTGACAAAGGCAGCTCATTTTCTTCCGGTGAAGACGACGTATGGATTTGCACAGTTTGCTCAGATTTATATCGATGAGATTGTACGTTTACATGGAGTTCCGACGTGCATAGTATCAGATAGGGGTACGCAGTTTACTAGCAGGCTATGGCAGAAACTTCAAGAAGCTCTGGGTCCACGATTGAGTTTTAGTACAGCTTTCCACCCATAGACAGATGGTCAGTAAGAGCGGACCATTCAGACTTTAGAGGATATGCTTCGGGCTTGTAGCCTTGATTTTAGTGGTAGTTGGGATCGTCACTTACCTTTGATAGAATTTTCATACAACAACAGTTTTCAGGAGACGATCGAGATGGCACCCTTTGAAGCTTTGTATGGGAGGAAATGTCGATCACGCGTTTGCTGGACGGAACTGAGCGAGAGTAGCATCTTGGGACCACAGATAGTACATGAGACTACAGTAAAGATTCAATTGATACGGGATAGAATGAGGGCGGCTCAGTACAGACAGAAATATTATGCAGATCGACGACGTCGTAGAATCGAGTTTGAAGTGGGAGATCATGTGTTCCTTCGTGTATCTCCGATGAAGGGTATGAAGCGTTTCGGGAAAAAGGGGAAGCTCAGCCCCAGATATGTTGGACCTAACGAGATTCTGGAGAGAGTGGGTGCTGTAGCATATCGCTTAGCACTTCCACCGAGTTTTCCCGATGTGCATCCGGTGTTTCACGTTTCGATACTTCGCAAGTATCTTCACGATCCTTCTCACGCGATCCAGCATCAGACCTTACAGCTTGAGCCGGACTTATCCTACACAGTGCAGCCAGTCGCCATTCTAGACAGGCAGGCAAAGAAACTAAGATCGAGGGTATTTCCATCTGTAAAGGTTCTTTGGCAAGGAAAGAATCGCGAGGAGATTACTTGGGAGACCGAGGATGCGATGCGAAAGAAATTTCCACATCTTTTTGAAGGTATGTCTAGTTAATTTTAAATTCTGGGACCGAATTTTCTTAAGGGGGAATATTGTAACATTCAGAAAATTTAGAAATAAATAAAATTAATTAATTAAATAATAAAATGCCATTTTAAAAAGTTATCAAAACCAAATAAAACATTTTTTAAAGTAGAATGTAAAATAAATTAAATTAAAATTTTAATATGTAACATAAATAAATTATAAGGGTTTTTAGTGTGAATTTTAGCTTCATTTTAATAAAAAAGGGTGTTATATAATAATATAAGTTGTGAGGGGTGTTTATATAAGTTTAGGATATTGTGCAAATTGAGTTTTGTTAAGGGTTGTAAATAGAAAAAGGTTTAATCAAGATTTAGTTCAGAATAAAATTGAAGGATAATTCAAATTGGAAGAGAAATATCAATGCCACAACCTTCTTACATGCATAACCTACAACCCACACCTCCTCCTTGCATGAGGATGGCACATCTAGGTCTTTAACACCTCCTCCTACCACCTATCTCTTCCTATCACGTTATATAAACCTTGATCAGATCAGTTAGCTAATTAAAATCTAAAATTTTAAAGAAAGAAAAGAAACCAAAAACAAACATAGAAGAACAAGAGAAGTGAAGAAGAAGAACTAGGCAAGGATTTCATCATCAAGCTAGGATTAGGAGCTTGTGTATCTTGGAGGGTGTTATTCCAACAAGTTAATTGTAGGTAAATCCTTAATCAAAGTACGGATTTAAATTCTGTATTTTGTTTAAATTAGAAATCAAAGTGTCTAGGGTATCGTATCTTTAGGCAAAAATCGAGTCTGTTTGAATATGCTTTAATTTTGAGAAATGTTAACTAAACTAAACAGGGTCTAAATGATATATGTTGAACCAAGATCAAAACATAGGAGCACGAACCCAGGGGATCGGAATTGGGCCGGCGACCAATATAAAAATTCCGGCGTCGCCGGAATTGTAGGCAGCTAGGGTGTTTTGGCTTGTTAGGTAGGTTTCTGTGTAGATTTTTGGTCATTTTGGTACTGTTTAAATAAGTTAATTTAACTGTATAGGAAATCTGAACGCTAATATTGGAAAAGGTATCTAAAAACCCAAAATACGACACGGTTAAAACGTATCGCGATCTGTTTTCTGTCGCGATGCAGAGTTGGGTTCAAATTCAGTGAGGATGAGTGTTAGATTGTTTACTATAGTCGTACGTAGTGTAGTTTGCACGTACAACTTGTATTTCTTGATTCTACCATTTCGGAATGTAGCCGTTTTCATATACAACTTAAATTTAATATTAGATTTGAGTTCGGGAGTTTCAGAAGCGGCGAGGAAAGGAAAAGGATTGGCGATTCCTGAGTAGATACGACGTTTTTCCGGTGAGTATACTAAACATTTACCGGGGAATTTTATAGAGATGGCGTGTTACGCCCGTAGTTTTATTTAAATAAATGCTTTACTTTTGTATGCTAAAATGATAATATGCATTCATATCTATATGTACCTCACTTTAGTTGTTAGAACACTGCACAATTATCGTCGAGTTATGCCGCACGTGCACATCTTTACATGTTACACTACATCTCGTCGATATTAACGTATCACTTTTGCACTAAATATTCATTTTGTTAAAAATGATTCCTATCATACCTAAATTATTAACATCAGTGGTAACTTGTATAAATGACATCATGTTTATCATCCGAGTATTCATTGGCAGCTTTATATTATTGAGAATTTATGGTTGGAGTTTTCCTGTACTATTACATAGATCCAGTGATTTCATGATTATGTGACATGTCCACCAGGAGATGTTTTTTTTATTTGAGTTTATTCCGAACCGAGTCGGTGGGTATACGGTTATGGATTTTTAGTTTTATTCCGAACCGAGTCGGTGGGTATACGGTTACGGATTTACAGTTTTATCCAAACTGAGTCGGTAGGGATACAGTTGGATACATGGTGGACATTGTTGATTACAGGATCGTTCGAGGAATGATGCATGAGGGAAATGGAAGTTTTGTGTCGATGATGGACACGGAAAAATAAAATTTGTTGATAATAAATGATGAGATTTCAGTTTTGGTTATCTGATTTGTAGTACAGATTCATGCTTTCCATATACTATCGTACGCCTATTTGCTCTCATTTCAGTTAATTGTGATCATCATATTTACATTATTAACCGTTATATGTTAGTTATATTAACGGAGTTGGCAACGCACCCCCGTTGTGCCACAGTTCCTTGCAGGGGTAGAGTGGACGGTTAGCAGCGGTGTAGATCCACTTTTGCAGCTTTTATCGCATCATTTGATAGGTGGGTTACATATGCAGTGACCTTCTATTTTGGTATTGTACCATTGTATCTAGAAAATCTCCATCAAACCTTGTACTATGATTTAGAACGAGAAATGATTATATGTATATTAGTTGACAGGTGAGATCGTTGGTATCTTAGTGGATATTTCTATTAATTATATCTGTGATTCTATTGGTCTCAAATAAGTTGTAATTTTTATTCCGCTGTTGTATTTTGTTGATCCCAACTAGGGATGCAACCAAACTTAACACTTTATATTTGTTATTATATCTTAATTTCATAAAAACGGTGATTTTACTTAAAAACTAAATTTTTATAAAAAATTCCGCAAAAAGGATTTTGATCTTGGTTTCGGCTTACTCGGGTTGTGTATATATCTTTAGATGTTATACAATCTAAGTGCCGGTCACATCCAAACTTTGGGTCGTGACATTCCTACTTCATCATCCTCATCTATTCTAGCCACTTAGATTAGGGTGTTCACTTCACTAATACTTCATTAGAAATGTGAGAGCTTGGGTTTGAGATTTTTCAAGGTAGATCATCTTTGAAAAGGAAGACTTCAAGCATGATGCCTCATTCACCACATGGAGCCTCTCTAGATTCCGAGTTCATGATCATAACAGCGAAGGGATCTCAACACGGAGCTTATGAAGCGAAGGAACGGACTACAAAGGTTGTAATCCCAAACTCTTAGATGTTAAGTTGTTAACATATAGTTTTGTTTGATTCTCTAGTTAAAGATCTAGGGTTAGGGTTATCTAGAATGACAAAAATTTAAATTTGGAATGTGTGATGCCTCCAGAAACCTTGCTGCCGTTGTAGGTAACCAAACAGTGGTATCGGAGCCTAGCTAGAGAATTAAACGGATAAGTCTAGGATTACGAAACCGAAACAACTCCGAAACACCTGACGAAAAACCCTTGTTTCTGTCAAAAATTTTCAGGTGTCAAAAAATTATTTTAACAATTGCAGAATGATGTATGAGATACAAGTTGAATATTGTGCAAAACCCATTCCCCCTGCTCGGATCCAGGCCGGCGACATGAGCATGAAATCGGGCGTCGCCGGATTTTCCTTGGACTTTGGGGTTTGGGTTTTGGTTGGTGTTCTACTCTCTGGGGTTCGGAAATTGTGGTGTTGTTTATTTTTGCTAAAATTACATGTGATGTTAATTTACTGCATTATAAATTCAGAGTGTTTCGTATTCGAAATTCTAGTTTCTGTTTCAGTTATTTTAGACATTATTAAAAGGTTCGATCGGATATCAAATACCGACTTTTTCCCTTGCTGAAATTTTTCAAGAGTTGGATCTTTTCAAAGTTATAGAACATTCAAACATCGTGCAAGTGATGCGGTGAACCCTTTAGAAGAACAAAACCTTAACTCGATTTTGTGACCGTCAAAACCGTCACTTAACCTTAGGATTTGTGGTGGTTTAGCGGTGCCACAAGTGAGGCGTTGGTTGACCCTTCTACGGCTGGTTCACTGCTACTGTGGCATGTGATGGATACTTCTAAACTACGCTCAAGTGTTGAGCATTTGGGAAACTCTGGGTGTTTGTTGATTCGATCGGAATGTTCAACATCGTCTAGCTTTTTCTGTAATGTGATACAATATGTGGAATTCATATAGTTAGGCATGAAATCCGTAATATGTGATATTTCGGGTTTACGATGTCTAAGGTGATTGTGGATTCCGAATGTTGTAGTTTTACACTTTCTTTTCTGCGACCGTAAGTGTAATATGTCGTATATCGCCGTTTTCGTTGCTATATGTCAATGACAATTGTGATAGGCATATTTACTTACGTTGATGACATGTGATGTTATGTATTGTTGTGATATATTATATTGGATCGTCATGTTCTGAATAGCCGGGGGTTTTATGTGAGATGAGAGTTTTTATTTTCATTCATGTAAAATTCATTGTATGTAATATTCTTTTATTGGGGCACTTCCGGGTTGAGGATGATGTCACCATTGTATATTATTTACTTTTCCACATTAGGATAGACCCAAAGCGGAGAGCACAAGCAGCCGGTTTTTAGGGTCCAGTGGGAGGCCATCCCGAGGAGTCGAGACCGGGTCTTCTAACCCTAGAATTGGTAGGGTTGCGTGATGCTCTTGTAGGGGTCTAGGGATGTGGGTTTGGCTATTCATCGTGACCGTGGAATCCGTGTTTTATACAGGCTCAAAATAAAACACGGACCTCCTAGTATATCCAATATTTCATATGTTTCTTCTGCTGCAATGTTCTGTGATGAGATCATATTACTGCCTGAGACGAATGCTTATACTATATATATATATGATGATATATAAATATTACTGCTTTCGTTTCTTCTGTGATTCTTAGGAAGCATAAATGATGGGATTCATTAATGAGATTAATGAAAAGAAAAGAAACCTAAAAGATGTTGTAGAATCAAATTTTCAAAAAGGGTAGCTACAGTTTTTGCTTTGCATAGTGTTATATGTGATATACCTTGCCCCTTATTCGATGAGGAAAGTGCCGAGATCTCTTCACCGGGAGTGACCTCTTTAGCAAAAATGGCAGATGCTACAAACTAACGGTTTAGTTTTTCATTGCTTCTAGAGTTCTTGCTATGCACCGCGGTATTTGCGAAACATCCTCCACCTTATTCGATAAGGAAAGAGCCGAGATCCCTTCACAGGGAGTGACCTCTTTAGCGAAACTAGAAAAGCCTAAAAAACACTCCTTTTCAAAATCACTTATTTCTACAACGATATCAAGTTAATTACGCAATAGGTTTTCTGAAAAACCTGCGTAGCCCTCCGACATTTCAGATAAGTAATATTTAGTATTCGTGCTATGTTTGTTGGCTTTCGTCAAGGTGTAGTGTGCGGTAGCTATTTACTGCTTATCTACAGAATATGATGCGATTGGATTAGGGTAGTCGTACGGCTTTGTTGGCTTTCGTCAAGGGTCGTGTGGGTGGGTTTAATTCAATCAAGAAATGTACGGGTTGAACTTGACTAGCAGACTATAGTTTGTTGGCATTCGTCAAGGTCATAGCATGTTAGGGGTAAAAGCATTATCGGGAATTTCAAGAGTTGAAATTTGCAATGAGATTGCATACCTCCTATGAGATAATTGGATCCTGATACTCACTGCGAGTAAGAGTTACTCCTGGGAGAGTTTTACAAATGACAATTAGCCGATCAAGTAGGTTTCTAGAAAGGTGTTAACGGGGTCATGCCTCTAGGAAAACGAGATTTATTTTAATTAGGTCCGTGCGTGAGCATGGGGAACCTCCCTCAAAGAACCAACACTGGCCTGTCCGAATGATTAGCGAACTTGTAAGGTGTAATTAATCCCGGCTAATCTTACCTTTTAGGATTTGAAGGAAGATTTGAAAAAAAAAAGCAGTGGGAGCCATCCTGATTGGATAAGATAATAACCAATATAATCATGCAAGTGCATACGCTAAAGTGTTTTTCTTCTCTCTCTCCAGATAGCGACCATAACAAGCCTTAATTAAGATAATAATATGGATGTATTGACTGAACCCGCTTATTATACTGAGCAGGGAAACGTTGGTCCCGCTCCAACTTATAATTGTTATAAGTCCGAGCATGGAATAGGAGAATATCCGGATTCTCACACCGCCCAATCAAAGAATAAGCATGTTGATGCACCTTCTTCAGGTGTGTTAGTTATCGAGAACTGTTTCTCAGTTCACTCTACGTCCTTGGTATTAGATACCGGATCAGGATCCCACATATGTAATATGTTACATGGGCTACGTAAATGTAACATTTCAGAAAAATAAAATATTATTTTTGGGGATTTCTATAATTAAATAATAAATATATTGAATATTTTAATAATGCGGTATAATTAAATACCGATAAATTGGGAAAATTTGGAAAATTATAGAAATTACAAAAGAGAGGGTGTTTTATATGTATTAAGCAATTTTAAATTAATTGTGATTTATTACACACTATTTTAATGCTAATCGCGATTAAATATCGCTAATCGCGCATTAAGCTTGTTTTGTGCACATCACATGCACATGTCATTTTAACACTTGTTACATTTTTATCATGGGTTTTCTTCATCCATGGTTGTTGTTTTTAAAAGAGAAAAGAAAAAAAAAGAAAAGAATAAAGAAATGAGGGATGGGCATGAGAGAGAGAGGGTGAGGGGTCAACCATTGGTCATGGCACTTAGCTCCCTTCATTTTTCCTTCATCTCTTTTCCCTCCTCCATCACCATGGCAGCCCTCTTCTTCTTCCTTCCTCCATCACCTCAAAACACCTCGAAAACATCATCAAAACTCCATCCCCACTTCATTAAAAACATGCACAAGCCCATTAGCTACACTTTGGACCAAGAAAGCAAGGATTTTGGGCACTTGGGGAAACTCAAGAAAATTCTTGGGTTGCCAAATGAGATAATTTCTGAACCATTAGTGTAGTATTTGGTTTTCTTTAGCTTCCATGCATGTTTAGAGGTGAGTAGGCGATGTTTAGTGATGTTTGGAAATTCTAAGTTAAGGGTTGGGGTTTGAATTGAATTGTGAAGTGTAATTGAGTTTAATAGTGACCTTAAACCCCATTTAGTGATATCATATTGGACCCAAAACCTGAGACTTAACCCTAAATACGAACTTTGAAATTCTGCCGATACGGGAAATTATGGAAATTGTGACGGTTTATTGATATCTGCTAACACTCGGGGACTTGAAAAATTATTTAGCAAAGACAGTGAGTAGTGCAGGCAACCTAGATGATAATCCCAAGACCCCAGCCCCTAATTCCTCACCATGGCTGTAGAAATATTCCCTCTGGGCGCAATTTGTGGCCAGACCTGGTTCTTTTTGCTTCGTGCATCGTCTGTAGCTCCATCTCCAGTAAACTAGACTCTTTATATGTGCAAAATTGGCTAATTTAACCTAGGGTAAAATCTGGGACTAAATTCATGAGTTGTTGTTTTGATTCAGGGTTATATTTTCCGTATTCTGGATTCTGGATTTTTGTAATTGTGTTTTAGCTCGATCACTTGACGTTTGTATGACGATATCAAGGGTTGTTTGGTGGTTTTGAAGGCGTAGTCCGTAGGTTCTAACCTATAGGCTTTTAGCGTGTCGTTTTGGTTTTGAATTGGGTTTTAACATTATACGATACGTTATGATGTGTAGGTACCCCCGCGAGGACTTCAAGATGACAGGAAAGCGCGTGGTGACGTCGGCATCAGCAAGCGAAGTTCCAGGTGAGTAGATATATATCTACGGGGGAAGTCGGGTGGATGGCGTATAGCACCCCCACAGTTCGTAGTATAGTGTATGGTATATATTTTATATGGATAATTTTAGTATCATGGGGTGATGGTGTCACTAGTTAGTTTAGTCGCGAGCCCTAGAATAAGGTTTACACCCACACGCACACACATGCTTACTTTGTTACTTATGCGTGTATGGGGATATGTATATATATACACATATAGGTATGAGACTATGTTTGTGTGTATACACACACACACACACATGGATGATGAGGATTGTTTATGGTATTTGGAGATGAGTCGATGAGATTGGGCATGGTGCTATGAGATCGGTGATATGATGTGGTTCGTATTATGAGATACGACATGAAATTTTAGCGGGCCTTTGGGCGTGTGTTTTCATACACGCATATATATGCAAATGGTATCAGTTTGTACTAGACTTAGATCAGTACTCCAGTTCATGAGATATGATGATAAGGATACCAGATAAATGATGAGATGAATGTGATATTTGACCCGTACCCAGATTGGGATGCCATACGACGGATTTACGTATGAGCTATACATTGATGATAGATCCGCACTCTTGACTCGAGGATGTCATATTATATTTATATTGTATCGTACGTGATATTATTGAGGCGGGATCACCGACTATTATATTCATATGTATCGACTCAGATTTAGGTGGTTTTCTCTTACACTTTCGGTTAGATTGTTCGTTTAGTCCTATTTGTTTACTTGTAGATGTAGACTAGACTCGGGTCATACCTATTTCAAAACTAACGAATCGTGAGTATTTTAAAGACAGGCCAAGGGATTATACGGATATTTTCAAAAGACACATCTTTTCTTAAAACACCGTAGCCCTTATTTTCTAAACACCACGATTCGTGTTATTTCAAATGGCAAAACTGTATGACATATATATATATATATATATTGATGTAGATTTTTCATTGTTGTGTTTATTATTCAGCTCCCGCACATTATTGCAGTTCGCATCGCATTTGTATACTTATATTGTGTTTTCATATGCCATTATTGAGATCATGCTGTCAGGACACCAGCACCATTACCGATGATGCGTATGCTCCACGTACACTTGCTTGCCGGCTCACACACATCATCATCGGTAATAGCCATGTCATGTACACTATAGTAAATATTATTTCATTGACATGGCCTGCTAGCTGATAGTTGCAATATGTTATCGCTTTCATATGCTAGTTTAACTATTGCAATCATTGCTTGATATTAGATGCATTCATATACTTATTAGTTATGCAGTAATTTGGGGTTTTATGCCGATATTCACTGTTTACTTACTCTTGATTTTGGATTCGGATTTTCATGAGATTTCGGGATTTGGGGCAAAACCGCAAGAATATATATAAACTTCTCTCTCTCTCTTTTTAAAATACAAGTTGCGGTTTTCTCATGATGTATGAGTCGTCCACCATGAGTTTTCATGATAGCTGTTGGATTTCGAGACCCGTTTCGAGGAGTAGTATGAACCGTCTCGGGTACATGGTGGACCCAGTATGGTACTCCGGGGCAAGAGTGATTTCATGGAGGATGATGAGCCTGGCAGGGGTAAACTGCCTACCGGTGATTGTTTGGCGTGGCGGATATCCGGAGGATACCGTCCGTGGTCGTGTGATTTGATGATATGGGCCGATCCGGGCTGACGGAGCCCGAGGTATTGAGACACTGCGATATTGAGATATTGGGATTTATGTTTTGTGTCGATGCTAGACACTGATTATGTTGATTTCATTGATGATACCTCATGTTATATAAACAGAAATCTCACAAAAACAAGAAAACAGTTTCTTCATTTACATGTATTCTGTTTTCATTACATTACATTCATACCTCATACATATGATATATTGCTACCTGAGGCATTGACTCGAGCACATGGGATTACACTTATGTATAGATGTTTACCCTTGCCACCTTTTCATGCTTCATACTTTATCATTTGAGGTTTATATATATATTTGATCGTATTGACCTGGGATAAGTCATACATACGATTTCTGCTCGGTGATGTTTTCTACTCATGAGTTGGCAACTCACCCCCGTTGTGCTACAGTTTCTTGCAGGTTTTGCCATACAGGTTTCGTTACGGCTTTGCTGGCACACTGCTTCCTTTTCTGGTGATTTGCTTTGGTAGGTGGTTTCACTTGCATCGTGAACACCATTGTACTTATTTTATTCAGTTGTATCTAGTAACTCTATCAACCAGACATGTATTTTTATTTCTGACTAGAGACCAGTGTTGTGTATTATTTCGACCTTAGAGTCGCGCGTTGTATTGTTATGGATTTCATGTTGTTTGAGTTTGATCCTCGCCCTTCGGCGTTGTATATTATATTGCTTGCGTGGTTGTGGCCGTCAATTAACGAAGGGCTAGCTCCCGCTTGGGGATGTCTTTTATATATTATGCATGTTGTACCCCTTTTGGGGCCAGTATTTACAAAGGAAACTCTGCCGAAATTTTCAGAAAAGACTTAATGTTTTAAAAATGCGTAATTTGGCTTATTTTAATAAAACATTTTCCTTAAAATGGTTTTAGATTTCTGGGCTTTTGGCTTACTTGAATTAGATGTGGTCCTATAGACTTCATATGATTCAAGTGTCAGTCACGTACCATTTCGAGTCGTGACAAAGTTGTTATCAGAGTGCTAGGTTAACCTTGGTTCGATTCTATGTTTGACTATGCGGATTCTAGGGTGTTTGTATATATACGGAATCTAGGCTTGACCTTACAGAACCTAGACTTAGTCGACGGGGTATTAGACCCGAACTTTCGTCGCGTAGGTTGACCTTGGTTGATGGAGTAGGTGACTTAAGAAGAGTGACGTATCGTGTGTATGTTCTGCGGCATACTTACGATACGCTACTCCGCTTAAGAAGCCTTAGGATGTACATTTCCTTGCACATCATTATATTCATTCATGATCTACCCTCATCGATATCGGTTTATGGTTTTGCTGCTACGATTACATGGGCAGAGAGTGCTACGGCTAGAGTTGCGGTCAGCACGAGCTCGTCACGAACGAAGACTGACCAGGGCGTGATTCCAGGGACATATGATTGCATAGAGTGGCGTCGTTTTATTATGTTTTCGCGCCGTGAGCATTTGATGGATCGCTGTTATGAGATTTCTCGGACGTGTAGATTAGCACCAGTGGATTGAGCCACTGATAGAGGCCAGCCAGAATGTGATGACCATTGATGTATCTCTTATTCATGATTATTGAGGCACTGTTCAGCGTGCAGACGAATGAGCCAGTTGCTGCTGCGAATGACGAGATATCGCCCCAAATGTTGGAGCTATTGCAGTATGAGTTGTACTTAGAGATATGATAGCAGGTCGCTAGTCACCTGAGGATGAATGACCAGGACATGCGGTTCGTTCGCTTACCTCGATGCGAGGATATCAGATAGATTGATTCCAGCTAGAGACGACTACACGCAGGTACGTTGAGTGTCGATAGAGGCGATCGAATGTCAGAAAACCATATTCCAAGTTTAAAGTATTCAGAAAGACATGTAAGCAATTCTATGGACCCTCTAAAAGAATGAAAATTCTAACTCGACATAATGACCATGTGAAAGCCTTTGAACCTTACGGTTTGCGGTAGATCCGCGGTGCCATTAGTGAAGCTTGGGTTTGCCCTTCTACGGCAGGTCCACCGGTACTGTGGTATGTATTCGATACTAATAAACTGTATCCAAGATGTTGAGGTCTTGGGGGATTATGATGTTTTGACGAATCGATTGAATGGTTCGACTTCATTCGGATGCTATGCGATGGGATGCATTTCTTGGGAAACTCCAGATACGAGTATAGCCGTTGGAGCGCAGTCCATGCAGCCATGATGAGATGAGTCCGAAGAAGTCGACAGTAGAGAAAAGTGGAGTAAGAGGTTCGTACGAGATCTTGATGAGATGACGTTCCACTCCGCTGACATCAGAGATGATACGCATGCAGAGGCGTTGTATATGGATATATCTTCCAGAAGGAGTCATGATGAGTATGTAAGTCCATGCTACCTCTCCCGGTACTTTCGGGAATGCGGAATATGGTAAAAAACAATTTTTTTACGGAGGTGGTAACATGGACCTAAAACCCGGATCTTGGTTAAACATCTATCTAACATCCTAACTAAGAGTTTCTAGCTACTCGGTTAGGGGGTTATACCTTGCTTGTCTTGAACTCCTTCGTCTTCAAGCTCCGATGGTGGTCCGGACCGGCTTCTTCTCGTCGTCTCCTTGCGCCGAAGAAAGATCCACCTGAAAGCTCCAACCTTTAGCTCCTTCTTCGTTCTTTGAAGAAACTAGTTCACTTGGTTTGCTAAACCTAGTGAACTAGAATGAGTAGAGAAGAAATAGAATGGGATTTTATCTATGGTTCTTGATTCTCAACTCATGAGACAAGAGAACCATAGATCAAGAGAGGGAGCAAGAGGTTGAGGGTGAGAGCAAGAGGAGAGCTCAAGAACAAGAGAGAGAATGAGAAAGAAAGAATGAGCAACTCTTTTGTCTTTCACCCTCTCATAATCCAAAGTGATCATAACTCATCATATCAAAAAAGTCTTATGTGATGGTTTGAAGCAACCATAACCATATGATTTCATGCACTCATTTTACACAAATGAGCAAGTAAACAAAAGTCTTTGCCATGAAATGATGGCTATGGTTATCATGATGGTCAACTAGTCAAGCCTAGTCAACCGGTCAACAAGTCAACAAGTCAACAAAGTCAACAAGTCAACAAAAGTCAACAAGTCAACAACCATATCACCATAATACTTAATTAATATAATAGTTAATCACATATCATATTCTCATTAGGGTTGAGCAAAAAGTCAAATAGTCAACGGTCAACTGTCAACAACCCTAATGAGAATCCGCTGCCTCTGCCTCCCTGTCAACTGTGCATACACACCCGCATCCGCGTTCCGAGGAACACGAATGCAAACTGGATAAATCCAATCCCATAAGGTACACTAGGATCTGGCTTAAACCAAAGCCCTCTAGTGTAAACTGTCCGGACACTGTACGTGCACAAGTGCACGGATGTGACCGAACCCTGTCGCAAAACCATGCGACCTGTCGCAATACCATGCGACCTCTACTCTTTTGCCTAAAGGCGAAAAGCTTTCTGTGTGGGACTCTAAAGACTCGACAATACGCTGGCAGTGGGTTTAACCACAGACCGCAAGCGGCACTAGCTGTGCGTAACGGTCCCCAGGTAATGCCGACAAGAAGACCGACGAGGCGAAACCCATCTGAACTCCTACTGAGCCTGAGTGTGACATTCTCCGTACAGTCCGGTCTGTTCGTCTGATACATCGCATGGCGGGCCTAGGGGGTGGTAAACGTCAGTCCCCCAATAGCGGTACAAGTCGTGCCGGAGCGAAGCCCAAAACACCCTGAGATAACACTGGAAACCTACCAGTATATCTCGTTTGCCCTGGCCAGGGACTACTCGTGTAATGGCTCTCCTAGACACAGCGCGATGTCAACCCCCAATACCGGGAGAGACGAATCCTGTCTAACCGTCACTGCCTCCAAGTGCTTCGGGACTGCACCCAACCACTACCTGTTTGCACGACTCCTTTGAGCCGTGGTAGGGTAGTGATCAAAGTACAGTGGGAACACACTCGAGGCGAAGTGACAGTGTCAAGTCAGCGGACTAAGCTGTACTCATGTCACCTGGGAACTGATAACTGACGATAGGTATAATACCAACTAGTCAGTTCCCGACGAGTCCTGTCCAGTGTAACCGTAACCTAACGAGCACCCGCATACTATCTCAAGTACGACGTACTGACAGCTGTGGGACAGACCGTCTCCCACACTGGGATGAGAAGCGCATGCGCTGGTCTACTCCGGAGTATCGATGCCCTGTCTCGATAGTCCTGCGACCAGGGACCTGCATAAGGATGTGCTTATAGATTACCCAGCCCCACTAGTGTGACGGCCATCACATCGCTGGTAATCAAGCAAAGATCCTAAGGGCTCTACTAATGTGTATAGGCGATATACAAAAATAAACACATGTACACATTGAAGTAGAAACAAACCAAGTAGCATACTACTATTTTGAGCAAGATTGTATATACAAGGTGAATATCCCAAGCATCCATTAAGTAATATACAAACTAGTATGATACAGTAATGGCCTCTAGGGCATATACACTAACAATCTCCCACTTGCACTAAGGCCATGTACTGGCATATCGAAGACCTATCATCTCGATCAGCTGCTCGAACTGAGTCTGGGGCAGGGCCTTGGTGAATGGATCTGCAGTGTTATCTTCTGAAGCGACTCACCGAACCTCGATCTCCTGGCGATCTACGATCTCCCTGATCAGGTGATACCGCCTTAAGATGTGCCTGGATTTCTGATGGGACCTTGGTTCCTTCGCTAAAGCTATAGCCCCGTTGTTGTCGCAATACAGAGGTATTGGATCAACAATGGACGGAACCACCTGAAGTTCTTTCAAGAACTTCCTCATCCAGACAGCTTCTTTTGCGGCATCAGATGCAGCGATGTATTCCGCTTCCATCGTCGAGTCTGCAACGGTTTCTTGTTTGGAACTCTTCAACACACCGCCCCTCCATTGAGGGTAAAGACAAAACCCGACATGGACTTGGAATCATCCTTGTCACTCTGGAAGCTGGAGTCAGCAAAGGCCTCGATCTGGAGGTCTTTTCCGCCATACACCAAGAACATCTCCTTAGTCCTTCTCAGGTACTTGAGAATGTTCTTTACCGCTATCCAGTGTTTCTCCCTAGGGTTTGACTGATACCGGCTTACCACACTCAGTGCATAAGCTACATCCGGTCTGGTACACAACATCGCATATATTATAGAGCCTACCGCAGAAGCGTAGGGTATAATAGACATGCGATCCCTCTCCAAATCAGTCTTGGGAGACATCTCTTTAGAGAGGGTGATCCCGTGACAAGCCGGAAGGTTACCGCGCTTGGCATCTTCCATATTGAATCTCTTCAGTATGGTGTCGATGTACCTGGACTGTGAAAGTCCTAATATCCTCTTGGATCTGTCACGGTAGATCCGGATACCCAGAATATACGAGGCATCACCCAGGTCTTTCATGGAGAACCTGTGTGACAAGAACCCCTTGACAGATTGTAGCATAGGAATGTCATTTCCTATTAAGAGAATGTCATCCACGTACAAAACGAGGAATACTACAGTTCTTGCTACAAATCTACTATAGATGCATGGTTCATCTGGATTTTTGATAAAGCCAAATTCTTTGACCGTCTCATCAAAGCAGATGTTCCAACTCCGCGATGCCTGCTTTAGTCCATAGATGGACTTAAGCAACTTGCACACCTTTCCGCTGCTCCCACTCTGAATGAAACCCTCTGGCTGGTCCATATAGACACACTCCTCTAAATTTCCATTTAGAAAAGCGGTCTTTACGTCCATTTGCCAGATCTCATAATCGTGGAAGGCAGCAATGGCAAGAAGGATCCGAATGGATTTCAGCATGGCTACTGGAGAAAAGGTTTCGTCATAGTCCAAGCCAGGTCTTTGACGGAAACCCTTTGCTACCAGCCTAGCTTTATAGGTCTCAACCTGTCCATCTACACCAATCTTCCTTTTGAAGATCCACTTGCATCCTACGGGTTTTACCCCGTCTGGAGCAATGTCCAACGTCCATACCTTGTTGGTGTACATGGACTCCATTTCGGTCCGCATTGCATCCAGCCATTTCACTGAGTCAACGCTCTGAACGGCCTGCTGGAAGCTAGTAGGCTCATCATAATCTATGATGCAATCCTCTCTATCCCCGTCTATGAGAAAACCGTAGTATCTCTCGGGCGGATGAGACTGCCTACTACTCCTGCGGAGCGGCGTAGGAATGTCCTGTTCTTCCGAACCCTCTGGTTCCACTAAACTTTCAGTAATAGTCCGTGGTTCTGGAATTTCTTCCAGTTCTACTGCGCTCCAACTTATTTCCTTTTCTATGAACTGGTGTTCTAGAAAGTGGGCATGACGAGAAATAAGAACTTTTTGTTCCTCTTCGCAGTAGAAGAAATATCCCTTGGAATTCTTGGGATATCCCACAAACTTGCACAGTACTGAGCGTGCCTCGAGCTTGTCCGCATGCTGCTTTTTGACAAAAGCTGGACTTCCCCATATCTTAATGTGATTAAGATGGGGTCTCTTCCCACACCACATCTCAAATGGCGTGGTAGGCACAGTCTTAGTCGGAACTCGGTTCAAAAGGTATGCGGCTGATTCTAGCGCATATCCCCAGAATGATCGCGGCAACTCAGCATTACTCATCATGGACCGCACCATATCCAATAGGGTGCGGTTCCGTCTCTCCGATACACCGTTATGTTGCGGGGTGTATGGAGGAGTAAGCTGAGAGAGAATTCCGTTCTCTTTTAAATAGTCCAGGAACTCGGCACTTAAGTATTCTCCACCTCGATCCGATCTTAGAATCTTATACTTTTGCCGGTCTGTTTCTCTACTTCATTCTTATACTCCTGGAATTTTCCAAAGGCCTCGGACTTATGTTTCATTAAGAAGACATAACCGTACCTTGAGAAGTCATCCGTAAAAGTAATGAAGTAAGAATGTCCGCTTCGGGCATGTGTAGACATTGGACCGCACACGTCACTGTGTACGAGTCCCAAGAGCTCGCTCGCTCTTACTCCATGTCCAGTAAACGGAGTCTTTGTCATCTTTCCTTTGAGACAAGATTGACAAGTGGCATACGATTGATATTCGAACGCATTCAAATATCCTTCTGTATGTAACTTAGTCAACCTTCTCTCATTGATGTGACCCAATCTACAATGCCATAAGAAAGTCTGATTTATTTCTGGAGACTTTCTTTTGTGTGTATTCTGGACATTAAAAATCTGTGGTTGGTTTAACACGTATATACCATTACTCAATGTACCTGACCCAATCAAAACTTGATTAAGGTGAATGTTTACAACATTACTTACAAACGCAAATTCATAACCTTCTTTAGAAACTAAAGATACAGAAATGATATTACAAGTTGCGTTGGGTACAAAAAAGCAATTACGCAAAACCAAAACATGTCCATCTGACATTCCCAGGTGATAGTCCCCCACGGCTTTAGCATCCATGCTAGCTCCGTTCGCAACTCTGAGGGTCATGTCACCTGCCTTCAAAACCCTATGGTTTCTCAACGCCTGCAAAGAATTACAGATATGAGATCCTGATCCTGTATCCAATACCCAGGAAGTAGAGTTTATTGAAAGACAGTTTTCAATAACATACACACCTGAAGCTGAAGCTGCAACCTGCTTCAATTCCTGTGTTCTGGCCTTCCAGGCCCTGCAATCATTCTTCCAGTGTCCTTTCTTATGACAATAGAAGCATTCTTCCTTATCCACAAGCTTCCCCGCAATCTTTGTTGCTTTTCCTTTTCCCTTCGTATCCACTTTACTAACACCGCCCCTTGGTTTGGCGGGAGCCTTCTTCTTCTTTCCCTTGGCTTTCGCCTTGGACCTAGAAGAAGATGATCCTCCTACAAACAAAGTGGATGTATCCCTACCTTTCTGTAGGGTGCCCTCTGCGCTCCTCAGCATGTTGAGGAGCTCTGAAAGTTCAACCTCTTTTTCTTGTAAGTTGAAGTTCAGTATAAACTGGGCGTAAGTGGAAGGAAGGGACTGGAGAACTATATCCGTATATAGCTCACTCTCCAATGTGATCCCTAGGTCAGCGAGCTCCTCAATGTAGCCGATCATCTTTACCACGTGCTCGGCTACTGATGATCCGACGGCCATTCTTGTCGAAAATAACTTTTTCGACGCTTCGTATCTTGCGATACGTGATTGCTCTCCATAAAGTTCTTTTGTATGAAGCAATATAGATTCCATGTCCATATTCTCATGCCTCCTCTGATGTTCGTTGTCCATCGAGGCAAGCAGGAGGCATTTGGTCTTCGCGCTATCAATCTCCCAAGTCTTGCGGATTTCCTTATCCGCGACGCTGGAAGTTGGACCAGGGACAGGGGGAGCTTTGGTGGTAAGAAGATACCCCAGCTTGTCGTAAGTGATTGCTATCTTGACATTCCTGAGCCAATCTTTGTAGTTTGGCCCTGTCAGTTTGTTTTTATCTAGGAGTAACTTAAGTCCAGTCATGTCGATTTGGTCGCTGCAATTAGGAGAGAGAAGAAGAAACACTCAGCATGATGCTCTTGCAAATTTAGAGTGGTTTTTAGTTTGTCTAAACAGGATGGCTCCCACTGTTTCTCGAATCCCTCCTCAAACCATAAAGGAAGAATTAGCCGGGATCAATCCCACCGCACAATACTTGCTTAACCGTTCAGCCAGGCCGGTGTCGGTACTTCGAGGGAGGTTTTCCAACGCTTTCGCGAAGTTCCTTAATTAAAGAAGCTCTTTTCCCTGGGGGCGTAGCCCCGCTAACACCTTTCTAGGCACCTACTAGGTTTATAGCATTGATCGTTTTAGTGAGAAATTTCCCGAGGAGTAGCATATACTCACAGTAGGATCGGGATCCAAATATCATCGCGTGACGAAACTGAAGGAATCCTACCAGAATCATCACACTCCAAATGGTATGCAAATCTAGCAAGTTTCAGTACTTATGAAACTCCCGATGTGGATTTTTGCCCCATGCTCTTATGACCTTGACTTTGGCCAAAATATCATAAGTCACATGTCAAGTTCTACCCGTCATTATCCAGGTTAATTTGGATCCATCCGTACCTACCCTTGACTTTGGCCAAAATGGCAGTACGACTGTCCCAAACCAACGCATCTATCTATGCTACACATGAACACCCAATAGCTACCAATCACTGTGCCTTGACTTTGGCCAACATACACAGCTTGAATACTATTGACTATTCATGTGAAACGACGGAGGGCTACGGATGGTTTTAGCAAAACCGTGAACGTAGTGAACTTGATATGGTCGATGGAACGAGATAGCTTTTAAAAGGAGTGGCTCAAGCTCCGCATTTAAAAGTTGTTTTTGAAAAGAACCGAGTGGTTTTTCGAAAGTGTTCCAACGACTTTAACTTGGTTTATTATCTTGCATTAGTTCTTTTAATGCGTGATATTCTTGCATTAGTTATTTTAATGCGTCCCATCATTTAATCCTACCATTGCAGAAAACAACCAAAATATGACGTACGCTTATGCCATTCGCATTCGCCACGGGGCCCCGTCATTACCCGTTAGGTTACTTAACTAACGACAGAGCGGGGGCTGGGCTAGCGCGTCTGTAAAACATAAGCAACGCCTAAATAATATCATATATAGATATACTGCAATGATAAAACATTTCAGATCACAGATGAATACATTGGATATACTAGGAATCTGTAATTCGTATGAGCCTGTAACGAAAGACAAATTACACGGTCGCGGTGAATAGCCAAAACCCCACCCAAGACCCCTACGGGTGCGGCAAACTACCCGCCAAGTACCCGAAGCGTAGTAACCTCCCTCATCTCCATGAGTAGGCCACTCGACACTTCGGCATACCCGGTAGTTTGTGCACCCCCTCCATGGGTCTATCCTAGGAGCAAAAACAGTAAAAAGAAATTATACAATGACGGCTACAACCCCGACCCGGTTGTGCGGCCATACAAATAATTATTACATCAATTTACAAATTTACATGAATTGAAAGAAAAGAAAACTCTCGTCTCACAACCCCCGGCTATTCACCCGCGACAATCCAACATATTCATATACACATTCCAGCACATTACAGATCACAGATTTGTATAACCCCCACTAATCGACATATAGCGATTAGTAGACGTTCAATACAAATATCACATTACAGAAAACCCGTTAGCTCAAGTCTTTTAGAAGTTCGATCAAAAATACGGATTTTCAGGACCCCAAAATAAAATTTTCGTTCTGGAAAATCTGGGTTGAAAATATATATTCTAAAAATCCCAAAATACCCCAATGACCAAACTGCAGAAAAGAAAACCGTTGAACGAGTCAACTCGGCCGCGTTTCCGCGGCGGGAGCGTGCTCCCGCCGCGGAAGCGCGGCGCTTTGATCGTTTCAGCGGCCCAAATTTTTGCAGTATCTTTAAAAAAGCCTGAGTCGATTTTTGGTGTTTTTCAAAAAAGTTTTCCAGCACTTTTAAAATCGACAGAAAGTTTAAAATTCCGGGGTTCGTTTCGGGACTTTTTCGTTGATCGATCTTCTAGTTACTTGCTAACATGTTAGATAGAGTTTAATTAGGCTATGATACCACTGTAAATCCATGCTACCTCTCCCGGTACTTTCGGGAATGCGGAATATGGTAAAAAACAATTTTTTTACGGAGGTGGTAACATGGACCTAAAACCCGGATCTTGGTTAAACATCTATCTAACATCCTAACTAAGAGTTTCTAGCTACTCGGTTAGGGGGTTATACCTTGCTTGTCTTGAACTCCTTCGTCTTCAAGCTCCGATGGTGGTCCGGACCGGCTTCTTCTCGTCGTCTCCTTGCGCCGAAGAAAGATCCACCTGAAAGCTCCAACCTTTAGCTCCTTCTTCATTCTTTGAAGAAACTAGTTCACTTGGTTTGCTAAACCTAGTGAACTAGAATTAGAAGAGAAGAAATAGAATGGGATTTTATCTATGGTTCTTGATTCTCAACTCATGAGACAAGAGAACCATAGATCAAGAGAGGGAGCAAGAGGTTGAGGGTGAGAGCAAGAGGAGAGCTCAAGAACAAGAGAGAGAATGAGCAAGAAAGAATGAGCAACTCTTTTGTCTTTCACCCTCTCATAATCCAAAGTGATCATAACTCATCATATCAAAAAAGTCTTATGTGATGGTTTGAAGCAACCATAACCATATGATTTCATGCACTCATTTTAAACAAATGAGCAAGTAAACAAAAAGTCTTTGCCATGAAATGATGGCTATGGTTATCATGATGGTCAACTAGTCAAGCCTAGTCAACCGGTCAACAAGTCAACAAAAGTCAACAAGTCAACAAAGTCAACAAGTCAACAAAAGTCAACAAGTCAACAACCATATCACCATAATACTTAATTAATATAATAGTTAATCACATATCATATTCTCATTAGGGTTGAGCAAAAAGTCAAATAGTCAACGGTCAACTGTCAACAACCCTAATGAGAATCCGCTGCCTCTGCCTCCCTGTCAACTGTGCATACACACCCGCATCCGCGTTCCGAGGAACACGAATGCAACAGGATAAATCCAATCCCATAAGGTACACTAGGATCTGGCTTAAAACCAAAGCCCTCTAGTGTAAACTGTCCGGACACTGTACGTGCACAAGTGCACGGATGTGACCGAACCCTGTCGCAAAACCATGCGACCTGTCGCAATACCATGCGACCTCTACTCTTTTGCCTAAAGGCGAAAAGCTTTCTGTGTGGGACTCTAAAGACTCGACACTACGCTGGCAGTGGGTTTAACCACAGACCGCAAGCGGGCACTAGCTGTGCGTAACGGTCCCCAGGTAATGCCGACAAGAAGACCGACGAGGCGAAACCCATCTGAACTCCTACTGAGCCTGAGTGTGACATTCTCCGTACAGTCCGGTCTGTTCGTATGATACATCGCATGGCGGGCCTAGGGGGTGGTAAACGTCAGTCCCCCAATAGCGGTACAAGTCGTGCCGGAGCGAAGCCCAAAACACCCTGAGATAACACTGGAAACCTACCAGTATATCACGTTTGCCCTGGCCAGGGACTACTCGTGTAATGGCTCTCCTAGACACAGCGCGATGTCAACCACCAATACCGGGGAGAGACGAATCCTGTCTAACCGTCACTGCCTCCAAGTGCTTCGGGACTGCACCCAACCACTACCTGTTTTGCAAGACTCCTTTGAGCCGTGGTAGGGTAGTGATCAAAGTACAGTGGGAACACACTCGAGGCGAAGTGACAGTGTCAAGTCAGCGGACTAAGCTGTACTCATGTCACCTGGAACTGATAACTGACGATAGGTATAATACCAACTAGTCAGTTCCCGACGAGTCCTGTCCAGTGTACCCGTAACCTAACGAGCATCCGCATACTATCTCAAGTACGACGTACTGACGGCTGTGGGACAGACCGTCTCCCACACTGGGATGAGAAGCGCATGCGCTGGTCTACTCCGGAGTATCGATGCCCTGTCTCGATAGTCCTGCGACCAGGGACCTGCATAAGGATGTGCTTATAGATTACCCAGCCCCACTAGTGTGACGGCCATCACATCGCTGGTAATCAAGCAAAGATCCTAAGGGCTCTACTAATGTGTATAGGCGATATACAAAAATAAACACATGTACACATTGAAGTAGAAACAAACCAAGTAGCATACTACTATTTTGAGCAAGATTGTATATACAAGGTGAATATCCCAAGCATCCATTAAGTAATATACAAACTAGTATGATACAGTAATGGCCTCTAGGGCATATACACTAACAGAGTATGCAGCCGTTCCGGAATAAGAAACTGATTTAATAAAGGACGATGACTTCCGGGCAGTTCGGCAGAAACAAGATTTGAGAGAGATCTCGACAAGATCTTTCTGGAGTAATTACGAGAAGACTTGGACCCAGGAGCGGTCATTTTACGCACATGTACATCCATATGCGCATGAATCAAAAAGGATTGCATACATGCATCCATACATCCAAAGAAACAAGAAAGGATTTCTAGTGAGAATCTAATGGTTAAATGATAAATCAACACTTGATTTATCAATCCGGCCATATCACATACGACCCCTACCAAAAGCAAGCCGCCCGATCAATATACGGTATCCTATACGCGCATTTTAATCGGGTCCATACGCATATCGCATACGCGCACCACAACGTTTCGCCTGGACTAGGAAACTCCATTGTGGGAGTCTGATACTCGTCAATACGCCGGTAGTGGGTGATGATCATATCAAGCACCCCCAAGCCGCAAGCGGTCAGCTAAACGTAACGGCCACCCGGGTATTGACCGATCAGAAGTGAACAAGCGAACCTGCTACAACTCCCGTCGAGCCAATCGGCGACACTACCGTGTAGTCCGGTCTCCTCGTCTGATATGTCGCATATCAAGTCTAGGGGTGGTAAACGTCAGACCCCAATAACCGATAAGTCGTGCCGATGTGAGGCTCATACCGGGTCGAGAAACTACTGGTAACACTTACCAGCAAATCACTGAATCAGCCCTGGCCAGGGACTTCCCTGTTATGGCCAATCGAGCACAGCGCAACATCAACCCCCAATACCGGGAGAGACGAAACCCCTCCTATCGCTCATTGCCTCCATGTGACTCGGGACTGTACCCAAAAACCACCGTTTTGCACGCCCTCATGGACGTGGTAAGGTGGAGATTAAAGCACAGTGGGAATCACACAAGACTCTATGACGATCTCGGGTCTACAGACTAACCTGCACAAGTGTCACCTAAGAACTGCCATCTGACGTGAGGTATAATACCATCTGGGAGTTCTCGACGAGTCCGTCCAGTGTACCCAGTCTCCACTGAGCACCCGTATCCATCTCTGATGTCAAACACCAATGGATATGGGATCATCCATCGCCCATCTCATGGGTCGAGAAGCGTATACGCTAGTCTACACTGGTATATCGATGCCCCGTCTCGATACAACTACGACTAGGGACCTTGAAGGATGTACTTATGGACTACCATGTCCCCACTAGTATGATCTGCATCATAGTCCAGGTAGTCAAGTATACATCCTAAGGGCTTTACCAACATGTAACTATAAGACAGTATAAAGAGACCAGTATACATGTTAAGATAAAGAGCAACCAGATAGCATACTATCATAACGAGCAAGAAAGTCATCTCTATATATGTCCAAGCATCCAATATAATATACATCATCTGTACAATACTGGCCTCTAGGGCATACATACAACTAACATAAACGACTCGCTCACAGGAGTGGTCACAGCAAGCGGATGATCAAGAAAACAAGACTCTCTGCCCAAACTCGGCACGAAGTGTATGGAAACGTAAGAGTGCGTAGATCCCGGATCAAACGACATGTGTGCGTCAACAGAACATACTGAAAGAGTACCTGAGACCACTGCATTGGACGCCTGCGCATCGCGATATGTCAAAGCAAAGACCCGTGCCTGCCCTCTACCTGCGACCGGCGGTCCTCTACTGGCAACTGGCTATCCTCTGCCGGCAATTTGTTGTCCTCTGCCTTAGCCTCCTCGTCCTCTCTGAGCAAACCCTCCGCGACCACGACCTCTCTGTGCATATGTCTGACGCGGAGCAACAACAGGTACAAGAGGCAAAGCTCACTGAGGCGGAGAAGGTGGTAGGGTAATATGTGGTACGGCCGATTCGCCGTCACGTGGCTCCGGACAATCTCGAATACGATGATAAGTACTCCCGTACCGGAAACATCTAGATGGTGCCGGCTGACCCTCTTAAGAATAAGAGATGAATAGCTGACCTCGTCCGAAGCCTCCGCTACCCCCCGTACCTGAACAGAACTTGTCGAGGCGCCTAAACGGCTGTCTCTGTGCTGACGTATCTTTACGAACCCTCTTCGGCCCTGGGACTACCGAAGTCTCAGCAAGGCGCTCCTCGACTTATAGCGTTACATCTACAGCTGCTGCATAGGTCTTGCAATGTTGTGCGCTGATCGCAAGAAACAACGGTGTAAGCAGGCCTCGAACAAACCTTTTGACTCGCATCTCCTCAGTAGCTACTAAATATGGGGCATAAACAGAGAGCTCGGTGAACTGCGAATCATACTCCGCCACTGTCATATCCAGCATTTCGCGTAATGACTCGAACCTGCGTGCTCGAGAATCTCGGACACTCTATGGAACGAAACGGGCAAGGGACACCGTCACGAACTCAGTCCAGGTCATAAGAGGAAGACCTGTTGCTCTACCTTTCTCTACCGACTCACACCACTTTTGCGCAAAACCTTCCAAGTGAAAGCTCGCGAACTCCACCGATCTCGCATCGGAGCATCTCAGTGAACGACATATCCGGGCCATCCTATCGATAAATGACTGCGGGTCCTCGGCTGCATCTGTGCCTGTGAAAACTGGAGGTTTCAGCCTCATGAACTCAGATAACGATACTGCGATCACCTCGGTAGCTGTAGGTGCAACTGCCTGAACTGTAGAAACCATCGCGGTCCCTGCAACAGGTGGAACGACCTCCTGTCTCTGCGCTCGAATAGCCTCAACTAACGACCCCATAATCTGGCGCATCTCCTGCATACCGGCCCCTAGCATAGGAATCTGGTATGTCGAAAGGGGAACAGTCTGCTCTAGTAAAACGAGTGTACTGCCCGAGTCAGTCCTCGTCTCAGACGAGTAAACTCTAATTTCGGCTCTCGCGACCGCTCTCTGCGCCCTTGTAGTCTTCGGCGGCATAATGGCTGGAAAAGTAACAAGATTAGATCAAAATACGGAAATCGAATCATAAAAATGTATATAATCACGAAGGAATTGCAACCATGTAACGTCTACAGGCGTAACGCGATTAGGTAAGCCGAAACCCAGGAGTCAAAACCATAAAAGCAGTGAGTGTTGAAAACATTGGTTTAAAACATTTTGATAACCCGAGTAAAAATCTTTAAAGTTTGAGTTATTTCATTAAAATTTTCGGCAGCACCTCCTTTGTAAAAACTAGCCCCGAAATCAGGTACAAGACATGATATAATTAAAATGACATACAATAAGAATAAAGCATCCCCAAATGGGAGCAATCACGCCCGACGGTGGAAACAACCACCACAATAATTGTATACGACGCCGTAGGGAAGAATGGACAATATAAGTGAAAAACAGCATAAAAGATAAAACTGCATAAATAAAGCCGGCTCACACAAGCTCGACATCCGGAGTACAAAATAATATACATCATCCTAAGAACTGGTCTCTAAGTCAATACATTAAATGGTAGATGGAGAGTACTAGATACAATAGAGTGTACATATGGAAAATAAACGGATACCGCAAACCCACCTATCAGCAAAACGGCTCACACGCCAACTGCAGTGGTATCCGCAGCAAAAAGATACAAGGAGGTAGCCCTGCCGCAACTACTCTGAGGGTCAACCTGCAAACACTGTGGCACAACGGAGGTGAGTTGCCAACTCGTGAATAGTAAATAACATATAAAGGTAATCGCGATTATGCACGTACTGCGATATTCTAACATGTGCAATCTAATAACATCTATATGATGAACTGGGTACACAGTAATCATGCAAAGTACTCTATCAGGTACTACGACTACATGATACAATACATAACAATGAATGCTGAGCATGGGATAAAATATCATCTACATGAATCATCATCGTGGAGAACCCTGGTGTCTACCAAAAACACCGCAAAATCTCGATGACTCATGCGTCTTCACTCTATCCGGCCCTCAATCCTGTAAATCTTATAAAAGCGGGGTGCCCAACACCGGCACCCGAAAACATCATGAAATACTCGTTTCCAGTATCGACACGCAAGTTCTCATCTATCGGGCTCCGTCAGTCCGGATCGGCCCACGGGCTCCGTCTGTGGGATCGGCCCTCGGGCTCCGGCAGTATGGGTCGGCCCATATCCATCTCTCGACTCTGGTCGGTATCCTCCGGATAATCGCCAGGTCCAACCAATCACCGGTAGGAAGTAGTCCCCCTGCCAGGCTCACCGTCTGTATACACAGCATCCCTTTCTTGTCCTGGGGTACCATACCAGTTCAACCATGTAACCGCAATCGGCCTCATCCAGCTCCTCGAATCGGGTTCACATGTCTCACGTCTCAGAACCGAGAAAACGTATGGTGGACACACTGAAATATCATATTAAGAGAAACCGGGTTTTCAAAACAGTGCATACTTTCTTAAAATAATACCACGGTTCTCAAATCCAGAAATCACATGAAATCCAAAACTCAATGCGTGAATCCAGGCAATGTGTCGTATGCCGCATAACAGCGTACTACAAGTAAAAAAAAGGAAAACCACTGTTTTAAATGGATCCAGCTTTGAAAATATTTCATGCGGTCCCCATTTCTCTAGAAATCAAGCCAGCATCATCTATGTATGTGAAATATGTATGTATGTAGGTATGGATGCATAAGATATACATACGCAAATATGAATGTATATTATGCATGTGCTCCAATATGGATGTAAAAGTGGTATATACGCAAGCATGCATGTACAATATGTATCTGTGCCAATATGGATATATAAGTGGGTATATACGCAAGCATGTATATACTGTCACGACCCGAAAGTACGGAGCTTGACCGGCACTTAGACTACGAAACGTCTCGAGGCGAACGTAATCTAAGTAAGCCGAAAACCCAGAAATCCAAACCAAGAAAAAATAGTAGAGTGTAGGAAAAACCATTTTAAATCAAATAGTTTACAACATATGCCGAAATATGCATTTTAAAATCATAAGTCTTTTCTAAAAATTTCGGCAGAGTTTCCTTTGTAAAAACTGACCCCAAACGGGTACAAAACCTGATAAAGCATATATAATGAAAAATGCATCCCCAAGCGGGAGCTAGCTCTTCGTCAATCGACGGTCACAACCACGCAAGAAATATAATATACAAAGCCGAAAGGCGAGGATCACAACAGAAAAGAAACTCAAAACAGCATGAGATCCAAAGAAATATAACGCGCGACTCTAAGGTCGAAAGAATAAACATCACTGGTCTTTATCTGAAATAAATATATGTTTGGTTGATGGAATTTACTAGATACAACCGAATAATAATATACAAGATATAATGATGGTCATGATACAAGTGAACCTACCTACTAGCAAATCACCCGGAAATGGAAGTAGTGCCAGCAAAGCCATAAATAAAACCTGTACGGCAATACCTGCAAGAAACTGTGACACAACGTGGGTGAGTTGCCAACTCGTGAGTAGAAAAACATCTACGAACAGAAATCACATGAACAACGCAATCCTAGGTCATATGATCAAAATATATAATCCTCAAATATATAACCAGCAGCCTATAACAATGGTTAGGGTATACCTCTAACAACTATAATACCAAGTGCTCGTGTCAGTGTCTCAGATAGCAATGTATCATATGGATGATGTATGAATGCATGAAACAGAATGCATGTACTGAGAAAACTGCTTTCATAAATTAGTGCGATTTCTGTATCTTTTTTTAAAAACGAGGTATCATAAATGAAATCAGCATAAATAATGCCTAGCATCGACACAAAAGAAGTATCCAAATATCTCGATAACTCTGTGTCGCAATCTCTGTTCCTCAATATCTCAAAATCTCAATGTCTCAATCTCACTATCTAGGGCGCCGTCAGTCCAGACCGGCCCCTAATATCCATCACAAGTCTACGACGGCATCCTCCGGATATCCGACGGTCGGGTAAAATCACCAGTCTGTAGTGCTCCCATGCCAGGCTCAACGCCATCATCTGCGATCTTCTTGCGCCGGGGTACCGCACCGGGTCCACAATGTACCCGAAACGGTTCATCCATCTCCTCGAACTCGGGTCTCGAAATCCATCAGCAAAACTCATGGTGGACGACTCATACATCATAGGAAAACCGTACTTTTCATTTAAAAAGAGAGAGAAAAGAAGTTTATAAATGTTATTGCGGTTTTCCCCCAAATCAAGGAAATCTCATGAAAATCCGAATCCAAATCATCAATTGCATGTAAACAGTGAATATAGGCATAGAAATCCATGAATGCGGCGTAACAGTGAATAATAACATGCATGAAGTAGCAAGTAATAACTACAATGTCTAAACTAGCATATAAGGCAAGTACACTAATGTCATGTCTAAACTATTAGCTAACAAACAATGTCAATGAAATAGTTTTTTTTAAAGTGTTCGTGACATGGCAATTACCGATGAAGATGTGTGTGAGTCGGCAAGTAAGTGTACGTGGTACATACGCGTCATCGGTAATGGTGCTGGTGTCCTAACAGCATAATATCAACAATGCGATATGAAATAACAATATAAGTATGTGATGCGAAGCGAACAACAATAAAGAGCGGGAGCTGAATACTAGACACAACGATAACTAACCTGCATTTAATATAATATGAGTCATACAGCTACACTAAACTATACGGCTGAGCTAACAGGCTAACTGGAGGTAAGGAAACCGCCTAACATCTGAGTCGATACATACATATATATATATATATATATATATATATATAAGTCGGAGATCATGCCTCAATAATATCACATCCGATACCATAACTATAATCAGATATTCCCAAGTCAAGAGTGCGGATCAATCATCAATATATAGCTCGTACGTAAATCCGTCGTACGGCATCCCAAATCTGGGTACGGGTCAATATCACATTCATCTGGTATCCCATTTATCAAAGATCATAATCCGGGGTACTGATCTACGTCTAGAAAAATACTAATATCATCAATATAATCGTGATCTGACTATTGGTCGACAGTCTCATGCAAACCGATATCATCGGCACATATCATCATAAGGAGGTATACATCGCCCAATACGGCCTATTATCAACATCCTAGCATATCATGTCTCATATCAAGATCACATATCGACCATTTTATTTATATATCACTATTCACATGGTGCCGTCGTCCGAAGATCCGCTATAACATCATGACGTATCTCAAATACGAACCTTGACATATCACCGATATCATAATCTCAAATCAAATCTCATCGACTCATCTCAAATCCCAAATACTATCCTCAAATCCAGTATGCGAACACATAGTCCCATACCCATGTGAACAAATAAATATAATCCCATCTAAGCACATATGAAAGAAGAATGTATGCATATATGGGTGTGTGTGTATGTGTGGTGCAACCCCTACTATAGGGTTTCGCAACACTAAACTAATCCAATCACACCTAGAATCCATTTTTATCATCAATAATCTCAAACAATATATAATCAATATGTGTGTGTATACGTATTTGTATACATCACCACGAACTGCGAGGGTGCTATACGCCATCCACCGACTTCTCCCCATAGATATAAATCTACTCACCTTTCTTCTCTTGTGCCGATGCCGATGTCGCCATCATAATCTTCAATGCCTCGACGTCACGTGGGGTACCTATAAGGATATCACAAACGCTAAAGCACAGGAAAATCACATCGGAAACCAAAACGGCATACGCTACGCCCATAGGTAAAAACCTATAGTCTCGCATAAAAACACGATCAATAATCCTTTGCCGTTGACGTTCAAACGCCACCCGATAGAAACAAATCACAAAATACCAAAATCCATGCTAAAACAAGTCATAAACTATGCGCCAACACATGAAAACTAGCCCAGATTTTATCCTATGTGGAATCAGTCAAAGTTACACATACCAAAGGTCAAGTTTATAGGGTAAAAGACTACAGAACAAAAACAAGGGGGTTCCAACCTGCTCTGGCCGCAATTTGCGGCCAGAAGGAATTAATCTGTGGCCTGGGGAAGGAGATAGGGGCTAGGGTTTTGTGTGGGGGTTCCAGGGTACCTGCACATCTCACTGTCAAACCAAAATTATTTTAGGAGTCTCGGGGTGAAAGCGGATTTCTAAAAACAGTGACAGATTTACAGTTTTTCCCGATATTGATTCACTAAATCCGTATTCTGTGTTTTTGTCTCTGGTCTGGTCTAATATAACTTCACAACAGGGGTTCTAGTCTCTAACTACACCTTAATTCACCTTTGATTTTAGATCAAACCCTAAACCCTAACTTGAAGATTCCAAAGTCCATCAAAACACACAATATCGACATGAAATAAATATAGATGCACAAGGAATTGAAATACTATACTAAGGGTGCAGAATTTGCCTCCTTTGGCATCTCAAGAAAATTCTTGAGTTGCTCAAAGTCCTCAAGATCCACTCTTTCTAGGTCCAATGCGATCCTCTCGAGCTTGTGAACAAGTTTTGTGAAGCCGAAATGGGGTTTCGGGGTTGTTTCCATGGTGTTATGGGGCTTGGAGATGAAGGAGGAAGGGGGAGGATGCAGGAGCAGCAGCAGCTCAAGAAGAAGGGGAGATAGAAAAGGGTTGAGGGAATGATAGGGGAGGAATGGTTCAAAAAGAAAGTTGACCCTCACTTTCTCTCTCATCATCATTCTCTCACTTTTTCTCTTTTCTTTTCCTCTCTTTTCCTTCTCACTCAATGGTAAACCCTAAGCAACCATACCCCCAAAATATGTAGGAAAATGAAAGAAGTGTGGAAAATATGATATGTGCATGTTTTGCACAAAAACGCCAAAAATCCGATTAGCGATTTTTAATCGCGATTAGCACTAAAATAGCATATAATTAATCATAAAAACTTAAAAATAGCATAATTCCATAAAATACCCTATTTTAGAATTTTCCATAATTTTTTTCCAAAATTTCCCCCATTTATCTGTATTTAATTATACAGAAATATTAAAATATTCATTAAAATAATATTAAATTATAAAAATTCCCAAAAATAATATTTTAGTTTTTTTTGAAATGTTACAATCTTCCCCCTTAATGAAATTCGGTCCCCGAATTTAAATTTAAACCCCCAAATTCTAAAACATTTCAATAAAATGTCCAAGTCGTCGGGGCTCCGAAATCCCCAATACATAAAACGCATCATAGCGCAATGCATGCGCATGTGTATTGAGCAGATAACTCGAAATCGAAACTCCGTCAAGCGTCCCACAATCATCGGAGTCAAGGTAAAGACACGAATGCCAAATCCAAAGCAAAACCAATATGATATAAATCAGTGCTATACACATAAATATCAAATCTATACATGTAAATATTTGAAGGAAATGCATGCCAAATCTTTTAAAGTCGTTGTGTAATGCACATAACACTGCACAGTGGCGGACGTCTATCGTAAGAAAATAACTATATACGTATATATCTTTTGTTTAATATGTATGTTCCGCCGTTTTGGAAACAATTTAGAAGGGTTTCCTTATTTTAAACGTTTAGCGTCAGACACGTAGGTAAATACTGAGGCTATAGCTCTCTTTTTGGAAATCCCTTCAATAACTATCAATGCATGCGAAATATACTCAGGTACTGTCCTCTGACTAGTCCTGCTCAGTACGAAAACAATAATAAATATCATAAAAACCTACTGCTCCATAAGAAATCAATCCCAAGATATGCACATGAATACTACGTGCGTCTGGTGCGTACGGAAATCAAAATCCATATATGTGTCATACATGTGCACAGAAACAAAATCTAGGTGCAACGGGTGTGCACACAACATCTGTCAAGGGCAATAGGTATGCCTGACAGCAAAAACATGTGCATCTGACATGCACGAAGAATCTCGATTTAGTGCATCTGGTGTGAACCAAATCATATCTCATAACATGCGCGAAAACCCAAGGCAGGTGCATCTATCGTGCACGAAATCATGGAATCCAATATCAAGCGCCGAACATGCGCAAAATCCAATCAGGTGCACAAGGTGCACAAAACAAATATCAAGTATCACAATCGAAATCGAAGTCCAGTGCATCTAAGTGCACAAAATGCGTATCACTTCTCTGCAAGCATATGTGAATCATACCGAGTGCAAGAACCAAATCGTGTGCATACATATGCACAAAATCAACTCAACTGTATGAAACCGATAAAATCATAAACATGAGAAACCAAGGCACAAAAACGGTATCAAGTGCAACAACTGCGCAAAAATCGTAAATACTCAGTAGGTGCAACCATGGTGCTGATTATTCCAAAAATTGTAGTTTACCGTAATCAGAAACGGCGTCGCTTTGCAGCTAGCCGGTGATACGGGTCGATCCGCAGGGATGTGTAAATTTCTGTTTTTGTGTTTTAACGAGTTGATTACGTTGGTTGTTTGGTTTTTCTTGTCGATTGATTTAAAACTAATTGATATGATATGAAAGAACTCGTTAGGGTTAGGTCGAAGGTAGGGGTGATGAGATCAATATTGTCATCTCTTTCAATGCCTTTGATTAAAGCTTTTTAGAAAAATCACAACAATTATTAGCAAAGGGGATTAGGATGATCGGGAAGAAACAAAGTTTCTCCCTCTAGATCCTTGTCCGTCCTTTCCTATTAATTGCCGCAATCTTCATGGACGTTATGTATGTCCGGCCTTTTATACTACGGTTCACCGTTACCTCGTAGGTAGGGTGCCGTAGGGGGCAGATCATACATAAGTTCATGAAGGTTTCATTTTGAAAATATGTTGGTATTGAAGGAGGTGAGAGATATCCATCTCTCACTCCCTCTCTTGTTCCTAACCCTAACGAGCGAGGATTCTACTCGCTCATTAGGGGATTAATTAAAAGCGACATTTTTGTTGTTTATGTTTTAAAATGTTATTACTTACTGCAGCTTAAAAAGGATTACACTAGTTAACTAAAGCAAACAATTAGATAACTAGGGCAAGTAATAAAATTAGACTAAGGCAGGAATAAAAGAAAAACTTACTAGAAAGTGATGCCCTAAATCTCCCAACAAATCTGAACTTTTATTGATTGAAAAGAGGCATGGCATTTTACAGATCTTGAGTACAATTTATAAGCAACTAGTGAAGCTAGGGTTACAGACTCTCGTAGACATGAAATTACAGATTTTCCCCCTAAAAATCCCAACATATGAAACGACACACCGACACAAGAAGTCGGTGCCGACACGGGCACCATATGGCCGCGGTTCCGCGGCAAAGACATGCCTTTGGCCGCGGTTCCGCGGCCCTTTGGTGGGCTTGGCTCACCAAATTTCTGTGATTGGTTTGTCTTCTCTTGGGCTTCCTATTTTCATTGTTCTTTTCTCTGTTGGGCTTCTTAGTATTCTCCAGATCCTTAGTGAAACTTGTATGGATCTTTTGACCGTTTCACTTGTTTTTCGTCTCGGCTTGAGTAAGATCCGTGTGCTGGTTGGTCAAAAGTCCATTTCCTGTATCATCTTTGTCTTTCTCACTGTATTTGCTCCAAGATCCTGTATCCTGTATCATGCAACAAACGAGCGTCAAAAGTACCTGTTTACTTATAAAATGCATAAAATTGGGGCGTATGAATTGCAATATTATGATGTGAACAAATACCTCCAAACTTATCTTTTGCTCGTCCTCGATCAATCTTATTAATTTATTCTAACCTAGCCGCACTTTCGCAGGGAAACGCGATTGCACTGAGCAAGTGCAACAAGCCGTTAAACCTCTAGGTGTCCCTAGTAGGAGGAGTGTTGTCTCCTGAGGGTTTTCAGCGGATTACACCCACAAAATCCTATCAACTTGGTTTTTCGACTTTTGTTTTCCAATTAGGTTTTCTAACAAGGAATTCTATTATCGTCGCCCCGCAAATTATCCACCCATATTCTTCACACTTCCTTATTATGTAACTTAAGATTGTACATGTTCTATAGAACTACTTAGAATTCAGCATTTCTTAAGTTTTTCTTCTAGAGTTTCATCTCCACTTAGGAATTTCTATCAACTCTATTAAAGATACAAGTTTTATTTTTCATTCCTTTCTCTTATCTAAACTCTAATCACATATCCCCACGTGTGTGTAATTTTCACCCCTACACTTGGAAATTCAAATCAAGCAATCGTACTCTCGTCCATTGTCCAAAGCACTTAACTTTCGCTTACACATCCTTCATGGGACCGTTAATACTTCTTGAGGTACCAACAGCCGATTACAAGATGCGTTAGGCCTTTAAAGCGTATTTCCTAGTTTTGCAACACCCAAGGCTTTTAGCAGTGACTCCCAAACCAGTTGGTCTAAGGCACTAGGTGATGAAGCACCCTCGCTAATTAATTTTCTAGCCCTAAGTAATCACAAAAACCAGTGTCCATTTTTTTTTATTCACCCCTTTTTTTTTCTTTTTCTTTTCATCGTGCTAAGGACTTTAGACAAGAGTAATTCAAGGTCTCTTCTACTAATCCAAGTTTCAAGGTGCGTGATTGTGCATTTTGTAGGGTACATGTTTTCAGAATCTAAACTCAAGCTAGGAACTATCTTTCGAACTTATACTTTAATAAGAACATTAATACTCTTCCCTCGTTTTGGCTTAAACCACGAAGTGAACCCAAAATTTGCCTATTCCTAAATAACCTACAAAGACATACACTTTCTACCGTTAAACTTTAAGCAAGGTTATTTTTAGGGTTTTTAATTTACTGAGTCTAAGATCTAGTTTTTCCTAGCTAGTTAACCTTTTTATCAACTCAAGTCAATTAACCAAAATTGAATACAACAATTTTTATAATTTTTGAAATTTTCTCAATTTTTATGGGTTTTTCAGTTTTATAATTTTTTTATTTTTCAAATTTTTAAATTTTTATGATTTTTATATAAAAATGCAATGCAGAAATTAAATATGCAAAAGAAAAACAAAGATATATACAATATGCAATGCGAAGGATAACTATATACATCACCCTCTAATACACTCAAACTTGAGCAAAGCAGTGCCCTCACTGCCTGGCCCCACGTCGCGCTCGTGAGCGTGAACGTGATCTTTCCCCTCTAGCCAAAAGTGTTTGGATCCCCCTCTCAATTTCCGTCAACCGACGGTCGTGCTCTCGTGCAGTTGCCCGAAACTCATCTCTCAAAGAGTCTATTCTTCTCACTGTTCTTCGCATTAATCGCGCTTGCTCCTGGGGAGTTAGCTCTTCCCCACTCTAAGTCGAGCTCGAGCTAAGGGTGTGTGCAGGTACATTCTCTGCCGGTTCTGTTCGTGTCCAAATATCCGTGAGTCTAGAGTAGGACGACGAGACGCCCTCTAAAAGTGGTCGAACCGGGACACCGTCTATCAAATATGAGTCAAATTCCTCGGCTGGGAGGAAATAACGGCAGAGTTGGGTAACGAGCATGGGACATGGATATACACTATCTCATTTCCCCGTACCTATGGATTGTAGCAAAACCGTGCACATGTCGAACCTAGGATTTTTCGTCATTAAAGTGTGGACGACATGTAACGAAGGGGTGAAAAAGGTCGTGTTGTGAGAACTTCCAAAAATATTGTTTTGTGCCCACCGGCACACAGTTAAAACATTTGCGAAAAGGGTCCGTGCTTGGATCCCCTTACGCGGTTCTCGTGCACAGTCATTACCCATTAATGTCATATAATCTTCAAAGCGAAGTGGGTGTTCATGTGTAGGTACACGTGGTATGAGTGTAACCTCGTGTATCATGTCCCTATCGATGCGAATTTCACGGTTTCCCCAATTCAGTTTAATGTACCCTAAGTTGTCTAGGCTATTGTCTTCCATGGATTCGTAAAATAGAGCAACTAGGTTTGGTAAAGCAAATGCAGATGCATGATTATAGAGGAGGAAATTCCAGCCCCTTTGTGTGATTTCGTGTGGGAAATATGTACCGTAAATCTCGTGTGCGAAAACAGGGGAAAAATCCCTTTCATACTGCATTTTATGTGCCATTACAATTTTACAGTAAAGAAGTTATGCAGTAACAGAGAGTAAGGGATCAGATTTACCTCCCCTGAAAAATTCAGGGGGTGAAGACACAAGTCGGCGGCGGTTGCGCGGCGGGGAGCGGCAACGGCGGCGGTTCCGCGGTCGTCTGGTGGCGGCGCAGCGAGATTTTTCTTCAGGGGCTAGGGGGCGGCGGCTAGGGTTTGATGAGAAGAAAATGTTTTAGGGTAAACACACAGGGGGCTCGGTTCCTTTAAATAGAGGATGAGAGGGTGATTTGCATAAAACACCCTCTAAGACGAGGGTTTTATTTGTAAAAACAGCTCTTAATCTGCAATTTTGCAATTAGGTCCAAAAATTATTATTTTTTATTATTTTATTTATTTATTTTTTATTTTATTTTTTTATAAATTTTTTTTTATAGTATTATGGAAATATATACAAATAATATACACACCCCCAAACTTAATTGAAATAGTGTCATTGGGAAACGAAGTTTGGGGGTGAAAGCGGAGGAAGATCAATCAGTGTAAAGCGGCTCCTGCAAAAACAGGAGCTCCTCCGAAGGATCTGCTGTGAAGAACGGTTTCAGTCGATGCCCATTTACCTTGAATAAGCTACCGTCTTCAGGGTTCTCAAGATCAACCGCACCGTGCGGATAAACGGTGCGGACTACAAAAGGTCCTCTCCATCTGGACCGAAGCTTCTCAGGATGAAAATGTAACCGAGTGTCATAAAGTAGAACCTGTTGACCAGGTTCAAAAGTTTTTCGCAAAAGGTGTTTATCGTGGAACACCTTGGCTCGGTTTTTAGCAGTTATGGCATTATCATATGCCTCATCCCTCAACTCCTCCAACTCATTCAATTGCAGCTTTCTGTTGCTGCCCGCATCTCCTAAAGACAAATTCAGCTATTTGATAGCCCAAAATGCTTTATGCTCGATCTCCACTGGGAGGTGGCAGGCCTTCCCGTACACAAGCCGGTATGGAGACATACCAAGATCGGTCTTATATGCAGTACGGAAAGCCCATAGTGCATCTATCAGTTTAAGTGACCAATCCTTACGGTTTTTGGAAACCGTTTTCTCCAAAATTTGCTTTATTTGCCGATTTGAAACCTCGGCTTGCCCACATGTTTGGGGGTGATATGGCGTTGACAATTTGTGGGTGATAGAGTATTTACGCATTAAGGACTCGAAAGTCCTATTGCAGAAGTGAGAACCATTATCACTTATTATCGCCCGAGGATGCCTAAATCGAGAAAATATGTGTTCTTTAAGGAATCGAACGACAACTTTATTATCGTTCGTTCGGCTGGGCACAGCCTCGACCCACTTAGAAACATAGTCAACTGCCAACAGAATATACACATTTCCAAAAGAGTTAGGAAATGGTCCCATGAAATCTATACCCCAAACATCAAAAATGTCCACTACCAAAATGGGTTGGAGTGGCATTTCGTTTCTCCGCGAAATCCGGCCCAAGTGTTGGCACCGGGAGCAAGTTTTGCAGTATTCAAATGCATCCTTGAAGAGTCGTGGCCAATAGAAACCACACTGCAAAACTTTTTCGGCTGTCTTCTTTGTGCCAAAGTGCCCGCCACATGCTTGATCGTGGCAGAAAGACAGCACGCTCTTGACCTCACTCTTGGGCACACACCGATGAATGATTTGGTCGGAACAGTATTTAAAAAGATAGGGCTCATCCCAGTAAAAATGCTTTACTTGGGACAAAAATCGAAGCTTATCCTGTTTCGACCAATCATTAGGAATCAGGCCGGTGGCTAAATAGTTTACAATATCGGCGAACCATGGTTCGCAAGAAATGGTCAAGAGTTAATCGTCGGGAAAAACGTCAGTGATTGGAAGATCGAGCGTGGGCGAAGAAGGAAGTCGTGATAGGTGATCAGCTACTACGTTTTCACATCCCTTTTTGTCCTTAATGACAAGGTCAAACTCTTGCCATAAAAGGATCCAACGTATTAGCCTTGACTTAGCATCCTTCTTCGCAAAAAGGTGGCGAAGAGCCGAGTGATCAGTATAAACAACGACTGGAGGGCCGATTAAATAAGGCCGAAATTTTTCGAGTGCAAACACAACAGCTAAAAATTCTTTCTCTGTTGTTGTGTAATTAAGTTGGGCCTCATTTAGTGTTCGGCTAGCATAATAAATCACGTGCGGCATCTTATTAATGTGCTGTCCAAGAACAGCGCCAATTGCAAAGTCTGATGCGTCGCACATGATTTCAAAAGGGTGCGTCCAGTCGGGAGATGAGAGGATGGGCGCAGTGATGAGTGAATGTTTTAAAGACTTGAATGCTTCTGTGCACGTAGAGTCGAAAGCGAAGGTCGTGTCCTTGGCCAGTAAGAGAGTCAAGGGTCTAGCAATCCTGCTAAAGTCCTTGATAAACCGTCTGTAAAAACCGGCGTGGCCCAGGAAGGCTCTGATATCTTTGACGCATTTTGGGGGAGGTAGGTTAGAAATCACTTCGATTTTGGCCCTGTCTACCTCGATGCCATTTTGCGAGATGACATGTCCTAAGACAATGCCCTCTCACACCATGAAATGGCACTTCTTCCAATTTAATGTTAGGTTCTTATCCCTGCAGCGGGTAAGAACAGCGTCAAGATGGTGTAAACACTCGTCGAAGGAGTCGCCAAAGATGGAGAAATCATCCATAAAAATCTCCAAGAACTTTTCAACCATGTCTGAAAAGATCCCCATCATACACCGCTGAAATGTAGCGGGTGCGTTGCATAACCCAAAGGGCATGCGACAATAAGCAAAAGTGCCAAAGGGACAAGTGAATGTTGTCTTGTCTTGATCCTCTTTGGCGATGGGGACTTGATTGTAACCGGAATAGCCATCGAGAAAGCAGTAGAACTCGTGCCCTGCCAATCGCTCGAGCATTTGGTCAATGAAAGGTAAAGGAAAGTGGTCCTTCCTTGTTGCGGCATTGAGTTTCCTATAGTCTATGCAGACTCGCCACCCAGTTTGGGTGCGAGTGGGGATCAACTCATTTGCCTCGTTTGTAATGACCGTAATGCCCGATTTCTTTGGCACAACATGGATTGGGCTCACCCATTGGCTATCCGAGATAGGGTAAATGATACCGCTATCCAGACATTTGACAATTTCCTTCTTAACAGCCTCTTTCATGATGGGGTTGAGGCGCCTTTGTGGATTTCGTGCTGGCTTGGCATCATCCTGTTAGTTATATGTATGCCCTAGAGGCCATTACTGTACATATGATGTATATTGTAGTGGATGCTAGGACGTATATAGGGAGGACTTTCTTGCTCGACATGATAGTATGCTATCTGGTTGATCTTTACCTTAACGTGTACACTGATAGTCTCCCTGTTACATGTTGGTAAAGCCCTTAGGATCTGTACTTGACTACCTGGACTATGATGCGGATCATACTAGTGGGGACATGGTAGTCCATAAGTACATCCTTCAAAGTCCCTAGTCGTGGGTGTATCGAGACGGGGCATCGATATACCAGAGTAGACTAGCGTATACCTTCTCCGCCCATACAGATGGGCGATGGATGATCCCATATCCATTGGTGTTTGACATCGGAGATGATATACGGGTGCTCAGTAGTGACTGGGTACACTGGACGGACTCGCCGAGAACTCCCAGATGGTATTATACCTCACGTCAGATGGCAGTTCTCTGGTGACACTGGTACAGAGTAGTCTGTTGACCCGAGATCGTCATAGAGTCTTGTGTGGTTCCCACTGTGCTTTGATTTCCATCTTACCACATCCAAGAGGGCGTGCAAAACGGTGGTTTTTGGGTACAGTCCCGAGTCACATGGAGGCAATGAGCGATAGGAGGGGATTCGTCTCTCCCGGTATAGGGAGTTGATGTTGCGCTGTGTTCGATTGGCTATAACAGGAAATCCCTGGCCAGGGTTGTTGAGATTTACAGGTAAGTGTTACCAGTAGTTTCTCAAAGTGTTATAGACCTCATATCGACATGACTTATCGAGCTATTGGGGTCTGACGTATACCACCCCTAGGCAAGATATGCGACATATCAGACGATCAGACCGGACTGTACGGTAGTGTTACTGGTTGGATTCACTGGAGTGTGAGTGGGCTTGCTCGTCGATCTTCAGATCGCTCAATACCCGGGTGGCCGTTACGTTTAGCAGACCGCTTGCGGCTTGTGGGTGTTTGATATGATCATCACCTGCTGCCGACGTATTGACGAGTCTTTAGAGTCCTACACAGAGGTTTCCTGGCTCAAGCGAAACGAAATAGGAGCGCATATGAGATATGTGCGGGACCGAGAATAATACGAGTATGTGATACTGTATTCGATTCTCGCGATGTGACATTGATCGGTTATATGTGATCTAGCCGGGTTATCGGATCAAGTGTTGATTCGATAAGATGTTACTAATGATACCAGTCGGTTATGTGCGTCATGACCGGATCGTTAAATCAAGTGTTGATTTAATGATTTAATGCATAATTATATATTTGATATATTACTTTGCATTAACTAGTATCGGTTCACTTTAAATGGATTTTCTCGCTCGGTTGTGCGCATTGCATATGCGATATGATTTTGTGCACTTGTTTGTATCATATTTGATGATACATGCAAATTAGGATTTGTGTAAAGAATTAAACCTTGGTTAAAGAAATGGTTAGGGTTTTTATTTGATTATTCATTTATTCATTTGTTTTTATTTTTGGAAAATAAATTGCATAAAATAGAATGGTGGCTTTCTTTTGTCTTCTTTCATGAAGCTTCATGAACTTTTGACTTAGTCACCATTTTGTCTCATGCTTAACCCTAACCAATTCAATTAACTCAAGTTAATTCTCTACTCCTAACCATGGTGAGAATTATGATAAGAATGGATTTTTATTTATTCTTTAATTCTAATCATAATAATTATCATCTTCTTGCTTTCTTCTTCTTCTTCATTTTTCAAGAAGAAAAGCTTGACTACATCAATGGTGGATTGATGAAATGAGTGAGAAATCCAAAACTAAAGTCTACCCACTTCCTATTTCTTCATCCTCTACCTCTTGCCAAGCAGTAGAGTGTGTTTCCTTCACAAGTTTTCAAGACTTGGTGAAGGTGGAGCTCGATCTAGTGATGCTTCGACGTAGATCATCTTCGGCACGTCGTCGACGACCTAGCCCGTCCATTCTTCGATGAAGCCGACGCTAGAGCCCGGATTTGATTTGGACAGCGGAGACGACCTCATCTCGGAGCCGTGGAGGTGGAGGACCGGATCTACAAAGGTTGTATTTCCGTATCTCTTAGTTAAGTGTTAACTAGTTTACTTTTCGCCTAGAATTCTAGCCAACGATCCGTAGTCGGGTTTCTCGGCACCTAGATTTTTTGAAATTGGCATGGTTGATGCCTCCTGAGACCTCTTGAGAGTGCCTAGGAACCCTACAGTGGTATCAGAGCCTAGCTAGAGCCTTAGGCGAAGTCTAGACGGAGTTTGAAGTCCGAACGACCCGAAAACCCAAACCTAAAATAGCTCTCTGTCCTTTTTTCAAAAACGTGGATTTTTCCAGATTAAAAATATTCAGAAACATAAGCAGGAAGATATAAGGTTTACTGCAAAATTCGAGCAAGTGATTCCTTAAAGAGGGCGCGGATCCGCGGCCTTACAGGAGGCTCATGCGGCGGATCCGCGGCCCTGTTGTCGTTCTGTGCTTCGAAATTTGCACAGTAATTCTTAATTTTCAGTGCTGGTTTTCCTGGGTATTTTTAATATTTTTTCAAGAGTTGAATTTTTGTGGAGTTGTTTTGGGGATTCGGTGTTTCGATCGGGGCATCAAATTTTGTCTATTTGGCTTTCCGGATAAATTTTAGAATATGTTAAAAAGTTCGACCGGATATAAATACCCAATTTTTCCCCTGTCGGGAAATTTCCAAGTGTTGGATTTTTCCGTAGTTTAACGACGTTCTAAGTAGTGCAAGTAACGCGATGGTCCCTCTAGAAGACAACAAACCTTAACTCGATTATGTGACCGTCTTGAACTGCCCTTTCAACCTTCGGGTTTGGGGCAGTACGGCGTGCCACATGTGAGGCGTTGGCTTGACCCTTCTACGGCTGGACCATTGGTACTGAGGCACGAACTGAATGTTGTTAGACTTATTTCATGTGTTGGATTGTATCGGGAAAACTTGGGTGTTCGATTGTTCGATCGGAAAGTTTAATATTTTCTGTTTATCTGGAATGTGATACAATAATTGGAATTCACAAATAGTTATGAGATAACGAAATGAATGTTATAAACATAGCAGTTTAGTCTCACTTGATCGGTTGCCACGGAATTTTGATGTGATCAAAAGTCCGTCGCAATCACGTAGCGTACGCGGATACTCGCCGGGTAAACTTAATAGACAGCCTCACTCCATAGCCCCGACCAAGTGACTGTAGGAGAACCCCGTCGCCGAAAGCATCCGTTCGGGTGCTCGCGGTAGCGGTGTTCCGCCTTGGTGCACTTCGTCGACGGTATCGGGGGTGCAGCCGTCTACTGAAGTTTGCGACGAGTATTCGATCAGGATGTCGGGAATCTTGTTGAATTGCCCGACTTGATATTGAAAAGTGTTTTCGATAATGAGACTAAAATGCGGGGTTTATAATTGTTAGGCATGCGATGTCTAAGGAATTCATTTGGTCAGGCATGCGATGTCTGAGGTGGTTGCGGATTCCAACTGTTGTAGTTTTACACTTTCTTTTCTGTGACCGTAAGTGTAATATGTGATATCGCCGGTTTCGTTGCTATATGTCAACGACAATTGGGATGGACATATTTACTTACGATGATGACATGTGATGTTATGTGTTGCTGGATATGTTATATTGGATCGTCGTGTTTGAATAGCCGGGGTTTTTTATGTGAGATGAGTGTTTTTCATTTTCATTCATGTAAAAACTTGTATGTAATATTCTTTTATTGGGGCACTTCCAGGTTGCGGAAGTTGTCACCGTTGTTGTATATTATTTACTTTTCCGCACTAGGATAGACCCATGGAGGGGAGCACAAGTAACCGGGTTCTGGAGTCCAGTGGGAGACCAACTCGAGGAGTCGAGTCCGGGTCTCCTAACTCCAGAATTGGTAGGGTTGCTTGCTGCTCTCATAGGGGTCTAGGGGTGTGGGTTTGGCTATTCATCACGACCGTGGAATCCGTGTTTTATACTGGCTCGTATTGAAAACACGGACGTCCTAGTTTATCCAATATTTCATATGATTCTTCTGCTGCAATATCTGTGATGTGATCATGTGATGTTCTGTGATAGATACTGTATATAGTATATATGATATATTATATAGACGTTACTTATGTTTTACACCCGCGCTAGCCCTGCCCCGCTCTGCCGTTAGTTACCTAACCTAACGGTGCACGAGGGGACATCGAGGCGAATGCGGATGGCATAAGTGTACGTCGTATTTATCTGTGATGATTAGGTACTTAAATGATGGGACTTCATTAATGTGATTAATGAAATAAAAGAAACCTAAGATGTTGTAGAATCGAATTTCAAAATAAAACAGGTAGCTACAGTTCTTGCTTTGCACAGCGGTATATACGATATATCCTGCACCTTATTCGATGAGGAAAGGACCGAGATCCCTTCACCGGGAGTGACTCCTTTAGCAATAACTGGCAGATGCTACACATTCGGTTTGTCTTTTGATTGCTTTTAAGAGTTTTTGCTTTGCACAGTGATATATGTGATATATCCCGCACCTTATTCGACGAGGAAAGGACCGACGATCCCTTCACCGGGAGTGACTCCTTTAGCAAAACTAGAAAAGCCTCAAAAGCACTCCATTTTAAAACCATTTGATTCTACAACGATATCAAGTTCATTACGCAATAGGTTTTCAGAAAAACCTGTCGTAGCCCTCCGTCATTTCAGATAAGTACTAGTTAGTATTCGTGCTACGTTTGTTGACTATGTTAAGGCGTAGTGTGCGGTAGCTAATTATTGCTTATCTGTATTAGCATATGATGCGATTGGATTAGGGTAGTCGTGCGACTTTGTTGACTATGTTAAGGGTCGTGCGGGTGGGTTTAATTCAATCGAGAAATGACGGGTTGAACTTGACTAGCACTTATGATTTGTTGACTATGTTAAGGTCATATAGCTGCTAGGGGCAAAATATTATCGGGAATTTCAAGTGTTGAAATTTGCAATGAGATTGCATACCTTCTATGAGATAGTTGGATCCCGATACCCGCTGCGAGTAAGAGTTACTCCTGGGAGAGTTTACATATTACAATTAGCCGATCAAGTAGGTGACTAGAAAGGTGTTAACGAGGTTACGCCTCTGGGAAAACGAGGTTTACATTAATTAGGTTCGTGCGAAAGCACGGGGGACCTCCCTCAAAGTACCGACACTGGCCTGGCTGAAAGATTGGCGAACTTGTAGTGTGTAATTAATCCCGGCTAGTCTTTCCTTTTAGGGTTTGAAGGAAGATTTGATAAAAAGCAGTGGGAGCCATCCTGATTATATAAAATAATAACCAATCTATTCTTGCAAGAGCGCACGCTGAGTGTTTTCTTCTCTCTCTCTCCAGGTAGCAACCATATCACGCCTTAATCAAGATAATAATACGGAATATTGACCGAACCCGCTTGTTATACTGAGCTGGGGAACGTTGGTCTCGCTCCAACTTATAATTGTTATAAGACAGAGCAGGAAATTGGGGATTACCAGAATTCCCGTGCCGCCCAAACGAAGAGAGTGCATGCTGATGCATCATCTTCGGGTTTGTTCATTATACAGAACTGTTTCTCAGTATCCTTTACGTCCTGATACCGGATCAGGATCCCAGATATGTAATCTGTTACATAGGGCTACAGATAGGTAGAGAACTGAGAATGGGTGAAAAGTTTCATGAGGCAGAAAACGGGGCAAGTGTTGCAGCCAAGTCTGTTGGTCACTGTCACCCTGTATTACGAATACATTGATTCTGAACAAATGTTATTAGATACCGAACCTGATATACCAAATCATATCACTCTCTTTGTTAGAAAAGAAAGGATATAATTTTGTATTGATGGATAATGTTTTGAACATTTCCTATATCAAAAGTTGATCGGTTCAGGCACGTTATCTAAAAGCATTGATGTTCTAAATCAAACTACAGTTCTTAGTATATGGAACACACACGAGAGGAAGAGTTCAGAATTGAACGATTCCTTCTTGAGGTATTGTAGACTAGGTCAGATCAATGTGACCCGACTAGCTAGAGTTACATAAAAATGCATATTTAAATTAGTTTGAATTTACATCTTGTGAAACTCGCCAGTCATGTCACAAAGATAAGATGACCATAGCTCCGTTTACTGGAAACAGAGAAAGAGTTAATGAACTCTTGGGACTGATACATGATGATGTATGTAAGGTCTCCTGTCTACACATGCCAGGACTGGTTATTTATACTTCATTACATTCTCTGATGATCTTTCGAGATTCAGACCTATGTTCCTGTTGAAACACAAGTCCGAACCTTTTGAGATATTCACAGAATATAAGTTAAAAGTAGAGAACCAAAATACGGGTATAAGTATTATGTCCTTTGATGAGATCAAGGAGGAGAATACTTGAGCATGGAATTCCAGGACTATTCTAAAGGAGAATGAGATTCTCTCTCAGCATTACTCCTCCATATACACCATAGCACGATGGTATATCGAGGCGGAGCAGATACACCCTATTTGATATGGTGTGCTCTATGATGAGTAATACTGAGTTACCTATTTCCTTTTTGGGAGTTATGCACTTGAGAAGCTGCATACCTATTGAATAGGGTTCGAATCAAATCAGTTGCCTACCACTCCATATGAGATATGGAAAGGGAAGAGCCCATGTCTTAAGCTAGTTAAGATTTGGGGTTGTCCGGCCTATGTCTGAAAGCAAAATCCGGACAAGCTCAAGGCAAGGTCTGTTATGTAGAACTGGAAGTGTTCCAGCTATACAAACTACAGCAGATGATTTGGTGCAACCAGAGGATTCAGTAGAAACCAATGAACCTCAGCCTCTCCGCCGATCTAGTAGGGTTCCTCACCCACCTGAGAGATACTTCGGTTTCTCTATGACAGTGGGAGCGAGGAATGCATCATGAGATGATGACCCAACTAGTTTCGAGCTGGCCATCAAGAGTGAGACTCTGTAAGAATGGCTGGATGTTTATCGATCTGAGATGGAATCCTTATACACCAACAAAGTATGGACTTTGGTTGCTATATCTGAAGGGTTAAATCCCCATCAGGAGCAGGTATATCTTGAGAAGATTACTTGGTGTACATGGAAAAGTTGAGACTTTCAAAGCTAAACTTATTAAAAGTTTGCATCATTGACCAGGTGTGGATAATGATGAAACCTTTTCAAGTAGCTATGCTTAAGTCCATCCAGATCCTACTTGTCACGGCTACATACCATGACTGCGATATCTGGTGGTTGGGTGTCTTGACTGCTTTTCTAAATGATGATTTAGAAGAGAGCGTCTATAAGTACACAGCCAGAGGGCTTCGTAGACAGTGGGAGCAGCGGAAACGTATGCAAAATGCTTTATAGGATAGAGCAGGCATCGCGGAGTTGGAATATCTGTTTTGATGTATTAGTCAAAGAAGTTGACATCATCAAAATGGTAGATGAACCTTGTATAAACAAAAAGGTAGTAGGGAGTATGGTGACGATCCTCGTAGAGTACGTGGATGACATACTCTTGATAGGGAAAGAGTTTCCTATGCTACGCTCGGTCAATCTCCGCTTATCACAATGATTCTCCATATAGGATCAAAGTGATACCTACTAAATCCTAGGTTTTGGATCTATGAGATAGATCTAAATGGATGTTAGGATTCTCACTAGTTGTAGTGAGAAGGTATCAATCGACCCTGGGGAGAATCACTGGAATGGTTCCAGGGTGATAAAGACGACTGAGTGTCAGTCACAGGCATTGTCTTTACCCTCAGTAAAGGGACGGTATGTTGGAAGAGTTCCAAACAAAATACCGTGACATACTAGACGATAAAGGCAGGATACATCGCTACTTATGATGCTACCAAAGAGGCAGTCTGGGTGTATATTGGTTCATGAGATGAACTACGTTCCTACCATGGTGAGACAATGGAGTTGTGGCTTATGCCAAGGAACGCCGGTCCCATCAGTGATCCAAACATATTCTAAGGCAGTATCACCTGATCATGGAGATAGTTGATCTCCAGGGAGATCGAGGTTAGGAGAGTAGACTCAGAGGACAACACAGCGGATCCACTCACAAAGGCCTGTTCCCAGAGAGAGACTTTTATGGGATGGTTGAGTATGAGATACTACAACCACTGCTACAGATGGCCCTAGTGCAAGTGGGAGATTGTTAGTTATATGTATGTCCTAGAGGCCATTACTGTACATATGATGTATATTGTAGTGGATGCTAGGACGTATATAGGGAGGACTTTCTTGCTCGACAAGATAGTATGCTATCTGGTTGATCTTTACCTTAACGTGTACACTGATAGTCTCCCTGTTACATGTTGGTAAAGCCCTTAGGATCTGTACTTGACTACCTGGACTATGATGCGGATCATACTAGTGGGGACATGGTAGTCCATAAGTACATCCTTCAAAGTCCCTAGTCGTGGGTGTATCAAGACGGGGCATCGATATACCAGAGTAGACTAGCGTATACCTTCTCCGCCCATACAGATGGGCGATGGATGATCCCATATCCATTGGTGTTTGACATCGAAGATGATATACGGGTGCTCAGTAGTGACTGGGTACACTGGACGGACTCGCCGAGAACTCCCAGATGGTATTATACCTCACGTCAGATGGCAGTTCTCTGGTGACACTGGTACAGAGTAGTCTGTTGACCCGAGATCGACATAGAGTCTTGTGTGGTTCCCACTGTGCTTTGATTTCCATCTTACCAAGTCCAAGAGGGCGTGCAAAACGGTGGTTTTTGGGTACAGTCCCGAGTCACATGGAGGCAATGAGCGATAGGAGGGGATTCGTCTCTCCCGGTATAGGGAGTTGATGTTGCGCTGTGTTCGATTGGCTATAACAGGAAATCCCTGGCCAGGGTTGCTGAGATTTACAGGTAAGTGTTACCAGTAGTTTCTCGAAGTGTTATAGACCTCATATCGACACGACTTATCGAGCTATTGGGGTCTGACTATACCACCCCTAGGCAAGATATGCGACATATCAGACGATCAGACCGGACTGTACGGTAGTGTTACTGGTTAGATTCACTGGAGTGTGAGCGGGCTTGCTCGTCGATCTTCAGATCGCTCAATACCCGAGTGGCCATTACGTTTAGCAGACAGCTTGCGGCTTGTGGGTGTTTGATATGATCATCACCTGCTGCCGGCGTATTGACGAGTCTTTAGAGTCCTACACAGAGGTTTCCTGGCTTAAGCGAAACGAAATAGGAGCGCATATGAGATATGTGCGGGACCGAGAATAATACGAGTATGTGATACTGTATTCGATTCTCGCGATGTGACATTGATCGGTTATATGCGATATAGCCGGGTTATCGGATCAAGTGTTGATTCGATAAGATATTACTAATGATACCAGTCGGTTATGTGCGTCATGACCGGATCGTTAAATCAAGTGTTGATTTAATGATTTAATGCATAATTATATATTTGATATATTACTTTGCATTAACTAGTATCGGTTCACTTTAAATGGATTTTCTCGCTCGGTTGTGCGCATTGCATATGCGATATGATTTTGTGCACTTGTTTGTATCATATTTGATGATACATGCAAATTAGGATTTGTGTAAAGAATTAAACCTTGGTTAAAGAAATGGTTAGGGTTTTTATTTGATTATTCATTTATTCATTTGTTTTTATTTTTGGAAAATAAATTGCATAAAATAGAATGGTGGCTTTCTTTTGTCTTCTTTCATGAAGCTTCATGAACTTTTGACTTAGTCACCATTTTGTCTCATGCTTAACCCTAACCAATTCAATTAACTCAAGTTAATTCTCTACACCTAACCATGGTGAGAATTATGATAAGAATGGATTTTTATTTATTCTTTAATTCTAATCATAATAATTATCATCTTCTTGCTTTCTTCTTCTTCTTCATTTTTCAAGAAGAAAAGCTTGACTACATCAATGGTGGATTGATGAAATGAGTGAGAAATCCAAAACTAAAGTCTACCCACTTCCTATTTCTTCATCCTCTACCTCTTGCCAAGTAGTAGAGTGTGTTTCCTTCACAAGTTTTCAAGACTTGGTGAAGGTGGAGCTCGATCTAGTGATGCTTCGACGTAGATCATCTTCGGCACGTCGTCGACGACCTAGCCCGTCCGTTCTCCGATGAAGCCGACGCTAGAGCCCGGATTTGATTTGGACAGCGGAGACGACCTCATCTTGGAGCCGTGGAGGTGGAGGACCGGATCTACAAAGGTTGTATTTCCGTATCTCTTAGTTAAGTGTTAACTAGTTTACTTTTCGCCTAGAATTCTAGCCAACAATCCGTAGTCGGGTTTCTCGGCACCTAGATTTTTTGAAATTGGCATGGTTGATGCCTCCTGAGACCTCTTGAGAGTGCCTAGGAACCCTACACATCCATTAAGTTTATATGATGTTCGACTATGAGGGGACTAATCCCCTTAATGTCCGCCATAGACCAGCCGAAAGCTTGTCGATTATTATGTAAGACCATCAAAAGAGCCTTCTCTTGCTCAAGAGCTAGAGAGGCTGATATAATGACAGGTAAGGTCTCATTATCACCTAGATAAGCATATTTTAGGTGTGTCGGCAAAAGCTTTAATTCGAGTTTAGGAGGTGAAACAATAGATGGTAACAATGGGGTAGTTGTTTCAAACTCGAATGATTCCATCAAAGGTTCGAACCGAGTGTACGCAACAGTGTCGGATGGTTCAACTGACTCATCCGAAAAAGCAAAAGACTCCAATTCAGGTGATGAGTCTTCAAAGTCGTCGACGAATGTAAAACACTCAAAATCATTATCCGTGGTGAAAGCTGCGTCGGATTCTAGGAGGAACGCACTAGTGGCGTTAACATTGCTGTGATCGAACAAAAAATTCTCGAATTCACAGTCCTCCTCCGCGATCTCATTGATCGAGCAAACATCAAGTACGCTAGCATTGGGCTCAGCAAGCTGACTTCCTAACTTGAAAATATTGAGCTCAATTGTCATATTGCCGAAAGATAGGTTCATTGAACCATTACGACAATTGATCACTGCGTTGGAAGTAGCCAGAAATGGCCGACCAAGTATTACCGGAATTTGGTTCCGGGGGTTAGCAACAGGTTGTGTGTCCATCACAATAAAGTCAACGGGGAAAATGAAATCCCCTACTCTTATTAACACATCCTCCAGCTCTCCCCTAGGATGGGTTATTGACCGGTCAGCCATTTGGAGAGTACAGTGAGTGGGCTTAAGCTCTCCAACGCCCAATTGCTCGTACACAGAATAGGGTAGCAAATTGACGCTCGCGCCAAGATCCAATAGTGCTCTATTGATGTTCTTGTCCGCAATTGTTATCGAAATGGTAGGACACCCGGGGTCCTTTTGTTTTGGGGGAAGGGAATTTACAAGAGCATCACTAATAGCACTAGCCACAAAAACTTTCTTTGGCACTTGCGACTTCCTCTTTTTGGTGCACAAGTCCTTTAAAATTTTGGCATATGAAGGAACTTGCTGAATTGCATCCAAAAGAGGGATATTTATGCTAACCTGTTTGAACAACTCGACAATCTTCTCCATTTGAGGAGTTGGTTTATTGGATCTCAATCGATTAGGAAAAGGAACATTTTGAAAGGTGGTTGAGTCCAATTTTTGCGGTTCAGATTGTCGAGTTGGAACGGCACCCCGTGTAGATGTGTTCGTGTTGTGAGAAATGGGTCCGTTCGAGCTAGAAGGGGTAGAGCCATGTGAAGGGTGGAGAATAGGCTCTAAGGAAGAAGATGATGAAGGTGAAGAAGATGAAGAAGTCCCACCGGCAGGGGTGTCATTGTTAATGCCAACATTGTTTCGCAACACTTTCCCTGATCTCAACGTGGTCACGGCATTTACATTATGATTTTGCTGTTGATATGCAGCATGTGCGTGACCGGGGTTGGGCAGAGGTTGAGACGGGAGTTTTCCTTTTTCGCGCTCGCTCAAAGCTGCATTGAGTTGTGCAATTTGTGCCTCAATAGATTTGATGCTTTGATCGTGTGAGGCACTATTTTGCACTAAAGATTGAATAGAAGTCTCAAGTCTTGCTGTAGACTGTGTAGATTGCTTAAGGAACGCATCTAGACTTCTTTCGAGCGAGCTAACCTTATCATTATTAGGTTGAACATAATTGTTTGGCTGGTAAGCATTGTTCGGTAAAAAATTGTTCACCTGATTAGGGTAAGGTTGTTGAAATTGTTGCGGTTGATATTGAGTTTGCGAGGGTGCTTGTTGTTGTTGTTGTTGTGGAGGAGGAGGTCTTTGAAAATTATTATTATTTCCTTGGAATTGTTGATTTTGGTTCCAAGCGAAATTTGGGTGACTCCTCCACCCCGGATTATACGTCGAAGAGTACGGATCGTTTCTTTGTCGTTGCTGAAATGCAGCATTGACTTGATCCTGTCCTTGTGTAGATGCATTATAAGGACACTCTTCGGTCAGGTGCGATGGATTCGCACAACAAGCACAGACAGTTCGTGGAGGCATAGCAGGGGCAGGAGAAGACGATGAGATTTTGGTCTCAATCGCTTCTAGCTTTTTCGTAAGAGCGGCCATCTCGGCCTTCATGGCAATCGACATCTCTACTTGATGTATGCCTGCCCTAGATTGACCACTAGAAGATGATGTGGTCTTGGTGCTCTCCCACTGTATTGTCTGCTCACTAAGATCCTCAAGAAACTACCACGCTTCATCACTAGACTTAGAGAGAAAATGACCTTGACAGATGGTTTCTAGCAACTGCTTCGTTGCCGAGTTCAATCCCTCGTATAATGTTTGGCAAAGTTGCCAACTTTCTATCCCATGGTGAGGGCATTGAACTAATAGGTCCTTGAATCTCTCGAAGCACTTCCAGAATGGTTCGGAAGGAAGTTGTGAGAATTGAATTATTTCATTGCGGATTCTGGCAGTTTTATTGTGAGGATAAAACTTTTTTAGAAAAGCTTTCACAAACTCATCCCAATTTCTAATAGAATGTGATGCGGTGCTATATAGCCACTTCTCGGCTAGGTCACATAAGGTGAAAGGAATGACCCTTAGCCTTATAGCGTCATCACTCAATTGGGTCGTTTTCATCATAGCGCACACATTTTGGAATTTATTAATAAAGATATATGCGTCTTCAGTTTCCAAACCATGAAATTTCGGCAGCATATTGATGAAATGTGGTTTAATCTCAAAATTGTCCCCATTTGCCGGTGGGGGTGAAAGACATGTAGGTAAAGAAGTGCGAACGGGGTAAAAGAGATCCTGGAGCGCAACTCGTGCGGGCGCTTCAACAGGCGGAAGATTCGGGTTATTCGCACCTGGCGGAGGTGGAATCATTTCCGTCGGTAAGGTATTGTTGGGGTCGAATCCCGACATACCTTCGGTGAAAGAAGTTGAAGGTGAGGGTAAGAAAGTGGACGGATTTTCGACTTCGGTGTCGAAAGGTTCGTTGGTCGGTACCAACGAAACGCGGACTAATCGGGCGTCTGTATCCCTAGTCCAAAGTGACATACACTAAAAGGGATAGTGCAGTCAGAAAAAAAGAAAAACAGAATGTGGGGGTAAGATAACGTCAGTGAGGGAAAGTGGTGTGGTGAATTTGCAGGTTTTCTTTTTGCGACAAGTTGCAAGTTTTGAAAAGTTTTATTTTTTTTTGTTTGTTTTATGTGGGAGTTTTGCAAAGAGGTTTTTGAAAAAGGACTCGTGACACAATTGTATCAACCACACATGCACAATCAGGCCTAGATCAAGGGTCGCCTAGGTCTACTAGACAGCTCCTAACTAGGGCTAGAAATAGGACCTCAAACCGCCTCTTCACGGACAAGTACGGCCAGGTAAGTGGGAAGGAACCACCACTACAGTGGGCCTAATTAATAACCACTAGCCTAGACACCGCAATGTCGGTTAGGATAAACGGCCGATGCCTACCCTAGTCCTTTTCCTATTGAGCTCGCTGTCCTTAGGTCTAAGTCTAGTCTTTTTTAATTAATTGTGGTCGATGCAAAATGCTTTAGGTGTTTTCTGGGGTCCTGGGAAGGGTGATGAAATCCCCACCCAATCTGAGTTTGGTCAATTAGCCCTTTAAGTCCAATTAAATTATGCAAAACAAAAATTCAATTGCAATCAATTTTAGCGCGGCGCAAAGAAACCTGCAGCAAATCTGTTATTTAGAAGGGGGAAGAAGATTTTTTTAGCGCAAAGAAATGTTAGTTATATGTATGCCCTAGAGGCCATTGCTATACATAGGATGTATATTGTAGTGGATGCTGGGACATATATAGGGAGGACTTTCTTGCTCGACATGATAGTATGCTATCTGGTTACTCTTTACCTTAACGTGTATACTGATTGTCTCTCTGTTACATGTTGGTAAAGCCCTTAGGATGTGTACTTGACTACCTGGACTATGATGCAGATCATACTAGTGGGGACATGGTAGTCCATAAGTACATCCTTCAAGGTCCCTAGTCGTGGGTGTATCGAGACGGGGCATCGATATACCAGAGTAGACTAGCGTATACCTTCTTGACCCATACAGATGGGCGATGGATGATCCCATATCCATTGGTGTTTGACATCAGAGATGATATACGGGTGCTCAGTAGAGACTGGGTACACTGGACGGACTCGCCGAGAACTCCCAGATGGTATTATACCTTACGTCAGATGGCAGTTCTCTGGTGACACTGGTACAGAGTAGTCTGTTGACCCGAGATCGTCATAGAGTCTTGTGTGGTTCCCACTGTGCTTTGATTTCCATCTTACCACGTCCAAGAAGGCGTGAAAAACGGTGGTTTTTGGGTACAGTCCCGAGTCACATGGAGGCAATGAGCGATAGGAGGGGATTCGTCTCTCCCGGTATAGGGAGTTGATGTTGCGCTGTGTTCGATTGGCTATAACCGGAAATCCCTGGCCAGGGTTGCAGAGATTTACTGGTAAGTGTTACCAGTAGTTTCTCGAATTGTTATAGACCTCATATCGACACGACTTATCGAGCTATTGGGGTCTGACGTTTACCACTCCTAGGCGAGATATGCGACATATCAGACGATCAGACCGGACTGTACGGTAAGTGTTACTGGTTGGATTCACAGGAGTGTGAGCGGGCTTGCTCGTCGATCTTCTGATCGCTCAATACCCGGGTGGCCGTTACGTTTAGCAGACCGCTTGCGGCTTGTGGGTGTTTGATATGATCATCACCTGCTGCCGGCGTATTGACGAGTCTTTAGAGTCCTACACAGAGGTTTCCTGGCTCAAACGAAACGAAATAGGAGCGCATATGAGATATGTGCGGGACCGACAATAATGCGTGTATGTGATACCGTATTCCATTCTCTCGATTTGTAACATTGATCGGTTATATGCGTTATAGCCGGGTTATCGGATCAAGTGTTGATTCGATAAGTTGTTATTATTGATATTAGTCGGTTGTATGCGATATGACCGGATCGTTAAATCAAGTGTTGATTTAATGATTTAATGTATAATTATATATTTGATATATTACTTTGCATTAACTAGTATTGGTTCACTTTAAATGGTTTTTTCTCACTTGTTTGTGCACATTGTATATGTGATATATTTTTGTGCACAAGTTTGTATCATGTTTGATGATACATGCTTATTTGGTTAAGTGTAAAGAACTAAACCATGGTTAAATTGATGATTAGGGTTTTCTTTTTCTTAATCATTTATTTATTTATTTATTTGGAAAAGATAAGAAATGAAATGGTTGCAAGTTTTGTTTTTTCTTTGAAGCTTCATGAAGCTTTGACTATGTGACCATTTTGTCTCATACTTAACCCTAACCACTTCATTTAACCTTAGTTTAGTCTCTACACTTGACCATGGTTATCATGATGATAAGTATTCTTTTTATTATTCTTTTTGAATAACTAATTATAATATTATCATCTTCTTCTTCTTCTTCTTCAAGGAGAAAACCTAGACTTCATCAATGGTGACTTGATGAAATGAGTGAGAAATCCAATTCTAAAGTGAACCCACTTCCTATTTCTTCATCCTCTACCTCTTGCTAAGTAGTAGAGTGTGTTTCCTTCACAAGATTTCATGACTTGGTGAAGTGGGAGCTGGATCTAGTGATGCCTCGACGTAGATCATCTTCGGCATCGTCGTCGATGACCTAGCCCGCTTTTTCTCCGATGAAGCCGACGCTAGAGCCCAAGATCCGATTTGTACAGCGAGGAGACTTCATCGCGGAGCCATGGAGGTGGAGGACCGGATCTACAAAGGTTGTATTTCCGCTTTCTCTTTAGTTAAGTTGTTAGCTAGTTTCTAGTTTCGCCTAAAATTCTAGTTAACGATCTAGTCTAGGGTCTCTCGGCACCGTAAAATTTGAAATTGGCATGGTTGATGCCTTGTGCGACCTCTTGAGAGTGCCTAGGAACCCTAAAGTGGTATCAGAGCCTAGCTAGAGCCTTAGGCGATGCGTAGACGGAGTTAGAAATCCGATCGAACCGAAACCGTAACCCTAATATTGCTCTCTGTACATTTTTGAAAATCGTGGATTTTTGAGAATTAAAAATATGCAGAAAACTCAGTAGAAGATTCTAAGAATTACTGTATAAAACGGGGCCCCTGAATCCATCAAAGCGCGGCGGAACCGCGGCATTAGCATGCTAATGCGGCGGTTCCGCGGCCCTTTTGTCTCTTCTTGCAATCAATTTTGCACAGTAATTCCTAGTTTGCAGTGCAGGTTTTCCTGGGAATTTTTAATGTTTTTTTTCAAGAGTTGAATTTTCAGGGTTGTTTTGGGGATTCGGTGTTTCGATCGGAGTATCAGATTTTTTCTATGTGGTTTTCCGGATAATTTTTGAATATGTTAAAAAGTTCGACCGGATATAAATACCCAACTTTTCCCCTGTCGGGAAATTTCCAAGTGTTGGATCTTTCCATGGTTTAAAGACGTTCTAAGTAGTGCAAGTAATGCGATGGTCCCTCTAGAAGACAACAAACCTTAACTCGATTATGTGAACGTCTTGAACTGCCCTTTGAACCTTCGGGTTTGGGGCAGTACGACGTGCCATATGTGAGGCGTTGTCTTGACCCTTCTACGGCTGGACCGTTGGTACTGAGGCACGAACTGAATGTTTTTAAACTTGTTTCATGTATTGATCTGTATCGGGAAAACTTTGGTGTTCGAATGTTCAATCGGAAAGTTTAACATTTTCTATTTATCCGGAATGTGATACAATAATTGGAATTCACAAGAAGTTATGAGATTACTGAATGAATGTTATAAACATAGCACTTTAGTCTCACTTGATCGGTTGCCACGGAATTTTGATGTGATCAAAAGTCCGTCGCAATCACGTAGCGTACGCGGATACTCGCCGGGTAAACTTAATAGACAGCCTCACTCCATAGCCCCGACCAAGTGACTGTAGGAGAACCCCGTCGCCGAAAGCATCCGTTCGGGTGCTCGCGGTAGCGGTGTTCCGCCTTGGTGCACTTCCTCGACGGTATTGGGGGTGCGGCCGTCTACTGAAGTTTGCGACGAGCATTCGATCAGGATGTCGGGAATCCTGTTGAATTGCCCGACTTGATATTGAAAAGTGTTTTCGATAATGAGACTAAAATGCAGGGTTTATAATTGTTAGGCATGCGATGTCTAAGGAATTCATTTGATTAGGCATGCGATGTCTAAAGAGATTGCGAATTCCAACTGTTGTAGTTTTACACTTTCTTTTCTGTGACCGTAAGTGTAATATGTGATATCGCCGGTTTCGTTGTTATATGTCAACGACAATTGGGATACGCATGTTTACTTACGTTGATGACATGTGATGTTATGTGTTGCTGGATATGTTATATTGGATCGTCGTGTTTGAATAGCCGGGGGTTTTTATGTGAGATGAGTGTTTTTCATTTTCATTCATGTAAAAACTTGTATGTAATATTCTTTTATTGGGGCACTTCCAGGTTGCGGAAGTTGTCACCGTTGTTGTATATTATTTACTTTTCCGCACTAGGATAGACCCAAGGAGGAGGGCACAAGTAACCGGGTTCTGGAGTCCAGTGGGAGACCAACTCGAGGAGTCGAGTCCGGGTCTCCTAACTCTAGAATTGGCAGGGTTGCTTGCCGCTCTCGTAGGGGTCTAGGGGTGTGGGTTTGGCTATTCATCACGACCGTGGAATCCGTGTTTTATAATGGCTTATATTGAAAACACGGACGTCCTAGTATATCCAATATTTCATATGTTTCTTCTGCTGCGATATCTGTGATGTGATCATGTGATGTTCTGTGATAGATACAGTATATAGTATATATGATATATTATATAGACGTTACTTATGTTTTACACCCACGCTAGCCCTGCCCCGCTCTGCCGTTAGTTACCTAACCTAACGGTGCACGAGGGGACATCGAGGCGAATGCGGATGGCATAAGTGTACGTCGTATTTATCTGTGATGTTTAGGTATTTAAATGATGGGACTATGATTAATGAAAGAAAAAGAAACCTAAGATGTTGTAGAATCGAATTTCAAAATAAAAAGGGTAGCTACAGTTCTTGCTTTGCACAGAGGTATATGTGATATATCCCGCACCTTATTCGATGAGGAAAGGACCGAGATCCCTTCACCGGGAGTGACTCCTTTAGCAATAACTGGCAGATGCTACACACTCGGTTTGTCTTTTGATTGCTTTTAAGAGTTTTTGTTTTGCACAGCGGTATATGTGATATATCCTGCACCTTATTCGATGAGGAAAGGACCGAGATCCCTTTACCGGGAGTGACTCCTTTAGCAATAACTGGCAGATGCTACACACTCGGTTTGTCTTTTGATTGCTTTTAAGAGTTTCTGCTTTGCACAGTGATATATATGATATATCCAGCACCTCATTCTACGAGGAAAGGACCGACGATCCCTTCACCGGGAGTGACTCCTTTAGCAAAACTAGAAAAGCCTCAAAAGCACTTCATTTTAAAATCATTTGATTCTACAACGATATCAAGTTCATTACGCAATAGGTTTCCAGAAAAACCTGTCGTAGCCCTCCGTCATTTCAGATAAATCCTGTTTAGTATTCGTGCTGCGTTTGTTGACCTTGTCAAGGCGCAGTGTGCGGTAGCTAACCAGTATTTATCTGCTTATGCATATGATGCAGATTGGGTTAGGGTAGTCGTGCGGCCTTGTTGACCTTGTCAAGGGTCGTGCGGGTGGGTTTGATTCAATCAAGAAATGACGGGTTGAACTTGACTTGCGATCTATGGTTTGTTGACCTTGTCAAGGTCATAGATCGTTCGGGGCAAAATATTATCTGGAATTTCAAGTGTTGAAATTTGCAATGAGATTGCATACCTTCTATGAGATAGTTGGATCCCGATACCCGCTGCGAGTAATTGTTACTCCTGGGAGAGTTTTACACATTACAATTAGCCGATCAAGTAGGTGTCTAGAAAGGTGTTAACGAGGTTACGCCTCTGGGAAAACGAGGTTTACATTAATTAGGTTCGTGCGAAAGCACGGGGGACCTCCCTCAAAGTACCGACACTGGCCTGGCTGAAAGATTGGCGAACTTGTAGTGTGTAATTAATCCCGGCTAGTCTTTCCTTTTAGGGTTTGAAGGAAGATTTGATAAAAAGCAGTGGGAGCCATCCTGATTAGATAAAATGATAACCAACCTATTCTTGCAAGAGCGCACGCTGAGTGTTTTCTTCTCTCTCTCTCCAGGTAGCGACCATATCACGCCTTAATCAAGATAATAATACGGAATATTGACCGAACCCGCTTGTTATACTGAGCTGGGGAACGTTGGTCCCGCTCCAACTTATAATTGTTATAAGACAGAGCGGGAAATTGGGGAATACCAGATTTCCCGTGCCGCCCAAATGAAGAGAGTGCATGCTGATGCATCATCTTCGGGTGTGTTCATTGCAAAGAACTGTTTCTCTGTATCCTCTACGTCCTGGGTATGTGATACCAGATCAGGATCCCAGATATGTAATTTGTTACATAGGGCTACAGAAAGGTAGAGAACTGAGAACGGGTGATAAGTTTCATGAGGAAGAAAACGGGGCAAGAGTTGCAGCCAAGTCTGTCGGTCACTGTCACCCTGTATTACCAATACATTGATTCTGAACGAATGTTATTAGATACCGAACCTGATATACAAAATCATATCAGTCTCTTTATTAGTAAAGAAATGATAAAATTCTGTATTGTTGGATAATGTTTTGAACATTTCCTATATCAAAAGTTGATCGGTTCAGGCACGTTATCTAAAAGCATTGATGTTCTAAATCAAACTACAGTTCTTAGTATACAGAACACACACAAGAGGAAGAGTTCAGAAATGAACGAATCCTTCTTGAGGTATTGTAGACTAGGTCATATCAATGCGACCCGACTAGCTGAAGTTACATATAGATGCATATTCAAATCAGTTTGAATTTACATCTTATGAAACTTGCCAGTCATGTCACAAAGATAAAATGACCATAGCCCTGTTTATTGGAAACAGGGAAAGAGTTAGTGAACTCTTGGGATGATACATGTTGATGTATATAGGTCCCCTGTCTATACATGCCAGGACTGGTTCTTTATACTTCATTAGGTTCTCTGATGATCTTTCCAGTTTCAGACCTATGTTCCTGTTGAAACACAAGTCCGAACCTTTTGAGATATTCACAGAATATAAGTTAGAAGTAGAGAACCAAAATACGGGTATAAGTATTATGTCCTTTGATGTGATCAAGGAGGAGAATACTTGAGCACGGAATTCCTGGATTATACTAAAGGAGAATGAGATTCTCTCTCAGTATTACTACTGATTTACCTGTTTCCTTTTAGGAGGTTATGCACTTGAGAAGCTGCATACCTATTGAATAGGTTCGAATCAAATCAGTTACCTACCACTTCATATGTGATATGGAAAGGGAAGAGCCCATGTCTTAAGCTATTTAAAATTTGGGGTTGTCCGGCCTATGTCTAAAAGCAAAATCTGGACAAGCTCGAGGCAAAGTCTGTTATGTAGAACTGGAAATGTTCTAGCTATACAATCTGCAGCTGATGATTTGATAGAACCAAAAGATTCAGAAGATTCCAACGAACCTCAGCCTCTCCGCCGATCTAGTAGGGTTCCTCACCCACCTGAGAGATACTTCGGTTTTTCGATGACAGTGGGAGCGAGGATTGCATCATGAGATGATGACCCAACTAGTTTCGGACTGGCCATCAGGAGTGGGACTCTGTAAGGATGGCTGGATGCTTAGTGATCTGAGATGGAATCCATGTACACCAACAAAGTATGGACTTTGGTTGCTATATCTGAAGGGTTAAATCCCCATCAGGAGCAAGTATATCTTGAGAAGATTACTTGGTGTAGATGGAAAAGTTGAGACTTTCAAAGCTAGACTTGTTAAAAGTTTGCATCATTGACCAGGTGCGGATAATGATGAAACCTTTTCAAGTGGCTATGCTTAAGTCCATCCAGAACCTACTTGTCACGGCTACATACCATGACTACGATATCTGGTGGTTGGGTGTCATGACTGCTTTTCTAAATGATGTTTTGGAAGAGAGCGTCTATAACTACATTGCCAGAGGGCTTCGTAGACAGTGGGAGCAGCGGAAACGTGTGCAAGATGCTTTCTAGGATAAAGCAGGCATCGAGGAGTTGGAACATCTGTTTTGATGGATTAGTCAAAGAAGTTGACATCATCAAAATGGTAGATGAACCTTGTATAAACAAAAAGGTAGTAGGGAGTATTGTGACGATCCTCGTAGAGTACGTGGATGACACACTCTTGATAAGGAAGGAGTTTCCTATGCTGCGCTCGATCAATCTCCGCTTATCACAATGATTCTCCATCTAGGATCAAAGTGATACCTACTAAATCCTGAATTTTGGATCTATGAGATAGATCTAAATGGATGTTAGGATACTCACTAGTCGTAGTGAGATGGTATCAATTGATCCTGGGGAGAATCACTGGAAAGGTTCCAGGGTGATAAAGATGACTGAATGTCAGTCACAGGCATTGTCTTTACCCTCAGTAAAGGGATGGTATGTTGGAAGAGTTCCAAGCTAGCTACCGTGACATACTAGACGATAAAGGCAGGATACATCACTACTTAAGATGCTACCAAAGAGGCAGTCTCGATGTACAAGAGTTCATGAGATGAACTTCGTTCCTACCATTGTGAGACAATGGAGTTGTGGCTCATGCCTAGGAACGCCCGTCCCATCAGTGATCCAGACAAATTCTAAGGCAGTATCACCTGATCATGGAGATGGTAGATCTCCAAGGAGATCGAGATATAGGAGAGTAGACTCAGAGGACAACACAGCGGATCCATTCACGAAGGCCTATTCCCAAAGAGAGACTTTTATGGGATGGTTGAGTATGAGATACTACAACCACTGCTATCAGATGGCCCTAGTGCAAGTGGGAGATTGTTAGTTATATGTATGCCCTAGAGGCCATTGCTATACATATGATGTATATTGTAGTGGATGCTGGGACATATATAGGGAGGACTTTCTTGCTCGACATGATAGTATGCTATCTGGTTACTCTTTACCTTAACGTGTATACTGATTGTCTCTCTGTTACATGTTGGTAAAGCCCTTAGGAAGTGTACTTGACTACCTGGACTATGATGCGGATCATACTAGTGGGGACATGGTAGTCCATAAGTACATCCTTCAAGGTCCCTAGTCGTGGGTGTATCGAGACGGGGCATCGATATACTAGAGTAGACTAGCGTATACCTTCTCGACCCATACAGATGGGCGATGGATGATCCCATATCCATTGGTGTTTGACATCAGAGATGATATACGGGTGCTCAGTAGAGACTGGATACACTGGACGGACTCGCCGAGAACTCCCAGATGGTATTATACCTTACGTCAGATGGCAGTTCTCTGGTGACACTGGTACAGAGTAGTCTGTTGACCTGAGATCGTCATAGAGTCTTGTGTGGTTCCCACTGTGCTTTGATTTCCATCTTACCACGTCCAAGAGGGCGTGCAAAACAGTGGTTTTTGGGTACAGTCCCGAGTCACATGGAGGCAATGAGCGATAGGAGGGGATTCGTCTCTCCCGGTATAGGGAGTTGATGTTGCGCTGTGTTCGATTGGCTATAACCGGAAATCCCTGGCCAGGGTTGCTGAGATTTACTGGTAAGTGTTACTAGTAGTTTCTCGAATTGTTATAGACCTCATATCGACACGACTTATCGAGCTATTGGGGTCTGACGTTTACCACCCCTAGGCGAGATATGCGACATATCAGACGATCAGACCGGACTGTACGGTAAGTGTTACTGGTTGGATTCACAGGAGTGTGAGCGGGCTTGCTCGTCGATCTTCTGATCGCTCAATACCCGGGTGGCCGTTACGTTTAGCAGACCGCTTGCGGCTTGTGGGTGTTTGATATGATCATCACCTGCTGCCGGCGTATTGACGGGTCTTTAGAGTCCTACACAGAGGTTTCCTGGCTCAAACGAAACGAAATAGGAGCGCATATGAGATATGTGCGGGACCGAGAATAATGCGTGTATGTGATACCGTATTCCATTCTCGCGATTTGTAACATTGATCGGTTATATGCGTTATAGCCGGGTTATCGGATCAAGTGTTGATTCGATAAGTTGTTACTATTGATATTAGTCGGTTGTATGCGATATGACCGGATCGTTAAATCAAGTGTTGATTTAATGATTTAATGTATAATTATATATTTGATATATTACTTTGCATTAACTAGTATTGGTTCATTTTAAATGGTTTTTCACACTTGTTTGTGCACATTGTATATGTGATATATTTTTGTGCACAAGTTTGTATCATGTTTGATGATACATGCTTATTTGGTTAAGTGTAAAGAACTAAACCATGGTTAAATTGATGATTAGGGTTTTCTTTTTCTTAATCATTTATTTATTTATTTATTTGGAAAAGATAAGAAATGAAATGGTTGCAATTTTTGTTTTTTCTTTGAAGCTTCATGAAGCTTTGACTATGTGACCATTTTGTCTCATGCTTAACCCTAACCACTTCATTTTACCTTAGTTTAGTCTCTACACTTGACCATGGTTATCATGATGATAAGTATTCTTTTTATTATTCTTTTTGAATAACTAATTATAATATTATCATCTTCTTCTTCTTCTTTTTCAAGGAGAAAACCTAGACTTCATCAATGGTGACTTGATGAAATGAGTGAGAAATCCAATTCTAAAGTGAACCCACTTCCTATTTCTTCATCCTCTACCTCTTGCCAAGTAGTAGAGTGTGTTTCCTTCACAAGTTTTCATGACTTGGTGAAGTGGGAGCTTGATCTAGTGATGCCTCGACGTAGATCATCTTCGGCATCGTCGTCGATGACCTAGCCGGCTTTTTCTCCGATGAAGCCGACGCTTGAGCCCAAGATCCGATTTGTACAGCGAGGAGACTTCATCGCGGAGCCACCGCTTTCTCTTTAGTTAAGTTGTTAGCTAGTTTCTAGTTTCGCCTAAAATTCTAGTTAACGATCTAGTCTAGGGTCTCTCGGCACCGTAAATCTCCCAACAAATCTGAACTTTTATTGATTGAAAAGAGGCATGGCATTTTACAGATCTTGAGTACAATTTATAAGAAACTAGTGAAGCTAGGGTTACAGACTCTCGTAGACATGAAATTACAGATTTGCCCCCTAAAAATCCCAACATATGAAACGACACACCTGTTAGTGTATATGCCCTAGAGGCCATTACTGTATCATACTAGTTTGTATATTACTTAATGGAAGCTTGGGATATTCACCTTGTATAAACAATCTTGCTCAATATAGTAGTATGCTACTTGGTTTGTTTCTACTTCAATGTGTACATGTGTTTATTTTGCGATATCACCTATACGCATTAGTGGAGCCCTTAGGATCTTTGCTTGATTACCAGCGTTGTGATGGCAGTCACACTAGTGGGGGCTGGGTAGTCTATAAGCACATCCTTATACAGGTCCCTAGTCGCAGGACTATCGAGACAGGGCATCGATACTCCGGAGAAGACTGGCGTATGCGCTTCTCATCCCAGTGTGGGAGATGGTCTGTCCCACAGCCATCAGTACGTCGTACTGGAGATAGTATACGGGTGCTCGTTGGGTTACGAGTACACTGGACAGGACTCGTCGGGAACTGACAGGTTGGTATTATACCTATCGTCAGTTATCAGTTCCCAGGTGACATGAGTACAGCTTAGTCCGCTGACTTGACACTGGCACTTCGCCTCGAGTGTGTTCCCACTGTACTTTGACTACTACCCTACCATGGCTCAAAGGAGTCGTGCAAACAGGTAGTGGTTGGGTGCAGTCCCGAAGCACTTGGAGGCAGTGACGGTTAGACAGGATTCGTCTCTCCCGGTATTGGGGGTTGACATCGCGCAGTGTCTAGGAGAGCCATTACACGAGTAGTCCCTGGCCAGGGCAAGCGAGATATACTGGTAGGCTTCCAGTGTTATCTCAGGGTGTTTTGGGCTTCACTCCGACACGACTTGTACCGCTATTGGTGGACTGACGTTTTACCGCCCCCTAGGCCCGACATGCGATGTATCAGACGAACAGACCGGACTGTACGGAGAATGTCATATTCAGACTCAGTAGGAGTTCAGATGGGGTTCACCTCGTCAGCCTTCTTGTCGGCATCTACCTGGGGACCGTTACGCACAGCTAGTGCCGCTTGCGGTCTGTGGTTAAACCCACTGCCAGCGTAGTGTCGAGTCTTTAGAGTCCCACACAGAGGGTATTCGCCTCTGGGCAAAATGAGTAGAGGTCGCATGGTTTTGCGGCAGGGTTTGTTCTCATCCGCGCACTTGTGCACGTTTGGAGTCCGGACGGATTATACTAGCAGGCTCTGGTTTGAGCCAGATACTGGTATATGTTTTGGGGTTGCTTTTATATCTTGGTATTCTTGTTCCTCGGAACGAGAATGCATGTGTGTATGCACAGTTGCTTGAGGCGGAGGATGAGGTATTTCATTAGGGTTTCGGAACGGGTGCGTATGCACAGTTGACAGTCGTCATTTTCCAAACCCTAATAGATTTATGAAATATCAATTAATAATAGTAATTAAATGAAATTTTGTTATGGTTGATTTTGTTGACTTGTTGACCATGGTTGACTTGTTGACCATGGTTGAATGTTGACCACCATCATGCTTTGAAAGGATACTCCTTGATTCATGCTTACACTCATTTATTGAAAGTATGATAGTGGTCATTCCAAAACAACCATCAACTATTCTCATTTCAATTATTATTATTAATTAGATAATTCATTTTCTTTTAGTTATGGTTGCAAAAGAAAAGAGCTCATTCTATTATAATCATTCTCTCTCCTCACTTCATCTTCTTCTTCCTCTAGCCAAAGGAGAATCCTTCTCATGTGTTGAGAATCCCTCTCCTTAAAAGAAAAGCACCCCTTAGACACTCTCTACTCACTCTAGGATCAAGGGTTTAGCAAGCCGGAGATTCTAGTTCACTCAAAGTTCGAGAAAGAGCCCGAAGGTTGAACCCTCAGGTGGATCCATCTTCGACGGAAGGCGACGAGAAGAGAACCATTAACCTCTACAAAGTTTGAAGAAGAAGGAGTTCAAGTTTAGGTATAACCATCTTTCCGAGTAGCTAACTCTCTTTAGCAAGTTTGCTAGTTTTAGTTTAGGAAAAGATCCCGACTTTGTTAGTCCATGTTGCCCCATGCGCTAAAAATTTGATTTTTATACCGTTTCCGCCTCCCCGTAAGAACCGGGGGTCGCAACGTGGACTTACAGTGGTATCAGAGCCTAACTAAACTTAAACTAGCTTGGTAGTGAAGTGTAACGAAGTTCGGAACCGAAAAAATCCAAAAACCAAACTTTTGCAAAACCCTAGTTTCTGTTAAAAAAATTTCTGGTCAAAACAAGATTTGTTATACACCTAAATTCGGCTCAGGGTTTTGTGTGAACACCCAAGAAAAACGATCCCCTAATTCCTTCAAACCGCCGCGGATCCGCGGCCTCATCTATTCTTAGCGCCGCGGATCCGCCGCCGTTTAGAGTCTTCTGGTGATCGGGTTTCGTGCAGTGTGTCTCTGTGTTGGTTTTGGGATTTTTAAGATATGTTATATGTGCCCAGATTTTCCAGAACAGAAATTTACTTTTGGGGTCCTATAATTCCGTATTTTTCCGAACTTCACTGCACTTTGGCTATGTTGGTTATATCTGTGATGTTTGTATGTATTGAACGTCGGCTAATTGCTATAAGTCGATTAGTCGGGGTTATACATCTCTGTGATCTGTGTTTGATATTGGAATGTGTATATGAATGTGTTGGACTGTCGCGGGTGAATAGCCGGGGTGGATGTGAGATGAGCTTTTGTTTTTCTTTCATTCATTTGTAAATGTAAATTGATGTAATAATATTATTTGTATGGCCGCACAACCGGGTCGGGGTTGTAGCCTTCATTGTATAATTCTTTTTACTGTTTTTTCTCCTAGGATAGACCCATGGAGGGGTGCACAAACTACCGGGTTCTTGGCGGGTAGTTTGCCGCACCCGTAGGGGTCTTGGGTGGGGTATTTGCTATTCACCGCGACCGTGTAATCCGCTTTTCGTTGCAGGCTCGAACGGATTACGGATTGCTAGTATATCCAATGTATTCATCTGTGATCTGTAATGTCTATCATTGCTTTATATTTAGGCGTTGCTTATGTTTTACAGCCGCGCTAGCCCAGCCCCCGCTCTGTCGTTAGTTAAGTAACCTAACGGGTGATGACGGGACCCCGTGGCGAATGCGAATGGCATAAGCGTACGTCATATTTTGGTTGTTTTCTGCAATGGTAGGATTAAATGATGGGACGCATTAAAAGAACTAATGCAAGAATATCACGCATTAAAAGAACTAATGCAAGATAATAAACCAAGTTACAGTCGTTGGAATACTTTCGAAAAACCACTCGGTTCTTTTCAAAACTAACTTTTAAATGCGGAGCTTGAGCCACTCCTTCTAAAAGCTATCTCGTTCCATCGATTATATCAAGTTCACTACGTTCACGGTTTCGCCAAAACCATTCGTAGCCCTCCGTCGTTTCGTATGAATATTCAATAAGTATTCAAGCTATGTTTGTTGACCTTCGTCAAGGCATAGAGATTGGTAGCTGTTGGGTGTTCATATGTAGCATAGATAGATGCGTTGGTTTGGGACAGTCGTATTGCCTTGTTGACCTTCGTCAAGGGTATATACGGGTGGGTTCAAATTAACCTGGATAATGACGGGCAGAACTTGACATGTGACTTATGATTTGTTGACCTACGTCAAGGTCATAAGAGCATGGGGCAAAAATCCACATCGGGAGTTTCATAAGTACTGAAACTTGCTAGATTTGCATACCATTTGGAGTGTGATAATTCTGGTAGGATTCCTTCAGTTTCGTCACGCGATGATATTTGGATCCCGATCCTACTGTGAGTATATGCTACTCCTCGGGAAATTTCTCACTAAACAATCAATGCTATAAACCTAGTAGGTGCCTAGAAAGGTGTTAGCGGGGCTACGCCCCCAGGGAAAAGAGGTTCTTGAATTAAGGAACTTCGCGAAAGCGTTGGAAAACCTCCCTCAAAGTACCGACACTGGCCTGGCTGAACGGTTAAGCAAGTATTGTGCGGTGGGATTGATCCCGACTAATTCTTCCTTTGTGGTTTGAGGAGGGATTCGAGAGACAGTGGGAGCCATCCTGTTTAGACAAATTAAAAACCATTCTAAACTTGCAAGAGCATCGTGCTAAGTGTTTCTTCTCTCCCCCTGCAGCGACCAAATCGAAATGACTGGACTTAAGTTACTTCTAGATAAAAACATACTGACAGGGCCAAATTACAAAGATTGGCTAAGGAATGTCAAAATGGCAATCACTTACGACAAGCTGGGGTATCTTCTTACCACCAAAGCTCCCCCCGTCCCAGGTCCCACCTCCAGCGTCGCGGATAAGGAAATCCGTAAGACTTGGGAGATTGATTGCGCGAAGGCCAAGTGCCTCGTGCTTGCCTCTATGGACAACGATCACCAGAGGAGGCACGAGAATATGGACTTGGAATCCATATTTCTTCATACAAAAGAACTGTATGGGGAGCAGTCTCGTATCGCAAGATACGAAGTGTCGAAGAAGTTATTTTCGACAAAGTTGGCCGTCGGATCATCGGTAGCGGACCACGTGCTTAAGATGATTGGCTACATTGAGGAGCTCGCGGAACTTGGGACCACGTTGGATAGTGAACTCTATACAGATTTAGTTCTCCAGTCCCTTCCTTCCCCTTACGCCCAGTTCATACTGAATTTCAACTTGCAAGAAAAGGAAGTTGAACTTTCAGAACTCCTCAACATGTTGAGGAGCGCAGAGGGCACCCTACAGAAAGGTAGGGAAACACCCGCTTTGTTTGTAGGAGGATCTTCTTCCTCTAGGTTCAAGGCAAAAGCCAAGGGAAAGAGGAAGAAAGCCCCCGCCAAACCAAGAGGCGGTGTTAGTAAAGTGGGAACGAAGGGAAAGGAAAAGGCAACAAAGATAGCGGGGAAGCTTGTGGGTAAAGAGGAATGTTTCTATTGTCATAAGAGTGGACACTGGAAGAAAGATTGCAGGGCTTGGAAAGCCAGGACACAGGAACTGAAGCAGGTTGCGGCTTCAGCTTCAGGTGTGTATGTTATTGAAAACTGTCTTTCTATAAACTCTACTTCCTGGGTATTGGATACCGGATCAGGATCGCATATCTGTAATTCTTTGCAGGCGTTGAGAAACCGTAGGTTTTTGAAGGCAGGTGACATGACCCTCAGAGTTGCGAACGGAGCTAGCATGGATGCTAAAGCCGTGGGGGACTATCACCTGGGAATGTCAGATGGACATGTTTTGGTTTTGCGTAATTGCTTTTTTGTACCCAACGCAACTTGTAATATCATTTCTGTATCTTTGGTTTCTAAAGAAGGTTATGAATTTGCGTTTGTAAGTAATGTTGTAAACATTCACCTTAATCAAGTTCTGATTGGGTCAGGTACACTGAGCAATGGTATATACGTATTAAACCAACCACAGATTTTCAATGTCCAGAATACACACAAAAGAAAGTCTCCAGATATCAATCAGGCTTTCTTATGGCATTGTAGACTGGGTCACATCAATGAGACACGGTTGACTAAGTTACATAAAGAAGGATACTTGGATCCGTTCGAGTATCAGTCTTATGCCACTTATGAATCTTGTCTCATAGGAAAGATGACAAAGACTCCGTTCACTGGACACGGAGAAAGAGCGAGCGAGCTCTTGGGACTCATACACAGTGACGTGTGTGGTCCAATGTCTACACATGCGCGAAGCGGTTATTCATACTTCATTACTTTCACAGACGATTTCTCTAGGTATGGACATGTCTTCTTAATGAAGCACAAATCCGAGGCCTTTGAGAAATTTCGGGATTACAAGAATGAAGTTGAAAAACAAACAGGCAAAAGTATTAAGATTCTAAGATCGGATCGAGGTGGTGAATACTTGAGTGCCGAGTTCCTGGACTATTTAAAAGAGAATGGAATTCTCTCTCAGCGTACTCCTCCATACACTCCGCAACATAACGGTGTATCGGAAAGGAGGAATCGAACCCTATTGGATATGGTTCGTTCCATGATGAGTAAGGCTGAGTTACCGCGATCTTTCTGGGGCTATGCACTAGAAGTAGCTGCATATCTCTTGAACAAGGCTCCCACCAAGACTGTGCCTACCACTCCATATCAGATGTGGAGTGGGAAGAAACCCTGTCTTAAGTACCTTAAGATATGGGGATGTCCAGCTTTTGTAAAAAAGCAGCATGCGGACAAGCTCGAGGCACGTTCAGTACAGTGTAAGTTTGTGGGATACCCAAAGAACTCCAGGGGGTATCTGTTCTATTCCGCTGAGGAACAAAAGGTTTTTGTTTCTCAACATGCCCGCTTCTTGGAAACTGAGTTTTTGGAAACCCAGATAAGTGGGAACGCAATAGAACTGGAAGAAATTCCAGAACCACAAGCTATTACTGAAAGCTTGGAAGAGCCAGTAGGTTCAAAAGAACAGGACATTCCTACGCCGCTCCGCAGAAGTAGTAGGCAGTCTCATCCGCCCGAGAGATACTACGGTTTTCTCATAGACGGGGATAGAGAGGATTGCATCATAGATTATGATGAGCCTACTAGTTTCCAGCAGGCCGTTCAGAGCGTTGACTCGGTAAAATGGCTGGATGCAATGCGGACCGAAATGGAGTCCATGTACACCAACAAAGTATGGACCTTGGACATTGCTCCAGACGGGGTAAAACCCGTAGGATGCAAGTGGATCTTCAAAAGGAAGATTGGTGTAGATGGACAGGTTGAGACCTATAAAGCTGACTTGTAGCAAAGGGTTTCCGTCAAAGACCTGGCTTGGACTATGACGAAACCTTTTCTCCAGTGGCTATGCTGAAATCCATTCGGATCCTTCTTGCCATTGCTGCCTTCTACGATTATGAGATTTGGCAGATGGACGTAAAAACCGCTTTTCTAAATGGAAATTTAGAGGAGTGTGTCTATATGGATCAGCCAGAGGGTTTCATTCAGAGTGGGAGCAGCGGAAAGGTGTGCAAGTTGCTTAAGTCCATTTATGGACTAAAGCAGGCATCGCGGAGTTGGAACATCTGTTTTGATGAGACGGTCAAGGAATTTGGCTTTATCAAAAATCCAGATGAACCATGCATCTATAGTAGATTTGTAGCGAGAACTGTAGTATTCCTCGTTTTGTACGTGGATGACATTCTCTTAATAGGAAATGACGTTCCTATGCTACAATCTGTCAAAGGGTTCTTGTCACAAAGGTTCACCATGAAAGACCTGGGTGATGCTTCGTACATCCTGGGGATCCGGATCCATCGTGATAGATCCAAGAGGATATTAGGACTTTCACAGTCCAGGTACATCGACACCGTACTGAAAAGATTCAGTATGGAAGATTCCAAGCGCGGTAACCTACCGGCTTGTCACGGGATCACCCTCTCTAAAGAGATGTCTCCCAAGACTGATTTGGAGAGGGATCGCATGTCTATTATACCCTACGCTTCTGCGGTAGGCTCTATAATGTATGCGATGTTGTGTACCAGACCGGATGTAGCTTATGCACTGAGTGTAGTAAGCCGGTATCAGTCAAACCCTGGGGAGAAACACTGGATAGCAGTAAAGAACATTCTCAAGTACCTGAGAAGGACTAAGGAGATGTTCTTGGTGTATGGCGGAAAAGACCTCCAGATCGAGGCCTTTGCTGACTCCAGCTTCCAGAGTGACAAGGATGATTCCAAGTCCATGTCGGGTTTTGTCTTTACCCTCAATGGAGGGGCGGTGTGTTGGAAGAGTTCCAAACAGGAAACCGTTGCAGACTCGACGATGGAAGCGGAATACATCGCTGCATCTGATGCCGCAAAAGAAGCTGTCTGGATAAGGAAGTTCTTGAAAGAACTTCAGGTGGTTCCGTCCATTGTTGACCCAATACCTCTGTATTGCGACAACAACGGGGCTATAGCTTTAGCGAAGGAACCCAGGTCCCATCAGAGATCCAGGCACATCTTGAGGCGGTATCACCTGATCAGGGAGATCGTGGATCGCAAGGAGATCGAGGTTCGGACGGTTGCTTCAGAAGAAAACACTGCAGATCCATTCACCAAGGCCCTACCCCAGACTCAGTTCGAGCGGCTGATCGAGATGATAGGTCTTCGATACGCCAGTACATGGCCTTAGTGCAAGTGGGAGATTATTAGTGTATATGCCCTAGAGGCCATTACTGTATCATACTAGTTTGTATATTACTTAATGGAAGCTTGGGATATTCACCTTGTATAAACAATCTTGCTCAATATAGTAGTATGCTACTTGGTTTGTTTCTACTTCAATGTGTACATGTGTTTATTTTGCGATATCACATATACGCATTAGTGGAGCCCTTAGGATCTTTACTTGATTACCAGCGTTGTGATGGCAGTCACACTAGTGGGGGCTGGGTAGTCTATAAGCACATCCTTATACAGGTCCCTAGTCGCAGGACTATCGAGACAGGGCATCGATACTCCGGAGAAGACTGGCGTATGCGCTTCTCATCCCAGTGTGGGAGATGTTCTGTCCCACAGCCATCAGTACGTCGTACTGGAGATAGTATACGGGTGCTCATTGGGTTACGAGTACACTGGACAGGACTCGTCGGGAACTGACAGGTTGGTATTATACCTATCATCAGTTATCAGTTCCCAGGTGACATGAGTACAGCTTAGTCCGCTGACTTGACACTGGCACTTCGCCTTGAGTGTGTTCCCACTGTACTTTGACTACTACCCTACCACGGCTCAAAGGAGTCGTGCAAACAGGTAGTGGTTGGGTGTAGTCCCGAAGCACTTGGAGGCAGTGACGGTTAGACAGGATTCGTCTCTTCCGGTATTAGGGGTTGACATCGCGCAGTGTCTAGGAGAGCCATTACATGAGTAGTCCCTGGCCAGGGCAAGCGAGATATACTGGTAGGCTTCCAGTGTTATCTCAGGGTGTTTTGGGCTTCACTCCGACACGACTTGTACCGCTATTGGGGGACTGACGTTTTACCGCCCCCTAGGCCCGACATGAGATGTTTCAGACGAACAGACCGGACTGTACGGAGAATGTCACATTCAGAATCAGTAGGAGTTCAGATGGGGTTCACCTCGTCAGCCTTCTTGTCGGCATCTACCTGGGGACCGTTACGCACAGCTAGTGCCGCTTGCGGTCTGTGGTTAAACCCACTGCTAGCGTAGTGTCGAGTCTTTAGAGTCCCACACAGAGGGTATTCGCCTCTGGGCAAAATGAGTAGAGGTCGCATGGTTTTGCGGCAGGGTTCGTTCTCATCCGCGCACTTGTGCACGTTTGGAGTTCGGACGGATTATACTAGCAGGCTCTGGTTTGAGCCAGATACTGGTATATGTTTTGGGGTTGCTTTTATATCTTGGTATTCTTGTTCCTCGGAACAAGAATGCAGGTGTGTATGCACAGTTGCTTGAGGCGGAGGATGAGGTATTTCATTAGGGTTTCGGAACGGGTGCGTATGCACAGTTGACAGTCGTCATTTTCCAAACCCTAATAGATTTATGAAATATCAATTAATAATAGTAATTAAATGAAATTTTGTTATGGTTGATTTTGTTGACTTGTTGACCATGGTTGACTTGTTGACCATGGTTGAATGTTGACCACCATCATGCTTTGAAAGGATACTCCTTGATTCATGCTTACACTCATTTATTGAAAGTATGATAGTGGTCATTCCAAAACAACCATCAACTATTCTCATTTCAATTATTATTATTAATTAGATAATTCATTTTCTTTTAGTTATGGTTGCAAAAGAAAAGAGCTCATTCTATTATAATCATTCTCTCTCCTCACTTCATCTTCTTCTTCCTCTAGCCAAAGGAGAATCCTTCTCATGTGTTGAGAATCCCTCTCCTTAAAAGAAAAGCACCCCTTAGACACTCTCTACTCACTCTAGGATCAAGGGTTTAGCAAGCCGGAGATTCTAGTTCACTCAAAGTTCGAGAAAGAGCCCGAAGGTTGAACCTTCATGTGGATCCATCTTCGACGGAAGAAGGCGACGAGAAGAGAACCATCAACCTCTACAAAGTTTGAAGAAGAAGGAGTTCAAGTTTAGGTATAACCATCTTTCCGAGTAGCTAACTCTCTTTAGCAAGTTTGCTAGTTTTAGTTTAGGAAAAGATCCCGACTTTGTTAGTCCATGTTGCCCCATGTGCTAAAAATTTGATTTTTATACCGTTTCCGCCTCCCCGTAAGAACCGGGGGTCGCAACGTGGACTTACAACACCGACACAAGAAGTCGGTGCCGACACGGGCACCATATGGCCGCGGTTCCGCGGCAAAGACATGCCTTTGGCCGCGGTTCCGCGGCCCTTTGGTGGGCTTGCCTCACCAAATTTCTGTGATTGGTTTGTCTTCTCTTGGGCTTCCTATTTTCATTGTTCTTTTCTCTGTTGGGCTTCTTAGTATTCTCCAGATCCTCAGTGAAACTTGTAAGGATCTTTTGACCGTTTCACTTGTTTTTCGTCTCGGCTTGAGTAATATCCGTGTGCTGGTTGGTCAAAAGTCCATTTCCTGTATCATCTTTGTCTTTCTCAATGTATTTGCTCCAAGATCCTGTATCCTGTATCATGCAACAAACGAGCGTCAAAAGTACCTGTTTACTTATAAAATGCATAAAAGTGGGGCGTATGAATTGCAATATTATGATGTGAACAGGTGCATGAAAACAAATATCATGAAACTCAATCATCAAAACCAAATCATGCGAATAAATCGTCCAAAATACTGCAATCAAGTGTGGCGGAATAGTCCCGCTCAATAACATCCTCCAAGAATCTCTGGACAACTGTCGTGGTCACTCGTAGCATGTCTCGTCGACGATCCTGAACTTTGGCCTGCTAGTGTGCGTAACATGACCACTCCTTGGTCCAAGTCTTCTCGTAATTTATTCCAGAAAGGTCCTGTCGAGGTCTCTCCTAAATCTCCTCTCTGCCGAACTGTCCGGAAGTCATCGCCCTTTAGTATATCTGTTTCTTGTCCCGGAACGGCTGGATACTCATCGCGACTCCTTCTGGAAGGTATATCCAAGTACAATTCCTCGGCATGCGTATCGCATCTCTGATGTCGGCGGAGTGGGACGTCATCTCATCCAGATCTTGTACGAACCACTTACTCCACTTTACTCTAATGTCGACTGCTTCGGACTCATCTCGTCGTGGCTGCATGGACTGAGCTCCAATGGCTATCCTCGTATCTGGAGTCTCCCAAGAAGTGCATCTCACCACATAGCATCCGAATGAAGTCGAACCATCCGATCGATTCGTCAAAACCTCATAATCCCCCAAGAGCTCAACATCTTGGGTACAGTTTAGCAGTATCGAGTACGTACCACAGCATCGATGGTCCAGCTGTAGAAGGGCAAACCCAAGCCTCACTAATGGCGCCGCGGAACTGCCGTAAACCCTAAGGTTCAAAGGCTTTCACACGGTCATTAAGTCAAGTTAGGGTTTCATTCTTCTAGAGGGTCCATAGAATTGCCTGCATGTCTTTCCGAATACTTTAAACTTGGAATAGTATGTTTCTGACATTCGATCGTCTCTGTCGACTCTTGACGTCTCCGCCTGAAGTCGTCTCTAGGTGGAATCAATCTATCTGATGACCTCGCATCGGGATAGCGAACGATCCACATGTCCTAGTCATTCATCCTCGGTGACTAGCGACCTTCTATCATCTCTTAGTACAACTCGTACCTCAATAGCTCCAACATCTGGGGCGATATCTCGTCGTTCGCAGCAACAACTGGCTCACTCATCTGCTCGCTGAACAGTGCCTCAATCATCATGAATAAGCAATACATCGACGGTCATCAAAATCTGGTTGGCCTCTATCAGTGGCTCAATCCTCTGGTGCCGATCAGCACATCCGAGTAACCTCATACAGCGATCCATCCCTCGCTCGTGGCGCGAAAACACAATAAAAAGACACATCTCTGCAATCGTGTGTCGCCAGAATCATGCCCTGGTCAGTCACCGTTCGTAACGAGCTCGTGCTGACCGCAACTCTAGCCGTAGCTCTCCCTGCCCGAAATCATGGCAGCAAACTATAACTGGTACCGATGAGGCTAGATCATAGGAAGGAATGTAATACTGAACAAAGAAATGTACATCCTAAGGCTTCGTATGTGGAGTAGCATATCGTTAGTATGCCGCGGAACAAACCCACGGTACGTCACTCTACTTTAGTCACCTATTCTATCAACCAAGGGTCATCCTATGCTCCGAAGGTAAAACCTAACGCTGTGATACCAACTTTGTCACAGCCCGAAAGTACGGAGCATGACCGGCACTTAGACTACGAAACGTCTCGAGGCGTACGTAATCTAAGTAAGCCGAAAACCCAGAAATCCAAACCAAGAAAAAGTAGTAGAGTATAGGAAAAACCATTTTAAATCAAATAGTTTGCAACATATGCCGAAATATGAATTTTAAAATCATAAGTCTTTTCTAAAAATTTTGGTAGAGTTTCCTTTGTAAAAAATGACCCCATACGGGTACAAAACCTGATAAAGCATATATAATGAAAAATGCATCCCCAAGCGGGAGCTAGCTCTTCGTCAATTGACGGTCACAACCACGCAAGCAATATAATATACAACGCCGAAAAGCGAGGATCACAACAGAAAAGAAACTCAAAACAGCATGAAATCCAAAGAAATATAACGCGCGACTCTAAGGTCGAAAGAATAAACATCACCGGTCTCTATCTGAAATAAATACATGTTTGGTTGATGGAATTTACTAGATACAACTGAATAATAATATACAAGATATAATAATGGTCACGATACAAATGAACCCACCTACTAGCAATTCACCCGGAAATGGAAGTAGTGCCAGCAAAGCCGTCAATAAAACTTGTACGGCAAAACCTGCAAGAAACTGTGGCACAACGAGGGTGAGTTACCAACTCGTGAGTAGAAAAACATCTACGAACAGAAATCGCATGAATAACGCAATCCTAGGTCCTGTGATCATAATATATAATCCTCAAATATATAACCAGCAGCCTATAACAATAGCTAGGGTATACATCTAACAACTATAATACCAAGTGCTCGTGTCAGTGCCTCAGGTAGCAATGTATCATATGGATGATGTATGAATGCATGAAACAGAATGCATGTACTGAAGAAAACGGCTTTCATAATTTAGTGATATTTTTGTATCTTTTTTTAAAAATGAGGTATCATAAATGAAATCAACATAAACAGTGCCTAGCATCGACACAAAACAAGTATCCAAATATCTCGATATCTTGGTGTCGCAATCTCTGTACCTCAATATCTCAAAATCTCAATGTCTCAATCTCACTATCTAGGGCGCCGTCAGTCCAAACCGGCCCCTAATATCCATCACAAGACCACGACGGTATCCTCCGGATACCCGACGCGTCGGGTAATATCACCGGTCGGTAGTGCTCCCCTGCCAGGCTCAACGCCATCATCTGCGATTTTCTTTCCCCGGGGTACCGCACCGTGTCCACCATGTACCCGAAACAGTTCCTCCATCTCCTCGAACTCGGGTCTCGAAATCCATCAGCAAAACTCATGGTGGACGACTCATACATCATGGGAAAACCGCACTTTTCATTTAAAAATAGAGAGAAAAGAAGTTTATAAATGTTTTTGCGGTTTTCCCCCAAATCAAGGAAATCTCATGAAAATCCGAATCCAAATCATCAATAGCATGTAAACAGTGAATATATGCATAGAAATCCATGAATGCGGCGTAACAGTGAATAATAACATGCATGAAGTAGCAAGTAATAACTAAAATGTCTAAACTAGCATATAAGGCAAGTACACTAATGTCATGTCTAAACTATTAGCTAACAAACTATGTCAATGAAATAGTATTTTCTAATGTGTTCGTGACATGGCAATTACCGATGAAGATGTGTGTGAGCGGGCATGTAAGTGTACGTGGAACATACGCGTCATCGGTAATGGTGCTGGTGTCCTAACAGCATAATATCAACAATGCGATATGAAATAACAATATAAGTATGCGATGCGGAGCGAACAACAATAATGAGCGGGAGCTGATTACTAGACACAACGATAACTAACCTGCATTTAATATAATATGAGTCATACAGCTACACTAAACTATACGGCTGAGCTAACAGGGTAACTGGAGGTAAGGAAACCGCCTAACATCTGAGTCGACATATATATATATATATATAAGTCAGTGATCACGCCTCAATAATATCACATCCGATACCATATCTATAATCAGATATTCCCAAGTCAAGAGTGCGGATCAAACATCAATATATAGCTCGTACGTAAATCCGTCGTACGGCATCCCAAATCTGGGTACGGGTCAATATCACATTCATCATATTATTCATCTGGTATCCTCTTTATCAAAGATCATAATCCGGGGTACTGATCTATGTCTAGTACAATACTAATATTATCAATATAATCGTGATCTGACTATTGGCCGACAGTCTCATGCAAACTGATATCATCGGCACATATCATCATAAGGAGGTATACATCGCCCAATACGGCCTATTATCAACATCCTAGCATATCATGTCCCATATCACGATCACATGTCGACCATTTTATTTATATATCACTATTCGCATGGTGTCGTCGTCCAAAGATCCGCTATAACATCATGACGTATCTCAAATACGAACCTTGACATATCACCGATATCATAATCTTAAACAGAATCTCATCGACTCATCTCAAATCCCAAATACTATCCTCAAATCCAGTTTGCGGACACATAGTCGCATACCCATGTGAACACATAAATATAATCCCATCTAAGCACGTATGAAAGAAGAATGTATGCAAGTATGGGTGTGTGCAACCCCTACTCTAGGGTTTCGCAACACAAAACTAATCCAATCACACCTAGAATCCATTTTTATCATCAATAATCTCAAACAATATATAATCAATATATGTGTGTATACGTATTCTATACATCACCACGAACTACGGGGGTGCTATACGCCATCCACCCGACTTCACCTCGTAGATATAAATCTAGTCACCTTGCTTCTCGTGTGCCAATGCCGATGTCGCCATCATAATCTTCAACGCCTCGACGTCACGTGGGGTACCTACAAGGATATCACAAACGCTAAAGCACATGAAAATCACATCGGAAAGCAAAATGGCATACGCTATGCCCATTGGTAAAAACCTATAGTCTCGCATGCAAACACGATAAATAATCCTTTGCCGTTGACGTTCAAACGCCACCCAACAGAAACAAATCACCAAATACCAAAATCCTTGCTAAAACAAATCATAAACTGTCACGACCCGAAAGTACGGAACGTGACTGGCACTTAGATTACGAGACGTCTAAAGACGTACCGTAACCTAAGTCAGCCAAAGCCCAGAAATCTAACCCAAAATCAAAAGAGAGTGAAGGAAAACCTTAAATGAAAACGGTTTTGAAATCAATTAAGTTGCATAGAATCCAAAAAAAGAACATCAAAAATTCCCGAAAATTTCGACAGAGTCTCCCCTGTATTTTCTATCCCCCAAAATGGGTACAACAAGATAATAAACCTGTAATTATAAAAATGGCATCCCCAAGCGGGAGCTAGCTCTTCGCCCAAGGCGGATCACAACCACATGCAATATAATAGTAATATCAAGAAAAAGAGCATAAAAGAGACGCAAATACCAGAAAAACACACGCCGGCTCAAGTGAGCTCGACCCAAAAGAAACCACAAATATACAAATCTCTCAGTCTCATCACTAGGTCGCATATACAATACAAGTGGTAGATGGAGAATACTAGATACAATGATAAAGCAAAAGGAAATAAAGTATACTCGCAACCCACCTACGGGCGATGTCGCGAGTCTGAGCAAAAGGAACTGATGACAAGATAGCCCGCCGCTACAAGACTGACGGGTCCGACCTGCAAGACACTGTGGCACAACGGGGGTGAGTTGCCAGCTCGTGAGTAGAATATAACATCTAGTAAGGCAATCGTAAGAATGCACGCAATGCGGAACAACATGTATGTCCATATGTGATATAATAACTCTAGTATGCATGCACATGTATACAATATCTTTTCTAACTCTTTAAGTGTTTTAAATGTTAATGTTACTGCATTCTTAACTTTTAGAAAAATGAATGTCTGCATAATAGCTAAATATCATCAAGAAATCCTCTGAAAACCTGTGTCAAGCATCGACACCAAATAGGAATCACATCTGTCTCAATATCGGGCTCCGTCAGTCCGGATCGGCCCATATCATAAATCTCACGACAACGGTCGGTATCCTCCGGATATCCGCCGCGCCAGACATCACCGGTAGGTAGTCTTCCCCTGCTAGGCTCATCGTCTACAACTCGATCTTCTTGCCCCGGGGTACCATACCGGGCCCACCATATACCCGAGACGGTTCATCCACTCCTCGAATCGGGTCTCGAAATCCAACAGAAAACATGAAAACTCATGGTGGACGACACATACATCACGAGAAAACCGCAACTTTTGTTTTGAAAATGATAAAGATAAGGTTTTGTTAAATTCTTGCGGTTTTCCCCAAAAATCCAGAAATCGCAGCAAAACTGAAATCCTCAAGAAAATCATAATGTCCACATGTTATATGTATGATAAATGTCTATGATATCAATGTGTATGATGTGAATTTTGGCTAGAGTTCTATGTAAATATGATGATGATGCGAGATATGTGCATGCTGTGCAGTTTCATATATCAAGTATGAATGCAGGTGATGATATTAAGATAAACAGGTTCTTTCGTGCACGTGGCATGTCAATTACCAAAGGCGTGTGTGTCACATGAATAGTGCGCGTGCAACAGATGCCAATGGTAATGGTGTTCGTGTCCTACGAAGTGATATCGCATATATGAAGATGAATGTCCATGCAATCTAGCATACGGTTAGCTGTGAGGGTATGCAATGTACATAAAGGGGTAAGCTATCTAACAATATAAATCTTGCATAAAGTAGGGTAATCCTAACTAGGGGGGCGCATCACGCCATCCAGACGATTCCCCCATAGATGAATACATCTACTCACCTGAAATCCCCGCTAATCTGATCCGGCCACCGCTTTGCCTTTTCGCGCCGTATCCGAAGTTTCCCCGACCGATCCTAGAATTGCATAACACACAATATAAGGTTACAGATTTCTGAAATGATGCAACTCACACCATGAAAAGATCGACGCTCTCGAATTAATCACAACGTGCACTCGGTACGCGGAAAATACACGAAAATCGCTAAAACCTTAACTAAAATCGCCGTTTCGGGGCAATTGTCAAAACTAAAACCCGACTAAACAAAACTCCGCATTCACACACCCTAATAGTCGTATAAGATGCTAATTATATCACCTAAATAACACAATTAGATCACCTCCTAAAATTTTAGAAAAACTAGCAAGCAATTAGCATGCCGATTTCAAAGCAAACATCGCGAATTAACGATATCGCGATCGCAACATCGCACAAATATCCGACCTAATACACTAGATGGCCACAATACTAACCTAAACACACTTATTCAACTTCAAACCCTAACTATAACATCACCTCTTAAAAATATAGAAAAACTAGTAAGCATTGACGTAGAAATATCGATGCAATTGTCGCGGTTTAACGGTGTAGCGATCGCTACATCGCACAAACAACCATTCTAACCAACTAGATAACCACTACCCTAACTTAAACCCACTTATCCTATAACAAACCCTAATTAGGACATCAACACCTCTCTTGAATTTTCAAAAACCAACCATTACAATGAAATTAACACTTTAAAATACTAATTTAGCTTATTTAAACTACAAATTTAACAACTAGTTTAGGATTTATACCTTACAAGTGAACCCAAACTTGCACTTGACCTTGAAAGATGCCTCCTTTTACCTTGTTTTGAAGCAAATTAGGGTTGGAAAGAGGTGGAATAGGATTATGGTTTGAATTTGTGAAGAAATGTGTTGATTTTGGTGGATTTTGATGATTTTTTCATGATTTTAGAAGCAAGAAAGAGAGAGGGAAATGGGGTTTGCTCAGGTTGAGCTCGACCTGAGGTAGAGGAGGGAGGTTGTGGGAGTTTTGAAGAAGTTTCTAGGTCAAACAAATATCATATGATATCATTTAATGCTTTTCATTTCAACTTTTTCCAAAAAAACCCCTTTTTCATCATTTTTTTCATAATTTTCCCACCATAAAACCAAAAGTTTGCAAGACATGGTATAATTTTATTAACACCATATTTTAGCTTATAAAGACTCCTAATTAAGAAATTTACCTAATTAAATTTGTATTTATCCCTAATTAAATGTATTTAAAAAGGCTTAAAATAATAAAAAAATTAATTAATTACGAATTTTTTTTTATTTAACTAGAAAATTATAAGTGATATTTTAGTGACAAAATTATAGTAATATCTTACCTAAATTTTGTATAATTAGGTCTACAATGAAAATATCAATTTTGACTTTTTACGGAAAAAGCCGAAAAATTTGCCGATTACCGAAAAACTGCCTAAACGATTTTCGAAGGGTTACAATCTTCCCCCCTTAAAGAAATTCGGTCCCCGAATTTAGAATTTAACTACGCGTACCTTCAAAAAGATGGGGATATCTCTTCCTCATCTCGACCTCGGTCTCCCAGGTGACCTCCTCGCTGTTCGGGCCACGCCAAAGAACCTTGACAGACGGTATGACCTTCGACCTCAATTTCTTCACCTGCCGATCCAAGATGACAACCGGCTGCTCGGTGAAAGAAAGGTCACGCTCTAACTGGATCGTCTGGTGCTTAATCGCCTGGGAAGGATCATGAAGGTACTTGCGGAGCATCGAGACATGGAATACGGGGTGAACATCGGGGAAGCTGGGCGGAAGAGCTAACCGATAAGCGACTGGACCAACACGCTCTAGGATCTCGAAAGGACCAACATATCTAGGACTCAGTTTCCCTTTCCGCCCAAATCTCATCACACCCTTCATCGGAGAGACCTTCAGGAAAACATGATCGCCAATAGCGAACTCGAGTCGGCGACGGCGCCTGTCAGCATAAGATTTCTGCCTGCTCTGTGCCGCTCTCATCCTGTCCCGAATCAGCTGTATTTTCTCGGTCGTCTCCTGCACAATCTGCGGCCCCAAAATACTGCTCTCCCTGAGCTCTGTCCAACATACAGGCGATCGACATCTCCTCCCATATAAAGCCTCGAAAGGTGCCATCTGAATCGTCTCCTGGAAGCTATTATTGTAGGAAAACTCGATCAAAGGCAAATGACGATCCCAGCTACCACCGAAATCTAAAACACAAGCTCTGAGCATGTCCTCAAGAGTCTGAATCGTACGCTCCGACTGACCGTCAGTCTGAGGATGAAAGGCTGTGCTAAAACTCAATCGGGTGCCCAAAGCTTCCTGTAGTTTCTACCACAATCGGCTGGTAAACTGGGTGCCACGGTCGGACACGATGCAAGTCGGAACACCATGCAGTCGCACTATCTCATCAATATAAACCTGGGCGTACTGAGAAAATCCAAAAGTGGTCCTCACTGGCAGGAAGTGAGCCGCTTTCGTCAGTCGATCCACAATCACCCAAATAGAGTCAAACCCTCGACTGGTCCTGGGTAGACCCACAACGAAGTCCATGGAGACCTGCTCCCACTTCCACTCAGGGATGGGCAAAGGCTGTAACTCACCGGCTGGCCTCTGGTGCTCAGCCTTGACTTGCTGACAAGTCAGGCATCTCGACACAAAGTCTGTAATATCCTTCTTCATCCCGTCCCACCAGTAAACCTCTCTCAAATCACGGTACATCTTGGTGGAACCTGGATGCACACTGTATACGGATCTATGTGCCTCCTCGAGAATATCACGCCTCAGTCCCTCTGAATCTGGCACACACAGTCGAGTCCCAAATCGAAGTATCCCCTGATCATCAATCACGAACTCAGAAACTCTACCCTGCCGAATCTGCTCAATAATCTCTAAGATACGGGCATCGCCGGACTGTGCCTCGCGAATACGGTCAAGTAACTGTGGGCGTGGTCTGAAATGGGCCAGCTGTCCCCCTGTAGGAGTAAACTCGAACTGCACTCTGCTATCACATAAAACCTGCCAATCCGCCGTCGACTGCATCTGTACTGCGCTCAAACAAGATAAGCTACCTCCGGGCCTCCTACTCAAAGCATCTGCCACCACATTCGCCTTGCCCGGATGGTATAGAATCTCGCAGTCATAATCCTTCACCAACTCCATCCAACGGCGCTGTCTCAGGTTCAGGTCTCGCTGCTGGAAGATATACTTCAAACTCTTGTGGTCAGTGAATATCTGGCACGACTCACCGTATAGGTAATGTCTCCAGATCTTAAGTGCAAATACCACTACAGCCATCTCTAAATCATGGGTGGGGTAGTTCTGCTCGTGTTTCCTCAGCTGCCGAGAAGCATACGCGATAACTCTGTCGTGCTGCATCAATACACAGCCCAGCCCCACTCTAGAAGCATCACAATATACCACGAACCCGCCTGATCCTGAAGGCAATGCTAACACTGGAGCAGTAATCAGACGAGTCTTCAACTGCTGGAAGCTATCCTCACATGCCTGAGTCCAATCAAAAGGAACCCCCTTCCGGGTCAACCCGGTCAACGGTGCAGCAATGCGGGAGAAATCCTGGACAAAACGTCGATAATAGCCGGCCAGACCTAGAAAACTGTGAACCTCTGTGACTGATACCGGTCTAGGCCAACGCTGAACTGCCTCGATCTTCTTTGGGTCCACACAAATACCATCTCTCGTCACCATATGACCCAAGAAGTCGACACTGTCTAGCCAAAATGCGCACTTGGAGAATTTGGCGAACAGCTGATGCTCCCTCAAAGTCTGCAATGTGATACGTAAGTGCTGCTCATGCTCCTCCCGGCTCCGAGAATAAACCAAGATGTCGTCAATGAACACAATGATGAACTGATCGAGATACGGCCTGAATACGCGGTTCATCAAATCCATAAAAGCTGCCGGGGCATTGGTGAGCCCGAACGACATCACCAAGAACTCGTAATGACCATAACGAGTACGGAAGGCGGTCTTCGGAATATCCTCCTTCCGAACCCGCAACTGGTGATAACCTGACCGTAAATCAACCTTCGAGAAAAACCCTGCACCCTGGAGCTGATCAAATAAGTCATCAATGCGGGGTAGGGGATACCTGTTCCGTACAGTAACCCGGTTCAGCTGACGATAATCAATGCATAAATGCATACTTCCGTCCTTCTTCTTAACAAACAGGACGGAAGCACCCCAAGGTGACACACTCGGTCGGATAAGCCCTTTGTCCAGCAAGTCCTGTAACTGATCCTTTAGCTCTCTCAGCTCCGCCGGGGCCATCCGATAAGGAGGTATAGAAATAGGCCCCGTGCCAGGGATCAAGTCAATACAGAACTCAATCTCGCGCTCTGGTGGCAGACCAGGCAGCTCGTCAGGGAATACATCAGGAAACTCTCTCACAACAGGGACCTGGTCCAACGGAACCTCTGTGGAGCTAGTATCGCAAATATAGGCTAAGAATCCCTGACACCCTTTCCTTAAGAGCTGACCAGCGCGAAGAGATGAAATCAAGCTGGGAAGGGTAGCACTACGATCTCCCTGAATAATAAGAACCGGCTCACCAGGAAAACTGAATCTGACTGCCTTTTCACGGCAGTCCACAGATGCATAACAGGTGGCTAGCCAGTCCATACCAAGAAGAACGTCAAAGTCTAGCATATCGAGAAGAATCAAATCTACTGAAGAATCTCTCTCCCCAATACGAACGAAACACGATCGATACACAAAACGGGCAACAAAAGACTCGCCTACCGGGGTAATAACGACAAGCGGCTGATCTAACGGAGAAGACTCTCGGCCTAACCTCGGTGCAAAATACGTGGATACATAGGAATGTGTCGAGCCTGGATCAAATAATACCCGTGCATCAAAAGAACATACTAGCAGAGTACCTGTCACGACGGCATTGGATGCCTGTGCATCCTGAGGAGTCAATGCGAACACTCGGGCCTGTCCACCACTAATAGCTGGCTGTCCTCTGCCTCTACCTCGGCCTCTGCCTCTGCCTCTGCCTCTGTCGCCTCGTCCTCTCTGGACTGGACCGCCACGCCCACGGCCTCTAGAAGCATCTGACTGGCGTGGAGCATCATCAGGAGTAGGAAGTAAAGCTCTCTGAGAAGGTGGTGAGGGTGGTAAAGTCACATGCGGGACTGTCGCCGTGCCCTGGCGTCCCATGGTACAGTCTCAGACACGGTGGTACTGACTCCCACACCGAAAACATCCTGGAGACGACTGCTGGGTCTGTGGATATGAACCAAATAACTGACCTCGTCTCAATCCTCTGCCTCCGCCATCTCCCGGAAATAATCTATCACGATGTCTGCCCATCTGCCGCTGAGCTGGCGTATCAGTACGGATCCTCTTCGGCCCAGAAACGACCGGAGTCTCAGAAATACGCTCCTCCAAAAGTAAGGCTGCGTCCATCGCGGCTGCGTATCTATCAAAGTGCTGGGTGCCGATGGCAAGGAATAGCTGTGTATCAAGCCCTCGTACAAACCTCTTTATCCTCTTCTCTTCTGTGTCGACTAGGTACGGAGCATATCGAGACAACTGGGTAAACTGTATATCATACTCCGACACTGTCATCCCCGGAGTCTTGCGCAAAGACTCAAAACTACGGGCTCGAGCATCTCGAACACTCTCCGGAAGAAAACGGGCAAGAAATGCAGCTGTAAACTCATCCCAGGTCATAGAAGGCAGACCTGCAGCTCGGCCTCTCTCTACTGAGTCGTACCATGTCTGGGCAAGACCCTCCAGACGAAAACTCGCAAACTCCACCAATCTATCCTCAGAACACCTCAACGAACGGCCAATCCGTGCCATCCTATCGAGAAATGCCTGTGGGTCCTCTGTCGCATCTGTACCGGTAAAAGCTGGAGGTCTCAATCTCATGAACTCCTGTAGTGAAACAGGGATAGTCTCCGTAGTAGCAGCAGGAGTGACCATCTGTGCAGCAGGTACGATCGTGGTCTGTGCGGTGGAAGGAACGTCCTCGGATCTCTGTGCCCGACTGGACTCAACTAAAGATCCCATCATCTGCCGCAACTCTTGCATGCCTGCCTCTAATCTGGCAATACGGTCTGGATAAGGCGTATCAGTATGACCCTGAGGGGTAGGCGTATCCTCCAGCTCGATCCTCGCCTCAGACGAGCCCGCTCGAATCTCATCCCTAGCGGCAGCCCGCTGAGCTCTCGTAGTCTTTGGCGGCATCGAAGCTGGAATAAGAAACAGGACTGATAAGATCATTGCAATTGAATCAAGGAATGCAAGGAATCAAGAAAGGAAATACAAGCAATTATGTCCTAAGGTCACTTAGGCGGAGTACCGTATCGTAAGTATGCCGCGGATCATACCCACGCTACGCCACTCTGCTTAAGTCACCTACTCCATCTACCAAGGTCGTCCTACACTCAGAAAGGTAAAACCTACGCTCTGATACCAACTTTGTCACGACCCGAAAGTACGGAACGTGACTGGCACTTAGATTACGAGACGTCTAAAGGCGTACCGTAACCTAAGTCAGCCAAAGCCCAGAAATCTAACCCAAAATCAAAAGAGAGTGAAGGAAAACCTTAAATGAAAACGGTTTTGAAATCAATTAAGTTGCATAGAATCCAAAAAAAGAACATCAAAAATTCCCGAAAATTTCGGCAGAGTCTCCCCTGTATTTTCTATCCCCCAAAATGGGTACAACAAGATAATAAACCTGTAATTATAAAAATGGCATCCCCAAGCGGGAGCTAGCTCTTCGCCCAAGGCGGATCACAACCACATGCAATATAATAGTAATATCAAGAAAAAGAGCATAAAAGAGACGCAAATACCAGAAAAACACACGCCGGCTCAAGTGAGCTCGACCCAAAAGAAACCACAAATATACAAATCTCTCAGTCTCATCACTAGGTCGCATATACAATACAAGTGGTAGATGGAGAATACTAGATACAATGATAAAGCAAAAGGAAATAAAGTATACTCGCAACCCACTTACGGGCGATGTCGCGAGTCTGAGAAAAAGGAACTGATGACAAGATAGCCCGCCGCTACAAGACTGACGGGTCCGACCTGCAAGACACTGTGGCACAACGGGGGTGAGTTGCCAGCTCGTGAGTAGAATATAACATCTAGTAAGGCAATCGTAAGAATGCACGCAATGCGGAACAACATGTATGTCCATATGTGATATAATAACTCTAGTATGCATGCACATGTATACAATATCTTTTCTAACTCTTTAAGTGTTTTAAATGTTAATGTTACTGCATTCTTAACTTTTAGAAAAATGAATGTCTGCATAATAGCTAAATATCATCAAGAAATCCTCTGAAAACCTGTGTCAAGCATCGACACCAAATAGGAATCACATCTGTCTCAATATCGGGCTCCGTCAGTCCGGATCGGCCCATATCATAAATCTCACGACAACGGTCGGTATCCTCCGGATATCCGCCGCGCCAGACATCACCGGTAGGTAGTCTTCCCCTGCCAGGCTCATCGTCTACAACTCGATCTTCTTGCCCCGGGGTACCATACCGGGCCCACCATGTACCCGAGACGGTTCATCCACTCCTCGAATCGGGTCTCGAAATCCAACAGAAAACATGAAAACTCATGGTGGACGACACATACATCACGAGAAAACCGCAACTTTTGTTTTGAAAATGATAAAGATAAGGTTTTGTTAAATTCTTGCGGTTTTCCCCAAAAATCCAGAAATCGCAGCAAAACTGAAATCCTCAAGAAAATCATAATGTCCACATGTTATATGTATGATAAATGTCTATGATATCAATGTGTATGATGTGAATTTTGGCTAGAGTTCTATGTAAATATGATGATGATGCGAGATATGTGCATGCTGTGCAGTTTCATATATCAAGTATGAATGCAGGTGATGATATTAAGATAAACAGGTTCTTTCGTGCACGTGGCATGTCAATTACCAAAGGCGTGTGTGTCACATGAATAGTGCGCGTGCAACAGATGCCAATGGTAATGGTGTTCGTGTCCTACGAAGTGATATCGCATATATGAAGATGAATGTCCATGCAATCTAGCATACGGTTAGCTGTGAGGGTATGCAATGTACATAAAGGGGTAAGCTATCTAACAATATAAATCTTGCATAAAGTAGGGTAATCCTAACTAGGGGGGCGCATCACGCCATCCAGACGATTCCCCCATAGATGAATACATCTACTCACCTGAAATCCCCGCTAATCTGATCCGGCCACCGCTTTGCCTTTTCGCGCCGTATCCGAAGTTTCCCCGACCGATCCTAGAATTGCATAACACACAATATAAGGTTACAGATTTCTGAAATGATGCAACTCACACCATGAAAAGATCGACGCTCTCGAATTAATCACAACGTGCACTCGGTACGCGGAAAATACACGAAAATCGCTAAAACCTTAACTAAGATCGCCGTTTCGGGGCAATTGTCAAAACTAAAACCCGACTAAACAAAACTCCGCATTCACACACCCTAATAGTCGTATAAGATGCTAATTATATCACCTAAATAACACAATTAGATCACCTCCTAAAATTTTAGAAAAACTAGCAAGCAATTAGCATGCCGATTTCAAAGCAAACATCGCGAATTAACGATATCGCGATCGCAACATCGCACAAATATCCGACCTAATACACTAGATGGCCACAATACTAACCTAAACACACTTATTCAACTTCAAACCCTAACTATAACATCACCTCTTAAAAATATAGAAAAACTAGTAAGCATTGACGTAGAAATATCGATGCAATTGTCGCGGTTTAACGGTGTAGCGATCGCTACATCGCACAAACAACCATTCTAACCAACTAGATAACCACTACCCTAACTTAAACCCACTTATCCTATAACAAACCCTAATTAGGACATCAACACCTCTCTTGAATTTTCAAAAACCAACCATTACAATGAAATTAACATTTTAAAATACTAATTTAGCTTATTTAAACTACAAATTTAACAACTAGTTTAGGATTTATACCTTACAAGTGAACCCAAACTTGCACTTGACCTTGAAAGATGCCTCCTTTTACCTTGTTTTGAAGCAAATTAGGGTTGGAAAGAGGTGGAATAGGATTATGGTTTGAATTTGTGAAGAAATGTGTTGATTTTGGTGGATTTTGATGATTTTTTCATGATTTTAGAAGCAAGAAAGAGAGAGGGAAATGGGGTTTGCTCAGGTTGAGCTCGACCTGAGGTAGAGGAGGGAGGTTGTGGGAGTTTTGAAGAAGTTTCTAGGTCAAACAAATATCATATGATATCATTTAATGCTTTTCATTTCAACTTTTTCCAAAAAAACCCCTTTTTCATCATTTTTTTCATAATTTTCCCACCATAAAACCAAAAGTTTGCAAGACATGGTATAATTTTATTAACACCATATTTTAGCTTATAAAGACTCCTAATTAAGAAATTTACCTAATTAAATTTGTATTTATCCCTAATTAAATGTATTTAAAAAGGCTTAAAATAATAAAAAAATTAATTAATTACGAATTTTTTTTATTTAACTAGAAAATTATAAGTGATATTTTAGTGACAAAATTATAGTAATATCTTACCTAAATTTTGTATAATTAGGTCTACAATGAAAAATATCAATTTTGACTTTTTACGGAAAAAGCCGAAAAATTTGCCGATTACCGAAAAACTGCCTAAACGATTTTCGAAGGGTTACATAAACCATGCGCCAATATATGAAAACTAGCCCAGATTTTACCAAATATGGAATCAGTCAAAGTTGCACATACCAAAGGTCAAGTTTATAGGGTAAAATGCTACAGAACAAAAACGAGGGGGTTCCAACCTACTCTGGCCGCAATTTGCGGCCAGAAGGAATTAATCTAAGGCCTGGGGAAGGAGATAGGGGCTAGGGTTTTGTGTAGGGGTTCCAGGGTGCCTGCACATCTCACTGTCCAACCAAAATTATTTTAGGAGTCTTGGGGTGACAGCAGATTTCTAAAAACAGTGACAGATTTACAGTTTTTCCCGATATCGATTCACTAAATCCGTGTTCTGGGTTTTTGTCTCTTGTCTGGTCCAATATAACTTCACAATAGGGGTTCTAGTGTCTAACTACACCTTAATTCATCTTTGATTTCAGATCAAACCCTAAACCCTAACTTGAATTTTCCAAAGTCTATCAAAACACACAATATCGACATAAAACAAGTATAGATGCACAAGGAATTGAAATACTATACTACGGGTGCAGAATTTACCTCCTTTGGCAACTCAAGAAAATTCTTGAGTTGCTCAAAATCCTCAAGATCCACTCTTTCTAGGTCCAATGCGATCCTCTCGAGCTTGTGAACAAGTTTTGTGAATACGAAATGGGGTTTCGGGGTTGTTTCTATGGTGTTATGGGGGTTGGAGATGGAGGAGGAAGGGGGAGGATGCAGGGGCAGCAGCAGCTCAAGAAGAAGGGGAGAGAGAAAAGGATTGAGGAAATGATGGGGGAGGCATGGTTCAAAAAGAAAGTTGGCCTTCACTTTCTCTCTCATCATCATTCTCTCACTTTTTCTCTTTTCTTTTCCTTTCTTTTCCTTCTCACTCAATGGTAATCCCTAAGCAACCATACCCCCAAAACATGTAGGAAAATGAAACAAGTGTGAAAAATATGATATGTGCATGCTTTGCACAAAAACGCCAAAAATCCGATTAGCGATTTTTAATCGCGATCAGCACTAAAATAGCATATAATTAATCATAAAAACTTTAAAATGACATAATTCCAAAAAATACCCTATTTTAGAATTTTCCATAATTTTTTCAAAAAATTTCACCATTTATCGGTATTTAATTATACCGAAATATTAAAATATTCATTAAAATAATATTAAATTATAAAAATTCCAAAAAGTGATATATATATATATTTGAAATGTTACATATACAATATGTATATGTGCCAATATGGATGTATAAGTGGGTATATACGCAAGCTTGTATGTACAATACGTATATGTGCCAATATAGTTGTATAAATGAGTATATACACAAGCATGTATGTACAACATGTATATGTGCCAATAAGGATGTATAAGTGGGTATATACGCAAGCATGTAGGTACAATATGTATATGTGCCAATATGGATGTATAAGTGGGTATATACGCAAGCATCTATGTATAATACGTATATGTGCAAATATGGATGTATAAGTGGGTATATACACAAGCATGTATGCACACAATAGGATAGAATCATGTCTAATCATCAATGATGAGATAATCTAAACGATGTATGGTTTGTAGCAATTCTATAGTTCGAGTGTCATGGCAATTACTAACGGTGTGTGTGTAACATACAATTAGTGCTCGTGCAGCATAAACCATTAGTAACAGTGCTGTGCTTCATAAATACTATGTCTATATGCAACCAAAGAGGGGTACACTACAATGGTACGTATGCACAACCAATATATATATATATATATATATATATATATGAATATAACACGCGACTACAATATCCTATCAAGCCCTGACGCTTAACGCCATACGGGCGATTTCCCTGTAGATGTTAAATCTACTCACTGGTAATCTCGAGCTAGGTATAACCGACCACCTGCTTCCCCTTCTTCGTGGCTTCCGAAGTCCCCGCCTACGATCCTAGAGTTTATATAAAATAACACTCGTAAGGTTAAAATTCTGCAAAAACGCGATATCAAGACAATACGAAAAACTAGCATCGCAAGCTAAACGCGTGAAATCGATACACTAAAACGTGTGTGTGCTAAACCCTGAATTTCCCCGATGTGCTGCGATGCACAGAAGTCACTAAACCCAGACTCGAAGTGCACATGTCGCGTAAGTCACAAAACAATAATTAAGGGTAGATGGTCCCAGATTTTTACCTCGAAAAAACTAACAAAATAAACAATACCAAACACAGAAAAACACACACAGGCACAGCCCTGCACAACACCAACCCCGAATTCCCTCAGGAGGCTGGCGAGCTCGGAAAAGGGGTGGGTCTTGCCGGATTTTGGGGAGGGGAGCGGGCTCGTAACCCTACACACTACACTAAAAAGCCTGCACATCAATCTGTATATGTTTGCAAATCAAGAAAATAATCACAGATGTAGCAGATTCGCCGTATCCTATAATTTGTTTAAAAACGTTTTAAAAACACTAATTTGGTACAATAAGGTATTTTATTGTAAACTGAAACAAAGACTTGGTTTAGACAGCAAAAATAACACTTAAATAAGTTAATCATGCCCTAAAAACCCTAACTTACCCTAATCTTCACTTAAACCACAGGATTAGCACTCAAACTCACAAAAACACAACTTTATGCTTATTAAACTACAAGTTTAGCAATAAAGTGATTAAGGTGAGCTTAATACCTTAAGTTGGTCTTAGGGGGGTCAAAACTTGCTGGCCTTGCCTCCAATAGCTAAGACTTGCCAACAAAACCAACAAAAGAGGGGTTTTGCAAGGGTTTAATGAAGAAAAGATGAATTTTTTGTGTAGGGATTTGTGCTTGGATGCAAGAAAAAGTAGAAGGACTAGAAGAAAATGAAGATGATGAATGTGTTGCTGCTGCTGCTGTGTGTAGGAGAGAGGGAAGAGAGAGAAAGAATGTGCAAAGTCAAAACTCCCCCCATGCCAATTAAATGCACCATGCCTCATTTCTTTTCTTTTTCTCATTTTTCATTAAATCTTTATTCTGTTTTGGGTTTTATGTAAAAGGAATGAAATGAAAATTTTGAAATGGTAGACATGTTAAAACTTGGCTAAGTGAAATTTGCATGCTATACTAATTTTGCTTAGGAAAATATAATTAAGAAAATTTTCTAATTAAGTGAACACCAAAGTAATTAATAATTAATAAAACACATTTATATATAAGATCACATGATTTCACAATTAAAGCTTGATTTATTCTAGTTTATGTGGAAGTTAAATGAATTACGGGATTTTTTGAAAAACACGCTTTAACGCTAATTAACACGAACTTAATCTAAAGGAATTTCAAAGTGTGACAATTATATATATGATATATAATATACGTTGCATATGTTTTGCATCCGCGCTAGTCCCGCCCCACTATGCCGTTAGTTAAGTAACCTAACGGTACATAACACAACATTGTTGCGAATGCGAATGGCATAAACGTACGTTTTATTTTCATTTCTTTTCTGTGATGGCTTAAGGACTTAAATGATGTGACTACATTAATGAGATTAATGTAAAGAAAAAGGAACCTAAAAGATGTTGTAGAATCGGATTTGAAAAGTACTCGGCTTTTTGTGAAAAAGCAAGTTTTCAAAGTGCGGAGCTTAAGCCACTCCTTTTTAAAACCATTTGATTCTATAACGATATCAAGTTCAAATCTTTAAAGGTTTTCTTAAAAACCATTTGCAGCACTACGTCATTTTAGGAAGTAGAGTACTTAGTATTCGTGCTGCGTATTTTGACTATAGTTAAGACGCAGTGTACTGTAGCTAAGTGATGTCTTTCTACACAGCATATGATGTGATTAGTTGGGACATTCATATGATTATGTTGACTATAGTTATGGGTCATATGGGTGGGTCTAGTTAATCATGAAATGACGAGAAGAACTTGACAAGTACTTATGATATATTGACTATAGTTATGGTCATGAGTGCTAGGGGTAAAAACCATATCGGGAGTTTCAAGAGTTGAAATTTGCAATGAGATTGCATACCTTCTATGTAATAGTAGGATCCCGATCCCACTGTGAGAAAGAGTTGCTCCTAGGAGAGTATTGCACTTTACAATTAGTTAACCCATTAGGTGTCTAGAAAGGTGTCAACGGGGCTACACTTCTGGGAAAACGAGGTTTATTATAATTAGGTCTGTGCGAAATCACGGGGAACCTCTCTCAAAGTACCGGCACTGGCCTGGCTGTGCGGTTGGCGAAGTTGTAGAATGTAATTAATCCTGGCTAATTTTCTTTTTAAGGTTTGAAGAAAAATTTGATAAAAGCAGTGGGAGACATCAATTAGATATGATAATAACCAATATGATCTTTGCAAGAGCTTTCGTTGAGTGTATTCTTTTCTCTCTCCTAATCGCAGATAACCATGACTGGACTTAAGCTTTTATTAGAGAAAAATAAGCATACCGGGCCGAACTATGAGGAACAATAACATTGCTCTCATATATGATAAAGTATCATATGTTCTCACTGTCTCAGCCCCTCCCATCCCTGGCCCTGAATCTTCTGTTGCGGATAGGGGGATCCGCAAACATGGGATATTGACTGTGCCACTGCCAAATACCTCGTGCTTGCATCGAAAGAAAATACACATCAAAAGCAGCACGAGCAGATAGATGTTCAATCCATCTTTCTCCATACAAAAGATTTGTATGGGGAGCAATCTCGGACCCTACGATACGAAGTATCTCGAAAGTTGTTTCAGATGCGGATAGCTCCTGGCACACCAGTAGGTGATCACCGTTTGGAGATGATAGCTCTTATTGAAGAGCATGAGGGCATCAGATGGACAATGGAGAATGAACAATACGTTGATATTGTTCTACAGTCTCTTACGTCTGCCTTTGCTCCATTCTTAGTAAACTTCGACATGCATAACATGGAGAAGTCGCTACCCGAACTTCTCAATATGTTGAGAAGTGGGGAAAGCATGCTTAAGGCGAAGTCTCCCTCTCTGCTTGCTGGACAATCTTCCTTTTCCGTCCGAAAAGCCAAGGCTAAGGGAAGGAATTAGAAGAAATCCACCAAACCACGAGGTTGAATCAAGAAGGCACAAGGGAGAGACAAATCCAAGGTTGAGAAGTCAGGAAAAGGAGATGTTTTCACTGCAAGAAGACGGGGCACTGGAAGCGGAACTGTACTGAATACCTTCATCTCAAGAAAAAGAAGCATCTTCTGCTTCAGATGTGTTGATGACTTAAAACTGTTTTTCTGTAAACTCTGCAGGGTTACTAGGCACTCACACAAGGGTCTATAAGGTATCAACCATGCCCGATTTAAAATTTAGACGTGCCGAACAAGCCTAACCAAGATCTTTAAACTAGAGATTAGGCGAAACAAAGCATGTTAAACACTGTAACACTAAGAGTTTAGGATTGCAACCTTTGTAGTCCGGTTCTTCACTTCTAAACCTCCGTGTTGAGGACCCTTCGCTGCGATCATCATGTTCCCGGACTCTAGAGAGGCTTCACGAAGAGAAAGATGCAAGCTTGCTTCCGATTTTCGATAACTAAGATGATCTACCTTGAAGTTTCTTTAACACAAGCTCTCACTCACTAAATGATGTGAACACCCTAATCTAAATGGTTAGGATAGATTAGGATGATGAAGTAGGATTTTAGCTCTCATTTGTTTTCTTAATCTCACTCAAAATCATCACTAATGAAAAAGCTAGTAAGCTTTCCATTGAAAAAGAGAAGGAAAAAGAAGCACCATTTCTTTTGTGATGAATAGTGAAAGTAGTGTGAGATTAGAAATGCAACCATGGTTCAAGTGAGAAGACTTAACCATTGTAGAGAGTTTACCATGGTCAAGGGTTTGGGTTGGGTTAAGGAAATATCAACAAAATATCTTTAACAAATATCTTTGCTTAGAAAAAAAGCAAAGTGTAACATTTCAAAAAAATAAAATATTATTTTTGGGAATTTTTATAATTTAATATTAATTTTTAATGAATATTTTAATATTTCGGTATAATTAAATACCGATAAATGGGGAAAATCTTGGAAAAATTATGGAAAATTCTAAAATAGGGTATTTTAAAGAATTTTGCCATTTTAAAGTTTATATGATTAATTATATGCTAATTTAGTTTTAATCGCGATTAAAAATCGCTAACCGGGTTTTTAGCAATTATGTACAAAAATGTTCACATATCATTTTTCCACACTTGTACATTTTCTTATGTGTTTTGGGTGCATGGTTGCTAGGGTTAACCATTGTGTGAGAAATGAAAAGAAAAGAAAAAGAAAAAGTGAAGCATCATTATGATAGAGAGAGGGGGTAGGTATAGGGTCAACCCCTCTTTTTGAACCATCCCTTTTCATTTCCCCATCTCATTTCTCTCTCCCCTCTCCTAGAGCTGCTGCTGCTCCTGCTTCCTCTTCTTCTTCCTCCTCCTTCAATTCCCCCAAAACACCATTAAAACATACCCAAAGCCCCAATTCCACTTCACAAAACTTGTTCCCGAGCTCGCTAGCTACACATTGGACCAAGCAAGATAGGATTTTGACGACTTTGAGCAACTCAAGAATTTTCTTGAGTTGCCAAAGGAGGTAATTTCTGCACCCTAGAGTAGTATTTCAATTTCCTTGTGCACCTATGCTAGTTTTGTTGGATATAGTGCCCTCAGAGTCAATTATTGGATCACAGGCATGTGATTGCAATGATTGAGGGAGGACCTATGCCGGTACGACAGTCTTACTCAAGATGATAGTATGCTATCTGGTTTATCTTTATAATCGTGTACTGCTTTAGGTGACATTACTGATCACTATTACACGTTGATAGAGCCCCTAGGATTCTTGCTTGACTGCCAGCAGTATGATGGCGATCATATACGTGGGAGCTGGGGTCTATAAGCACATCCTTAAAAGGTCCCTAGTCGTGGGAGTTTCGAGACAGGGCATCGATACTCCAGAGTAGACTAGTGTATACAGTCGAGACCCCGACGAGGGGCGGTGGCCGGTCTCATAAGCCACTGGTGTCAGTTGGTTCACCTAAGATGTATACAGGTGCTCATTGGGTTATGAGTACACCGGACAGGACTCGCCGGGAACATGCTAGTTGGTATTATACCTAGCGTCAGATGGCAGTTCCCTGATGACATGTGTACAGGTTAGTTCATCGACCTGAGATCGTCATTTGTTTCGTGTGAGTTCCCACTATACTTTGATTACTACCCTACCACGGCTCAAAGGAGTCGTGCAAACAGGTTTTAGTTGGGTACAGTTCCGAGCCACATGGAGGCAGTGAGCGGATCTGCAGGGGTTCGTCTCTCCCGGTATTAGGGGTGAGGTCACGCTGTGTCTAGGAGAGCCATTACACAAAGTCCTTGGCCAAGGCAGGAGATTTACTGGCAGGTATTCCAGTAGTATCTCAGGGTGTTCTGGGCTACACTCCGACACGACTTGTACCGCTTTTGGGGGTCTGACTTTTACCAACCCCCTAGGCCCGACATGTGATGCTCATAGACGAACGGACCGGACTGTACGGATATTGTCACTGACAGGCTCAGTAGGGTGTCAGGATGAGTTCGCTCATCGACGTCCCTTTTGGTCAATACCTGGTAGCCCGTTACGTATGGCTAATACCTCTGACGTGCTAGTGGTTAAATCCACAGCTAAAGTATTGACGAGTCTTTAGAGTCCCCCACAGAAAGTTTCTCAATTTTCGAGCGAAACGCTGTAGAGGCCGTATGGATTTATGGCAGGGTTCAATCATATATGTGCGGTATTGCACGGATCATGATCGGACGGATAATACTAGAGGGCTTTGGTTTAAGCCGGATCCTAGTATTGTACAGTGTAGATTTTGTCTCATTACATTTGTATTCGGTCGGAATACAAATGCGGGTATGTATATACCGTCGCGGGGTTTTCCTGTAATTTATTACGGGATCGTTTTTCCGAAGTTGCCAGTTTGCATTCCGTTTCGGCCATATTTCTTTTGTTCTTTCATGGCCGGATTTTTCTGATGGTGGGCCTAATTTGCAAATGTGCAAATTAGAAAAGTGGGGGGGGGGGGGGGGTTATTTGTGATATGAGTTCTCATGATAGTTTAAAGCATCTTTGCTTTTTCATTCATCATGGTTTTGCATTAATGGTGATGGGATTTGATTAGGAAATGAAAGGATTTTGTTGTGACAAAATTTCCTAATTATCAACACCTTTTCTTATGCTTACTCTTACCTTTTCTTGTGCTCACCTCCCTTGTATATTCCCACTCCCATTTTATGCATGGCCGGCCACATTTGAGGGGAGAGAGGATTATTTTTAGTGGTGGGAAATTATTCATCTCATTTTTCTTGTTTGCTACAAAATCCTTTAACCTCTCTCCAAAGTTCTTTCTCTTCTCCATCAAAAATGGCAACTTCATAAACCCTTGAGGTAAACCGATTCTACACTTAGTCTACAGCATTCTTGGGCACGTCGGCTTGCCAACTTCGTGCGCGAGTTGTCTCGGTCCAGATGTGGGAGTCCGTAAAAAGAATCGGCGATGTAGTGCCCTTTCCGACGAGGTGATGAAGACCGGGGATTCTGCGAGGAGATCGGGATGGAGGCCGAAGACCGAAGGACATGGATCGCTCGGTATAGCTTTCTACCCATTCTCTAGTTTTCTAGCATTAGGTTAATGGCCCGATCCGTGTTTTTAGTGCGCGGTAGCGCCGGTTTAAAAGTTTAAAGAAAAGTTTCGTTTCTGCATTTTGGCCTCGGAATGATGGCCGGGACGCTGCCGTGCACTTACACTGGTATCAGAGCCACGCTATTAACCTAGTCTAGCTTGCTCTAACGTGTTTACAAGTTCGATCGAATGGATTTTCCGAAAACCCCATTTTCAAGTCCAGGTTTCTGTCGAATTTTTCCTGTGCTAAAAAAAATTATTTCGTACATTGCAAAATTACGTGCAGGGTTTTTTAAGAATTCTGTGAAATTTTGGTTCACTGATTTTACTGTAGCGCGGCGGATCCGCGGGCAAAACCACGTTTTGGCGGCGGATCTGCGGCCGTACTTTAGAAACAGTGCACCAAAATTTCCAGATCTATTCTTCAGTTGGAAATGGGGTTCTTGGTATATTCTGTTTGGGCCCAGATTTATTTTGAGTGCTACAGTTGTGCTTGGGGCCCACTTCGGAAAATTTAGTCGATCGAAAATTTTAAACATGTTAGTTCACAGTATTTACATTATATCTGCGACCGTCAATATTACTTGATCGGTAAATCCTGTCTAATTGCTACAGCCCTTTTAGACGGATTTGCGATCATGACATTCACGTTGATGTTCTGTGTTGTGCTGTGATGTTGCGGATTGTCGTGGTGGATAGCCTAGATGCAATGGTAGTACAGTTTGCTTGTGTATGTACATTTGATATTGCGGGGCGAGCGTCCGACATGTGGACTGCCGTCACTGCCTGTTTGTATATTATTCTTTTGGGACACGACCGGGCTGAGGTCGATGTACCCGTTGTATATATTTTACTTTCTGTACTAGGATTACCCTGCGGAGGGGTGCACGGGTAGCAGGGTTCTAGAGGGAAACGGGCCCGCATCTCATGGCGTTGAGACGGAGGGGGCTTTACTCTAGAATTGGCGGGCTATTCGCCGCACTCGTAGGTGGTACAGGTTGACCCAAGATGGGGTGCCTAAGTTACCGGATTCCGTGAAGTGCTGGGTGGTCCATTCACGTTGCTGAAGGGGGCTACCCCGCTTCAGGTTTTGGCGGGTAACTTGCCGTGCCCATAAGGGTCTAGGATTTCATTGCACAGGCTGTCCACACGACCAGGGGAACGTCGAGTTTCAGTAGCGGCTCTATGAAACCCGGGGATCCCAGATATCTGTATTATTCTGTGATGCTGGTTACATTTCTGTGATATTGCATTTTATCACGCCTTGAGCGAATATTATATATTAATATATATACTAGTAGATGTTGTATATGTTTTGCATCCGCGCTAGTCCAGTCCCCGCTCTGTCGTTAGTTATGTAACCTAACGGGTGATGACGGGACCCAGCTGCGAATGCGGATGGCATATACGTACATCATTATTTTCGTTCTTTGTGGTGTGATCAATTGATGGGACTGCATTGATTCGGATCAATGCAAGCTAAACAAACCAATTCTGATGTTTTTGGAACATTTTTTCAAAAATCTGTTATTGCAAGGACGTTCTCTTTTGTTTTGCACAGTGGTATTCGGTTATGAATATCCAACACCTCAGTCGACGATGCAGGGGCTGAGATCCCTTCACCGAGACTGACCCCTTGGACAGAAGTTTGCGTCAGGGCAATAATTTCACTATAGTCGATTACTTTTGCTTTGCATCGTGGTATTCAGTTGGAATATCCTGCACCTCATTCTACGGGGAAAGAGCCAAGATCCCTTCACCAGGAGTGACCTCTTTAGTAATGGTTTTCGCCACTATATTTTTATAAAAAGCTATCCGGTTCCTTCAACGATATCAAGTTCATTACGTTAAAGGTTTTTCGCCAAAAACCATTCGTAGCCCTCCGTCATTTCAGGAAGGTAGCACTTAGTATTCATGCTATAGTGCCCTCAGAGTCAATTATTGGATCACAGGCACGTGATTGCAATGATTGAGGGAGGACCTATGCCGGTAGGACAGTCTTACTCAAGATGATAGTATGCTATCTGGTTTATCTTTATCATCGTGTACTGCTTTAGGTGACATTACTGATCACTATTACATATTGATAGAGCCCCTAGGATTCTTGCTTGACTGCCAGCAGTATGATGGAGATCATATACGTAGGAGCTGGGGTCTATAAGCACATCCTTAAAAGGTCCCTAGTCGTGGGAGTTTCGAGACAGGGCATCGATACTCCAGAGTAGACTAGTGTATACAGTCGAGACCCCGATGAGGGGCGGTGGCCGGTCTCATAAGCCACTGGTGTCAGTTGGTTCACCTAAGATGTATACATGTGCTCATTGGGTTATGAGTACACCGAACAAGACTCGTCGGGAACATGCTAGTTGGTATTATACCTAGCGTCAGATGGCAGTTCCCTGGTGACATGTGTACAGGTTAGTTTATCGACCTGAGATCGTCATTTGTCTCGTGTGAGTTCCCACTATACTTTGATTACTACCCTACCACGGCTCAAAGGGGTCGTGCAAACAGGTTTTAGTTGGGTACAGTCCCGAGCCATATGGAGGCAGTGAGCGGATCTGCAGGGGTTTGTCTCTCCCGGTATTGGGGTGAGGTCGTGCTGTGTGTTGGAGAGCCATTACACGAAGTCCTTGGCCAAGGCAGGAGATTTACTGGTATGTATTCCAGTAGTATCTCAGGGTATTCTGTGCTACACTCCGACACGACTTGTACCGCTTTTGGGGGTCTGACTTTTACCAACCCCTTAGGCCCGACATGCGATGCTCATAGACGAATGGATCGGACTGCACGGATATTGTCACTGACAGGCTCAGTAGGGTGTCAAGATGAGTTCGCTCATCGACGTCCCTTTTGGTCAATACCTGATAGCCCGTTACGTATGGCTAATACCTCTGACGTGCTAGTGGTTAAATCCACAGCCAAAGTATTGACGAGTCTTTAGAGTCCCCCACAGACAGTTTCTCAAGTTTCGGGCGAAACGCTGTAGAAGCCGTATGGATTTATAGCAGGGTTCGATCATATACGTGCGGTATTGCACGGATCATGATCGGACGGATAATACTAGAGGTCTTTGGTTTAAGCCGGATCCTAGTATTGTACAGTGTAGATTTTGTCTCATTGCATTTGTATTTGGTTGGAATACAAATGCGGGTATGTATATACGGTCGCGCGGTTTTCCTGTAATTTATTACGGGATCGTTTTTCCGAAATTGCCAGTTTGCATTCCGTTTCGGCCATATTTCCTTTGTTCCTTCATGGCCGGATTTTTCTGATGGAGGGGCTAATTTGCAAATGTGCAAATTAGCAAAGTGGAGGGGGTTATTTGTGATATGAGTTCTTATGATAGTTTAAAGCATCTTTGCTTTTTCATTCATCATGGTTTTGCATAAATGGTGATGGGATTTGATTAGGAAATGAAAGGATTTTGTTGTGACAAAATTTCCTAATTATCAACACCTTTTCTTAGGCTTACCCTTACCTTTTCTTGTGCTCACATCCCTTGTATTTTCCCACCCCCATTTTATGCATGGCCGGCCACATTTGAGGGGAGAGAGGATTCTTTTTGGTGGTGGGAAATTATTCATCTCATTTTTCTTTCTTGCAACAAAATCCTTTAACCTCTCTCTAAAGTACTTTCTCTTCTCCATCAAAAATGGCAACTTCATAAACCCTTGAGGCAAACCGATTCTACACTTAGTCTACAGCATTCTTAGGCACGTCGGCTTGCCAACTTCGTGCGCGAGTTGCCTCGGTCCAGAAAGTGGGAGCCCGTAAAAATAATCGGCGATGTGGTGCCCTTTCCGACGAGGAGATAAAGACCGGGGATTCCACGAGGAGATCGGGATGGAGGCCGAAGACCGAAGGACACGGATCGCTCGGTATAGCTTTCTACCCATTCTCTAGTTTGCTAGCATTAGGTTAATGGCCCGATCCGATTTTTTAGTACGCGGTAGCGCCAGTTTAAAAGTTTAAAGAAAAATTTCGTTTCCGCATTTTGTCCTCGGAATGACGGCCGGGCCGCTGCCATGCACTTACAAGTTTCATATCAATATTGTGTCGTTTTGTGGACTTTGGACAAACTTAGAGACGGTTAGGGTAAAGTTGAGATGTGGCTATGCAATTGGACTCTAATGGTGACCTTAGACCCTATATTGACTAAGACCCTGACCTAGCAAAGCCTGAAACCTAAAAATACGAAATTACGAGACTTCCATGTCGATTTGTGATGACTTAGAGTGTGCAGAGAAATCTGGAATGTACTGGGACTTTTACGGGAGAAATAAACAAGTCTAGAGACCAAATTGAGACCCTAGGAACACCCTGTAGCAAAACGAGCACCATTGGGTTACATGGGGCCGGCTAGGCCGGTTTTACCTGTAGAGGGGCTCGGCCACTTAGTGATGGTACGGGTCCAGGTTTCTACTGTAGGTCACATACACCCTATACATCACTCTAGACTTGTTTGCTTGCCTTTATTTGGCCTGAGACGAAATCTGGGATCATTTTCTTGGGTTGCTGCTTTGAAATGAGTTTTGGTTTTGCGTATTTCGATTTCCAGATTTGAAATTTGTGCGTTATCTCGATCGTGTGATGTTTGTAGGTCTATATCGAGTGATTTCGGGTTGTTTTGCGAAGGCTAACCATAGGTTCTAACCTATAGGCCTTTTAGCGTATCGTGTTGGTTTTCGCATGTCGTTTTAAGTTTCGATTTAGTTTTTATGCGATGCCATACGTGTGATATGTAGGTACCCCCACGGCGATCCGAGACGATGCATAAGATGAAGGCGACATCGACACCGACACGCAGGATACAGGTGAGAAGATTTATATCTACGGGGAGAAGTCGGGTGGATGGCGTATAGCACCCCCGCAGTCCGTGGTGATGTATACGAATACGTATACACACATATATTGATTATATATATTGTTGGAGATTATTGATGACATAGACGGATATTTGGTGTGCTTGGATGATTTAGTGTCGCGAAACCCTAGAGTAGTGGTCGCACCACACATGCACACACACACACCCATACTTGCATTCATTCTTCTTTCACATGTGCTTATATGGGATTCTATATTGTTATGTGTTCACATGGGTATGGGAATAAGTGTTCACATACGGATTGAGGATGATACTTAGGATTGAGATGAGTCGATGAGAATTGAGTTGAGGCCGTGAGATCGGTGATATGGCAGGATTCGTACTTGAGATACGTCCTGATGTTATAGCGGATCTTTGGATGACGATGCCATGTGAATAGTGATATATATATAAAATGGTTGACATGTGATCGCGATATGAGATAGGATATGATATGTTAAGATATCCATAATAGGTCGCATTGGGCGATGTATACCTCTTTATGATGATATGTGAAGATGATATCAGTTTGTATGAGACTGTAGTTCAGTGATCAGATCATGATTATATGGATGATATTAGTATTGTACTCGACGTAGGTCAGTACCCGGATTATGATCTTTGATAAAGAGGATACTAGATGAATGATATGATGAATGCGATATCGACCCGTATCCAGATTTGGGGATGCCGTACGACGGATTTACGTACGAGCTATATATTGATGATTGATCCGCACTCTTGACTTGGGATGTCTGATTTTAGATATGGTATCGGATATGATATTATTGAGGCGGGATCACCGACTAATATATATACAGGTATGTATATGTGTCGACTCAGATGTAAGGCGGTTTCCTTACCTGCAGTTCAGCATGTTAGTTCAGCCGTATATGTTAGTGTAGTTGTTAGACTAGATTAGACTCCAACCTATTTCAAAACTAACGGATCGTGGGTATTTTAAAAGACGAGTCAAAGGATTCTACAGATATTTCAAAAGACGTATCTTTTCTTAAAAACACCGTAGCCCTTATTTTCAAAACACCGCAATTCGTGTTATTTCAAAAAGCACTATTGTAGGACTTATATTAGGGTAATGCAGATTAGTTACCGTTGTGTCTAGTATTTAGCTTCCGCTCATTATTGCTGTTCGCTCCGCATCACATGTTTATATTACGATTCATATTCTATTTTTGATATCATGCTTTTAGGACACCAGCACCATTACCGATGATGCGTATGTACCACGTCCACTCACTAGCCGGCTTACACACATATTCATCAGTAATTGCCATGTCACGAACACTTTAGAAAATACTATTTCATTGACATAGGTTGTTAGCTAATAGTTTAGACATGATATTAGTGTACTTGCCTTATATGCTAGTTGAGCCGTTGTAGTTATTATTTGCTACTTCATGCATGTTATTATTCCCTGTCATGCCGCATTCATGGATTTTTATGTCTATATTCATTATTTACATGCTATTGATGATTTGGATTCGGATTTCCATGAGATTTTCTGGATTTGGGGGAAAACAGCAAAAATTATATAAGCTTCTTTTCTCTCTTTTAAAATAAAAAGTGCGGTTTTCCCATGATGTATGAGTCGTCCACAATGAGTTTGCTGATGGATTTTGAGACCCGATTCGAGAAGGCGTATGAACCGTTTCGGGTATATGGTGGACTCGGTAAGGTAACCCAGGGCAAGAAGCGCGTGTTGATGATGATGTGTGCCTGGCAGGGGGAGACTACCTACCGGTGATTTTACCCGACACGTCGGATATCCTGAGGATACCGTCGCGGTCTTGAGATGGAAGGTAGGGGCCGGTCTGGACTGACGGCGCCCTAGATATTGTGATTGAGACATTGAGATTTCGAGATATTGAGGTACTGAGATTTGATGATACAGGCCAGTCCGGATAGCCAGAGCCTGAGATTTTGAGACATTGAGATTTATGTTTTGTGTCGATGCTAGACACAGTTTATGCTGATTTCATTTATGATACCTCATTTTAAAAGTACAAGAGAAATCTCACTAAATTAGGAAAGCAGTGTCTTTAGTACATGTATTCTATTTTCATGCATTCATGCATCATACATATGATATATTGCTACCTGAGGCACTGACACGAGCACTTGGTATTACCTTTGTTTAGAGGTATACCCTAGCCATTGTTATAGGCTGCTGGTTATATATTTGAAGGTATATTATGATCGTATGACCTAGGATTGCGTCATACATGCGATTCCTGTTCGTAGATGTTTTTCTACTCACGAGTTGGCAACTCACCCCCGTTGTGCCCCAGTTTCTTGCAGGTTTTGCCGTACAGGTTTCATTACGGCTTTGCTGGCACAGCTTCTTTCGGGTGACTTGCTAGTAGGTGGGTTTATTTGTATCGTACCCATCATTATACATTTTATATTATTATTCAGTTGTATCTAGATGTTCCATCAACCAAACATGTATTTATCTTTCAGATAGAGACCAGTGTTGTTTATTCTTCTACCTTAGAGTCGCGCGTTGTAATTCTATGGATTTCATGCTGTTTTGGAGTTCTCTTTCCTGTTGTGATCCTCGCCTTTCGGCGTTGTATATTATATTTCTTGCGTGGTTGTGACCGTCAATTGACTAAGACCTAGCTCCCCCTTGGGGATGCATTTTTCATTATATATGCTGTATCAGGTTTTGTACCCGTTTGGGGTCAGTTTTTACAAAGGAAACTCTGCCGAAATTTTTAGAAAAGACTTGTGATTTTAAAATGCATATTTCGGCATATGTTGCAAACTATTTGATTTAAAATGTTTTCCTTCACACTACTACTTTTCTTATTTTGGATTTCTGGGTTTTCGGCTTACTTCGATTCCGTACGCCTCGAGACATTTCGTAGTCTAAGTGCCGGTCATATTCCGTACTTTCGGGACGTGACAAAGTTGGTATCAGAGCGTTAGGTTTTATCTTCGGAGCGTAGGATGACCCTTGGTTGATGGAATAGGGAGCTTGAGTAGAGTGACGTACCGTACGTATGTTCCGCGGCATATTTACGATACGCTAATCCACTTAAGAAGCCTTAGGATGTACATTTCCTTGCATAGTATTATATTCCTTCCTAGGATCTAGCCTCATCGGTACCAGTTATGGTTTTACCGCCACGATTACTGGCAGGGAGAGCTACGGCTAGAGTGGCGGTCAGCACGAGCTCGTCACGAACGAGGACTGACCAGGGCGTGATTCCGGCGACACACGATTGCAGAGATATGTCCTTTTATGGTATTTTTGCGCCACGATCGTTGGATGGATCGCTGTATGAGGTTACTCGGATGTGCTGATCGGCACCAGAGGATTGAGCCACTGACAGAGGCCAGCCAGATTTTGATGACCGTTGATGTATTGCTTATTCATGATGATTGAGGCACTGTTCAGCGTGCAGACGAGTGAGCCAGTTATTGCTGCGAACGACGAGATATCGCCCCAGATGTTAGAGCTATTGCAGTACAAGTTGTACTAAGAGATGATAGAAGGTCGCTAGTCATCGAGGATGAATGACTAGGACATGTGGATCGTTCGCCTACCCCGATGCGAGGCCATTAGATAGATTGATTCCAGCTAGAGACGACTTCACGCGGAGACGTTGAGAGTCGACAGAGACGATCGAATGTAAGAAACCTATTATTCTAAGTTTAAAGTATTCGGAAAGACATGCAGGCCATTCTATGGACCCTCTAGAAGAATGAAACCCTAACTTGACATAATGACCGTGTGAAGCCTTTGAACCTTAGGGTTTGCGGCAGTTCCGCGGTGCCATTAGCGAGGCTTGGGTTTGCCCTTCTACGGCTGGACCACCGATGCTATGGTATGTACTCGATACTATTAAACTGTACCCAAGATGTTGTGCTCTTGGGGGATTATGAGGTTTTGACAAATCGATCGAATGGGTCGACTTTATTCGGATGCTAGGTGGTGAGATGCATTTCTTAGGAGACTCCAGATACGAGGATAGCCGTTGGAGCTCAGTCCATGCAACCACGATGAGATGATGTCTGAAGCAGTGGAAATTGGAGAAAAGTGGAGTAAGAGGTTCGTATGAGATCTTGATGAGACAACGTTCCATTCCACCGACATCAGAGATGCGATACGTATGCCGAGGCATCGTACTTGGATATACCTTCCAGAAGGAGTCGCGATGAGTATGCAGTCGTTCCGGAGCAAGAAGCAGATATAGTAAAGGACGATGACTTCCGGACAGTTGGCAGAGATGGGACTTGGAAGTGACCTTGAGCAGGATTCCTTCCAGGACACTGCTGCAATGATATTTGCACCCAGGATCAGATGTGTCACGTGCATTCAGAGAGCCAGAGGCCGACGCCAGTGACATGCTGCTTTACAAGTGGTCGTGAGGATTGACCGAGAGATGACCAGAGAAGTGCCAGAACGGAATCGTCCCCGTTAGCACACTTGACAGGGCCGATGGGCCGATGAGCCGATGGATTGCAAGATTGGTATTCCACAGAGAAGATAGGACCCGGAGATCGAGGACGCCAAGCAAGAGCAAGAGGCGAGTAGATATCTTGCGCTGCTAGCATTGGATGCACTGACACCTTCTCGACTGCGAAGGAGGGAATATCGATGACAGTATTTATGATTTGTGATTGTGTGATTCGATTATCACGTATCCGTCACTTTGGATTTTGGTATTTTGGGCGATTTATTCGCATGATTTGGTTTTGATGGCCGAGTTTCATGATATTTGTTTCTTTATGCACCATGGTTACACCTACTGAGTATTTATGATTTTTGCACAGTTGCTGCACTTGATATCGTTTTCGTGCCTTGGTTTCACATGTTTATGATTTTATGGGTTTCATACAGTTGAATTGATTTTGTGCATATGTACGAACACGATTTATTTTTGCACTCGGTATAGTTCACATATGCTTGCAGTGCAGTGTTACGCATTTTGTGCACTTAGATGCACTACACTTCGATTTCGATTGTGATGCTCGCTATTCGTTTTGTGCACCTTGTGCACCTGATTGGATTTTGCGCATGTTCGGCGCTTGGTATTGGATTTTATGATTTCGTGCATGATGGATGCACCTGATTTGGATTTTCACGCATGTTGGGCACATGTTATGAGATGCGATTTTGGTGCACACCAGATGCACTAAATTGAGATTCTTCGTGCATGTCAGATGCACCTTTTTGTGCTGTCAGGCACACACGTTGCCTATGACAGATGTTGTGTGCACACCCGTTGCACCTAGATATTGTTTCTGTGCGCATGTAGGGCACATTCATGGATTTTGATTTCCATGCGCACCAGACGCACGTAGTACCCATATGCACTTTTTGGGATAGATTCTTATGGAGTAGTACATTTTTATGATATTTGCAATTTGTTTTCGTACGGAGCAGGACTAGTCAGATGACAGTACCTGAATATATTTTGCATGCACTGATAGTTATCGAAGTGATTTCCAAAAGCGAGCTATAGTCTCATTATTTACCTACGTGTCCGATATGACACGAAACATTTAAAACAAGGAAACCCTTCTAAATTGTTTTCAAAACGGCGGAACGAGCACATTAAACAAAAAAATATATGCGTATATGGTTATTTTCTTATGACAGACGTCCGCCACTGTGCTGTGTTATGCGCATTGCACATCGAGTTTAAAGAATTTGGCATGCATTTCCTTCAGATATTTACATGTATAGATTTGATATTTACATGTATAGTTCTGATTTACATCAGATCGGTTTTGCTTTCGATTTGGCATTCGTGTCTTTACCCTGACTCCGATGATTGCGGGATGCATGACGGAGTTCTATTTTTGAGTTATCTGCTCACTACTCATGCGCATGCATTGCGCTATGATGCGTTTTATATATTAATGATTTCGGAGCCCCGACGATTTTGGACTTTTATTGAAATGTTTTAGAATTTGGGGGTTTAAATTTAAATTCGGGGACCGAATTTCTTTAAGGATGGAAGATTGTAACATTTCAAAAAATTAAAATATTATTTTTGGGAATTTTTATAATTTAATATTAATTTTTAATGAATATTTTAATATTTTGGTATAATTAAATACCGATAAATGGGGAAAATCTTGGAAAAATTATGGAAAATTGTAAAATAGGGTATTTTATGGAATTTTGCCATTTAAAAGTTTTTATGATTAATTATATGCTAATTTAGTATTAATCGCGATTAAAAATCGCTAATCGGGTTTTTAGCATTTTTGTGCAAAATTGTGCACATATCATTTTCCACACTTGTACATTTTCTTTTGTGTTTTGGATGCATGGTTGCTAGGGTTAACCATTGTGTGAGAAAAGAAAAGAAAAGAAAAAGAAAAAGTGAAGCATGATTATGAGAGAGAGAGGGTAGGTATAGGGTCAACCCCTCTTTTTGAACCAGCACATTTCATTTCCCCATCTCATTTCTCTCTCCCCTCTCCTAGAGCTGCTGCTGCTCCTGCTTCCTCTTCTTCCTCCTCCTCCTTCAATTCCCCCAAAACACCATTAAAACAAACCCAAAACCCCAATTCCACTTCACAAAACTTGTTCCCGAGCTCGCTAGCTACACATTGGACCAAGTAAGATAGGATTTTGAGGACTTTGAGCAACTCAAGAATTTTCTTGAGTTGCCAAAGGAGGTAATTTCTGCACCCTAGAGTAGTATTTCAATTTCCTTGTACACCTATGCTAGTTTCATATCGATATTGTGTCGTTTTGTGGACTTTGCACGAACTTAGAGAGGGTTAGGGTAAAGTTGAGATGTAGCTATGCAATTGGACTCTAATGGTGACCTTAGACCCTATATTGACTAAGACCCTGACCTAGCAAAACCTGAAACCAAAAAATATGGAATTACGGGACTTCCATGTCGGTTTGTGACGACTTAGAGTGTGCAGAGAAATATGGATTGTACTGGGACTTTTACGGTAGAAATAAACAACTCCAGAGACCAAATTGAGACCCTAGGAACACCCTGTAGCAAAACGAGCACTATTGGGGTACATGGGTCCGGCCAGGCCGGTTTTGCCTGTAGAGGGGCTCGGCCACTTAGTGATGGTATGGGTCCAGATTTCTACTGTAGGTCACATACACCCTATACATCACTCTAGACTTGTTTGCTTACCTTTATTTGGCCTGAGACGAAATCTGGGATCATTTTCTTGGGTTACTGCTTTGAAATGAGTTTTGGGTTTGCGTATTTCGATTTCCAGATTTGATATTTGTGCGTTATCTCGATCGTGTGACGTTTGTACGTCTATATCGAGTGATTTCGGATTGTTTTGCGAAGGCTAACCATAGGTTCTAACCTATAGGCCTTTTAGCGTATCGTGTTGGTTTTCGCATGTCGTTTTAAGTTTCGATTTGGTTTTAATGCGATGCGATACGTGTGATATGTAGGTACCCCCACGGCGATCCGAGACGATGCAGAAGATGAAGGCGACATCGACACCGACACGCAGGATACAGGTGAGAAGATTTATATCTATGGGGAAAAGTCGGGTGGATGGCGTATAGCACCCCCGCAGTTCGTGGTGATGTATACGAATACGTATACACACATATATTGATTATATATATTGTTGGAGATTATTGATGACATAGATTGATATTTGGTGTGCTTGGATGATTTAGTGTCGCGAAACCCTAGAGTAGTGGTTGCACCACACATGCAACACACACGCCCATACTTGCATTCATTCTTCTTTCATATGTGCTTATAAGGGATTCTATATTGTTATGTGTTCACATGGGTATGGGAATAAGTGTTCACATACGGATTGAGGATGATACTTAGGATTGAGATGAGTCGATGAGAATTGAGTTGAGGCCGTGAGATCGGTGATATGGCAGGATTCGTACTTGAGATACGTCCTGATGTTATAGCGGATCTTTGGATGACGATGCCATATGAATAGTGATATATATATATAAAATGGTTGACATGTGATCGCGATATGAGATAGGATATGATATGTTAAGATATCCAAAATAGGTCGCATTGGGCGATGTATACCTCTTTATGATGATATGTGATGATGATATCAGTTTGTATGAGGCTGTAGTTCAGTGATCGGATCATGATTATATTGATGATATTAGTATTGTACTCGACGTAGGTCAGTACCTGGATTATGATCTTTGATAAAGAGGATACTAGATGAATGATATGATGAATGTGATATCGACCCGTAACCAGATTTGGGGATGCCGTACGACGGATTTACGTACGAGCTATATATTGATGATTGATCCGCACTCTTGACTTGGGATGTCTGATTTTAGATATGGTATCGGATATGATATTATTGAGGCGGGATCACCGACTAATATATATACAGGTATGTATATGTATCGACTCAGACGTAAGGCGGTTTCCTTACCTGCAGTTCAGCTTGTTAGTTCAGCCGTATATGTTAGTGTAGTTGTTAGACTAGATTAGACTCCTACCTATTTCAAAACTAACGGATCGTGGGTATTTTAAAAGACGGGTCAAGGGATTCTACGGATATTTCAAAAGACGTATCTATTCTTAAAAACACCGTAGCTCTTATTTTCAAAACACCGCAATTCGTGTTATTTCAAAAGGCACTATTATAGGACTTATATTAGGGTAATGCAGATTAGTTACCGTTGTGTCTAGTATTTAGCTTCCGCTCATTATTGCTGTTCGCTCCGCATCACATGTTTATATTACGATTCATATTCTATTTTTGATATCATGCTTTTAGGACACCAGCACCATTACCGATGATGTGTATTTACCACGTACACTCACTAGCCGGCTCACACACATCTTCATCAGTAATTGCCATGTCACGAACACTTTAGAAAATACTATTTCATTGACATAGGTTGTTAGCTAATAGTTTAGACATGATATTAGTGTACTTGCCTTATATGCTAGTTGAGCCGTTGTAGTTATTATTTGCTACTTCATGCATGTTATTATTCCCTGTCATGCCGCATTCATGGATTTTTATGTCTATATTCATTATTTACATGCTATTGATGATTTGGATTCGTATTTCCATGAGATTTTCTGGATTTGGGGGAAAACCGCAAAACTTATATAAGCTTCTTTTCTCTCTTTTAAAATAAAAAGTGCGGTTTTCCCATGATGTATGAGTCGTCCACCATGAGTTTGCTGATGGATTTCGAGACCCGATTCGAGGAGACGGATGAACCATTTCAGGTACATGGTGGACCCGGTAAGGTACCCCTGGGCAAGAAGCCGTGTTGATGACGATGTGAGCCTGGCAGAGGGAGACTACCTACCGGTGATTTTACCCGACGCGTCGGATATCCGGAGGATACCGTCGTGGTCTTGAGGTGGATGGTAGGGGCCGGTCTGGACTGACAGCGCCCTAGATATTGAGATTGAGACATTGAGATTTCGAGATATTGAGGTACTGAGATTTGATGAAACAGGCCAGTCCGGATAGCCGGAGCCTGAGATTTTGAGACATTGAGATTTATGTTTTGTGTCGATGCTAGACACTGTTTATGCTGATTTCATTTATGATACCTCATTTTAAAGTACAAGGGAAATCTCACTAAATTAGGAAAGCAGTATCTTTAGTACATGTATTCTGTTTTCATGCATTCATGCATCATCCATATGATATATTGCTACCTGAGGCACTGACACGAGCACTTCGTATTACCGTTGTTTAGAGGTATACCCTAGCCATTGTTATAGGCTGCTGGTTATATATTTGAGGGTATATTATGATCGTATGACCTAGGATTGCGTCATACATGCGATTCCTGTTCGTAGATGTTTTTCTACTCACGAGTTGGCTACTCACCCCCGTTGTGCCCCAGTTTCTTGCAGGTTTTGCCGTACAGGTTTCATTACGGTTTTGTTGGCGCTGCTTCTTTCGGGTGAGTTGCTAGTAGGTGGGTTTATTTGTATCGTACCCATCATTATACATTGTATATTATTATTCAGTTGTATCTAGAAGTTCCATCAACCAAACATGTATTTATCTTTCAGATAGAGACTGGTGTTGTTTATTCATTCGACCTTAGAGTCGCGCATTGTATTTCTATGGATTTCATGCTGTTTTGGAGTTCCCTTTTCTGTTGCGATCCTCGCCTTTCGGCGTTGTATGTTATATTGCTTGCGTGGTTGTGACCGTCGATTGACGAAGAGCTAGCTCCCGCTTGGGGATGCATTTTTCATTAAATATGCTGTATCAGGTTTTGTACCCGTTTGGGGTCAGTTTTTACAAAGGAAACTCTGCCGAAATTTTTAGAAAAGTCTTGTGATTTTAAAATGCATATTTCGGCATATGTTGAAAAATATTTGATTTAAAATGGTTTTCCTTCACTCTACTACTTTTCTTGGTTTGGATTTCTGGGTTTTTGGGTTACTTAGATTACGTACGCCTCGAGACGTTTCGTAGCCTGAGTGCCGGTCATATTCCGTACTTTCGGGTCATAACACAAAGCTTCTAGAAACTTCTAGAAAAGCTTAACCCAAATCAAACCCTAACTATGTTTAATCTCCACTAAACATGTTGCATCAATAACCCTAACATGTTACAATATTATATATCACATATACAATATTTATTGTAACAAAATAAAATAATACAATTAACATATATCGCATATATATATTAATGTATTACCCGAGTGGGAAAAAGAATATTTTAGTGAGCTTATTTCAGTTAATGTAATTTAATATATCAAATATATAATTATACATTAAATTATCGAATCAACACTTGATCCGATAATCCGGCTATTTCACAAATAACCAACTAATATAATCTGTATCAGTTCATCGAATCAACACTTGATCCAATGACCCGGCTATATCACATATACCCGGCCGATATCTCATATCGCAAGAATCTAATACTGTATCACATACACGTATTGTTCTCGGTCCCGCACATATCATATATGTGCTCCTACTCCGTTTTGCCTGAGTCAAGAAACCTCTGTGTAGGACTCTAAAGAATCGTCATTGCGCCGGCTGTTAGTGTATATGCCCTAGAGGCCATTACTGTATCATACTAGTTTGTATATTACTTAATGGAAGCTTGGGATATTCACCTTGTATAAACAATCTTGCTCAATATAGTAGTATGCTACTTGGTTTGTTTCTGCTTCAATGTGTACTTGTGTTTATTTCAGTATATCACTTATACGCATTAGTGGAGCCCTTAGGATCTTTGCTTGATTACCAGCGTTGTGATGGCAGTCACACTAGTGGGGGCTGGGTAATCTATAGGCACATCCTTATACAGGTCCCTAGTCGTAGGACTATCGAGACAGGGCATCGATACTCCGGAGTAGACTAGCGTATGCACTTCTCATCCCAGTGTGGGAGATGGTCTGTCCCACAGCCATCAGTACGTCGTACTGGAGATAGTATACGGGTGCTCGTTGGGTTACGAGTACACTGGACAGGACTCGTCGGGAACTGACAGGTTGGTATTATACCTATCGTCAGTTATCAGTTCCCAGGTGACATGAGTACAGCTTAGTCCGCTGACTTGACACTGACATTTCGCCTCGAGTGTGTTCCCACTGCACTTTGATCACTACCCTACCACGGCTCAAAGGAGTCGTGCAAACAGGTGGTGGTTGGGTACAGTCCCGAAGCACTTGGAGGCAGTGACGGTTAGACAGGATTCGTCTCTCCCGGTATTGGGGGTTGACATCGCGCTGTGTCTAGGAGAGCCATTACACGAGTAGTCCCTGGCCAGGGCAAGCGAGATATACTGGTAGGTTTCCAGTGTTATCTCAGGGTGTTTTGGGCTTCACTCCGACACGACTTGTACCGCTATTGGGGGACTGACGTTTTACCGCCCCCTAGGCCCGCCATGCGATGTATCAGACGAACAGACCGGACTGTACGGAGAATGTCACATTCAGACTCAGTAGGAGTTCAGATGGGGTTTCACCTCGTCAGCCTTCTTGTCGGCATCTACCTGGGGACCGTTACGCACAGCTAGTGCCGCTTGCGGTCTGTGGTTAAACCCACTGCCAGCGTAGTGTCGAGTCTTTAGAGTCCCACACAGAGGGTATTCGCCTCTGGGCAGAACAGAGTAGAGGTCGCATGGTTTTGCGACAGGGTTCGTTCTCATCCGCGCACTTGTGCACGTTTGGAGTCCGGACGGATTATACTGGCAGGCTCTGGTTTGAGCCAGATACTGGTATATGTTTTGGGGTTGCTTTTATATCTTGGTATTCTTGTTTTTCGGAACGAGAATGCAGGTGTGTATGCACAATTGATTGAGGAGGAGAATGAGGTTTTTCATTAGGGTTTCGGAACGGGTGCGTATGCACAGTTGACAGTCTTCTTTTTCCAAACCCTAATGGATTTATTTATTATCTATTAATAATAATAATTAAATGAGAATTATGTTATGGTTGTTCTTTGTTGACTTGTTGACCTTGGTTGACTTGTTGACCATTGACCACTTTCATGCCTTGAAAGTCTTCCTTGATTCATGCTTACTTTTTATTAAATGAAGCATGGTTGTGGTCATTCCAAACACTACCATCAACTATTCTCATTTTCAATTATTATCATTTAGATAATATTATTCTTTTGCATTATGGTTGCAAGAAGAGAAAATAATAGCTCATTCTATCATTCTCATTCTCCCTCCTCTCTTCATCTTCTTCTTCCTCTAGCAAAGAGAAACCTTCTCATGAGTTGAGAATCCTTCTCTTTAAAAAGAAAAGCAAACCCTAGTCACTCTCTACTCACTCTAGGATCAAAGGATTAGCAACCCGGAGATTCTAGTTCACTCCAAGTCCGAGAAAGAGCCCAAGGTCGAACCCTCGAGGTGGATCCATCTTCGACGGAAGAAGGCGACAAAAGAGAACCATCAACCTCTACAAGATTTCAAGAAGAAGGAGTTCAAGTTTAGGTATAACCCTCATCCGAGTAGCTAACTCTCTTTAGCTTGATTGCTAGTTTTAGTTTAGACAACGATCCCGACCAAGTTTAGTCCATGTTGCCTCTTGCGATAAAAATTCGTTTTTTATACCGTTTCCGCCTCCCCGTAAGCACCGGGGGTCGCAATATGGACTTACATTGGTATCAGAGCCTAACTAAACTTAAACTAGCTTGGTAGTGAAGTGTAACGAAGTTCGGAACCGAAAAATCGCAAAACCGGAAAAACGAAAACCTAACTTTCTGTTGAAATTTTTTCTGCTCAAAATGAAAAAATTTATACTTGTAAAATCGTCTCAGGGTTTTCTAAGAACACACAAGAAAAACGATATCATGATTCCTCCAAACCGCCGCGCTTCCGCGGCCTCACCTACTCATCTGGCCGCGGAACCGCCGCAAGTTGGTGTCATCTTTGCATCGTTTTTCGTGCAGTGTTCTTCTGTGTTGGTTTTGGGATTTTTAAGATATATTATATGTACCCAGATTTTCCAGAACTGAAATTCACTTTTGGGGTCCTATAATTCCGTATTTTTTTTCCGAACTTCACTGCACTTTAGCTATGTTGGTTATATCTGTGATGTTTGCATGTATTGAACGTCGGCTAATCGCTATAAGTCGATTAGTCGGGGTTATACATGATCTGTAATGTTCTGGAATGTGTATATGAATGTGTTGGACTGTCGCGGGTGAATAGCCGGGGTGGATGTGAGATGAGCTTTTGTTTTTCTTTCATTCATTGTAAATGTAAATTGATGTAATTATATTATTTGTTTGGCCGCACAACCGGGTCGGGGTTGTAGCCGTCATTGTATAATTCTTTTTACTGTTTTTGCTCCTAGGATAGACCCATGGTGGGGTGCACAAACTACCGGGAACATGGAGGATAGTTTGCCGCACCCGTAGGGGTCTTGGGTGGGGTATTTGCTATTCACCGCGACCGTGTTATCCGCTTTTCGTTTCAGGCTCGAAAGGAATGCGGATTGCTAGTATATCCAATGTATTCATCTGTGATCTGTAATGTCTATCATTGCTTTCTATTTAGGCGTTGCTTATGTTTTACAGACGCGCTAGCCCAGCCCCCGCTCTGTCGTTAGTTAAGTAACCTAACGGGTAATGACGGGGCCCCTTGGCGAATGCGAATGGCATAAGCGTACGTCATATTTTGGTTGTTTTCTGCAATGGTAGGAATTAAATGATGGGACGCATTAAAAGAACTAATGCAAGAATATCACGCATTAAAAGAACTAATGCAAGATAATAAACCAAGTTTAAGTCGATGGAACACTTTCGAAAAAAAAAACCACTCGGTTCTTTTCAAAACTAACTTTTAAATGCGGAGCTTGAGCCACTCCTTCTAAAAGCTATCTCGTTCCATCGATTATATCAAGTTCACTACGTTCACGGTTTCGCCAAAACCATCCGTAGCCCTCCGTCGTTTCATATGAATATTCAACAGTATTCAAGCTGTGTTTGTTGGCCTTAGTCAAGGCACAGTGTTTGGTAGCTGGTGGGTATTCATATGTTGCATAGATAGAATGCGTTGGTTTGGGACAGTCGTATTGCCTTGTTGGCCATAGTCAAGGGTATATACGGGTGGGTTCAAATTAACCTGGATAACGACGGGAAGAACTTGACATGTGACTTATGATTTGTTGGCCTTAGTCAAGGTCATAAGAGCATGGGGCAAAAATCCACATCGGGAGTTTCATAAGTACTGAAACTTGCTAGATTTGCATACCATTTGGAGTGTGATGATTATGGTAGGATTCCTTCATTTTCGTCACGCAATGATATTTGGATCCCGATCCTACTGTGAGTATATGCTACTCCTCGGGAAATTTCTCACTTAACGATCAATGCTATAAACCTAGTAGGTGCCTAGAAAGGTGTTAGCGGGGTTACGCCCCCAGGGAAAAGAGGTTCTTAAATTAAGGAACTTCGCGAAAGCGTTGGAAAACCTCCCTCGAAGTACCGACACTGGCCTGGCTGAACGGTTAAGCAAGTATTGTACGGTGGGATTGATCCCGGCTAATTCTTCCTTTGTGGTTTGAGGAGGGATTCGAGAGACAGTGGGAGCCATCCTGTTTAGACAAATTAAAAACCATTCTAAACTTGCAAGAGCATCGTGCTAAGTGTTTCTTCTCTCCCCCTGCAGCGACCAAATCGAAATGATTGGACTTAAGTTACTTCTAGATAAAAACATATTGACAGGGCCAAACTACAAAGATTGGCTCAGGAATGTCAAATTGGCAATCTCTTACGACAAGCTGGGGTATCTTCTTACCACCAAAGCTCCCCCCGTCCCAGGTCCCACCTCCAGCGTCGCGGATAAGGAAATCCGTAAGACTTGGGAGATAGACAGCGCGAAGGCCAGATGCCTCATACTTGCCTCGATGGACAACGACCATCAGAGGAGGCACGAGAATATGGATTTGGAATCCATATTTCTTCATACAAAAGAACTGTATGGAGAGCAGTCTCGTATCGCAAGATACGAAGTGTCGAAGAAGTTATTTTCGACAAAGTTGGCCGTCGGATCATCGGTAGCGGACCACGTGCTTAAGATGATTGGCTACACTGAGGAGCTCGCGGAACTTGGGACCACGTTGGATAGTGAACTTTACACGGATATAATTCTCCAGTCCCTTCCATCCACTTACGCCCAGTTCATACTGAATTTCAACTTGCAAGAAAAGGAAGTTGAACTTTCAGAACTCCTCAACCTGCTGAGGAGCGCAGAGGGCACCCTACAGAAGGGTAGGGATACATCCACTTTGTTTGTAGGAGGATCTTCTTCTTCTAGGTCCAAGGCGAAAGCCAAGGGAAAGAAGAGGAAAGCCCCCGCCAAACCAAGGGGCGGTGTTAGTAAAGTGGGTGCGAAGGGAAAGGAAAAGGCAACAAAGATAGCGGGGAAGCTTGTTGGTAAAGAGGAATGCTTCTATTGTCACAAGAGTGGACACTGGAAGAAAGATTGCAGGGCTTGGAAAGCCAGGACACAGGAACTGAAGCAGGTTGCGGCTTCAGCTTCAGGTGTGTATGTTATTGAAAACTGTCTTTCTATAAACTCTACTTCCTGGGTATTGGATACCGGATCAGGATCTCATATCTGTAATTCTTTGCAGGCGTTGAGAAACCGTAGGTTTTTGAAGGCAGGTGACATGACCCTCAGAGTTGCGAACGGAGCTAGCATGGATGCTAAAGCCGTGGGGGACTATCACCTGGGAATGACAGATGGGCATGTTTTGGTTTTGCGTAATTGCTTTTTTGTACCCAACGCAACTTGTAATATCATTTCTGTATCTTTGGTTTCTAAAGAAGGTTATGAATTTGCGTTTGTAAGTAATGTTGTAAACATTCACCTTAATCAAGTTCTGATTGGGTCAGGTACACTGAGCAATGGTATATACGTATTAAACCAACCACAGATTTTCAATGTCCAGAATACACACAAAAGAAAGTCTCCAGATATCAATCAGGCTTTCTTATGGCATTGTAGACTGGGTCACATCAATGAGACACGGTTAACTAAGTTACATAAAGAAGGATACTTGGATCCGTTCGAGTATCAGTCTTATGCCACTTGTGAATCTTGTCTTATGGGAAAGATGACAAAGACTCCGTTCACTGGACACGGAGAAAGAGCGAGCGAGCTCTTGGGACTCATACACAGTGACGTGTGTGGTCCAATGTCTACACATGCCCGAAGCGGTTATTCATACTTCATTACTTTCACAGACGATTTCTCTAGGTATGGACATGTCTTCTTAATGAAGCACAAATCTGAGGCCTTTGAGAAATTTCGGGATTACAAGAATGAAGTTGAAAAACAAACAGGCAAAAGTATCAAGATCCTAAGATCGGATCGAGGTGGTGAATACTTGAGTGCCGAGTTCCTGGACTATTTAAAAGAGAATGGTATTCTCTCTCAGCGTACTCCTCCATACACTCCGCAACATAACGGTGTATCAGAAAGGAGGAATCGAACCCTATTGGATATGGTTCGTTCCATGATGAGTAAGGCTGAGTTACCGCGATCTTTCTGGGGATATGCACTAGAAACAGCTGCACATCTCTTGAACCAAGTTCCTACTAAGACTGTGCCTACCACACCATATCAGATGTGGAGTGGGAAGAAACCCTGTCTTAAAGCCTTTAAGACATGGGGATGTCCGGCTTTTGTAAAAAAGCAGCATGCGGACAAGCTCGAGGCACGCTCAGTACAGTGCAAGTTTGTGGGATACCCAAAGAACTCCAAGGGGTATCTATTCTATTACGCAGAGGAGCAAAAAGTCCTTGTTTCTCGTCATGCCCACTTCTTGGAAACTGAGTTTTTGGAAAATCAGATAAGTGGGAGCGCAGTAGAACTGGATGAAATTCCAGAACCTCAGACTATTACTGAAAGCTTAGTGGAACCAGAGGGTTCAAAAGAACAGGACATTCCTATGCCGCTCCGTAGAAGTAGTAGGCAGTCTCATCCGCCCGAGAGATACTACGGTTTTCTCATAGACGGGGATAGAGAGGATTGCATCATAGACTATGATGAGCCTACTAGCTTCCAGCAGGCCGTTCAGAGCATTGACTCGGTAAAATGGCTGGATGCAATGCGGACCGAAATGGAGTCCATGTACACCAACAAAGTATGGACGTTGGACATTGCTCCAGACGGGGTAAAACCCGTAGGATGCAAGTGGATCTTCAAAAGGAAGATTGGTGTAGATGGACAGGTTGAGACCTATAAAGCTAGACTTGTAGCAAAGGGTTTCCGTCAAAGACCTGGCTTGGACTACGACGAAACCTTTTCTCCAGTGGCTATGCTGAAATCCATTCGGATCCTTCTTGCCATTGCTGCCTTCCACGATTATGAGATTTGGCAGATGGACGTAAAAACCGCTTTTCTAAATGGAAATTTAGAGGAGTGTGTCTATATGGATCAGCCAGAGGGTTTCATTCAGAGTGGGAGCAGCGGAAAGGTGTGCAAGTTGCTTAAGTCCATCTATGGACTAAAGCAGGCATCGCGGAGTTGGAACATCTGTTTTGATGAGACGGTCAAGGAATTTGACTTTATCAAAAATCCAGATGAACCATGCATCTATAGTAGATTTGTAGCGAGAACTGTGGTATTCCTTGTTTTATACGTGGATGACATTCTCTTAATAGGAAATGACATTCCTATGCTACAATCTGTCAAGGGTTTCTTGTCACACAGGTTCTCCATGAAAGACCTGGGTGATGCCTCTTACATCCTGGGGATCAGGATCCATCGTGATAGATCCAAGAGGATATTAGGACTTTCACAGTCCAGGTACATCGACACCATACTGAAAAGATTCAGTATGGAAGATTCCAAGCGCGGTAACTTACCGGCTTGTCACGGGATCACCCTCTCTAAAGAGATGTCTCCCAAGACTGATTTGGAGAGGGATCGCATGTCTATTATACCCTACGCTTCTGCGGTAGGCTCTATAATGTATGCGATGTTGTGTACCAGACCGGATGTAGCTTATGCACTGAGTGTAGTAAGCCGGTATCAGTCAAACCCTGGGGAGAAACATTGGATAGCGGTAAAGAACATTCTCAAGTACCTGAGGAGGACTAAGGAGATGTTCTTGGTGTATGGCGGAAAAGACCTCCAGATTGAGGCCTTTGCTGACTCCAGCTTCCAGAGTGACAAGGATGATTCCAAGTCCATGTCGGGTTTTGTCTTTACCCTCAATGGAGGGGCGGTGTGTTGGAAGAGTTCCAAACAGGAAACCGTTGCAGACTCGACTATGGAAGCGGAATACATCGCTGCATCTGATGCCGCAAAAGAAGCTGTCTGGATAAGGAAGTTCTTAAAAGAACTTCAGGTGGTTCCGTCCATTGTTGACCCAGTACCTCTGTATTGCGACAACAACGGGGCTATAGCTTTAGCAAAGGAACCCAGGTCCCATCAGAGATCCAGGCACATCTTGAGGCGGTATCACCTGATCAGGGAGATCGTGGATCGCAAGGAGATCGAGGTTCGGAGGGTTGCTTCAGAAGAGAACACTGCAGATCCATTCACCAAGGCCCTACCCCAGACTCAGTTCGAGCGGCTGATCGAGATGATAGGTCTTCGATACGCCAGTACATGGCCTTAGTGCAAGTGGGAGATTGTTAGTGTATATGCCCTAGAGGCCATTACTGTATCATACTAGTTTGTATATTACTTAATGGAAGCTTGGGATATTCACCTTGTATAAACAATCTTGCTCAATATAGTAGTATGCTACTTGGTTTGTTTCTGCTTCAATGTGTACTTGTGTTTATTTCAGTATATCACTTATACGCATTAGTGGAGCCCTTAGGATCTTTGCTTGATTACCAGCGTTGTGATGGCAGTCACACTAGTGGGGGCTGGGTAATCTATAGGCACATCCTTATACAGGTCCCTAGTCGTAGGACTATCGAGACAGGGCATCGATACTCCGGAGTAGACTAGCGTATGCGCTTCTCATCCCAGTGTGGGAGATGGTCTGTCCCACAGCCATCAGTACGTCGTACTGGAGATAGTATACGGGTGCTCGTTGGGTTACGAGTACACTGGACAGGACTCGTCGGGAACTGACAGGTTGGTATTATACCTATCGTCAGTTATCAGTTCCCAGGTGACATGAGTACAGCTTAGTCCGCTGACTTGACACTGACATTTCGCCTCGAGTGTGTTCCCACTGCACTTTGATCACTACCCTACCACGGCTCAAAGGAGTCGTGCAAACAGGTGGTGGTTGGGTACAGTCCCGAAGCACTTGGAGGCAGTGACGGTTAGACAGGATTCGTCTCTCCCGGTATTGGGGGTTGACATCGCGCTGTGTCTAGGAGAGCCATTACACGAGTAGTCCCTGGCCAGGGCAAGCGAGATATACTGGTAGGTTTCCAGTGTTATCTCAGGGTGTTTTGGGCTTCACTCCGACACGACTTGTACCGCTATTGGGGGACTGACGTTTTACCGCCCCCTAGGCCCGCCATGCGATGTATCAGACGAACAGACCGGACTGTACGGAGAATGTCACATTCAGACTCAGTAGGAGTTCAGATGGGGTTTCACCTCGTCAGCCTTCTTGTCGGCATCTACCTGGGGACCGTTACGCACAGCTAGTGCCGCTTGCGGTCTGTGGTTAAACCCACTGCCAGCGTAGTGTCGAGTCTTTAGAGTCCCACACAGAGGGTATTCGCCTCTGGGCAGAACAGAGTAGAGGTCGCATGGTTTTGCGACAGGGTTCGTTCTCATCCGCGCACTTGTGCACGTTTGGAGTCCGGACGGATTATACTGGCAGGCTCTGGTTTGAGCCAGATACTGGTATATGTTTTGGGGTTGCTTTTATATCTTGGTATTCTTGTTTTTCGGAACGAGAATGCAGGTGTGTATGCACAATTGATTGAGGAGGAGAATGAGGTTTTTCATTAGGGTTTCGGAACGGGTGCGTATGCACAGTTGACAGTCTTCTTTTTCCAAACCCTAATGGATTTATTTATTATCTATTAATAATAATAATTAAATGAGAATTATGTTATGGTTGTTCTTTGTTGACTTGTTGACCTTGGTTGACTTGTTGACCATTGACCACTTTCATGCCTTGAAAGTCTTCCTTGATTCATGCTTACTTTTTATTAAATGAAGCATGGTTGTGGTCATTCCAAACACTACCATCAACTATTCTCATTTTCAATTATTATCATTTAGATAATATTATTCTTTTGCATTATGGTTGCAAGAAGAGAAAATAATAGCTCATTCTATCATTCTCATTCTCTCTCCTCTCTTCATCTTCTTCTTCCTCTAGCAAAGAGAAACCTTCTCATGAGTTGAGAATCCTTCTCTTTAAAAAGAAAAGCAAACCCTAGTCACTCTCTACTCACTCTAGGATCAAAGGATTAGCAACCCGGAGATTCTAGTTCACTCCAAGTCCGAGAAAGAGCCCAAGGTCGAACCCTCGAGGTGGATCCATCTTCGACGGAAGAAGGCGACAAAAGAGAACCATCAACCTCTACAAGATTTCAAGAAGAAGGAGTTCAAGTTTAGGTATAACCCTCATCCGAGTAGCTAACTCTCTTTAGCTTGATTGCTAGTTTTAGTTTAGACAACGATCCCGACCAAGTTTAGTCCATGTTGCCTCTTGCGATAAAAATTCGTTTTTTATACCGTTTCCGCCTCCCCGTAAGCACCGGGGGTCGCAATATGGACTTACACCGGCAGTAGGTGATGATCATATCAAACACCCACAAGCTGCAAGCGGTCAGCTAAACGTAACAGCCACCCAGGTATTGAGCGATCAGAAGATCAATAAGCAAGCATGTACTTTCTCCCGCGAATCCAATCAGTAACACTCCCATACAGTCCGGTCTCTTCATCTGATATGTCGCATATCTCGCCTAGGGGTGGTAAACGTCATACGCCAGTAGCTTGATAAGTCATGTCGATATGAGGTCCATAACAGTTCGAGAAACTACTGATAACACTTACCATTAGATCTCAGCAACCCTGGCCATGGATTTCTAGTTATAGCCAATCGAACACAGCGCAACATCAACTCCCTATACCGGGAGAGACGAATCCCCTCCTATCGCTCATTGCCTCCATGTGATTCGGGACTGTACCCAAAAGCCACCTTTTTGCACGCCCTCTTGGACGTAGTATGATGGAAATCAAAGAACAGTGGTAATCACACAAGACTCTATGACGATCTCGGGTCTTCAGACTACTCTGTACCAGTGTCACCAGAGAACTACCATCTGACGTGGTGTATAATACCATCTGGGAGTTCTCGGCGAGTCCGTCCAGTGTACCCAGTCTCTACTGAGCACCCGTACACCATCCTTGATGTCAAACACCGATGGATATGGGATCATCCATCGCCCATCATATGGGTCAAGATGCATATACGCTAGTCTACTCGGGTGTATCGATGCCCTGTCTCGATATACCCTCGACTAGGAACAGTTATAGGATGTACTCGTCGACTACCGTGGCCCCACTAGTATGATCTCATCATAGTCCCAGTAGTCGAGTACATATCCTAAGGGCTTTATCAACATGTAACATAGAGACAATCAGAATACATGTTAAGATAAAGTACAACCAGATAGCATACTATCATGTCAAGCAAGAAAGTCCTCCCTATATATGTCCAAGCATCCATTACAATATACATCATATGTACAGTAATGGCCTCTAGGACATACATATAAATAACAATCTCCCACTTGCACTAGGGCCATCTGTTGTGGTATCACATACCCAACAATTAGTTGTAGTTGAAGTATCTCATACTCAACCATCCCATAGAAAGTCTCTACTGGGAAAAAGGCCTTTGTGAGTGGATCCATGCTGTTGTCCTCTGTGTCAGCTCTCCTAACCTCGATCTCCCTGGAGATCAACCATCTCCATGATCAGGTGATACTGCCTAAGAATTATATCTGGATTTCTGATGGGACGGGGGTTCCTTAGCATAAGCCACAACTCCATTGTCACACAATGGTAGGAACGAAGTTCATCTCATGAACTTATATATATCCAGACTGTCTCTTTGGTAGCATCCTTGGTAACGATGTATCTTGCCTTTAATCGTCTAGTAAGTCCCGGTATCTAGCTTGGAACTCTTCCAACATACCGTCCCTCCACTGAGGGTAAAGACAATGCCTGTGACTGACATTCAGTCATCCTTATCACCCTGGAACCTTTCCACCGATTCTCCCCAGGATCGATTGATACCATCTCACTACAACTAGTGAGTATTCTAACATCCAATTTGATCTATCTCATAGATCCATAACCCAGGATTTAAGAGGTATCACTTTGATCCTATACGGAGAATCCTTGTGATAAGCGGAGATTGACCGAGCGTAGCATAGGAAACTCCTTCCCTATCAAGAGTATGTCATCCACGTACTCTACGAGGATCACCACCATACTCCCTACTACCTTTTTGTATATACAAGGTTCATCTACCATTTTGATGAAGTCAAACTCTTTGACTACCACATCAAAACAGACGTTCAAACTCCGCGATGCCTGCTTTATCACATAAAACATCTTGCACATGTTTCCGCTGCTCTTACTGTCTACGAAGCCCTCTAGCTGTGTACTTATAGACGCTCTCTTCTAAATCAACATTTAGAAAAGCAGTCATGAGACCCAACCGTCAGATATCGTAGTCATGGTATGTAGCCGTGGCAAGTAGGATCTGGATAGACTTAAGGATAACTTTGAAAGTCTTAACTTTTCCATGTACACAAAGTAATCATCTCAAGATATACTTTCTCCTGATGGGGATTTAACCCTTCTGATAAAACAACCAAAGTCCATACTTTGTTGGTGTATAAGGATTCCATCTCAGATCGCTAAGCATCCAGCCATTCTTACAGAGTCCCACTCCTGATGGCCTGCTCGAAATTAGTTGGGTCATCATCTCATGATGCAATCCTCGCTCCCACTGTCATAGAGAAACCGAAGTATCTCTCAGGTGGGTGAGGAACCCTACTAGATCGGCGGAGAGGCTGAGGTTCGTTAGAAACTATTGAATCCTCCTGTTCTACCAAATCATCAGCTGCAGTTTGTATAGCTGGAACTCCTTCCAGTTCTACCTCATGACCACTAATTTTCCATAAGAAATTCCCTTTCACAAAGGTGGCATGTTGAGGAACAAAACATCTTTTGTTCCTCGGTTAGGTAGAAGATATTCCCTTGTGTATGCTTGGGATATCCAACAAACTTCCACAGATCTGACTTTGCCTCGAGCTTGTCCGGATTTTGCTTTTTAGATATAGGCCAGACAACCCCAAATCATAACATACTTAAGATATGGGATCTTCCCATTCCATATCACATATGAAGTGGTAGGCAACTGATTTGATTAGAACACTTTTCAATAGGTATAGAGCTTCTTAAGTGCATAACACCCAAAAGGAAATAGGAAACTCAGTAGTACTCATCATAGAGCGCACCATATCAATTAGGGTGTATTTGCTCCGCCCCGATACACCGACTTGATGTGGTCTATACGGAGAAGTAATGCAGAGAGAGAATCTCATTCTTCTTTAGAATAGTCCAGGAATTCCGTGCTCAAGTATTCTCCTCCTGTATATCATCGAAAGACATAATACTTTTACCCGTTTTTGGTTCTCTACTTCTAACTTATATTCTGTGATTATCTGAAAAGTTTCGGACTTGTGTTTCAACAGGAACATACGTCTGAATCTTGAGAGATCATCAGTGAATGTAATGAAGTACAAAGAACCGGTCCTGGCATGTGTAGACATGGGACTTTCATACATCAGCATGTATCAATCCCAAGAGTTCTCTAACTCTTTCTCTGTTTCCAATAAATAGAGCTGTGGTTATCTTATCTTTGTGACATGACCGACAAGTTTCACAAGATGTAAATTCAACTAATTTAAATATGCAACTATATATAACTTCAGCTAGTCAGGTCGCATTGATATGACCTAGTCTACAATGCCTCAAAAAGGATTCGTTCATTTCTGAACTCTTCCTCTTGTGTGTGTTTTTATACGTTATGAACTGTGGTTTGATTTAGAACGTTTATACTTTTAGATAACGCGCCTGAACTGATCAACTCTTGATATAAGAAATGTTCGAAACCTTATCCAACAATACAAAATTATATCCTTCTTTACTAATAAAGAGACTGATATGATGTTGTATATCAGGTTCGGTATCAAATAACATTCGTTCAGAATCAATGTATTTGTTAATACAGGGTGATAACTACCAACAGACTTGGATACAACACTTACACCGTTTCTATCTCATGAAATTTATCACACGTTCTCAGTTCTCTACCAATCTGTAGCCCATGCAACAAATTACATATGTGGGATCCTGATCTGGTATCAAATACTCAGGATGTAAAGGATATTGAGAAACAGTTCTGTGTAATGAACACACCCGAAGAAGATACATCAGCATGTACTTTCTTCGTTTAGGCGGCACGGGAATTCTGGTAATCCCCTATTTCCTGCTCTGTCTTATAACAATTATAAGTTGGAGCGGGACCAACGTTCCCTAGCGCAGTATAACAAGCGGGTTCGGTCAATACATCCGTATTATTATCTTGATTAAGGCGTGACATAGTCGCAACCAGGAGAGAGAGAGAGAGAGAAGAAAACACTCAGCGTGCGCTTTTACAAGATTAGATTGGTTATCAATTTATCTAATCAGGATGTCTCCCACTGTTTTAGTCAAATCTTCCTTCAAACCCTAAAAGGAATGACTAGCCGGGATTAATTACACTCTATAAGTTCGCCAATCTTTCAGCCAGGCCAGTGCCAGTACTTTGAGGGAGGTTCCCGTGCTTTCGCACGGACCTAATTAAAATAAACCTCGTTTTCCCAGGGGCGTAACCCCGTTAACACCTTTCTATACACCTACTTGATCGGCTAATTGTAATGTGTAAAACTCTCTCAGGAGTAACTCTTACTCGCAGCGGGTATCGGGATCCAACTATCTCATAGAAGGTATGCAATCTCATTGCAAATTTCAACACTTGAAATTCCCAATAATATTTTATCTCATTGCAAATTTCAACACTTGAAATTCCCAATAATATTTTACCCCTAGCGTGCTATGACCTTGACGCATGCCAAACAACCCATAGTCCGCTAGTCAAGTTCAACCCGTACATTTCTTGATTGAATTAAACCCACCCGCACGACCCTTGACGCCTGCCAAACAATGCCGTATGAATACCCTAATCCAATCGCATCGTATGCTAGCAGAAAAGCACTAGTTAGCAACCATACACTACGCCTTGACGCTTGCCAAACTACCGCAGCATGAATACTAAGTAGTACTTATCTGAAATGACGGAGGGCTACGACAGGTTTTTAAGAAAAAACTTTGCGTAATGAACTTGATATCGTTGTAGAATCGAGTGATTTTAAATGGAATGTTTTTGAGGCCTTTTCTAGTTTTGCTAAAGAGGTCACTTCCAGTGAAGGGATCGTCGGCTCTTTCCTCATCGAATAAGGTGCAGGATATTTCACAAACACCACTATGCAAAGCAAAAACTATAGAAGCAACCAAAAGACAAACCGAGTTTGTAGCATCTGCTAGTTTTGCTAATGAGGTCACTCCCGGTGAAGGGATCTCGGCTCTTTCCTTATCGAATAAGGTGCTGGATGTTCTACAAGGAACACCGCTATGCAAAGCAAGAACTAGAGCTACATTTTTTTTAAAACAAGTTTCTTCAACATCTTTAGGTTTCTTTTAGTTTCATTAATCTAATTAATGAAGTCCCATTTTATTATGCTTCACAAGCATCACATTTGAAACGAAATCTGCAATATAACATATATCTTATAAACATTCGTGTCATGCAGTAATATGATCTCATCACAGAACATTGCAGCAGAAGATAACATATGAAATATTGGATATACTAGGAGGTCCGTGTTTTAGTACGAGCTTGTATAAAACACGGATTCCACGGTCGCGATGAATAGCCAAACCCACATCCCTAGACCCATACGAGAGTGGAAAGCAACACTGCCAATTCTAGGGTTAGGAGATCCGGTCTCGACTCCTCGAGATGGTCTCCTACTAGACCCTAGAACTCGATTACTTGTGCTCCCCGCCTTGGGTCTACCTAATGCAGAAAAGTAAATAATATACAATGGTGACATCATCCTCAGCCCGGAAGTGCCCCAATAAAAGAATATTTCATACAAATGAATTTTACATGAATGAAAAAGAAAAACTCTCATCTCACATAAAAACCCCGGCTATTCAGAACACTACGATCCAATTTAACATATCACAGCAACACATAATATCACATATCATCAATGTAAGTAAATATGCGTATCCCAATTGTCGTTGATGTATAGCAACGAAACCGGCGATACACCACATATTACACTTACGGTCGCAGAAAAGAAAGTGTAAAACTACAACAGTTGGAATCCGCAACCTCCTTAGACATCGCATGCCTAACCAAATGAATTCCTTAGACATCGCATGCCTAACAATTATAAACCCCGCATTTTAGTCTCAATATAGAAAACACTTTTCAATATCAAGTTGGGCAATTCAACAAGATTCCCGACATCCTGATCGAATGCTCGTCGCAAACTTTAGTAGACCGCTGCACTCCCGGACGCCGTCGACGAAGTGCACTAAGGCGGAACACCGCTGCCGCGAGCACCCGAACGGATGCTTTTGGCGACGGGGTTCTCCTACAGTCACTTGGTCGGGGCTATGAGGCGTGGCTATCTATTAAGTTTATCCGGCGAGTATTCGCGTACGCTACGTGATTGCGACGGACTTTTGATCGCATCAAAATCCCATGGTAACCGATCAAATAAGACTAAACTGCTAGATTTATAACATTCAAATTAGTTATCTCATAACTACATGTGGATTCCAAATATTGTATGACATTCCAGATAAAATGATAGTGTTAAACTTTCCGATCGAATAAACAAACACCCAAGATTTCCCAAATAGCTCAACACTTGAGCGGAGTTCAAAAAGTATCCATCACATGCCACAGTACCAATGGTCCAGCCGTAGAAGGGTCAAACCAACGCCTCACATGTGGCAGCGCCGTACAGCCCCAAACCTTAAGGTTCAGAGGCGGTTCAGACGGCCACATAATCGAGTTAAGGTTTGTGTTCTTATAGAGGGTTCACCGCGTTACTTGCATGATTTTCCGGAAGTTTCAAACTCGAGAAAAAATCCAACTTTTAAAAAAATTTCCGACAGGGGAAAAAGTGAGTTATTGATATCCGTTCGAACTTTTTAACACGTTCTAAAAATTAAACGAAGTTAAATTATCCGATCGAATCAACGAGTCCCCAATACATCTCAGAAAACTCAACACTTGTGTACAATTAACAATTCGCAGAAGCATCAGGATGTATCTACGGATATTACTGTGCAAAACGCAAGCCATGATTCTGCTGTTTGGCCGCGGAACCACCGCGCAAGCCATGGTACGGCCGTGGTTCCGCGGCGATTTAATTGTATTGGTGGCACGTGTTTCATAGTAATTCTTGTATTTCCCTGCTGATTTTTTGAGTATTTTTAATATGAAAAAATCAACATTTTTGAAAAAATTCCAGAAACTAGGGTTTTACGGGTATTCGGAGTTCGATCGGACATTAAACTTCACCTAAAGCTCTAGCTTGGCTCTGATACCACTGCAGGGTTACTAGGCACTCTCACAAGGGTCTATAAGGCATCAACCATGCCCGATTTAAAATTTAGACATGCCGAACAACCCGAACCAAGATCTTTAAACTAGAGATTAGGCGAAACAAAGTATGTTAAACACTTTAACACTAAGAGTTTGGGATTACAACCTTTGTAGTCCGGTCCTTCACTTCTAAAGCTCCGTGTTGAGGTCCCTTCGCTGCGATCATCATGTTCCCGGACTCTAGAGAGGCTCCACGAAGAGAAAGATGCAAGCTTACTTCCGATCTTCGATAACTAAGATGATCTACCTTGAAGTTTCTTTAACACAAGCTCTCACTCCCTAAATGAAGTGCCCTAATCTAAATGTCTAGGACAGATTAAGATGATGAAGTAGGATTTTAGCTCTCATTTGTTTTCTTAATCTCAGTCAAAATCATCACTAATGAAAAAGCTAGTAAGCTTTTCCATTGAAAAAGAGAAGGAAGAAGAAGCACCATTTCTTTTGTGATGAATAATGAAAGTAGTGTGAGGTTAGAAATGCAACCATGGTTCAAGTGAGAAGACTTAACCATTGTAGAGAGTTTACCATGGTCAAAGGTTTGGGTTGGGTTAAGGAATTATCAACACAATATCTTTAACAAATATCTTTGCTTAAAACAAAAGCAAAGCTTCTAGATACTTCTAGAAAAGATTAACCCAAATCAAACCCTAACCATGTTTAATCTCCACTAAACATGTTGCATTAATAACCCTAACATGTTACAATATTATATATCACATATACAATATTTATTGTAACAAAATAATATAATACAATTAACATATATCGCATATATATAAATGTATTCCCCGAGTGAGAAAAAGAAAATCTTTTAGTAAGCTTATATCAGTTAATGTAATTTAATATATCAAATATATAATTATGCATTAAATTATCGAATCAGCACTTGATCCGATTATCCGGATATTTCACAAATAACCGACTAATATAATTTGTATCAGTTCATCGAATCAACACTTGATCCGATGACCCTGCTATATCACATATACCAGGCCGATATCTCATATCGCGAGAATCTAATACGGTATCACATACACGTATTGTTCTCGGTCCAGCACATATCATATATGTGCTCCTACTCCGTTTTGCCTGAGTCAAGAAAGCTCTGTGTAGGACTCTAAAGAATCGTCAATACGCCGGCAGTAGGTGATGATAAAATCAAACACCCACAAGATGCAAGCGGTTCGCTAAACGTAACAGCCACCCAGGTATTAAGCGATCAGAAGATCAACAAGCAAGCATGTACTTTCTCCCGCGAATCCAATCAGTAACTCTCCCGTACAGTCCGATCTCTTCGTCTGATATGTCGCATATCTCGCCTAGGGGTGGTAAACGTCAAACCCCAGTAGCGATAAGTCGTGTCGATATGAGGTCCATAACAGTTCGAGAAACTACTGATAACACTTACCAGTAGATCTCAGCAACCCTGGCCAGGGATTTCTAGTTATAGCCAATCGAACACAGCGCAACATCAACTCCCTATACCGGAAGAGACGAATCCCCTCCTATCGCTCATTGGCTCCATGTGATTCGGGACTGTACCCAAAAGCCTCCTTTTTGCACGCCCTCTTGGACGTGGTATGATGGAAATCAACGCACAGTGGGAATCACAGAAGACTCTATGATGATCTCGGGTCTACAGACTACTCTGTACCTGTGTCACCAGAGAGCTGCCATCTGACGTGGTGGATAATACCATCTGGGAGTTCTCGGCGAGTCCGTCCAGTGTACCCAGTGTCTACTGAGCACCCGTACACCATCCTTGATGTCAAACACTGATGGATATGGGATCATCCATCGCCCATCATATGGGTCAAGATGCATATACGCTAGTCAACTCTGGTGTATCGATGCCCTGTCTCGAAACACCCTCGACTAGGAACAGTTATAGGATGTACTCGTCGACTATCGTGGCCCCACTAGTATGATCTCACCATAGTCCCAGTAGTCAAGTACATATCCTAAAGGTTTTATCAACATGTATGATAGAGACAATCAGAGTACATGTTAAGATAAAATACAACCAGATAGTATACTATCATGTCGAGCAAGAAAGTCCTCCCTATATATGTTCAAGCATCCATTACAATATACATCATATGTACAGTAATGGCCTCTAGGGCATACATATAACTAGCAAACTCTACTTCCTGGGTATTGGGTACCGGTTCGTGTTCTCATATCTGGAATTCTGTGCAGGGTATGAGAAATAGCAGAGTTTTGAAGACCGTTGATCATACTCTCTGTGTTGGAAATGGTTTCAATGAACATGCAGTTTCAGTGGGAGAGTATCATCTAGGGTTGTCGTCGGGTTGTATATTGGTTTTGAACCCATGTTATTTTGTACCCATCATGCTTTGTAATATAATATCCGTTTCTTTGTTAGGCAATGAAGGATATCCTTTTGTATTGCAGCACAATGTTATGAACATTAAACTAAATCAATAGTTGATTGGTTATGATATACTGAATAACGGGATATACGTCCTGAATCAACAAACTGTTTTCAACATACAACACATAAATAAAAGAAAATTTTCAGATATAAATTAAGCTTTTCTTTGGCATTGTAGACTTGGTCATATTAATGAAACAAGACTAAACAAGCTTCATAAAGATGGATATTTAAATCCTTTTGAATATAAATCTTATGCGACTTGTCAGTTTTGCATCAAAGGGAAAATGACCAAAACTCTGTTTACTGGACACGGAGAAAGAGCTACAGAGCTCTTGGGCCTCATATATAGTGATGTATGTAGGCCAATGTCTACACATGCGAGAGGCGGTTTTTTTTACTTCATAACTTTTTCTGATGATTTCTCTGGATTCGATCAAGTGTTTTTATTAAAGCATAAGTCTGATGCTTTTGTGAAATTCAAGGAGTACAAACATGAAGTAGAAAAACAAACAGAAATGAGCATCAAAATACTTAGATCAGATCGAGGTGGAGAGTATCTTAGTACAGAGTTTTCGAACTTCCTAAAAGAGAATGTGATTCTCTCTCAGCTCACACCCCCTTACACACCATAGCACAACGGTGTGTCAGAGCGGCGGAATCGTACCCTATTAGATATGGTACGATCCATGATGAGTGATGCTGAGTTACCTCTCTCCTTTTAGGGGCATGCATTAGAGACTGCAGCTTTTCTGTTGAACAAAGTTCCAACCAAAACCGTGTCTGCCACTCCATATGAGATATGGTATGGGAAGAGACCATCTCTTAAACGCGTTAAGATTTGGGGTTGTCCGGCATTTGTCAAAAAGCAGAATCCAGACAAACTCGAGACATGATAGGTTAAGTGTATATTTGTGGGATATCCAAAACATTCATTTGGATATCTTTTCTACCAAAGAGATTGACAAACAGTGTTTGTTTCTCAATATGCCACATTTCTAGAAAATGAAATTTTTCCAAATGATACTGATGGAAATGTGGTAGATCTATAAGAGGTTATAGAGACACAAGTTACAAATGACGACTTGGTTGAACCTGATGTTACAACAGAAACTTATGAACCTCAGCCACTCGATAGATCTGGTAGGACTTCACCCCCACCGGAGAGATACTACGGTTTTCTTATTGATGGTGATGGAGAACATTGCATCATGGATGATGATGACCCTACCAGTTTTCAGCAAGCTATCCCGAGTGGTGACTCTATGAAGTGGCTGGATGCCATGAGATCCGAAATGGAGTCTATGTACACCAAAAAAGTATGGACATTGGAAGTTGTACCCTATGGGGTAAAACCGGTAGGGTGCAAATGGATCTTTAAGAGAAAGATCGGTGTAGATGGGCAGGTGGAGACCTATAAGGTAAGGCTTGTGGCGAAAGGATTTCGTCAAAGACCAGGATTGGACAATGACGAAACCTTTTCTCCTGTAGCCATGGTTAAATCCATTCGGATCTTACTTGCTATTGCTGCTCACTACGACTATGAAATCTTGAAGATGGACGTTGAAACTGCTTTTTTAAATGGTGATTTAGAAGAATGCATTTATATGGATCAGCCATAGGGCTTCATTGATAGTGGGAGTAGCGGGAAAGCAAGTTGGTTGCTTAAATCCATTTATGGATTAAAGTGGGCATCACGGAGTTGGAACATCTGTTTTAATGATGTTATCAAAGAGTTTGATTTCGTCAAAAATCCAGATGAACCTTGTGTTTATAAGAAGATTATAGGAAGTACTGTCACATTCCTCGTATTGTACGTTGACGATATTCTTTTAATTAGAAACAATGTTCCTATGCTACAATCGGTCAAACTGTTCTTATCACAAAGGTTCTTTATGAAGGACCTGGGTGATGCCTCGTACATATTGGGCATGAAGATTTACAGGGATAGATCTAAAAGGTTGTTGGGATTGTCCCAGACTAGGTACATTAACACCATCATAAAGTGGTTTAGTATGGAAGACTCTAAGCGGGGTGCCTTACTGTTCATATCAGTTTTTTTGCACTTTTATACCACCCATTCTTAATCGCATTGCATATAGTTAGGTACTCTTGGTACGTGTTTGTTAAATAATTGCAGGTTACAGGTTCTCAGTTCTAAACAGTGAAAATCAGGAATAGTCGGAATAAATTCAGGACTACTGCCAACAACAGATAAAATGTAAGTCGATGTGCAACACCCTACAAGTTGCGGGGAGGCGGATATATGAAAAACGATCTTGTTCTATAAGCATACATCAACTAACCGAAGATCTTTTCTAAACGATAATTAACAACAACCATAGAAGTTTTTATCTACTGTGTAAAGAGATTATACCTAGTGAATCGTGTCCTTCGTCTTTTCGATTTCTACGTCCTCCTCGGCCTCCTCTAAGTGATAAATGATCCACCCGAGAACCCTAATCCAAGCTTCACCTCGAAACTTGAGATAACAAAGTTTCTCTAGTTGCTAATCAAAGGAACTTAGATCATATAGAGTTAGGTTATGGAGTAATTAGTCTATTCTAATCCTTGATCTCAACTCATGAGTGGTAGGATTAGGGTTTGAAGAGAGAGTGAGCTTGAGGAGAGAGAAGGCGAAGATGATAATGATAATGGAATTGCTTCTCACTTGAATATATATGAAGCATAATGAATTATTAAATAAAAGAATAAATATGATTATTCATCATGCTACATTAAATCAATATGAGTGATTCACTATATGAGTCATTAAGCATTTAATGATGCATTAATGATATGATGAATCATACAAAATGAGTCACAATTGCATTTAAAGAAAATGCCACCTAAACCCTCAAGTCACCATGCTTCTAGAAGCTTCCCGCAAAATTACGAGAACGCCCTTCCTATCCGTGAAAACACAAAAAAACTTCAGACTGTATAAATCCTATAACATGATACTGGAATCTGGCTTAAACCAAAGCCGACTAGTAAAAACTGTCCGAACGTCGTATGTGCGTTTAAACACGTATGCGTCCGAACCCTTATCGTAAAACCATATGACCTCTATATCGTTTCGCCTGGAGTTGGGAAATCACTGTGTGGGACTCTAAAGACTCGACTACTATGCTGGCAGTGGGTTTAACCACAGACCGCAAGCGGCACTAGCTGTACGTAATGGTCCCCAGGTAGATGTCGATAAGAAAACCGATGAGGAAACCCATCCGAACTACTACTGAGCCTGTCCGTGACAATATCCGCGCAGTCCGGTCTGTTCGTCTAAGAGTATCGCATGTATGGTCTAGGGGGGTGGTGAACGTCAGACCCCTAATAACCGTACAAGTCGTGCCGGCATGGCTCAAGACCATCCAAGAATCTACTGATTAGTCCATCAGTAATTCTCAATCAGCCCTGACCAGGGACTTATGGTAATGACCAACCGATCACTGTGCGATATCAACTCCCTATACCGGGAGAGACGAATCCCTAACAGTCGCTCACTGCCTCCACGTGGATCGGGACTGTGCCCAACTAAAACCTATTTGCACGACTCCTTTGAACCGTGGTAGGGTAGTAATCAAAGCACAGTGGGAACTCACACGAGACAAATAACGACCTTAAGTCAACGGACTATCTGCACACATGTCACCTGAGAACTGCTATCTGACGTTAGGTATAAATACCATCCAGTCAGTTCTCGGCGAGTCCTGTCCGGTGTACTCACACCCAGTGAGCATCTGTATACAATCTTAGGTGCACATCACCAATGGCTGCGGGACCAATCCATTGCCCCTCGTCAGGGTCTAGATATGTATACACTAGTCAACTCTGGAGCATCGATGCCCTGTCTCGATACTCCTGCGACCAGGGACATTTAAGGATGTGCCTATTGACTATCCAGCTCCTACAAGTATGACTGCCATCACAACGTCGGTAGTCAGGCAAACACCCTATGGGCTTTATCAACATGTTTATAAATACAAAGTAAAATATATCACACGTTAAGAAAAAGACAAACCAAATAGCGTACTATCATATCATGCAATATTGTCGTGTACATACATATCCCTAGCATCCTATATAATGAAGGCCTCTAGGGCATAAATATCCAACAATCTCCCACTTGCACTAAGGCCTATAATTGGCGCAATGAGTACCCACTGTCTATACTAGATCCAGTTGCTGGCGTACCGCATGCCCAACATCTCAAACAGCCTCTCGAACTGGAATTGAGGGATGGCCTTGGTGAATGGATCTGCTGTGTTGTTTTTTTATGTCCACTCTCCGTACCTCGATCTCCAGACGATCCACGATCTCCCTGATCAGGTGAAACCGCCTTAAGATATGCCCAGATTACTGATGGGACCTTGGTTCCTTCGCTAATGCTACAGCCCCATTGTTATCATAATACAAAGGAATTGGATTGGCAATGGTCGGAACCACCTGAAGTTTAGAGATGAACTTTCTCATCCAGACAGCCTCTTTTGCGGCTTCACTAGCAGCTATATACTCAGCCTCCATAGTTGAGTCTGCGACGGTATCCTGTTTAGAACTCCTCCAACATACCGCCCCTCCATTGAGGGTAAACACAAAACCCGAAATGGATTTAGAATCATGTTTTTCACTTTGGAAGCCGGAGTCGGTAAAAGCCTCTACCTGGAGGTCCCTATTACCGTAAACTAAGAATATCTCCTTAGTCTTTCTTAGGTACTTGAGAATGTTCTTTACCACTATCCAATGTTTCTCACCTGGGTCAGATTGATACCTGCATACCACACTAAGTGCGTAAGCTACATCTGGTCCGGTGCATAACATCGCATACATTATAGATCCTACTGCCGAAGCATAGGGTATAATGCCCATGCGATCCCTCTCTTCATCAGTCTTTGGAGACATCTCTTTCGAGAGGGTGATCCCATGACAAGCGGGTATATTACCGCGCTTGGAATCTTCCATACTAAATCTCTTTAGTATAGGGTCAATATACCTGGACTGTGAAAGTCCCAACATTCTATTAGATCTATCACGATAGATCTTAATGCCCAGAATGTAGGTTGCATCTCCCAAGTCTTTCATGGAGAATTTCTGTGACAAGAAGAGCTTTACTGATTGTAGCATAGGGACATCATTCCCTATCAGTAGTATGTCGTCGATGTACAAAACGAGGAAGACTACTGCTCCTTCTACAATCTTCCTATAAATACATGGTTCATCTACATTTTTGATAAAGTCAAATTCTTTGACTGTCTCATCAAAGCAGATGTTCCAACTCCGCGATGCTTGCTTTAATCCATTGATGGATTTAAGCAACTTGCACACTCTTCCTTTGCTCCCACTGTCTAAGAAATCTTCTGGTTGATCCATGTAAACACTCTCTTCTATATGCCCATTTAGAAAAGCTGTTTTTATGTCCATTTGCCAGATTTCATAGTCATGGAAGGAAGCAATGGCAAGCAGGATCCGAATGGATTTAAGCATAGCTACAGGTGAAAAAGTTTCATCATAGTCCAATCCTGGTCTTTGACGAAAACCTTTTGCAACGAGTCTAGCTTTGTAGGTTTCCACTTGTCCAAGTGCACCAATATTCTTTTTGAAGATCCATTTGCATCCAACTGGTTTCAGCCCAGGAGGAGCAACTTCTAAAGTCCATACTTTATTGGTGTACATGAATTCAATTTCGGATCTCATAGCATCCAGCCACTTCACTGAGTCAATACTCGTGATAGCCTGCTGAAAACTAGTAGGCTCATCATCATCGATGATGCAATCCTCTCGATCCCCATCTAGAAGAAAACCATAGTATCTTTCAGGAGGATGAGAAAGCCTACTAGATCTGCGGAGTGGCGTTGGTTCGTCATGTTCTATTGAAACCTGAGGTTCAACTAAGTCCTTGGCAGCAGTTTGAGGTTCTGGAATTTCTTCCAGTTCTACCGCGCTCCCACTAATTTCTTTCGCAAGAAATTCGCTTTCTAAGAAGACAATGTGGCGAGCGACAAACACCTTTTGTTCTTCAGTGTGGTAGACCATATACCCCTTGAATACTTGGGGTATCCTACAAACTTGCATAAAACCGATCGTGCCTCGAGCTTGTCTGGATTATGCTTTTTAACATATGCCGGACACCCCCATATCTTGATATACTTGAGATATGGTCTCTTCCCGCTCCACATTTCATATGGAGTGGTAGACACAGACTTAGTTGGAACTCTATTCAATAAGTATGCTGCTGATTCCAGAGCAAAACCCCAGAAGGAAAGTGGCAACTCAGCACTACTCATCATTGAACGCACCATATCTAATAGCGTGCGATTCCTCTTTTCTGATACACCATTATGCTGAGGTGTATAAGACGGAGTAAGCTGAGAGAGAATTCCATTCTCTTTTAAGCATTCAAGGAAACTGGTACTTAAGTATTCTCCATCTCGATCAGATCGAAGTGTCTTGATGCTTTTACCAGTTTGTTTCTCTACTTCATTTTTATACTCCTTAAACTTCTCAAAGGCCTCGGATTTATGCTTCATTAAGAACACATGTCCATACCTAGAGAAGTCATCAGTAAAAGTGATGAAGTAGGAGTGACCGCTTCTCGCATGCGTAGACATTAGACCACATACATCACCGTGTACAAGTCCCAAGAGTTCTGTGGCTCTTTATCCGTGTCCGGTGAACGGAGATTTGGTCATTTTTCCTTTGGTACATGATTGACAAGTTGCATATGATGAATATTCAAACGGATCTAAATATCCATCTTTATGTAACTTAGTCAACCTTGTTTCGTTTATATGACCAAGTCTACAATGCCATAGAAAGGCTTGGTTTGAATCCGGGGCCTTTCTTTTAAGCGTGTTTTGAATATTGAAAATTCTAGGTTGATTAGGTATGTATATGCCGTTTTCCAGTGTGCCATACCCAATCAGTTCTTGATTTAGGAGAATGTTCATGACATTCTTTCAAGCGGAAAATTATATCCTTCATTAGATAACAAAGATACTGATATAATATTACACAACATACTGGGAATACAAAAACAGCTGTACAACACCAAAATGTGCCCACTAGTCAACCCTAGGTGATATTCCCCTATTGCAATAGCATCTACATGCATTCCATTGCCCATCCGGAGAGTCATATCACCTGTCCCCGGTACTCTACTATTTCTCAGATCCTGCAATGAATTACAGATGTGAGAACCAGAACCGGTATCAAGTACCCATGATGTAGAGTTTACTGAAAGACAATTTTCGATTACGAACACACCTGAAGCAGAAGCAACAGCTTGCTTCTTGTCCTTGGCTTTGAAGGCCAAACAATCCTTCTTCCAGTGCCCTTGCTTGTGACAATAAAAGCATTCCTTCTTTTCTGTCTTCACCCTTTCTGCCTTGTTCGTTCCCTGCACCTTCTTGACCCCACCCTTCGGTTTGGTGGCTTTCATCTTCTTCTTCCCTTTAGCTTTCGCTTTAGATTTAGAAGAGGATGATTGGCCAACATACAGAACGGGGGTCTTCTCTTGTTTCAAAGAAGGTCTCTGCTACCCTCAACATGTTGAGGAGCTTTGGAAGATCAGCTTCCATTTCGTGCATGTTGAAGCTCAGTACGAACTGAGAGAAGGTGTGGGGAAGGGACTGCAAAATCAAGTAGATATACAAATCATTCTCTAGCACGCATCCCAGGTTTGCGAGTTCCTCTATGAGGCTGATCATTTTCAGGACGTGCTCTCCTATAGGTGATCCTGGAGCTAACCTCATCTTGAAGAGTTTCCTTAAGGTCTCGTACCTCATGATACGGGAGTGTTCCCCATACAATTCCTTGCAATGGAGAAAGATGGATATAATATCCATACTCTCGTGCTGTTTCTGGAGTTCATTGTTCATGGACGCCAGCACGATACACTTAGGTCGCTCACAGTCTAGATCCCAGGTTTTGCGAACTTCCTTGTCCACAACTGAGAAATCTGGTCCTGGGATTAGGGGAGGAACAGCGGTGGTAACATATGCTACGTTATCATAAGTCAGTGCAATGTTGACGTTCCTTAGCCAATCTTTATAGTTCTGCCCAGTCAGTATATTTTTTTCAAGTAATAGTTTTAGTCCTGTCATGGCAGCTGCCAGAGAGAGAGAAAAGAAAACACTCAGCATATGCTCTTGCAAGTTTAGATTGGTTATCAATTTATCTAAACTGGATGGCTCCCACTGTTTCCTCAAATCCTTCTTCAAAACCTAAAAGAAGAACTAGTCAGGATTTAATCACACGTCACAATACTTGTTTAACCTTTTAGCCATGCCACTGTTGGTACTTCGAGGGCGGTTTTCCAACGCTTTCGCGAAGTTCCTTAATTAAATAAGCTCTTTTCTCTGGAGGCGTATCCCCTCTAATGCCTTTCTGGATACCTACTTGGTTTGTAGCATTGATTGTTAAGTGAGAAAATTTCCCGAGAGTAATCCTACTCATCAGTGGGATCGGGATCCAAGTATCATTGCATGATGCACTAGATAGAAGCCACTCTAGTCACCACCCTCCAGAAGTTATGCTCAATCTGCAAGTTTCCTTTATGTTTGAAACTCCCGATATGATTTTTACCCCACGCTCTTATGACCTTGACGTAGGCCAACAAATCATAAGATGCAAGTTAAGTTCTACCCGTCGTTGTCCTGATTAATTTAGTTACATCGTACATGCCCTTGACGTAGGCCAACAAGGCTGTACGTCTGTCCTATACTAATGCATCTATCTATGCAACAAATAAGCAAACACACTGCTACCATACACTATGCCTTGACGTAGGCCAACAAGCATAGCATGAATACGATGTGTTGTCTATTTGAAACGACGGAGGGTTACGGCTGGTTTTTGGCAAAAAACCGTTAACGTAGTGAACTTGATATAATCGAAGGAACTAAGTTAGCCTTTATTAAAAGAAGTGGTTTTAAGCTCCGCATTTAAAATTTGCTTTTTGAAGAAAACCGAGTGGTTTTGAAATTGTTCCAACGATTCAGTTTAGGTTTTATTTTTCTTTGGATTAATAATAATGCGTCCTATCATTAACCTATCATAACAAATAACAACGAAAATACAACGTCCTCTTATGCCATCCGCATTCTCCACGGGGTCCCGTCATCACCCGTTAGGTTACTTAACTAACGGCAGAGCGGGGGCTGGGCTAGCGCGGGTGTAAAACATAAGCGACGTCCAAATAGCTATCATATATAGATATTGTAAATTCGTCAGACGCAATAATTGGCATTCCAGATCACAGATGATCTTTATTGGATAAACAAGCAATCCGCGTTTCTTTTGAGCCTGCAATGAAAGACGGATTACACAGTTGTGATGAATAGCCATTACCCGACCCCAGACCCCTACGGGTATGGCAAACTACCCGCCAAGTACCCGAAGTGAAGCGGTCTCCCTCAACAACGTGAATAGGCCACTAAACACTTCGAAATACCCGGTAGTTTGTGCACCCCACCATGGGTCTATCTTAGGAGCAAAAATAGTAAAAAGAAATAATACAACGGTGGCTACAACCGCAACCTGGATGTGCCCCGCAAAATAATATTACAACTTATTACAATTACATCGAATGAATTAATACAATAACCCATCACAAAACCCCAGCTAATCATCACAACTGTCCAATACAGTTCATAATCATAAACAGTTAAAACATTACAGATATGTGCAACCCCCTGCCAATCGACATACTAGCAGTTAGGGGAGGTTTACGAACACATAATACAGTTAACAGATATAATCAAATAAGCAAACATCGTATAATTTCGATCGATCAAACACATTAGATTCTACTCCAAAACTTCTCTGTAAATCTGAGACTTGAGCAGAAAATAAATCATTCCAGAAAAGACAAAACATCACAGAAGAGCAACAGGGAAAAACTGGGCTGAATCGGCTCCAACTCGGCCGCGGATCCGCGGCGGATCTGTGGGATCGGCCGCGGTTCCGTGGCTCAGTGGCCGATTCAGGAGCCCATTTTTTTCCAGTGTTCTATGATTTCATGTAGGTTATTCTAGAGGTCCCTGAAAAATTTTTAGGCCTCATTTTAAAATCGACAGAAACTATGTGATATCGGTGTATTTTCTGGCTCGTTTTGCGTTCGAAATTCATAGGTCTTTGCAAATGAGTTAATTATTGTTTAGTGAGGCTCTGATACCACTGTAAGTCGATGTGCAACACCCTACGAGTTGCGGGGAGGTGGAAATATGAAAAACGATCTTGTTCTATAAGCATACATCAACTAACCGAAGATCTTTGTTAAACGATAATTAACAACAACTATAGAAGTTTTTAGCTACTATGTAAAGAGATTATACCTAGTGAATCGAGTCCTTCATCTTTTCGATCTCTACGTCCTCCTCGGCCTCCTCTATGTGATAGATGATCCACCCGATAACCCTAATCCAAGCTTCACCTCCAAACATGAGGTAACTAAGTTTCTCTAGTTGCTAATCAAAGGAACTTAGATCATATAGAGTTAGGTTATGGAGTAATTAGTCTATTCTAATCCTTGATCTCAACTCATGAGTGGTAGGATTAGGGTTTGAAGAGAGAGTGAGCTTGAGGAGAGAGAAGGTGAAGATGATAATGATAATGGAATTGCTTCTCACTTGAAAATATATGAAGCATAATGAATTATCAAATAAATAAATAAATATGATTATTCATCATGCTACATTAATTCAATATGAGTGATTCACTATATGAGTCATTAAGCATTTAATGATGCATTAATGATATGATGAATCACACAAAATGAGTCACAATTGCATTTAATGAAAATGCCACCTAAACCCTCAAGTCACCATGCTTCTAGAAGCTTCCCGCAAAATTACGAGAACGCCCCTCCTATCCGTGAAAACACGGAAAAACTTTAGACTGTATAAATCCAATAACCTGATACTAGAATCTGGCTTAAACTAAAGTCGGCTAGTAAAAACTGTCCGAACGTCGTACGTGCGTTTAAACACGTATGCGTCCGAACCCTTGTCGAAAAACCATACGACCTCTATATCGTTTCGCCTGGAGTTGGGAAATCTCTGTGTGGGACTCTAAAGACTCGACAACTAGCTGGCAGAGGGTTTAACCACAGACTACAAGTGGCACTAGCTGTACGTAACGGTCCCCAGGTAGATGTCGATAAGAAAACCGATGAGGAAACCCATCCGAACACCTACTAAGCCTGTCCGTGACAATATCCGCGCAGTCCGGTCTGTTCGTCTTAGAGTATCGCATGTATGGTCTAGGGGGTGGTGAACGTCAGACCCCTAATAACCGTACAAGTCATGCCGGCATGGCTCAAGACCATCTGAGAATCTACTGATCAGTCCATCAGTAATTCTCAATTAGCCCTGGCCAGGGACTTATGGTAATGACCAACTGATCACTGTGCGATATCAACTCCCTATACCGGGAGAGACGAATCCCTAACAGTCGCTTACTGCCTCCACGTGGCTCGGGACTGTGCCCAACTAAAACTTGTTTGCTCGACTCCTTTGAACCGTAGTAGGGTAGTAATCAAAGCACAGTGGGAACTCACACGAGGAAAATGACGACCTTAAGTCAACGGACTATCTGCACACATGTCACCTGAGAACTGCTACCAGATGTTAGGTATAAATACCATCCAGTCAGTTCTCGGCGAGTCCTGTAGGGTGTACTCACACCCAGTGAGCATCTGTATACAATCTTAGGTGCACATCACCAATGGCTGCGGGACCAATCCATCGCCCCTCGTCAGGGTCTAGATATGTATACACTAGTCAACTTTGGAGCATCGATGCCCTGTCTCGATACTCCTGTGACCAGGGACATTTAAGGATGTGCCTATTGACTATCCAGCTCCTACAAGTATGACTGCCATCACAACGCCGGTAGTCAGGAAAACACCCTATCGGCTTTATCCAAATGTTTATAAATACAAAGTAAAATATATCACACGTTAAGAAAAAGACAAACCAAATAGCGTACTATCATATCAAGCAATATTGTCATGTACATACATATCCCTAGCATCCTATACAATGAAGGCCTCTAGGGCATATATATCCAACATAAAATACGGGTCTCCTCTCACCATCCGCCAGATGCCGCATACCAGTTTGAGAGACAAATGGAAAATCATTGGTCATTTCATGCACAAAGCACAAGAGGCAGCACCAGATCCAAGACTTCAACACGGAGCTCACGAAAATCAAGGCAAAAGTCCACATCATTTCATGTTTCTGGACTGCTGAAAATCTGGGAGAAAAATGAAGAGATTCTGAGAAACCAAGTGTGCTAAACAGATAAGAACAGCAACATGGAAAACCCCAGCAAATACGACCCTCCAATTCAACCAAAGGGCCGCGGAACTGTGGCCAATGTGGCACTTAGGCCGTGAGACAACTCAGTGTTGGCTCGTATTCTCAGGGTAGTTTTGTAATTATGTTTAGGCTCAGATTTTATCCCTAGGGTTTCATGTATCTGCCTATAAATAGCCCAGTTCCAAGCCAAGTAAATGGTGCTTTTTTCCTTGTATTAGATTTTAGGATAAGAGTTTGTATCTTCTTCTTCCTCTTCATCTTTCTCCTTTAATATTGTAGTAAGCTTCATGAGTGATAATGAATAAAGAAGAGTTCTTTTTAACTTGCATGTCTTTTACTTGTGTCGTTATATTTTGCTTGTAATATTATTTGTTAAAGTAGTTGTTGTTATTTGTTTTTTTGTTTGCTTTCTTCTTCTCTTTTCCTTTATCCTTATAACAATGATGCTTAAGTATGATCCTTGCCATTGAGGTCTCAAATAGCTAGTTGTGATTTTCTAACCCATTTCTTTCTATCTTCTTTCTTTGTTTTATTTTCTTTTTCTTTTTAATGGGTGAGTAGTTTCTCACTTGTTAGGGTAGGATAAGGGAAGTTTGAGAGAAGGAAATCTCTCTCTCTCTCTCTTTTCTTTGTCCAACATCTTGGTTCGGACTCCCGTTAATTGAACCACAATCCGCTCCCTACGGCACCCTATCCTACATGATAGCGGTGACATCCTAGTGAGACTGGTTGTCGTTGAATTAACCGGAGGTTACGACTAAGAGCCAAGAAAGGACGGATAAGGACCAAATGGAAGAAACTAAGTGTTGGAAAGCCTAGCTTATACTCGCAAGTTTCCTTCCTAGTCATGCTAATCCCTATTGTTATAGATTACAGTAACATCGATATTAAGTGTGGCAATTAATGATGTGAGCGACTCCTAACTCAAACTAACATAATCCTAACCCTAACAAGCTCTCTTTATACATAATTTAGCACATAGTTAATCTTAAACAAACCTGGACAAATTGGACTTAACTCGTTAAAACACTAAGAAAAAGATTCATATCTCTCCGTAGACCGACCCGTACTCATCCAGCTAGCTACCAAGCGAAACAGTCTTGATTGCGGTAATTAAAACTAAGCACGCAAAAACCTTATCAATCAAATGACGCTGTTGCCAGGGAGACGGTAGTTTATTTCTTTGTGTCATTTCGGGTTAATTTATGAATATATATATAACCAAAAACAAAAAAAATATATACTATAAAAATCATCTTGTTATTTTTTATTCTTTTTTGTGCAAGTGTGCAGGATAGGAAGAAGATCAACTTCAGTGCCAAAGTCGTGGAGAGCTAGACCCATATCTCACGGCTATACCGCGGCGGATCAAGACGGAACCACGGTTGGCTGTACAATTCTGGAGCAAGTTCAGTGACCAAATCAAGATTCAGGGGCACTAACCAAGAAGAGGAGACTTCATTTAGCACAGAGAAGAATTTTGAATCTCCCACTCGACTTTGAAGTCTCGGAACCGCGGCTGAATTGCAAGCTTGACCGCGGAACCGCGGTCAATCTGTGACGTCAGCACCCAAAATTCTTTGTGAGTATTCCAATCCACTTCCCACCTCCTCTGATGTAACATTTCAAAAAAAAATATTATTTTAGGAATTTTTATAATTAAATTATAAAATATTAAATATTTTAATAAGGCGGTATAATTAAATACCGATAAATTGGGAAATTTTTTGGAAAATTATGGAAATTACTAAAAAGAGGGTGTTTTATGTGAATTATGCAAATTATAAGTTTCTATGGTAAATTATACACTAATTTTGTCCTAATCGCGATTAAAAATCGCTAATCGGACTTTAAGGGTGTTTTTTGCACATGACATGCACATGTCATTTTAACACTTGTTAAATTTTTATTCCTACATGATTTTTGTGTGTATGGTTGTTTGTTTTGGGTTTACTATTGAGGAGAGAAGAAAACAAAAAGAAAAGAAAAGAAAAAGGAATATGAATAAAGAAATGGGGTATGGGTGAGAGAGAGAAAGGTGAGGGGTTAACATTGACTTGGTTATTCTCTCATCTCACCGTCTTCATCACATTCTCTCCTCTCCCTCACTCTCTTGCTGCAGCTGCTGCTCTCTCCATCCCTTTTCCTTACTACCTCTTAACAATCCACCATTAAAAATACCTCAAAACCTAATACCCATTTCATTAAAAAATGTGCATGAGCTCACTAGCAACACATTGTACCAAGAAAGCTTGCATTTTGGACACTTGGGGCAACTGAAGAAAATTCATGAGTTGCCAAATGAGGTATTCTCTTAACCATTAGCCTAGTAGTTCCGTTGCTTTTACATCCATGTTTGTTTAGAACCGAATTGGTGTCGTTTAGGGAGACTTGGGAAATTTCTAGTTAGGGTTTATGGAATTCTTGAGTTGTGATGTGTAATTGAGCTTAGTAAAGGCCACACAAACCCTTTAGTGCTAGAATTCAGACCCAAACCAGAGACAAGAATCCCGGAATACGAACTTGGAAACCCGATATCGGAAGAATTGTGGATTCTGTGTGTGTATATTGAAATCTGCTATCACCCAGAGCCTCTAAAAATTATTTAGCAAGTACATAGGAGTTTGCAGGAACCTAGAAAGCTAACCCCAAGACCGCAGCCCCTGACTCCACCCTACGGCCATAGACTTAATCCTTCTGGCCGCAATTTATGGCCAGAGTAGGTTAGAATGGGTTCGTGTTTGGTCTGTAGCTCCATCTCGAGTAAACTAGACCCTTGGCATATGCAAAATTGACTATTTTGACCTAGGGTAAAATCTGGGACCATTTTCAAGAGTTGTTGTTTTGATTCGGGGTTTCGTTTTGCGTATTTTGCATTCTGGATTTTTGTATCTGTGTTGTACCTCGATCATTCGATGTTTGTACGACGATATCGATGGTTGTTCCTTGTTTTGAAGGCGTGGTCCATAGGTTCTAACCTATAGGCCTTTAGCGTGTTGTTTTGGTTTTTCGATGTGATTTTAATATGCAATTGCGTTACGTTATAATGTGTAGGTACCCCATGAAGACTTCAAGGAAAAAAGCAAGTGCGTGGCGACGTCGGAAACGGAAAGCGAAGAGCAATGTGAGTAGATTATATCTACGGGGGAAGTCGGATGGATGGCGTATATCACCCCCGCAGTTCGATGTATAGTATGTTATATATATATACTATATATATATGATATCTTTTATGTGTGACATGGATATTCAAGAAGTGATTAGGTGTTCTATGGTTAGATTAGGGTTATTGGAAGTGAACTAGTATAGCTTCTTAGTCGCGAACCCTGGAATAGGTTTACACCCACACGTACACACATGCTTACTTTGTTATACTTGTGCGTATATGGGGATATGTATATATATATACACACATAGGTATGGGACGATGTATATATATACACGTATACCTACACATGGATGTTGAGGATCGTATATGGTATTTAGAGATGAGTCGATGAGATTGGGCATGGTGCCATGAGATCGGTTATATGATGTGATTCGTATTTTGAGATACGACATGAGATTATAGCGGGCCTTTAGGCGTGTGTTTTCATACACGCATATATATTGATGGTATCAGTTTGTATTGGACTTCGATCAGTACCCCAGTTCATGAGATATGATGACAAGGATACCAGATAATTGATGAGATAAATGTGAGATTCGACCCGTACCCAGATTTGGGATGCCGTACGACGGATTCATGTACGAGCTATATATTGATGATAGATCCGCACTCTTGACTTAAGAATGTCATATTGTATATTGTATCGTATGTGATACTATTGAGGAGGGAACACCAACTACTATATATATATACATCGACTCAGATTTTGGTGGTTTCCATACCCTTTCGATTAGCTCATTCGTTAGATCTGTAGTTTACTTAGTAGATGTTAGACTAGACCCGAGTCATACATTTTTCACAACTAACGAATCGTGAGTATTTTAAAGACAGGCCAAGGGATTCTACGGATATTTTCAAAAGACGCATATTTTCTTAAAAACACCGTAGCCCTTATTTTTCTAAACACCACGATTCGTCTTATTTCAAATGGCAAAACTGTATAACATTTACATATTGATGTAGATTCTTCACTATGGTGTTTATTGTTCACTTTTCCCGTATTCTTACTATTTGCATCGCATTGCATGTTTAAATGTGTTTATTGTTATATTAAACCTATGCTGTCAGGACACCAACACCATTATCGATTATGCATATGTTCCACGCACACCTGCTTGCCGGCTCACACACTTCATCATCGATAATTGCCTTGTCACTACACAGTAGGATTGTTGCATCAAGATATGATTACTGGTACATTCATATTAGCGTACACACATATTGTACACCCATACTTGCATACATACGTATTTGCACATAAATAGATGATTCTGGCTTGATTTTGGAGATTTGGGAACCACAAGATACATTTTAAAACCGATTCATTTTAAAGGTGCGGTTTTCCCTCGATATGTGCATATTACGGTTTTATGTTGCATGATATACGGATATTCTTACATTTCTATCATATGTTACATACATCATACCTTTTGATTTTACGCATTGAGATATGCCGTTTTCATGAGATTTCTGGATTTGAGAACCGTGGTCATTTTAAAGGAAAGTATGCATTGTTTAAAAACCCGGTTTCTCTTGATATGATATTTCAGTGCATCCACCATGCGTTTTCTCGGTTCTGAGATGTGTGACATGTGAAACCCGATTCGAGGAGCTGGATGAGGCCGATTGCGGTTATATGGTGGACCCAGTATGGTACCCCGGGCCGAAAACGGGTCTGTCGTGTAGTAGGCGATGAGCCTGGCAGAAGGACCACTACCTACCGGTGATAGTATTTGGGTTCGGCAGATATCCGGAGGATACCGACCGGAGTTGATAGATGATACGGGCCGATCCGGACTGACGGAGCCCGTTGGCCGATCCAGACTGACGGAGCCCTATATATATGAGGATTTACGTGCCGATGCTAGGCACATGTTTCATGATGTTTTCGAGTGTCTATGCTGGACACTCAGGTTCCATGATTTTGATGTGTCGTGAGGGACACACGTTGATTTATATCCTCATACTACCATGCATATGCTTTATGATATTTACATGCATGATGTTTTGTGTCATTGGTTGACACGTGGACGAGATCCACATGCATACAGACATTAATTACATAGTTGGATTATATCCACATACTCATAGACTTCATGATATAGTTGGCAATGATTACATTGATCATACCTCATATTTATGATATGTTGCTCCCTGAGGCACTAGCACGAGCACTTGGTACTACACTTATGTATAGATGTTTACCCTTGCCACCTTATCAAGCTTCAGACTTATTCATATTGCGGATATATATATTATTTCTGATCGTTTGACCTAGGATGAGTCATACATACGATTTCTGCTCCGTGATGTTTTCCATTCTCGAGTTGGCAACTCACCCCCGTTGTGCCACAGTTCTTGCAGGTTTTGCCGTATAGGTATCATTGCGGCTTTTCTGGCACATTGCTTCCTTTCTGGGTGATTGCTTTGGTAGGTAGGTTCACTCGCATCGTGACCACCCTTGTATTTATTTTAATCAGTTGTATCTAGTAATTCCATCAACCAGACTTGTATATTTGTTTCAGACTTAGAAAACCAGTTGTGTATTATTTCGACCCTAGCATCGCGCGTTGTAGTATTATGGTTTTCTTGATGATTTTGAGTTTCCTTTTGAGTTTTGATCCTCGCCCTTCGGCGTTGTATATTATATTGCTTGCGTAGTTGTGACCGTCGATTGACGAAGAGCTAGCTCCCGCTTGGGGATGCCTTTTATCATTGATGTATATATTATTCATGTTGTGTCCCGTTCGGGGCCGGTATTTATAAAGGAAACTCTGCCGAAATAATCAGAAAAGACTTGGTATTTTTAAAATGCATATTCGGCTTATGTTATTTAAAAACACTTGTTTAAAACTAGTTTTCTTTACTTACTCCTTAAAATGGTTTTAGATTTCTGGGCTTTTGGCTTACTTGAATTAGATGAGGTCCTATAGACTTCATATGATTCAAAGGCTAGTCACGTGCTTTTTCGGTTCGAGACAAAGTTGGTATCAGAGTGCTAGGTTAACCTTGGTTCAAGTCTAAGTTTGACTATGCGGAGCCTAGTGCGTTTTTATATATATGTAACTTAGGCTTGACCGTACGAAACTTAGACTTAGTCAAGGGGGTATTAGACCCGAACTTTCGTCGCATAGGTTGACCTTGGTTGATGGAGTAGGTGACTTAAGGGGAGTGACGTACCGTGTGTATGTTCCGCGGCATACTTACGATACGCCACTCCGCTTAAGAAGCCTTAAGATGTACATTTCGTTGCACAGTATTATATTCATTCCTATGATCTATCCTCATCGATATTGGTTATGATTTTGCTGCCACGATTACACGGGCAGAGAGAACTACGGCTATAGTTACGGTCAGCACGAGCTCCTCACGGACGGGGACTGACAAAGGAATGATTCCAGGGACATACGATTGCATATAGAGGCGTCGTCTTATTGTGTTTTCACGCCATGAGCGTTTGATGGATCGTTTTTACGAGATTTCTCGGACGTGCAGATCAGCACTAGAGGATTGAGCCACTGATAGAGGCCAGCCAGAATGTGATGAACATTGAAGTATCGCTTATTCATGATGATTGAGGCATTGTTTAGCGTGCAGACGAATGAGCCAGTTGTTACTCCAAATGACGAGATATCGCCCAGATGTTGGAGCTACTACAGCATGAGTATATACTTAGAGATATGATGGAAGGTCGCTAGTCACCCGAGGAGGAATGACTAGGACATGTGGTTCATTCGCTTACCTCGATGCGAGGTCCTTAGATAGATTGATTCCAGCTAGAGATGACTTCACGCAGGTACGTTGAGAGTCGATGGAGACGATCGAATGTCAGGAGCCCATTTTCCAAGTTTAAAGTATTCAGAGACAAATGCAAGTAATGCTATGGACCCTCTAGAAGAATAAAACCCTAACTCGACGTAATGACCATAGAACGCCTTCGAACCTTAGGGTTTGCGGCAGTTTACCGGTGCCATTTGTGAGGCTTGGGTTTGCCCTTCTACGGTTGGTCCACAGGTGCTGTGGCATGTATTGGAGTACTATTAAACTGTACCTAAGATGTTGAGCTCTTAGGAGATTATGGAACCTTGACTAATCGATCGAAAGGTTCGACGTCATTCGAATATCATGCGATGTGATACATTGCTTGGGAGACTCCAGATACGAGTATAGCCGTTGGAGCACAGTCCATGTAGCCACGATGAGACGAGTCCGAAGCAGTCAACATTAGAGAAAAAGTGGAGTAAGAGGTTTGTACGAGATCTTGATGAGATGACATTCCACTCCGTCGACATCAGAGATGTGATACGCATGCAGAGGCGTTGATTATGGATATAGCTTCTAAAAGGAGTCGCGATGAGTATGAAGCCGTTCTGGAAACAAGAAATAGCTTTGGTAAAGGACGATGACTTCTGGGCAGTTCGGAAGAAGCGAGATTTGAGAGAGATCTCGATAGGACCTTTCTGGATTACTATACGAGAAGACTTGGACCCAGGAGGGGTCATATTGCGCACACCGAGCAGGCCAGAGTTCGGCATCATCGATAAAATAGTTGGCTAGAGATCTGTAGAAGATGTGCTTGAGCGGGACTATTCTGCCATACTTGGATTTCGGTATTTTGGGCGATCTATTCGCATGATTGAGTATTGATGACCGAGTTTCATGATATTTTTTTTCGTGCACCATGGTTGCACGTACTGGGTATTCATATTTTGTGCATAGTTATTACCCTTGAGATATGCTTTATACACCGTTGTGTTGATTTATGATTTGTGCACAGTTATTACAATTGATATCGTTTTGTGCCTTGGCTGCACATGTTTATGACTTCATGGACTATATACAGTTGAGTCGGTTTTGTGCATATGATATGCACACGATTTGGTTTTTGAACTCGGTATAGTTCACATATACCTGCAGTGCATTGATACGTATTTGTGCACCACGGTTGGACCTAATTTCGATTATGATATTGATGTTGATTTCGTGCACTCTGTGCATTTGATTTGGATTCTTGCGCATATTTGGCGTACTTGGATTGGATTTTGCGTATGTTCGGCACTTGATATTGGATTTCGTGATTTCGTGCGCGTTGGAAGCATTTGATTTAGATTCTATTCGTGCATGATGGATGCACCTGATTTGGATTTTCGCGCATGTTGGGCGCATATTATGAGATGCGATTTTGGTGCACACCAGATGCACTAAATCGGGATTCTTCGTGCATATCAGATGCACCTGATTTTGCTGTCAGGCACACACGTTGCCTCTGACAGGGGTTTCGTGCACACCCGTTGCACTTAGATGTTGTTTCTGTGCACATGTATGGCATATATATGGATTTTTATTTTCGTGCGCACCTGACGCACGCAGCATTCTTATGCACATTTTGGGATTGATTTCTTATGGAGCAGTATATTTTTATGATATTTGCTATTTGTTTTCGTACTGAGCAGGACTAGTCAGAGGACGGTACCTGGATATATTTTGCATGCATTGATAGTTATCGAAGGGATGTCCAAAAGGGAGCTATAGTCTCAGTATTTACCTACGTGTCAGATATGACACAAAACGTTTAAAACAAGGAAACCCTTCTAAATTGTTTTCAAAACAGCGGATCGTACATATTAAACAAAGGATAAGTATATTTATAGTTATTTTCTTACAATAGACATCCGCCACTGTGCCGCGATACGCGCATCGCACAGCAACAAGAAAGGTTTGGCATGCATTTCTTTCAGATGTTTCCATGTACATATTTTATGTTTATATGTATAGTGTTGATGTATATCATATTGGTTTTCATATTGGATTTAGACATTGATGTCTTCCCCATGACTCCGATGATTGCGGGATGCTTGACAGAGTTTTGTTTTTGAGTTATCTGCTCATTGTTCATGCGCATGCATTGCGCTATGATGCGTTTTATGTATTGATGATTTCGAAGCCCCGACAATTTGGACTTTTTACTGAAATATTTTAGTATTGGGGGATTTAAATTTAAATTCAGGGACAGAATTTTTTAAGGGGGGTAGATTGTAACATTCCAAAAAAAATATTATTTTAGGAATTTTTATAATTAAATAATAAATTATTGAATATTTTAATAAAGCGGTATAATTAAATACCGCTAAATTGGGAAAAAAATTGTAAAATTATGGAAATTACTAAAATGAGGGTGTTTTATATGAATTATACAAATTATAAGTTTTTTATGATAAATTATACACAAATTTTGTCCTAATCGCGATTAAAAATCGCTAATCGGGCTTTAAGGGTGTTTTTTGCACATGACATGCACATGTCATTTTAACACTTGTTACATTTTTATTCCTACATGATTTTTGTGTGTATGGTTGTTTGTTTTGGGTTTACTATTGAGGAGAGAAGAAAACAAAAAGAAAAGAAAAGAAAAAGGAATATGAATAAAGAAATGGGGTATGGGTGAGAGAGAAAGATGAGGAGTTAACATTGACTTGGTTATTCTCTCATCTTACCATCTTCATCACATTCTCTCCTGTCCCTCACTCTCTTACTGCTGCTGCTGCTCTCTCCCTCCCTTTGCCTCACTATATCCTAACAATCCACCATTAAAAACACCTCAAAACCCAATACCCATTTTATTAAAAATGTGCATGAGCTCACTAGCAACACATTGGACCAAGAAAGCTTGCATTTTGGACACTTGGGGCAGCTCAAGAAAAATCTTGAGTTGCCAAATGAGGTATTCTCTTAACCATTAGCCTAGTATTTCCATTGCTTTTAGATCCATGTTTGTTTAGAACCGAATTGGTGTCGTTTAGTGAGACTTGGGAAATTTCTAGTTAAGGTTTATGGAATTCATGAGTTGTGATGTGTAATTGAGCTTACTAGAGGCCACACAAACCCCCTAGTGCTAGAATTCAGACCCAAACCAGAGACTAGAACCCCGGAATACAAACTTAGAAACCCGATATCGAAAGAATTGTGGATTTTGTGTGTGTATATTGAAATCTGCTATCACCCTGAGCCTCTGAAAATTATTTAGCAAGTACAGAGGACTGTGCAGGAACCTAGGAATCTAACCCCAAGACCTTAGTCCCTGACTCTACCCTACGGCCGCAGATTTAATCCTTCTGGCCATAATTTGCGGCCAGAGTATGTTAGAATGGTTTTGTGTTTGGTCTGTAGCTCCATCTCCAGTAAACTAAACCATTGGCATATGCAAAATTGACTATTTTGACCTAGGGTAAAATCTGGGACCATTTTCAAGAGTTGCTGTTTTGATTCGTGGTTTCGTTTTGCGTATTTTGCATTCTGGATTTTTGAATCTGTGTTGTATCTCGATCATTCAACGTTTGTACGACGATATCGAGGGTTGTTGGTGGTTTTGAAGGCGTGGTCCGTAGGAAGCGTGTTGTTTTGGTTTTCCGATGTTGTTTTAATACGCAATTGCGATACGTTATGATGTGTAGCTACCCCATGAATACTTTAAGACGACAAGCAAGCGCGTGGCGACGTACGCAATGGAAAGCGAAGAGCAATGTGTGTAAATTATATCTACGGGGTAAGTCGGGTGGATGGCGTATAGCAACCCCGCAATTCGATGTATAGTATGCTATATATATATACACTATATGTATGATATCTTTTATGTATGACATGGATATTCAAGATGTGATTAGGTGTTTTATGGTTAGATTAGGGTTATTAGAAGTGAACCAGTATAGCTTCTTAGTCGTGAACCCCAGAATAGGTTTACACCCACACGCACACACATGCTTACTTTGTTATACTTATGCGTATATGTGGATACGTATATATATATATATATATATTCACATATAGGAATGGGACGATGCATATATATATATACACACACACACGTATACCTACACATGGATGATGAGGATTGTATATGGTATTTGGAGATGAGTCGGTGAGATTGGGCATGGTGCAATGAGATCGGTGATATGATGTGATTTGTATTTTGAGATACGACATGAGATTATAGGGGGCCTTTAAGCGTGTGTTTTCATACACGCATATATATATTGATGGTATCAGTTTGTACTGGACTTAGATTAGTACCCCAGTTCATGAGATATGATGACAAGGATACCGGATAATTGATGAGATAAATGTGAGATTCGACCCGTACCCAGATTTGGGATGCCGTACGACGGATTTACGTATGAGCTATATATTGTTGATAGATCCGCACTCCTGACTCGAGGATGTCATATTGTATATTGTACCGTATGTGATACTATTGAGGCGGGATCACCGACTATTATATGTATATATACATCGACTCAGATATAGGTAGTTTCCATACCCTTTCGATTAGCTTATTAGTTAGATCTGTAGTTTACTTAGTAGATGTTAGACTAGACCCGAGTCATACCTTCTTCAAAACTAACGAATCGTGATTATTTTAAAGGCAGGCCAAGGGATTCTACGGATATTTTCAAAAGACGCATATTTTCTTGAAAACACCGTTGCTCTTATTTTTCTAAACACCACGATTCGTCTTATTTCAAATGGCAAAACTGTATGACATTTACATATTGATGTAGATTCTTCACTGTTGTGTTTATTGTTCATTTTCCGCATATCTTGTTATATGCATCGCATTACATGTTTAAATGTGTTTATTGCTATATTAAACCCATGCTGTCAGGACACCAGCACCATTATTGATGATGCGTTTGTTCCACGTACACCTGGTTGCCGGCTCACACACTTCATCATCGATAATTACCATGTCACTACACAGTAGGATTGTTGCATCAGGATATGATTACTGGTACATCCATATTGGCGTACACACATATTGTACACCCATACTTGCATACATACATATTTGCACATACATAGATGATTCTGGCTTGATTTTAGAGATTTGGGAATTGCAAGATACATTTTAAAACTGATTCATTTTAAAGGAGCGGTTTTCCCTCGATATGTGCATATTAATATTTTATGTTGCATGATATACGGATATGCTTACATTTCTATTATATGTTACATACATCATGCCTTATGATTTTACGCATTGAGATATGGCGTTTTCATGAGATTTCTGGATTTGAGAACCGTGGTCATTTTAAAGGAAAGTATGCATTTTTTAATAACCCGATTTCTGTTGATATGATATTTCAGTGCGTCCACCATGCTTTTTCTCAGTTCTGAAACGTGTGACATGTGAAACCCGATTCGAGGAGCTGGATAAGGCCGATTGCGGGTACATGGTAGACCCGGTATGGTACCCCGGGGCGAGAATGGATTAGTCGTGCAGTTGGCGATGAGCCTGGCAGAGGGACCACTACCTACCGGTGATAGTATTTGGGCTTGGCGGATATCCGGAGGATACCGACCGCAGTTGAGAGATGATACGGGCCGATCCGGACTGACGGAGCCCGTGGGCCGATCCGGACCGACAGAGCCATATATATCTGAGGATTTTCGTGCCGATGCTGGGTACAGGTTTCATGATGTTTTCAAGTGTCGATACTGGACAGTGAATTTCCATGATTTTGATGTGTCGCGAGGGACACACGTTGATTTATATCCTCATACTACCATGCATATGCTTTATGATATTTACATTCATGATATTTTGTGTCATTGGTTGACACATGGACGAGATCCACCTGCTTACAGACGTTGATTATATAGTTGGATGATATTCACATACTCATAGACTTCATGATATAGTTGTTAGGTCCACGTTACCCACCCCGGTTCTTTCGGGGAGGCGGAATAGGTAAAAATCAAAATTTTCCTCACTAGGTAACATGGACCATCCATGAAGGATCTTTGCTAAACAAAACTAACAAATAAACTATAAGTTTTAGCTACTATGTAGAATGGTTATACCTAGGTCTTGAACTCCTTCTCTTCTTTTTGTGGTTCTCTTCCTTGCTTGCTCCTTGTAGTGGTTTGAAAGGCTCCTCCTCGTCGTCTCCTCTTTGCCGAAGATAGATCCACCCGAGGGCTTCGAACTTGAGCTCCTACCTCAACTTAGAGGTAACTAAGGTGCTTGGTTTGCTAAACCTGGAACCCTAGAATGAGTAGAGAGGAGTTATGGTGGTTTTTTCTCAAAAGTTTATGATTTCCAACACATGGAACACTTAAAATTTGAGGGATTGAGAGAGGAAGAGGGAGAGCTTTCTTTCAAGAGAGAGAAAAAATATGATAGAATGAGCTCTCATCTTGCAACCATGCTCACATATGAGATAATATGAAAATAACAATAATAATTAAAGAAAAAGTGTGATGGTTCATTTGGAATGACCATTACCATTTCACATTAAATGGATTTTGCAAGAAACAAGATGCATCTTTGAAATGAAATGATGATGGTCAACAAGTCAACAATAGTCAACCGGTCAACAAAGTCAACAATTCAACAAAAGTCAAATGTTCAACTAAACCATGGAACAATTATCCATAATTAATATTATTAATCATATTTCTCATTCTCATTAGGGTTTGGAAAAAGTCAACGGTCAACAACCCTAATGAGAATCTTCTGCCTCTGCCTCTGTCAACTGTGCATACACACCCGCATCCGTGTTCCGAGGAACACAAATACAATGAGACAAAACTAATCCCAAAAGAAATACTAGGATCTGGCTTAAACCATAGCCCGCTAGTAATAACTGCCCGGACACCAAACGTGCACAAGTGTGCGGATGTGAACGAACCCCGTCGCAAAACCATGCGACCTGTACTCTGTTTTGCCCAAAGGCGAATAACACACTGTGTAGGACTCTGAAGGCTCGACACTACGCTGGCAGTGGGTTTAACCACAGGCCACAAGCGGTACTACCTGTACGTAACGGTCCCCAGGTAGATGCCGATAAGAGGACTGATGAGGTGAACCCATCCGAACTCCTACTGAGGCTGAATATGACAATCTCCGTACAGTCCGGTCTGTTCGTCTGAGAGTATCGCATGTCGGGCCTAGGGGGGCGGCAAACGTCAGTCCCCTAATAGCGGTACAAGTCGTGTCGGTGTGTAGCCTAGAACATCCCGAGAAACTACTGGTAACACTACCCGCAAATCTCGCTTGCCCTGGCCAGGGACGACTATATGTAATGGCTCTCCTAGACACAGCGCGATATCAACTCCCAATACTGGGAGAGACGAATGCTGTCTAACCGTCACTGCCTCCAATTGCTTCGGGACTGCACCCAACTACTACCTGTTTCCACGACTCAATAGAGCCGTGGTAGGGTAGTAATCTAAGAACAGTAGGAATACACTTGAGGCGAAGTGACAGTGTAAAGTCAACGGACTAAGCTGTACTCATGTCACCAGGGAACTGTTAACTGACGATAGGTATAATACCAACCAACAGTTCCCGATGAGTCCTGTCCAGTGTACTCGTAACATAACGAGCACCTGCATACTATCTCCAGTACGACGTACTGATGGCTGTGGGACAGACCATCTCCCCTGCTGGGACGAGAAGCGTATGCACCAGTCTACTCTGGAGTATCGATGTTCTGTCTCGATAATCCTACGACTAGGGACCAAAATAAGGTGTGCTTATAGACTTCCCATCCCCCATTAGTGTGATCGCCATCACAACGCCGGTAGTCAAGCAAAGATCCTAAGGGCTCCATCAATATGTTTTAGCGATATGTTAAAAGAAACATATACACATATTAAGATAGATACAAACTAAGTAGCGTACTACTATATCGAGTAAGACTTTTGTAAACCCGTATATATATCCCAAGCTTCCAAATGTATTATACAAACTAGTAATATACAATAATAGCCTCTAGGGCATACATATCCAACAATCTCCCATTTGCACTAAAGGCCAGTAATTGGTGTACCGCATACCCAACGTCTGCACTAAGGCCAGCTGCTGGCGTACCACATATCCAATAGCTCAAAAAGTCGCTCGAACTGTGTTTGAGGGAGGGCCTTTGTGAATGGATCCGCCGTGTTGTCTTTTGTGTCCACTCTCCATACCTCGATCTCTTGGCGATCAATGATCTCCTTGATCAGGTGATACCGCCTCAAGATGTGTCTGGACATCTGAAGGGACCTTGGTTCCTTCGCTAAAGCTATAGCCCCATTGTTATCGTAATACAAAGGTATTGGGTCAACAATGGACGGAACCACCTGAAGTTCACTAATGAACTTCTTCATCCAGACCGCCTCTTTTACGGCATCACTTGCAGCAATATATTCAGCCTCCATCGTCGAGTCTGCGAAGGTATCCTGTTTGGAACTCTTCCAACACACCGCCCCTCCGTTGAGGGTAAACAAAAAACCCGAGACAGACTTGCTGTCATCTTTGTCACTCTGGAAGCTTGAATCGGTAAAGGACTCGACCCTGAGGTCTCCATTACCGTAAACCAGGAACATCTCCTTAGTCCTTCTCAGGTACTTGATAATGTTCTTCACTGCCGTCCAGTGGTTCTCACCTGGGTTTGACTGATACTGTCTCACCACGCTCAGCGCGTAAGCTATATTTGGTCTTGTACATAGCATCACATACATTATAGATCCTACCGCCGAAGCGTAGGGTATAGTGCTCATGCGAACCCTCTCCTCGTCAGTCTTAGGAGACATCTTCTTGGAGAGGGTGATTCCGTGAAATGCGGGTATATTACCGCGCTTAGAATCTTCCATACTAAATCTCTTTAGTATGGTCTCTATGTACCTGGACTGTGAAAGTCCCAGTAATCTCTTGGATCTATCTCTGTAGATCTTGATCCCCAGAATGTACGAGGCATCACCCAGGTCATTCATGGAGAACCGTTGTGACACGAATAGCTTGACCGATTGTAGCATAGAAATGTCATTTTCTATCAAAAGAATGTCATCCACGTACAAGATTAAGAATACGACAGTTCGTCCTACAATCTTCTTATAGACACAAGGTTCATCTTCGTTCTTGATAAAATCAAATTCCTTGATTGCCTCATCAAAACAGATGTTCCAGCTCCGCGATGCCTGCTTTAATCCATAAATGGATTTAAGCAACTTGCACACCTTCCTACTGCTCCCACTGTCTACGAAACCTTCTGGCTGATTCATGTAAACGCACTCTTCCAAACAGCCGTTTAGAAAAGCCGTTTTTACTTCCATCTGCCAGATTTCATAGTCATGGAAGGCAGCAATGGCAAGTAGGACCCGAATGGATTTGAGCATACCCACTGGAGAAATTTTTCCGTCATAGTCCACACCAGGTCTTTGACGAAAACCTTTTGCAACGAGTCTAGCCTTATATGTTTCCACCTGCCCATCAACACCAAGTTTCCTTTTGTAGATCCATTTGCATCCAACAGGTTTTACCCCAGGTGGAGCAATATCCAAGGTCCACACTTTATTGATGTACATGGACTCCATTTCGGATTGCATAGAATCCAGCCACTTATCAGAGTCCCTACTGATAATGGTAGGGTCATCTTCTTCCGAGATGCAATCCTCTCGATCCCCGTCTATGAGAAAACCATAGTATCTCTCGGGGGGATGAGAAATCCTACCAGATCTGCGGAGTGGCTGAGGTTCGTCTGGGGTTATTGAATCCTGAGGTCCTGTCAAATCTTCAGTTTCATTTTGTGGTCGCTGAATTTCTTCCAGTTCTACCGAACTCCCACTAGTTTCTTTTGCAAGAAATTGCCACTCTAAAAAGGTGGCGTGGCGAGATACAAACACCTTCTGTTCCTCGGTATGGTAGACCAGATATCCTGTGGAGTTTTTAGGATATCCCACAAATTTATATAGAACTGAACATGCCTGAAGTTTGTCCGGATTTTGTACTTTTACATAGGCCGGACAACCCCATATCTTAATACGTTTAAGATACGGCCTTTTACCATTCCATATCTCGAATGGTGTCTTAGACACTGATTTAGACGGAACATCATTCAAGAGATATGCTGTTGTCAGAAGCGCATGCCCCCAAAATGAAAGAGGCAACTCGGCACTACCTATCAAGGAGCGAACCATATCCAATAGGGAACGATTCCTCCGTTCCGATACACCGTTGTGCTGTGGTGTATAAGGAGGAGTAAGCTGAGAGAGAATACTATTCTCTTTTAAGTAATCTAGGAATTCCGTGTTTAAGTACTCCCCTCCCCTATCCGATCGGAGGATTTTGATACTTTTGCCAGTCTGGTTCTCTACTTCGTTTCTGAATTCCTTGAATTTCTCAAAAGCTTCAGATTTGTGTTTCATCTGATATACATATCCGAACCTAGAGAGATCGTCAGTGAATGTGATGAAGTAAGAGAACCCACCTCTTGCATGTATAGACATCGGACCACATACATCACTGTGTATGAGTCCCAAAAGCTCTGTTGCTCTTTCTCCATGTCCGGTGAACGGAGATTTGGTCATCTTTCCTTTGAGACAAGACTGACAAGTTTCATAAGATGAAAACTTAAACGTATCCAAGAGTCCATCTTTAAGCAACTTACTTAGTCTTTTCTCTCCGATATGACCAAGTCCACAATGCCATAAGTAGGATTCGTTCGTATCTGAACTTTTCCTCTTGCGTGTGTTTTGTATATTGAGAACTGTATTCTGATTTAGAACGAAGATACCATTACACAGTGTACCTTATGCAACCAGTACCTTATGAAGGTAAATGTTCATGATATTTCTATCAAGAACAAAGTTATATCCATCTTTATTGAGTAAAGAAACTGATATGATGCTGCAAACTATGGAAGGTACATAGTAGCAATCGTTCAAAATCATAGTATTGCCATTTGGCAACACAAGGTGATATTCACCGACGGCTGCTGCATTAACTTGTGCTCCGTTCGCTACCCTGAGCAACATATCACCAGGTGCAACTTTCCTACTTTTTCTCAGTCCCTGCAATAAATTACAGATTTGAGATCCTGATCCGGTATCAATTACCCAGGAGGTAGGGATGACCGTAAAGCAGTTCTCAATTACAAGAACACCTAAAGTAGATGCAAAACTATGCTTCTTCTTTAACTGGGTATCCTTGGAATCCATACAATCCTCTTTCCCTTACTCATACTTATGACTGTTGTCATAAGTTAGAGCCAAACCGACGTTCCCCAGCCCCAAATAAGAATTCGGATCGGTCAAGCAATACATTTTATTATCTTGATTAGGGCATGAAATGGTTGCTACCTGGAGAGAGAGAAAAGAAACACTCAGCGTGCGCTCTTACAAGATTAGATTTGTTTATTAATTTATCTAATCAGGATGGCTCCCACTGTTTCTTCAAATTCTTCTTCAAACCTTTAAAAGAAGAACGAGTCAGGATTAATTGCACGTCACAATACTTGCTTAACCTTTCAGCCAGGCTTGTGTTGGTACTTCGAGGGAGGTTTTCCAACGCTTTCGCGAAGTTCCTTAATTAAATAATAAGTTTTCCCTGGAGGCGTAGCCCCGCTAACACCGTTCTAGAGACCTACTTGGTTTATAGCATTGATTGTTAAGTGAAATAATCTCCCAAGAGTAATCCAACTCATCAATGGGATCGGGATCCAACTATCTTTGTGTAATGAACTAGATGGAATCTACTCTAGTCACTACACTCCAGAAGGTATGCTAAATCTGCAAGTTTCAGTTTTTTTAGAAACTCCCGATGTGGTTTTATCCCTAGGACCCAAGTGACCTTGACTGAGCCAACATATCAAAGAATCATAGTCAAGTTCAACCCGTCATTATCTTGATTGCATTAGACCCACCCGTACGAGTCCTTGACTGAGCCAAAATAACCGCATGACTATCCTAACCAATCACATTATATGCTACAGAAAAATATTACATAGCTACCGTTCACTCCGCCTCGGCTGAGCACGATATACGTAGCACGAATACTAAGCAATACCAATCCGAAATGGCGGATGGCTACGACTGGGTTTTGGCGAAAACCCGTTAACGTAATGAACTTGATATAGTTGAAGGAACATGATTACCTTTTTGAAAATATAGTGGCGAAAACTTTTGCTAAAGAGGTCACTCCTTGTGAATGGATCTCGGCTCTTTCCTCGTCGAATGAGGTGCAGGATATTCCAAACTGAATACCTCGATGCAAAGCAAGAATAATCGACTATAGTGAAGTTATTACCCTGACGCAAACTTTCGTTGAAGGGGTCACTCCCGATGAAGGGATCTCGGCCCTTGCCTCGTCGAATGAGGTGCTGGGCATTCATAATCGAATACCTCTGTGCAAAACAAAAGAGAACGTCCTTGCAATAACAGCTTTTTGAAAATTGTTCCAACAACGTCTTTTAGGTTTGTTTTTCTTTGCATTAATATAATGTGTCCCATCAATTAATCCTACCATTGCAGAAAACAATGAAAATATGACGCACGCTTATGCCATTCGCATTCGCCACGGGGCCCCGTCATCACCCGTTAGGTTACTTAACTAACGACAGAGCGGGGGCTGGACTAGTGCGGATGCAAAACATAAGCAACGCCTACTAGATATCATATATAGATATATACATTCGTCAGATGCAATGATAGCTATTCCAGATCACAGATGAACACATTGGATATGCTAGGAATCCGCGTCGTTCGAGCCTGCAACGAAAGACGGATTACACGGTCGCGATGAATAATCAAACCCCACCCTAGACCCCTACGGGTGCGGCAAATTACCCGCCAAGTACCCGAAGTGAAGCAACCACCCTCAACAACGTGAGTAGGCCACTCGGCACTTCAAAGTACCCGGTAGTTTGTGCACCCCACCTTGGGTCTATCCTAGGAGCAAAAACAGTAAAAGAAATAATATACAGTGGCGGCTACAACCTCATCCCGGATGTGCGGCCATGAAATAATATTACATCAATTTACATATTACATCAAATGAAAGATAAAGAAAACACTCATCTCACAACCCCAGGCTATTCATCCGCGACAATCCAACAAGTTCATATACACAATCCAACAACATTACAGATCACAGATATGCACAACCCCCACTAATCGACGTATAGCGATTAGTCGACGTTCAGTGCATATATCACATTACAGATATAACCATTTAGCAAAACTTTGTAGAACTTCGATCAAAAAACCAATTTGTAACTACCCCAAACACAACATTGTTCTCTGGATAATCTGGGCAGAAAAAAAATATCTCAAAAATCCCAAAACATCATACTAAAGAAACTGCAGCAAACCGGAGTAGCGGCCGAGTCAACTCGGCCGCGGATCCGCTGCGAAACACGTGGTTTTGCCGCGGTTCCGCGGTGCGTTGACCGAGTCGTGGGCTCATTTTTGCTGCATGTTCCTAAAAAACCCTGCACCGATTTTTAATGTATGTGGAATTATTTTTAGAGCAGTTTTAAAAAATCGGCAGAAAGTATGGTTTTTGACATGTTTTCGGGATTTTTTCCGGATCGAAGTTCTAAACACTTTGCTAACAGTTAGTTGTTGTTTAGCTACGCTCTGATACCACTGCTAGGTCCACGTTACCCACCCCGGTTCTTTCGGGAAGGCGGAATATGTAAAAATCAAAATTTTCCTCACTTGGTAACATGGACTATCCATGAAGGATCTTTGCTAAACAAAACTAACAAATAAACTACAAGTTTTAGCTACTATGTAGAATAGTTATACCTAGGTCTTGAACTCCTTCTCTTTTCTTTTTGTGGTTGTCCTCATTTCTTGCTCCTTGTAGTGGTTTGAATGGCTCCTCGTCGTCGTCTCCTCTTTGCCGAAGATAGATCCACCCGAGGGCCTCGAAATTGAGCTCCTACCTCGACCTAGAGGTAACTAAGGTGCTTGGTTTGCTAAACCTAGAACCCTAGAATGAGTAGAGATGAGTTATGGTGGTTTTTTCTCAAAAGTTTATGATTTCCAACTCATGGAACACATAAACTTTGAGAGATTGAGAGAGGAAGAGGGAGAGCTTTCGTTCAAGAGAGAGAAATAATATGATAGAATGAGCTCTCATCTTGCAACAATGCTCACATATGAGATAATATGAAAATAACAATAATAATTAAAGAAAAAGTGTGAAGGTTCATTTGGAATGACCATTATCATTTCACATTAAATGGATTTTGCAAGAAACAAGAAGCATCTTTGAAATGAAATGATGATGGTCAACAAGTAAACAATGGTCAACCGGTCAAAAAAGTCAACAAGTCAACAAAAATCAAATGTTCAACTCAACCATGGCACAATTATCTTTAATTAATATTATTAATCATATTTCTCATTCTCATTAGGGTTTGGAAAAAGTCAACGGTCAACAATCCTAATGAGAATCCTCTGCCTCTGCCTCTGTTAACTGTGCATACACACCAGCATCCGTGTTCCGAGGAACACGAATACAATGAGACAAAACCAATCCCAAAACAAATACTAGGATCTGGCTTAAACCAAAGCCCGCTAGTAATAACTGCCCGGACACCAAACGTGCACAAGTGCGCGGATGTGAATGAACCCCGTCGCAAAGCCATGCGACCTCTAATCTGTTTTGCCCAAAGGCGAATAACCTTCTGTGTGGGACTCTAAAGGCTGGACACTACGCTGGCAATGGGTTTAACCACAGGCCGGAAGCGGTACTAACTGTATGTAACGGTCCCCAGATAGATGCCGATAAGAAGACTGAGGAGGTGAACCCATCCGAACTCCTACTGAGCCTGAATGTGACAATCTCCGTACAGTCCGGTCTGTTCGTCTGAGAGTATCACATGTCGGGCCTAGGGGGCGGCAAACGTCAGTCCCCTAATAGCGGTACAAGTCATGTCGGAGTGTAGCCCAGAACACCCTGAGAAACTACTGGTAACACTACCAGCAAATCTCGCTTGCCCTGGCCAGAGACGACTATGTGTAATGGCTCTCCTAGACATAGCGCGATATCAACTCCTAATACCGGGAGAGACTAATCCTGTCTAACCGTCACTGCCTCCAAGTGTTTCGGGACTGCACCCAACTACTACCTGTTTGCACGACTCAATAGAGCCGTGGTAGGGTAGTAATCTAAGAACAGTGGGAATACACATGAGGCGACGTGACAGTGTCATGTCAACGGACTAAGCTGTACTCATGTCACCTGGGAACTGTTAACTGACGATAGGTATAATACCAACCAACAGTTCCCGACAAGTCCTGTCCAGTGTACTCGTAACCTAACGAGCACCTGCATGCTATCTCCAGCACGACGTATTGATGGCTGCCGGACAGACCATCTCCCATGCTGGGACGATAAGCGTATGCACCAGTCTACTCTGGAGTATCGATGCCCTGTCTCGATAATCATACGACTAGGGACCAAAATAAGGATGTGCTTATAGACTACCCAGCCCCCACTAGTGTGATCGCCATCACAACGCCGGTAGTCAAGCAAAGATCCTAAGGGCTCCCTCAATATGTTTTTAGCGATATGTTAAAAGAAATATATACACATATTAAGATAGATACAAACCAAGTAGCATACTACTATATCGAGCAAGACTGTCGTAAACCCGTATATATATCCCAAGCTTCCAAAATGTATTATACAAACTAGTACTATACAATAATGGCCTCTAGGGCATACATATCCAACAATAGTTGGCACTGATTACATTGATCATACCTCATATTTATGATATGTTGCTACTTGAGTCACTGGCACGAGCATTTGGTATTACACTTATGTATAGATGTTTACCCTTGCCACCTTATCCTGCTTCAGACTTATTCATATTGAGGATATATATATTATTACTGATCGTTTGACCTAGGATGAGTCATTCATACGATTTCTTCTCTGTGATGTTTTCTATTCACGAGTTGGCAACTCACCCCCGTTGTGCCACAGTTCTTGCAGGTTTTGCCGTACAGGTTTCATTGCGGCTTTTCTGGCACACTGCTTCATTTCTGGGTGATTGCTTTGGTAGGTGGGTTCACTCGTATCGTGATCACACTTGTATTTATTTTAATCAGTTGTTTCTAGTAATTCCATCAACCAGACTTGTATATTTGTTTCAGACTTAGAAAACCAGTTGTGTATTATTTCAACCTAAGAGTCGCGCGTTGTAGTATTATGGTTTTCTTGATAATTTTGAGTTTCCTTTTGAGTTTTGATCATCGCCCTTCGGCGTTGTATATTATATTGCTTGCGTAGTTGTGACCGTCGATTGACGAAGAGCTAGCTCCTGCTTGGGGATAACTTTTGTCATTGATGTATATATTATTCAGGTTGTACCCCGTTCGGGGCCAGTATTTACAAAGGAAAGAAACTCTTCCGAAATTTTCAGAAAAAACTTGGGATTTTTAAAAAGCATATTCAGCTTATGTTATTTAAAAACACATGTTTAAAACTAGTTTTCTTTACTTACTCCTTAAAATGGTTTTAGATTTCCGGGCTTTTGTCTTACTTGAATAAGATGAGGTCTTATAGACTTTATATGATTCAAGGGCCAGTCACGTGCTTTTTTGGGTCGTGACATCTGAACTCCACTGAACTATTCTTTCTGCAGCATTCTTTGCAAAAACTCTCTTCCCCTATCCAATAAAATAGTTTTTGTGCAGGATTCTTTGCGCCGCCGCGAAATAAATTTTTGCAAGTGTTTTAGATTTTTATTTGTTATTGTTTTGCATAAGTAATACATACTTTAAGGGGCTACAACACCAATTCAGATTAGGTGGGATTTCATCACCCTTCCTAAGACCCCAAAAATCACTAAAAGCATACGCATTACCCTTGAGCTTAATAAAAAATATCTAGACTCAGCCAATTAAGGACTGTCGTGCTCAATAGGACAGAGGAAGGTTGTGGGCATTCGGTCGTTTATCTAAACTTGACTTTGTGGTGCCTAGGCTACACATGTGAGAAAGGTAATTGTAAAAGGCCCGTATCACGGTGATTCATGAGCAGAACCCACTTTACCTCAATTGGCAGTGAAGAGACGATTTGAGGGTTATCTCACAACTTGTCACTTTGGAACAGTTAGGAGCAGTCTAGTGGACATTGAAAACCATAGCTCTAGGTATGATTATGCATGTTTTGACTGTGATTGTTTGAAGTTGTTCCATAAATCCGTATTTAATTTGCAAAACTCTAAAAAAATATATATATAAAAAATAAAACAAAAACTTTTATAAAATCTTGCCCTTTGTCACCAGAATTCCATTTCAACCACCTTTCATCCACATTTCTCTATTGACGTTTTCTTACCCTCACATTCTACGATTTGACTATACTAAACTCGTTTAGAGTATGTCCGGTTGGACTCGGGACACTAGTGCCCGCCTATTCTGTGTTACGTTAGTCGCTACCGACTATGCGATAGACTCCGACGTCGAAACTCCCTCCATCCTCTTCCACCCTTAACATTGCCGACCAATCCGACGTTGACCAGTATTCTTTTCATACATCCTCACCTTCACCATCACCATCACAAAATTCTTCTTCTGAGATGTCAGGATTTCCACCTAACATCTCTTTACCTGCCCCAGGACTAATTCCACCTCCATTGGGTGCGAATAACCCGCAACCATATCCTGTTGAAGCGTTACAGCGAATCGCGCTCCATGATCGTTCTATCCTACCAGCGCCGCACTCCCTACCTGTCTTTCACTTCCACCGGCCAATGGGGATAATTTCGAAATTAAACCCCACTTCATCTACATGTTAGCCAAATTTTATGGGCTGGAATCCGAAGATGCCTACATCTTCAACAATTAGTTCCAGAATATTTGTGCAATGATGAAGACAACCCAACTATCCGATGATGCTATACGGCTATGAGTCATTCCTTTCACTCTGTGTGACCTTGCTGAGAAGTGGCAGTATAGCACCGCATCGCATTCGATAAAAAGTTGGGACGAGTTTGTAAAAGCGTTTCTCAAAAAATTCTACCCAAATCACAAGGCCGTGAGGATCCGAAACGAAATTAACCAATTTTCCCAGCTTCCTACCGAACCTTTTTGGAAGTGCTTTGACCGATACAATGACCATCTTGATCAGTGCCCTCATCACGGTACTGAGAGATGGAAACTTTGCCAAACCATATACGAGGGTATGAATCCAGCAACTAAGCAGTTTTTGGAAACTATTTGTCAAGGCCATTTCCTATCCAAATCTGACGAGGAAGCTTGGCAATTCTTCGATGATCTTGCGGAACAAACGCTTCAGTGTGAAAGCACCAGAACGAACACTTCTTCCTCTTCTTCTTCTTCCGGTCTCTCTAGGGCAGGAGTTCATCAACTCGACATCTCAATTGCAATGAAGGCCGAGATGGAAGCAATCACGCGAAAACTGGAAGCAATGAAGAGCAAATTCTCATCTCCTTCTCCTGCCCCAGCTCTTTCCCTCGTACCATCTACGCTTGTTGTTCTGATCCATCCCATTTGACCGAAGAGTGTCCTTACAACCCACCATCTCGAGGACAGGATCAGGTCAATGCTGCATTTCAGCAAGGACAAAGAAACGATTCATACTCTTCAACATACAATCCCGGTTGGAGGAACCGCCCCAATTTCGCTTGGAATTAGAACCAGCATCAGTTCCAAGGCCACAACAACTTCCAGAGGTCATCCCCTCCTCAACAACAAGCTCAGTAACAAGCTCAACATCAATATCAGTAGCCTTTCCAACCCCAACCTTTTCAAAATCCGATGAACAATTTTGCACCCAACGATTCTTTCCCTCAAAACATTTTTGTTCCGACAAACAACGATATGGTTTCCTCGCTAGAACGGAGTATGGAAGCATTTGTAAAGCAATCGACTCAATCCACCGCCAACATCCAGTCTTCTATTCAGTCTTTGGTGCAACACACCGCTGCACACGGGCAAAGCATAAAGACGATCGAAGCCCAGATTGCACAGCTGAATGCGGCGTTAAGCGAGCGAGAGAAAGGGAAGCTTCCATCTCAACCACTCCCAAATCCTAATCACCCACATAATATACATGTTGCTCTTGAACAACAGAACCATAATATGAGTGCCGTGACTACATTGAGATCTGGAAGGATGCTGCACAACAACATTGGCATGCGGATAGATGATGACACCCCGGCCGCTTCTTCTTCTTCTTCTTCTTCTTCTTCTTCTGAGCCTATTCTCTATTCATCAAAAGGCTCTTCTTCTTCTGCTACTCTGAACGGACCCACATTTTACTACAAAAAAACTCCAGCTCTAGGATCCGTTCCAACTCCACAATCTCCTCCACAAGCATTAGACTCAACCAATTTAAAAAACGTTCCATTTCCAAACCGGTTGAGGTCCAATAAACAAAATCCACAAATGGAGAAGATTCTGGAGTTGTTTAAACAGATTAACATCAACATTCCCCTCTTAGATGCAATCCAACAAGTCCCTTCCTACGCAAAAAATCTTGAAGGACTTGTGCACTAAGAAGAGGAAATCTCAGGTACCCAAGAAAGTTTTCTTAGCTAGTGCCGTGAGTGATGCTTTTACCCAAGCTTTACCTCAAAAACGGAAGGACCCTAGCTGTCCTACGATTTCAATAACCATTGGGCATAAGAACATCAACCGCGCTCTTTTGGATCTTGATGCCAGTGTTAACCTGCTTCCGTATTCTGTATATGAGCAACTAGGTGTAGGAGAGATGAAACCCACACACTGTACTCTCCAAATGGCCGACCAATCTATCACCCATCCTAGGGTGAGCTAAAGGATGTGTTAATCAATGTTGGGGACTTCATATTCCCCATTGACTTTACTGTTTTAGACACACAACCTGTAGCTAACCCCCGAAATCAAATTCCGATAATACTCGATCGCCCATTCCTTGCAATCTCAAATGCTATAATCAATTGTCGAAATGGTTCGATGAACCTACCTTTTGGCAACATGACAATTGAACTCAACATTTTTAGGTTAGGGAATCAGCCATCCGAACCTAGTGCTCATATACTCGATGTTTGTTCCATCCAGGAGATCACCCCAGAGGACTGTGAATTTGAGGAATTCTTCTTCGATCACAGCAATCTTGACGCCACTAGTGTGTTCCTCTTTGAACCTGTTGCTTCTTCCATTCCCAAAAATGATTATGAGTGTTTCATGTTTTCGAACGATCTTGGCATGTCGCCACCCAAGTTTGAATCTTTCAAATTTTCGGATGCGTTAGTTGAACCATCCAACTCGATCGCATACTCTCGTTTTTAGCCTCTGTTGGAATCTTTCGAGTTCGATACATTTTCGCCAATCTTGCCTTCAGTCGTTTCACCTCCGACGCTCGAACTCAAGCCCCTTCCGTCTCACCTCAAGTATGCTTACTTAGGTGAGAACAAGACCCTCTCTGTTATCATCTCGGCTTCTCTTGCTCCAGAGTAGGAGAAAGCCCTTCTCACGGTCTTGCAAGGCAATCGTCAAGCTTTCGGCTGGACAATGGCGGACATCAAGGGGATTAGTTCCCTGATCATTGAACATCACATTCACCTGATGGATAATGCCAAACCATCTAGGGATCCACAGAGGCGGTTAAATCCAGTCATGAAGGAGGCCGTGAAGAAGGAAATCGTCAAATGTCTGGATAGTGGTATCATTTATCCTATCTCAGACAGCCAGTGGGTCAGACCTATACACGTTGTCCCTAAGAAGCCGGGCATTACGGGCATTACAAACATGGCGAATGAGTTGATCCCTACTCACACCAAGACTGGGTGGCATGTATGCATTGATTATAGAAACCTCAACGCCGCAACGCGGAAGGACCACTTTCCGCTACCATTCATCGACCAAATGCTTGAAAGATTAGCTAGACACGAGTACTACTATTTTCTGGATGACTACTCAGGCTACAACCAGATTCCCATCGCCGAGAAAGACCAGGACAAAACCACGTTCACCTGTCCTTTCGGCACGTTTGCATATCACCGCATGCCCTTTTGGTTATGCAATGCTCCCGCTACCCTCCAGCAGTGTATGATAGGAATTTTCTCTGGCATGGTTGAGAAATTATGGGAGATATTTATGGATGATTTCTCCATCTTTGGCGATTCATTTGACGAGTGTCTGCAACATCTCGAAGCGGTCCTTACTCGATGTAAGGATAAAAACCTCACGTTAAACTGGGAAAAATGCCGCATCATGGTACGCAAAGGTATTGTCTAGCATATATCATTTTGCAAAATGGCATTGAGGTTAACAAAGCGAAGATTGAAGTCATTTCCTATCTCCCTCCTCCCAGATGCGTCAGAGATATCCGAGCTTTCCTTGGCCATGCCGGTTTTTACAGACGGTTTATCAAACACTTTAGCAAGATTGCTAGACCTTTGACTCTTCTGCTGGCCAAGGATACTACATTCGACTTCAACTCAAGCCGTTTGACTGCGTTCGAATCACTAAAAATCTCACTGACCTCTGCTCCCATTCTTTCTTCACCTGAATGGACGTATCCCTTTGAGATTATGTGCGATGCATCCGACATTTCTATCGGTGCAGTCCTAGGACAGCACATCGATAAAATGCCGCACGTAATCTACTACGCAAGCCGGACCCTGAAATGATGCCCAACTGAATTACACAACAACCGAGAAAGAGTTCTTGGCTGTTGTGTTCGCTTTAGAGAAATTTAGGCCTTATTTGATTGGCTCTCCAGTCATTGTCTGCACTGATCATTAGGCTTTGCGACATCTTTTTGCAAAAAAGGATGCAAAATCTTGGTTGATACGTTGGATTCTTTTAGTTCAAGAATTTGACCTTATCATTAAGGACAAAAGATTATTTGAAAACGTAGTGGCCGACCATCTTTCATGACTTCCTTCTTCGCCGACGCTTCCACTCCCAATCAACCATGTTTTTCCTGATGAACAACTCTTGACAGTATTGTGCGAACCCTGGTTCACAGATATTGTGAACTATTTGGCTACTTGATTATTACCGAACGAATGGTCAAGTGAGGACAGACTTAGATTTTTATCCCAAGTAAAACACTTTTACTGGGACGAACCCTATCTGTTCAAGAACCGTCCCGACCAAATTACTCATCGGTGTGTTCCTGATAATGAGTTCAAGAGTGTGCTGTCGTTTTGCCACGGTCAAGCATGTGGTGGGTATTTTGACCCAAGAAATACAGCTGAGAAAGTCTTGTAGTATGGCCTTTACTGGCCACAACTCTTCAAAGATGCCCATGATTACTGCAAGATTTGCTCCCGGTGCCAACACTTGGGCAGGATTTCTCGAAGAAATGAGATGCCGCTCCAACGAATCTTGGTTGTTGAGATTTTCGATATTTTGAGAATTGATTTGATGGGGCCATTTCCCAGCTCTTTTGGGAACCTGTATATTCTTTTAGCTTTTGATTATGTCTCTAAATGTGTCCAGGCAGAGCTAAGCCGGACGATCGACAGCAAGGTTGTCATTCGATTCCTGAAAGAAAACATTTTTTCTCGGTTCGGTCAACCCCGCGCGATCATTAGCGACAATGGGACACATTTCTGTAATAGGTCTTTTGAAACCTTGATGCGGAAATACTCCATTAATCATAAACTATCCATGCCCTACCACCCCCAAACATGTGGGCAAGCCGAAGTTTCAAATCGCCAGATCAAGCAGATTTTAAAGAAAACGGTTTTCAAACCCCGTAAAGTTTGGTCTTTGAAACCCACTGATGGCCTTTGGGCATTTCGCACAGTAGGGTTAGCTAAGCACATTGTGAAGGTTTTGGCAAGAATCAAACATGCTCTATTGAAAATTTTAGGGTGCTAAACCAACCTGCATAGTAATCGAACTAGAGACTTAGGGTTAAAATAGGATATGTAAACTCTTTACATCTAAGTGAACAAGGAATACAACCTTTGTAGACCGGTCCTTCACTTCAATTGCTCCGTGTAGTAGTCCTTTCGCTGCGATCATGAACTCCAAGACTCTAGAGATGCTCCACATGATTTACGGAACAATCTTTCTTCGAAGTCTTCGAGGCCGAAGATGATCTACGTCGAGGAGACACTGGCTCATGCTATCTCTTCACTAATTGTGTAGATTAGTGAAGCAAACACCCTAAACTAAATGTCTAATAGTAGTGGATGATGAAGTAGGAAGTGGGCTCACTTTAGATATATTTTTCTCACAAGTTTCCATCACTTTTGAAAAAGCTAGCAAACTTTTCTCACTTGATGAAGAAGAAGAAGAAGAATCTCAAGTGATGAAAGAATGAATCCATTAAGTTTAAAAATTGCAACCATGGGTGAGTATATCATATATCTAACCCTTGTAGAGAGTTAACCATTGTGTATACTTAATGATTGGGGTGATAAATATCTTAAGGAAAACAAAAGAGTGGACTAAGTCAATAGTTATCTTGAAACTTCTCCAAGCTTCCGACCATAAAAATATCTCCACTAATTGTAATTACTTAAGAATAAATATTAACCCTAACATTAACCGTAGCATGGTGTAAGTCTCATACATACATGTTGCATGTTTAACCTAACATGCACAACAATATATATCACATATATATTTTGTGCAAAAAGAATACTATTAATATATATCACATATATATCAATGTATCAAAAAGTGAGAAAGAAATCTTAAGTGAGCTAATATTAGTTAATGTAATTTAATATATCAAATATGTAATTATAAATTAAACTATTAAATTAACTCTTGATTTAATAATCCGGTTATAGTACATATAACCGACTAATATCAAATGAATCAACTTATCGAATCAACACTTGATCTGATAACCCTGCTATATCACATATACCCGACTGATATCACATATCGCGAGAATAGAATACGGTATCACATACTCGTATTAATCTCGGTCCTGCACATATCACATATGTGCTCCTACTCCGTTTCACAAGAACCAGGAAACCTCTATGTAGCACTCTAAAGACTTGTCAATACGCCGGCAGTAGGTGATGATCATATCGAACACCCACATGCCGCTAGCGGTCTGCTAAACATAACGGCCACCAGGGTCTTGAGCGATCAGAAGATCAATAAGCAAGCCTACTATAACTGCTGCGAATCCAATCAGTAACATTACCGTACAGTCCAGTCTCTTCGTCTGATATGTCGCATATCACAGTGTGGGGTGATTGTTAGCGATTCTGCGTGTTCAATTTTTAGTTAAATACCGCAATCAAGACAGTTTCGCTTGTGGCTAGCCGGTTGAGTACGGGTCGTCCGCAGGGAGATGGGAGTCTTTTTCAATGTGTTTTAACGAGTTAAGTCCGAGAGTTCAGATTTGTTGTGGTTATCTAAGTGTTGAGTTGATATTTAAAGAGAGCTTGTTAGGGTTAGGATTAGGTTAGTTTGAGTTAGGAGTCTCCACATCTTTCGTTGCCCCTCTTAATGTCGGTGTTACGGTAATCGGCAACAACGGGGATTAGCACGACTAGGAAGGAACTTGCGAGTATAAGCTAGGCTTTCCAACGCATAAGTTCTTCCTTTTGGTGCTTGTCCGTCCATTCTTGGCTCTTAGCCATAACCTCCGGTTAATTCAACCACAACCGGTCTCACTACGGAATCACCGCTATCATGTAGGATAGGGTGCCGTAAGGAGCGGATTGTGGTTCAATTAACGGGAGTCGAATTAAGCTGTTGGGCAAGGAAAGAGTGAGAGAGATTTCCTTCTCTCAAACTTCCCTTATCCTACCCTAACAAGTATGAACTACTCACACATCATGATACGGAAAAATAAAACAAAACAAAAGAGGAAGATAGAAAGAAAGAGATTAGAAGAATACGACTAGCTATTTGCGACCTCACCTTGGCGAGGATCGAGCGTAAGCATCATTGTCGTATTAAGGATAAAGAAAAAGAGAAGAAAGTAACAACAAGAAAATAACAACAACTACTTAACAAATTAAAATTACAACAATTATAGAAAAAGCAAGACAAGCATGATAATAAAATGATCTTCTTTATTCACCATTCTTCACTCACAAAGCTCACTACAAGTTTAATGGAGAAGAGATGAGAAGAAGAAGAACATGTAATCTAAAACCTAGAAAAAGAATACAAGATTATGGACCCTTTCCTTCACAAAGTTCTGGGCTATTTATAGGCTGAGAAATGAAAACCTAGGGCAACCAACAGAACACAACTAAAAAGACCAAAACACCCCTGGAAAAGTTTCATCTGCCGCCACCATACGGCCGCGGATCCGCGGCCTAAGCATGCTTAGGCCGCGGTTCCGCGGCCTAATAAAGGAGTTGGGCCTAGAGTTTTTTGGTGGTACCCTGGTTTGATGTACCCTTCAATCTGGTATATGTGTTTTCTCATAATTTCTTCACGAATTTTCCAGAATTTCTATTGAGGGAAAGGTGGACTTTTTGTGGAAGTTTTTGTCATGATTGCCTCGAGCTCCGCGTAGATTTCTTGGATCTTGTGCAGCCATTGAGCCTTGTGCATGAAAACGACATTGATTTGACATTTTGTCTCTTAAACTGGTATCTGGCAACATACGGATGAAGAGCGGAGACCGTGTTTTCTCAGTGGTTGGCAAGAACCCGGATTTTGTCGTGTTTTCCATGAATTTCACCGTTTTAGAACCGAGAACCTGTATCCTGCATTTTACTAGCAAACACGGCTCAAGAGTATCTACCGATAAGCAATGTGATAAAAATTGGGCGGTATGAAAATGCAAAAATCTGATATGAACAAATACCCCCAAACTTATCATTTGCTCGTCCCGAGCAAAGCCAATTTATTCACAAAAAAAAATTTCCTAACCTCACTTTCGCAGGGAACGCGATTGCACTGAGCATGTGCAACAAGCCGTTAAACCTCTAGGTGTCCCTAGTAGGAGGAGTGTTGTCTCCTGAGGGTTTTCAGCAGATACTACCCACAAAATCCGGTCAAGTTGGTTTTGTAAAATAACTAAGATTCAAACCCTACAGTTTTGTTTTAGAAAATAACAATTCTATAATTCTAAGTCTAGACCATCGAACCTTTATTTTTCACACCTCGCTTCTTATTTAACTACAGATTTTATATGTCTTTACGTGCAGTGCAAATAGTGTCGTTATGTTCCAGAAGGATCGTTTAAAGTCATCATGTCGCACAATAAAGCCCAGATAACAATTTTAAAAGGATCACATAAGTTTTATAAAGAGTTAAGCATTTTTCAAGTTTCGTTTTCCAGTAAGGTTTCAACTTCAGAATTTCTATCTTCCATAACAGGAAACTAAGTCGTATTCTTCACTCCACCTTTTTCTTGTTTTCATTTCATACACACATCTGTGAACGTGCAATAGTCTTTATCATATAATAAAACCTTCATATCTCCGTTAAATTTTTTTATAAAAGCCTGTCTTTTATCAAGATTATTCTCACACAAAGAACCGTTAGGAATTTTAACTCAGAGAGAACACTTGCTTGACTTTGTTTTAATCTGGACTTTCTAGGCTTCTTAGCGAGCTTTGGGCCAATGCACCCAAACCAGTTGGTTTTAGGGCATTAGGTGTAGAAACACCCCAGCGGACTTAATTACTCAAGTTACCTAGGTCCAAAAACAAAAGACTGTTTGGCGTGAAAATCAGATGATTTAATACGAACGGAGATATAACCGGCAGTTCAATTATTTTTTTGGATAAAAGACGTGTTTAGTGGGTTTTGGTGTGTAATCATTCCAATCAAGTTTCAGATGGGTTATTTTTCAGACTTAGTTCCAATTACGGCATCAATAACATTCCTTCATATTCGCTTTACTTCATAAACTATTCTTGACATTACTTATTTCAGAACAAACCTATTTGATCCTCAGAAAATCATTTATCTGTTTAAACGTTTAAACATGAAAGACTTGTCAACTAATTCCCAAAATTCACGACACGTGTAGTGTGATGTAAAGACGTATATCAGCTATAGTTAACTTCAAAGGAGAGTTATCTTTCAGGTTTTCAATATCCAAACATAAGATTTAGTTATTCTTATTTTTTCAAACAAAAACCGTCGAATGTTGAATCAGAGTTCTTCCACAAGTTAACTTGACAAAAAAGTTTTTATATTTTTAGAAAATTTTCAGATTTTTATGGATTTATTGATTTTAATATGCAGATGCAAAATATACATATGAATGCGAAGGTAAGAAATGCATACCGAGCGTACCCCCAAACTTAAACTGGACAGTGTCCTCACTGTCATTGCATGAAGAGATCATTTGAGGGGTCAAAATTGTCGGTTAGTGATACACAAATTTTTATTTGCTTTTGTTTTTTAAAGAAAAGAAAAAGAATATACACAAATATATACAAAATGGTTTGTACATACCCCCAAACTTATTTGGAACAGTGTCCACTGTTCATGGCTGGATAACCGAAGTTTGGAGGTAGGCAGAGGAAGATCATTCAGGGTAAACCGGCTCCTGTAAGAACAGGAGCTCCTCTGTTGGTTCGGCGCTAAGGTACGGTTTGCATCGGTGTCCGTTTACTTTGAAAAGTGAACCTTCCTTTGGATTTTCCAAATCCACAGCGTCCTGCGGATACACATTCCGCACAAAATACGGCCCTTTCCAGCGAGATCTGAGCTTTCCTGGATGGAAGTGAAGTCGGGTGTCGTAAAGCAGTACCTGCTGACCAGGTACAAAGGTTTTGCGCAAAAGGTGTTTATCGTGAAACACCTTCGTTCGGTTCTTAACGACAACCGCGTTATCGTAAGCCTCATCCCTAAGCTCGCTCAGTTCGTTCAACTGCAGCTTCCGATGGCTGCCCGCATCTTCGAGAGACAGATTCAGCTCCTTTATCGCCCAAAATGCGCGATGCTCTATTTCGACAGGTAGGTGGCAGGCTTTTCCGTACACAAGCCGATAGGGAGACATGCCAAGGTCGGTCTTATAAGCGGTTCAAAAAGCCCAAAGGGCATCAGTGAGTTTCAGCGACCAATCCTTACGGTTCTTGGAAACCGTTTTCTCCAGTATCTGTTTGATTTGCCGATTTGAAACTTCGGCCTGCCCGCAGGTTTGGGGGTGGTAGGGCGTAGAGAGCTTATGATTAATGGAATACTTCCGCATCAAGGCCTCGAAAGTCCTGTTGCAGAAATGACTTCCATTGTCTCTAATGATCGCTCTGGGGTGCCCAAACCGGGAGAAAATGTTTTCTTTAAGGAACCTAACGACAACCTTGTTGTCGTTAGTCCGGCTGGGCACAGCCTCGACCCATTTAGAGACGTAATCAACAGCGAGAAGGATGTACAAGTTCCCGAAAGAGCTGGGAAACGGCCCCCTGAAATCTATCCCCCAAACATCGAAAATCTCCACAACCAAGATCGGTTGGAGCGGCATCTCGTTCCGCCGGGATATCCGGCCCATGTGTTGGCACCGGGAGCAAGTCTTGCAATAGTCATGAGCGTCTTTGAAGAGTTGTGGCTAGTAGAAACCACATTGCAAGATCTTCTTAGCTGTCTTTCTGGGGCCAAAATGCCCGCCACATGCTTGATCGTGGCAAAATGACAGCACACTCTTGAATTCCTCATCAGGGACACACCGACGAATAATCTGGTCGGGACAGTACTTGAACAAGTAGGGTTCGTCCCAGTAAAAGTGTTTTACTTAGGATAAGAAGCGAAGTCTGTCCTGACTCGACCATTCAGTCGGAAGTAATCCTGTGGCCAAATAGTTCACAATATCTGCGAACCAGGATTCGCACGATACTGTCAAGAGCTGTTCATCCGGGAAAACGTCGTTGATCGGAATTGGAAGCGAAGGCGAAGAAGGAAGTCGTGAGAGATGGTCGGCAACCACGTTTTCACATCCTCGTTTGTCCTTAATGACAAGGTCAAACTCTTGAAGCAAGAGGATCCAACGGATTAACCGAGATTTTGCATCTTTCTTCGCAAAAAGATGGCGCAGAGCAGAATGGTCAGTGTAGACAATGACTGGAGAGCCGATGAGGTAGGGCCTGAACTTTTCTAAAGCAAATACAACAGCTAAGAATTCCTTCTCAGTTGTTGTATAGTTGAGTTGGGCGTCGTTCAGGGTTCGGCTCGCGTAATAGATTACGTGCGGCATCTTGTTGATGTGTTGTCCAAGGACAGCACCAATAGCAAAGTCGGATGCATCGCACATAATCTCCAATGGGTGCGTCCAGTCAGGTGAAGAAAGAACGGGAGCAGAAGTGAGTGAGCGTTTCAGTGACTCGAATGCAGTCACACAGCTCGAGTTGAAGTCGAAAGGCGTATCCTTGGCCAGCAAAAGAGTCAAGGGCCTAGCAATCTTGCTAAAGTCCTTGATGAACCGTCTATAGAAACCGGCATGGCCAAGGAAGGCTTGGATATCTATGACGCATCGGGGAAGAGGCAGATTGGAAATGACCTCAATCTTTGCTTTGTCAACCTCTATGCCATTTTGCGAGATGATATGTCCTAAGACAATACCTTCGCGCACCATGAAGTGGCATTTCTCCCAGTTCAAAGTGAGATTCTTGTCCTTACATCGGGTAAGGACAGCGTCAAGATGCAGCAAACACTCGTCGAAGGAATCGCCGAAGATGGAGAAGTCATCCATGAAAATCTCCAGAAATTTTTCCACCATGTCTGAGAAAATTCCCATCATACACCGCTGGAAGGTAGCGGGCGCATTGCATAACCCAAAGGGCATGCGACGATATGCAAACGTGCCGAAAGGACAAGTGAATGTGGTCTTGTCCTGGTCTTTTTCGGTGATGGGAATTTGATTATAGCCAGAGTAGCCATCAAGAAAGCAGTAATACTCGTGTCCGGCCAATCGTTCAAGCATCTGGTCAATGAAGGGTAGCGGAAAGTGGTCTTTCCGCGTTGCGGCGTTGAGTTTTCTGTAATCAATGCAAACTCGCCACCCAGTTTGGGTGCGAGTAAGGATTAACTCATTCGCCTCGTTAGTGATGACCGTGATGCCCGACTTCTTGGGGACAACATGAATGGGGCTAACCCACTGGCTATCAGAGATAGGGTAAATGATACCACTATCTAGACATTTTACGATCTCCTTCTTCACAGCCTCTTTCATGACTGGATTGAGCCGTCTTTGTGGATCCCGGGCTGGTTTGGCATCATCCAGCAGATGAATGTGATGCTCAACGATCAGGGGACTAATCCCCTTGATGTCCGCCATGGACCAGCCAAAAGCTTGCCTGTTGCTGTGCAAGACCGCGAGAAGGGCTTTCTCTTGCTCGGGAGCTAGAGAAGCCGAAATGATGACAGGGAGGGTCTCGTTCTCACCTAAGTAAGCATACTTAAGGTGAGACGACAACGGCTTGAGTTCGAGCGTTGGAGGTGAAACGATGGAAGGCAAGACTGGTGCAAAGGTCTCGAACTCAAAGGACTCCAGCAAGGGTTCAAAACGAGTGTAGGCAACCGAGTTGGATGGTTCAGGTAACTCATCCGGAAAGTCGAAGGATTCAAACTCGGGTTGTGCGCAGCTAAGATCATTTGAAAACGTGAAACACTCGTAGTCGTTGTCGGGCGCAGAAACAGCAGCAGGTTCGAAGAGAAACGCACTAGTGGCGTCAAGATTATCGTGATCAAGCAGAAACTCCTCGAATTCACATTCTTCTGGGGTGATCTCCTGGATCGAGCAGACGTCCAGCATATGAGCATTAGGTTCGGCGGGCTGATTCCCCAACCTAAAAATGTTGAGTTCAATCGTCATGTTTCCAAAAGAGAGGTTCATAGAACCATTGCGACAATTGATCACAGCATTTGAGGTTGCGAGAAATGGGCGACCGAGTATCACCGGAATTTGATTCCGGGGGTTAGCTACAGGCTGTGTGTCTAATACAATGAAGTCAACGGGGAATATGAAGTCCCCGACTTTGATTAACACATCCTCTAGCTCACCCCTAGGGTGGGTGATCGATCGGTCGGCCATTTGGAGAGTGCAGTGCGTGGGTTTCAGCTCTCCGACGCCTAATTGCTCGTATACTGATTACGGAAGCAGGTTAACACTGGCACCAAGATCTAATAGTGCGCGGTTGATGTTCTTATCCCCAATAGTAATTGAAATCGTAGGAAAGCCAGGGTCCTTCCGTTTTTGTGGTAAAGATTGGGTAAGGGCATCACTCACAGCACTAGCCAAGAAAACTTTCTTGGGTACCTGAGACTTCCTCTTTTTCGTGCACAAGTCCTTTAATATTTTCGCGTAAGACGGGACTTGTTGGACAGCATCTAAAAGAGGAATGTTAATGTTAACCTGCTTAAATAACTCCAGAATCTTCTCCATTTGAGGATTTTGTTTATTAGACTTCAACCGGTTTGGAAATGGAACATTTTGAAAATTGTTGAGTCTAATGCTGGAGGAGGAGATTGTGGAGTTGGAACGGATCCCAGAATAGGTGTCTTCGTGGAGTGAGAAGTGGGTCCGTTCAGAGCAGAAGAAGAGGAAGGGGAGCCTTGTGAAGAACGGAGAATATGCTCAGAAGACGAAGAAGAAGAAGAAGGAGAAGAAGAGGAAGCGGCCGGGGTGTCATCGTTGATCCGTTTGCCAATGTTGTTTTGCAGCATCCTTCCCGATCTCAGTGTGGTCACGGCACTCACATTATGGTTTTGTTGTTCAAGAGCAACATGTGCATTATGTGGGTGACCGGGATTTGGGAGTGGCTGGGACGGGAGCTTCCCCTTCTCTCGCTCGCTTAAGGCCGCGTTCAGCTGTGCAATCTGGGCCTCGATTGTCTTGATGCTTTGCCCGTGTGCGGCAGTGTGTTGCACTAAGGATTGAATGGAAGACTGGATGTTGGCGGTGGATTGAGTTGATTGTTTAACAAACGCCTCCAGACTTCGTTCGAGCGAGGAAACCTTATCGTTGTTTGACGGAACAAAGTTGTTTGGTGGAAAAGAATTATTGGGTGCAAAGTTGTTCGTCGGATTTTAGAAAGGTTGGGGTGGGAAGGGCTGCTGATATTGATGTTGAGTTTGTTGTTGCGGCGGAGGGGCCCGTTGGAAATTGTTTCCCTGGAATTGATTCTGACTCTGATTCCAGGCGAAATTGGGGTGGTTCCTCCAACCGGGATTGTAGGTGGAAGAGTATGGATCATTCCTCGGTCTTTGCTGGAAGGCAGCATTAACCTGATCCTGTCCTTGCGAGGGTGGATTGTAAGGACACTCTTCAGTCAAGTGAGAAGGATCGGAACAACAAGCGCAGATGGTACGAAGGGGAAGAACAGGGGCAGGGGCAGGAGAAGAAAATTTGCTCTCTATCGCTTCAAGCTTCCTTGTTATTGCAGCCATTTCAGCTTTCATCGCAATAGAGACATCAAGTTGGTGAATTCCTACCCTAGACTGACCGGTGGAGGTAGAAGAAGAAGTCGTCGGTCTGGTGCTCTCCCACTGTAGCGTTTGCTCCGCAAGGTCGTCAAAGAACCGCCACGCTTCCTCGTCAGATTTCGATAGGATGTGGCCCTGACAGATGGTTTCCAACAACTGCTTCGTTGCTGGGTTCAGGCCCTCGTATAAGGTTTGGCAGAGTTGCCATTTCTCTATACCGTGGTGAGGACATTGAACAAGAAGGTCTTTGTACCGGTCAAAGCACTTCCAGAAGGGTTCAGAAGGAAGCTGGGAGAATTGGTTGATTTCATTCGAATCCTTGCGGTTTTATGATTCGGATAGAATTTTTTCAGAAACGCTTTAACAAACTCGTCCCAGCTGGTGATTGAGTGGGAAGCGGTGCTATACAGCCATTTTTCAGCAAGATCGCATAAAGTGAACGGAATGACCCGCAGACGTATAGCATCGTCCGACAGCTGGGTGGTTTTCATTATGGCACAGACGTTTTGAAATTTGTTGGTGAAGATATAGGCATCTTCAGATTCAAGCCCATGAAAACGTGGAAGCATGTTGATGAAGTGGGGCTTAATTTCAAAGTTGTCCCCATTGGCCGGAGGAAGAGAAAGGCAGGTGGGAAGTGCAGAACGGGTGGGATAGAAACGATCCTGGAGCGCGATTCGCTGCGGCGCTACAACAGGCGGTGGTGGTGGGATATTGGTATCCGTAGGAGGTGGAGCCAATCCAGGGGTGGTCAAAGAGATGTTCGGATTAAATCCTGACATCGCGGAAGAAGAGGTTGGTGAAGGTGAAGGTGAAGATGTATGAACAGAATTCCGGTCAACGTCGGAGTTGACCGGCAAAGGAAGAGATGAAAGAGGAGTGGACGGAGTATCGACTTCGGAGTCGATCGCGTAGTCGGTAGCGACTAACGTAACGCGGACTAGACGGGAGCTAGTGTCCCGAGTCCAAGCGGACATACACTAAACGAGTTTAGTATAGTCAAAGCGGAGAAGGTGAGGGTAAGAAAACGTCAATTGAGAAAGGCGATGGGTGGGGGGTGAAAAATGGATTTGGCGACAAAAGGGCAAGTTTTTATAAAAGTTTTTGATTTTTGATTTTTTGTTTTTTTTTTGTTTTTAGAAAGAGATTTACAGAAATATGTACGGAAATACGGCTTAAGCAATCACAAACAAGATATGCACAATCACACCTAGATCTAGGGTAACCTAGGTCTACTAGACCTGCTCCTGAACTTGATTGTCGAAGTTAAGCAGTGTCGAGAAACGGGCTTAAAAATACACTGATCACGAGGCCAGGTAAGTGCAGAGATAAGGGGAGGTTGTCCAACGCTTTCACGAAGTTCCTTAATTAAATAACCCTTTCTCTTTCGGCGGTTGCGCCTTTAACACTTTCCTAGACACCCCGTAAACAATATACCGTTAAGCGAGGTTCTAAACACGGTTTATCTTCTCCTAATGAGCGCGAAGTCCTTAGGGCTGAAGTCTAGTATTTTTTAATTTACAATGGACAATGCATATGCTTTAGTGATTTTTGGGGTCCTGGGAAGGGTGATGAAATCCCCACCCAATCTGGATTGGTTTCAAGCCCCTTAAGTCCGTATTAAAGAAATGCAAAGCAGTAACAAATCAACTGCAAACAATTTTTATTTGCGGCGCAAAGAATCCTGCACAAGAACAGTTTATTGGAAGGGGGAGAAGAATTTGCGCAAAGAAATCTGCAGAAAACACAATTTATTGGAGTCCAGAGGAGTGGGGGAGAGAGGAGGAGAACTTACAGAGAAGATGGCACAATGACTCCACCAAATGGCCGCGGTTATGTCGCGGTTCCGCGGCCTAAGCTTGCTTATGCCGCGGTTCCGCGGCAGTAATGGGGAGTTGGGGCTCTGGAAAATTTGGGTGACCTTATGTAGCTGTCCTCTTCTTGTCTAGAGCTCCTGAATCTGGATTTGCTCACTGTATCTGCTCCAGAATCTTCAATAGACCGTTTTTTTCCGTTTTGATCCGTCGCGGTGTAGCCGCGAAATGTGGGTCTATCTTCCCACGTCTTTGGCACTGAACTTGAACTCCGTATTTTCAACGTCTTGGCCACTGAACTCGAACTTTGTATTTTCCTGCACACTTGCACAAAAACTAATCAAGAATAACAAGATGGTTTCTTTTACAAAGTATATTTTTTTTCGTTTTGTTTTTCGGTTATATTCATAAGTTAACCCGAAATTACACAAGGAAATAAACTACCGTCTCCCCGGCAACGGCGCCATTTGATTGTTAGCGATTCTGCGTGTTCAAGTTTTAGTTAAATACCGCAATCAAGACGGTTTCGCTTGTGGCTAGCCGGTTGAGTACGGGTCGTCCGCAGGGAGATGGGAGTCTTTTTCAATGTGTTTTAACGAGTTAAGTCCGAGAGTTCAGATTTGTTGTGGTTATCTAAGTGTTGAGTTGATATTTAAAGAGAGCTTGTTAGGGTTTGGATTAGGTTATTTGAGTTAGGAGTCTCCACATCTTTCGTTGCCCCTCTTAATGTCGGTGTTACGGTAATCGGCAACAACGGGGATTAGCACGACTAGGAAGGAACTTGCGAGTATAAGCTAGGCTTTCCAACGCATAAGTTCTTCCTTTTGGTGCTTGTCCGTCCGTTCTTGGCTCTTAGCCATAACCTCCGGTTAATTCAACCACAACCGGTCTCACTACGGAATCACCGCTATCATGTAGGATAGGGTGCCGTAAGGAGCGGATTGTGGTTCAATTAACGGGAGTCGAATTAAGCTGTTGGGCAAGGAAAGAGTGAGAGAGATTTCCTTCTCTCAAACTTCCCTTATCCTACCCTAACAAGTATGAACTACTCACACATCATGATACGGAAAAATAAAACAAAACAAAAGAGGAAGATAGAAAGAAAGAGATTAGAAGAATACGACTAGCTATTTGCGACCTCACCTTGGCGAGGATCGAGCGTAAGCATCATTGTCGTATTAAGGATAAAGAAAAAGAGAAGAAAGAAACAACAAGAAAATAACAACAACTACTTAAAAAATTAAAATTACAACAATTATAGAAAAAGAAAGACAAGCATGATAATAAAATGATCTTCTTTATTCACCATTCTTCACTCACAAAGCTCACTACAAGTTTAATGGAGAAGAGATGAGAAGAAGAAGAACATGTAATCTAAAACCTAGAAAAAGAATACAAGATTATGGACCCTTTCCTTCACAAAGTTCTGGGCTATTTATAGGCTGAGAAATGAAAACCTAGGGCAACCAACAGAACACAACTAAAAAGACCAAAACACCCCTGGAAAAGTTTCATCTGCCGCCACCATACGGCCGCGGATCCGCGGCCTAAGCATGCTTAGGCCGCGGTTCCGCGGCCTAATAAAGGAGTTGGGCCTAGGGCTTTTTGGTGGTACCCTGGTTTGATGTACCCTTCAATATGGTATATGTGTTTTCTCATAATTTCTTCACGAATTTTTCAGAATTTCTGTTGAGGGAAAGGTGGACTTTTTGTGGAAGTTTTTGTCATGATTGCCTCGAGCTCCGCGTAGATTTCTTGGATCTTGTGCTGCCATTGAGCCTTGTGCATGAAAACGACATTGATTTGACATTTTGTCTCTTAAACTGGTATCTGGCAACATACGGATGAAGAGCGGAGACCGTGTTTTTTCAGTGGTTGGCAGGAACCCGGATTTTGTCGTGTTTTCCATGAATTTCACCGTTTTAGAACCGAGAACCTGTATCCTGCATTTTACTAGCAAACACGGCTCAAGAGTATCTACCGATAAGCAATGTGATAAAAATTGGGCGGTATGAAAATGCAAAAATCTGATATGAACATGGGGGTGGTATAACGTCAGACCCCAATAGCCTGATAAGTCATGCCGATGCAAGGTCCATAACGGTTCGAGAAACTACTAGTAACACTTACCAATAAATCTCAGCAACCCTGGCCAAGGATTTCCTGTTATGGCCAATCGAGCATAGCGCAACATCAACTCCCTATAGCGGGAGAGTCGAAACCCTTCCTATCGCTCATTGCCTCCATGTAACTCAGGACTGTACCCAAAAGCCACCGTTTTGCATGATCTATTGACCATGGTAAGGTGGAAATCAAAGCACAGTGGGAATCACATAAGAATCTATAATGATCTTGGGTCTACAGACTAACCTGTACCAGTATCACCAGAGAACTGCAATCCGACGATAGGTATAATACCATCTACGAGTTCTCGGCGAGTCCGTCCAGTGTACCCAGTCTCCACTGAGCACCAGCATACCTTCTCTGATGTCAAGCTCTAATGGATATGGGATCGTCAATTGCCCATCATATGGGTCAAGAAGCGTATACGCCTGTCTACTCTGGAGTATCATTGCCCTGTCTCGATACTCCCAAGACTAGGAACATTTGAAGGATGTACTTATCGACTACCCTGTCCCTACTAGTATGATTTGCATCATAATCTTGGTAGTCAAGTACTTATCCTAAGGGCTTTATCAACATGTAATAGAGAGACAATAAATGTACATGTTAGGATAAAGAAAAACCAGATAGCATACTATCATGTCGAGCAAGAAAGTCCTCCCTATATATGTCCAAGAATCCACTACAATATACATCGCATGTGCAGTAATGGCCTTTAGGGCATACATATTACTAACAATCTTCCACTTGCACTAGGGCCATCTGTTGTAGTATCCAATACCTAACAATATAGCAGTGGTTGTAGTATCCCATACTCAACCATCCCATAGAAGTCTCTCTAGGGTTGAGGCCTTTGTGAGTGGATCCGCTGTGTTATCCTTCGTGTCTACTCTCCTTACTTCGATCCCTTGGAGATCAACCATCTTCCTAATCAGGTGATACTTGCCTCAAAATATGTCTGGATCGCTGATGTGATAGGTATTCCTAGGCCAAAGTTAAAACTCCATTGTTGTCACAATAACAGTTATTGGACGCTCGATTTTAGGAACCTTGTTCTTCTTGTGAAAAAGAAATACCCAGACAGCCACTTTGGTAGTATCATTGGTACCAACGTATTCAGCCTTTATCGCCTAGTATGTCACGGTATCTAGCTTGGAACTCTTTCAACATACCGTCCCTGCACGGAGGGTAAAGAAAATGCATGTGACTGACTCTCAGTCGAACTTATCACTCTAGAAGCTGGAACCAAGAACTTTCTTTTATTGCTTCTCAAGTACTTAAGAATGTCCTCCACAGCTGTCCAGTGATTCTCCCAAGATTCGATTGATTCCTGATCACTACACCTTGTAAGTCATCTATATCTAGTCTGGTTCATAACATCGCACACTCAGATAAAGCCAACTGCCGAAGCATAAGATATCCTTTGTACTCGAGCTCTCTTCAAATCAGTCTTGGAAGACATCTTTTTAGAGAGAGTGATTCCTGAGTAAGTGGGCGAACCACCACGCTTAGAATCTTCCATACTAAACCCCTTTAGTATGGTGTTAATGTACCTGGATTTTGGGACACTCCCAACACCCACATAGATCAATCACCATAGATCATAATCCATAAGATGTAGCAGGTATCATCAAAATCTTCTAGTGACAATCCCCGTGATATGAGGAGTTTGACCGAGTGTAACATAGGAAACCATTTCCTATCAAGAGTATGTCATCTACGTATAATACGTGGAAGACAAGCTTACTCTCTAAAACCTTCTTATATATACAAGGTTCATCTACCATTTTGATGAAGTCAAACTCTTTGACTATTACATCAAAACAGACGTTTCAATTGCCCGAACCCAGTTGGGCCATCATCTCATGATGCAATCCTCGCTCTCACTATCACCGAGAAGACCGTAGTATCTCTCAAGTGGATGAGGAACCCTACCAGATTCGCAGACAGGCTGAGGTTTGTTGGAGACTATTGAATCCTTTGGTTTCACCAAATCATCAGCTGTTAGTTTGTTTGGCAAGAACTTATTCCAGTTCTACCTCATGACCACTAATATCTACACAAGAAATTCCTTTTCTAAAACAGGCGGCATGCTGAGAAAACAAAACACCTTTTGCTCTTCAGAGAGGTAGAAGATATTCCCTCGCAAATGATTGGGATTTCCTAACAAACTTAAAGAACTGACCTTGCCTCGAACTTGTCCGGATTTTGCTTTTCAACATATGCCGGAAAACCCCATATCTTAACTCGTTTAAGACATGGTCTCTTTCCATTCCATATCTCATATGTAGTGGTAGGCCCTGATTTGGATGCAACCCCATTCAATAGGTACGCAGCTTCTCAAGCGCATAACACCAAACGGAAACAGGTAACACAACAGTCCTTGACATTGAGCGCGCCATATCTCATAGGGTGCGATACCTCCGCCCTGATACACCGTTGTGTTGTGGTGTATCCAAAGGAGTAAGCTGAGAGAGAATCACATTCTCCTTTAAGAATATCCAGGAACTCCATGCCTAAGTATTTGCCTCCTCGATCACATCATACGAGTTTAATACTTCTACCCGTTTGGTTTTCAAAAGAACCAACCTTGGCATTTGTATGTTGGAGATAGTTCCCTCAAAGACAATTATTGGATCGCAGGTACGTGATTGCAATGATTGAGGCAGGACCTATACCGATATGACAGTCTTGCTCGAGATGATAGTATGCTATCTGGTTTGTCTTTATCATCGTATACATGTTTTAGTTCACTATTGCATGATGATAGAGCCCATAGGATTCTTGCTTGACTACCAGTAGTATGATGGCGATCATATACGTGGGAGCTGGGGTCTGTAAGCACATCCTTTAAAGTGTCCCTAGTCGTGGGAGTTTCGAGACAGGGCATCGATACTCCAGAGTAGACTAGTGTATACAGTCGAGACCCCGACGAGGGGCGATGGCCGGTCTCACAAGACATTGGTGTTAGTTGGTTCACCTAAAATGTATACAGGTGCTCATTAGGTTATGAGAACACCGGACAGGACTCGCCGGGAATCTGCTAGTTGGTATTATACATATCGTCAGATAGCAATTCCCTGGTGACATGTGTACAGGTTAGTTCATCGACCTGAGATCGTCATTTGTCTCGTGTGAGTTCCCACTGTGCTTAGATTACTATCCTACCACGCTCAAAGGAGTTGTGGAAACAGGTTTTAGTTGGGCACAGTCCCGAGCCATATTGGTGGCAAGTGAGCAGATCGTCGGGGATTCGTCTCTCCCGGTCTTAGGGGTTGATGTCGCGCTGTGCACGGGTGGCCATCACTAGGAATCCTCGGCCGAGGTAGTGGAGAATTACTGATTTGGATCAGTAGTTTCGCAGGTGGTGATGGGCTTCATACCGACACGAATTATCGCGTTATTAGGGGTCTGACTTTATCCACCCCCCAAGACTCGATATGCGATACTCTTTAGACGAACGGACCGGACTGTATATACATTGTCACTGTCATGCTCAGTAGGGTTTATGGATGAGTTCGCTCGTCAGCTTCCCTTCCAATCAATACATAGGCAACCGTTACGTACAGCTTGTACTTCTGACATGCTAGAGGTTATACCCAGTGCCAGTGTGTTGATGAGTCATTAAAGTCCCCCACAGACACATTCCCAAGTTCGGGCAAAACGTTGTAGAGGCCGTATGGGTTTATGGCAAGGCTCGGAAAATACACTTGCGTTTTCACACGTGTCATTTTTCGGGCAGATAATACTGGTCGGCTTTGGTTTAAGCCGGATCCGAGTATTATACTGTGTAGATATAATATCTTTGTCTCAGTTGCATTTGTATTCGGTCGTAATACAAATGCGGGTATGTTTATACAATTACGGGGTTATCCTGAAATTCGTTTCAGAATCACTTTTGGAAGTTGCCAGTTTCTAGTTTTCTATCAGCCGTATTTAACATTCGGTTAAATACGGATTTATCTTTTCTTGAGATAAGTGTGGAAGCTTCTAGAAGAGGTGACTAGGATGGTGATTAGGATGGTGAGGTGGCTTTGTTCATTAATGGTACATTAATGTGTTGATGACTATGTATTATGATTCATCACTTGCATTAATGCATTCATACTAGGTGTATCTTTGACTCATGCTTTTCTTTATGTGCTAATGGTCACCTCCCCTCCTACACTCACCCCCCACCTCCATATAGTGGCTGGCCATGCTTGGTGTGGGAAATGGTTGTTCATTTTTAGTTTTGAGAGAAATGACTATGATAATTGAGTGTATGGAAATTTTCATAACCTAATTTCCATTTACCCGATTCCAATTGGCAACTTCATTAACCGTTCGTCCATAGCCTTGGACGTAACGAGAAAAAGTGTTCTACTCATTCTCTACAACATCTTGGTCGTCTCTTTTGGCAAACATGACGATCGAGTTGCCTCGGTTCAGAGGCGGGAGCCCGTTTAAAGATCCGTCTACGTGGTGCCACCTGGACGACGAGACTGGAGATTCAGGAGATCGGAGCAGCCGCAACAAAGCGTGGGATGATGGGTGAAGACCGAAGGACTTGGATCGTTCGGTATAACTCTTCTACCCACTTCGTAGTTTGTTAGTTTAGCTTTAATGGCAGATCCGGGTTGTAATACGCGATAGCGCCAGTTGTAAAAAATTTTGTTCCGCCTTTGGAGTCTGTTAGACAGCCGGGGCGCTACCGTGGACTTACAGTGGTATCAGAGCCTCACCATTAAGCTATACTAACTTGTGCTAACACGTTTGAAACATCGATCGAACGAATTTTCGAAAAACCGCAAATTCCAGTGCTGTAGTTTCTGTCGATTTTTTAAAGGGCCTAAAAATAATTTTACATATCACAGAAAAACAAGCAGGGATTTCTAAGCACACTGGTAAATTTTGAGCACGTGATCCCACGTGACCGCCGCGGAACCGCGGTCAAACCTAGGGTTTGACTGCGGAATCGCGGCAGTACTGTGGGAACATTGCTTTAAAATTTACCAGTAGGCTTTATTTGGAAATTGTGGGTTTTTGGTATATTCTTTTGGGCCCAGTTTTTATTACTGTACACCAGTTGTTCGTGGGGCTCACTTCGGGAAATTTAGTCGATCGAAATTTTAAATTTGTTAGTATGCAGTATTTACATTATATCTCCGACCGGGAATGTCATTTGTGTTAGTGTATATGCCCTAGAGGCCATTACTGTATCATACTAGTTTGTATATTACTTAATGAAAGCTTGGGATATTCACAGTTGTATATACAATCTTGCTCGAAATGGTAGTATGCTACTTGGTTTGTCTCTGCTTTAATATGTGCATGTGTTTCTTTTAGCATATTGCTGGTATACATATTAGTAGAGCCCTTAGGATCTTTGCTTGATTACCAGCGTTGTGATGGCGCTTGCACTCGTGGGAGCTGGGTAATCTATAAGCACATCCTTATACAGGTCCCTGGTCGTTGGACTATCGAGACAGGGCATCGATACTCCGGAGTAGACTAGCGTATGCGCTTCTCATCCCAGTGTGGGAGACGGTCTGTCCCACAGCCGTTAGTACGTCGTACTTGGGATAGTATGCGGGTGCTCGTTAGGTTACGAGTACACTGGACAGGACTCGTCGGGAACTGTTGGTTGGTAATATACCTATCGTCAGTTATCAGTTCCCAGGTGACATGAGTACAGCTTAGTCCGTTGACTTGACACTGTCACTTCGCCTCGAGTGTGTTCCCACTGCACTTTGATTACTACCCTACCACGGCTCAAAGGAGCTGTGCAAACAGGTAGTTTTTGGGTGCAGTCCCGAAGCACTTGGAGGCAGTGACGGTTAGACAGGATTCGTCTCTCCCGGTATTGGGGGTTGACATCGCGCTGTGTCCAGGAGAGCCATTACACGAGTAGTCCCTGGCCAGGGAAAGCGAGATATACTGGTAGGTTTCCAGTGTTATCTCAGGGTGTTCTGGGCTACACTCCGACACGACTTGTACCGCTATTAGGGGACTGACGTTCACCGCCCCCCTAGGCCCGCCATGCGATGTATCAGACGAACAGACCGGACTGTACGGAGACTGTCACATACAGGCTCAGTAGGAGTGCCGATGGGGTTCACCTCGTCAGTCTTCTTATCGACATCTACCTGGGGACCGTTACGTACAGCTAGTGCCGCTTGCGGTCTGTGGTTAAACCCACTGCCAGCGTAGTGTCGAGTCTTTAGAGTCCCACACAGAGAGCTATTCGCCTTTAGGCAAAATGAGTAGAGGTCGCATGGTTTTGCGACAGGGTTCGTTCACATTCACGCACTTGTGCACGTTTGCTGTCCGGACAGTTTATACTAGCGGGCTTTGGTTTAAGCCGGATCCTAGTATATGATTTGAGATTGGTTTTTCTCATTGTGTTCGTGTTCCTCGGATCACGAATGCGGGTGCGTATGCACAGTTGCTTGAGATTGAGGGAGAGGACCTTGATTAGGGTTAATGGCTATTGTCATTTTATTAACCCTAATATTTATGTGTGTGTTATTGTTAATTAGTAATTAGTTTAATAATTATCCATGGTTGTGGTTGTTGACCATTTGACTTCTTTGACTTGTTGACCTAGGTTGACACTTTGACCATCATAATTTCTTTTGGAAGATGCTTTTTGATCTTTGCAATTTGAAATGATAATGGTCATGTCATGATTTACCATGATAATTATCTAGCTAATTATTCAATTAAATTAATTCACACATATTAGTGAGAAGAGCTCTATTATTTTCTCATTCTCTCATATCATTTCTCTCTCTTGTTCATCCTCTCCCTCAAGCTCTCTCCCTCTCATGTGTTGAGAAACAAAAAGCTTGAGAAAAACCTTCACTTGATCCTCTCTACTCTCTTCTAGGGTTCAAGTCTTAGCATTTCTTGCACTCTAGTTACTCCTAGCTTGGAGTTGAAGCTAAAGGTGGTGGCTTTCAAGTGGATCTTTCTTTGACGGAAGAAGACAAGCAAGGTGAGGCCCTTCTACCATTCCGACGAGCAAGGAGAGAAGGACTAAAGACCAAAGGTATAACCTTTCTACAACTTAGTTAGTTGTTAGTTTACTTTAGCTAGTTTTCGTTTAGCAAAGATCCTCACAAGCAAAGTCCATGTTGCCTAAGTCATTAAAAATCCGTTTTTTATTATGTTTTCCGCCTTCCCGTAAGCACCGGGATGGGCAACACGGACTTACAGTGGTATCAGAGCCTAACTAAACCTAAACTAGCTAAGTAGTTAAGTGTAACGAAGTTTCGAAACCGGAAAATCGAAAAACCAAACTCGCAAAACCCTAGTTTCTGTTAATTTTTTTTCTGGTCAAAATGAAAAACTTTATACTTCAAAAATTATCTCAGGGTTTTGTGTGAAATACCACCAAAGACGAACCAGAGAGGAGTCTAGAGGACCGCGCTTCCGCGGCATAAGGAAGCTCTTGCCGCGGAAGCGCGGCCGTCTTGTCCCCTCTCTGTATCGTTTTTGGTGCAGTATGTTTCTGTGTTGGTTTTAGGATTTTTAGGATATGTTATATGTGCCCAGATTTTCGAGAACTAAAATTTACTTTTGGGGGCCTATAAATCCGTATTTTTCGGAACTTCACTACACTTTAACTACATCGGTTATATCTGTAATGCTTGCATGTATTGAACGTCGGCTAATCGCTATAAGACGATTAGTCGGGGTTATACATGATCTGTGATTGTTATTGGTTTGTGGATATGAATGGATTGGATTGTCGCGGGTGAATGGCCGGGGTGGATGTGAGATGAGCGTTGTTTTTCTTTCATTCATTTGTAACATGTAAATTGATGTAATAATATTCTTTGTATGGCCGCACAACCGGGTCGGGGTTGTAGCCGTCATTGTATAATTCTTTTTACTGTTTTTGCTCCTAGGATAGACCCATGGAGGGGGTGCACAAACTACCGGGTATCTCGAAGTGCCGAGTGGCCTACTCACGGTGGTGAGGGAGGTTGCTTCGCTTCGGGTGCTTGGCGGGTAGTTTGCCGCACCCGTAGGGGTCTTGGGTGGGGTATTGGCTATTCACCGCGACCGTGTAATCCGCTTTGCGTTGTAGGCTCGAACGCATTGCGGATTCCTAGTATATCCAATGTATTCATCTGTGATCTGTAATGTCTATCATTGCTATATATTTATATATAATAACTATTTAGGCGTTGCTTATGTTTTACAGCCGCGCTAGCCCAGCCCCCGCTCTTTCGTTAGTTAAGTAACCTAACGGGTGATGACGGGGCCCCGTGGCGAATGCGAATGGCATAAGCGTACGTCATATTTTGGTTGTTTTCTGCAATGGTAGGATTAAATGATGGGACGCATTAAAAGAACTAATGCAAGAAATAAACCAAGTAAAAGTCGATTGGAACACTTTGAAAACCACTCGGTTCTTTTCAAAACTAAACTTTTAAACGCGGAGCTTGAACCACTCCTTTTAAAAGCTATCTCGTTCCATCGATTATATCAAGTTCACTACGTTCACGGTTTCGCCAAAACCATCCGTAGCCCTCCATCATTTCGGTTAAATATTCGGTAGTATTCAAGCTATGTATTTTGACCTCACGCCAAGGCATAGTGATTGGTAGCTACCGGATATTTATCCGTTGCATAGATAGAATGCGTTGATTTGAGACAGTCGTACTGCCGTTTTTGGCCTACGTCAAGGGTAGGTACGGGTGGGTTCAAATTAACCAGGATAATGATGGGAAGAACTTGACATGTGACTTATGACATTTTGACCTCACGCCAAGGTCATAAGAGCATGGGGCAAAAATCCACATCGGGAGTTTCATAAGTACTGAAACTTGCTAGCGTTGCATACCATTTGGAGTGTGATAATTCTGGTAGGATTCCTTCGGTTTTATCACGCGAGGATATTTGGATCCCGATCCTACTGTGAGTATATGCTACTCCTCGGGAAAACTCTCACTTAACGATCAATGCTATAAACCTAGTAGGTGCCTAGAAAGGTGTTAGCGGGGCTACGCCCACAGGGAAAAGAGGTTACTTAATTAAGGAACTTCGCGAAAGCGTTGGAAAACCTCCCTCGAAGTACCGACACTGGCCTGGCTGAACGGTTAAGCAAGTATTGTACGGTGAGAATGATCCCGGCTAATCCTTTTCTTTACGGTTTGAGAAGGGATTCGAGAGATAGTGGGAGCCATCCAGTTTAGACAAACTAAAAACCACTCTAAACTTGCAAGAGCATCATGCTAAAGTGTTTCTTTTCTCTCTCCTAATTGCAGCGACCATTCAAGATGACCGGACTTAAGTTACTATTAGATAAAAACATATTGACAGGGCCAAACTACAAAGATTGGCTCAGGAATGTCAAGATGGCTATCACTTATGACAAGCTGGGGTATATACTTACCACCAAAGCTCCCCCTGTCCCAGGTCCCACCTCCAGCGTCGCGGATGTTGAAATCCGTAAGACATGGGAGATAGATTGCGCGAGGGCCAGATGCCTCGTACTAGCCTCGATGGACAACGAACATCAGAGGAGGCACGAGAATATGGACCTAGAGTCCATATTTCTCCATACAAAAGAACTGTATGGAGAGCAGTCTCGTATCGCAAGATACGAAGTGTCGAAGAAGCTCTTTTCGGCAAGGTTGGCCGTCGGATCATCGGTAGCGGACCACGTGCTTAAGATGATCGGCTACATAGAGGAGCTCGCGGACCTTGGGACCACGTTGGAGAATGAACTCTATACCGATTTGATTCTCCAGTCCCTTCCTTCCACTTACGCCCAGTTCATTCTTAACTTCAACATGCAAGGAAAGGAGGTTGAACTTGCCGAACTTCTGAACATGTTGAGGACTGCTGAGGGCACCCTACAGAAGGGTAGGGAGACATCCACTTTGTTTGTAGGAGGATCTTCCTCTTCTAGGTCCAGGGCGAAAGCCAAGGGCAAGAAGAAGAAAGCCCCCGCCAAACCAAGAGGCGGTGTCGGTAAAGTGGATACGAAGGGAAAGGGTAAAGCAACAAAGGTAGCGGGGAAGCTGGTGGGGAAGGAAGAATGCTTCTATTGTCACAAAAGTGGTCACTGGAAACAAGATTGCAAGGCTTGGAAAGCCAGAACACAGGATTTGAAGCGAGTTGCAGCTTCAGCTTCAGGTGTGTATGTTATTGAAAATTGTCTATCAATAAACTCTACTTCCTGGGTATTGGATACCGGATCAGGATCTCATATCTGTAATTCTTTGCAGGCGTTGAGAAAGCGTAGAGTTTTGAAGGCAGGTGACATGACCCTCAGAGTTGCGAACGGTGCTAGCATGGATGCTGAGGCCGTGGGGGACTATCACCTGGGATTATCAGATGGACACTTTTTGGTTTTGCGTAGTTGTTATTATGTACCAAATGCAACCTGTAATATCATTTCTGTATCTTTATTATCTAAAGAAGGTTATGAATTTGCATTTGTAAGTAATGTAGTGAACATTCACCTTAATCAAGTGTTGATTGGGTCAGGTACATAGAACAACGGTATATACGTTTTAAACCAACCACAGATTTTCATTATCCAGAATACACACAAAAGAAAGTCTCCAGAAATTAATAAAACTTTCTTATGGCATTGTAGACTGGGTCACATCAATGAGAGAAGATTGACTAAGTTACATACTGAAGGATATTTAGATCCGTTCGAATATCAATCGTATGCAACTTGTCAATCCTGTCTCAAAGGAAAGATGACAAAGGCTCCGTTTTCTGGACACGGAGAAAGAGCGAGCGAGCTCTTGGGACTCGTACACAGCGACGTGTGCGGTCCAATGTCTACACATGCGCGAAGCGGTTTTTCTTACTTCATAACTTTTACGGAGGATTTCTCAAGATTCGGACATGTCTTCTTAATGAAGCATAAATCCGAAGCTTTTGATAAGTTCCAGGAATATAAGAATGAAGTAGAAAAACAAACAGGCAAAAGTATCAAGATCCTAAGATCGGATCGAGGAGGAGAATACTTAAGTGCCGAATTCCTGAATTACTTAAAAGAGAATGGAATTCTCTCTCAGCTTACTCCTCCATACACTCCGCAACATAACGGTGTATCGGAGAGACGGAACCGAACCCTATTGGATATGGTACGGTCCATGATGAGTAACGCTGAGTTACCGCGATCATTCTGGGGATATGCGCTAGAAACAGCTGCATATCTTTTGAACCGTGTTCCCACTAAGACTGTGCCTACCACACCATATGAGTTATGGAGTGGGAAGAAACCCTATCTTCAATACTTGAAGATTTGGGGATGTCCAGCTTATGTCAAAAAGCAGCATGTGGACAAGCTCGAGGCACGCTCAGTACTGTGCAAGTTTGTGGGATACCCAAAGAACTCCAGGGGGTATCTTTTCTATTACGCAGAGGAACAAAAAGTCCTTGTTTCTCGCAATGCCCACTTTCTAGAACATCAGTTCATAGAAAAAGAAATAAGTGGGAGCGCAATAGAACTGGAAGAAATTCCAAAACCACAAACTACTACTGAAAGTTTAGTGGAACCAGAAGGTTCAAAAGAACAGGACATTCCTATGCCACTCCGCAGGAGTAGTAGGCAGTCTCATCCGCCCGAGAGATACTACGGTTTTCTCATTGACGGGGATAGAGAAGACTGCATCCTGGATTGTGATGAGCCTACTAGCTTCCAGCAAGCCATTCAGAGCGTCGACTCGGAAAAATGGCTGGATGCAATGCGGACCGAGATGGAGTCCATGTACACCAACAAAGTGTGGACGTTGGACATTGCTCCAGACGGGGTAAAACCCGTAGGATGCAAGTGGATCTTCAAAAGGAAGATTGGTGTAGATGGACAGGTTGAGACCTATAAAGCTAGACTGGTAGCAAAGGGTTTTCGTCAGCGACCTGGTTTGGACTATGACGAGACCTTTTCTCCAGTAGCTATGCTGAAATCCATTCGGATCCTTCTTGCCATCGCTGCTTTCCACGATTATGAGATTTGGCAGATGGACGTAAAGACAGCTTTTCTAAATGGTCATTTAGAGGAGTGTGTCTATATGGACCAGCCAGAGGGTTTCATTCAGGGTGGGAGCAGCGGAAAGGTGTGCAAGTTGCTCAAGTCCATTTATGGACTCAAGCAGGCATCGCGGAGTTGGAACATCTGTTTTGATGAGACGGTCAAAGAATTTGGCTTTATCAAAAATCCAGATGAACCATGCATCTATTGTAGATTTGTAGCGAGAACTGTAGTATTCCTCGTTTTATACGTGGATGACATTCTCTTAATAGGAAATGACATTCCTATGCTACAATCTGTCAAGGGGTTCTTGTCACACAGGTTCTCCATGAAAGACCTGGGTGATGCCTCCTACATTCTGGGTATCCGGATCTACCGTGACAGATCCAAGAGGATATTAGGACTCTCACAGTCCAGGTACATCGACACCATACTGAAGAGATTCAGTATGGAAGATTCCAAGCGCGGTAATCTACCGGCTTGTCACGGGATCACCCTCTCCAAAGAGATGTCTCCCAAGACTAATTTGGAGAGGGATCGCATGTCTATTATACCCTACGCTTCTGCGGTAGGCTCTATAATGTATGCGATGTTGTGTACCAGACCGGATGTGGCTTATGCACTGAGTGTGGTAAGCAGGTATCAGTCAAACCCTGGGGAGAAACATTGGATAGCAGTAAAGAACATTCTCAAGTACCTGAGAAGGACTAAGGAGATGTTCTTGGTGTATGGCGGAAAAGACCTGCAGGTTGAGGCCTTTGCTGACTCCAGCTTCCAGAGTGACAAGGATGATTCCAAGTCCATGTCGGGTTTTTTCTTTACCCTCAATGGAGGGGCGGTGTGTTGGAAGAGCTCCAAACAGGAAACCGTTGCTGACTCGACTATGGAAGCGGAATACATCGCTGCATCTGATGCCGCAAAAGAAGCTGTCTGGATGAGGAAGTTCTTGAAAGAACTTCAGGTGGTTCCGTCCATTGTTGACCCAATACCTCTGTATTGCGACAACAACGGGGCTATAGCTTTAGCGAAGGAACCCAGGTCCCATCAGAAATCCAGACACATCTTAAGGCGGTATCACCTGATCAGGGAGATCGTAGATCGCCAGGAGATCGAGGTCCGGAGAGTTGCATCAGAGGATAACACAGCAGATCCATTCACGAAGGCCCTACCCCAGACTCAGTTCGAGCGGCTGATCGAGATGTTAGGTCTTCGATACGCCAGTACATGGCCTTAGTGCAAGTGGGAGATTGTTAGTGTATATGCCCTAGAGGCCATTACTGTATCATACTAGTTTGTATATTACTTAATGAAAGCTTGGGATATTCACAGTTGTATATACAATCTTGCTCGAAATGGTAGTATGCTACTTGGTTTGTCTCTGCTTTAATATGTGCATGTGTTTCTTTTAGCATATTGCTGGTATACATATTAGTAGAGCCCTTAGGATCTTTGCTTGATTACCAGCGTTGTGATGGCGCTCGCACTCGTGGGAGCTGGGTAATCTATAAGCACATCCTTATACAGGTCCCTGGTCGTTGGACTATCGAGACAGGGCATCGATACTCCGGAGTAGACTAGCGTATGCGCTTCTCATCCCAGTGTGGGAGACGGTCTGTCCCACAGCCATTAGTACGTCGTACTTGGGATAGTATGCGGGTGCTCGTTAGGTTACGAGTACACTGGACAGGACTCGTCGGGAACTGTTGGTTGGTAATATACCTATCGTCAGTTATCAGTTCCCAGGTGACATGAGTACAGCTTAGTCCGCTGACTTGACACTGTCACTTCGCCTCGAGTGTATTCCCACTGCACTTTGATTACTACCCTACCACGGCTCAAAGGAGCTGTGCAAACAGGTAGTTTTTGGGTGCAGTCCCGAAGCACTTGGAGGCAGTGACGGTTAGACAGGATTCGTCTCTCCCGGTATTGGGGGTTGACATCGCGCTGTGTCCAGGAGAGCCATTACACGAGTAGTCCCTGGCCAGGGCAAGCGAGATATACTGGTAGGTTTCCAGTGTTATCTCAGGGTGTTCTGGGCTACACTCCGACACGACTTGTACCGCTATTAGGGGACTGACGTTCACCGCCCCCCTAGGCCCGCCATGCGATGTATCAGACGAACAGACCGGACTGTACGGAGACTGTCACATACAGGCTCAGTAGGAGTGCCGATGGGGTTCACCTCGTCAGTCTTCTTATCGACATCTACCTGGGGACCGTTACGTACAGCTAGTGCCGCTTGCGGTCTGTGGTTAAACCCACTGCCAGCGTAGTGTCGAGTCTTTAGAGTCCCACATAGAGAGCTATTCGCCTTTAGGCAAAATGAGTAAAGGTCGCATGGTTTTGCGACAGGGTTCGTTCACATTCGCGCACTTGTGCACGTTTGCTGTCCGGACAGTTTATACTAGCGGGCTTTGGTTTAAGCCGGATCCTAGTATATGATTTGAGATTGGTTTTTCTCATTGTGTTCGTGTTCCTCGGATCACGAATGCGGGTGCGTATGCACAGTTGCTTGAGATTGAGGGAGAGGACCTTGATTAGGGTTAATGGCTATTGTCATTTTATTAACCCTAATATTTATGTGTGTTATTGTTAATTAGTAATTAGTTTAATAATTATCCATGGTTGTGGTTGTTGACCATTTGACTTCTTTGACTTGTTGACCTAGGTTGACACTTTGACCATCATAATTTCTTTTGGAAGATGCTTTTTGATCTTTGCAATTTGAAATGATAATGGTCATGTCATGATTTACCATGATAATTATCTAGCTAATTATTCAATTAAATTAATTCACACATATTAGTGAGAAGAGCTCTATTATTTTCTCATTCTCTCATATCATTTCTCTCTCTTGTTCATCCTCTCCCTCAAGCTCTCTCCCTCTCATGTGTTGAGAAACAAAAAGCTTGAGAAAAACCTTCACTTGATCCTCTCTACTCTCTTCTAGGGTTCAAGTCTTAGCATTTCTTGCACTCTAGTTACTCCTAGCTTGGAGTTGAAGCTAAAGGTGGTGGCTTTCAAGTGGATCTTTCTTTGACGAAAGAAGACAAGCAAGGTGAGGCCTTTCTACCATTCCGACGAGCAAGGAGAGAAGGACTAAAGACCAAAGGTATAACCTTTCTACAACTTAGTTAGTTGTTAGTTTACTTTAGCTAGTTTTCGTTTAGCAAAGATCCTCACAAGCAAAGTCCATGTTGCCTAAGTCATTAAAAATCCGTTTTTTATTATGTTTTCCGCCTCCCCGTAAGCACCGGGATGGGCAACACGGACTTACAATTTGATCGGTAAACAGCGTCTGATTGCTATAGTTCTTTTAGACGGGTTTGCGAACGTGACATTCGCGTTGATGTTCTGTGTTGTGCTGTGATGTTGCGACTATGTCGTGGTGGATAGCAGGGTGCAATGATAGTGCAGTTTGGATTTATTTGTACATTTGATATTGCGGGGCGAGCGTCCAATATGTGGACTGCCGTTACTGCCTATTTGTATAATATTCTTTTGGGGCACGACCGGGTCGAGGTCGATGTACCTGTTGTACATTTTTTTTTATTTTCTGTACTGGGTTTATCCCGCGAAGGAGTGCATGGATAGCCGGGTTCTGGAGGGCAATGGGTCCGTATCTCATGGCTTTGAGAGGCAAAGGGCCCTCACTCTAGAATTGGCAGACTATTCGCCACACTCGTAGGGGGTACAGGTTGACCCAAGGTGGGGTGCTCAATTTACCGGATTCCGTGAAGTGCCGGGTGTTCCATTCACTACGCTGTGGGGACTACCTCGCTTCAGGTTTTGGTGGGTAACTTGCCGCACCTGTAGGGGTCTAGGTTTCATTGCACAGGCTATCCACAGGACCAGGGGAACGTCAGGTTTCAGCAGCGGCTCTGTGAAACCAGGGGATCCCAGATTATCTGTATTGTTCTGTGATGCTTATTACTTTTCTGTAATGTTGCATATTATCACGCCTGGAGCGATTATTGTATATTGGTATATATACTATTAGATGTTGTATATGTTTTACACCCGCACTAGTCCAGCCCCCGCTCTGTCGTTAGTTAAGTAACCTAACGGGTGATGACGGGACCCAGTGACGAATGCAGATGGCATATACGTACATTATATTTTCGTTCTTTTCTGGTGTGATTGATTGATGGGGCTGCATTGATTTTTATCAATGCAAGGATAAAACAAACCTATATTTGATGTTGTTGGAACAAATTTTAAAAGTGTTATTACAAAGATGTTTCCTTTTGTTTTGCATAGTGATATTCAGTTAGAATATCCCGCACCTCATTCGACGAGGCAAGGGCCGAGATCCCTTCACCGGGAGTGACCCCTTGGGCATAAGTTTATGTCAGGGTAATAACTTTAATATAGTCGATTACAAGTTGCTTTGCATCGCGGTATTCAGTTAGAATAACCTGCTCCTCATTCCACTAGGAAAGAGCCGAGATCCCTTCACCGGGAGTGACCTCTTTAGCAAAGATTTTTCGCCACTATATTTTTATAAAAAGCTATCAGGTTCCTTCAACGAGATCAAGTTCATTACGTTAAAGGTTTTTCGCCAAAAACCAGCCGTAGCCCTCCGTCATTTCTTTTGGGTATTCAGTAGTATTCAAGCTATGTATTTTGACCTTCGCCAAGGCATAGTGTTTGGTAGCTGCTGGGTATTCATTTGTAGCATAGATAAATGTGTAGGTTTGGGACAGTCGTACTACTATCTTGGCCTTCGTCAAGAGTATATACGGGTGGGTTCAAATTGACCTGGACAATGACGGGTAGAACTTGGCATGTGACTTATGACATTTTGACCTTCGCCAAGGTCATAAGAGCATGGGGCAAAAATCACATCGGGAGTTTCAAACATACAGGAAACTTGCCAAGCATGCGCATACCTTCTGGAGTGTGATAACTTGTGTGGCTTCCATCAAGTTATCATGCGATGATAGTTGGATCCCGATTCTCACTGATGAGTTGGTTTACTCTTCGGGTGATACCGACTAATTCTTCTTTCAGGTTTGGAGGAGAATTTGAGATTACAGTGGGAGGTTTACTGATTAGATAAATTGATAACCATTCTGATCTAGGTTAGAGTGCACGCAGAGTGTTTCTTTTCTCTCTCTTTTTGGCAGCGACCTTTGACCAACCCTACACTATGACTCAGTGACCAAGTTGACCGAACCTTCTTAAAATACTGGCCTTTGGATTGTCCGAGTTGCATAAGTCATTGCCGCTCCTTCTTATACCCTTTGTATTTCTCAGAACACCCCGTATTACTACGGACATCCACTTCCATTGGATAGATCAATCGTATGGTTATATACGAACTCGGAGGGACTTCTTCGAGGATGGATCCAGGTTCAGGAGAAATAGAATTAGTTTATTCAGTTGTCTTTTATTATCACCTTCTCTCAGGTTGTGAGAGCTCCTTCGTTTAGGAGAGTACACCTATTACGCTTATTGGATAGTCTTATTCCAAACCATAGGCTGGTGCCAAAAGGTAGGGAATGAAGAAAACCAATTAGCCTAAGTAGGGTGTGCAGACGGTAATATGTAAAGACAAAATAAAGGGATTAGAAAGAGGGCAAAGTAAATTGCGACTGTTATCATTCACGACCAAACCGCGTACTTCATCGCCACTCCTATTTCACCTTTAATAGAATAAGTATTATTCAGTTGTCTTTTATCATCACCTTCTCTCAAGTTGCGAGTACTCCTAGGATTAGGAGAGTACACCTATTATGCTTACTGGATAGTCTTCTTCCAAACCATAGGCTGGTGCCGAACGGTAGGGAAGGAAGAAAACCATTTAGCCTAACGTTGGTGTACATAAGGTAATGAATAAAGAAAAATAAAGGGATTTGGAGAGATAGCAATGAAATATACGGTTAAAGTCATCAATTGGATTATGGAAGAGGCATTACTAGGAATACCAGGATACCCCTACGAGACATTTTAATGTTTCTGTTTCACTGCGCATTGTTAAAGGAAAACTGATATCCCAATCAGATACTTACTCCAGGGTATGTATTTACCAGGTTTCATTCTCATATATGTATGGTTTTACAGATGATGGGTGGGAGTATGTTATTGGGAATTAGGTGATCATCCTCATTATATCGGAATTCGTTGTAAATGGTGATATTTGAGGAAATCTCCTGGGTACAGTTTTCAACCTACGACAAACAGGTTTTGAGTTATTCAACTCAGCGGACTTATACAGAATATTGTATGTTGTCCAGTGTCCGTAAAGACAAAGGGGTAGGTCCTCGTACTATGTTCTGTTTACTTGTGACTTCTCTAGTTTTTAGACAAGTGTTTCGTAGAAATACAATGTCTAAGTTTTGAGAAGTTATGGGTATAAGAATAAAGTAGAGAACCAGATGTCGCAAGTATCAGGATTCTTCAAAGAGATTGAAGATGTAGATTCTTGTGATTAGTATTCAGATGATAGTAATGGTTTTGAGAAACTTGTTTATCTTTCAGGTTACTCATAATTGGATGGATTCCTAAGTTGAGTAATGCTGATTAGCCTTTTTCCATTAAGTTGTTATACACTGGAGACAGCAGCATGATTTGAATCTGGTTCCAATTAAATTAGTGCATCTGTTTCTATATTGGATATAGAATGTTTCATATCTTAACGATGTTGAGATACGGGGAGTTGTCCAGCTTATGCTTAAAACCAGACACTGGATAACTCAAGGCACGTTTCTGTAATGGCAGTTTGTGGGTTGACCCTCGTTTTGACGAGGGTTGATTTTCTACCATCCGGAAGATCAATAGTGATATTGTTCTTGACTCGCCACAGTTTTAGTAAAATGGATTTTTTCAGAAAACAGTAGTGGGAGTATGGTAGAACTGGAAGTGATTCCAGAACCGCAAACGATTTTGGAAAATTTAATAGGACCTATATATTCAATCAGGTTTGACATTCCATTAGCCACTCCGCAGATATGAAGGGTAACCTCAGACACCCGAGAGGTACTCCGGTAGCCTCAAGGACGGTGACAGGGAGGTTCTTGTTTACCTAGACTTGACACTACGGTTGTTCCAGGCTATGAGACCCGGCAGGAGGTTATGAATAGCGTCGTTCTAAGCTAGCTTTAGAAGTGTACATATATATTATTCTGCCAGAGGGTTATCGTAGTCAGTGGGAGCAGCGGAAGCATAGTGGGCAAGAAGCTTATGTCTATTTTTAGGCTTGAGCAAATATCGCGGAGATAAGATCATCTATTTTTGATGTGACAGTCACGGGTTTGACTTCATCAGAATAGGGGATGGATCTGTTAAGAAGGTAGTAGGGTGTGTTGTCCTAGTATTTGGATGACATACACAGAGAAGGAAGTAAAATTCCCACACAGAGAAGGAAGTAAAATTCCCATACTACGATCGGTTGTACTTTGGTCGTCACACAGTTGTTTCTTCACACAGGATATGGATATAATATTAGACATTCTGGTTTCTAGATCTACGGTTTTAGATATAGATTTGGGTAGTTTCCCAATGTGGGTACTTAGACAGTAATTCTAAAAGGTATTTAGAATAGATGACTCCTGGCATGGTGGTGTACCTGCAGGTAATGGAGTCACCCTCTCTAAAGGTGTCTTACAGACTAAAGGGGAGAGGGACGTGCATGATTGGCAGATCACTTGCTTAGGCAATTGAGTCAATCGTGAGATGTCAAGTACCACACCAGATGTTGTTTTTGCACTTGATGCGATAAGTTTATATTAATCCAATCCTGAAGAAACATAAGGAACCAGTTTTAGAACATAAGTGCATGTTCTACGGATTTGATGACGGCAGCCTCCTTCGGGAGATGGTTATCATTCCAGGCTTCAAAGGTGACATGGATGACAGAGTGATTGTCAGAGTTATAGTCTTCCCTCTGACGAGGGAAAGTATTATGGACAGGTGGTCCAAGAGGATACTATGGGAGGCATGGTGCTGGATACTGATTAGGTTCTGTTATCGATATAGTCTAAGAAGTTTGGATTTGAAATTCATTTATGAACTAAGTCCCATCACATATCCAGATATATTCTAAGACAGGTATTGCTCGATTCGGGAGATGGCTTTTTCCGCGAACTTGAGATTTAGAGAGACATAGAAAGAAACATCAGGGCGGATCCACTCACTGAGACTATTTCTCGAACATAAGAGTTTTACAAACTAGCTTTGTGAAACTGATTAGTAAAGAAGTTGGGTGTTCGGTATCACACGGGCTGTGAGTATGCGACATCGCAATAATTAGCCTTAAGTGAAAGTGGGAGATTGTTAGAGATAGCGCCCTCAAAGTCAATTATTGGATCGCAGGTACGTGATTGCAATGATTGAGGCAGGACTAATACCGATATGACAGTCTTGCTCGAGATGATAGTATGCTATCTGGTTTGTCTTTATCATCGTATACATGCTTTAATTCACCATTGCATGATGATAGAGCCCATAGGATTCTTTCCTGACTACCAGCAGTATGATGGCGATCATATACGTGGGAGCTGGGGTCTGTAAGCACATCCTTTAAAGTGTCCCTAGTCGTGGGAGTTTCGAGACAGGGCATCGATACTCCATAGTAGACTAGTGTATACAGTCGAGACCCCGACGAAGGGCGATGGCTGGTCTCACAAGCCATTGGTGTTAGTTGGTTCACCTAAGATGTATACAGGTGCTCATTAGGTTATGAGTATACCGGACAGGACTCGCCAGGAATCTGCTAGTTGGTATTATACATATCGTCAGATCGCAATTCCCAGGTGACATGTGTACAGGTTAGTTCATTGACCTGAGATCGTCATTTGTCTCGTGTGAGTTCCCACTGTGCTTAGATTACTACCCTACCACGCTCAAAGGAGTTGTGCAAACAGGTTTTAGTTGGGCACAGTCCCGAGCCATATTGGAGGTAAGTCAGCGGATCGTCGGGGATTCGTCTCTCCCGGTATTGGGGGTTGATGTCGCGCAGTGCATGGGTGGCCATCACTAGGAATCCTCGGCCGAGGTAGTGGAGAATTACTGATTTGGATCAGTAGTTTCTCAGGTGGTGATGGGCTTCATACCGACATGATTTATCGCGTTATTAGGGGTCTGACTTTATCCACCCCCCTAGACTCGATATGCGATATTCTTTAGACGAACGGACCGGACTATATATACATTGTCATTGTCAGGCTCAGTAGGGTTTATGGATGAGTTCGCTCGCCAGCTTTCCTTCCAATCAATACATAGGCAACCATTACGTACACCTTGTACCTGTGACGTGCTAGAGGTTATACCCAGTGCCAGTGTGTTGATGAGTCATTAGAGTCCCCCACATACACTTTCCCAAGTTTGGGCGAAACGGTAGAGGCCGTATGGGTTTATGGCAAGGCTCGGAAAATGCACGTGCGTTTTCGCACTTGTCATTTTTCGGGCAGATAATACTGGTCGTCTTTGGTTGAAGCCGGATCCGAGTATTATACTGTGTAGATATAATATCTTTGTCTCAGTTGCATTTGTATTCGGTCATAATACAAATGCGGGTATGTTTATACCATTACGGGGTTATCCAGAAATTCGTTTCAGGATCACTTTTGGAAGTTGCCAGTTTCCAGTTTTCTATCAGCCGTATTAAACATTCGGTTAAATACGGATTTATCTTTTCTTGAGATAAGTGTGGAAGCTTCTAGAAGAGGTGACTAGGATGGTGACTAGGATGGTGAGGTGGCTTTGTTCATTAATGGTGCATTAATGTGTCGATGACTATGTATTATGATTCATCACTTGCATTAATGCATTCATACTAGGTGTATCTTTGACTCATGCTTTTCTTTATGTGCTAATGGTCACCCTCCCTCCTACACTCACCCCCCACCTCTATATAGTGGCCGGCCCTGCTTGGTGTGGGAAATGGTTGTTCATTTTTAGTTTTGAGAGAAAAGACTATGATAATTGAGTGTATGGTAATTTCATAACCCAATTTCCATTTACCCGATTCCAATTGGCAACTTCATTAACCGTTCGTCCATAGCCTTGAGGGTAACGAGACAAAGTGTTCTACTCATTCTCTACAACATCTTGGTCGTCTCTTTTGGAAAACTTGACGATCGAGTTGCCTCGGTTCAGAGGCGGGAGCCCGTTTAAAGATCCGTCGACGTGGTGCCACCTGGACGACGAGACTGGAGATTCAGGAGATCGGAGCAACCGCAACAAAGCGTGGGATGATGGTTGAAGACCGAAGGACTCGGATCGTTCGGTATAACTCTTCTACCCACTTTGTAGTTTGTTAGTTTAGCTTTAATTGCAGATCCGGGTTATAGTACGCGATAGCGCCAGTTGTAAAAAGTTTTTGTTCCGTATTTGACATCTGTTAGACGGCCGGGGCACTACCGTGGACTTACATTGTAGACATGGGACCATATACATCATCATGTATCTATCCCAAGAGTTCACTAACTCTTTCTCTGTTTCCAGTAAACGGAGTATTGGTCATGTTATCTTTGAGACAAAACTGGCAAGTATCATAAGAGGAAAATTCGAACAGATTCTCATATTCATTTTTATGTAACTTAGCTGGTCGTGTCGCAATGATATGACCTAGTCTATAATGCCTCAAGAAGGATTCGTTCATTCCTGAACTATTCCTCTTGTGTATGTTCTACATACTTTGAGCTGTGAATTGATTTGGAACGTATATGCTATTATCTAACGTTCCTGATCGAATCAACTCTTGATTCAGGAAAATGTTCACAACCTTTTCCTCCAAAACAGAATTATATCCTTCTTTAACTCAGTAAAGAACATGATATAATGTTGTATATCAGGTTCGGTATGTAATAACATTTGTTCAAAATCAATGTATTAGTACAAGGTGATATCTGCCAACTTATTTGGCTGCAACGATTGCACCATTCTCTAACACCTAGAGACATATCACTCAATCCCAGTTCTCTGTAATGAACACACCCGAAGAAGATTCATCAACATGCACTTTCTTCATTCTGGTGGCATGGGAATCTAGATATTCCTCTATTTCCTGCTCGGACTTATAACAATTATAAGATTGAGCGGAACCAACGTTCCCTACCTCAGTATAATATGGAGGTTCGGTCAGCATTCATATTATTATCTTGATTAAGGCGTGACATGGTCGCTACCAGGAGAGAGAGAGAAGAAAACACTCTGCGTGCGCTCTTACAGGATTAGATTGGTTATTATTTTTATCTAATCAGGATGGCTCCCACTGTTTTAGTCAAATCTACCTTCAAACCCGAAAAGGTAAGACTAGCCGGGATTAATTACACCCTATAAGTTCTCCAATTTTTCAGCCAGGTTAGTGCCGGTACTTTGAGGGAGGTTTCCCGTGCTTTCGCACGGACCAAATTAAAATAAACCTCATTTTCCCACAGGCATAACGCCGTTGACACCTTTCTAGATACCTACTTGATTGGCTAATTGTAAAGTGCAAAACTCTCCCAGGAGTAACAATTACTCGCAGTGAGTATCGGGATCCAACTATCACAAAGAAGGTATGCAACCTCATTGCAAATTTCAACACTTGAAACTCCCGATAACAGTTTTACTCCTAGCACCTATGACCTTGGCTATGGTCAACATATCATTAGCACTAGTCAGGTTCTACCCGTCATTTCGTAATTAATTAGACCCACCCACATGACCCTCGGCCATGGTCGACATAATCATATGACTGTCCTTACTAATTGCATCATATGCTGTGTAGGAAAGACATCACGTAGCTACCGTACACTACGCCTCGGCTACGGTCGACAAACGCAGCATGAATACTAAGTACTTTACTTTCTAAATTGACGGAGGGCTACACAGGTTTTTAAGAAAACCATGAGCGTAATGAACTTGATATCGTTATAGAATCGAGTGAATTTTAAAAGGAGTGTTTTTAAGGATTTTACTAATTTTTCTAAATAGGTCACTCCTGGTGAAGGGATCTCGACTCTTTCCTTATCAAATAAGGTGCTAGATATTCTACAAGGAATACCGCTATGCAAAGGAAAAACAATATAAGCAATCAAAAGACAAACCGATTTTGTAGCATCTTCCAGTTTTGCTAAAGAGTTCATTCCAGGTGAAGGGATCTCGGCACTTTCCTTATCGAATAAGGTGCTGGATATTCTAAAAGGAATATCTCTATGCAAAGCAAGAACTAGAGCTACCAGTTTTTAAACAAGTTTCTACAATATTTTTAGGTTTCTTTTAGTTTTATTTCATTAATCTCATTAATGAAGTCCCATCTGTTATGCGTCCTAAGCATCATATAAGAAACGAAAGCAGCAATATTTATTATATCTCATATATATAATATAGGCATTCGTCTCAGAACATTTTAAATGATCACATCACAGCATATCAGCAGCAGAATAATCACATATGAAATATTGGATATACTAAGAATTTCGTGTTTTATTTAAGCCAGTATAAAACACGGATTCCACGGTCGCGATGAATAGCGAAACCCACATCCCTAGACCATACGAAAGCGGCAAGCAACCCTATCAATTCTAGAGTTAGGAGACCCGGTCTCGACTCCTTAAGATGGTCTCCTACTGTACCCTAGAACCCGGTTACCTATGCTCCCCGCCTTGGGTCTATCCTAATGCGGAAAAAAAATAATATACAATGGTGACATCATGCTCAACCCGGAAGTACCCCAATAAAAGAATATTACTTACATGCTTTTACATGAATGAAAATGAAAAACTCTCGTCTCGCATAAAACCCTCGGCTATTCAAAACATGACGATCCAATATAACATATCACAGCAACACATAACATCACATATCATCAACTTAAGTAAATATGCGTATCCCAATTGTCGTTGACATATAGCACAGAAACCCGCGATACATGACATATTACACTTACGGTCGCAGAAAAGAAAGTGAAAAACTACAACAGTTGGAATCCGCAACCACCTTAGACATCATAAACCCAACGTATCACATACATTGGATTTCATGCCTAACCAAATGAATTCCTTAGACATCGCATACCTAACAATTATAAACTCCGCATTTTAGTCTCGATATTGAAAACACTTTCCAATAACCTGTCAGGTAATTCAACAAGATTCCCGATAACCTGATCGAATTCTCATTGGAAACTTTATTAGACGTCCGCACCCCTGATGCCGTCAACGAAGTGCACTAAGGTTGAACACCGCGGCCGCGAGCACCCGAACGGATGCTTTTTGGCGACGGGGTTCTCCTACAGTCTCTTGATTGGGGCTATAGGGCGTAGCTATCTATGAAGATTACCCGGCGAGTATCCGCGTACGATACGTTATTGCGATGGATTTTTGATCAATATCAAAATCTCGTGGCAACCGATCGAATGAGACTAAACGGCTAGATTTATAAAATTCAAACGAGTTATCTCATAACTAATTCTTGTGGATTCCAAATATTGTACCACAATCACAGATAGCTACGAGAAGTTAGATAATTCGATCGATACAACGAATTCCCAAAATTCCCAGAGATCTCAACACTTGAGCAGAATTAAAAATACCTAGAAGTATGCCCCAACACCTACGGACCGTCGCTGAACGGCCCATCCCAAGCCTCCACAGTGGCGCCACGGAATCGCCGCCAAAACCAAGTTTTGGCCGCGGTTGCACGGTCACTGTAGCGAGTTAGGGACTTATTCTTCAGCTTGGTCCATAGAATTCCCTGCATGATTTTCTGAGTATTTTTAATATGAAAAATTTCAACTTTTGAAAAAATTTCCAGAAAGTGGGATTTATCGGTGTTTCGGAGTTCGATCGGACTTCAAACTTCGTCTGGACAACGCCTAAAGCTCTAGCTTGTCTCTGATACCACTGTAGCGTTAGCTTAGCACCTTGTGAAGGTTTTGGCAAGCATCAAACATGCTCTATTGGAAATTTTGGGGTGCTAAACCAACCCGCTAAGTAATCGAACTAGAGACTTAGGGTTAAAACAGGATATGTAAACTCTTTACATCTAAGTGAACAAGGAATACAATCTTTGTAGACCGGTCCTTCACTTCAATAGCTCCATGTAGTAGTACCTTCGCTGCGATCATGAACTCCCAGACACTAGAGAGGCTCCAAAAGATGTATGGAACAAGCTTTCTTCGAAGTCCTCGAGGCCGAAGATGATCTACGTCGAGAAGACACTAGCTCATGCTATTTCTTCACTAATTGTGTAGATTAGTGAAGCAAACACCCTAAACTAAATGACTAATAGTAGAGGATGATGAAGTAGGATGTGGGCTTACTTTAGATATATTTTTCTCACAAGTTTCCATCACTTTTGAAAAAGCTAGCAAGCTTTTCTCACTTGATGAAGAAGAAGAAGATGAATCTCAAGTGATGAAAGAATGAATTCATTAAGATTAAAAATTGCAACCATGGATGAGTATATCATATATCTAACCCTTGTAGAGAGTTATCCATTGTGTATGGTTAATGGTTGGCTTGATAAATATCTTAAGGAAAACAAAAGAGTGGACTAAGTCAATGGTTATCTTGAAACTTCTCCAAACTTCCGATCATCAAATATCTCCAATAATTGTAATTACTTAAGAATAAATATTAACCCTAACATTAACCCTAGCATGGTGTAAGTTTTATACATACATGTTGCATGTTTAACCTAGCATGACATAACAATATATATCACATATATATTTTTTGCAAAAAGAATACTATAATATATATCACATAAATATCAATGTATCAAAAAGTGAGAAAGATATCGTAAGTGAGCTAATATTAGTTAATGTAATTTAATACATCAAATATATAATTATACATTAAACTATTAAATCAACTCTTGATTTAATAATCCGGCTATAGTACATATAACTAACTAATATCAAATGAATCAACTTATCGAATCAACACTTGATCCGATAACCCGGCTATATCACATATATCCGACCGATATCACATATCACGAGAATAGAATACGGTATCATGTACTCGTATTAATCTCGGTCCCGCACATATCACATATAAGCTCCTATTCCATTTCGCATGAACTAGGAAACCTCTATGTAGGACTCATCAATACGCCGGCAGTAGGTGATGATAATATCGAACACCCATAAGCCGCAAGCGGTCTGCTAAACGTAACGACCACCCGGGTATTGAGCGATCACAAGCAAGCTTGCTATAACTCCAGCGAATCCAATCAGTAACACTACCGTACAATCTGGTCTCTTCGTCTGATATGTCGCATATCACAGCCTGGGGGTTGTATAAGGTCAGACCCCAATAGCCTGATAAGTCATGCCGAGGCAAGGTCTATAACGGTTCGAGAAACTACTGGTAACACTTACCAATAAATCTCATCATCCTTAGCCAGGGATTTCCGGTTATGGCCAATCGAGCATAGCGCAACATCAACTCCCTATACCGAGAGAGATGAAACCCCTCCTATCGCTCATTGCCTCCATGTGACTCGGGACTGTACCCAAAAGCTACCGTTTTGCACGATCTCTTGACCGTGGTAAGGTGGAAATCAAAGCACAGTGGGAATCACTCAAGACTCTATGATGATCTCGGGTCTACAGACTAACCTGTACCAGTGTTATGTTCATATCAGAAAACTGCATTCTAATACCGCCCATTCATTATCTATTTGTTGTATTTATCGGTATTATTAGCCAGTGTCTACTCAGTATTATAGATTACAAGTATCCAAGACAAAATACTGGAATTGCATCCAAAAGCACGGATATATCACTTGAGGGAAGACACTGCGACCAGAAATGCAAACCGACCAATACTTCAGGAGTTCCTTTATGCAACAAGTTATGTACACATTTTTTTATCTAAATGGTCCAACACAACAAGTGTGTACAGAAGACTTTTAAGCACATGTGGATATGATTTTATATGCATTCAAGGAGATGATTTTATATGCATATGATTTTATATGCATTCAAGACTAAAAAGCATGTGTTCAAATCAAAAGGAATCAAACAAATCAGCATGAGCCATAATGGGGCAGCCATGAATCAAGCCACATGTGGGAATGGAGTAATGAGCATTTAATGGTGAAGATTATGTGTGTGATTTAGAGATTCAAATTTCCTTCCAAAACTGAGTGCAAATCTAATTCAAATAGACAAATCAGTATGGACCATGATGGGGAAGACAAGAATTAAGGCACAAATGGACATGAAGTAATGTGCATTTAATGCTAAAGATTATGTGTTGATTTAAAGATTCAAATTTCCCTCCAATAATAAGTGCAAACCAAAATCAGCTAGACAAATCAACATGGACCATAATGGGGGCAGCCATGAATCAAGTCACAAATGGACATGAAGTAATGAGCATTCAATGCTAAAGATTTTGTGTTGATTTAAAAATTTGAATTTCCCTCCATTCTTTGGAGCCTATAAATACAGACCATGGGGCAAAGGTTCAAAGGTCATTCTTTAGACTTGGATTGTCATTCTTTGTCCAAGTTTTCTTTTCTCTTTTCTTGTAAATAGATTAGTCCCCTTGAAGTCTTACCCTTCTCTTGATCCTTCAACCTCTTCATTGAGCTTGAAAGTTTAAGGGTTGGTTATTGATCTCAAGGGGTTGTATCATTCTTGAAGTTTAATAAAGTGTTCTTTTGTGCTTCCTTCACCATGAGTTCTTTGCCCTCTCTTGATCTTGCAACCTCTTTATTGAGCTTGCAAGTTTAAGTTTGTGTTATTGAACCCATGTCTTGCAATATATTCTTTGGTTCCTACTCTTTTACTTACTTGCATTTTATTCTTGCTCTTTTAATTCTCGCACTTAAATTCCATGCACTTTAATTACTTGCTTGTAATCTTTTCTTTTCTTTGTTTCTCTCTTTTGTTATCTCTTTGTGGTTTGTTTTGTGAATGGTGTGAATATTGTTGTTAGGAAAAGAGAAAGATATTGTAAGTTAACGTTTCGTTTTTCATTTCCTTTTCCCGTCTTTTCCATTTGAAACTCCGCCCAAACCCTACGCAAGCGCTCCGTTAGGCACCCTACCTTACCAAGGTAAAGGTGATTACTAACCGTGACCTATTGCATTCGGTTTGGCCGGAGGCGAAAGCAAGAGACAAGAACGGACAGACAAGGGTCAATAAGCCGGATTCCATGAATACCGTGCTTAAGTCCCTTAATCCACGTTGTTGCCGATTGTTCTAGCTTAATTAGTTAAGTTTGGCTCAAAGTACTTGAATACGGAATCTATTAACTAACACTATCCTATCGTTTCCTAACAAGCCTTATACTTGAATATACATATAGGTTAGATAACGAACAAATCCTCCACGTTGTTAACTCGTTAAAACAAGAACATAAAACTTACCATCTCCCTGTGGATCGACCCGTGCTCATCGCGGCTAGCTGCAAAGCGACACCATCGCGATCGCGGTTAAACTTTAGAACTTTTTTAATATCCGACACACTTTTGGCGTGCGATCATGTTACCAGAGAACTGCTATCCGACGATAGGTATAATACCATCAAGGAGTTCTCGGCGCGTCCGTCCAGTGTACCCAGTCTCCACTGAGCACCCGCATACCATCTTTGATGTCAAACACCAATGGATATGGGATCATCCATCGCCCATCATATGGGTCAAGAAGCGCATATGCTAGTCTACTCTGGTGTATCGATGCCTTGTCTCGATACTCCCACGGCTAGGTACATTTGAAGGATGTACTTATCGACTACCCTGTCCCCACTAGTATGATCTGCATCATAATCCTGGTAGTCAAGTACTCATCCTAAGGGCTTTATCAACATGTAAAAGAGAGACAATAAGTGTACATGTTAAGATAAAAAGTAACCAGATAGCATACTATCATGTCGAGCAAGAAGGTCCTCCATAAATATATATCCAAGCATCCACTACAATATACATCGCATGTACAGTAATGGCCTCTAGGGCATACATATTACTAACATGCACTGCATACAAGACTGATCTTGGAATGTCTCCCTATCGGCTTGTGTATGGAAAGGCTTGCCACCTTCCTATAGAAATCGAGCATCGCACATTTTCGGTGATCAAAGAGCTGAACCTAACCCTTGAGGATGCGGGCAGCTATCGGAAGCTGCAACTCAACGAGCTAAACGAGCTTCAGGATGATGCTCATGAAAACGCGGTTGTCATAAAGAACCGAATGAAGGTGTTTCATGATAAACAGCTTATGCGCAAAACCTTCATACCTGGACAACGGGTACTTCTATACGACACCCGACTCCATTTCCATCCCGGTAAGCTTCGATCTCGCTGGAAAGGACCCTTTTTTGTGCGGAGTGTATACCCACACGGCGCGGTGGATTTGGAGAATCCAGAGGACGGTTCACTATTCAAAGTGAACGGACGCAGGGTAAAACCGTTCCACACCGCAGAACCTTCGGAGGAGCTCCTAATGTTGCAGGAGCCGGTTTACATTGAGTAATCTTCCTCCGCTTACCGCCAAACTTCGGTTATCCAGCCATAAACGGTGGGAACACTGTTTCAAATAAGTTTGGTGTATGTATATACCATTTTGTTTTTTTTGTGTGTCGGGATATTTCTTGCTTGATGAAATTCCCATTTGTAATTTAAATAAATATAAATAAAAATATATAATAATAAAAAAATAAGGGGCGTGTTTTTGTAAATATTGAGAACTATCTATAAAATTAAAAAATGATAAAAATTAAAAATTAATTTTTAATAAAATAAATAATTTTTCTTTTTTGAAGGGCTTTTGTACAAATAACCAACAGCCCTATAAATACACCCTCGACCTTTTTCTGCAACCCCGGAGCCCTAATTTTCACCTTCACACAAACCTTAGCCGCCTCTGCAAAATCCCACAGAAGATCTCCCCTCCCTGCTGCGCTTCCGCCGCCGAAGACCCTATTCGCCGCCCAACCGCTGCAGCCTAGCCTCTTCTCCCTCTGAAATTTTCAGAGGAGGTTTACATTTCTAATTTTCCTCTCTGTAAATTTACAGCTTTCAGCATTTTATTTCCATGGCTTCTACATTTCAATTTGAACAGGATTTTTCCTAATTATTTGCCCATATCATTTATGATAGCAATTACGGCGACGAGATCCGAAAACGCGGATGGAATTTTCTATTGTTTAACCATCGAAACGCGTTCACGATTCTGGATCTCGTTGCACGTTTCTTTGAAAGTATGGAGGAGGGATATTTAGCAAAACACGGGTTCATACGATTATTGTGGGGTGATTGGGAAATTATTATAGATAGGGACTTCATTCACGAAGTCACTTTGATAACTCGAATCCCCATACACGATCAACCCCTCCGCTTTGAGGACTACATGCCATTAATGGGTGATGATTGTTCTAGGGAGCCTAGGAAGGGCATTCATGCTTGAACGCTGTATGTGAACGTATTAACCGTGTGCCATTGTGCACAAAACAACATTTTTGGAGATTCGCACAACACCACTTTTTTCACCCCATCCCTACACATAGTGCACACATTAATGACCAAAAACCCTAGTTATGACATGTGCACTGTGCTACTACACTCGATTGGCGCCGGCAAGGGGGCTGCCAATTACCCATGCCCGATATTAGTGACACAATTGTGTCGCTATTTCGTTTCTCTTGAGGAATTCAATGTTTACATGCATGGTGGGGTTCCCATTCGACCCCTTCTTGAGGGTGTCTCCACATCCTACACAAGACTTCATGGATTATGGTCGCGCACCGAGCCGACCAAAGATATGATGGCGAAGACATCTAGCTCGAGCTCCACAGCGTACGATGAAGAGCTAACCCCCACTGCGCAAGCACGCTTAATACGACGTACCCATAGGTGGTAGAACTAGTGTCAGGGATTCTGACAAACTTTGATCAGCGTTTGACGAGTCTGGAACAGAGAATGTCTATCCATTTGGCACGAGCGGAACGAGCACGATCGAGGGGCAGTGGAACGGACAGAAGTGAGGCGGGAACGAGTGATGCCGCGTCTAGGAGACTCCGTTGGCAGCAGTGAGGGCACTGCTGCCGGTTTGTTTGTGGGTAGGGTTTGGTTGTAAATAGTTATCCTTGCATTCTGCATCTGCACGTTTTTTTGTTTTATGTAAATCATTGTTCTTTTACTATGCATGTTTAAATTCCGCATCGCATTTTTCTGCATTGCATTATTATAAAAAAAATAAAAAAATAAAAAAATTATTAAAAAATTAAAAATTTTAAAAAAATGAAAATATCAATATTGGCCATTGTTGACTGAAGTTCGACATGACGGTAGACTAGTTAGAAAAAAACTAAATCCTAAACTTAGTAAATTAGAACACTAAAAATAACCTTCCTTGAAGTATAACTATAGAAAATATACGTCCTTGCAGTTTATTTAGAAATAAGCAATTTTGAGTTTAGTTCTTGGGCTAAGTTAAAATGAGGGACGAATATTGAATGCTCTATTTGAAGAGTAAGTCTGAAAAATAATTTTGAACCTTATGTCCTAATTCTGAAAATATATACTCTACAAATCGCACATACACACACCTTGAAACTTAGGATAGTAGAGGATACCTTGAAATACTCTTTCCTGAAAGACTAGTATGAAAGAAAAAACGGCATTTAAATCTAGTCACCAAAGTGGATCATTGAAAAATATATCCGGTCTTGAAATAAATAAAAAAATACAAGACCCGGAAAGTGCTATTTATGTTTTAAATGCTGACACATTTAGTAATCGGCTGATTAATGCCTCAGGAAGCAGTAATAGTCGCATGAAAGATATGTGAGCAAATGCATCCACCATTAATAAAGAAGAAGTAGTGCTAGGTATTAAGGAAAGGGTATTATAGCTTGAATTGAATTTCCAAGTGTAGGGATGATATTTACATACGTAGGGGTATATGATCGGAGTTTGGAAGAGAGATATGAATGAAAAATAGGGCTTATATCTTCAATAAAGATGATGAAAATTCTGGATTTGAGATTGCGTATTACAAGGAATATTCAAGAGAAGCTGAGAGCTTTATAAATTGGCAAAACATATAGGATCTTAAGTTAAATGAAAAGGAAGTGTGAAGAATAAGGGTTGATGATTTCTAAGTTAAAGATGATAGAGTTTCTTGCTAGAATGCTGAACTGTAGGATTAGAGCCGACAACCAAGTTGATCAGATTTTGTGGGTTGTATCCGCTGAAAACCCTAAGGAGACAACACTCCTCCTGTAGGGAAACCTAGAAGTTTAAAGGCTTGTTTCACGAGCTCAGTGCAATCGTGTTCCTTGAGAAAGTGAGTTTATGATTTTTTGTGAATAAATTGGCTTTGCTCGGGATGAGCAAAAGGTAAGTTTGGGTGTATTTGTTCATATCACTTTTTTTGCACTTTTATACCGCCCATTCTTAATTGCATTGCATATAGGTGGGTACTCTTGATCCGTATTTGCTAAATAATTGCAGGTTATAGGTTCTCAGCTCTAAACAGTGAAAATCATGAATAGTCGCAACAAATTCTGGACTACTGCCAACAATAGATGAAATACGGGTCTCCGCTCACCATTCGCTAGATGCCGCATACCAGTTCGAGGGACAAATTGGCAAATCATTGGTCATTTCATGCACAAAGCACAAAAGGCAGTACAAGATCCGAGATTTCAACGCGGAGCTCAAGAAAATAAAGGCAAAAGTCCACATCATTTCATCTTTTTGGACTGCTGGAAATCTGGGAGAAAAATGAAGAGATTCTGAGAAACCAAGTGTGCTAAACAGAGAAGAACAACAACATGGAAACCCCGAGAAAATACAACCCTCCAATTCAACCAAAGGGCACTTAGGCCGCAGATCCACGGCCGAGTAAACTCAGTGTTGGCTCGTATTCTCAGGGTAGTTTTGTAATTGTGTTTGGGCTCAGATTTTATCCCTAGGGTTTCATGTATCGGCCTATAAATAGCCCAGTTCCAAGCCAAGTAAAGGGTTCTTTTTTTCTTGTATTTGATTTTAGGATAAGAGTTTGTATCTTCTTCTTTCTCCATTAATATTGTAGTGAGCTTCATGAGTGATGATGAATAAAAGAAGAGTTCTTTTTAACATGCATGTCTTGTAATTGTGTTGTTATATTTTGCTTGTAATTTTATTTGTTAAAATAGTTGTTGTTATTTGTTTGTTTGCTTGCTTTCTTCTTCTCTTTTCCTTTATCCTTACAAAAATGATGCTTAAGTATGATCCTAGCCAAAGTGAGGTCTCAAATAGCTAGTTGTGATATTCTAACCCATTTCTTTCTATCTTCTATCTTTGTTTTATTTTCTTTTTCTTTTTAATGGGTGAGTAGTTTCTCACTTATTAGGGTAGGATAAGGGATATTTGAGAGAAGGAAATCTCTCACTCTTTTCCTTACCTAGCATCTTGATTCGGACTCCCATTAATTGAACCACAATCCGCTCCCTACGACACCATATCCTACATGATAGCGGTGACAACCTAGTGAGACCAGTTGTAGTTGAATTAACCGGAGGTTACGACTAAGAGCCAAGAACGGACGGACAAGGACCAAAAGGAAGGAACTAAGTGTTGGAAAGCCTAGCTTATACTCGCAAGTTTCCTTCCTAGTCGTGCTAATCCCTGTTGTTGCCGATTACAGTAACATTGATATTAAGAGTGGCAATGAAAGAAGTGAGCGACTCCTAACTCAATCTAACCTAACCCTAACAAGCTCTCTTTATACATATTTTAGAACATAGTTAATCTTTAACAAACCTGGACAAATTGGACTTAACTTGTTAAAACACTAAGAAAAAGATTCCCATCTCTCTGTGAACCGACCCGTACTCATCCGGCTAGCTAACAAGCGAAACCATCTTGATTGCGGTAATTAAAACTAAGCACGCAAAAACCTTATCAATCAGTTACCCGCTACTCATCGAGTCACTCTCTCCAAGGACTTTTGCCCAAAGACTGATGAAGAGAGAGCTCCCTTGAGCATTATACCCTATGCTTCAGCCATAGGAACTATAATGTATGCGATGTTATGTACACGCCCTGATATAGCTTATGCACTGGGTGTGGTAAGCAGGTATCAATCCAACACATGGGAGAATCACTGGACAGCTGTGAAGAACATTCTTAAGTACTTGCGAAGGACTAAAGAAATGTTCATGGTGTATGGTAACGGGGATCTCCAAATGGAGGCCTTTACCGATTCGAGCTTCCAGAGTGATAAGGATGACAACAAATCTATCTCAGGGTTTGTATTTACCCTCAATGGAGGGGCGGTATGTTGGAAGAGTTCCAAATAGGATACTGTTGCAGACTCTACGATGGAAGCTGAGTACAATGCTGCAAATGATGCTGCCAAGGAAGCCGTCTGGAAGAGGAAGTTAATTGAGGAGCTAGGAGTAGTTCCAACCATTATTGATCCAATACCATTGTATTGTGATAATAATGGAGCTATAGTGTTGGCCAAGGAGCCCAAGTCCCATCAACGATCCAGGAACATCCTGAGACGATATCATTTGATCCGGGAGATAGTTGATCGCCGCGAGATCGAGATTCGGAGAGTAGATATAAAGAATAACACCGCGGATCCACACACAAAGTCCCTCCCTCTGCCGCATCATGAGCGACTTTTTGAGATGTTGGGTATGAGATACGCCAATAATTGGACTTAGTGCAAGCGGGAGATTGTAGGATATATGTATGCCCTAGAGGGCATTATATGATAGTGGATGTATCGGTATGTGTATATATATATTTAGAGGACATTCTTGCTCGACATGATAGTATGCTATCTGGTTGTACTTTATCCTGACATGTTCATTTGACCATGCATATTACTCATTTGGTACATGTTGATAAAGCCCTTAGGATATTTGCTTGACTACTGGGATTATGATGCAGATCATACTAGTGGGACATGCGTAGTTTATAAGTATATCCTTAAAATGTTCCTAGTCATGGTTGTATCGAGACGGGGCATCGATATTCCAGAGTAGACTAGCGTATACGGTTCTTGACCCATTTGATGGGCGATGGATGATCCTATATCCATCGGTGTGGTGACACCAAAAAATGTATACGGGTACTCAATGGAGACTGGGTATACTGAACGAACTCACTGAGAACTCCTATGTGGTATTATATCTATCGTCAGATAGCAGTTCTCAGGTGATACTGGTACAGGTTCGTCTATAGACCTAAGATCATCATAGAGTCTTGTGTGTCCTCCAACTGTTCACGGCTCTACTAAGTCGTGCAAACAGGTGGATTTTGGATACAGTCCCGAGGCATATGGAAGCAATGATCGATAGAAGAGGTTTCGTCTCTCCCGGTATTGGGGGGTTGATGTTGCGCTATGCTCGATTGGCTATAACAAGAAAATCCCTGGCCAGGGCTGATGAGATTTACTGATAAGTGTTATCTGTAGTTTCTCGATCTGTTATAGGCCATATACCGGCATAACTTATTGAGTTATTGGGGTCGACCATACCATCCCTAGACTCGATATGCAGCATATCCAACGAAGAGACTGGACTGTACGGTAAGTGTTGCCAGTTGGCTCGACGGGAGTTTTGACAGATTCGCTTGTTTTTCTTCTGATCGCTCAATACCTGGGAGCCGTTACGTACAGCTAGTACCGGTGACGGTTTGTGGGTATGTGATATGATCACTGCCTACTGCTAGCGTATTGACGAGTCTTAGAGTCCCACAAAGGGGTTTCCTAGCTCAGGCGAAAAGATGTGGGGTGCATATGAGATATGCGTGGGAGCTCGATTAAATGCATATATATGATACCGTATTTTAATCGGGTGTTTTCTATTGGTCAGGTCATATGTAATATGATCGGGTTATTAAATCAAGTGTTTTTATAATATTGACTTTGAGCTCATTTATTTAAAACCTTTTCTTATATGATGTATGCATGAATGTGTGTATGTATATATATTGATATGAATGCACACATGCATTCATACATGTGTCATGGTTGACGATACAAAGAAGATGGCAATGCAAGACTCACATGGTATAAATATTTATATATTATTGATATTGAGAAAAGGAAAATAAAATTAAATCATTGTTATATTTCTTCTACACTCTTCTTCACTTGACCAAAGTTTGACCATGGTTTGATTTTTCATTTGTTCTTTAACTCAATATAAAATATCTAGATATTCATTAACCATGGTTCTATGTGAGTGTGACTCTCATTTATATATTTTCTTTTCTCATTTTTATTTGAGAATTATCACGAAAGAGCTCAAGCTTAGCCATCTCCTTCTACTTCCTCCTTTTTGCTCTCAACCCTTTTTCAAGTCAGTGAAGGAAACAAAAAGGAAAGGTTTTTAAGTGAGATCCAAACCCACATCACCAATCTATAATAGTCTAGCTCACTTGTGTAGATTGTTTGCTCCACTTCTTCTAAGATCAAGTGAAGCTAGGAGCTTGAGCAAAGGGACTCGGTGGTGGATCGTCGTGGACTTGGAAGGACTTAAGCAAACCATTTCAAACCCTAATTTATCCAAGGAGTCAAGGAGGGAGGTCTACAAAGGTTGTATTTCTCACCTCTTTGTGTTAAACACTTCTTGTATGTGATACAAGTTCGTTGTTACCCTAAATTTCTAGTTAGATTCATGGTTGGTATTGTTTAGCACCCCTTAAATTTTTATTATAGCATGTGTGATGCAACCCAAACCCTAGGCATGGTGCTAAGGAATCCATACAATATATAGAGAGGATTTTCTTGCTCGACATGATAGTATGCTATCTGGTTGCTCTTTGTCTTAACATGTAGACTTGTAATGTGATATTGTCTTGCTCTCATATGTGGATAAAGCCCTTAGGATGTGTACTTGACTACCAGGACTATGATGGAGATCCTACTAGTGGGGCCAGGGTAGTCCACAAGTACATCCTTTAATTGTTCTTAGCCTAGGGTTTATCGAAACAGGGCATCGATATTTCAGAGTAGACTAGTGTATACACTTCTTGACCCATATGATGGGCAATGGATGATCCCACATCCATTGGTGTTTGACATCAAAGATGGTTATACGGGTGCTCAGGGGAGACTGGGTACACTGAACGGACTCGCCGAGAACTCCTAGTTGGTATTATACTTATCATCAGATAGCAGTTCTCTGGTGACACTGGTACAGGTTAGTCTGTAGAATCGAGATTGTCATAGAGTCTTGTGTGATTCCCACTGTACTTTGATTCCACATTACCACATTCAAGAGAACGTTGAAAACAGTGGCTTTTGGGTACAGTCCTGAATCACATGGAGGCAATAAGCGATAGGAGGGGATTCATCTCTCCCATTATTGGGGGTCGATGTTGCGCTATGCTCGATTAGCTATAACAGGAAGTCCCTGGCCAAGGCTGATAAGGAGAACTACTGGTAAGTGTTATCGGTAGTTTCTCGACCCGTTATGAGCCTCACATCGGCACGACTTATTGGTTACTGGGGTCTGACGTTTACTACCCTTAGACTAGATATGCGGCATATCAGACAAAGAGACTGGACTGTACGGCAGTGTTACTCATAGGCTTTATAAGAGTATGAGCATGCTTGCTTGTTGATCTTCTGATCGCTCAATCCCCGGGTAGCCGTTACGTCCAGCTAGTACAGCTGACGGCTTGTGGGTGCTTGATATGTTCATCACCTACTGCTGGCGTATTGACGAGTCTTTAAAGTCCTACAAAGAGGTTTACTGGCTCAGGCAAAATGAAGTAGGATCACATATGTGATATGTGCAGGACCGAGATTAATACGTGTATGTGATACCGTATTCTATTCTCGCAATTTATGATATCGGTCGGTTATATGTGATATAGCCGGGTTATCGAAACAAGTGTTGATTCGATAAATGGATACATATGATATTAGTCGGTTATATGTGATATAGCCGGATTATTGAATCAAGTGTTGATTTAATAATTTAATGTATAATTATATATTTGATATATTTACATTAACTAATATTATCTCACTTGTGCATTTCTTTTTCTCACATGTGCACACTTAATATATATGTGATATATATTATTTGTGTTTTCTTTTTGTGTCATGCTTGATGATACATGCTACATGGGTGTATGAGACTCACACCATGCTCAAGATAATGTGAGATTTAGTTATTTAAAGTAAATCAAAATTAGATAGAAATTAGTCACATGGCATGAAGCTTGTTGAAGCTTTTAGATCCATTGACTTAGTCCATTAAGTTTGTTTTACTTAAGATATTTATTAACCCAACCATTCTCATTAGCCATGTTTAAGTCTCTACATGAGTTATATGAGATATTATCTCACCCATCGTTGCCTCATTCATTCATTCCATTCCATTATCTTCTTCATCTTCATCTTCATCAAGAGTTCGCTCTTTAGAATTTTGAGAGGTGAAGAAAAATAGTGAGAAAATTAATTTTAAAGTGAGAAAAATTTCTACTTCATCATCCTCTACTAGATTAGCCATTTAGTTTAGGGTGTTAGCTTCACTAATCCCTAATTAGTGAAGAGGTAGCTTGGATTAGTGTCTCCTCGACGTGGATCATCTTCGGCCCCGAAGACTTCGTGCAAGCTTGTTCCTTTCAACTTGTGGAGCCATTCTAGAGTCCGGAAGATCACTACTTGGAGCGAAGGGACTGCTACACGGAGCTATTGAAGTGAAGGACCGGTCTACAAAGGTTGTATTCCATGTTCACTTAGATGTAAAGTAGTTCACATGCATTATTGTCTAAATCTCTAGTTAAGATACTAGGGTTAGAGTTATTTAGCAAGGCAATTTTTTGAAAACGGCATGGGCGATGCCTCCCGAAACCTTGCTGTCGTGCTAGGAAATCCTACAATGGCTTTCCGAACATAGCGCGATATCAACCCCTAATACCGGGAGAGACGAATCCTATCAAACAATCACTGCCTCCAAGTTCTTCGGGACTTCACCCAAGTATTACCTGTTTTCATGACTCCTTTGAGCCATGGTAGGGTAGTAATCAAAGAACAATAGGAACACACTCGAGGCGAAGTAGCAGAGTCAATTCGATGGACTAAGTTGTACTCATGTCACATGGGAACTGCCACCCGAAGATAAGTATAATACCTACCAACAGTTCCTTATGAGTCATGTCCAGTGTACTCATAACCCAATGAGCACCTGCATACTATCTCCAGTACAACGTACTTATGACTGTAGGACAGAACATCTCCCCTGCTGGGATGAGAAGCGTATACACTAGTCTACTCTGGAGTATCGATGCTCGTCTCGATAATCCTATGACCAGGGACCTGTATAGGATGTGCTTATAGACTACCCAGCTCCCACTAGTGTGACTGCCATCACAATGCTTGTAATCAAGCAAAGATTCTAAGGTAACTACCAATATGTATAAGCGGTATGCTAAAAGAAACATGCACATATTGAGGTAGAAACAAACCAGGTAGCATACTGCAATTTTGAGCAAGACTGTTACTATATCCGTGTATATCCCAAGCTTCCTATATGTAATGTACAAACCAGTATGATACAATAATGGCCTCTAGGGCACATAACACTAACAACCCTAGACCCCTCTGGTTGCGGCAAACTGCCCGCAAAATCCCTGTTGTGAAGCAACCTCCCTCAATGAAATGAGTAGGCCACTCGGCACTTCAAGAACCCGGTAGTTTTTACACCCCACCTGGGTCTATCCTAGGTGTAGAAAAGTAAATGAATAATACAACGGTGGCTACAACATCAACCCGGATGTGCCCTGCAAAGGAATATTACATCACTTTATAAATAAATGAATGAAAGAAAAGAACACTCTTCTCACATCCCCCGGATATTCAATCACAAAGATCCAATACTTCATATCCACAAATCGCAACAACAAGATACTAGATATGTGCAACCCTTACTAATCTACGTATAACAATTAGTTGACGTTTAGAAACACATATACAAACACAAAGAGAATAAACGTTCAAAAATCTCGACTTCGAAACATTCCGTGAAGCCCGAATACAAAGATAACACTATAAGAAATCTGGGCCAAAGTTGCGTATCACAAAAATCCTAATTCCATGTGACAATGTCACTGTCCAAAACACGACCCCAGAGGCAATAGTACGGCCGCCATTTGCAGTCCAAACCAATATTTTTGTGACCAAAACTTTTTCCAAATGGGCTTGTCTTTCTACAGTGGTAAACTATAAGTATAAAGATCTCTCTACCATATGCAAAATAATTTTCAGAAATAAAAAAACGACAGAAACATAGAATTTGGTTATTTGATTACGGAACTATTTCGGTTTCGAGACTTTAAACCTTGTCTATTCATTTAGTTAAGTGTTTAGGTAGACTTAGATACCAGTACATGTGTATGATGCTCCAATTGGTTAGTTGTGCTCACTCTACATCGAAACTAGAGGGACGGATTGCATAAAAATTAAATTTTGAGTAAGCACAACCAACTAAACCCCTAGTAATCAAGCCATAAGCCTCATCTAGCAACTACTAGGAGTTAATCTACTCAGTTAGAATTTTATACCGGAACGATTCGTGTCCTTTGGTCTTCAAATCCTCTTCCTTAGCTCATTGGGACCTCCTTGATTAAAATTTGCTTGACGACCTTCTTGATCTTAGACGATCCACCCGAAGGAATATGGCTCAAGCTTGCACTTCAAAAAGAAGCAACTAAACAAACTAGTTTGCTAAGCTAGTTCATTTAGGAGATGTAGTGAGTTATTCTAGTATTTTTATCTCACTTCAACCCTTGATTATAAACTCATGAGAGTGTAGGATTGAAGATGAAGGAGGAGCTCAAGAAAAGAGCTAGTGTCACGACCCGAAATTAGCATGTGACGGCTCTTAAACTACGCAATGTCTTCAGGCGTAACGCAATTTAAGTAATCCGAAAACCCAGCAATCTAAACCATCAAAATTAGTAAGAAATAATAGAAATTTTTAAAACCTTTGAAATCTCAACCCAAATTCTTTAAAAGTCCAACTTTGTTTCCTTTAAAATTTTGGCAGCACCTCCTTTATAAAAACTAATCCCAAAAATGGGTACAACATAAATATAAGTAAAGCATCCCCAAACGGGAGCAAAAACACGACCAAAGGCGGAAAGCAACTACCACAACAGATATACGACGCCATACAGAAGAAATAAAAGACGATAAAAAGAAACTGTATAAAAGATCCAAATCACCAAAATATACAATATCGTCCTCATATCAAGTCTATAAGTCATACATATGAAAGTGGTAGATGGAGAGTACATGATACAACGAATATACAAGAACATAAATGGATAACAACAAACCCATCTAAAGCAAAACTACACGCTGTGAGCCGAAGCGGTATCCACAGCAAAAGATGATAAGATAGATGAATAGCTTGCCTCGACTACTCTGGGGAACAACCTACAAGACACTGTAGAACAACGGGGGTGAGTTTCCAACTCGTGAATAGTGAATAACATATGCAGGTAATCGCAAGTATGCACGTACAGCGCGAATCTAACATAAGCAACTAATAGCAATAAAAGATTATATGAATGCAACAGTTATGAAAGGTACCCTAGCAGGTACTACTAATACATGAAGCAATAATATGACAATCTGTATGCAATAACCATGTAAGGTACTCTATCAGGTACTACTAATACATAAAGTAATGATATGACATTGTATATATGCAATTGTTATGAAAGGTACTCTAGCAGGTCCAACTATTATATGAAGCAATGCATATAAAAGTACGTAAATGCAACAGACATGAAAGGTACTCTATCAGGTACTACTAATACATGAAGCAGTGCATAAACAATAAATGCGAAGTATGGGATGAAACATGTCATTTTCACAGAATCCTGACATCGTGGGAGGACCAAAGCCCATCAAGACAATCCAAACCCCAATTTCCTCAAATCAACCCCCAAATTGGCTCTCATATCACGTAAGTCTCATAAATCCTGAATGTACAATATCAAGTAAATCTCATATATCCTAAATGTAAAAAATCAATTAAATCTCATATATCCTGTATCTAATATCAAGTGAATCTCATATATCCTGAATCCAATATCAAGTGAATCACCTATATCCTCAAAAGTATATTTGCATGAATAAGTATGATGATGTATATAAATTGATATGTATACATATATCTTAGCATCCCATTCCACTAATATATATATATATATAAATATGCATATATAACAGCGTCCCATTCCACTGTTATATATACTTAGGAGTAAAAATATCATGAAAACCTGTGTCAAGCATCGACACATAAAGGCTGATCTATCAGGTGTTGTCACCACGACTGGCACCCTGATAGGTACGTATCATACGCTATCTGAAAACCTGAGTGCCCAGCTTTGACCCTCGTCCTTCGACGTATCTATACGTACATGATTCCCGTCGGTATCCCCACGATAAACACCGAGTCATAGGTAATGTCACCGGTAGGTATGGTTCCCCTATCAGGCTCAATCGGCATGGTCCTTCAATCGTCTTGCCCCGGGTACCTCCAGGCCCCACCATGTAACCTCAAATGGCCCACGACGCTCCTTGCATGGAGTATATATATCAGAACCGATAAAATTCATGGTAGCTGCCGAAATATCGAAACCGGGTTTTTCAAATAATGCATAATTTCATGAAACTACTGAAGGGTTACCCAAGACGGCAACAAGGTTTCGGGAGGCATCGTCCATGCCAAATTAATTTTTTTTCATTTCAGCTAACCCTAAACTAGATCGTCTACTAGAAATAATACGGAAAACTAAAACAAACACTCTGCAATATGTAGTGAGAAAGGAATACAACCTTTGTAGACCGGTCCTTCAATTCAAATAGCTCCGTGTAGTAGTCCCGTTCGCTGTGATCTTAAGCACCGGACTCTAGAGAGGCTCCGTAGAAGAAACGAACTTGCTTGCTTTGAAGACTTCGAGGCCGAAAATGATCTACGTCGGGGAGACACTAACTCAAGCTATTCCTTCATTAGGTCAAGAACTTTGTGAAGAGAACACCCTATACTACATGGCAAGTAGTAGAGGATGATGAAGAAGGAAGTGGGCTCACTTTAGAATTGATTTTCTCACACTTTTTCTCATAACACCATTAGAGCTAGAAAGCTTTTTCATGGAGCTTGATGAAGAAGAAGAAGAAAGAATAATTCATCATATGAATTAATCCCCTCAATAATGTAACCATGGGTTAGTTAAGCTATCATGCTTAACACATGTAGAGAATTGGCCAAGGTATGAGGTTAAGGGTTGGGTTAAAGAATATCAAGAGAAATGACAAAAGAGTGGACTTTGTCAAAGTTTCTCCAAGCTTCTTCCAAGCTTGAGAACTTTGAATAAGTTTTTCTCATTTGTTAAATCTTAAGATATAAACAATACCCTAATCTTAGCCCTAATCATGGTATAAGTCTCATACACCCATCTTGCATGTATCATCAACCATGACACAATGCATGTACACAAACATACATATCACAAATGTACAATGTGCACACAAAGTGAGAAAATAAATCTTAACTAAGCAAATACTAGTTAATGTAATGTAATATATCAAATATATAATTATACATTAAATTATTAAATAAACTCTTGATTTAATAATCCGGCTATAACCGACTAATATCATGTCTAACAATTTATCGAATCAACACTTTATCCGATAACTCGGCTATATCACATACAACCGATCAATGTCACAAATCACGAGAATAGAATACGGTATTACATATCGTATCAATCTCGGTCCCGCACATATCACATATGTGCTCCTACTCCGTTTCACTTGAGCCAGGAAACCCTTGTGTAGGACTCTAAAGACTCGTCAATACGCCGGCAGTAGGTGATGATCATATCAAACACGCTCAAGCCGCAAGCGGTCTGCTAAACATAACGGCTACCCGGGTATTGAGCGATCAGAAGATCAACAAGAATGCCTGCTCACATTCCTGCGAATCCAATCAGTAACACGACCGTACAGTCAGGGCTCTTCGTCTGATATGTCGCATATCTCATCTTGGGGTGGTAAACGTCAGACCCCAGTAACTCGATTAGTCATGTCAATATGAGGCTTATAACGGGTCGAGAAACTACTGATAAGACTTACCAGTATATCTCTGAAGCTGCCTTGGCCAAGGACTTCCTGTTATAGCCAATCGAACACTGCGCAACATCAACTCCCTATACCGGGGGAGACGAAACCCCTCCTATCGCTTATTGCCTCTATATGACTCGGGATTGTATCCAAAAGCCACCGTTTTGCACGCCCTCTTGGACGTGGTATGATGGAAATCAAAGCACAGTTGGAATCACACAAGACTCTATGACGATCTTGGGGCTACAGACTAACCTGTACCAGTGTCACTAAAGAACTGCCATCTGACGTGAGATATAATACCATCTGGGAGTTCTCAGCGAGTCCGTCCAGTGTACTCAGTCTCCACTGAGCACCCGTATACTGTCTCTAATGTCAAACACCAATGGATATGGGATCATCCATCGCCCATCTACCTAGGTCGAGAAGCTATACACTAGTCTACTGTAACGCTTTGAAATTCGTTTAGGATAATTTCACATTATTTAGTAGCGATGCGTGTTTTTCATAAAAACCCGTAAAACATAATTCTTTTGTAAACTAGTGCAAATTGTGATATGGTGTTTTTATATATAAATAGGGTTTAAAAATTTTAAATTTAGCTTGTGTGCACCTTATATGGAAATTTTTCCTTTATTATTTCTTAAGCAAGGTTTAGTGTTGTGCACATGCACACTTATTACATTTTGGACTAAGGTTAAAAAGTGTTGCATGTAACCCATTTTATTTCTCTTGCATGGTTTATTTTTCCTACCATACAACTAAGTCAAACACTTTTCTTTTAAATTTTAAATGAGGGAATGGAGGCATGGTGGTTGGGTGAGAGAATTGACTTTGTTTGACCATTGTTTTCTCCCTCATTTCACTCTTTTCCTCTCATTTCTGAGTTCCAGCACCAAAGCAGAAACAACAGCACTTTCATCATTTTCTTTTCTCTTTTCACTTCTCTCTTGATCCATTTACAAACCGAACACCAAAAACCCATTTTTCTTCACAAAAACACTTGGAAAGGTGGCTCTTTTGAGGAGTTGATGGCAAGTCAGTGCACTTGAGGCCAAGAACAGAAATTTTGGGTTTCTTTAAAGTCTTTTGAAGGTATATAACTCACACTTAACACCCTTATTCACAACTTGTAATATTTTTTAGCTAAAACCCTTGTTTCTATGTATTTTTTGTGATATTGAAGGGAATTTGTGATGTTTATGTTAAATTGGTATTATTATGGCTTGGTTAACTCTTTTAAGTGCTATTAGAGCTGTCTAAACCAAGTTTTTATTTCATTTTACACTAAAATACCCTTAGGTATCTAATTAGTTTTTTTAAAAACGTATTTAAGCTTGTATTAGGATACGGTGATCTGCTTTGTCTGCGAGTGTTTTCTGGAGTTACAAACAACTTCAGAATGGTCTGCAGGGTTTTTGGGGTGTTTTGTTGATGTTCGAGCCCTTTCCACCTTAGGAAAACTGGCGGCTCCCTCCTGCAGGTCCGGCGATGCCGGCCCCCCTCCTCTGTTGGCGTTGGTGTTGTGCACGATAGTGTCTGTGTGTGTTTTGCAGTGTTTGGTCTTGTTTACTTTTGGGAATTTCTTCCAGGTAAAAATCTGGGAGCTGTTTCCCTTAGTTTGGGGTTTGTGTTTAGCGCGACACGTACGCTTCGTTCTGGTTTGGTGCGTTCTGTGCATCGCAGCGCATCGGGGCAGCTCAGGGTTTAGCACACGCACGTTTTAGTGTATCGAGTTCACGCGTTAGCTTGTGACGCTATTTTTCCGTACTGCCTTAGTATCACGTTTTACCGGATTGTGGTGTATGCTTATTCCTTGTGTAATTCTAGGTTCGTAGGCGAGTACGACGGACGCCACGAAGAAGGGGAAACAAGTCGTCGGCTATACTTAGCACGAGACTACGGTGAGTAGATTTAACATCTACGGGGATATCTCCCGCATGGCATTATGCGTCAGGGCTGATAGGACCTTATACCTACATATTGCATTTACCTACATGGAAACTGTTTGTTGCATACCGCATTCCCTGCTATATGTATATAAACTTAGAATTGATAGAATACCGCACTATTACTAACGGTTCATGTTGCACGAGCACTAATTTGCATGTTACACACACACCGTTAGTATCTGCCATGACACTCACACTGTAGAATTGCCATGATCATTATACTGTAGTTTATCTCACTTATGAGTCGATATGATGTTCATACTTGTGCACGTACTCCTTTACATGTTCATACTTGTGCACGTACTCACTTATATGTTCATACTTTTGCACGTACTCCATTACATGTTCATACTTGTGCACGTACTCATTACATACTGTACGGTTCCTAGGCACTTTAATGAGGTCTCACAAGGCATCAACCATGCCAATTTCAAATTTTACAAGTGCCGAGAAACCCTAATACGGATCGTTAACTAGAATTTTAGGCGAAACAAATACAAGTAAACGACTTTACTCTAAGTGAACGGAAATACAACCTTTGTAGATCCGGTGCTTCACCTCCATAACTCCGTGATGAAGTCCCCTTGCTGTCCAAATCAAATCCCGGGCTCTAGCGTTGGCTTCATCGGAGAAATGGGCGGGCTAGGTCATCGACTACGATGCCGAAGATGATCTACGTCGAGGCATCACAAGATCAAGCTCCCACTTCACCAAGTCATGAAACTTGTGAAGAAAACACCTTATACTACATGGCAAGTGGTAGAGGATGAAGAAATAGGAAGTGGGTTCACTTTAGAATTGGATTTCTCACTCATTTGCTCAAGATGCCATTGAAGCTATCAAGCTTTTTCTTCTTTAAGAAGAAGAAGAAGAAGATGATAATGAATATCATAAGTGTTATTTTTAAAAAAGAAAACAATATGATACTTATCATGTATTCAACCATGGTTTAGTGTAGAGATTTAACTAAGGTTAGATCAATGGTTAGGGTTAGAGAAGAGACAAGAATGGTGGACTTGTTCAAAGCTTCAAGAAGCTTCAACAAGCAAACAAAACAAGCCACCATTTTCTTTTCTTCTTTTCTAAAATAAATAAATAAATAAATAGATAAGAAAATGAAAACCCTAACCATTACACAACCATGGTTTAATCTTTACACAAACCCAAGTGAGCATGTATCATCAAACATGATACAATCTTGTGCACAAAAATATATCACATATACAATGTGCACAAATAAGTGAGAAAAACCATTTAAAGTGAACCAATACTAGTTAATGCAAAGTAATATATCAAATATATAATTATGCATTAAATCATTAAATCAACACTTGATTTAACGATCCGGTCATATCGCATGTGACCGACTAATATCCAATGTATCAGCTTATCGAATCAATCCTTGATTCGATAACTAGGTTATATCGCATACAACCAATCGATACATTCATCGCGAAGATAGAATACGGTATCACATACACGCATTATTCTCGGTCCCGCACATATCTCATATGCGCTCCTATTTCGTTTCGCTTGAGCCAGGAAACCTCTGTGTAGGATTCTAAAGACTCATCAATACGCCGGCAGCAGGTGATGATCATATCAAACACCCACAAGCCGCAAGCGGTCTGCTAAACGTAACGACCACCCGGGTATTGAGCGATCAGAAGATCGACGAGCAAGCCCGCTCATACTCCTGTGAATTCAACCAGTAACACTTACCGTACAGTCCGGTCTCGTCGTCTGATATATCACATATCTCGCCTAGGGGTGGTAAACGTCAGACCCCAATATCTCGATAAGTCGTGTCGATATGAGGTCTATAACAGTTCGAGAAACTACTGGTAACACTTACCAGTAAATCTCAGCAACCCTGGCCAGGGATTTCCGGTTATAGCCAATCGAACACAGCGCAACATCAACCCCCTATACCGGGAGAGACGAATCCCCTCCTATCGCTCATTGCCTCCATGTGACTCGGGACTGTACCCAAAAACCACCGTTTTGCACGCCCTCTTGGACGTGTAAGGTGGAAATCAAAGCACAGTGGGAACCACACAAGACTCTATGACGATCTCGGGTCAACAGACTACTCTGTACCAGTGTCACCAGAGAACTGCCATCTGACGTAAGGTATAATACCATCTAGGAGTTCTCGGCGAGTCCGTCCAGTGTACCCAGTCTCCACTGAGCACCCGTATATCATCTCTGATGTCAAACACCAATGGATATGGGATCATCCATCACCCATCTGTATGGGTCGAGAAGGTATACGCTAGTCTACTCTGGTATATCGATGCCCCGTCTCGATACACCCACGACTAGGGACCTTGAAGGATGTACTTATGGACTACCATGTCCCCACTAGTATGATCCGCATCATAGTCCAGGTAGTCAAGTACACATCCTAAGGGCTTTACCAACATGTAACAGAGAGACAATCAGTGTACACGTTAAGGTATAGATTAACCAGATAGCATACTATCTTGTCGAGCAAGAAAGTCCTCCCTATATATGTCCAAGCACCTACTACAATATACATCCTATGTATAGTAATGGCCTCTAGAGCATACATATAACTAACAATCTCCCACTTGCACTAGGGCCATCTGACAGCAGTGGTTGTAGTATCTCATACTCAACCATCCCATAAAAGTCTCTCTCTGGGAAAAGGCCTTTGTGAGTGGATCCGCCGTGTTGTCCTCTGAGTCTACTCTCCTAACCTCGATCACCCTGGAGATCAACTATCTCCATGATCAGGTGACACTGCCTTAGAATATGTCTGGATCACTGATGGGACGGGTGTTCCTTGGCATAAGCCACAACTCCATTGTCACACAATGGGAGGAACGAAGTTCATCTCATGAACTAATATACACCCAGACTGCCTCTTTGGTAGCATCTCAAATAGCGATGTATCCAGCCTTTATCGTATAGTATGCCACGGTATCTAGCTTGGAACTCTTCCAACATACCGTCCCTTTACTGAGGGTAAAGACAATGCCTGTGACTGACATTCAGTCGTCCTTATCACTCTGGAACCCTTCCAGTGATTCTCCCCAGGATCGATTGATACCATCTCACTACAACTAGTGAGAATCCTAACATCCAATTAGATCTATCTCATAGATCCAAAACCCAGGATTTAGGAGGTATCACTTTGATCCTTTATGGAGAATCATTGTGATAAGCGGAGATTGACCGAGCGTAGCATAGGAAACTCCTTCCCTATCAAGAGTATGTCATCCACGTACTCTACGAGGATCATCACCATACTCCCTACTACCTTTTTGTATATACAAGGTCCATCTACCGTTTTGATGATGTCAAGCTGTTTGACTAACACATCAAAACAGATGTTCCAACTCCGCGATACCTGCTTTATCCTATAAAGCATCTTGTACACGTTTCCGCTGCTCCCACTGTCTACGAAACCCTCTGGCTGTGTACTTATAGACGTTCTCTTCTAAAACATCATTTAGAAAAGCAGTCATGGCACCTAACCGCCAGATATCGTAGTCATGGTATGTAGCCGTGGCAAGTAGGATCTGGATGGACTTAAGCATAGCCACTTGAAAAGGTTTCATCATTATCCACGCCTGGTCGATGACGAAAAGGTTTAACAAGTCTAGCTTTGAAAGTCTCAACTTTTCAATCTACACCAAGTAATCTTCTCAAGATATACTTGCTCCTGATGGGGATTTAACCCTTCAGATATAGCAACCAAAGTCCATACTTTGTTGGTTTACATGGATTCCATCTCAGATCACTAAGCATCCAGCCATTCTTACAGAGTCCCACTCCTGATGGCCAGCTCGAAACTAGTTGGGTCATCATCTCATGATGCAATCCTTGCTCCCACTGTCATAGAGTAACCGAAGTATCTCTCAGGTGGGTGATGAACCCTACTAGATCGGCGGAGAGGCTGAGGTTCGTTGGTAATTATTGAATCCTTTGGTTCTTTCAAATCATCAGCTGCAGTTTGTATAGCTGGAACATTTCCAGTTCTACATAACTGACCTTGCCTCGAGCTTGTCCGGATTTTGCTTTTAGACATAGCCCGGACAACCCCAAATCTTAACCAACTTAAGATATGGGCTCTTCCCTTATCATATCACATATGAAATGGTAGGCACTGATTTGATTTGAACCCTATTCAATAGGTATGCAACTTCTCAAGTGCATAACTCCTAAAAAGGAAATAGGTAACTCAGTAGTACTCATCATAGAGCACACCTTATCATATAGGGTGTGATTGCTCCGCCCCGATATACCATCGTGCTATGGTGTATACGGAGGAGTAATGCTGAGAGAGAATCTCATTCTCCTTTAGAATAGTCCAGGAATTCCGTGCTCAAGTATTCTCCTCCTTGATCACATCAAAGGACATAATACTTATACCCGTTTTGGTTCTCTACTTCTAACTTATATTCTGTGAATATCTCAAAAGGTTCGGACTTGTGTTTCAACAAGAACATATGTCTGAATCTAAAGAGATTATCAGAGAATTTAATGAAGTACAAGGAACCGGTCTTGGCATGTGTAGACAGGGGACCTACATACATCAACATGTATCAATCCCAAGAGTTCACTAACTCTTTCTCTGTTTCCAGTAAACGGAGCTATGGTCATCTTATCTTTGTGACATGACTGGCAAGTTTCACAAGATGTAAATTCAAACTGATTTAAATATGCATCTAAAATGTAACTTCAGCTAGTCGGGTAACATTGATATGACCTAGTCTACAATGCCTCAAGTAGGATTCATTCATTTCTGAACTCTTCTTCTTGTGTGTGTTCCGTATACTAAAGAGCTGTAGTTTGATTTAGAACATCAATGCTTTTAGATAACGTGCCTGAACCGATCAACTTTTGATATAGGAAATGTTCAAAACATTATCCAACAATACAAAATTATATCCTTTCTTTACTAATAAAAAGATAGATATGATTTTGTATATCAGGTTCGGTATCTAATAGCATTTGTTCAGAATCAATGTATTGGTAATACAGGGTGACAGTGACCAACAGACTTGGCTGCAACACTTGCCCCGTTTTCTGCCTCATGAAACTTATCACCCGTTCTCAGTTTTCTACCTTTCTGTAGCCCATGTAACATATTACATATGCGGGATCCTGATCCGGTATCATATACCCAGGACGTAAAGGACACTGAGAAACAGTTCTATATAATGAACACACCCGAAGATGATGCATCAGTATGCACTTACTTCGTTTGGGCGGCACGGGAATTCTTGTAATCCCCAATTTCCTGCTCTGTCTTATAACAATTATAAGTTGGAGCGGGACCAACGTTCCCCAGCTCAGTATAACAAGCTGGTTCGGTCAATATTCCGTATTATTATCTTGATTAAGGCGTGATATGGTCGCTACCTGGAGAGAGAGAGAGAAGAAAACACTCAGCGTGCGCTCTTGCAATAATAGATTGGTTATTATTTTATCTAATCAGGACGGCTCCCACTGTTTTTTTATCAAATCTTCCTTCAAACCCTAAAAGAAAAGACTAGCCGGGATTAATTACACACTACAAGTTCGCCTATCTTTCAGCCAGGCCAGTGTCGGTACTTTGAGGGAGGTCCCCCGTGCTTTCGCACGAACCTAATTAATGTAAACCTCATTTTCCCAGAGGCGTAACCTCGTTAACACCTTTCTAGACACCTACTTGATCGGCTAATTGTAATGTGTAAAACTCTCCCAGGAGTAACAATTACTCGAAGCGGGTATCGGGATCCAACTATCTCATAGAAGGTATGCAATCTCATTGCAAATTTTAACACTTGAAATTCCCGATAATATTTTGCCCCTAGCGTGCTATGACCTTGACGCATGCCAAACAACCCATAGTCCGCTAGTCAAGTTCAACCCGTACATTTCTTGATTGAATTAAACCAACCCGCACGACCCTTGATGCATGCCAAACAACGCCGTGCGAATACCCTAATCCAATCGCATCGTATGCTAGCAGATAAGCACTAGTTAGCTACCGTACACTACGCCTTGACGCATGCCAAACAACCGCAGCACGAATACTAACTAGTACTTATCTGAAATGACGGAGGGCTACGACAGGTTTTTCTGAAAACCTATTGCGTAATGAACTTGATATCGTTGTAGGATCGAATGAATTTTGAAATGGAGTGTTTTTTAGGCTTTTCTAGTTTTGCTAAAGGAGTCACTCCCGGTGAAGGGATCGTCGGTCCTTTCCTCGTCGAATGAGGTGCGGGATATATCATATATATCACTGTGCAAAGCAGAAACTATAGAAGCAATCAAAAGACAAACCGAGTGTGTAGCATCTGCCAGTTATTGCTAAAGGAGTCACTCCCGGTGAAGGGATCTCGGTCCTTTCCTCATCGAATAAGGTGCAGGATATATCATATATACCGCTGTGCAAAGCAAGAACTGTAGCTACCTGTTTTATTTTTGAAATTCGATTCTACAACATCTTAGGTTTCTTTTATTTCATTAATCACATTAATGACGTCCCATCATTTAAGTACCTAAACATCACAGATAAATACGGCGTACACTTATGCCATCCGCATTCGCCTCGATGTCCCCTCGTGCACCGTTAGGTTAGGTAACTAACGGCAGAGCAGGGCAGGGCTAGCGCGGGTGTAAAACATAAGTAACGTCTATATAATATATCATATATACTATATAAAGTATCTATCACAGAACATCACATGATCACATCACAGATATCGCAGTAGAAGAATCATATGAAATATTGGATATACTAGGACGTCCGTGTTTTCAATACGAGCCAGTATAAAACACAGATTCCACGGTCGTGATGAATAGCCAAACCCACACCCCTAGACCCCTACGAGAGCGGCAAGCAACCCTACCAATTTTGGAGTTAGGAGACCCGGAATCGACTCCTCGAGTTGGTCTCCCACTGGACCCCAGAACCCGGTTACTTGTGCCCTCCTCCTTAGGTCTATCCTAGTGCGGAAAAGTAAATAATATACAAAAGGTGACATCTTCCGCAACCTGGAAGTGCCCCAATAAAACAATATTACATACAAGTTTTTACATGAATGAAAATGAAAAACACTCGTCTCACATAAAAACCCCCGGCTATTCAAACACGACGATCCAATATAACATATCCAGCAACACATAACATCACATGTCATCAACGTAAGTAAATATGCGCATCCCAATTACCGTTGACATATAGCAATGAAACCGGCGATATCACATATTACACTTACGGTCACAGAAAAGAAAGTGTAAAACTACAACAGTTGGAATCCGCAATCTCCATAGACATCGCATGCCTAATCAAATGAATACCTTAGACATCACATGCCTAACAATTATAAACCCCGCATTTTAGTCTCATTATCGAAAACTCTTTTCAATGTTAAGTCGGGCAATTCAACAAGATTCCCGACATTTTGATCGAATGCTCGTCGCAAACTTTATTTGGCGGCCGCACCCCCGATGCCGTCGACGAAGTGCACCAAGGCAGAACACCGCTGCCGCGAGCACCCGAACGGATGCTTTCGGCGACGGGGTTCTCCTACAGTCACTTGGTCGGGGCTATGGAGTGAGGCTGTCTATTAAGTTTACCCGGCGAGTATCCACGTACGCTACGTGATTGTGACGGACTTTTGATCACATCAAAATTCCGTGGCAACCGATCAAGTGAGACTAAAGTGCTATGTTTACAACATTCATTCAGTTATCTCATAACTACTTGTGAATTCCAATTATTGTATCCCATTCCAGATAAATAGAAAATGTTAAACTTTCCGATCGAACATTCAAACACCCAAGTTTTCCCGATACAGATCAACTCATGAAATAAGTTCAAAGACATTCACTTCATCCCTCAGTACCAACGGTCCAGCCGTAGAAGGGTCAAGCCAACGCCTCACATGTGGCACGCCGTACTTCCCCAAACCCGAGGGTTCAAAGGGCAGTTCAAGACGGTCACATAATCGAGTTAAGGTTTGTTGTCTTCTAGAGGGTCCATCGCGTTACTTGCACTACTTAGAACGTCTTTAAACTACGGAAAGATCCAACACTTGGAGATTTCCCGACAGGGGAAAAGGTGGGTATTTATATCCGATCGAACTTTTTAACATATTCAAAAATATCCGGAAAGCCACAAAGACAAAATCTGATAAGCCGATCGAATCTACGAACCCCCAATACAACCCAGAATATTCAACCCTTGAATAAATATTAAAAATTCCCAGAAAACTCAGCTGCTGAAAACATGAATTACTGTGCAAAGTTTGGAGGCAAATCCTATCAAGTGGCCGCGGAACCGCCGCAGAAGCCAGGCTTCTGCCGCGGTTCTGCCGCGCATTAGAGGGATCATGAGATAATTTTTGCATCGTAATTCTTAGAATTCCCTGCTGAATTTTTTAAGCATTTTTAATCTGGAAAAATCCCAGTGTTTGAAAAAAGTCCAGAGAGCATGTTTTGAATTAGGGTTTCGGTTCGATCGGGTTTCAAACGCCGTCTAGGCATCGCCTAAGGCTCTAGCTAGGCTCTGATACCACTGTAGGGTTCCTAGGCACTCTAATGAGGTCTCACAAGGCATCAACCATGCCAATTTCAAATTTTACAAGTGCCGAGAAACCCTAATACGGATCGTTAACTAGAATTTTAGGCGAAACAAATACAAGTAAACGACTTTACTCTAAGTGAACGGAAATAAAACCTTTGTAGATCCGGTGCTCCACCTCCATAGCTCCGTGATGAAGTCCCCTTGCTGTCCTAATCAAATCCCGGGCTCTAGCGTTAGCTTCATCGGAGAAATGGGCGGGTTAGGTCATCGACTACGATGCCGAAGATGATCTACGTTGAGGCATCACAAGATCAAGCTCCCACTTCACCAAGTCATGAAACTTGTGAAGAAAACACCCTATACTACATGGCAAGTGGTAGAGGATGAAGAAATAGGAAGTGGGTTCACTTTAGAATTGGATTTCTCACTCATTTGCTCAAGATGCCATTGAAGCTATCAAGCTTTTTCTTCTTTAAGAAGAAAAAGAAGAAGATGATAATGAATATCATAAGTGTTAATTTTAAAAAAGAAAACAATATGATACTTATCATGTATTCAACCATGGTTTAGTGTAGAGATTTAACTAAGGTTAGATCAATGGTTAGGGTTAGAGAAGAGACAAGAATGGTGGACTTGTTCAAAGCTTCAAGAAGCTTCAACAAGCAAACAAAACAAGCCACCATTTTCTTTTCTTCTTTTCTAAAATAAATAAATAAATAAATAGATAAGAAAATGAAAACCCTAACCATTACACAACCATGGTTTAATCTTTACACAAACCCAAGTGAGCATGTATCATCAAACATGATACAATCTTGTGCACAAAAATATATCACATATACAATGTGCACAAACAAGTGAGAAAAACCATTTAAAGTGAACCAATACTAGTTAATGCAAAGTAATATATCAAATATATAATTATGCATTAAATCATTAAATCAACACTTGATTTAACGATCCGGTCATATCGCATGTGACCGACTAATATCCAATGTATCGGCATATCGAATCAATTCTTTATTCGATAACTAGGTTATATCGCATACAGCCAATCGATACATTCATCGCGAGGATCGAATACGGTATCACATACACGCATTATTCTCGGTCCCACACATATCTCATATGCGCTCCTATTTCGTTTCGCTTGAGCCAGGAAACCTCTGTGTAGGACTCTAAAGACTCGTCAATACGCCGGCAGCAGGTGATGATCATATCAAACACCCACAAGCCGCAAGCGGTCTGCTAAACGTAACGGCCACCCGGGTATTGAGCGATCAGAAGATCGACGAGCAAGCCCGCTCATACTCCTGTGAATCCAACCAGTAACACTTACCGTACAGTCCGGTCTCGTCGTCTGATATGTCGCATATCTCGCCTAGGGATGGTAAACGTCAGACCCCAATAGCTCGATAAGTCGTGTCGATATGAGGTCTATAACAGTTCGAGAAACTACAGGTAACACTTACCAGTAAATCTCAGCAACCCTGGCCACGGATTTTCGGTTATAGCCAATCGAACACAGCGCAACATCAACCCCCTACACCGGGAGAGACGAATCCCCTCTTATCGCTCATTGCCTCCATGTGACTCGGGACTGTACCCAAAAACCACCATTTTGCATGCCCTCTTGGACGTGGTAAGGTGGAAATCAAAGCACAGTGGGAACCACACAAGACTCTATGACGATCTCGGGTCAACAGACTACTCTGTACCTGTGTCACCAGAGAACTGCCATCTGACGTAAGGTATAATACCATCTGGGAGTTCTCGGCGAGTCCGTCCAGTGTACCCAGTCTCCACTGAGCACCCGTATATCATCTCTGATGTCAAACACCAATGGATATAGGATCATCCATCGCCCATCTGTATGGGTCGAGAAGGTATACGCTAGTCTACTCTGGTATATCGATGCCCCGTCTCGATACACCCACGACTAGGGACCTTGAAGGATGTACTTATGGACTACCATGTCCCCACTAGTATGATCCGCATCATGGTCCAGGTAGTCAAGTACACATCCTAAGGGCTTTACCAACATGTAACAGAGAGACAATCAGTGTACACGTTAAGGTAAAGATTAACCAGATAGCCTACTATCATGTCGAGCAAGAAAGTCCTCCCTATATATGTCCAAGCACCCACTACAATATACATCCTATGTATAGTAATGGCCTCTAGGGCATACATATAACTAACACATACTTATGCATATTCAACTGTACCTACCTGGATATGCTGATTTTGGTAGAAACTGGGAGCCGCATGATGCCTTTTGAAAAACTGAAACTATTTTAAGGAGCCGTTTCACCCTTTTATTTATAGTATGACTTGATGCACTTATCACATCGCATTGACTTACGCATTGGTTTTGGATTTCATATGATTTCTGGTTTTGAGGACCGTGGAGTTATTTAAGAAATTATGCACTATTTGAAAACCCGGTTCCTCTTGATATGATATTTTGGTACGTCCACCATGCGTTTTCTCGGTTCTGAGACGTGTGACTTGTGAACACGAATCGAGGAGTTGGATGAGGACGATTGCGGGTACATGGTGGACCCGGTATGGTACCTCGGGGCGAGAACGGATCGCTGTGCAGTAGACGGTGAGCCTGGCAGTGGGACCATTACCTACCGGTGATTGGTTGGACCTGGCGGTTATCCGGAGGATACTGACCAGAGTCGATAGATGGATATGGGATTATCCGTACTGCCGGGGCCGAAGGCCGATACCGCAGACGGAGCCCGTGGGCTGATCCGGACTGACGGAGCCCAATATATGAGGATTTGCGTGTCGATGCTGGACACTATTATTTCATGATATTTTGAGTGCCGATGTTGGGCACTCGTGATTTTCTGAGATTTACAGGATTTAAGGGCCGATGGGAGTGCCGGGGCCTGAGTTTATTGGGATTTGGGTGCATTGATGGGCACGGATTATTTTTCCACGTTGACATTCCGTGTAGATGTTATTTCATCCCATGCTCAGCATTTATTATTATGTATCTCATCCTGTAGTTATTTTACTTAACCGAGCACTTGCATGATTATGCACATTCTGCTTATCGCATATAGACTTTATCTGCTGGCATTTGATGGAGTAGCGCAGTATGTGCATGCTCGCGATCACCTTTATATGTTATTTTCTATTCACGAGTTGACAACTCATCCCCGTTGTGCCACAGTGTTTGCAGGTTGCCCCTCAGAGTAGTCGCGGCAGGCTGCCTTTTGCATCTTTTTGGCTACAGATACCACTACAGTTGGTGCGTGAGCTGTTTGCTGTTACGTGGGTTGTGGTATCTGGTTATTTACATTGTATACACTTTTGTATCTATTACCCTCCATCTACATTTATGTATTGACTTATAGATAGTGTGAGGACGATGATGTATATTATTTGTATTCTGGTGTCGAGCTCGTATGAGCCGTCTTTACCTATGCAGTTATCATTCTGCGATGATTTTCACTTATTGCTCATTTCTTCGCTTCGGCGTCGTATATTACTCTTGTGGCGTTTGTTTCCGCCGTTGGGCATGATTGCTTCCGTTTGGGATGCTGTACTATATTGTATATTATTTTTACTCATATCTTGTCTTGTACCCGAATTCGGGGTTAGCTTTATAAAGGAAATGCTGCCAAATTTTTTTTAGATAATAACTTAAACTTTAAAGAATGTTATTAAACTACTTAAGGTTTTCTAAACAAATGTTTTCAACGCTGACTATTTTTAATGGTTTTGAATTCTGGGTTTCGGCTTACTTAGCGCGTTACGCATTTAGACGTTACGTGGTTAAGTGCCGGTCACGAGTCGAACTTCGGGTTGTGACATCTACTCTGGTATATCGATGCCCTGTCTCGATACACCTACGACTAGGAACATTTAAAGGATTCACTTAGTGACTACTCTGTCCCCACTAGTATGATCGGCATCATAGTCCTTGTAGTCAAGTACTCATCCTAAGGGCTTTATCAATATGTAACATAGAGGCAATCAACGTATACGTTAAGATAAAAAGCAACCAGATAGCGTACTATCATGTCGAGCAAGAATGTCCTCCCTATATATGTCCAAGCATCCACTACAATATACATCGTATTTACAGTAATGGCCTCTAGGGCATACATATAACTAACGATCTCTCACTTGCACTAGGGCCATCTTTTGTAGTATCTCATACCCAACAATCAGCAGCGGTTGAAGTATCTCATACTCAACCATCCCATAATAGTCTCTACTAAGAAAGAGGCATTTCTGAGTAGATCCGCGCTGTTTTCCTCTGTGTCTACTCTCCTAACCTCGATCTCCCTGGAGATCGACAATCTCCATGATCAGGTGATACTGCTTAAGAATATGTCTGGATCTCTGATGGGACGGGGTTCCTAGGCCAAAGCCACAACTCCATTGTCACACAATGGTAGGAACGAAGTTCATCTCATGAACTTATATATATCCAGACTGCCTCTTTGGTAGCATCCTTTGTAGCAATTTATTAGTCTTTATCGTCTAGTATGCCACGGTATCTTGCTTGGAACTCTTCCAACATACCGTCCCTCTACTGAGGGTAAAAACAATGCATGTGACTGACATTCAGTCGACCTTACCACCCTGGGTCCTATCCAGTGATTCTCCCCAGGATCCATTGACACCATCTCACTACACCCAGTGAGAATCCTAACATCCAATTAGATCTGTCTCATAGATCCAAAACCAAAGATTTAGGAGGTATCACATTGAATTATATGGAGAATCCTTGTTCCCTATTACCTTTTTGTAAAAACTATGTCATCCACGTACAATACGAGGATCACTACCATGCTCCCTATTACCTTTTTGTATATACAAGGTTCATCAACCATTTTGATGAAGTCAAACTCTTTGACTACCACATCAAAACCGATGTTCTAACTCCGCGATGCCCGCTTTAACCCATAAAGAAATTTGCACACGTTTCCGCTGCTCCCACTGTCTACGAAGCCCTCTGGCTGTGTACTTATAGACGCTCTTTTTTAAATCACTATTTAGAAAATCAGTCATGACACCCAACCGCCAGATATCGTAGTCATGGTATGTAGTAATGGCAAGTAGGATCTGGATGGACTTAAGCATAGATTTGAAAGTCTCAACTTTTCCATGTACACCAAGTAATCTTCTCAAGATATACTTTCTCCTGATGGGGATTTAACCCTTCAGATAAAGCAACCAAAGTCCATACTTTGTTGTTGTATATGGATTCCATCTCAGATCGCTTACCATCCAGTCATTCTCACAGAGTCACCACTCTTGATGGCCTGCTCGAAACTAGTTAGGTCATCTTCTTATGATGCAATCCTCTCTCCCACTATCATAGAGAAACCGAAGTACCTCTCAAGTGGATGAGGAAACCTACTAGATCGGCGGAGAGGCTGAGTTTCGTCGGGAACTATTGAATCCCTCGGTTCTACCAAATCATCAGCTGCAGTTTGTATAGCTGGAACTCCTTCCAGTTCTACCTCATAACCATTAATTTCTTCACAAGAAATTCCCTTTCCCAAGGGAGGTATGCTGAGAAACAAAACACTTTTTGTTCCTCAGTGTGGTAGAAGATATTCCCTTGCGAATGCTTGGGATATCCAACAAACTTCCACAGAACTGACCTTGCATCGAGCTTGTCCGGATTTTGCTTTTAGACATAAGCCGGACAACCCCAAATCTTAACATCCTTAAGAGATGGGCTCTTCCCATACCATATCACATATGGAGTGGTAGGCACCTGATTCGGTTGGAACCCTATTCAATAGATTTGCAGCTTCATAAGTTCATAACCCCCAAAAGTAAATAGGCTTCTCAGTAGTACTCATCATAGAGCACACCATATCACATAGGGTGTGATTGCTCCATCCCGATACACCTACGTGTTGTGGTGTATACGGAGGAGTAATGTTGAGAGAGAATCTCATTCTCCTTTAGAATAGTCCAGGAATTCCGTGCTGAAGTATTCTCCTCCCTGATCTCATCATAGGACATAATACTTATACCCATTCTGGTTCTCTACTTCTGACTTATATTCTTTGAATTTCTCAAAAGTTTCAGACTTGTGTTTCAATAGGAGCATATGTCCGAATCTTGAGAGATGATCAGTGAATGTAATGATGTATAAAGAACCAGTCCTGGCATGTGTAGACAGGGGACTAACGTACATCAACATGTATCAATCTCAAGAGTTCACTAACTCTTTCTCTTTTTCCAATAAATGGAGCTATGGCTATCTTATCTTTATGACATGACTGGCAAGTTTCACAAGATGTTAATTCAAACCGTTTTAAATATGCATCTTTATGTAACTTCAGCTAGTCAGGTCGCATTGATATGACCTAGTCTACAATGTCTCAAGAAGGATTCATTTATTTCTGAACTCTTCCTCTTTTGTGTGTTCTATATGTTAAGAACCATGGATTGATTTAGAACGTATATGGTTTTAGATAACGTGCCTGAACCGATCAACTCTTGATATAGGAAATGTTCAAAACATTATCCAACAATACAAAATTATATCCTTCTTTACTAATAAAAAGACTGATATGATGTTGTACTTCAGGTTCGGTATCTAATAACATTCGTTCAGAATCAATGTATTTAGTGATACAGGGGGATAACTGCCAAGATACTTGGCTGCAACACTTGCACCATTTTCAACTCTTAAAACATATCACCCTTTCTCAGTTCTCTACTTTTCTGTAGCCCATGTAAGAGATTACATATGTGGGATCCTGATCCGGTATCTCATACCTAGGACGTAAAGGATACTGAGAAAACAGTTCTCTATAATGAACACACCCGAAGATGATGCATCAGCATGCACTTTCTTCGTTTCGGCGGCACGAGAATCCTGGTAATCCCCTAGTTCCTGCTCGATTTTATAACAATTATAAGTTGGAGCGGGACCAACTTTCTTTAGCGCAATATAACAAGCTGGTTAAGTCAATACATCCGTATGATTATCTTGATTAAAGCGTGACATGGTCGCTACCTGGAGAGAGAGAGAGAAGAAAACACTCAGCGTATGCTCTTGCAAAATTAGATTGGTTATCTATATATCTAATCAGGATGGCTCCCACTGTTTTAGTCAAATTTTCCTTCAAACCCTAAAAGGAAAGACTAGCCTGGATTAATCACACCCTACAAGTTCGCCAATCTTTCAGCCAGGCCAGTGCCGGTACTTTGAGGGAGGTTCCCCGTACTTTCGTACGGACCTAATTAAAATAAATCTCGATTTCCCAGGGGCGTAACCCCGTTTATAGACATCAACTTCATCAACTAATTGTAATGTGTAAAACTCTCCCAGGAGTAACTTTTACTCGCAGTGGGTATCGGGATCCATGTATCTCGTAGAAGGTATGCAATCTCATTGCAAATTTCAACACTTGAAATTCCCGATAATGTTTTGCCCCTAACCTCCTATGACCTTGACAAAGGCCAACAAACCATAGGATGCTAGTCAAGTTCAACCCGTCATTTCCTGATTGAATTAAACCCACCCGCACAACCCTTGACAAAGGCCAACAAGGTCGCACGACTACCCTAACTCAATCGCATCATATGCTTATACATATAAGCAGTAATCAGCTACCGCAGACTACGCCTTGACAAAGACCAACAAACGCAGCACGAATACTAAATACTACTTATCTGAAATGACGGAGGGCTACGTCAGGTTTTTAAGAAAACCCTTTGCGTAATGAACATGATATCATTGTAGAATCGAGTGATTTTAAATGGATTTTTCTTAGGCTTTTACTTGCAAAAGAGGTCTCTCTCGGTGAAGGGATCTCGGCTCTTTCCTTATCGAATAAGGTGCAGAATATTTCACAAATACCTCTATGCAAAGCAAAAACTATAGAAGCAATCAAAATACAAACCGAATGTCTAGCATCTGTTAGTTTCGCTAAAGAGGTTACTCCCGGTGAAGGGATCTCAGCTCTTTCCTTATCGAATAAGGTGCTAGATGTTCTACAAGGAACACCGCTATGCAAAGCAACAACTAGAGCTACCTGGTTTTGAAAATTCGATTCCACAACATCTTTAGGTTCTTTTATTTCATTAATCTCATTAATGAAGTCTTATCATTTTAAGTTACCTAAACATCACAGATAAATACAATGTACGCTTATGCTATCCACATTCACCTCGATGTTCTTTCGTGCACCGTTAGGTTAGGTAACTAACGGCAGAGTAGGGCAGTACTAGCGCGGGTGTAAAACATAAGCAACGTCTATATAATATATCACATATACTATATCCTGTATCCATCTCAAAATATCAAATGATCACATCACAGATATCGCAGTAGAAGAATAACATATGAAATATTGGATATACTAGGATTTCCGTGTTTTATTTTAAGCCAGTATAAAACACGGATTCCACGATCGTGATGAATAGCCAATCCCACACCCCTAGACCCCTACGAGAGCGGCAAGCAACCCTACCAATTCTTGAGTTAGGAGACCCGGTCTCGACTCCTCGAGATGGTCTCCCACTGGTCTCCAGAACCCGGTTACTTGTGCTCTCCGCTTTGGGTCTATCATAACGCGGAAAAGTAAATAATATACAATGGTGGCATCATCCTTAACCCAGAAGTGCCCCAATAAAAGAATATTACATACAATGATTTTTACATGAACGAAAAAGAAAAACTCACATCTCACATAAAACCCCCGGCTATTCAATCACGACGATCCAATATAACATATCACAACAACACATAACATCCCATGTCATCAACGTAAGTAAATATGCGTATCCCAATTGTCGTTGACATATAGCACCGAAACCGGCGATACACCACATATTACACTTACGGTCGCAGAAAAGAAAGTGAAAAACTACAACAGTTGGAATCCGCAGCCACCTTAGACATCGCATGCCTAACCAATTGAATTCCTTAGACATCACATGCCTATCAATTATAAACCCCGCATTTTAGTCTCGATCTCGAAAACACTTTTCAATATCCAGTCGGGCAATTCAACAAGATTCTCGACAACTTGATCGAATGCTCGTCGGAAACTTTACTAGATAGCCGCACCCCCATACCGTCGACGAAGTGCACTAAGGCGGAACACCGCTGCCGCGAGCACCCGAACGGAGGCTTTTGGCGACGGGGTTCTCCTACAGTCACTTGGTCAGGCCTATGTGGCATGGCTATTTATTAAGTTTACCCGGCGAGTATTCGCGTACGGTACGTGATTGCGACAGACTTTTGATCACATCAAAATCCCGTGGCAACCGATCAACTGAGACTAAACAGCTAGATTTATAACATTCAATTTAGTTATCTCATAACTACATGTGGATTCCAAATATTGTATCCCATCACATAATATCCGGACGAGGTTAACCTTTTCGATCGATTCATCAAAATCCCACAATTTCCCAGCAGCTCAACACTTGAGCATTGTTTTAATAATACCCAGAAGATGCCACAGTACCTATGAACCAGTCGTAGAAGGGTCAAACCAATGCCTCACATGTGAAACGCTAAACTATCACAAACCCTAAGGTTTAAGTGATGGTTTTGACGGCCATATAATCAAGTTAAGGTTTATGTTCTTCTAAAGGGTCCAAACAATCACTTGCATGTTTTTCTGAGTACGTTAAACTTGGTAAAATAGGTTTTTAACATTCGATCGAACCCTTTAACTTCGCCTAGACAAAACGTGAAACACTCGAAACAATGTTAAACTACGAATATGAAACAATCCGAATTTCTTATAGTGTAAAATTACATCACTTGCAAAATTAGCAAAAATAAACAACACCTGAAACATCAAAACCAAGTCACTGGAACACAGGCAAAATTTCAGGGGGGGTGCTCGGATTGGGCCGATATGGACCCTATGGTGGCCGGCTACTTTTATAAGAAACCCCCAGAAATTTTTACAGTGTTCATGATATATCATATACATCACTCTGTACCTGTTTGCAATTTTTTTTTGACAACTTTTAAAATCGACAGAAACTATGATTTTCTGTTTCAAGTTACGGAGTTTGTTTCGGTTTCATAATCTAACAAAATCCGTATTTATATCTAGCATGGCTCTGATACCACTGAAGGGTTACCCAAGACAGCAGCAAGGTTTCGGGAGGCATCGTCCATGCCAAATTAAAAATTTTTTGTTTTAGCTAACCCTAAACTAGATCGTATACTAGAAATAATACGGAAAACTAATGCAAACACTTTGCAATATGTAGCGAGCAAGGAATAGAACCTTTGAAGACTGGTCCTTCATGTCAAATAGCTCCATGTAGTAGTCCCCTCCGCTGCGATCTCAAGCACCGGACTCTAGAGAGGCTCCGTAGAAGAAACGAACGTGCTTGCCTCGAAGACATCGAGGCCGAAGATGATCTACGTCGGGGAGACACTAACTCAAGCTATTCAATCACTAGGTCAAGAACTTTGTGAAGAGAACACCCTATACTACATGGCAAGTAGTAGAGAATGATGAAGTAGGAAGTGGGCTCACTTTAGAATTGATTTTCTCATACTTTTTCTCATAACACCATTAGAGCTAGAAAGCTTTTTCATGGAGCTTGATGGAGAAGAAGAAGAAAGAATAATTCATAATATGAATTAAACCCCTCAATAATGTTACCATGGGTGAGTTAAGCTGCTATGCTTAACTCATGTAGAGAATTGACCAAGGTATGAGGTTAAGGGTTGGGTTAAAGAATATCAAGATAAATGACAAAATAGTGGACTTTGTCAAAGTTCTCCAAGCTTCTTCCAAGCTTGAGAACATTGACTAAGACTTTCTCATTTGTTAAATCTTAAGATATAAACAAAACCCAAATCATAACCCTAATCATGGTATAAGTCTCATACACCCATCTTGCATGTATCATCAACCATGACACAATGCATGTACACAAACATACATATCACATATGTACAATGTGCACACAAATTGAGAAAAAAAATCTTAAGTGAGCAAATAATAGTTAATGTAATGTAATATATCAAATATATAATTATACATTAAATTATTAAAACAACTCTTGATTTAATAATCCGGCGATAACCGACAAATATCATGTGTAACAACTTATCGAATCAGCACTTGATCCGATAACTCGGATATATCGCATACAACCGATCTGTTGGAGAAAGTGCCCTCAGAGTCAATTATTGGATCACAGGCACGTGATTGCAATGATTGATGGAGGACCTATACCGGTAGGACAGTCTTACTCAAGATGATAGTATGCTATCTGGTTTATCTTTATCATCGTGTACTGCTTTAGGTGACCTTACAGGTCACTATTGCGCGCTGATAGAGCCCTTAGGATTCTTGCTTGATGGCCAGCAGTATGATGGCGATCATATACGTGAGAGCTAGGGTCTATAAGTACATCCTTAAAAAGGTCCCTAGTCGTGGGAGTTTTCGAGACAGGGCATCGATACTCCAAAGTAGACTAGTGTATACAGTCGAGACCCGGATGAGGGGCGGCGGCCGGTCTCACAAGCCACTGGTGTCAGCTAGTTCACCTAAGATGTATACAGGTGCTTATTGTGTTATGAGTACACCGGACAGGACTCGCCGGGAACATGCTAGTTGGTCTTATACCTGAGGTCAGATGGCAGTTCCTAGGTGACATGTGTACAGGTTAGTTCATCGACCTGAGATTGTCATTTGTCTCATGTGAGTTCCCACTGTACTTTGATTACTAACTTACCACGCTCAAAGGAGTTGTGCAAACAGGTTTTAGTTGGGTACAGTCCCGAGCCACATGGAGGCAGTGAGTGGATCTTTAGGGGTTCGTCTCTCCCGGTATTGGGGGTGAGGTCGCGCCGTGTCTAGGAGAGCCCTTACACGAAGTCCTTGGCCAAGACAGGTGATTTACTGGTAGGTATTCCAGTAGTATCTCAGGGTGTTCTGGGCTACACTCCGACACGACTTGTACCGCTTTTGGGGGTCTGACTTTTACCAACGTCCTAGGGCCGCCATGCGATGCTCATAGACGAACGGACCGGACTGTACGGATATTATCACTGACATGCTCAGTAGGGTATCAGGATGAGTTCGCTCATCGACGTCCCTTTTGGTCAATACTTGGTAGCAGGTTACGTATGGCTAATACCTCTGTCTTGCTAGTGGTTAAATCCACAGCCAAAGTGTTGACGAGTCTTTAGAGTCCCCCACAGACCGTTTCTCAAGTTTCGGGCAAAACGCTGTAGAGGCTGTAAGGAGATATGGCAGGGTTCGATCATATACATGTGGTATTGCACGGATCATGATCGGACGGATTATACTAGCGGGCTTTGGTTTGAGCCGGATCCTAGTATTGTACAGTGTAGATTTTGTCTCATTGGATTTGTATTCGGTTGGAATACAAATGCGGGTATGTATATACAGTCGCGGGGTTTTCCTGTAATTTATTACGGGATCAGTTTTTTGAAATTGCTAGTTTGCTTTTCGTTTCGGCCATTTTCCTTTGTTGCATTCCTTCGCTGAAAATTGGTGGAGTAGGGCTTATTTACAATTGTGCAAATTAGCTTTGTGGAGGGTGGTCTTTGTATATTGTTGCTTCATGATGGTTCCACTTGTTAGGTCCACGTTACCTCTCCCGGTACTTTCGGGGTAGCGGAAACGGTAAAACAAATTTATTTTTCTGGACTTGGCAACATGGACCGTAAAAGCCGGATTTTTACTAAACAATACACTAGCATCCTAACTAGAGATTTATCTACTCGGTTAGGGGTTATACCTCAACTTGAACTCCTTCTCTTCTTGTTGTTCTTCTCTTCTTGTTGTTCTTCTCTTTGCTTGCTCGATGGTTGATCCGGACTTTGGTCACCTCCGCGGCCTCCTTGAGTCGAAGACGATCCACCCGAGAGATGTACACCGAGCTCCACCTCGAGCCGAGGTAACTAAGGCAAGGAGATTGCTAATCTAGAAGCCCTAGGTGGTGTAGAAGTGGTAGATGAATGGTTTTGTCTTTGTGGGATCTTTATCTCTCAACACATGAGATCAAAAGATAAATCAAGAGGAGGAAGAAGGAGGAGCTAGCTAACAACCATGGAGCTTCTCATTCCAAGAGAGAGAATGAGAATGAAATTATCATACAAAGAAAAGTAACCATGGTTACAATAATGCAAAAACAACATCATTGCTAATCCCATCAAGATAAAGTTGATGGCTATAAATGACATGACCAATATCATCACAAAAAGAAAAGAAAACCAAAGAATACTTTAGATCTTTCAAGAAGATCCTAGTCAACTTTGGTCAAATGGTCAACAAAGTCAAGATGGTCAAATGGTCAATGTAATTAGCCATAACATAATTATCAATGAAAGGATTAGTAAATAATGTTCCCGGCTCATAATGGTTTTGACCAAACGAACTGTCAAAACCCTAATGAGACTGCCACATAACGGTTTTGGCCGAACCAACTGCCAAAACCCTAATGAGGCACCTCCTCCTTCATCGCTCCGGAAAACTGTGCATACACACCTGCATCCGCATTCCGTAGAATGCGGATGCGCAGAAGACAAAACAAATCCATCCATGCAATACTAGGATCCGGCTTAAACCAAAGCCCACTAGTACTGCCTGCCCGAACACCATACGCACACAAGTGTACGTAAATGATCGCAGCCCTGCCGTAAAACCATACGGCCTCTACACGTTTCGCTCAGTGCAGGGAAACTCTCTGTGTGGGACTCTAAAGACTCGACACTACGCTGGCAGTGGGTTTAACCACAGACCGCAAGCGGCACTAGCTGTACGTAACGGTCCCCAGGTAGATGTCGATAAGAAGGCCGATGAGGTAAACCCATCCGAACTCCTACTGAGCCTGTATGTTACAATCTCCGTACAGTCCGGTCTGTTCGTCTGATACATCGCATGTCGGGCCTAGGGGGCGGTAAACGTCAGTCCCCTAAAAGCGGTACAAGTCGTGTCGGAGTGAAGCCCAATACACCCTGAGATAACACTGGAAACACACCAGTATATCTCGTTTGCCCTGGCCAGGGACTACTCGTGTAATGGCTCTCCTAGACACAGTGCGATGTCAACCCCCAATACCGGGAGAGACGAATCCTGTCTAACCGTCACTGCCTCCAAGTGCTTCGGGACTGCACCCAACTACTACCTGTTTGCACGACTCAGTAGAGCCGTGGTAGGGTAGTAATCAAAGAACAGTGGGAATACACTCGAGGCGAAGTGACAGTGTCAAGTCAGCGGACTAAGCTGTACTCATGTCACCTGGGAACTGATAACTGACGATAGGTATAATACCAACCATCAGTTCCCGACGAGTCCTGTCCAGTGTACTCGTAACCTAACGAGCACCCGTATACTATCTCAAGTACGACGTACTGACGGCTGTGGGACAGACCGTCTCCCTTGCTGGGATGAGAAGCGCATACGCTAGTCTACTCCGGAGTATCGATGCCCTATCTCGATACTCCCACGACTAGGGACGTGTATAAGGATGTGCTTGTAGATTACCCAGCCCCCACGAGTGTGATCGCCATCACAACGCCGGTAATCAAGCAAAGATCCTAAGGGCTCTACTAATGCGTATAGGTGATATAATAAATAAACACACATGTACACATTAAAGAAGAGATAAACCAAGTAGCATACTACTATATTGAGCAAGATTGTCTGTACAACTGTGAATATCCCAAGCTTCCATCAAGTAATATACATACTAGTATGATACAGTAATGGCCTCTAGGGCATATACACTAACAATCTCCCACTTGCACTAAGGCCATGTACTGGCGTATCGAAGACCTATCATCTCGATCAGCCTCTCGATCTGAGTCTGGGGTAAGGCCTTCATGAATAGGTCCGCTGTGTTGTCCTTTGTGTCCACTCTCCGCACCTCGATCTCCTGGCGATCAATGATCTCCCTGATCAGGTGATACCGCCTTAAGATGTGCCTGGATTTCTGATGGGACCTTGGTTCCTTCGCTAAAGCTATAGCCCCATTGTTATCGCAATACAAAGGTATTGGGTCAACAATGGACGGAACCACCTGAAGTTCACTAATGAACTTCTTTATCCAGACCGCCTCTTTTGCGGCATCGCTTGCAGCAATGTATTCAGCCTCCATCGTCGAGTCTGCGACGATATCCTGCTTGGAACTCCTCCAACATACCGCCCCTCCGTTGAGGGTAAACACAAAACCCGAGACAGACTTGCTGTCATCTTTGTCACTCTGGAAGCTTGAATCGGTAAAGGACTCGACCCTGAGGTCTCCATTACCGTAAACTAGGAACATCTCCTTAGTCCTTCTCAGGTACTTAAGAATATTCTTCACTGCTGTCCAGTGGTCCTCACCTGGGTCTGACTGATACCGGCTTACCGTGCTCAGCGCGTAAGCTACATCTGGTCTTGTACATAGCATCGCATACATTATAGATCCTACCGCCGAAGTGTAGGGTATAGTGCTCATGCGAACCCTCTCCTCGTCAGTCTTAGGAGACATCTTCTTGGAGAGGGTAATTCCGTGCAATGCGGGTATGTTACCGCGCTTGGAACCCTCCATACTAAATCTCTTTAGTACGGTCTCTATGTACCTGGACTGCGATAGTCCCAATAGTTTCTTGGATCTATCTCTATAGATCTTGATCCCCAGAATGTACGAGGCATCACCCAGGTCCTTTATGGAGAACCTTTGTGACAAAAATAGCTTGACCAATTGTAGCATAGGAATGTCATTTCCTATTAAAAGAATGTCGTCCATGTACAAGACAAGGAATACGACAGTTCGTCCTACAATCTTCTTATAGACACAAGGTTCATCCTCGTTCTTGATGAAATCAAATTCCTTGATTGCCTCATCAAAACAGATGTTCCAGCTCCGCGATGCCTGCTTTAATCCATAAATGGATTTAAGCAACTTGCACACCTTCCCGCTGCTCCCACTGTCTACGAAACCTTCTGGTTGATCCATGTAAACGCACTCTTCCAAACAACCGTTTAGGAAAGCCGTTTTAACATCCATCTGCCAGATTTCATAGTCATGGAAGGCAGCAATGGCAAGTAGGATCTGAATGGATTTGAGCATAGCCACCGGAGAAAAAGTTTCGTCATAGTCCAAACCAGGTCTTTGACGAAAACCTTTTGGAACGAGTCTAGCTTTATAGGTTTCCACCTGCCCATCTACACCAAGTTTCCTTTTGTAGATCCATTTGCATCCAACGGGTTTTACCCCAGGTGGAGCAATATCCAAGGTCCACACTTTATTGGCGTACATGGACTCCATTTCGGATTGCATTGCTTCCTGCCACTTATCAGAGTCCCTACTGATAATGGCCTGCCTGAAACTGGTAGGGTCATCTTCTTCCAAGATGCAATCCTCTCGATCCCCGTCTGTGAGAAAACCGTAGTATCTCTCGGGCGGATGAGAAATCCTACCAGATCTGCGGAGTGGCTGAGGTTCGTTTGGGGTTATTGAATCTAGCGGTTCCTCCAAATTTTCTGTTAAAGCTTGTGTTTCTGGAATTTCATCCAGTTCTACCGTGCTGCCACTAATGTTTTTAACAAGAAATTCTTTTTCTAAAAATGTGGCATTTCTTGAAACAATTATCGTCTGTTCCTCTGCATGGTAGAATAGATACCCACTTGAATCTTTTGGGTATCCCACAAACTTACACAAAACTGCCCGTGCCTCAAGTTTGTCTGGGTTCTGCTTTTTGACATAAGCTAGGCAACCCCAAATCTTAATACGTTTAAGATACAAACTTTTACCACTCCATATTTCATACGGAGTCTTAGGCACGGATTTGGAAGGAACTTGATTCAATAGATGTGCTGCAGTTTGAAGTGCATATCCCCAGAATGAAAGAGGCAACTCAGCACTACTCATCATGGAGCGAACCATATCCAACAGGGTACGATTCCTCCGCTTCGAAACACCGTTGTGCTGTGGTGTATATGGAGGAGTAAGCTGAGAGAGAATACCATTCTCTTTTAAGTAATCTAGGAATTCCGTGCTTAAGTACTCCCCTCATCTATCAGACCGGAGGATCATGATACTTTTGCCAGTCTGGTTCTCTACTTCGTTTCTAATTCCTTGAATTTCTCAAAAGCTTCAGATTTATGTTTCATCAGATACACATATCCGAACCTAGAGAGATCGTCAGTGAATGTGATGAAGTACGAGAACCCACCCCTTGCATGTATAGACATCGGACCACATACATCACTGTGTACGAGTCCCAAGAGCTCTGCTGCTCTTTCTCCATGTCCGGTGAACGGAGATTTGGTCATCTTCCCTTTGAGACAAGACTGACAAGTTTCATAAGATGAAAACTTTAACGTATTCAAGAGTCCATCTTTATGCAACTTACTCAGTCTTTTCTCTCCGATATGACCAAGTCTACAATGCCATAAGTAGGATTCATTCGTATCTGAATTCTTCCTCTTGCGTGTGTTATGTACATTGAGAACTGTATTCTGATTTAGAACGTAGATACCATTACACAGTGTACCCTCAGCAACCAGTACCTTATGAAAGTAAATGTTCATGATATTCTTGTTAAGAACAAATTTATATCCATCTTTATCGAGTAAAGAAACTGATATGATGTTGCAAACCATGGAGGGTACATAGTAGCAATCGTTCAAAATCATAGTCTTGCCATTTGGCAATACTAGGTGATATTCACCGACGGCTGCCGCATTTACTTGTGCTCCGTTCGCTACTCTGAGCGACATATTACCCGGTGCAACTTTCCTACTTTTTCTCAGTCCCTGCAATAAATTACAGATATGAGATCCTGATCCGGTATCAAGTACCCAGGAGGTAGGGCTGACCGTAAAACAGTTCTCAATAACAAGAACACCTGAAGTAGATGCAAAACCATGCATTTTCTTCAACTGGGTATCCTGGAAATCCATACAATCCCCTTTCCCTTTATCATACTTATGACTGTTGTCACAAGTTAGAGCTGAACCAACGTTCCCCAGCCCCGAATAAGAATTCGGATCGGTCAAGCGATACATTTTATTATCTTGATTAGGGCGTGAAATGGTTGCTACCTGGAGAGGGAGAAAAGAAACACTCAGCGTATGCTCTTGCAAGATTAGATTGGTTTATTAATTTATCTAATCAGGATGTCTCCCACTGTTTCCTCAAATTCTTCTTAAAACCTTTTTAAAAGAAGAACTAGTCGGGATTTCATTCACGTCACAATACTTGCTTAACCTTTCAGCCAGGATAGTGTCGGTACTTCGAGGGAGGTTTTCCAACGCTTTCGCGAAGTTCCTTAATTTAAGAACCTCTTTTCCCTGGGGGCGTAGCCCCGCTAACACCTTTCTAGGCACCTACTAAGTTTATAGCATTGATCGTTAAGTGAAAGTAATCTCCCGAGAGTAATCCAACTTATCAGTGGGATCGGGATCCAACTGTCATTGTGTGATAACCTAGATGGAATCCACTCTAGCTACCACACTCCAGAAGGTATGCGAAATCTGCAAGTTTCAGTTCTTTTGAAACTCCCGATGCGGTTTTTGCCCCTAACGGTTCATGACCTTGACTAGGTCAACAAGCCACAAACTGTTAGTCAAGTTCTACCCGTCATTATCCTGATTGCATTAGACCCACCCGTACGTGCCCTTGACTAGGTCAACAAGGCCGCACGACTGTCCTAACCAATCATATTTGCAATCCACAGAAAAATATTATTTAGCTACCGTTCACTACGCCTTGAATAGGTCAACAAACGCAGCACGAATACTAAATAATATTAATCCGAAACGACGGAGGGCTACGGCTGGGTTTTTGGCGGAAAAACCCGTTAACGTAATGAACTTGATATCGTTGAAGGAACATGATTGCACCTTTTTGAAAATATAGTGGCGAAAAACTTTTGCTAAAGAGGTCACTTCCTGTGAATGGATCTCGGCTCTTTCCTCGTCGAATGAGGTGCAGGATATTCCAAACTGAATACCTCGATGCAAAGTAAGAATAATCGACTATAGTGAAGTTATTACCCTGACGCAAACTTTTGTCCAAGGGGTCACTCCCGATGAAGGGATCTCGGCACTTGCCTCGTCGACTGAGGTGCTGGGCATTCATAACCGAATACCTCGATGCAAAACAAAAATTGAACGTCCTTGCAATAACAGCTTTTTGAAAAACTTGTTCCAACAACGTCTTTTAGGTTTATTTTCTTGCATTAGTTCTTTTAATGCGTCCCATCATTTAAATCCTACCATTGCAGAAAACAACCAAAATATGACGTACGCTTATGCCATTCGCATTCGCCACGGGGCCCCGTCATCACCCGTTAGGTTACTTAACTAACGACAGAGCGGGGGCTGGGCTAGCGCGGCTGTAAAACATAAGCAACGCCTAAATAGATATTATATATAGATATACAGCAATGATAGCCAATCCAGATCACAGATGAACACTTTGGATATACTAGGAACCCGCGATTCGTTCGAGCCTGCAACGAAAAGCGGATTACACGGTCGCGATGAATAGCCAATACCCCACCCAAGACCCCTACGGGTGCGGCAAACTACCCGCCAAGTACCCGAAGCGAAGCAACCTCCCTCAACGCCGTGAGTAGGCCACTCGGCACTTCGAGTTACCCGGTAGTTTGTGCACCCCCTCCATGGGTCTATCCTAGGAGCAAAAACAGTAAAAAGAATTATACAACGACGGCTACAACCCCGACCCGGTTGTGCGGCCATACAAATAATATTACATCAATTTACAAATTTATTACATGAATGAAAGAAAAGGAAACTTTCATCTCACATCCACCCCGGCTATTCATCCGCGACAATCCAACGAGTTCATATAAACAAACCATCAACAACACAGATCACAGATGTGTATAACCCCCACTAATCGGCGTATAGCGATTAGTAGACGTTCAATACACATATAACATTATAGATATAACCAATAGCCAAAGTCTACAGAACATCGACCAAAAATATGGACTTTTAATCCCCAAAAACAAATTTTGCTTTCTGGAAAATCTGGGCAGAAAAGTCATATACCAAAAATCCCAAAAACCCACCAGAAAAACACTGCAACAAAAATGATCCACGGCCGAGTCAACTCGGCCGCGGTTCCGCGGCAGAAGCAAGCTTCTGCCGCGGAACCGTGGTGAGTTGGTCGACTCGTGCGATCATTTTTCTTGCCTGTTCTAACAAAAGCCTGAGCCGATTTTTAGTGTATAAATTTTTAATTTTGGAACAGTTCTAAAAATCGGCAGAAACTACAAAATTCTGGGGTATTTTGCAGTTTTTCGTCCGGTCGAAATTCTAAATACTTTGCTAACATACTAGGGTGTGTTTAGTTAGGCTCTGATACCACTGTTAGGTCCACGTTACCTCTCCCGGTACTTTCGGGGTAGCGGAAACGGTAAAACAAATTTATTTTTCTGGACTTGGCAACATGGACCGTAAAAGCCGGATCTTTACTAAACAATACACTAGCATCCTAACTAGAGATTTATCTACTCGGTTAGGGGTTATACCTCAACTTGAACTCCTTCTCTTCTTGTTGTTCTTCTCTTCTTGTTGTTCTTCTCTTTGCTTGCTCGATGGTTGATCCGGACTTTGGTCACCTCCGCGGCCTCCTTGAGTCGAAGACGATCCACCCGAGAGATGTACACCGAGCTCCACCTCGAGCCGAGGTAACTAAGGCAAGGAGATTGCTAATCTAGAAGCCCTAGGTGGTGTAGAAGTGGTAGATGAATGGTTTTGTTTTTGTGGGATCTTTATCTCTCAACACATGAGATCAAAAGATAAATTAAGACGAAGAAGAAGGAGGAGCTAGCTAACAACCATGGAGCTTCTCATTCCAAGAGAGAGAATGAGAATGAAATTATCATACAAAGAAAAGTAACCATGGTTGCAATAATGCAAAAACAACATCATTGCTAATCCCATCAAGATAAAGTTGATGGCTACAAATGACATGACCATTATCATCACAAAAAGAAAAGAAAACCAAAGAATACTTTAGATCTTTCAAGAAGATCCTAGTCAACTTTGGTCAAATGGTCAACAAAGTCAAGATGGTCAAATGGTCAATGTAATTAGCCATAATATAATTATCAATGAAAGGATTAGTAAATAATGTTCCCGGCTCATAATGGTTTTGACCAAACGAACTGTCAAAACCATAATGAGCCTGCCACATAACGGTTTTGGCCGAACCAACTGCCAAAACCCTAATGAGGCACCTCCTCCTTCATCGCTTCGGAAAACTGTGCATACACACCTGCATCCGCATTCCGTAGAATGCGGATGCGCAGAAGACAAAACAAATCCATCCATGCAATACTAGGATCCGGCTTAAACCAAAGCCCACTAGTACTGCCTGCCCGAACACCATACGCACACAAGTGTACGTAAATGATCGCAGCCCTGCCGTAAAACCATACGGCCTCTACACGTTTCGCTCAGTGCAGGGACACTCTCTGTGTGGGACTCTAAAGACTCGACACTACGCTGGCAGTGGGTTTAACCACAGACCGCAAGCGGCACTAGCTGTACGTAACGGTCCCCAGGTAGATGTCAATAAGAAGGCCGATGAGGTAAACCCATCCGAACTCCTACTGAGCCTGTATGTGACAATCTCCGTACAGTCAGGTCTGTTCGTCTGATACATCGCATGTTGGGCCTAGGGGGTGGTAAACGTCAGTCCCCTAAAAGTGGTACAAGTCGTGTCGGAGTGAAGCCCAATACACCCTGAGATAACACTGGAAACCCACCAGTATATCTCGCTTGCCCTGGCCAGGGACTACTCGTGTAATGGCTCTCCTAGACACAGTCCGATGTCAACCCCCAATACCGGGAGAGACGAATCCTGTCTAACCGTCACTGCCTCCAAGTGCTTCGGGACTGCACCCAACTACTACCTGTTTGCACGACTCAGTAGAGCCGTGGTAGGGTAGTAATCAAAGAACAGTGGGAACACACTCGAGGCGAAGTGACAGTGTCAAGTCAGCGGACTAAGCTGTACTCATGTCACCTGGGAACTGATAACTGACGATAGGTATAATACCAACCATCAGTTCCCGACGAGTCCTGTCCAGTGTACTCGTAACCTAACGAGCACCCGTATACTATCTCAAGTACGACGTACTGACGGCTGTGGGACAGACCGTCTCCCTTGCTGGGATGAGAAGCGCATACGCTAGTCTACTCCGGAGTATCGATGCCCTATCTCGATACTCCCACGACTAGGGATGTGTATAAGGATGTGCTTGTAGATTACCCAGCCCCCACGAGTGTGATCGCCATCACAACGCCGGTAATCAAGCAAAGATCCTAAGGGCTCTACTAATGCGTATAGGTGATATAATAAATAAACACACATGTACACATTAAAGCAGAGATAAACCAAGTAGCATACTACTATATTGAGCAAGATTGTTTGTACAACTGTGAATATCCCAAGCTTCCATCAAGTAATATACATACTAGTATGATACAGTAATGGCCTCTAGGGCATATACACTAACACCACTATCCCTTGACTTCTATGTCCATCATTGCTTGACTTTGCTTGTTGTTGATGGGATATGATTAGGTTTTGGAGTGAGCTTTAGTTGTGATGATTATTCCTCATCATCACATGTTTTTCTCTTTTGCATTATTGATCCCCCCTTGGACTTTTTCCCTCTCCCTTCACCATGTTTGGCCGGCCACACTTGGAGGGCTGTCCCAAATTAGCATTTTGGGAGTGGTTTTTCGTCTCATTTGCTTGTAAAAAATCCCATTGGTTTATCTCAAAAGGATATGTCATTCCTCCACCAATACAAGGCAACTTCTAGTAACCCCATCGAGACAAAAGAGTTCTACACTTCATCTACAGCATTTCTTGGACACGTCGACTCGCCAACTTCGTTCCCGAGTTGCCTTGGTCCAGAGGTGGGAGCCCGTAAAAGAACCCGGCGTTGTGGTGCCCTTCCGGTGAGGAGGTGAAGACCGGAGATTCCGCGGGGAGATCGGGACGACGAAGAGAAGACCGAAGGACACGGATCGCTCGGTACATCTCTCTACCCCTTCTCTTGTTAGCTAGGAGTAGGTTAATGGCCTGATCCGGGTTTATAGAGCACGGTATTGCCGGTTCAAAAGTTTCGTAAAAGTATCGTTTCCGTATTTTGGCCTCGTTCCGACGGCCGGGGCACCGCCGTGCACTTCCACTAGTATCAGAGACACACCATTAACCTAGTCTAGCTTGCTCTAACGTGTTTACAAGTTCGATCGAACGGATTTTCCGAAAACCCGATTTCTAAAACACAGTTTCTGTCGAAATTTTATAGTTGTCAAAAAATTATTCGGTGCATTTAAAAAATACAGGCAGGGATTCCTATGCAATCTGGGAAAATTTGGTGGAGTGTTGTTCCTGTTCAGCCGCGGAACCGCGGCCTTAACCCTACTTTGGCCGCGGTTCCGCCGCAGTAGGGTGGGATCACTGCACCGGATTTCTTCAGTTGGTTCCTGTGTCGAAAATGGGGTTTTTGGTATAATCTTTTTGGCCCCAGATTTATTTTAAGTGTTACAGTTGTGCTTGGGGCCCACTTCGGGAAATTTAGTCGATCGCAAATTTTAAACATATTAGTTCACAGTATTTACATTATATCTGTGACCGTGAATGTCACTTGATCGGTAAATCCTGTCTATCTGCTATAACCCTTCTAGACGGATTTGCGAACGTGACATTCACGTTGATGTTCTGTGTTGTGCTGTGATGTTGCAGATTGTCGTGGTGGATAGCCTGGATGCAATGGTAGTACAGTTTGGTGTATTATATACATTTGATATTGCGGGGTGAGCGTCCGACATGTGGACTGCCGTTACTGCCTGTTTGTATATTATTATTTTGGGGCACGACCGGGCTGAGATCGATGCACCCGTTGTATGTATATTTTACTTTCTGTACTAGGATTACCCCAAGGAGGGGTGCACGGATAGCCGGGTTCTAAAGGGCAACAAGCCCACATCTCATGGCGTTGAGACGGAGGGGGCTTCACTCTAGAAATGGCGGGCTATTTGCCGCACTCATAGGGGGTACAGGTTGACCCGGGAGGGGTGCCCAAGTTACCGGATTCTGTGAAGTGCTGGGTGGTCCATTCACGTTGCTGAAGGGGGCTGCGTCGCTTCAAGTTTTGGCGGGTAACTTGCCGTGCACGTAGGGGTCTAGGATTTCATTGCACAGGCTATCCACACGACCATGGGAACGTCGGATTTCAGTAGCGGCTCTATGAAACCCGGGGATCCCAGATATCTGTATTGTTCTGTGATACTTATTACATTTCTGTGATGTTGCATTTTATCACGCCTTGAGCGTATATTATATATTGATATATATACTAGTAGATATTGTATATGTTTTGCATCCGCGCTAGTCCAGTCCCCGCTCTGTCGTTAGTTAAGTAACCTAACGGGTAATGACGGGACCCAGTGGCGAATGCGGATGGCATATACATACATTATTATTTTCGTTCTTTATTGGTGTGATCAATTGATGGGACTGCGTTGATTCGGATCAATGCAAGCTAAACAAACCTATTTTGATGTTGTTGGAACATTTTTCAAAAAGCTGTTATTGCAAGGACATTCTTTTTTGTTTTGCACAATGGTATTCGGTTATGAATATCCAGCACTTCAGTCGACGAGGCAAGGGCCGAGATCCCTTCACCGGGAGTGACCCCTTGGACAGAAGTTTGCGTCATGGCAATAACTTCACTATAGTCGTTTACTTTTGCTTTGCATCGTGGTATTCAATTGGAATATCCTGCACCTCATTCTACGGGGAAAGAGCCGAGATCCCTTCACCGGGAATGACCTCTTTAGCAATGGTTTTCGCCACTATATTTTTAAAAGCTATCCAGTTCCTTCAACGATATCAAGTTCATTACGTTAAAGGTTTTTCACCAGAAACCATTCGTAGCCCTCCGCCATTTCAGTTAAATGTTTGGTAGTATTCAACCTATGTATTTTGACCTACGCCAAGGAATAGTGATTGGTAGCTACCGGATATTTATCTGTTGCATAGATAGTTGCGTTGGTATGGGACAGTCGTATAGCCTTGTTGACCTTCATCAAGGGCTTGTACAGGTGGGTTCAAATTAACCTGGACAATGACGGGTAGAACTTGACATGTGACTTATGATTTGTTGAACTTCGTCAAGGTCATAAGTGAATGGGGCAAAAATCACATCGGGAGTTTCTAAAGAAACTGAAACTTGCCAGATATGCGCATACCTTCTGGAGTGTGATAACGTGAGTGGATTCCATCACGTTATCATGTGATGATAGTTGGATCCCGATTCTCACTGATGAGTTGGTTTACTCCTCGGGCGATCCCGACTAATTCTTCTTTCTGGTTTGGAGGAGAATTTGATGGTACAGTGGGAGGTTTCCTAATTTGATAAATTGGTAACCATTCTGATCTAGGTTAGAGTGCACGCTGAGTGTTTCTTTTCTCTCTCTCTTTGGCAGCGACCATGACCCGACCCTAGACTGTGACTCAGTGACCAAATTAACCGAACCTTCTTAAAAACTGGCTTTTGGATTGTCAGAGTTGCAAACCTTATTGCCACTCATACTTTTACCCTTTTCTCCAGGACACCCCGTATTACTACGAACGTCCACTTCCATTGGATAAAACCATCGTATGGTTATATACGAACTCGAAAGAATTTATTCGAGGATGGTTTCCGGTTCTGGAGAAAACGAATAGAATTATTCAGTTGTCTTTTCCTTTTACCTTCTCTCAGGTTTCGAGTGCTCCTTGGTTTAGGAGATAGTACACCTATTACGCAAATTGGATAGTCTTCTTCCAAAATTAGGCTGGTGCCGAACAGTAGAGAATGAAGAAAACCAATTATCCTAAACGGTGTACAGAAGGTATTAAGTTAAGACAAATAAAAGGATTAGAAGGAGGGCAAAGTAAACTGCGACTGCTATTCACAACCGAACCAAGTATTTCATTACCACTCCCACATCACCTTTGTATTTCTCCAGAACACACTGTATCACTACGAAGATCCACAGTTATTTGGATACTCCATCGTATGGTTATATACGAACTCGAAAGGAACTTGTTCCAGTTCGGGGATGGATCTTGGTTAAGCAGAAATAGGAATAAGGTTTATTCGGTTATCTTTTATCTTCACCTTCTCTCGCAATGCGAGTGCTCCTAGGATTAGGACAGTACACCCATTATGCTTATTGGATAGTCTTCATCCAAACCATAGGCTGGTGCCGAACGGTAGGGAAGGAAGAAAACCATTTGGCCTAAAGGGGTGTGCAGAAGGTAATAACTAAAGACATATGAAGGGATGTGGAGAGATGGCATAGAAATATACGGTTACAGTTGTGAATCTGGATAATGGAAGAGGCATTACTAGGAATACCAGGATACCCCTACGAAATATTTCAATGTTTCAGTTTCACTGTGTACTGTTAAAGGAAAACTGATTTCCCAATTAGACACTTGCTCCAGGGTATGTATTTACCAGGTATGAATCTCACATCTGTATGGTTTTACAAATGATGAGTGGCAGTAAGTTATTGGAAAATGGGTGATCATCCTCATTATATCGGGATTCGTTGTAATCGGTGATATTTGAGGAAGTCACCTGGGTTGTTTGCCGGACGACAAATATTTGGTTTTGAATATCCGTTGTTATGCATCAATTTCAAATAGATATATCTATACGTCTATTTCTATAGAGTGAGATATACCTTTTTGAAATTATGTCTATGACATTTACCTATATCAGTGGATGGTTAGGTAAGGAGTATTAAACAGCGGTGTAATTCTTCTTAACCATAAGTACAGTTTTCAACCTACGACGCACAGGGTTTGACTTATTCGACTCAGGGGACTTATACAGAGTATTGTATGTTGTCCAGTGTCCATTAGGACAGAGGGGTTAGTCCTCATACTATATTCGGTTTACTTATGATTTCTCTAGTTTTTAGACAAGTGTTTCGTAGAAACGCAAGGTCCGAATTTTGAGAAGTTATAGGTATAAGAATAAAGTAGAGAACCAGGTGTTGCAAGTATCGGGATTCTTCAAGGTAATCAAAGATGTAGATACTTGTGTATGGTAATCAGTTGATAGTAATGGTTTAAGAGAACTTGCTTCTCTTTCAGGTTACTCATAATTGGAAGTACACCTAAGTTGAGTAATGCTGATCGGCCTCTCTCCATTTTGTTGACATGCACTGGAGACAGCTGTATGATTTGAATCTGGTTCAATTAAATCAGTGCCTCTGCTTCTATATTGGATATAGAACAGTTCATATCTTAACGATGTTAGGGTACGGGGAGTCGTCCGGCTTATGCTTAAAGCAGACTCCGGACTACTCAAGGACGTTTCTGTAATGGCTGTTTGTGGGTTGACCCGGGCTATGACGAGGGTTGACTTTCTACCATCTGGAAGATCAATAGTGATATTGTTCTTGACTCGCCACAGTTTTAATAAAAGTGGATTTTTTCAGAAAACAGTATTGGCAGTATGGTAGAACTGGAAGTGATTCCAGAACCGCAAACGATTACTGAAAATTTGATAAGAACCTAAAGATTCAATCTGGTTTGACATTCCATTGGCCACTCCGCAGATATTGTGGGTAACCTTAGGCACCCGAGAGGTACTCCGGTAGCCTCAAAGGACGGTGACAGGGAAGTTCTTATTTACCCAGACTTGCCATTGCTGTTGTTCCAGACTGTGAGATCCGGCAGGAGGATGAGTATAGCGTCGTTCTAAACTTGCTTTAGAAGTGTACGTCTATATGACTCTGCCAGAGGATTCTCGCAGTCAGTGGGAGCAGCGGAAGCATTGGTGGACAAGTAGCTTATGTCTATGGACTAAAGAAGATATAGCGGAGATAGATCATCTATTTCTGATGTGACAGTCACAGGTTTGACTTCATCAGAATAGGGGATGATCTGTTAAGGAGGTAGTAGAGTGTGATGTCATGGTATTTGGATGCCATACACAGAGTCGGAAGTGATATTCCTGCACTAGGATCGGTTATACATTGGTTGTCACACAGTGGTTTCTCCACATGGGACATGGATATGATATCAAGACATTCTGGTTACTAGATCTATGATTTTAGATCTAGATTTGGGTAGTTTACCAATCTGGGTATTTAGACAGTATTCTAAAAGTGTTTTAGAATGGACGACTCCTGGCACGGTAGTATACCTGCAGGTGATGGAGTCACCCTCTCTAAAGGAGTCTTAAAAGGGGAGAGGGATGTGCATGATTGGCAGATCACATGCTTGGGCAATTGAGTCAATCATGAGATGTCAAGTACCACACCAGATGTTGTCTTTGCAGTAGGTGCAATAAGTTGATATTGATCCAATCCTGGAGAAACATTCGAAAGCAGTTTTAGAACATAAGTGGATGTTCTAGGGACATGATAACGACAGCCTCATTCGGGAGACAGTTATCATTCCAGGCTTCCAAGGTGACCTGGATGACAGAGTGGCTGTCAGAGTTTCTGTTTTCCCTCTGACGAGGGGCGGTATTTTGGACAGGTGGTCCAAGCGGATACTGAGGGAGGCATGGCACAGGATACCGATTAAATTCAGTTGACGATACAGTCTGAGAAGTTTGGATTTGGAGTTCATTTATGAACTAGGTCCTATCAGATATCCAGACATACTCTAAGACAGGTATTGCTCATTTCGGGAGATGGCTTTCTCCGCGAACTTGAGATAAAGAGTGACATAGAAAGAAACACTAGGGTGGATCCACTCACTGAGGCTATTCCTCGAACGCATTAGTTTCGCAAACAGGTTTTATGAGACTGATTAGTAGAGGAGTTGGGTGTTCGGTATCACACGGGCTGTAAGTATGCGACATTGCAATAATTAGCCTTGAGTGCAAGTGGGAAATTGTTGGAGATAGTGCCCTCAGAGTCAATTATTGGATCACAGGCACGTGATTGCAATGATTGATGGAGGACCTATACCGGTAGGACAGTCTAACTCAAGATGATAGTATGCTATCTCGTTTATCTTTATCATCGAGTACTGCTTTAGGTGACCTTACAGGTTAGTATTGCGCGCTGATAGAGCCCTTAGGATTCTTGCTTGACGGCCAGCAGTATGATGGCGATCATATACGTGGGAGCTGGGGTCTATAAGCACATCCTTAAAAGGTCCCTAGTCGTAGGAGTTTTCGAGACAGGGCATCGATACTCCAGAGCAGACTAGTGTAGGGTTCCTAGGCACATTAATGAGGTCTCACAAGGTATCAAACATGCCAATTTCAAAATTTTCCGGTGCCTACAAACCCTAATACGGATCGTTAACTAGAGATTAGGCGAAAACTAGAACTAGTAAACTGTTTACTAAAAAGTGAACGGAAATACAAACTTTGTAGATCCGGTCCTCCACCTCCATTACTCCGTGATGACGTCCCCTCGCTGCGATCATCGGATCCCGGGCTCTAGCGTCGGCTTCATCGGAGAAATGGGCGGGCTAGGTCGTTGACTTCGATGCCGAAGATGATCTACGTTGAGGCAACACAAGATCAAGCTCCAATTTCACCAAGCCATGAAACTTGTGAAGAAAACAACCTATACTACTTGGCAAGTGGTAGAGGATGAAGAAATAGGAAGTGGGTTCACTTTAGAATTGGATTTCTCACTCTTTTTCTCATGTTGCCATTGTTGGTAGCAAGCTTTCTTCTTTGTTCAAGAAGAAGAAGAAGAAGAAAGAATATGATAAGTATTTGAAAAATAGGAAATAATATGATACTTATCATATTTGCAACCATAGTTAAGTGTAGAGAATGAACCAAGGTTAGGTGAATGGTTAGGGTTAGGGAAAGAAACATAATGGTCAACCATTTCAAAGCTTCATGAAGCTTCAAAGATAATCCAAAGTTAGCCACCATTTTATTTCTTTCTAAAATGAATAAATAAATAAATGAATAAGTAAATGAATCAAATGAAACCCTAACCATTGACCAACCATGGTTTAAACCAAACACACAAACTTTCATGTATCATCAAACATGATACAATCAAATACACAAAAGTATATCACATATACAATGTGCACATCAAGTGAGAAAATCCTTTTTAAGTGAACAAATATTAGTTAATGTAAAGTAATATATCTAATATATAATTATACATTAAATCATTAAATCAATACTTGATTTAACGATCCGGTCATATCGCATAAAACCGACTAATATCAATAGTAACAACTTATCGAATCAACACTTGATCCGATAACCCGGCTATATCGCATATAACCGATCAATGTCACAAATCGCGAGAATCGAATACAGTATCACATACTGGTATTATTCTCGGTCCCGCACATATCTCATATGCGCTCCTATTTCATTTCGCTTGAGCCAGGAAACTTCTGTGTAGGACTCTAAAGACTCGTCAATACGACGGCAGCAGGTGATGATCATATCAAACACCCATAAGTCGTAAGCGGTCTGCTAAACGTAACGGCTGTTGCGCCACGGCAGCGCCACGGCCGTCTACTCGAGGCCAAAATGCGGAATCAAAAATTTTCTTAACTTTAAACCGGCGCTACCGTGGACAATTAACCCGGATCGTAACCATTAACCTAATCCTAGCTACCAAGAGAAGGGGTGAGAGATATACCGAGTGATCCGTGTCCTTCGGTCTTCTCGTCGTCGTCCCGATCTCCCGCAGAATCTCCGTCCGTCGCCTCCTCGTCGAAACGGGCACCACATCGCCGGGTTCTTTTACGGGCTCCCACCTCTGGACCGAGGCAACTCGGGCGCGAAGTTGGCGAGCCGACGCGTCCAAGAGATGCTGTAGACTAGTGTAGAAAACCTTTGTCTCAATGGGGTGAAGTTGCCTTGGTGATGGAGGAATAGAATGAAAGAACTTTGGAGAGAGGTGGAGAATTTAGCAAGCATGAATGAGATGAATCAATTTCCCTCACCAAAAAATGAAAACCTCTCCTCCTCTTCTCAAAAGTGGCCGGCCCCCTCATATCTAAAATGGTGGAGGGAATAAACAAAACCAAGAAGGAAGGTGAGTGTAGGAAAAGTAGAAAGGTGACCATATCAAAAGGTTATGATAACAATATCAAATCAAAATCAAATCCATCCTAATCCTTTCTAATCTCAATAAAGCAAGCCATCATGAAAAAGCAAAGATGCTTAACCTTTCATAATGCCACAAAAGCAAGAAACCCCTCCACAATAAGTTATTTCCAAACCTGCAAATAACCCCCTTCATCGAAAAGTCCGGCCGTGAAGGAACAAAGGAAAACCGGCCGGAACGGAATGCAAACTGGCAACTTCAGAAAACCGATCCCGTAATAAATTACAGGAAAACCCCACTACTACATATACATGCCCGCATTTGTATTCCCACTGAATATAAATGCAAAGAGACAAAATCTATACTGTCTAATGCTAGGATCCGGCTTAAACCAAAGTCGGCTAGTAGAAACCGTCCGATCACGATCCGTGCAATACCGCACGTATCTGATCGAACCCTGCCATATCTCCATACGGCCTCTACAGCGTTTCACCCGAAACTTGAGTAACTGAGTGTGTGGTGGACTCTAAAGACTCGTCAATACTATGGCTGTGGATTTAACCACTAGCACGTCAGAGGTATTAGCCATACGTGACGGGCCACCAGCTATTGACCAAAATGGATGTCGATGAGCGAACTCATCCTGACACCCTACTGAGCCTGTCAGTGACAATATCCGTACAGTCCGGTCCGTTCGTCTATGAGTATCGCATGGCGGGCCTAGGGGGTTGGTAAAAGTCAGACCCCCAAAAGCGGTACAAGTCGTGTCGGAGTGTAGCCCAGAACACCCTGAGATACTACTGGAATACCTACCAGTAAATCTCCTGCCTCGGCCGAGGGCTTTGTGTAATGGCTCTCCTAGACACAGCGCGACCTCACCCTCAATTCCGGGAGAGACAAACCCCTGCAGATCCGCTCACTGCCTCCATGTGGCTCGGGACTGTACCCAACTAAAACCTGTTTGCACGACTCCTTTGAGCCGTGGTAGGATAGTAATCAAAGCACAGTGGGAACTCACACGAGACAAATGACGATCTCAGGTCGATGAACTAACCTGTACACATGTCACCAGGGAACTGCTATCTGACGTCTGGTATAATCCCAACTAGCAGGTTCCCGGCGAGTCCTGTCCGGTGTACTCATAACCCAATGAGCACCTGTATACATCTTAGGTGAACCAACTGACACCAATGGCTTGTGAGACCGGCCACCGCCCCTCGTCGGGGTCTCGACTGTATACACTAGTCTACTAATGGAGTATCGATGCCCTGTCTCGAAACTCCCACGACTAGGGACCTTTTAAGGATATGCTTATATACTCCAGCTCTCACGTATATGATCGCCCTCATACTGCTGGTAGTCAAGCAAGAATCATAGGGTCTCTATCAACGTGTATTAGCGACTCGTAAGGTCACCTAAAGCAGTACACGATGATAAAGATAAACCAGATAGCATACTATCATCTCGAGTAAGACTGTCCTACCGGGATAGGTCCTCCGTCAATCATTGCAATCACGTGCCTGTGATCCAATAATTGACTCTGAGGGCACTATCTCCAACAATCTCCCACTTGCACTCAAGGCTAATTATTGCGATGCCGCATACTCACAGCCCGTGTGATACCGAACACCCAACTCCTCTACTAGTCAGTCTCACAAAGCTCGTTTACGAAACTATTGCGTTCGAGGAATAGCCTCAGTGAGTGGATCCGCTGTGGTGTTTCTTTCTATGTCTCTCTTTATCTCAAGTTCAAGGAGAAAGCCATCTCCCGAAATGAGCAATACCTATCTTAGAATGTGTCTGGATATCTGATGGGACCTAGCTCATAAATGAACTCCAAATCCAAACTTCTTAGACTGTATCATCAACTGAACTTAATCAGTATCCTACGCCATGCCTTTCCCTCATTATTCACCTGGACCACCTGTCCAAAATACTGCCCCTCATTAGAGGGAAAACTATAACTCTGACAGCCACTCTGCCATCCAGGTCACCTTGGAAGCCTGGAATGATAACCGTCTCCTAAAGGAGGCTGCCGTTATCAAATCCCTAGAACATTCACTTATGTTCTAAACCTGCTTCCGATCGTTTCTCCAGAATTGGATTAATATCAACTTATTGCATCTACTGCAAGAACAACATCTGGTGTTGTACTTGACATCTCATGATTGACTCAATTGCCTAAGCAAGTGATCTGCCAATCATGCACATCCCTCTCTACTTTAGTTTATAAGACACCTTTAGAGAGGGTGACTCCATCACCTGCAGGTACACTACCGTGCCAGGAGTCGTCCATTCTAAATACTTATAGAATGCTATCTAAGTACCCAGATTAGGAAACCACCCAAATCTAGATCTAAAACCATAGATCCAGTAACCAGAATGTATAATATCCAAGTCCTATGTGGAGAAACCACTGTGTGACAACCAAAGTATAACCGATCGCAGTATAGGAATATCACTTCCTTCTTTGTGTATGTCATCCAAATAACAGGACATCACACCCTACTACCTTCTTAACAGATCCATCCCCTATTCTGATGAAGTCAAACCTATGACTGTCACATCAGAAATAGATGATCTATCTCCGCTATATCTGCTTAAGTCTAAAATAGACATAAGCCTCTTGCCCACTATGCTTCCGCTGCTCCCACTGACTACGACAACCCTCTGGCAGAGTCATATAAACGTACACTTCTATAGCTAGTTTAGAACAACGCTATACTCATCCTCCAGCCGGGTCTCATACTCTGGAACAACAGCAATGGCAAGTCTGGGTAAACAAGAACCTCCCTGCCACCGTCCCTGAGCATACCGAAGTACCTCTCGGGTGCCTGAGGTTACCCATTTTATCTGCGGAGTGGCCAATGGAATATCAAATCAGATTGAATCTTTAGGTTCTTATCAAATCTTCAGTAATCGTTTGCGGTTCTGGAATCCCTTCCAGTTCTACCATACTCCCACTACTGTTTTCTGAAAAATCCATTTCTTTTAAAAATGTGGCGAGTCAAGAACAATATCACTATTGATCTTCCAGATGGTAGAAAGTCAACCCTCGTCATAGCCTGGGTCAACCCACAAACAGCCATTACAGAAACGTGCCTTGAGTTATCCGGAGTCTGGTTTTAAGCATAAGCCGGACAACTCCCCGTACCTTAACATCGTTAAGATACGAACTGTTCTATATCCAATACAGGAACAGAGGCACTGATTTAATTGAACCAGATTCAAATCATGCAGCTGTCACCAGTGCATGTTAACTAAATGGAAGGAGGCCGATCAGCGTTACTCAACATAGGAATGCTTCCAATTATAAGTAACCTGAAAGAGAAGCAAGTTCTCGTTACTATCAACTGAATACCATACATAAGTATCTAAATCTTCGATCACCTTGAAGAATCCCGATACTTGCAAAACCTGGTTCTCTACTCTATTCTTATACCAATAACTCCTCAAAACTCAGACCCTGTGTTTCTACGAAACACATGTCTAAGAACTAGAGAAGTTATAAGTAAACAGAATATAGTACGAGGACCAACCCCTCTGTCCTAATGGACACTGGAAAACATACAATACTCTGTATAAGTCCCCTGAGTCTAGTAACTCATTCACTGTGTGTCGTAGGTTGAAAACTGTACTTGTGGTTAAGAAGAATTACACCGTTGTTTAATGCTCCTTACCTAACCATCCACTGATATAGGTAAATGTCATAGACATAATTTCAAAAAGGTATATCTCACTCTATAAAAATAGACGTACAGATATATCAATTTGAAATTGGTGCATAACAATGGATATTCAAAACCAAATATTTGCCGTCCGGCAAACAACCCAGGTGACTTCCTCAAATATCACCAATTACAACGAATTCCGATATAATGAGGATGATCACCCAATTCCCAATAACTTACTCCCACTCACCATCTGTAAAACCATACAGATGTGAGAATCATACCTGGTAAATACATACCCTGGAGCAAGTGTCTAATTGGGAAATCAGTTTTCTTTAACAGTACACAGTGAAACTGAAACATTGAAATGTTTCGATGGGGTATCCCGGTATTCCTAGTAATGCCACTTCCATTATCCAGATTCATAACTGTAACATTATAATTCTTTGCCATTTCTCCAAATCCCTTTATATGTCTTTAGTCATTACCTTCTGCACACCCCTTTAGGCCAAATGGCTTTCTTCCTTCCCTACCGTTCGGCCCCAGCCTATGGTTTGGAAGAAGACTATCCAATAAGCATAATGGGTGTACTGTCCTAATCCTAGGAGCACTCGCAATACGAGAGAAGGTGAAGATAAAAGACAACCGAATAAACCTTATTCCTATTTCTCCTGAACCAGGATCCATCCCCGAACTGGAACAAGTTCCTTTCGAGTTCGTATATAACCATACGATGGATTATCCAATAAACTTGGGATCTTCGTAGTGATACGGAGTGTCCTGGAGAAATACAAAGGTGATTTAGGATTGGCGAAGAAATACTTGGTTTGGTCATGAATGTCAGTCGCAATTTACTTTGCCTCCCTTCTAATCCCTTTCTTTGTCTTAACTTAATACCTTCTATACACCGTTTAGGCTAATTGGTTTTCTTCATTCCCCACCGTTCGGCACCAGCCTAAGGTTTGGAAGAAGACTATCCAATTTGCGTAATAGGTGTACTATCTCCTAAACTAAGGAGTACTCGCAACCTGAGAGAAGGTAAAAGGAAAAGTCAACTGAATAGTCCTATTCGTTTTCTCCAGAACCGGAAACCATCCTCGAATAAAGTCCTTCGAGTTCGTATATAACCATACGATGGTTTTGTCCAATGGAAGTGGACGTTCGTAGTAATACGGGGTGTCCTGGAGAAAAGGGTAAAAGTAGGAGTGGCAATGAGGTCTGCAACTCTGACAATCCAAAAGCCAGTCTTAAAAGAAGGTTCGGTTAACTTGGTCACTGAGTCATAGTATAGGGTCGGGTCAATGGTCGCTGCCAAAGAGTGAGAGAAAAGAAACACTCAGCGTGTACTCTAACCTAGATCAGAATGGTTATCACTTTATGTCACGACCCGAAAGTACGGAACGTGATCAGCACTTAGATTACGAAGCGTTTAGAGGCGCAACGTAACCTAAGTAAGCCGAAGCCCAGAAATCTAAACCATAAAAGAAGAAGAAGAAGTAAAAGAACAGGAAGAAAAACAAGTTTAAAAATATCAGCAATTTTTCCCAAAAATTTCGGCAGAGTCTCCTCTGTAAAAACTGGCCCCCAGACGGGTACAACAAGTATAATATAAATAAACAATAAAAAGCATCCCCAAACGGGTGCTAGCATCAACGCCAATAGGCGGAAACAACCACAACAAGCACAATAATATACAACGCCAAAGGGCGAGGCTCAAAACTCGAAAGAAAACAAAACCACCAGATCAGAATAATACATGCGCGACTCTAAGGTCGAAATAAAAGACTGGTCCAATAAACTTATCAAGTAATACAAGTATGGTTGATGAAGCTTACTAGATACAAATGAATGAATAAAAGTACAATGGTGGTTCGGATACAAGTGAACCAACCAACCGTGCAAATCACCCTGAAAGAATAGATGTGCCAGCAAGCTGCCAGGGAAACCTGTACACCGAACCTGTAATAAAATTTGGCACAACGGGGGTGAGTTGCCAACTCGTGAGTAGAAGACATCTACGAAAAGAAATCGAATGCACGACGCTATCCTAGGTCATAATAATACACTATAATATCCTAATCATCTAGTAATAGCAGGGTATAACTACGTGTAAGTGCAGATACTCCGTGCTTATGTCAGTGCCTCATATAATACTATGTCATATGAAATGAAATGCATGCACCATGAATATAAAGTAACAAATCCTGAAATCCAGATATATATATATGTATAAGAAATCTTTAGCTGTTATCATAGTAAAATGTGTATAAGAATCTAAAATCTCAACAATGAAATCCATGGAAATCCGTGTCAAGCGTCGACACAACACATGTAATCTTAAGTCTCAATATCTCGGGCTCCGTCAGTCCGGATCGGCCCATATCATCAATTCTCACGACAACGGTCGGTATCCCCCGGATATCCGCCGCGCCAGACATCACCGGTAGGTAGCCTTCCCCTGCCATGCTCATCGTCTACAACTCGATCTTCTTGCCCCGGGGTACCATACCGGGCCCACCATGTACCCGAGACGGTTCATCCACTCCTCGAAATCCATCAGAAAACACGAAATCTCATGGTGGACGACACATACATCATGAGAAAACCGCATCTTATGTTTTTAAAAAGAGAGGAGGAGGAGAGAGAGAAGTTTTTACATATTCTTGCGGTTTTCCCCAAAATCCAGAAATCTCATAGAAATCCAAATCTCAAAATCATGAGTAACTATATGATAAGTGTCGGCATATGCCCATAATACTGCATGATAACATGAAAATATGAATGCATGAATGTCTAAGCAATAAATATCATGTCTGTACTAATGTCAGAGAATAATCACAATATTATAGCGGTCTAGTTGTTAACTGATTCTATCCATAAAAGACAATATGATCTAAAGTGTACGTGACATAGCAATTACCGATGATGATGTGTGTGAGCCGGCAAATAAGTGTGTGTGGAATATGTGCATCATCGGTAATGGTGCTAGTGTCCTAACAGGTAAGGTTTATACTGATTATAGCAACATATAAAAGAACATTCACCATGATGATTACAGTATGAATGCAAGACAGATGTGCATTATCCACCCCTCTGCGACATACGAGAACAACTATCACTATATGAATCGAACCTAACCTAGTGTCCATCTAACCTCCTAAGGAACTTAACCTAAGAAACTAGTCATTAAGAAACAAGAGTCTACCTAGGTCTGAATCAATATCTCTAATAGTCGGCGATCCAGCCTCAATAGCGTCACGTACGAAGTACAGCTTCCTCGAATCAAGAGTGCGGATCAATCATCATATCTATGCCTCGTACGGTAAAATCCATCGTACGGCATCCCAATATCGGGGTACGGGTCAAGTATCTCCTAGGTGTCTCATTATTCGTATAATGTCATCACCAACACATCTCATGATCAAGGTGCTAAACTGTAATCGCTTACATCAATCATATATCATTGCCATCATAATAAGCATCATTAGTTTATCCTCAGAAATATCATGTCATATGTATCATATTGTGATTAAGTTATACTGATATCATATCGTCCTCAAGTCACACCTCTATGATATCGACATCAGGTCACACCTATATGATGTCGTAATCAAGTCATACATATCCCATATCGTGATCAATCACAGGTTACAGTCCGGGTACTATTTTAGAGTCCTATGTACTTCAATATCATCACTACCCCTTATAATTTAAGTATACATGTTCATTATCTCATCCTCTAATGATCCGCTAACACTTAATACGACTGTATAGCCAAGAATCATGGCTTCAAGCCCAGTTACACTGTTTCATCATATCTCGGATATCATATCACATCAATGTATCCCATATACGTGTTGTATATATATGTATATACCTATACCTAGTTCTGTATATATACACACATACACGTATACCCCATGTCATGTTTCAGTGTGTGCGTGTGTATGTTTCTATCTGAAACCTACGAACCTCTTCCAAGGTACCCATCCTCAGATATGGTTTTCCTAAATCAGTCTAGTCCAGCCTAGGGTCATTACTAGGGTCCTACTCATTAAGAATCTAGGGTCACATCTGGTTTCCTAATGTCAATAAGTACTATTCCTATTCTACGTTGCGGGGGTGCTAAACGCCATCCACCCGACTTCCCCCCGTAGATATACATCTACTCACCTGGTCCATGTCTGCCGAAGACAGTGTCGCCATCCTCCTCTTCATCGCCCGCGGTCCACGTGAGGGGTACCTAAACGCAAACATATAAATAGTATCGTAAACTGAATCACATACGAAAGTCAAACGATACAAAGAACAAGCATAGGTCAAACTATGTCCCGTCCACGCAAAAGAACCAAATATCGTTCGATATCGGCGTACAAACTCCGATGGATTGAGATAAACATCAACAGATAACTCGTAGTTTTAATGCACATTACTTATATTGTAAAACATGATCAAATTCATCGAAACACTAAAATCGATCAAATCGTCCGTTTTCGAAAAACCCGAAAATGCCAATTTACCGTTTTTCATCAAAACTTGACATTTAAATGAAACCAAAGATCATAAAACTCATTAAATAGCATAACTAGACTATACAAACTATTACTCTATTTTTATTACACATATTTGTAGAAATTTGAAATATCTAGTTTGCAATCTTTAACAATTTTCAACATTTTTCAAGCGAAATACAACAATTCCACAACAAAACTTGATTTTACATGGATTAATGTTTTAAACTACAATTCATGATGATAATGATATAATGAAACCATAAATTATATTTTTAATCTCATTTATTTTGGAATTTCCAAAATCTAGTTTACAAAAATAGCATTTTATTAGTGTTTTTCCAATCATCAAAAGAAACTAGTGATCAAACTAAGTTTTTCTTTCCATTAACATACTAACATTCCCACTAAAACTATAATCCAATGATAACAACCCAAATTAGAATTTTATATTAACCACAAACACATTTTCCAAAAACCTAGTTAACTAAATTCCTAATTTAAAACAATTTTAAATGAAAATTTTACAATTCAACAACCATGCAATATTTTCCAATTTTAAAAGTGTTAAACTAACTATTATAACCCTAAATAATTAACAAAAATCATAACTTGAATTTACAAACCCTAACTTGAATTTTTTTTAAAAAAACATAGAATTAATTCATTAAATCTAATTAAGCTTAAATGAACATCTAAAACAATAAATCAAAAGAAAGAAATTATACCTCCAAAATATGAAACCCAAACATGAAATAAGCCTCCAAAATGCATGCTTTCCATCTCCAAAATCCATGCTAAATAGGTCAAAGGAAAATGGTAGAGGTTGCATGTTGATTTTTGAGATTTATTTTTGGAATTTTTGATGAATTTTGATGATTTTTAATGCAAAAATGATGGGGGAAAAATTTTGGGGCTACCCATGGAGGGGAGGCCGGCCATGGAGAGGGAGGAGGGTGGAGAGAGAGAAAAAATGTGTGGTATTGTGTAGAAAATTCATAAATAATGCATTTTTTTCACTTAAACCCTTTATTATCTAACTTTTTCAATTTAACCCTTTTCCTAGAAATTTCTAGAACCATGGAGAGATTTTGGAAAAGATTTTGCATATTACACACTTGATTCTAATATACCATGGCTCATTTTTATAAATTAAAACCATTCAAATTTGTAATTTATACTAATTTAAATAAAAAATAAAGCTTATGTTAATATTTAAAATATTTAATTTAGGAAAAATATTTAATTGAACTAAAAATTTATAAGTGGCTAAATAAACACTATTTACTAGTAATTACATAATTAAAATAGGTATTTTTGAAATTATAATGAAAAAAATCACGGTTTAGTTTTTCGAAAAATACATTTTACTTTACCGAAAATCATAAAATTCACTTAAACAATTTTATTCATTTAATTATTTATTTAATTATTTTTAAAACGTTACAATCTTCCCCCCTTTAAGAAATTCGGTCCCCGAATTTAAATTAAAACTCCCCCTCCAAATACTAAAACATTTAGCAAAACACTCAAATCTTCGGGACTCCGAAATCATCAATACATAACAAAAATCAACTCCATCAAACATAACGCAATCATCGGAGTTATGGTGAAGACAAAATATCAAAACCCAATACGAAAACCAGCATAATATACATCAAAACTATAACTTAAATATAGTGCGCATCATAGTAAAATCGTCCAAATATCTGGATAAGGAAATATGCAACACCCCTTTTTGAAAATCGCCGTGTGATGCACGTGTCACGGCATAAGTAGCGGACGTTTATTTAAAAAAATAACTATATATATATATATATCTTTTATTTAACATACACGTCCCGCCTGGTTACTAAATCAAATAATAGTGATTATGGAAACATACTGCTCAAACTGAAATCAATCCCAATCACATCAATAAAATATCATGTGCGTCCGGTGCGTACTGAAATCGAAACAAAATACAGATACCACGAATACACACAACAACAAAACTAAGTGCAACAGGTGTGCACCAAAAACATCTGTCAAGTGCAACGGGCGTGCACGACTCAATATCAGGTGCATCTAATCTGAACAAAACCCCGATTTAGTGCATCTGGTGTGCACAAAATCGCATCAAGTGCGCCAAGTATGCGCAAGAATCCTAATCAGGTGCACATGGTGCACGAAAACATACATCGAATATCAAAATCGAAATCACAGCACAAAAATGCATGAAAACTAGGTCGAAACACATGTCAAAATCATGTGTAACCATATGCACGAAATCAAATCAAAATCACAAAAGGTATTAAAACCAAATCAAGTGCACTGGGTATGTACTAAACAACATCAATACAACTGATATATGAAACACAAATAGAATGAAATGAAGGTACACACATGAAATACCAATCGTAGAACAAAGTCCTCAAAATACCAAAATCCAATCAACGAAAATATGAAATTCAAATCACTAAATCACAATCGTAAACACTATCGTCAATGTGCGCCTCTTTCCTCTGATGTCGATTGTTTCGAACTCGTCTCTTCGTAGCTGTGCTGACTGCGCTACCAACGGCAATACTCATATCTAGAGTCTCCCACGTAGTCGATCCCTTCACATGATATCCGGACTACATTAAACTTTTCGATCAATCCATCAAAATCCCATAAGTCCTCGAGAGCTCAACACTCAAGTACAGTTTAAAAATATCCGGTACATACCCCAGCATCGATGATCCAGCCGTAGAAGGGCAAACCCAAGCCTCACTAATGACACCGCGGAACTGCCGTAAACCCTAAGGTTCAAGGGCGTTCTCGTGGTCATTATGTCGAGTTAGGGTTTCATTCTTCTAGAGGGTCCATCGAAATACCTGCATGTTCTTCCGAATACTTTAAACTTGGGAAAATGGTTTTCTAATAATCGTTCGAACCCTTTAACTTCATCCGGACGGCATGTGAATACCCTTTAACCGCACGCTAAGCAATGCTTCAATCCTCAAGAATAACCAATACTCTAATGGTTATCGCATTCGAGCCGCAGCTCCCTCTGCCAGTGCGCCCGTGGTAACAAAAACCACCCTCCGACATCGACGAAGATAGATCAAAGGAACGAATGAAATACGGTGCAAGCAATGTACATCCTAAGGCTCCTTAATCAGAGTAGCGTATCGTAAGTATGCCGCGGACAATACCCACGGTACGTTACTTTACCTAAATCGCCTACTCCATCAACCAAGGGTCACCTAGACTTATACAAGGTTAAACCCAGCGCTCTGATACCAACTTTGTCACGACCCGAAAGTACGGAACGTGATCGTCACTTAGATTACGAAGCGTCTAGAGGCGCAACGTAACCTAAATAAGTCGAAGCCCAGAAATCTAAACCATAAAAGAAGAAGAAGAAGTAAAAGAACATGAAGAAAAACAAGTTCAAAAATATCAGCAATTTTTCCCAAAAATTTCGGCAGAGTCTTCTCTGTAAAAACTGGCCCCCAGACGGGCACAACAAGTATAATATAAATAAACAATAAAAAGCATCCCCAAACGGGTGCTAGCATCAACGCCAACAGGCGGAAACAACCACAACAAGCACAATAATATACAACGCCAAAGGGCGAGGCTCAAAACTCGAAAGAAAACAAAACCACCAGATCAGAATAATACATGCGCGACTCTAAGGTCGAAATAAAAGACTGGTCCAATAAACTTATCAAGTAATACAAGTATGGTTGATGGAGCTTACTAGATACAAATGAATGAATAAAAGTACAATGGTGGTTCGGATACAAGTGAACCAACCTACCGTGCAAATCACCCTGAAAGAATAGATGTGCCAGCAAGCTGCCAGGGAAACCTGTACACCGAACCTGTAATAAAATTTGGCACAACGGTGGTGAGTTGCCAACTCGTGAGTAGAAGACATCTACGAAAAGAAATCGAATGCACGACGCTATCTTAGGTCATAATAATACACTATAATATCCTAATCATCTACTAATAGCAGGGTATAACTACGTGTAAGTGCAGATACTCCGTGCTTGTGTCAGTGCCTCATATAATACTATGTCATATGAAATGAAATGCATGCACCATGAATGTAAAGTAACAAATCCTGAAATCCAGATATATATGTATAAGAAATCTTTAGCTGTTATCATAGTAAAATGTGTATAAGAATCTGAAATCTCAAAAATGAAATCCATGGAAATCCGTGTCAAGCGTCGACACAACACATGTAATCTCAAGTCTCAATATCTCGGGCTCCGTCAGTCCGGATCGGCCCATATCATCAAATCTCACGACAACGGTCGGTATCCTCCGGATATCCTCCGCGCTAGACATCACCGGTAGGTAGCCTTCCCCTGCCAGGCTCATCGTCTACAACTCGATCTTCTTGCCCCGGGGTACCATACCGGGCCCACCATGTACCCGAGACGGTTCATCCACTCCTCATATCGGGTCTCGAAATCCATCAGAAAACATGAAATCTCATGGTGGACGACACATACATCATGAGAAAACCGCATCTTATGTTTTTAAAAAGAGAGGAGGAGGAGAGAGAGAAGTTTTTACATATTCTTGCGGTTTTCTCCAAAATCCAGAAATCTCATAGAAATCCAAATCTCAAAATCATGAGTAACTATATGATAAGTGTCGGCATATGCCCATAATACTGCATGATAACATGAAAATATGAATGCATGAATGTCTAAGCAATAAATATCATGTCTGTACTAATGTCAGAGAATAATCACAATATTATAGCGGTCTAGTCGTTAACTGATTCTATCCATAAAAGACAATATGATCTAAAGTGTACGTGACATAGCAATTACCGATGATGATGTGTGTAAGCCGGCAAATAAGTGTGTGTGGAATATGCGCATCATCGGTAATGGTGCTAGTGTCCTAACAGGTAAGGTTTATACTGATTATAGCAACATATAAAAGAACATGCACCATGATGATTACAGTATGAATGCAAGACAGATGTGCATTATCCACCCCTCTGCGACATACGAGAACAACTATCACTATATGAATCGAACCTAACCTAGTGTCCATCTAACCTCCTAAGGAACTTAACCTAAGAAACTAGTCATTAAGAAACAAGAGTCTACCTAGGTCTGAATCAATATCTCTAATAGTCGGCGATCCAGCCTCAATAGCGTCACGTACGAAGTACAGCTTCCTCGAATCAAGAGTGCGGATCAATCATCATATCTATGCCTCGTACGGTAAAATCCATCGTACGGCATCCCAATATCGGGGTACGGGTCAAGTATCTCCTAGGTGTCTCATTATTCGTATAATGTCATCACCAACACATCTCATGATCAAGGTGCTAAACTGTAATCGCCTACATCAATCATATATGATTGCCATCATAATAAGCATCATTAGTTTATCCTCAGAAATATCATGTCATATGTATCATATTGTGATTAAGTTATACTGATATCATATCGTCCTCAAGTCACACCTCTATGATATCGACATCAGGTCACACCTATATGATGTCGTAATCAAGTCATACATATCCCATATCGTGATCAATCACAGGTTACAGTCCGGGTACTATTTTAGAGTCCTATGTACCTCAATATCATCACTACCCCTTATAATTTAAGTATACATGTTCATTATCTCATCCTCTAATGATCCGCTAAAACTTAATACGACTGTATAGCCAAGAATCACGGCATCAAGCCCAGTTACACTGTTTCATCATATCTCGGATATCATATCACATCAATGTATCCCATATACGTGTTGTATATATATGTATATACCTATACCTAGTTCTGTATATATACACACATACACGTATACCCCGTGTCAAGTTTCAGTGTGTGCGTGTGTATGTTTCTATCTGAAACCTACGAACCTCTTCCAAGGTACTCATCCTCAGATATGGTTTTCCTAAATCAGTCTAGTCCAGCCTAGGGTCATTACTAGGGTCCTACTCATTAAGAATCTAGGGTCACATCTGGTTTCCTAATGTCAATAAGTACTATTCCTATTCTACGTTGCGGGGGTGCTAAACGCCATCCACCCGACTTCGCCCCGTAGATATACATCTACTCACCTGGTCCATGTCTGCTGAAGACAGTGTCGCCATCCCCCTCTTCATCGCCCGCAGTCCACGTGAGGGGTACCTAAACGCAAACATATAAATAGTATCGTAAACTGAATCACATACGAAAGTCAAACGATACAAAGAACAAGCATAGGTTAAAACCTATGTCCCGTCCACGCAAAAGAACCAAATATCGTTCGATATCGGCGTACAAACTCCGATGGATCGAGATAAACATCAACAGATAACTCATAGTTTTAAAGCACATTACTTATATTGTAAAACATGATCCAATTCATCGAAACACTAAAATCGATCAAATCGTCCGTTTTCGAAAAACCCGAAATGCCAATTTACCGTTTTTCATCAAAACTTGACATTTAAATGAATCCAAAGGTCATAAAACTCATTAAATAGCATAACCAGACTATACAAACTATTACTATATTTTTATTACACATATTTGTAGAAATTTGAAATTTCTAGTTTGCAACCATTAACAATTTTCAATATTTTTCAAGCAAAATACCACAATTCCACAACAAAACTTGATTTTACATGGATTAATGTTTTAAACTATAATTCATGATGATAATGATATAATGAAACCATAAATTATAATTTTAATCTCATTTATTTAGGAATTTCCAAAATCTAGTTTACAAAAATAGCATTTTATTAGTATTTTTCCAATCATCAAAAAAAACTAGTGATCAAACTAAGTTTTTCTTTCCATTAACATGCTAACATTCCCACTAAAACTATAATCCAATGATAACAACCCAAATTAGAATTTTATATTAACCACAAACACATTTTGCAAAAACCTAGTTAACTAAATTCCTAATTTAAAACAATTTTAAATGAAAATTTTACAATTCAACAACCATGCAATATTTTCCAGTTTTAAAAGTGTTAAACTAACTATTATAACCCTAAATAATTAACAAAAATCATAACTTGAATTTACAAACCCTAACTTGAATTTTTTTTAAAAAAAACATAGAATTAATTCATTAAATCTAATTAAGCTTAAATGAACATCTAAAACAATAAATCAAAAGAAAGAAATTATACCTCCAAAATATGTAACCCAAACATGAAATAAGCCTCCAAAATGCATGCTTTCCATCTCCAAAATCCATGCTAAATAGGTCAAAGGAAAATGGTAGAGGTTGAATGTTGAGTTTTGAGATTTATTTTTGGAATTTTTGATGAATTTTGATGATTTTTAATGCAAAAATGATGGGGGAAAAATTTTGGGGCTACCCATGGAGGGGAGGCCGGCCATGGAGAGGGAGGAGGGTGGAGAGAGAGAAAAAATGTGTGGTATTGTGTAGAAAGTTCATAAATAATGCATTTTTTTCACTTAAACCCTTTATTATCTAACTTTTTTAATTTAACCCTTTTCCTAGAAATTTCTAGAACCATGGAGAGATTTTGGAAAAGATTTTGCATATTACACACTTGATTCTAATATACCATGGCTCATTTTTATAAATTAAAACCATTCAAATTTGTAATTTACACTAATTTAAATAAAAAATAAAGCTTATGTTAATATTTAAAATATTTAAATTAGGAAAAATATTTAATTGAACTAAAAATTTATAAGTGGCTAAATAAACACTATTTACTAGTAATTACATAATTAAAATAGGTATTTTTGAAATTATAATGAAAAAAATCACGGTTTAGTTTTTCGAAAAATACATTTTACTTTACCGAAAATCATAAAATTCACTTAAACAATTTTATTCATTTAATTATTTATTTAATTATTTTTAAAACGTTACACTTTATCTAATCTGGAAACCTCAAACTGTAACGTCAAATTCTTCTCCAAACCTGAAAGAAGAATTAGTCGGGATCACCCGAGGAGTAAACCAACTCATCAGTGGGAATCGGGATCCAACTATCATCGCATGATAACTTGACGGAATCCACTCAAGTCACCACACTCCAGAAGGTATGCGCATGCCTGGCAAGTTTCAGTTTCTTTAGAAACTCCCGATGTGATTTTTACCCCTAGGACTCAAGTGACCTTGACACAGTCAACAAATCAAAGAGTCCTAGTCAAGTTCAACCCGCCATTATCCTGGATTGCATTAAACCCACCCGTACGAGCCCTTGACACAGTCAACAAGGCCGCACGACTGTCCTAACCAATCCCATTAATATGCTACAAACAAACACTACTTAGCTACCGCACACTACGCCTTGACACAGTCAACAAACGCAGCACGAATACTAAGTAATACTTGTAAGAAATGACGGAGGGCTACGTCTAGTTTTTGGCGAAAAACTTTTAACGTAATGAACTTGATATCGTTGAAGGAACTGCATAGTTTTTATAAGAATATAGTGGCGAAAAACCCTTTGCTAAAGAGGTCACTCCCGGTGAAGGGATCTCGGCTCTTTCCCCGTAGAATGAGGTGCAGAATATTCCAACTGAATACCACGATGCAAAGCAAAAGGCAATCGGCTATAGTGATGTTATTGCCCTGACGTAAACTTCTGTCCAAGGGGTCACTCCCGGTGAAGGGATCTTGCCCTTGCCTCGTCGACTGAGGAGCAGGATATTCCAACTGAAGACCACTGTGCAAAAAAAAAAGTGAACGTCCTTGCAATAACAGCTTTTTGAAAAATGTTCCAACAACATCAGAATAGGTTTGTTTAGCTTGCATTGATCCGAATCAACGCGGTCCCATCAAATGATCACACCACAAAAGAACGAAAATAATGACGTACGTATATGCCATCCGCATTCGCTACTAGGTCCCATCATCACCCGTTAGGTTACTTAACTAACGACAGAGCGGGGACTGGAATAGCGCGGATGCAAAACATATACAACATCTACTAGTATATATATCAATATATAATTTTCGCTCAAGGCGTGATAAAATGCAACATCACAGAAATGTAACCAGCATCACAGAACATTACAGATATCTGGGATCCCCGGGTTTCATAGAGCCGCTACTGAAACCCGAAGTTCCTCTGGTCGTGTGGATAGCCTGTGCAATGAAAATCCTAGACCCCTAAGGGCGCGGCAAGTCACCCGCCAAAACCTGAAGCGAGGAAGCCCCCTTCAGCAACGTGAATGGATCACCCAGCACTTCACGGAATCCGGTAACTTGGGCACCCTTCCTCGGTCAACCTGTACCCCCTACGAGTGCGGCGAATAGCCCGCCAATTCTAGAGTGAAGCTCCCTCCGTCTCAATGCCATGAGATTCGGGCCCGTTGCCCTCTAGAACCCGGCTATCCGTGCACCCCTCCGCGGGGTAAACCTAGTACAGAAAGTAAAATATACATACAACGGGTACATCGACCGCAACCTGGTCGTGCCCCAAAAGAATAATACAAACAGGCAGTGACGGCAGTCCACATGTCGAACGCTCGCCCCGCAATATCAAATGTATATATAAAACAAAACTGTACAAACATTGCATCCAGGCTATCCCCCACGACCGATCCGCAACAACACAGCACAATCACAGAACATCAACGTGAATGTCACGTTCGCAAATCCGTCTAACCGGGCTATAGCAGTTAGACAGGATTTACCGATCAAGTGACATTCACGGTCGCAGATATAATGTAAATACTGTGAACTAATGTGTTTAAAATATCCGATCGATCAAATTTTACCAAGTGGGCCCCAAAGCATTACTGTAGCACTTACAGAGAATCTGGGCCCAAAAATAATATTCCAAAAAACCCTATTTTCTAGTGTAAGACAATCTGGAAAAATTTGGTGCAGTGAGGAGCCTAAGTGGCGGTGGAACCGCGGCCCAGGCATGGCTTTGGCCGCGGTTCCGCGGTGAGATGATGGATTCAGGCGACCAAATTTTACCAGAATTCTTATACTTCCCTGCACATCATTCTGCAACTACCTGAAAAATTTTTAGAGTCCAAAAAATTTCGACAGAAACCTGATGCACACGAAATACGGTTTTTGGGAATTTTGTTCGATCGAAGATGTAAACACACTAGACAAAGGTAGACTAGGTTAATGGCGTGGCTCTGATACCATGTTGCGCCACGGCAGCGCCCCGGCCGTCTACTCGAGGCCAAAATGCGGAATCAAAAATTTTCTTAACTTTAAACCGGCGCTACCGCGGACAATTAACCCGGATCGTAACCATTAACCTAATCCTAGCTACCAAGAGAAGGGGTGAGAGATATACCGAGTGATCCGTGTCCTCCGGTCTTCTCGTCGTCGTCCCGATCTCCCGCGGAATCTCCGTCCGTCGCCTCCTCGTCAAAACGGGCACCACATCGCCGGGTTCTTTTACGGGCTCCCACCTCTGGACCGAGGCAACTCGGGCGCGAAGTTGGCGAGCCGACGCGTCCAAGAGATGCTGTAGACTAGTGTAGAAAACCTTTGTCTCAATGGGGTAAAGTTGCCTTGGTGATGGAGGAATAGAATGAAAGAACTTTGGAGAGAGGTGGAGAATTTAGCAAGAATGAATGAGATGAATCAATTTCCCTCACCAAAAAATGAAAACCTCTCTTCCTCTTCTCAAAAGTGGCCGGCCCCCTTATATCTAAAATGGTGGAGGGAATAAACAAAACCAAGAAGGATGGTGAGTGTAGGAAAAGTAGAAAGGTGACCATATCAAAAGGTTATGATAACAATATCAAATCAAAATCAAATCCATCCTAATCCTTTCTAATCTCAATAAAGCAAGCCATCATGAAAAAGCAAAGATGCTTAACCTTTCATAATGCCACAAAACCAAGAAACCCCTCCACAATAAGTTATTTGCAAACTTGCAAATAACCCCCTCCATCGAAAAGTCCGGCCGTGAAGGAACAAAGGAAAACCGGCCGGAACGGAATGCAAACTGGCAACTTCAGAAAACCGATCCCGTAATAAATTACAGGAAAACCCCACTACTGCATATACATGACCGCATTTGTATTCCTACTGAATATAAATGCAAAGAGACAAAATCTATACTGTCTAATACTAGGAGCCGGCTTAAACCAAAGCCGGCTAGTAGAAACCGTCCGATCACGATCCGTGCAATACCGCACGTATCTGATCGAACCCTGCCAAATCTCCATACGGCCTCTACAGCGTTTCGCCCGAAACTTGAGTAACTGAGTGTGTGGTGGACTCTAAAGACTCGTCAATACTATGGCTGAGGATTTAACCACTAGCACGTCAGAAGTATTAGCCATACGTGACGGGCCACCAGCTATTGACCAAAATGGATGTCGATGAGTGAACTCATCCTGACACCCTACTGAGCCTGTCAGTGACAATATCCGTACAGTCCGGTCCGTTCTTCTATGAGTATCGCATGGCGGGCCTAGGGGGTTGGTAAAAGTCAGACCCCCAAAAGCGGTACAAGTCGTGTCGGAGTGTAGCCCAGAACACCCTGAGATACTACTGGAATACCTACCATTAAATCTCCTGCCTCGGCCGAGGGCTTTGTGTAATGGCTCTCCTAGACACAGCGCGACCTCACCCCCAATACTGGGAGAGACGAACCCCTGCAGATCCGCTCACTGCCTCCATGTGGCTCGGGACTGTACCCAACTAAAACCTGTTTGCACGACTCCTTTGAGCCGTGGTAGGGTAGTAATGAAAGCACAGTGGGAACTCACACGAGACAAATGACGATCTCAGGTCGATGAACTAACCTGTACACATGTCACCAGGGAACTGCTATCTGACGTCTGGTATAATCCTAACTAGCAGGTTCCCGGCGAGTCCTGTCCGGTGTACTCATAACCCAATGAGCACCTGTATACATCTTAGGTGAACCAACTGACACCAATGGCTTGTGAGACCGGCCACCGCCCCTCGTCGGGGTCTCGACTGTATACACTAGTCTACTAATGGAGTATCGATGCCCTGTCTCGAAACTCCCACGACTAGGGACCTTTTAAGGATATGCTTATAGACTCCAGCTCTCACGTATTTGATCGCCCTCATACTTCTGGTAGTCAAGCACGAATCCTAGGGGCTCTATCAACGTGTAATAGCGACTCGTAAGGTCACCTAAAGCAGTACACGATGATAAAGATAAACCAGATAGCATACTATCATCTCGAGTAAGACTGTCCTACCGGGATAGGTCCTCCCTCAATCATTGCAATCACGAGCCTGTGATCCAATAATTGACTCTGAGGGCACTATCTCCAACAACGGCCACCGGGGTATTGAGCGATCAGAAGATCGACGTGCAAGCCCGCTAACACTCCTGTGAATCCAACCAGTAACACTTACCGTACAGTCCGGTCAGTTCGTCTGATATGTCGCATATCTCGCCTAGGGGTGGTAAAAGTCAGACCCCAATAGCTCGATAAGTCGTGTCGATATAAGGTCTATAACGGTTCGAGAAACTACAGGTAACACTTACAAGTAAATCTCAGCAACCCTGGCCATGGATTTCCGGTTATAGCCAATCGAACACAGCGCAATATCATCTCCCTATACCGGGAGAGACGAATCCCCTCCTATCTCTCATTGCCTCCATGTGATTCGGGACTGTACCCAAAATCCACCGTTTTGCATGCCCTCTTGGACGTGGTAAGGTGGAAATCAAAGCATAGTGGGAATCACACAAGACTCTATAACGATCTCGGGTCTACAGACTAACCTGTACCAGTGTCACCAGAGAACTGCCATCTGACGTAAGGTATAATACCATCTGGGAGTTCTCGGCGAGTCCGTCCAGTGTACCCAGTCTCCACTGAGCACCCGTATATCATCTCTGATGTCAAACACCAATGGATATGGGATCATCCATCGCCCATCTGTATGGGTCGAGAAGGTATACGCTAGTCTACTCTGGTATATCGATGCCCCGTCTCGATACACCCACGACTAGGGACCTTGAAGGATGTACTTATGGACTACCATGTCCCCACTAGTATGATCTGCATCATAGTCTAGGTAGTCAAGTACACATCCTAAGGGCTTTACCAACATGTAAGAGAGAGACAATCAGTGTACACGTTAAGGTAAAGAGCAACCAGATAGCATACTATCATGTCGAGCAAGAATGTCCTCCCTATATATGTCCAAGCATCCACTACAATATACATCCTATGTACAGCAATGGCCTCTAGGGCATACATATAACTAACAATCTCCCACTTGCACTAGGGCCATCTGATAGCAGTGGTTGTAGTATCTCATACTCAACCATCCCATAAAAAGTCTCTCTCTGGGAAAGGGCTTTTGTGAGTGGATCCGCCTTGTTGTCCTTTGAGTCTTCTCTCCTTACCTCGATCACCTTGGAGATCAGCCATCTCCATGATCAGGTGATACTGCCTTAGAATATGTCTGGATCACTAATGGGACGGGCTTTCCTAGGCATAAGCCACAACTCCATTGTCACACAATGGGAGGAACTAAGTTCATCTCATGAACCAATATACATCCAGACTGCCTCTTTGGTAGTATCTTAAGTAGCGATGTATCTAGCCTTTATCGTCTAGTAAGCCACGGTATTTAGCTTGGAACTCTTCCAACATACCTTCCCTCCACAGAGGGTAAAGACAATGCCTGTGACTGACATTCAGTCGTCCTTATCACCCTGGAACACTTCCAGTGATTCTCCCCTGGATCAATTGATACCATCTCACTTCAGCTAGTGAGAATCCTAACATCCATTTAGATCTATCTCATAGATCCAAAACCCAGGATTTAGTAGGTATCACTTTGATCCTATGTGGAGAATCATCGTGATAAGCGGAGATTGATCGAGCGTAGCATAGGAAACTCCTTCCCTATCAAGAGTATGTCATCCATGTACTCTACGAGGATCGTCACCATACTCCGTACTACCCTTTTGTTTATACAAGGTTCATCTACCATTTTGATGATGTCAAACTCTTTGACTAATACATCAAAACAGATGTTCCAACTCCGCGATGCCTGCTTTATAACATAAAACATCTTGCACACGTTTCCGCAGCTCCCACTGTCTTCGTGGCTCTCTGGCTGTGTACTTATAGACGCACTCTTCAAAAACACCATCTAGAAAAGCAGTCATGGCACCCAACCGCCAGATATCGTAGTCATGGTATGTAGCCGTGGCAAGTAGGATCTGGATGTACTTAAGCATAGCTCCTTAGAAAAGGTTTCATCATTATCCACGCCTGGTCGATGACGAAAACCTTTAACAAGTCTAGCTTTGAAAGTCTCAACTTTTCCATCTACACCTAGTAATCTTCTCAAGATATACTTGCTCCTGATGGGGATTTAACCCTTCAGATATAGCAACCAAAGTCCATACTTTGTTGGTGTACATGGATTCCATCTCAGATCACTAAGCATCCAGCCATTCTTACAGAGTCTCACTCCTGATGGCCAGGTCGAAACTAGTTGGGTCATCATCTCATGATGCAATCCTCGCTCCCACTTTCATCGAGAAACCGAAGTATCTCTCAGGCGGATGAGGAACCCTACCAGATCGACGGAGAGGCTGAGGTTCGTCGGTAACTTTTGAATCCCTTGGTTCTTTCAAATCATCAGCTGCAGTTTGTATAGCTGGAACATTTCCAGTTCTACATAACAGACCTTGCTTCGAGCTTGTCCGGATTTTGCTTTTAGACATTGGACGGACAACCGTAAATCTTAAATAACTTAAGATATGGGCTCTTCCCTTTCCATATCACATATGAAGTGGTAGGCAACTGATTTGATCGGAACCCTATTCAATAGGTATGCAACTTCATAAGTGCATAACTCCCTAAAAGGAAATAGGACACTCAGTAGTACTCATCATAGAGCGCACCATATCACATAGGGTGCTATTGCTCCACCCCGATATACCATCGTGCTATTGTGTATACGGAGGAGTAATGCTGAGAGAGAATCTCATTCTCCTTTAGAATAGTCCAGGAATTCCGTGCTCAAGTATTCTCCTCCCTGATCGCATCAAAGGACATAATACTTATACCCTCATTTTGGTTCTCTACTTCTAACTTATATTCCGTGAATATCTCAAAAGGTTCGGACTTGTGTTTCAACAGAAACATATGTCTGAATCTTGAGAGATCATCAGAGAATGTAATGAAGTACAAAGAACCGGTCTTGGCATGTGTAGACAGGGGACGTTTATACATCAACATGTATCATACCAAGAGTTCACTAACTCTTTCTCTGTTTCCAATAAACAGAGCTGGTGTCATTATATCTTTATGACATGACTGGCAAGTTTCACAAGATGTAAATTCAAACTAATTTAAATATGCATCTACAAGTAACTTCAGCTAGTCGGGTCGCATTGATATGACCTAGTCTACAATGCCTCAAGAAGGATTCGTTCATTTCTGAACTCTTCCTCTTGTGTGTGTTCTGTATACTAAAAACTGTAGTTTGATTTAGAACATCAATGCTTTTAGATAACGTGCCTGAACCGATCAACTTTTGATATAAGAAATGTTCAAAACATTATCCAACAATACAAAATTTTATCATTTTTTACTAATAAAGAGACTGATACGATTTTGTATATCATGTTCGGTATCTAATAACATTCGTTCAGAATCAATGTATTGGTAATACAGGGTGACAGTGACCAACAGACTTGGCTGCAACACTTGCCCCGTTTTCTGCCTCATGAAACTTATCACCCGTTCTCAGTTCTCTACCTATCTGTAGCCCTATGTAACAGATTACATATCTGGGATCCTGATCCGTATCAAATACCCAGAACGTAGAGGATACAGAGTAACAGTTCTTTGTAACGAACACACCCGAAGATGATGCATCAACATGCACTCTCTTCGTTTTGGCGGTATGGGAATTCTGGTAATCCCCTAATTTCCTGCTCTGTCTTATAACAATTATAAGTTGGAGCGGGACCAACGTTCCCCAGCTCAGTATAACAAGCGGGTTCGGTCAATATTCCGTATTATTATCTTGATTAAGGCGTGACATGGTCGCTACCTGGAGAGAGAGAGAGAAGAAAACACTCAGCGTGTGCTCTTGCAAGAATAGATTGGTTATTATTTTATCTAATCAGGAAGGCTCCCACTGTTATTTATCAAATCTTCCTTCAAACCCTAAAAGGAAAGACTAGCCGGGATTAATTACACACTACAAGTTCGCCAATCTTTCAGCCAGGCCGGTGTCGGTACTTTGAGGGAGGTCCCCCGTGCTTTCGCACGAACCTAATTAATGTAAACCTCGTTTTTCCAGAGGCGTAACCCCGTTGACACCTTTCTAGAAACCTACTTGATCGGCTAAATGTAATGTGTAAAACTCTCCCAGGAGTAACAATTACTCACAGCGGGTATCGGGATCCAACTATCTCATAGAAGGTATGCAATCTCATTGCAAATTTCAACACTTGAAATTCCCGATAATATTTTGCCCCTAACGTGCTATGACCTTGACGAAAGCCAACAAACCATAGCCCGCTTGTCAAGTTCAACCTGTACATTTCTTGATTGAATTAAACCCACCTGCACGACCCTTGATGAAAGCCAACAAAGCCGCACGACTACCCTAATCCAATCGCATCGTATGCAGCAGATAAGCAGCATATAGCTACCGCACACTACACCTTGACGAAAGCCAACAAATGTAGCACGAATACTATATACAACTTATCTGAAATGAAGGAGGGCTACAACAGGTTTTTCTGAAAACCTATTGCGTAATGAACTTGATATCGTTGTAGAATCAAATGATTTTAAAATGGAGTGTTTTTGAGGCTTTTCTAGTTTTGCTAAAGGAATCAGTCCCGGTGAAGGGATCGTCGGTCCTTTCCTCGTCGAATGAGGTGCGGGATATATCATATATATCACTATGCAAAGCAAAAACTATAGAACCTATCAAAAAAAAAACCGAGTGTGTAGCATCTGCCAGTTATTGCTAAAGGGGCCACTCCCGGTGAAGGGATCGTCGGCCCTTTCCTCATCGAATAAGGTGCAGGATATATCAAATATGCCGCTGTGCAAAGCAAGAACTGTAGCTACCTGTTTTATTTTTGAAATTCGATTCTACAACATCTTTAGTTTTCTTTTACTTTCATTAATCATATTAATGAAGTCCCATCATTAAAGTACCTAAACATCACAGATAAATACGACGTACACTTATGCCATCCGCATTCGCCTCGATGTCCCCTCGTGCACCGTTAGGTTAGGTAACTAACGGCAGAGCAGGGCAGGGCTATCGCGGGTGTAAAACATAAGTAACGCCTATATAATATATCATATATACTATATACAGTATCTATCACAGAACATATCACATGATCACATCACAGATATCGCAGCAGAAGAAACAAATGAAATATTGGATATACTAGGACGTCCGTGTTTTCAATACGAGCCAGTATAAAACACGGATTCCACGTTCGCAATGAATAGCCAAACCCATACCCCTAGACCCCTACGAGAGTGGCAAGCAACCCTACCAATTCTAGAGTTAGGAGACCCGGACTCGACTCCTTGAGTCGGTCTCCCACTGGACTCTAGAACCCGGTTACTTGTGCCCTCCTCTTTGAGTCTATCCTAGTGCGGAAAAGTAAATAATATACAAAAGGTGACAACAACCACAACCTGGAAGTGCCCCAATGAAAGAATATTACATACAAGTTTTTACATGAAAGAAAATGAAAAACACTCATATCACATAAAAAAAACCCGGCTATTCAAACACGACGATCCAATATAACATATCCGGCAACACATAACATCACATGTCATCAATGTAAGTAAATATGCGCATCCCAATTGTCGTTGACATATAGCAACGAAACCGGCGATATCACATATTACACTTACGGTCACAGAAAAGAAAGTGTAAAACTACAACAGTTGGAATCCGCAACCTGCTTAGACATCGCATGCCTAACCATCTGAATACCTTAGACATCACATGCTTAACAATTATAAACCCCGCATTTTAGTATCATTATCGAAAACACTTTTCAATATCAAGTCGGGCAATTCAACAAGATTCCCGACATCCTGATCGAATGCTCGTCGCAAACTTTAGTAGGCGGCCGCACCCCCGACGCCGTCGACGAAGTGCACCAAGGCGGAACACCGCTGCCACGAGCACCCGAACGGATGCATTCGGCGACGGGGTTCTCCTACAGTCACTTGGTCGGGGCTATGGGGCGTGGCTGTCTATTATGTTTACCGGCGAGTATCCGCGTACGCTACGTGATTGCGACGGACTTTTGATCACATCAAAATTCCGTGTCAACCAATCAAGTGAGACTAAACTGCTATGTTTATAACATTCATTCAGTTATCTTATAACAACTTGTGAATTCCAATTATTGTATCCCATTCCAGATAAATAGAAAATGTTAAACTTTCCGATTGAACATTCAAACACCCAAGTTTTCCCGAAACAAATCAACACATTAAATAGGTTTAAAAACATCCAGTTCATGCCTCAATACCAACGGTCCAGCCGTAGAATGGTCAAGCCAACGCCTCACATGTGGCACGTCGTACTGCCCCAAACCCGAATGTTCAAAGGGCAGTTCAAGACGGTCAGATAATCGAGTTAAGGTTTGTTGTCTTCTAGAGGGACCATCGCGTTACTTGCACTACTTAGAACGTCGTTAAACTACGGAAAAATCCAACAATTGGAAATTTCCCGGCAGGGGAAAAAGTGGGTATTTATATCCGGTCGAACTTTTTAACATATTCTAAAATTACCCTGAAAACCACATAGACAAAATTAGACAATCCGATCGAATCTACAAACTCCCAATACAACCCAAAATACTCAACTCTTGAGTAAACTTTAAAAATTCCCAGAAAACTCAGCAATGAATGAAAGAAGTTACTGTGCAAAAACGACTGGCTGAAGACACTAAGTGGCCGCGGAACCGCAGCATTAGCCATGCTAATGCCGTGGTTCCGCCGCTCTTTGATCGAATCTCTTGGTCAATTTTGCACCGTAATTCTAAGAATTTCCTGCTGAATTTTTTAAGAATTTTTAATATGGAAAAAACCCAGTTTTGTAAAAATGTACAGAGAGGGGTCATTTTTAGGGTTTCGGGGTTCGATCGGAATTCTAACATCGTCTACGCATCGCCTAAGGCTCTAGCTAGGCTCTGATACCACTGTAGGGTTCTTAGGCACACTAATGAGGTCTCACAAGGCATCAAACATGCCAATTTCAAAAATTTCCGGTGCCTACAAACCCTAATACGGATCGTTAACTAGAGATTGGGCGAAAACTAGAACTAGTAAACTGCTTTACTAAAAAGTGAACGGAAATACAATCTTTGTAGATCCGGTCCTCCACCTCCATTGCTCCGTGATGAAGTCCCCTCGCTGCGATCATCGGATCCCGATCTCTAGCGTCGTCTTCATCGGAGAAATGGGCGGGCTAGGTCGTCGACATCGATGCCGAAGATGATCTACGTCGAGGCAACACAAGATCAAGCTCCAACTTCACCAAGCCATGAAACTTGTGAAGAAAACACCCTATACTACTTGGCAAGTGGTAGAGGGGGAAGAAATAGGAAGTGGGTTCACTTTAGAATTGGATTCCTCACTCTTTTTCTCATGTTGCCATTGTTGGTAGCAAGCTTTCTTCTTTGTTCAAGAAGAAGAAGAAGAAAGAATATGATAAGTATTTGAAAAATAGGAAATAATATGATACTTATCATATTTGCAACCATAGTTAAGTGTAGAGAATGAACCAAGGTTAGGTGAATGGTTAGGGTTAGGGAAAGAAACAAAATGGTCAACCATTTCAAAGCTTCATGAAGCTTCAAAAATAATCCAAAGTTAGCCACCATTTTATTTCTTTCTAAAATGAATAAATAAATAAATGAATAAGTAAATGAAGCAAATGAAACCCTAACCATTGACCAACCATGGTTTAAACCAAACACACAAACTTTCATGTATCATTAAACATGATACAATCAAATACACAAAAGTATATCACATATACAATGTGCAGATCAAGTGAGAAAATCCTTTTTAAGTGAACAAATATTAGTTAATGTAAAGTAATATATCTAATATATAATTATACATTAAATCATTAAATCAATACTTGATTTAACGATCCGGTCATATCGCATATAACCGACTAATATCAATAGTAACAACTTATCGAATCAACACTTGATCCGATAACCCGGCTATATCGCATATAACCGATCAATGTCACAAATCGTGAGAATCGAATACAGTATCACATACTTGTATTATTCTCGGTCCTGCACATATCTCATATGCGCTCCTATTTCATTTCGCTTGAGCCAGGAAACCTCTGTGTAGGACTCTAAAGACTCGTCAATACGCCGGCAGCAGGTGATGATCATATCAAACACCCACAAGCCGCAAGCGGTCTGCTAAACGTAACGGCCACTCGGGTATTGAGCGATCAGAAGATCGACGAGCAAGCCCGCTCACACTCCTGTGAATCCAACCAGTAACACTTACCGTACAGTCCGGTCAGTTCGTCTGATATGTCGCATATCTCGCCTAGGGGTGGTAAACGTCAGACTCCAATAGCTCGATAAGTCGTGTCGATATGAGGTCTATAACAGTTCGAGAAACTACAGGTAACACTTACCAGTAAATCTTAGCAACCCTGGCCAGGGATTTCCGGTTATAGCCAATCGAACACAGCGCAACATCAACTCCCTATACCGGGAGAGACGAATCCCATCCTATCGCTCATTGCCTCCATGTGATTCGGGACTGTACCAAAAAAACCACCGTTTTGCACGCCCTCTTGGACATGGTAAGGTGGAAATCAAAGCACAGTGGGAATCACACAAGACTCTATAACGATCTCGGGTCTACAGACTAACCTGTACCAGTGTCACCAGAGAACTGCCATCTGACGTAAGGTATAATACCATCTGGGAGTTCTCGGCGAGTCCGTCCAGTGTACCCAGTCTCCAATGAGCACCCGTATATCATCTCTGATGTCAAACAACAATGGATATGGGATCATCCATCGCCCATCTGTATGGGTCGAGAAGGTATACGCTAGTCTACTCTGGTATATCGATGCCCCGTCTCGATACACCCACGACTAGGGACCTTGAAGGATGTACTTATGGACTACAATGTCCCCACTAGTATGATCCGCATCATAGTCCAGGTAGTCAAGTACACATCCTAAGGTCTTTACCAACATGTATGAGAGAGACAATCAGTGTACACGTTAAGGTAAAGAGGAACCAGATAGCATTCTATCATGTCGAGCAAGAAAGTCCTCCCTATATATGTCCAAGCATCCACTACAATATACATCCTATGTACAGTAATGGCCTCTAGGGCATACATATAACTAACAACTAGTGTATTCAGTCGAGACCCTGACGAGGGGCGGTGGCCGGTATCACAAGCCACTGGTGTCAGTTGGTTCACCTAAGATGTATACAGGTACTCATTGGGTTGTGAGTACACCGGACAGGACTCGCCGGGAACAAGCTAGTTGGTTTTATACCTGACGTCAGATGGAAGTTCCGTGGTGTATAGGTTAGTTCATCGACCTGAGATCGTCATTTGTCTCGTGTGAGTTCCCACTGTACTTTGATTACTACCCTACCACGCTCAAAGGAGTTGTACAAACAGGTTTTAGTTGGGTACTGTCCCGCACCACATGGAGGCAGTGAGCGGATATTCTGGGGTTCGTCTCTCCCGGTATTAGGGGTGAGGTCGTGCTGTGTCTAGGAGAGCCCTTACACGAAGTTCTTGGCCAAGGCAGGAGATTTACTGGAAGGTATTCCAGTAGTATCTCAGGGTGTTTTGGGCTACACTCCGACACGACTTGTACCGCTTTTGGGGGTCTGACTTTTACCAACCGCCTAGGCCTGCCATGCGATGCTCATAGACGAACGGACCGGACTGTACGGATATTGTCACTGACAGGCTCAGTAGGGTGTCAGGATGAGTTTGCTCATCGACGTCCCTTTTGGTCAATACCTGGTAGCAGGTTACGTATGGCTAATACCTCTGACTTGCTAGTGGTTAAATCCACAGCCAAAGTGTTGACGAGTGTTTAGAGTCCCCCACAGACCGTTTCTCAAGTTTCGGGTGAAACGCTGTAGAGGCCGTATGGAGATATGGCAGGGTTCAATCATATACGTGCCGTATTGCACGGATCATGATCGGACGGATTATACTAGCGGGCTTTGGTTTAAGCCAGATCCTAGTATTGTACAGTGTAGATTTTATCCCATTGCATTTGTATTCGGTCGGAATACAAATACGGGTATGTATATACAGTCGCGGGGTTTTCCTGTAATTTATTACGGGATCGGTTTTTTGAAGTTGCCAGTTTGCTTTTCGTTTCGGTCATTTTCCTTTGTTTCTTTCCTTGGCTGAAAATTGGTAGAGGAGGGCTTATTTGCAATTATGCAAATTAGCTTTGTGGAGGGTGGTCTTTGTATATTGTTGCTTCATGATGGTTCCACCATCCCTTGACTTCTATGTTCATCATTACTTGACTTTGCTTGATGGTGATGGGATATGATTAAGTTTTGGAGTGGGCTTTAGTTGTGACGATTATTCCTCATCATCACATGTTTTTCTCTCTTGCATTATTGATCCCCCCTTGGACTTTTTCCCTCTCCCTTCACCAAGTTTGGCCGGCAACACTTGGGGGGCTGTCCTAAATTTTTGGGAGTGGTTTTTCATCTCATTTGCTTGTAAAAAATCCCCTTGGTTCATCTCAAAAGGATATCTCATTCCTCCACCAATACAAAGCAACTTCTGGTAACCCCATCGAGACAAAAGAGTTCTACACTTCATCTACAGCATTTCTTGGACACGTCGACTCGTCAATTTCATGCCCAAGTTGCCTCGGTCCAGAGGTAGGAGCCCGTAAAAGAACCCGACAATGTGGTGCCCTTCCGGTGAGGAGGTGATGACCGGAGATTCCGCGGGGAGATCGGGACGACGACGAGAAGACCGAAGGACACGGATCGCTCGGTACATCTCTCTACCCCTTCTCTTGTTAGCTAGGAGTAGGTTAATGGCCCGATCCGGGTTTATAGTGCACGGTGGTGCCGGTTCAAAAGTTTCGTAAAAGTATCGTTTCTGCATTTTGGCCTCGTTCCGACGGCCGGGGCGCCACCGTGCACTTACACGATCAATGTCACAAATCGTGAGAATACAATACAGTATCACATATCGTATCAATCTCGGTCCCGCACATATCACATATGTGCTCCTACTCCATTTCGCTTGAGCCAGGAAACCCCTGTGTAGGACTCTGAAGACTCGTCAATACGTCGGCAGTAGGTGATGATCATATCAAACACCCACAATGTAAGCCCGCGGGGGCGCCCCGGCCGTCGATCCGACGCCGAAAACGCGGAAAACAAAAACTTTGCGAACTTTGCAAAACGGCACCACCGCGGACTTTTTACCCGGATCGGGCCATTAACCTAGCTAGCAAGCAAAAGGAAAAGAGTAGAGATGCTATACCAAACGATCCGTGTCCTTCGGTCTTCGTCTCCACTCCGATCTCCCGCGGAATCTCCGTCACCTCCTCGCTCGTCGGAAAGGGGCACCACGTAGCCGGAATCTTTTACGGGCTCCCGCCTCTTGACCGAGGCAACTCGGAAGCGAAGTTGGCTAGCCGACGCGTCCAAGACTTGCTATAGAAATAGTGTAGAAGCTTGCCTCTTTTGGGGTTTTGAGGTTGCCATGATGTGGAGGAATTTAGCACTAAGATATTCATGGATGCTTGAGGGAATTTGGAGCTTGCAAAATTGAAGATGGAGCTCGGCCAAAGCAAGAATTTTTGCTCACTGGAATTAATAATGTGTGTGTAGTGTGCACACATTAAAACAATGCAAAGGAAAAAATCCTTCACAGACTACACACAAAGAAATGGTGGAGGGGCCCACGAAATGAAACTTGCAACAAGGAATAAAACTCCACTACACAAATTAATCCTCTCCCCTCTCTCAATAACAGTGGCCGGCCCCACTCCTATCATGGTGGAATTATGAAATGATTTAATAAAGAGAAGAAAAAGAGAATGAAAACAATTAAAAGGTCACACCAAAATCAAGTATCAAACCTTTCACAAAACCACCTCAATCTCATTCTCATAAATGTAAGTGATAGACAAGAAAAGAATATCATGATTATGAAGTCACACTCATGCAAAGAAACCCCTCACAAAATGTTAATTGCAAACTTGCAATTAACACCCTCCAACGAAAAGTCCGACCGGGAAGGAAAAAGAGAAAACCGGCCGGAACGGAATGCAAACTGGCAACCCCAGAAAACCGATCCCATAATAAATTACAGGAAAACCCCGCTACTGCAAATACATGCCCGCATTTGTATTCCCACTGAACACAAATGCAAAAGAGACAAAACTACACTATCTAATACTAGTATCCGGCTTAAGCCAAAGCCGGCTAGTAAAAACTGTCCGATCATGATCCGTGCAATACCGCACGTATCTGATCGAACCCTGCCATATCTCCATACGGCCTCTACAGCGTTTCGCCCGAAACTTGAGTAACTGTCTGTGTGGTGGACTCTAAAGACTCGTCAATACTGTGGCTGTGGATTTAACCACTAGCACGTCAGAGGTATAAGCCAATACGTGACGGGCCACCAGGTATTGACCAAAAGGGACGTCGATGAGCGAACTCATCCTGACACCCTACTGAGCCTGTCAGTGACAATATCCGTACAGTCCGGTCCGTTCGTCTATGAGCATCGCATGGCGGGCCTAGGGGGTTGGTAAAAGTCAGACCCCCAAAAGCGGTACAAGTCGTGTCGGAGTGTAGCCCAGAACACCCTGAGATACTACTGGAATACCTACCAGCAAATCTCCTGCCTTGGCCAAGGACTTTTCATGTTCTGGCTCTCCTAGACACAGCACGACCTCACCCCCAATACCGGGAGAGACGAACCCCTGCAGATCCGCTCACTGCCTCCATGTGGCTCGGGACTGTACCCAACTAAAACCTGTTTGCACGACTCCTTTGAGCCGTGGTAGGGTAGTAATCAAAGTACAGTGGGAACTCACACGAGACAAATGACGATCCCAGGTCGATGAACTAACCTGTACACATGTCACCTGGGAACTGCTATCTGACGTCTGGTATATCCCAACTAGCAGGTTCCCGGCGAGTCCTGTCCGGTGTACTCATAACCCAATGAGCACCTGTATACATCTTAGGTGAACCAACTGACACCAGTGGCTTGTGAGACCGGCCACCGCCCCTCGTCGGGGTCTCGACTGTATACACTAGTCTACTGTGGAGAATCGATGCCCTGTCTCGAAACTCCCTCGACTAGGGACCATTTAAGGATGTGCTTATAGACCCCCAGCTCCCACTTATATGATCGCCCTCATACTGCTGGTGGTCAAGCAAGAATCCAAGGGGCTTTATCAACGTGTAATAGCGACTCGAAAGGTCACCTAAAGCAGTACACGATGATAAAAGATAAACCAGATAGCATACTATCATCTCGAGTAAGACTGTCCTACTAGGACAGGTCCTCCCCTCAATCATTGCAATCACGTGCCTGTGATCCAATAATTGACTCTGAGGGCACTATCTCCAACACACAAGGCACAAGAGGTCTTCTAAACGTAACGGCCACCCGGGTATTGAGCGATCAGAATATCAACAAGCAAGCCTGCTCACACTCCTGCGAATCCAATCAGTAACACTACCGTATAGTCCGGTCTCTTCGTCTGATATGTCTCATATCTCGTCTATGGGTGGTAAACGTCACACCCTAGTAACTCGATAAGTCGTGTCGATATGAGGCTCATAACGGGTCAAGAAACTACTGATAACACTTACCAGTATATCTCTGAAGCTGCCTTGGCCAAGGACTTCCTGTTATAGCCAATCAAACACTGCGCAACATCAACTCCCTATACCAGGAGAGACGAAACCCCTCCTATCGCTCATTGCCATCATGTGACTCGGGACTGTACAAAAAAGCCACCGTTTTGCACGCCCTCTTGGACGTGGTATGATGGAAATCAAAGTACAGTAGGAATCACACAAGACTCTATGACGATCTCGGGTCTACAGACTAACCTGTACGAGTGTCACCAGAGAACTGCTATCTGACGTGAGGTATAATACCATCTGGGAGTTCTCGGCGAGTCCGTCCAGTGTACTCAGTATCCACTGAGCACCCGTATACTGTATCTGATGTCAAACACCAATGGATATGGGATCATCCATCGCCCATCTACATGGGTCGAGAAGCTATACGCTAGTCTACTCTGGTATATCGATGCCCTGTCTCGATACACCTATGACTAGGAACATTTAAAGGATGTACTTAGCGACAACTCTGTCCCCACTAGTATGATCTACATCATAGTCCTGGTAGTCAAGTACTCATCCTAAGGGATTTATCAACATGTAACATAGAGATAATCAAAGTACATGTTAAGATAAAGAGCAACCAGATAGCATACTATCATGTCGAGCAAGAAAGTCCTCCCTATATATGTCCAAGCATCCACTGCAATATGCATCGTATGTATAGTAATGGCCTCTAGGGCATACATATAACTAACAACTACCACAGTCCTCAAATCCAGAAAACATCATGAAAAATCTATATCTCAATGCGAAAATCCATGAATATAATACACGCAACATAAAACTGAAATGCGAGCATATAAAGGAAAAGCCGCTATTTAACGGCAACAAGTTAATATATATATCATGCGGTTCCTAATTTCTCCAAGTCTATAAAACATCAAATAAAGGTGAACATGTAGCTATAGCCAGATATATTTGTAAACATAAAGGTATAGCAAGGTATATGTATCTACCTATCAGTAATGATGTAATATACCCTCCAGGTATAAGTGAAGTATGTATGCAAAATATCCATGTAGCTATGTCATTATGTGTGAAATATACCTATCACTAATGGTACAATACCCTATAGGTTTACAGGTAACTAGCATGTAAGCATGTCAAGGCATATATGTAAGCATGTAGATATACAAGTATGCTATATGTCATATGCATAAAGGAATATAAATCAATGTCACGATGTCCCTAACCAAACAATATCATATCTATATGTGTGTTGTGCGTATCATGGCAATTATTGACGGTGTGTTTGGCATACAATCAGTGCTCATGCAATATGAGCCATCAATAATAGTGTAGTGTCCTAAGGGTACAAGTCCAAGCACAACTAGTAACTAAGCAATAAGGTGTATGCCCAACTCTATATATGAAATAGAATATGCGACAATAATATAACATCTCTAGCCCAGACGCATAATGTCATGCGGGCGATTCCCATGTAGATGTTAAATCTACTCACCAACGCTCCTGGCTAAGTAAACCCAACCACCTGTTTCCCCTTCTTCGCAGCGCCCGAAATCCCCGCCTGCGAACCTAAAACATAACACAACAAAGCAAGTATATATATTAGCAATAGACCAAAACATGTACAAACTACGCTGACCAACACGACAACACAAAACGTACTCTCAAGTGTCCGTATTGTAGCTAACGTGCATAGCGACACTACGAAACCAACTCAGAGCAACAACAACACAAAACACGAACAGTATCGGATAACGTAACGCGTGAAACAAAACACAAGAAATACGCAAAGTGGTCCCAGATTTTGCTATACTAACAATCTGTAAAAGTTGCAAGTACCATGAGACCATATACAACCCCAGAGACCCCTACACAAAAACCCAAATCCCAACTCCCTAGTCTGGCCGCAATTTGCGGCCAGAAGCAATAAATATGAGGCCGTAACATGAGGGACTGGGCTCGTATTTTGAAGGTAGGTTCTAGGTCACTACACTAGGTCACTGTGATGAGAACTTTTGCAACAATTACTTGGTTTGATAGCAGAACATCCGAGACCCAAAAACAACAATAAAAATAAGATATTTACCCGAAACGATACATAACGCTATCTAAACTGAAACTAAAAAGTTAAGCTACACAATAAACACTTAACTAACAGAAAGAGATCATTACCTAACCAAAAGAACTCAAAGATCCTAGCTTCCCAAGCTCCAAGGCATCCAAGAGGCAAAACCAAGCAAAAGATGTGATTTTTGTGAGTTTTGATGAAAATTTGAGATGGATTTGTGATGGATAGTGAAGTGTACAGTTGAGGGAAGTAAGGAGATGAAAAATAATATGAAGAGATGAAGTGAGAAAGAATTCGAGAAAGAAATGATAAGGAGAGAGTGAGGGGTGAGTGTAAGAGGTGAGTGCACCATTGCATTAAATCTCATATTAATGCATTCACACAATCATGCCACCTCTTCTCTCCAAAACAAATATCGTCTCACAACAAAATATCAAGGATAAAGGTTAATGATAAGATTAAAACAAGGATTAGGATAAAGCAAAGGATTAGGTTAAGGGTTAAGTTGTCATGGTCACTAATCTAGATTAACACAAAACAAACCCTCACATTAACGTACACACGTGCGTGCATGCCCATAACAAATAAAAATAAATTATTAATTAAATTTATAAAATGTGAGAAACCCAAATTGGTAAACTTTTTACCAAAAACCCGCATTACCGTCTAAAATAACACTAACCGAAATCTAAGGCGTTACAATCTCCCCTCTTATAAAAATTCGTCCCCGAATTTAAAATTCTCACTAAGCGTACCTTCAAGGAGAAGAGTACAAAACTTCCAAATCTCGCTCGCAGCCTCCCAAGTGATCACCTCACTATACGGCTACGTCCAAGAAAACTCTCCGCGGATGGCAAGACCCTTGACCGAAGTTTCTCCACCTGCCGAGCCATTAACACAATTGGCTGCCGGTGAACGAAAAGATCGTGTCCAAGCTAAATGGTCTGGTGCCGAATCATGTGAGAAAGGTCATGAAGGTATTTGCAAAGTATCGACACAAGGAATACGGGGTGAATACAATCTGGGCGGAAGTGCCAAATTATAGGCAACGGAACTAACTCGCTTTAAGGATCTCAAAAAACCTACAATCCTGGGATAAGCATCTCAAAACTCAACACGTCATTCATCGGAAAATCCATAGGAATACATGATCCTCTACTGCGAACTCAAGTCTGCGACCACCACGATCGGCATAAGATCTCTGTCTGCACTGGGCTGTCCTCATCCTGACCTGGATCAACTTGATCATCTCCGGAGTCTTAAGACTAGCTGGGGTCCAAAATCCTACTAGCGCAGAGTCAGAAAAACAGACTGGCGATCGACACGACCTATCAAACAAAACCTAAAGGTTGCCAAATGGAATGTCTCCTAATAACTGCTATCGAAGGAGAATCCTAACAATGGCAAGTGACGATTCCAACTGCCAACAACAACTAGTACGTACATACAAGCATATCCTCCAGGGTCTATATAGCCCGCACTCACAAAACCATCATCTTGCGGATGGAAAAGCAGAGCTAAAGCTCAACCAGTACCCAAGGCTTCCTGATGCTTCTGCCAAAGAAGGCAAGCGAAAATGGTGCCTTCATTGGATAAAACAAAAGAAGGAACTCCGTGCAACGCACAAACATAACAAAGAACAACTGAGCAAACTAAGCATAACCGGACAACAAACACCCAAATGGAGTCACACCCTGACTAAACCTAGGTAGATGCAACGAAGAATATTCAAGGAGATCTACTCCCATTACCACTCTGGAATAGTTAAGGGTTGCAACTCTCCAGCCGGTCTCAGATGCTCAACCTTAGCTCACAACAAGACAGGCACCTCGAAACGAAATCTGAAACATCACTCTTCATCGTTGCCCACCTGTAACTATCTCACAAGTCACGTCAAATGTTGGTGGAACTTAAATGAACAAAGAAAGCTGACCGATGTTCCTGTTCTAGGATTTCGCGTCCTTACCCATCAGTAACAAGTATACAAAAACGCGTCCCTAGACTTAGCAGACACTGGTCACAAATCAAAGACCCCGAATCTTTACCCAGCCGAGTATGCTCAAGAATTTCTGATAAATGGGTATCGGCGGGCTCTGCCTTACGTAACGATTAAGGAAAAATGGACGGGCGCGGACCTGAGCAAGCTATCCCCTTAGTAGAGGCAAACAAAAGGTGTACTCAATGATCGCACAAGAACTGTAAATCAGCAGAAGACTGACTCTGAACTGCGCACAACTGAGACAAGCTAACCCCGGGCCTACGACTCTAACATCAGCTACAACATTCTCCTCGCCACGGGTAATAAAGGATCTCACCAACACAATCCTCCATAAACTCCATCCAACGGCGCTGTCTCAACAATCAAAACCCGCTGCAAGAAGATGTACATTAAGCTCTGGTGGTCCGTGAAAATCTGACACGACTCTCCGAACAAGTAGTGTCTCCAAATCTCCAACACAAGACCACCGCGGCCATCTCCAGATCATGAATGGGATAACCTGCTCGTACTTCCTCCAACTGTCGGGAGGCAAAAGCGATAACTCTATAATGCCGCATCAACGCAAAATTGAGTCCCACTCGCGAAATCACAGTTAAACAACAATGTCGCCCAAACCAGAAAACAATGAAAGAACTCGTGCAGTTGTTAACCGAGTCTTCAACTGCCGAAAACTTCGAACGCATGCCTCGGTCCAAAGAAAAGGAACCTCCTCTCCGGTTAGTTCAGTCAACGGTGCAGCGATACACTAGCAATCCTGCACGAAACGGCGGTAAAAACCAGCTAAGCCTAAAATCTGCGGACCTCCGTGCCGTACAAAAGTCTGGGCCAAAGCTGTATGGCCACGATTTTCCTCGGGACCATACAAAAATCGTCTCCCGTAACTACAAGACCTAGGAGTCAACAAAATTAAGTCTGAAGGAACACTCCGAGAATTTGGCAAACAGCTGGTGCTCTCCCAGTATCTGCAAAATAAATCCTTAAGTGCTGCTCACGTTCCTCACGACTCTTGGAATAGACCAGAATGTCATCAATGACACAACAATAAACTTGTCGAGGAACGGCCTGAAGAAATCTGGTTCATCACATCCATGAATGCTGCTAGGGCATTGGTGAGTCCAACGGCACCACCAAAACACATACTGCCCTTAGCATGCACAAACGCAATCTTCGGAATGTCATCACTCCGAACCCGCAACCAATGATGACCAGATCCTAAACAAACTTAGAAAATGTCTCTCACTCTGGAGATGATTGAAGAAATAGTCAATGCGAGGTAAATCCGCACCGTAAGCCGGTTTAATTGACAATCAATCAATACACAACTGTTAGTGTATATGCCCTAGGGGCCATTATTGTATCATACTAGTTTGTATATTACTTAATGGAAGCTTGGGATATTCACAGTTGTATTAAGAGTCTTGCTCAACACAGTAGTAAGCTACTTGGTTTATATCAATCTTAATATGTGTATATGTTTCTTTTAGCATATCGCGAATACATATTGATAGAGCCCATAGGATCTTGGTTGACTACCAGCGTTGTGATGGCAGTCACACTAGTGGGGACTGGGTAGTCTACAAGTACATCCTTTTTCAGGTCCCTAGTCGTAGGATTATCGAGACAGGGCATCGATACTCCAGAGTAGACTAGTGTATACGCTTCTCGTCCCAGCAGGGGAAATGGTCTGTCCCACAGCCATTAGTATGTTGTAATGGAGATAGTATGCAGGTGCATGTTGGGTTACGGGTACACCGGACAGGACTCGCAGGGAATTGTTGTTTTGTATTATACCCATCGTTAGTTAACAGTTCCCACGTGACATGAGTACAGCATAGTCCGTAGACTTGACATTGCTGCATCGCCTAAAGTGTGTTCCCACTGTTCTTAGATTGCTGCCCTACCACGGCTCAAAGGAGTCGTGCAAACAGGAAGCAGTTGGGTGCAGTCCCGAAGCACTTCGTGGCAGTGGCGGTTAGATATGATTCGTCTCTCCCAGTATTGGGAGTTGATATCACACTGTGTTTAGAGAGCCAATACGCAAAGTCCTTCGCCAGGGCAAGCGAGATTTACTGGTAGGTTTTCCAGTAGCTTCTCAAGGTTTAATGGGCTTCACTCCAACACGACTTATACCGCTTTTAGGAGACTGACGCTTGCCGCCCCCTAGGCCCGATATGCGATAGTCTTAGACAAACAGACCAGAATGTACGGAGATTGTCACATCAGGCTCAGTAGGAGTTCGGATGGGTTTCCTCATCGGCCTTCTTATCGACTTCTACCAGGGGACCGTTACGTACAGCTAGTACCGCATGTGGCCTGGGTTAAACCCACTGCCAGCGTAGTGTCGAGTCTTTAGAGTCCCACACAGAGGGTTTTCCTGCTTCAGGCGAAACGATATAGAGGTCATATGGTTTTACGACAGGGTTCGGACATATACGTGTACTTGTGCACGTATGATATTCGGACAGATTTTACTAGCAGGCTTTGGTTTAAGCCAGATTCTAGTATTGGATTATTAGATTTATGCAGTCTCATAATATCCGTATTTTTCGTAAATACGGATGTGAGGGGCATTCTCGTAATTAGTCGAGAAGCTTCTAGAAGAAAGGTGACTCATTTAGTTTTAATTCATTTGTGAATTAAACTTAATGAGGTGGAGAGCTTATGTGTTATTAACATTAATTGCACCATGACTCATAAGATGATACATCTGAAGAATTAAATGAAGCATGGATGATATTTGTGCAAGATATTTTTTATGCTTCATATTATTCAAAGTGAGAAGGGTTCAATTCACACTTAACAAACCCACTCTCTCTCCTCAAGCTCTCCTCTTCTTCAACCTAACCGTAATCCTCTCATGTGTTAAGTTCCCAAGGGTTAGAATGTCTAATAGATCCTTAATCCACTTCTATATCTTCTAGGTCACTTGGATTAGCAATCCTAGCCACTTAGTTACCTCAAGTTAGAGGTTAAAGTTTGGAGGAGGGACACTCGGGTGGATCTTCTATTACATCGAGGAGGCCGACGAGGAGATGAACAACAAGAACAAGAAGGACTAGTATCTTGAGGTATAATAATCTATCATAGTTGTTTATCACTTCTAGATAGTTTGTTAGTTAGGCTTTAGCAAAGATTCGTAAAGTTAGTCGATGTTACCTTGAACAAAATGATTGTTTTACCTATTCCGCTTCCCCGCATCTAGTAGGCTGTGTAACGTTGACTTACAGTGGTATCAGAGCCTAGCTAAACCATAACTAACATGTTAGAAAAGTCTTTCGAAATTCGATCGCAATTTAATCCCGAAAAACCAACGTTTTCACCAAGTTTCTGCCGTTTTTAAAATGGGGTCTAAAAATTTTTCAGGGACCCTTAAAAATACAAGCAGGGTTTTTTGAGAATTGTGAAGAAATTTGGGATCGTGACTCGTCCAAACCACCACGGAACCACGGCCGATCCAAGCGATCCGCCGCGGATCCGCGGCCGAGTTGACACCCAGTCAAACCAAATTTGCTCAGTTTTTCTTCGGTGTTGATGTTGTGTTTTCTGGGATGTTTTGTTTCTGCTCAGGTTTTATGTGCACAGAGAATCGTTTTGAGTAGATTCATATGTGTTTCTTGATCGAAATTCTAAGAACTTTGGCTAACTGGATTATATCTGTGTTGTGTTTAATGTGTTCGTAAACCTCCCCTAACTGCTAGTATGTCGGTTAGCAGGGGGTTGCACATTTCTGTAATGGTTACTTTATGTTTATGAATATGAACATGTTGGATTATCGTGAATGGATAGATGGGGATGTGAGACGAGTGTTTCTTTCATTCAAATGTAAATTGTAATTTGTTGTAATATTCTTTTGCGGGGCACATCCGAGTTGAGGTTGTAGCCATCGTTGTATGATATCATTTACTGTTTTCTGCTCTTAGGATAGACCCAAGGTGGGGTGCACAAACTACCGGGTACTTTGAAGTGCTTAATGGCCTACTCACATTGTTGAGGGAGACCGCTTCACTTCGGATACTTGGCGGGTAGTTTTCCGTACCCGTAGGGGTCTATGGTGGGGTTGGCTATTCATCACAACTGTGTAATCCGTATTTCATTATAGGTTCAAAGGGAATGCGAATTCCTAGAATATCCAATATATTCATCTGTGATCTGGAATGACTCTTATTGCGTCTGACGAATGTACAATATCTATATATGATATCTAGTAGGCGTTGCTTATGCTTTGCATCCGCGCTAGCCCAGCTCCCGCTCTGTCGTTAGTTAAGTAACCTAACGGATAAATGACAGGGCCCAGTGGCGAATGCGGATGGCATAAGCGGATGTTGTATTTTCGTTGTTTTCTGCAATGATATGTTAACTGATAGGACGCATTATTTTAATGCAAAGAAAATAAACCAAACTTGAATCGTTGGAACAGTTTAAAAGAAACCACTCGGTTATTTTAATACAGAAGATTTTTTAATTGCGGAGCTTAAACCACTCCTTTTAAAATCTATCAGGTTCCTTCGATCATATCAAGTTCACTACGTTCACGGTTTCGCCAAAACCATTCGTAGCCTTCCGTCATTTCATTTGGGTATTCAGTAGTATTCAAGCTATGTATTTTGACCAACACCAAGTCATAGTGTTTGGTAGCTGCTGGGTATTCATCTGTTGCATAGGTAGATGAGTTGGTTTGGGATAGTCATACTGCCATTTGGCCAACGTCAGGGGTATGTACGGGTGGGTTCAAATTAACAAGATAATGATGTGTAGAACTTGGCATGTGACTTATGACATTTTGACCAATGCCATGGTCATAACAGCATGGAGCAAAAATCCACATCGGGAGTTTCTAAAGAAACTGAAACTTGCTAGAGTTGCATACCATTTGGAGTGTGATAATTTTGGTAGGATTCCTTCAGCTTTATCACACGATCATATTTGGATCCCAATCCTACTGTGAGTATATGCTACTCATCGGGAGATTCTTTCACTCAACGATCAATGCTATAAACAAAATAGGTGTCAAGAAAGGTGTCAGCGGGGCTACGCCCCCAGGGAAAAGAGCTTATTTAATTAAGGAGATTCGCGAAAGCGTTGTAAAACCTCCCTCGAAGTACCGACACCGGCCTGGCTGAACGGTTAAGCAAGTATTGTACGGTGAGAATAGTCCTGACTAGTTCTTCTTTTTTGGTTTGAGGAAGGATTCGAGAAACAGTGGGAGCCATCCTGTTTCGATAAACTAAAAAGCACTCTAAACTTGCAAGAGCGTCTGCTAAAGTGTTTCCTCTCTCTCTCCTAATTGCAGCGACCCAGAACATGGAAGGCCTTAGGTTATTATTACATAAAAATATTTTGACAGGGCCAAACTATAAAGATTGGTTCTGGAATGTCAAGATGGCAATTACCTATGACAAATTGGGGTATGTCTTTACTAGTAAGGCCCCTGCCGTCCCAGGTCCTGAATCCAGTGTCGCGGATAAGGAAATCCGCAAGACTTGGGAGTTAGACAGCGCGAAGGCCAAATGCATCGTATTTGCCTCTATGAATAATGAACATCAGAGGAGGCAAGAGAATATGAATCTAGAATCCATATTTCTCCACACCAAGGAACTGTATGGAGAGCAATCTCGTATAGCTAGATACGAGACCTCGAATAACTTGTTTCAGTCGAGGATAGCCGTCGGATCATCTGTAGGGGAACATGTCCTTAAGATGATTGGCTATATTGAAGAGCTCGCAGACCTTGGGACAAAATTAGAGAACGAGCTGTATAGAGACTTGATTCTCCAGTCCCTTCCTTCCACCTATGCCCAGTTTATCTTGAATTTCAACATTAAAGGTAAAGAAGTTGAACTTCCAGGAGTCCTTAACACGTTGAGGAGTGTAGAGGGCACCTTGCAGAAGGCAAGGGAAACACCCGCTGTGTTTGTTCAAGGTGCTTTATCTTCCAGGTCCAAGGTAAGGGCCAAAGTAAGGAATAAGAAGGCCGCTACCAATCCAAAAGGTGGTGTTGGTAAGGAGGAAGCCAAGGGAAAAACAAAGGTTGCGGTGCCGGTAGTGGCAAAGGACGAGTGCTTCCACTAACGTAGGAAAGGCCATTGGAAAAAAGATTGCAAAGCTTGGATTGCCAAGAACCAGGACCCGAGGCAAGTTGTGGCTTCGGCTTCAGGTGTGCTTGTAATTGAAAATTGTCTGTCAATCAACTCTACTTCCTGGGTATTGGATACCGGATCAGGATCTCATATATGCAAATCATTGCAGGCACTGAGAAACCGTAGAGTGCTGAAGGTTGATGATTTGACCCTCCAGGTTGCTAACGGAGCTAGCGTGAATGCTGTGTTCGTAGGGGATTATCACCTTTGATTGACAAGTGGACATATTTTGGTTTTGCGCAAATGTTTTTGTGTACCTAGTTTAACGTGTAATATCATATCAGTATCGTTCTTATCAAAAGAAGGTTATGATTTCACGTTTGTAAGCGATGTTGTTAACATCCACCTTAATCATGGTTTGATTGGGTCCGGTACACTAAATAACGGTATATACGTATTAAACCAATTACAGATTTTCAATGTCCAGAACACACTAAAAAGAAAGTCTCCAGATATAAATAAGGATTTCTTATTGCATTTTAGACTAGGTCACATCAATGAGACAAGGTTAACTATGTTACATAAAGAAAGATACTTGGATCCGTTCGAATATCAATCTTATGCCACTTGTCAATCATGTCTGAATAGAAAGATGACAAAGACCCCATTCACTGGACATGGAGTAAGAGCGAGTGAGCTCTTAAGACTCATACACAGTGATGTATGTTGTCCAATGTCTACACATGCAAGAGGCGGTTTTTCATATTTCATTACTTTTACCGATGATTACTCTAGGTATGGATTCATTTTCTTGATGAAACATAAATCCGAGGCCTTTGAGAAATTCTGAGAATATAAGAATAAAGTAGAAAACCAAACCGGCAAAAGTATCAAGACACTGAGATCTGATCGAGGTGGTGAATACTTAAGTGCCGAGTTCATAGGTTACCTAAAATAGAATGGAATTCTCTCTCAGCTTACTCCTCCATACACTCCACAACACAACGGTGTATCGGAGAGACAGAACCGAACCCTATTGGCTATGGTGTGTTCCATGATGAGTTACCGCGATCTTTCTGGGGTTATACACAAGAATCAACTGCATATCTTTTGAACAGGGTTCCTACCAAGACTGTGCCTACCACACCATATCAGATGTGGAGTGGGAAGAAACCCTATTTTCAGTATCTGAATATATGGGGATGTCCAGATTTTGTTAAAAAGCATCATGCGGACAAACTCGAGGCACGATCAGTACAGTGTAAGTTTGTGGGATATCCAAAGAACTCCAAGGGGTATTTTTTCTATTACGCAGAGGAACAAAAGGTTTTTGTTTCTCGTAATGCACATTTTCTAGAACAGCAGTTTTTAGAAAAGGAAACAAGTGGGAGCGCAATAGAACTGGAAGAAATTCGAGAACCACAAATTACAACTGAAAGTTTGATAGAGCCACAAGTTCCAGAAGAACAGGACATTCCCGCACCCCTCCGCAGGAGTAGTAGGCCATCTCATCCGCCTGAGACATACTACGGTTTTCTCATAGACAGGGATAGAGAGGATTGCGTCATTGATAATGATGAACCTACTGCCTTCCAACAGGCCATCCAGAGTGGCAACTCAGTAAGATGGCTGGATGCAATGCGGACCGAGATGGAGTCCATATACACCAACAAAAGTATGGACTTTGGACTTTGCTCCAGATGTTGTAAAACCCATAGGATGCAACTGGATCTTCAGGAAGAAGATTGGTGTAGATGGACAGGTGGAAACCTATAAGGCTAGACTTGTTGCAAAAAGTTTTCGTCAAAGACCTGGTTTGGACTATGACGAAACTTGTTCTCCAGTGGCTATGCATAAATCCATTCGGATCCTTCTTGACATTACCGCCTTCCATGATTATGAGATCTGGCAGATGGACGTAAAGACGGCTTTTCTAAATGTTAATTTAGAAGAGTGCGTCTATATGGATCAGCCAGAAGGTTTCAATCAGAGTAGGAGCAGCAGGAAAGTGTGCAAGTTGCTTAAGTCCATTTATGGACTAAAGCAGGCATCGTAGAGTTGGAATATCTATTTTGATGAAACGGTCAAAGAATATGACTTTATCAAAAATCTAGATGAACCATGTATATATAGTAAGATTGTAGCATGAACTGTCGTATTCCTCGTCTTCTACGTGGATGACATTCTCTTAATAGAAAATGGCATTCCTATGCTACAATCTGTCAAAGGATTCTTGTCATACAGGTTCTGTATGAAAGACCTGGGTGATGCCTCTTACATTCTGGGATCCAAATCTATCGTGATAGATCTAAGAGGATGTTGGGACATTCGCAGTCTAGGTATATGAACACTATACTGAAAAGATTTAGTATGGATGATTCTAAGCGCGGTAATTTACCGGCTTGTCATGGAATCACCTTCTCCCAAGGGATGTCTCCCATGACTGATTTGAAAAGGGATCGCATGTCAGTTATACCGTACGCTTCTGCGGTAGGCTCTATAATCTATGCGATGTCGTGTACCAGACTAGATGTAGCTTACGCACTGAGCGTGGTAAGCCGGTATCAGTCAGACCCAGGGGAGAAGCACTGGATAGTAGTAAAGAACATTCTCAAGTACTTGAGAAGGACTAAGGATATGTTCTTGGTTTACGGCGGAAATGACCTCCAGATCGAGGCTTTTGCTGACTCCAGCTTCCAGAGTGATAAGGATGACTCCAGGTCCATGTCAGGTTATGGCTTTACCCTCAATGGAGGGGCGGTGTGCTTGAAGAGTTCCAAGCAGGACACCGTTGCTGACTTGACGATAGAAGCGGAGTATATAGCTGCCTGCGATGCCGCAAAAGAAGCTGTCTCGATGAAGAAGTTCCTCGCAGAACTTCAGGTGGTTCCTACCATTGTTAATCCAATACCTCTGTATTGTGACAACAATGGCTCTATAGCTTTAACGAAGGAACCCAGGTCCCATCAAAAGTCCAAACACATCTTGAGGTGGTATCACCTGATCAGGGAGATCATAGATCACCGAGAGATCGAGGTCCGGAGAGATTCTACAGAGGAGAACACTGCAGATCCATTCACAAAGACCATACCTCAGACAACAGTTCGAGAGGCTATTCGAGATGATAGATCTTCGATACGCCAGTACATGGCCCTAGTGAAAGTGGGAGATTGTTAGTGTATATGCCTTAGGAGCCATTATTATATCATACTAGTTTGTATATTACTTAATGGAAACTTGGGATATTCACAGTTGTATTAACAGTCTTGCTCAATATAGTAGTATGCTACTTGGTTTATATCTATCTTAATATGTGCATATGTTTCTTTTAGCATATCGCGAATACATATTGATAGAGCCTAAAGGATCTTGCTTGACTACCAGCGTTGTCATGGTAGTCACACTAGTGGGGGCTGGGTAGTCTATAAGCACATCCTTTTTCAGGTCCCTAGTCGTAGGATTATCGAGTCAGGGCATCGATACTCCGGATTAGACTAGTGTATACGCTTCTCATCCCAGCAGGGGAATTGGTCTGTCCTACAGCCATTAGTACGTTGTACTGGAGATAGTATGCAGGTGCTCGTTGGGTTACGTGTATACCGGACAGGACTCGCTGGGAACTGTTGGTTGGTATTATACCCGTCGTCAGCTAACAGTTCCCAGGTGACATGAGTACAGCATAGTCCGTAGACTTGACACTGCTGCTTCGCCTCGAGTGTGTTTCCACAGTTCTTAGATTGCTACCCTACCACGGCTCAAAGGAATCGTGCAAACACGTAGCAGTTGGGTGCAGTCCCGAAGCACTTGGAGGCAGTAGCGGTTAGACAGGATTCGTCTCTCCCGGTATTGGGAGTTGATATCGCACTTGTTAGTGTATATGCCATAGGGGCCATTATTGTATCATACTAGATTGTATATTACTTAATGGAAGCTTGGGATATTCACAGTTGTATATACAGTCTTGCTAAAAATGGTAGTATGCTACTTGGTTTGTGTCTACTTTAATATGTGCATATGTTTCTTATAACGTATCACTTAAATATATTAGTAGAGCCCATAGGTTCTTTGCTTGATTACCAGCGTTGTGATGGCAGTTACACTAGTGGGGGCTGGGTAGTCTATAAGCAACATCCCATACAGGTCCCTAGTCGTAGGATTATCGAGACAGGGCATCGATACTCCAGAGAAGACTAGTGTGTATGCTTCTCATCCCAGTCGGGAGATGGTCTGTCCTATAGCCATCAGTACGTTGTACTGGAGATAGTATGCAGGTGATCGTTAGGTTACGGGTACACCAGACAGGACTCACAGGGGAACTGATTGGATGGTATTATACCCATCGTCAGTTAACAGTTCCCAGATGACATGAGTACAGCATAGTCTGCAGACTTGACACTGCTACTTCGCCTCGAGTGTGTCCCACTGTTCTTAGATTGCTACCCTACCACGGCTAAAAGGAGTCGTACAAACAGGTGGCAGTTGGGTGCAGTCCCGAGCACTTGGAGGAAGTAGTGGTTAGATAGGATTCGTCTCTACCGGTATTGGGAGATGATATCGCGCTGTGTCAGAGAGCCATTACGCAAAGTCCCAGGCTAGGGCAAGCGAGATATACTGGTAGGTTCCAGTAGCTTCTCAGGGTGTAATGGGCTTCGCTCCGACACGACTTATACAGCTATTAGGGGACTGACGCTTGCCGCCCACTAGGCTTGATATGCGATAGTCTTAGACGAACAGACCGGACTGTATGGTGATTGTCACATCAGGCTCCGTGGGAATTCAGATGATTTTCCTCATCGGCCTTCTTATCGACATCTACCTGGGGACCGTTACGTACAACTAGTGCCGCTTGCGGTCTGTGGTTAAACCCACTGCCAGCGTAGTGTCGAGTCTTTAAAGTCCCACACAGAGAGTTTCCCTGCTCCAGGCGAAACGATATTGAGGTCGTATGGTTTTACGACAAGGGTTCGGACGCATACGTGTGTTTACGCACGTACGACTTTTTCGGATAGGTTTTACTAGTCGGCTTTGGTTTAAGCCAGATTCTAGTATCGGGTTACTGGATTTATACAGTCTAAAGTTTTTCCATGTTTTCACGGATTGGGGGGCGTTCTCGTAATTTGTCGGGAAGCTTCCAGAAGAGTGGTGACTAAGGGGTTAAGGTGGTATTGCATTAAATGAGATTAGTGACTCATTTGTGTGATTCATCCAAGTCATTAATGCATCATAAATGCTTAATGACTCATGGAGACGAATCACTCATAGATATTTGTGAAGCATTGTTGTTAATTCTATTATTTGATTTTTGGATAAATAATAATGCTTCATATATATTATGATAAGATCATTATCTCAATTCATTCTCATCTTCACCTTCTCTCTCCTCAAGCTCACTCTCTCTTCAAACCCTAACCCTAACCTCTCATGTGTTGAGACCAAGGGTTAGCTAGACTAATACATCCATAACCTCACTCTATATCCCCTAGGTAGCTTAGATTAGCACTTTAAGCAACCTAGTTATCTCAAGTTTGAGATTAAGCTTGGCGTAGGAGCTTTCGGGTGGATCGTCTTTGATTCGAGGAGGCCGTTGAGGTGCCGATGTTCCATGGAGCTTACGAGGAGTGGAGGACAACGATGAAGACCCGAAGGACAAATAACGTGAGGTATAACTTCGTATCCGAGTAGTTAAACCTCTAGTATATAGTTAGCAATGGTTTAGATAACGAGTCATGCGCTCAAGTCCGTATTACGAAGCTTTGATAATCGTTTTTCATATATTCCGCATCCCCGCAAGTTCGTGGGGTGGGTGACATGGACATAAAGTGGTATCAGAGCCAACTAAACCATTACTAGCTTGTTAGCAACTAATTAGAAGTTCGATCGACGGAAAACACGAAAACGAAACCCGGGATCCATAAGTTTCTGTTAATTTTAAACATGTCTGAAAAATTATTTGATATGCCTTAAAATTCACAGCCGGGAAATATAAGAATACTGGAAAAATACGAGCCCCTAACTCGGCAAGACGGCCGCGGATCCGCGGTAATAAGGTGCTTTTGGCCGCGGATCCACCGCCGAGTCAACGCCGAGTTGGCTCGGATTTGCTCTGTTATTCATATTTATTGGTGTTTTGGTTTCCTGTATGCTCTGTTTCTACCCAGGTTACTTCAGTGCAGGTTTTCTTTTGGGGTAGACACGGAATATGGTAATCGATCGATATTCTAAGATATTTGCTAATTGGGTTTTTATCTGTAATGTTTAATGTGTTCGTAAACCTCGCCTAACAGCTAGTATGTCGGTTGGCAGGGGGTTGCACATTTCTGTAATGTTTACTGTTTGTGTATATGAACTGTGTTGGACTATTGTGATGATTAGCCGGGGTTTGAGATGTATTTAATATTCATTCAATGTAATTGTAATTTGATGTAATATTTTTTTGCGGGGCACATCCAGGTTGCGGTTGTAGCCACCGTTGTATTTTTTTTTTACTGTTTTTTGCTCCTAGGATAGACCCAAGGTGGGGTTCACAAACTACCGGGTACGTCGAAGTGTTTAGTGGCCTACTCACGTTTTTGGGGGAGACCGCTTCACTTCGGGTACTTGGCGGGTAGTTTGCCGTACCCGTAGGGGTCTAGGGTGGGGTAATGGCTATTCATCACAACTGTGTAATCCGTCTTTTATTGCAGTCTCAAAGCAAATGCGGATTGCTAATAAATCCAATAAAGTTCATCTGTGATCCGGAATGCTTATTATTGGGTCTGACGAATGTACAATATCTATTTATGATAGCTATTAGAGGTCACTTATGTTTTACACCCGCGCTAGCCCAGCCCCCGCTCTGTCATTAGTTAAGTAACTTAACGGGTGATGACGGGACCCAGTGGCAAATGCGGATGGCATAAGAGGACGTGGTATTTTCGTTGTTCTCTTCAATGATAGGATAAATGATGGGACGCATTATTATAATGCAAAGAAAATAAACCAAAGTTAAGTCGTTGGAACAAATTTAAAAGAAACCACTCGGTTATTTTAAAAGATCAGAATTTTTAATTGCGGAGCTTTAACCACTCCTTTAAAAAAGTATCAGGTTCCTTCGATTAAATCAAGTTCACTACGTTCACGGTTTTGCCAAAACCATTCGTAGCCCTCCGTCATTTCTTATGAATGGTCAGTAGTATTCAAGCTATGTTTGTTGGCCTTCGTCAAGGCATAGTGTTTGGTAGCTGCTGGGGTATTCATTTGGTGCATAGATAGATGTGTTGGTTTGGGAAAGTCGTATTACCTTGTTGGCTTTCGTCAAGGGTATATACGGGTGGGTTCAAATTTACTAGATAATGATGGGCAGAACTTGACATGTGACTTATGATTTGTTGACCTTCGTCAAGGTCATAAGAGCATGGGGCAAAAATTCACATCGGGAATTTCTAAAGAAACTGAAATTTGCAGAGAGAAGCATACCATTTTGGAGTTTGATGAATGTTGGTAGGGTTCCTTCAACATTATCATACGATGATATTTTGGATCCCGATCCTACTGTGAGTATATACTACTTATCAGGAGATTCGTCACTTAACGATCAATGCTATAAACCAAGTAAGTGCCTAGAAAGGTGTCAGCGGGGTTACGCCCCCAGAGAAAAGAGGTTATTTTATTAAGGAACTTCACGAAAGCGTTGGAAAACCCCCCTCGAAGTATCGACACTGGCCTGGCTGAACGGTTAAGCAAGTATTGTACGGTGAGAATTGTCCTGGCTAATTCTTCTTTTATGGTTTGAGGAAGGATTCGAGAAACAGTGGGAGCCATCCTGTTTAGATAAACTTAAAACCAATCTAAACTTGCAACAGCATCATGCTAAAATATTTTCTTCTCTTTCTCTTAATTGCAGCGACCTTGTGACCATACCTAGGTTACATCTAGATAACAAATTGACTGAATCTGACTTATATGACTGGCAAAGGTCTGTCTAGATGTCCATTGCCTATGACAAGCTGGAACACCCTATTACTACTAAAGATCCCGCCGTCCTAGGTCCAGTTTCCACCGTCGCGGATATGGATATCCGTCAGACAAGGGAAAAAGATAAAACGAAAGCTAAGTGCCTCGTGTTAGCTTCAGTTGATGGTGTATACCAGAAGCAGCACGAGAAGATGGACTTAGTTTCCATCTTTCTCCATAACAAAGATTTATATGGAGAGCAATCTCATATCGCAAGATATGAGACCTCGAACGAATTAATTCAAGCAAGGTTGGCTGACGGGTTATCTATAGGGGACAACGTCCTTACATTGACTAGCTGTATTAATGAGCTCCAGGACCTGGAGACCGCGTTGGGAAACGAGTCAGATACTGACTTGATTCTACAGTCTCTACCTTCTACCCTGAAGGAAACCAGGGAAGTAGAAGGAAAGAGAAAGGCAAAAGTTTGGGGACTGGAAATAGTAAAAGAAGGGCATTCCTATTGTTATGGAATTGGGCATAGGCTGAAAGATTGCAGGGCTTTAGAAGCCTGTAGCTAGGATACAAAGCATGTTGTGGATTCAGCCTCAAGTGTGTTAGTAATAGAGAACTGTTTGTTAATTAACTCTACTTCCTGGGTAATAGATACCGGAGTAGGATCTCATATCTGTAATTCATTATATGCTTTGAGAAACCGTAGAGTTATAAAGGTAGGTGATTGGTCTCTCAGAGTTGCAAACGGAATGAGCGTGGTCGCTGAATCCGTGGGAGAATATCGCCTAGGTTTGACAAGTGGGCAGCTATTGATTTTACGTAACTGTCTGTATGTACCAAGTATGACTTGTAATATCATATCAGTGTCCTCACTTTCAAGAGAGGGATATAATTTTACATTTGAAAGCGATGTAGTATACATCCACCTAAATCAATTTCTGATTGGGTCAGGTACATTAGATAACGGTATATACGTATTAAGTCAAGCTCAGGTTTTCAATGTCCAGAATACACTTAAAAGAATGTCTCCAGAATTAAATCAGGCTTTCTTATGGCATTGTAGACTAGGTCACATCAATGAAAGAAGGTTGACTAAGTTACATAGAGAAGGATATTTGAATCCGTTCGAATATCAATTTTATACTACTTGTAAATCTTGTCTCATAGGAAAGATGACCAAGACTCCGTTTACTGGACACGGAGTAAGAGCAAGCGAGCTCTTGGAACTCATACACAGTGACGTATGCGGTCCAATGTCTACACATGCGAGAGGTGGTTATTCCTACTTTATTACTTTTACGGATGATTTCTCTAGGTATGGATATGTGTTCTTGATGAAACATAAATCCGAGGCCTTTGAGAAATTCCAGGAATACAAGAATGAAGTAGAAAACCAAAAAGGCAAAAGTATCAAGACACTGAGATCTGATCGAGGTGGTGAATACTTAAGTGCCGAATTCCTGGGTTACCTAAAAGAGAATGGAATTCTCTCTCAGCTTACACCTCCATACACACCACAACACAATGGTGTATCAGAAAAGAGGAATCGAACCCTATTAGATATGGTTCGTTCCATGATGAGTAAGGCTGAGTTACCGCGATCATTTTGGGGATATGCACTAGAATCAGCTGCATATCTTTTGAACAAAGTTCCAACCAAAACTGTGCCTACCACACCATATCAGATATGGAGTGGAAAGAAACCCTATCTTCAGTACCTGAAGACATGGGGATGTCCAGCTTTTGTAAAAAGTAAGCATGCGGACAAGCTCGAGGCACGCTCAGTACAGTGTAAGTTTGTGGGATATCCAAAGAACTCCAAGGGGCATTACTTATATTATGCAGAGGAAAAAAAGCTTTTTGTTTCTCGTCATGCCCACTTCTTAGAAGCTGAATTTTTAGAAAATCAGAAGAGTGGGAGCGCAGTAGAACTGGAAGAAATTCCAGAACCACAAGCTATTACTGAAACCTTGGTTGAGCAAGAAGGTTCAGGAGAACAGGACATCCCAACGCTACTCCGCAGGAGTAGTAGGCAATCTCATCCGCCTGAGAGATACTACGGTTTTCTCATAGACGGGGATAGAGAGGATTGCACTACTGACTATGATGAGCCTACTAGCTTCCAGCAAGCCATTCAGAGCGGCGACTCGGTAAAATGGCTGGATGCAATACGGACCGAAATGGAGTCCATGTACACTAACAAAGTATGGACTTTGGACATTGCTCCAGATGGGGTAAAACCCGTAGGATGCAAATGGATCTTTAAAAAGAAGATTGGTGTAGATAGACAGGTTGAAACCTATAAGGCTAGACTTGTTGCAAAGGGTTTCCGTCAAAGACCTGGTTTGGACTATGACGAAACCTTTTCTCCAGTGGCTATGCTTAAATCTATTCGGGTCCTTCTTGCAATTGCTGCCTTCCACGATTATGAGATCTGGCAGATGGACGTAAAGACGACCTTTCTAAATGGTAATTTGGAAGAGATCGTCTATATAAGTCAGCCAGAGGGATTCATTCAGAGTGGGAGCAGCGGTAAAGTATGCAAGTTGCTTAAGTCCATTTATAGACTAAAGCAGGCATCGCGGAGTTGGAACATCTGTTTTGATGATGCTGTCAAAGAATTTGACTTTATCAAAAATACAGATGAACCTTGCATATACAGTAAGATTGTAGGGAGAGCTGTAGTATTTCTCGTCTTGTACGTGGATGACATTCTCCTAATAGGAAATGATATTCCTATGTTATAGTCAGTCAAAAGATTCTTGTCACATAAATTCTCCATGAAAGACCTGGGTGATGCCACCTACATTCTGGGGATCCGGATCTATCGTGATAGATAAAAGACGATGTTGGGACTTTCGCAGTCCAGGTACATAGACACCATAGTGAAGAGATTCGGTATGGATGATTCTAAGCGCGGCAACCTGCCGGCTTGTCACGGAATCACCCTCTCCAAAGAGATGTCTCCCAAGACTGATTTAGAAAGGGATCGCATGTCGATTATATCCTACGCTTCTGCGGTAGGCTCTATAATGTATGCGATGTTGTGTACCAGACCAGATGTAGCATACGCATTGAGCGTAGTAAGCCGGTATCAAGCAAACCCAGGGGAGAAGCACTGGATAGCAGTAAAGAACATTCTCAAGTACCTGAGGAGGACTAAGGAGATGTTCTTGGTATATGGCGGAAAAGACCTCCAGATGGAGGCCTTTGCCGACTCAGGCTTCCAGAGTGACAAAGATGACTACAAGTCCATGTCGGGTTATGTCTTTACCCTCAATGGAGGGGCGGTCTGTTGGAAGAGTTCCAAACAAGAGACCGTTGCTGACTCAACAATGGAAGCGGAGTACATAGCTGCTTGCGATGCCACAAAAGAAGCTGTCTGGATGAAGAAGTTCCTCACAGAACTTCAAGTGGTTCCTTCCAGTGTTGGTCCAATACCTCTGTATTGTGACAACAACGGCGCTATAGCTTTAGCGAAGGAATCCAGGTCCCATCAGAAATCCAGACACATCCTAAGGCGGTATCACCTGATCAGGGAGATCATAAATCGCCGGCAGATCGAGGTGAAAAGAGTAGAGACAGAGAATAACATTGCTGATCCATTCACAAAGGCCCTTCCTCAGACGCAGTTCGAGAGGCTATTCGAGATGACAGGTCTACGATATGCCAGCTCATGGCCCTAGTGCAAGTAGGAGATTGTTAGTGTATATGCCCTAGGGGCCATTATTGTATTATACTAGATTGTATATTACTTAATGGAAGCTTGGGATATTCACAGTTGTATATACAGTCTTGCTAAAAATGGTAGTATGCTACTTGGTTTGTGTCTACTTTAATATATGCATATGTTTCTTGTAACGTATCACTTATACATATTAGTAGAGCCCATAGGTTCTTTGCTTGATTACTAGCGTTGTGATGGCAGTCACACTAGTGGGGGCTAGGTAGTCTATAAGCAACATCCTATACAGGTCCCTAGTCATAGGATTATCGAGACAGGGCATCGATACTCCAGAGTAGACTAGTGTGTACGCTTCTCATCCCAGTCGGGAGATGGTCTGTCCCATAGCCATCAGTACGTTGTAATGGAGATAGTATGCAGGTGATCGTTAGGTTACGGGTACACCGGACAGGACTCGCAGGGGAACTGATTGGTTGGTATTATACCCATCGTCAGTTAACAGTTCCCAGATGACATGAGTATAGCATAGTCAGCAGACTTGATACTGCTACTTTGCCTCGAGTGTGTCCCACTGTTCTTAGATTGCTACCCTACCACGGCTCAAAGGAGTCGTGCAAACAGGTAGCAGTTGGGTGCAGTCCCGAGCACTTGGAGGCAGTAGTGGTTAGATAGGATTCGTCTCTCCCGGTATTGGGAGATGATATCGCGCTGTGTCCGAGAGCCATTACGCAAAGTCCCTGGCCAGGGCAAGCGAGATATACTGGTAGGTTCTAGTAGCTTCTCAGGGTGTAATGGGCTTCGCTCCGACACGACTTATACAGCTATTAGGGGACTGACGCTTGCCGCCCCCTAGGCTTGATATGCGATAGTCTTAGACGAACAGACCGGACTGTATAGAGATTGTCACATCAGGCTCAGTGGGAGTTCGGATGATTTTCCTCATCGGCCTTTTTATCGACATCTGTGGTTAAACCCACTGCCAGCGTAGTGTCGAGTCTTTAGAGTCCCACACAGAGAGTTTCCCTGCTCCAGGAGAAACGATATAGAGGTCGTATGGTTTTACGACAAGGGTTCGGACGCATACGTGTGTTTACGCACGTACGACTTTTTCGGACAGTTTTTACTAGTCGGCTTTGGTTTAAGCCAGATTCTAGTATCGGGTTACTGGATTTATACAGTCTAATGTTTTTCCGTGTTTTCACGGATTGGAGGGGCGTTCTCGTAATTTGTCTGGAAGCTTCTAGAAAAGTGGTGACTAAGGGGTTAAGGTGGCATTGCATTAAATGAGATTAGTGACTCATTTGTGTGATTCATCCAAGTCATTAATGCATCATAAATGCTTAATGACTCATGGAGATGAATCACTCATAGATATTTGTGAAGCATGGTTGTTAATTCTATTATTTGATTTTTGGATAAATAATAATGCTTCATATATATTATGATAAGATCATTATCTCAATTCATTCTCATCTTCACCTTCTCTCTCTTCAAACCCTAACCCTAACCTCTCATGTGTTGAGATCAAGGGTTAGCTAGACTAATACATCCATAACCTCACTCTATATCCCTTAGGTAGCTTAGATTAGCACTTTAAGCAACCTAGTTATCTCAAGTTTGAGATTAAGCTTGGCGTAGGAGCTTTCGGGTGGATCGTCTTTGATTCGAGGAGGTCGTTGAGGCGCCGATGTTCCAAGGAGCTTACGAGGAGTGGAGGACATCGATGAAGACCCGAAGGACAAGTAACGTGAGGTATAACTTCGTATCCGAGAAGTTAAACCTCTAGTATATAGTTAGCAATGGTTTAGATAACGATTCATGCGCTCAAGTCCGTGTTACGAAGCTTTGATAATCGTTTTTCATATATTCCGCCTCCCCGCAAGTTCGTGGGGTGCATGATATGGACTTACAGCACTGTGTTTGGAGAGCCATTACGCAAAGTCCCTGGCCAGGGCAAGCGAGATTTACTGGTAGGTTTTCCAGTAACTTCTCAAGGTGTAATGGGCTTCACTCCAACATGACTTATACCGATTTTAGGGGACTGACGCTTGCCGCCCCCAAGGCCTGATATGCGATAGTCTTAGATGAACAGACCGGACTGTACGGAGATTGTCGCATCAGGCTCAGTAGGAGTTTGGATGGGTTTCCTCATCGGCCTTCTTATCGACTTCTACCTGGGGACCGTTACGTACAGCTAGTAACGATTGCGGCCTGTGGTTAAACCCACTGCCAGCGTAGTGTCGAGTCTTTAGAGTCCCACACAGTGGGTTTCCCTGCTTTAGGCGAAACGATATAGAGGTCGTATGGTTTTACGACAGGGTTCGGACATATACGTGTACTTGTGCATGTATGATGTTCGGACAGATTTTACTAGCAGGCTTTGGTTTAAGCCAGATTCTAGTATTGGACTATTGGATTTATGCAGTCTCAGAATATTCGTGTTTTTCGTAAATACGGATGGGAGGGGCATTCTCGTTATTAGTCGAGAAGCTTCTAGAAGTAAGGTGACTCGTTTAATTTATTTCATTTGTGAATTAAACTTAATGAGGTGGAGAGCTTATGTGTTATTATCATTAATTGCACCATGACCCGTTAGATGATTAATCTCAAGAATTAAATGAAGCATGGATGATATTTGTGCAAGATATTTTTTATGCTTCATATTATTCAAAGTGAGAAGGGTTCAATTCATACTTAACAAACACACTCTCTCTCCTCAAGCTCTCCTCTTCTTCAACCTAACCCTAATCCTCTCATGTGTTGAGATCCCAAGGGTCAGAAAGACTAATAGATCCTTAATCCACTTCTATATCTTTTAGGTCACTTGGATTAGCAATCCTAGTCACTTAGTTACCTCAAGTTAGAGGTTAAAGCTTGGAGGAACTCTCGGGTGGATCTTTTATTACATCGGGGAGGCCGACGAGGAGGTGAACAACATGAACAAGAAGGACTAGTATCTTGAGGTATAATCATCTATCATAATAGTTTAGCTCTTCTAGATAGTTTGTTAGTTAGGGTTTAGCAAAGATCCATAAAGTTAGTCGATATTACCTTGAACAAAATGATTGTTTTACATATTCCACCTCCCCGCATCTAGTGGGTTGTGTAACGTTGACTTACAACAACCTCAACTGCCATCCTTCTCTTGACGAACAGAATTGGAGCTCCCAAAAGTGAAACACTCAGACGCACAAGCCCCCCCAACAAACAACTCTGCAGCTGATCCTTAAGCTCCCTGAGCTTCGCCGGCTCATCTAGAACAACGTCGGAAAACTCTCGCACGATAGGAACCCGGTCCAACAAACCCACTGTGGCTCCAGTATTACGAATGAAAGCAAAGAATCCTCGACATCCTCTCCTCAAGAGCCGACTAGCGAAAAATGCTGAATTCAAGCTGTGAGAGGCGGCACCACTATCTTCCCATGCACAACAAGAACTGACTCGCCGGGAAAACAACACCTGACTGTTTTCCTCACGGCAGTCCATAGACGCCTAGCACGTAGCTAACCATTCCGTGCCCAGGAGAACGTCAAATCCAACATCTCTAGATGGATCAAAACGACGGACGAATCCCTATCTCCTATCTGATTGGCACATAACCGAAATACGTGTCGTGCAACAAAAAAATCGCTGACAAAAGTTAACACAACAAACTGCTGGTCTAGCTAACACGACTCCCGGCCCAACAACCACACAAAGTGTGAAAACAAACAAGTGCATCAAAAGAACATTCGAATTAAGAATACCTGAAAACTCTGCATTGGACGCCCGCGCGTCCCGATGAGTAGAAGCAAACTCTCGTGTCTGCCGCCTACCCGTAATAGGCCGAACTCCTCCTTTTCCAACCTGTCCCCTCTGAGCGAATCCTCCGTGACCACGACCTCCCCGAACATGAGCCTGACGCAGTTCTAAAGATCAATCCCTGATGAGGTGATGAAGGCTCCCGCACCAGAAACATCCACGCGATGGCTGCTGACCCTCCTAGGGATGAGAACTGAACGATCTGTAGGGTTCCTAGGCACTCTCAAGAGGTCTCACAAGGCATCAACCATGCCAATTTCAAAATTTACGGTGCCGAGAAACCCTAGACTACGGATCGTTAACTAGAAATCTAGGCGACCAAAGCAACTAGTTTACAACTAAACTAAAAGAACGGAAATACAATCTTTGTAGATCCGTTTCTCCACCTCCATAGCTCCATGATGAAGTCCTCTCCGCTGTCCAAATCGAACCATGACTCTAGCATCGGCTTCAACGGAGAAAAAGCGGGCTAGGTCATCGACGACGATGCCGAAGATGATCTACGTCGAGGCATCACTAGATCAAGCTCCACCTTCACCAAGCCATGAAAACTTGCGAAGGAAACACCCTATACTACTTGGCAAGAGGTAGAGGATGAAGAAATAGGAAGTGGGTTCACTTTAGAATTGGATTTCTCACTCATTTTCATCAATCACCATTGATGAAGCAAGCTTTCTTCAAGTGAAGAAGAAGAAGAAGAAGATGAATATTATGATAAGTATTATGTAAAATGAATAATCAAATCAATACTTATCATATGGTAACCTTAGTTAGGTGTAGAGAATAGACTAGGGTTAAGTGGAATGGTTAGGGTTAAGCATGAGACAAAATGGTCACTAAGTCAAAGCTTCATGAAGCTTCATAATACAAACAAAGTTAGCAACCATTTTTCTCTTTATGCTTTTCATTTTCCATGAAGAATAAATCAATAAATAAATGAGTAAGAAAATGAAAGGAAAACCCTAACCATTACACAACCATGGTTTAATCTTTACACATGCTCAAGTTAGCATGTATCATCAAACATGATACAAACTTGTGTACAAAAGTATATCACATATACAATGTGCACAATCCAAGTGAGAAAATCCATTTAAAGTGAACCAATACTAGTTAATGCAAAGTAATATATCAAATATATAATTATGCATTAAATCATTAAATCAACACTTGATTTAATGATCCGGTCATATCGCATATAACCGACTAGTATTCAATGTATCGGCTTATCGAATCAACCCTCGATTCGATAACTAGGTTATATCGCATATAACCATTCGATACATTCATCGCGAGAATAGAATACGGTATCACATACACGCATTATTCTTGGTCCCGCACATATCTCATATGCGCTCCTATTTCGTTTCGCTTGAGCCAGGAAACCTCTGTGTAGGACTCTAAAGACTCGTCAATATGCCGGCAGCAGGTGATGATCATATCAAGCACCCATAAGCCGCAAGCGGTCTGCTAAACGTAACGGCCATCCGGGTATTGAGCGATCAGAAGATCGACGAGCAAGCCCGCTCACACTCCTGTGAATCCAACCAGTAACACTACCGTACAGTCCGGTCTGATCGTCTGATATGTCGCATATCTCGCCTAGGGGTGGTAAACGTCAGACCCCAATAGCTCGATAAGTCGTGTCGATATGAGGTCTATAACAGTTCGAGATACTACTGGTAACACTTACCAGTAAATCTCAGCAACCCTGGCCAGGGATTTCCGGTTATAGCCAATCGAATACAGCGCAACATCAACCCCCTATACCGGGAGAGACGAATCCCCTCCTATCGCTCATTGCCTCCATGTGACACGGGACTGTACCCAAAAACCACCGTTTTGCATGCCCACTTGGACGTGGTAAGGTGGAAATCAAAGCACAGTGGGAACCACACAAGACTCTATGACGATCTCGGGTCAACAGACTACTCTGTACCAGTGTCACCAGAGAACTGCCATCTGACGTGAGGTATAATACCATCTGGGAGTTCTCGGCGAGTCCGTACAGTGTACCCAGTCTCCACTGAGCACCCGTATATCATCTCTGATATCAAACACCAATGGATATGGGATCATCCATCGCCCATCTGTATGGGTCGAGAAGGTATACGCTAGTCTACTCTGGTATATCGATGCCCCGTCTCGATACACCCACGACTAGGGACTTTGAAGGATGTACTTATGGACTACCATGTCCCCACTAATATGATCCGCATCATAGTCCAGGTAGTCAAGTACACATCCTAAGGGCTTTACCAACATGTATCAGAGAGACAATCAGTGTACACGTTAAGGTAAAGATCAACCAGATAGCATACTATCATGTCGAGCAAGAAAGTCCTCCATATATATGTCCCAGCATCCACTACAATATACATCCTATGTATAGTAATGGCCTCTAGGGCATACATATAACTAACAATCTTCCACTTGCACTAGGGCCATCTGATAGCAGTGGTTGTAGTATCCCATACTCAACCATCCCATAAAAATCTCTCTCTGGGAACAGGCCTTTGTGAGTGGATCCGCTGTGTTGTCCTCTGAGTCTACTCTCCAAACCTCGATCACCCTGGAGATCAACCATCTCCTTGATCAGGTGACACTGCCTTAAAATATGTCTGGATCACTGATGGGACCGGCGTTCCTTGGCATAAGCCACAACTCCATTGTCACACAATGGGAGGAACTAAGTTCATCTTATGAACAAATATACATCCAGACTGCCTCTTTGGTAGCATCTCAAGTAGCGATGTATCCTGCCTTTATCGTCTAGTTAGCCACGGTATCTAGCTTGGAACTCTTCCAACATACCGTCCCTTTACTGAGGGTAAAGACAATGCGTGCGACTGACTCTCAGTCGTCCTTATCACTCTGGAACTCTTCCAGTGATTCCCACCAGGATCGGTTGATACTATCTCACTACAACTAGTGAGAATCCTAACATCCAATTAGATCTATCTCATAGATCCAAAACCTAGGATTTAGGAGGTATCATTTTGATCCTATATGGAGAATGATTGTGATAAGCGTAGATTGACCGAGCGTAGCATAGGAAACTCCTTCCCTATCAGGAGTATGTCATCCACGTACTCTACGAGGATCACCACCATACTCCCTACTACCTTTTTTTTATATACAAGGTTCATCTACCATTTTGATGATGTCAAACTATTTGACTACTACATCAAAACAGATGTTCCAACTCCGCGATACCTGCTTTATCCTATAAAGCATCTTGCACAAGTTTCCGCTGCTCCCACTGTCTACGAAGCCCTCTGGATGTGTACTTATGGACGTTCTCTTCTAAAACATCATTTAGAAAAGCAGTCATGACACCCAACCGCCAGATATCGTAGTCATGGTATGTAGCCGTGGCAAGTAGGATCTGGATGGACTTAAGCATAGCCACTTGAAAAGGTTTCATCATCATCCATGCCTGGTCGATGACGAAAAGCTTTAACAAGTCTAGCTTTGAAAGTCTCAACTTTTCCATCTACACCAAGTAATCTTCTCAAGATATACTTGCTCCTGATGGGGATTTAACCCTTCAGATATCGCAACCAAAGTCCATACTTTGTTGGTGTATAAGGATTCCATCTCAGATCACTAAGCATCCAGCCATTCTTACAGAGTCCCACTCCTGATGGCCAGCTCGAAACTAGTTGGGTCATCATCTCATGATGCAATCCTCGCTCCCACTGTCATAGAGAAACCGAAGTATCTCTCAGGTGGGTGAGGAACCCTACTAGATCGGCGGAGAGGCTGAGGTTCGTTGGAAACTATTGAATCCTTTGGTTCTTTCAAATCATCAGCCGTAGTTTGTATAGCTGGAACATTTCTAGTTCTACATAACGGACCTTGCCTCGAGCTTGTCCGGATTTTGCTTTTAGACATAGGCCGGACAACCCCAAATCATAACTAACTTAAGATATGGGCTCTTCCCTTTCCATATCACATATGAAGTGGTAGGCAACTGATTTGATTGGAACCCTATTCAATAGGTATGCAACTTCATAAGTGCATAACTCCCAAAAAGGAAATAGGAAACTCAGTAGTACTCATCATAGAGCACACCATATCACATAGGGTGCTATTGCTCCGCCCCGATATACCATCGTGCTATGGTGTATACGGAGGAGTAATGCAGAGAGAGAATCTCATTCTCCTTTTAGAATAGTCCAGGATTTCCGTGCTCAAGTATTCTCCTCCTTGATCACATCAAAGGACATAATACTTATACCCGTATTGGTTCTCTACTTCTAGCTTACATTCTGTGAATATCTCAAAAGGTTCAGACTTGTGTTTCAACAGGAACATATGTCTGAATCTTGAGAGATTATCAGAGAATGTAACGAAGTACAAAGAACCGGTCCTGGCATATGTAGACAGGGGACCTTACATACATCAACATGTATCTTCCCAAGAGTTTACTAACTCTTTCTCTGTTTCCAATAAACAGAGCTATGGTCATCTAATCTTTGTGACATGACTGGCAAGTTGCACAAGATGTAAATTCAAACTGATTTAAATATGCATCTACATGTAACTTCAGCTAGTCGGGTCGCATTGATATGACCTAGTCTACAATGCCACAAGTAGGATTCGTTCATTCCTGAACTCTTCCTCTTGTATGTGTTCCGTATACTAAAGAACAGTAGTTTGATTTAGAAAATTAATGCTTTTAGATAACGTGCCTGAACCGATCAACTTTTGATATAGGAAATGTTCAAAACATTATCCATCAATACAAAATTTTATCATTTCTTTACTTCTAAAGAGACTGATATGATTTTGTATATCAGGTTCGGTATCTAATAACATTCGTTCAGAATCAATGTACTGATAATACAGGGTGACAGTGACCAACAGACTTGGCTGCAACACTTGCCCCGTTTTCTGCCTCATGAAACTTATCACCCGTTCTCAGTTCTTTACCTTTCTGTAGCCCTATTTAACATATTACATATTTGGGATCCTGATCTGGTATCACATACCCAGGACGTAAAGGATACGGAGAAACAGTTCTGTATAAAGAACACACCCGAAGATGATGCATCAGCATGCACTCTCTTCGTTTGGGCGGCACGGGAAATCTGGTATTCCCCAATTTCCTGCTCTGTCTTATAACAATTATAAGTTGGAGCGGGACCAACGTTCCCCAGCTCTGTATAACAAGCGGGTTCGGTCAATATTCCATATTATTATCTTGATTAAGGCGTGATATGGTCGCTACCTGGAGAGAGAGAGAAGAAAACACTCAGCGTGCGCTCTTTCAAGAATAGATTGGTTATTATTTTATCTAATCAGGATGGCTCCCACTGCTTTTTGTCAAATCTTCCTTCAAACCCTAAAAGGAAAGACTAGCCGGGATTAATTACACACTACAAGTTCGCCAATCTTTCAGCCAGGCCAGTGTCGGTACTTTGAGGGAGGTCCCCCGTGCTTTCGCACGAACCTAATTAATGTAAACCTCGTTTTCCAAGAGGCGTAACCTCATTAACACCTTTCTAGACACCTACTTGATCGGCTAATTGTAATGTGTAAAACTCTCCCAGGAGTAACTCTTACTCGCAGCGGGTATCGGGATCCAACTATCTCATAGAAGGTATGCAATCTCATTGCAAATTTCAACACTTGAAATTCCCGATAATATTTTGCCCCTAGCACCCTATGACCTTGACGGAGGTCAACAAACCATAGGCTACTAGTCAAGTTCAACCCGTCATTTCTTGATCGAATTAAACCCACCCGCACGACCCTTGACGGAGGTCAACAAGGCCGCACGACTACCCTAATCCAATCTGCATCATATGCATAAGCAGATAAATACTAGTTAGCTACCGCACACTACGCCTTGACGGAGGTCAACAAACGTAGCACGAATACTAAATAGGACTTATCTGAAATGACGGAGGTCCACGACAGGTTTTTTTCTGAAAACCTATTGCGTAATGAACTTGATATCGTTGTAGGATCGAATGAATTTTAAAATGGAGTGTCTTTGAGGCTTTTCTAGTTTTGCTAAAGGAGTCACTCCCGGTGAAGGGATCGTCGGTCCTTTCCTCGTCGAATGAGGTGCGGGATACATCATATATATCACTGTGCAAAGCAAAATCACTTAAAAGCAATCAAAAGACAAACCGAGTGTGTAGCATCTGCCAGTTATTGCTAAAGGAGTCACTCCCGGTGAAGGGATCTCGGTCCTTTCCTCATCGAATAAGGTGCAGGATATATCATATATACCGCTGTGCAAAGCAAGAACTGTAGCTACCTATTTTATTTTTGAAATTCGATTCTACAACATCTTAGGTTTCTTTTACTTCATTAATCTCATTAATGAAGTCCCATCATTTAAGTACCTAAACATCACAGATAAATATGACGTACACTTATGCCATCCGCATTCGCCTCGATGTCCCCTCCTGAACCGTTAAGTTAGGTAACTAACGGCAGAGCAGGGCAGGGCTAGCGCGGGTGTAAAACATAAGTAGCGTCTATATAATATATTATATATACTATATACTGTATCTATCACAGAACATCACATGATCACATCACAGATATCGCAGCAGAAGAAACATATGAAATATTGGATATACTAGGACGTCCGTGTTTTCAATACGAGCCAGTATAAAACACGGATTCCACGGTCGTGATGAATAGCCAAACCCACACCCCTAGACCCCTACGAGAGCGGCAAGCAACCCTACCAATTCTGGAGTTAGGAGACCCGGACTCGACTTCTCGAGTTGGTCTCCCACTGGACTCCAGAACCCGGTTACTTGTGCTCCCCTCCTTGGGTCTATCCTAGTGCGGAAAAGTAAATAATATACAAAAGGTGACATCTTCTGCAACCTGGAAGTGCCCCAATAAAAGAATATTACATACAAGTTTTTACATGAATGAAAATGAAAAACACTCATCTCACATAAAAACCCCCGGCTATTCAAACACGACGATCCAATATAACATATCCAGCAACACATAACATCACATGTCATCAACGTAAGTAAATATGCGCATCCCAATTGTCGTTGACATATAGCAACGAAACCGGCGATATCACATATTACACTTACGGTCACAGAAAAGAAAGTGTAAAACTACAACAGTTGGAATCCGCAACCTGCATAGACATCGCATGCCTAATCAAATGAATTCCTTAGACATCGCATGCCTAACAATTATAAACCCAGCATTTTAGTCTCATTATCGAAAACACTTTTCAATATCAAGTCGGGCAATTCAACAGGATTCCCGACATCCTGATCGAATGCTCGTCGCAAACTTTACTAGACGGCCGCACCCCCGATGCCGTCGACGAAGTGCACCAAGGCGGAACACCGCTGCCGCGAGCACCCGAACGGATGCTTTCGGCGACGGGGTTCTCCTGCAGTCACTTGGTCGGGGCTATGGAGTGAGGCTGTCTATTAAGTTTACCCGGCGAGTATCCGCGTACGCTACGTGATTGCGACGGACTTTTGATCACATCAAAATTCCGTGGCAACCGATCAAGTGAGACTAAACTGCTTGATTTATAACATTCATTCAGTTATCTCATAACTACTTGTGAATTCCAATTATTGTATCCCATTCCAGATAAATAGAAAATGTTAAACTTTCCGATCGAACATTCAAACACCCAAGTTTTCCAAAATAGATCAACACATGAAATAAGTTTAAAAACATTCACTTCATGCCTCAGTACCAACGGTCCAGCCGTAGAAGGGTCAAGCCAACGCCTCACATGTGGCACGCCGTACTGCCCCAAACCCGAAGGTTCAAAGGGCAGTTCAAGACGGTCACATAATCGAGTTAAGGTTTGTTGTCTTCTAGAGGGTCCATCGCGTTACTTGCACTACTTAGAACGTCTTTAAACACCGGAAAAATCCAACACTTGGAAATTTCCCGACAGGGGAAAAATTGGGTATTTGTATCCGGTCGAACTTTTTAACAGTTTCTAAAATATCCGGAAAAACACACTGACAAAATTAGACAATCCGATCGATACACCGAGTCCCCAATACAACCCAGAAAATTCAACTCATGAAAAAACATTAAAAATTCCCAGGAAAACCAGCACTGCAAACTAGGAATTACTGTGCAAAATTGATTGCAAGAAGAGACAAAAGGGCCGCGGAACCGCCGCATTAGCATGCTAATGCCGCGGTTCCGCCGCGCTTTTATGGATTCAAGGGCCCCGTTTTATACAGTAATTCTTAGAATCTTCTACTGAGTTTTCTGCATATTTTTAATTCTCAAAAATCCACGATTTTCAAAAATGTACAGAGAGCAATATTAGGGTTACGGTTTCGGTTCGATCGGATTTCTAACTCCGTCTACGCATCGCCTAAGGCTCTAGCTAGGCTCTGATACTACTGTAGGGTTCCTAGGCACTCTCAAGAGGTCTCACAAGGCATCAACCATGCCAATTTCAAAATTTACGGTGCCGAGAAACCCTAGACTACGGATCGTTAACTAGAAATCTAGGCGACCAAAGCAACTAGTTTACAACTAAACTAAAAGAACGGAAATACAACCTTTGTAGATCCGTTTCTCCACCTCCATAGCTCCATGATGAAGTCCTCTCCGCTGTCCAAATCGAACCATGACTCTAGCATCGGCTACAACGGAGAAAAAGCGGGCTAGGTCATCGACGACGATGCCGAAGATGATCTACGTCGAGGCATCACTAGATCAAGCTCCACCTTCACCAAGCCATGAAAACTTGTGAAGGAAACACCCTATACTACTTGGCAAGAGGTAGAGGATGAAGAAATAGGAAGTGGGTTCACTTTAGAATTGGATTTCTCACTCATTTTCATCAATCACCATTGATGAAGCAAGCTTTCTTCAAGTGAAGAAGAAGAAGAAGAAGATGAATATTATGATAAGTATTATGTAAAATGAATAATAAAATCAATACTTATCATATGCTAACCTTAGTTAGGTGTAGAGAATAGACTAGGGTTAAGTGGAATGGTTAGGGTTAAGCATGAGACAAAATGGTCACTAAGTCAAAGCTTCATGAAGCTTCATAATACAAACAAAGTTAGCAACCATTTTTCTCTTTATGCTTTTCATTTTCCATAAAGAATAAATCAATAAATAAATGAATAAGAAAATGAAAGGAAAACCCTAACCATTACACAAGCATGGTTTAATCTTTACACATGCTCAAGTTAGCATGTATCATCAAACATGATACAAACTTGTGTACAAAAGTATATCACATATACAATGTGCACAATCCAAGTGAGAAAATCCATTTAAAGTGAACCAATACTAGTTAATGCAAAGTAATATATCAAATATATAATTATGCATTAAATCATTAATCAACACTTGATTTAATGATCCGGTCATATCGCATATAACCGACTAGTATTCAATGTATCGGCTTATCGAATCAACCCTCGATTCGATAACTAGGTTATATCGCATATAACCATTCGATACATTCATCACGAGAATAGAATACGGTATCACATACACGCATTATTCTTGGTCCCGCACATATCTCATATGCGCTCCTATTTCGTTTCGCTTGAGCCAGGAAACCTCTGTCTAGGACTCTAAAGACTCGTCAATACGCCGGCAGCAGGTGATGATCATATCAAGCACCCACAAGCCGCAAGCGGTCTGCTAAACGTAACGGACACCCGGGTATTGAGCGATCAGAAGATCGACGAGCAAGCCCGCTCACACTCCAGTGAATCCAACCAGCAACACTACCGTACAGTCCGGTCTGATCGTCTGATATGTCGCATATCTCGCCTAGGGGTGGTAAACGTCAGACCCTAATAGCTCGATAAGTCGTGTCGATATGAGGTCTATAACAGTTCGAGATACTACTGGTAACACTTACCAGTAAATCTCAGCAACCCTGGCCAGGGATTTCCGGTTATAGCCAATCGAACACAGCGCAACATCAACCCCCTATACCGGGAGAGACGAATCCCCTCCTATCGCTCATTGCCTCCATGTGACTCGGGACTGTACCCAAAAACCACCTTTTTGCACGCCCTCTTGGACGTGGTAAGGTGGAAATCAAAGCACAGTGGGAACCACACAAGACTCTATGACGATCTCGGGTCAACAGACTACTCTGTATCAGTGTCACCAGAGAACTGCCATCTGACGTGAGGTATAATACCATCTGGGAGTTCTCGGCGAGTCCGTCCAGTGTACCCAGTCTCCACTGAGCACCCGTATATCATCTCTGATGTCAAACACCAATGGATATGGGATCATCCATCACCCATCTGTATGGGTCGAGAAGGTATACGCTAGTCTACTCTGGTATATCGATGCCCCGTCTCGATACACCCACGACTAGGGACTTTGAAGGATGTACTTATGGACTACCATGTCCCCACTAGTATGATCCGCATCATAGTCCAGGTAGTCAAGTACACATCCTAAGGGTTTTACCAACATGTATCAGAGAGACAATCAGTGTACACGTTAAGGTAAAGATCAACCAGATAGCATACTATCATGTCGAGCAAGAAAGTCCTCCCTATATATGTCCCAGCATCCACTACAATATACATCCTATGTATAGTAATGGCCTCTAGGGCATACATATAACTAACACGATTTTCCTCGTCCTAAGCCTCCGCTACTCCCGCAATGGTCACGAAATCTGCCTCGACAACTATGTCTCTGTCTCTGGGCTGGTACACCGATATGAGTCCTCCACTGTTCTGAAACTCCCAAAGTGTCCGGAAGACGTGCCTCATCAACTATGGCTGCATCCACTGGTGCTGTGTATGTGACGAAATGCTGCGTGCTGATCGCAAGAAACAACCGGGTAACTGGGGTGACAACCTCCCGTCGCTGCTCTCGAATGGCCTCAACCAATGAACTCATCGCCTGGCGTAAGTCCTGCATCTCTGCTACAAGCCTATCGATACGATCTGTCGAAGGCGGATCCATCTGCTCCAGTGCAACGAGCGTACCATCCCGGTCAGTCCTTATCCCACATGAGTCCACTCTGACCTCGACCCTTGCTTCATCACTCTGAGTCCCCATAGTCATCGGCGGCAAAGGCTATAAATGGAAAAGGATTCGATAAGAACACGATAATCGAATCACAAGGATATAACATCAAGGAAGGATTTTCAAGCCATTTGTACTTAGGTCACTTTAAGCGGAGTACCGTGTCGTGAGTATGCCTTGGACATACACACACTACGTTACTCTGCTTAAGCTACCTACTCCATCATACCAAGGTCATCCTACATTCCGAAAGGTAAAACTTTGCGCTCTGATACTAATTTTGTCACCACCCGAAATTGGCACGTGACGGCCATTAAACTACGCAACGTCTACAGGAGTAATGCAATTTAAGTAAGCCGAAAACCCAGCAATCTAAACCATCAAAAGTAGTAAGAAATAATAAAAATTTTAAAACCTTTGAAATCTCAACCCAAATCTTTTAAAAGTCTAACTTTATTTCCTTTAAATTTTTTGCAGCACCTCATTTGTAAAAACTAACCCCAAAATGGATACAACATAAATATAAGTAAAGCATCCCCAAACGGTTTAGGCGGAAAACAACCACCACAACAGATATACGATACCGTAGCGAAGAAATAAAAGACGATAAAAAGAAACTGTATAAAAGACATCCAAGTCACCAAAATATACAATATCGTCCTCACATCAAGTCTCTAAATCATACACATGAAAGTGGTAGATGGAAAGTACAGGATACAACGAATATACAAGAACATAAACGGATAACCACAAACCCACCTAAAGCAAAACTGCACACTGTAAGCCAAAGCGGTATCCGCAGCAAAAGATGATAAGATAGATGAATAGCCTGCCTCGACAACTCTGGGGAACAACCTGCAAGACACTGTGGCACAACGGGGGTGAGTTGCCAACTCGTGAATAGTAAATAACATATGCAGGTAATCGTAAGTATGCACGTACAGCGCGAATCTAACATAAGCAACTAATAGCAACAAAAGGTTATATGAATGCAACAGTCATGAAAGGTACACTAGCAGGTACAACTAATACATGAAGCAATAATATGACAATCTGTATGCAATAATCATGTAAGGTACTCTATCAGGTACTACTAATAAATGAAGCATTGATATGACAATGTATATATGCAACAGTCATGAATGGTACTCTAGCACGTACAACTATTACATGAAGCAATGCATATAAAAGTATGTAAATGCAACAGTCATGAAAGGTACTCTATCAGGTACTATTAATACATGAAGCAGTGCATAAACAATAAATGCGAAGTATAGGATGAAACATGTCATTTCCACGGAATCCTGACATCGTGGTAGGACCAAAGTCCATCAAGACAGTCCAAATCCCAATTTTCTCAAATCAGCCACCTAAATTGGCTCTCATATCTGTAAGTCTCATAAATCCTGAATGTACAATATCAAGTAAATCTCATATATCCTGAATGTACAAAATCAAGTAAATCTCATATATCCTGTATCCAATATCAAGTGGATCTCATATATCCTGAATCCAATATCAAGTGAATCTCCTATATCCTCAAAAGTACATTTGCATGAATATGTATGATGATGTATATGAATTGATATGTATACATATATATTAGCGTCGTATTCCACTAATATATATATATATATATATATATATATCTGTGTGTGTGCGTGCGCGCGCGCGCATATATAACAGCGTCTCATTCCACTGTTATATAAACTTAGGCGTAAAAATATCATGAAAACCTGTGTCAAGCATCGAGACATAAAGGCTGATCTATCAGGTGCTGCCACCATGACTGGCACCCTGATAGGTACATATCATACGCTATCCGAAAACCCGAGTGCCAGCTTCGACCCTCGTCCTTCGACGTATCTATACGTACATGACTCCCATCGGTATCCCCACGATAACCGCCGAGTCATAGGTAATGTCACCGGTAGGTATGGTTCCCCTGTCAGGCTCAATCGGCAAGGTCCTTCAATCGGCTTGCCCCGGAGTACCTCCGGGCCCTACAATGTACCCTCACACGGCCTACGACGCTCCTCGCATAGGGTATATATATCAGAACCGATAAAACACATGGTCGCTACTGAAATATCATATCAAGAGAAACCGGGTTTTTCAAATAATGCATAATTTCATGAAACTATCACGGTCCTTAAATCCTGAAAATATCATGAAAATTCCATATCTCAATACGAAAATCCATGAATATAATATACGCAACATAAAACTGAAATGCGAGCATATAAAGGAAGAGTCTCTATTTAACCGCAACAAGTTAATATATATATATATATATATATATATATCATGCGGTTCCTAATTTCTCCAAGTCTATATAACATCAAATAAAGGTGAACATGTAGTTATAGCCAGATATATTTGTAAACATAAAGGTATAGCAAGGTATATGTATCTACTATCAGTAATGATGTAATATACCCTCTAGGTATAAGTGAAGTATGTATTCAAAGTATACATATAACTATGTCATTATGTGTGAAATATACCTATCACTAATAGTATAATAACCTATAGGTATACAGGTAACCATCATGTAAGCTTGTCAAGGCATATGTGTAAGCATGTAGGTATACAGGTATGCTACATGTCATATGCATAAAAGAATATGAATCAATGTCACAATGTTCCTAACCAAACAATATCATATCTATATGTGTGTTGTGCGTGTCATGGCAATTATTGACGGTGTGTGTGGCATACAATCAGTGCTCATGCAACATGAGCCGTCAATAATAGTGCAGTGTCCTAAGGGTACAAGTCCAAGCACAACTAGTAACTAAGCAATAAGGTGTATGCGCAACTGAATATATGAAATAGAATACGTAACAATAATATAACATCTCTAGCCCAGACACATAACGCCATACGGGCGATTCCCCTGTAGATGTTAAATCTACTTATCAACGCACCTTAAGTAAAGCCAACCACCTGTTTCCCCTTCTTCGCAGCGCCCGAAGTCCCCGCCTGCGAACCAAAAACATAACACACCAAAGCAAGTCTATATATTAGCAATAGACCCAAAACACGTACAAACTACGCTGACCAACGCGACAACACAAAACGTACTCTCAAGTGTTCATATTGTAGCTTACGTGCATAGCGACACTACGAAACCAAGTCAGAGCAACAGCAACACAAAACACGAACCGTATCGGATAACGTAACCCGTGAAACAAAACACACGAAATATGCAAAGTGGTCCCAGATTTTGCTATACTAACAATCTGTAAAAGATACAAGTACCTTGAGACCACATACGACCCCAAAGACCCCTACACAAAAACCCAAACCCCAACTCCCTAGTCTGTGGCCGTAACATGAGGGACTGGGCTCGTATTTTGAGGATAGGTTCTAGGTCACTACACTAGGTCACTGTGATGGGAACTTTTGCAACAATTACCTAGTTTGATAGTAGATCAACCGAGACCCAAAAACAACACAAAAAATACGATATTTACCTGGAACGATACATAACGCTATCTAAACTGAAACTAAAAAGCTAAGCTACACAATAAACACTTAACTAACAGAAAGGGATCATTACCTAACCAAAAGAACTCAGAGATCCTAGCTTTCCAAGCTCCAAGGCATCCATGAGGCAAAACCAAGCAAAAGATGTGATTTTTGTGAGTTTTGATAAAAATTTGAGATGGATTTGTAATGGATAGTGAAGTGTTCAGTTGAGGTAAGTAAGGAGATGAAAAATAATGTGAGGAGATGAAGTGAGAAAGAATTAGAGAAAGAAATAATATGGAGAGAGAGAAGGGTGCGTGTAAGAGGTGAGTGCACCCTTGCATTAAATCTCACATTAATGCATTCACACAACCATGCCACCTCTTCTCTCCAAAACAAATATCTTCTCACAACAAAATATCGAGGATAAAAGATAAGGATAAGATTAAAACAATGATTAGGATAAAGCAAAGGATTAGGTTAAGGGTTAAGTTGTCATGGTCACTAATCTAGATTAACACAAAACAAACCTTCACATTAACGTGCACACGTGCATGCATGCCTATAACAAATAATAATAAATTATTAATTAAATGTTATAAAATTTGAGAAAACCAAATCGGTAAACTTTTTACCCAAAACCCGCATTACCGTCTAAACTAACACTAACCGAAATCTAAAGCGTTACAGCTAGTGAGGAGAGAGAACAAAAATGATGAGAATGAAAAAAATCATGAGAGAAAAATATCAACCATGGTTTTGTATAAAACATTTTTCGAATATAATATCATAACCATACTTGAATAGTTTGCATAAATGAATATACAATTCATTAGTCAACACTATTCAAGTATGGTTCTCACCATTCTCACCTCATTTTCTCTAATACACCTCATTTCCATTTTACAAAAAATATGGAAAATACATGATAAGTTGTCCTCCATCTTAGATTGTCTTTCCGTATAAATACGGAATACACGCTACCGTAAAAACATACTGTATTCGTACCAAAATACGAACAACCAAAGAGATAGAATAATACAAAGAACATTGTACTAGAATATACATATCGAAATATATATATATATATATATGTAAATTATTAAATCCGTACCTGATTTAATAATCTGGCTTAATCCGAAGCCGACTAGTATTACCAACCGTCCGATAAAAAGTCCGGGTAGCTAGCACCCTCATTTGATCGGAACCCTACAGGTATCAAAATATGGCTACTACATCATTTCTCCTGAACCAGGGAAAATCTATATGTGGGACTCTAAAGACTCAACAGTATACTGGCAGTGGGTTTAACTAAAAGCACATCAGTGGCACTAGCTGTACATAACCGCTACACATGTACCTGTTGAAAAGAAGGTCGATGAGCAAGCTCATCCGAACCCCTATTGAGCCTATTCGTGACAATCTCCGTACAGTCCGGTCTCTTCGTTTAAGAGTATTTCATACCGGGTCTAGGGGATGGTAAGTGTCAGACCCTACTGACCCAATAAGTCATGTCGATGTGGCTCAGGACCGATCCGAGAAACTACTAATCTAACCATCAGTAAATCTCAACTACCCTGGCCAAGGTCTTATGGTTATGGCCAACCGGAAACAGTACGATATGGACTCCTAATACCGGGAGAGACGAATCCCTAACAATCGCTCACTGCCTCCAAGTGGCTCGGGACTGTACCCAACCAAAACATGTTTGCATGACTCAGTACAGCCATAATAGGGTAGTGATCTAAGTACAGTGAGAACTCACATGAGACAAATGGCGATCTCAGGTAAAAAGACTAGCCTGTACTCATGTCACCTGAGAAACACTATCTGACGATAGGTATAATACCATCTAGAGGTTCTCGGCGAGACCGTCCAGTGAACTCACCCACAGTGAGCACCTATATACAATCTTAGGTGATTACACCAATGGCTGTAGGACTAACCACCACCCCTCGTCGGGGTTTAGAAACATATACACAAGTCTACTCTGGAATATTGAAGCCCGTTCTCGATACTCCTACGACTTTGGATATTTAAGGATGTGCTTATAGATTACCCAGCCCACAAGTATGATTACCATCATAACGCTGGTAGTCAAGTAAAATCCTACGGGCTTTATCAACATGTATCCGCCATATGTGATATCAAGTATAACATATGAACATGTTAAGATAATGACAAACAAAAATAGTATACTACTATAACGAGTCTTTATCAATGTGTATAAGCAATATAAAGCATTAAGAAAAACAAATATACAAGTTCAGATAAAGATAACTCAAATAGTATACAATACAACTGAGCAAGATTGTCATGTACGTACATATCCCTAGCATCCTATGCAATACAAGCCTTTAGGTCATACATATCCAATAATCTCCTACTTGCACTAAAGCCTGTAATTGGCATATCAAATACCCAACGTCTCTCTAGGGAAGTTGTTGGCGTATCAAATACCCAACATCTCAAAAAGTTGCTCAAACTGCGCTTGAGGGAAGGCCATGGTAAATGGATCGGCCGTGTTGTCTTTTGTATCTACTCTCCGTACCTCGATCTCACAGAGATATATGATCTACCTGATCAGGTGATACCGCTCCAAGATGTGTCTGGATATATGATGGGACTGTGATTCCTTCGCTAAAGCTATAACCCCATTGTTATCGAAATATAAAGGTATTGGATTAACAATGGACGGAACCACCTCAAATTCAGTAATGAACTTCTTCATCAAGACCGCTTTTTTTGCGGAAACATTGGCAGCAATGTATTCAGCCTCCATCATCGAGTCTGCGACGGTATCCTGTTTGGATCTATTCCAATATACCGCCCCTCCGTTGAGGGTAAACACAAAACCCGAGACAGACTTGCTGTCATCCTTATCACTTTGGAAGCTTGAGTCGGTAAAGGACTCAACCTGGAGGTCTCCATTATCGTAAAACAAGAACATCTCCTTATTCTTTCTTAGGTAATTGAGAATGTTATTTACAGCTGTCCAATGATTCTCACCTGGTTCGACTGATATCGGCTCACTACGCTAAGCTCGTAAGCTACATCTAGTCTGGTACATAGTATCGCATACATTATAGACCCTACCGCCGAAGCGTAGGGTATAATGCTCATTCGAGCCCTCTCTTCATCAGTCTTGGGAGACATCTCTTTGGAGAGGGTGATTCCATGCAAAGCGGGTACATTACCACGCTTGGAATCTTCCATACTAAACCTCTTAAGTATGGTCTCTATGTATCTGGACTGTGAAATTCCCAACATTCTCTTAGATCAATCTCTGTAGATCTTAATCCCCAGAATGTAGGAGGTATCAAGCAGGTCTTTCATGGAGAACTTTTGTGACAAGAACATTTTAACCGATTGCAGCATAGGAATGCCATTTGCTATCAAGAGAATGTCATCAATATACAAGACGAGGAATACGATAGTTCTCCCTACAATCTTCTTGTAGATACATGGATCATCTTAATTTTTTATGAAGTCAATTTCTTTGACTGTCTCATAAAAATAGATGTTCCAGCTTCGCGATTCCTGCATTAATGCATAAATGGATTTAAGCAAATTGCTTACCTTCCCGCTGCTACCACTGTCTACGAATCCCTCCAGCTGATCCATATAAACTCACTCTTCTATAGTTCCATTTAGAAAAGTCATTTTTACGTCCATCTAACATATATCATAGTCATAGAAGGCAGCAATGGCAAGTAGGATCCGAATGGAATTCCGCATAGCCACTAGAGAAAAGGTTTCGTCATAGTCCACTCCTGGTCTTTAACGTAAACCTTTTGCAATAAAGCTCTCCTTATAGGTTTCCACCTGTCCATCTATGCCAATCTTATTTTTGAAGATCCACTTGCATCCAACGGGTTTTACCCAAGGAGGAGCAACATCCAAATTCCAAACATTGTTACTGTACATGGACTCCATTTCGGATCGCATAGCATCCAACCATTTTACAGAGTCCCTACTGGTAATGGCTTGCTCAAAACTAGTAGGATCATCACCTTCTAAGATGCGATCCTCTTGACCCTCATCTATGAGAAAACCGTAGTATCTCTCGGGCGGACGAGAAATCCTACTAGATCTGAGGAAGGGCAGAGGTTTGTCCGGGATTATTGAATTCTCCGGTTCCACCAATTCCTCAGTTTCAGTTTGTGGCTCTGATATTTCTTCCAGTTATACCGTGCTCCAACTAATTTCTTTTGCAAGAAATTCCTTATCTAAAAAGACAGCGTATCGAGCAACAACCACATTCTATTCCTCTATGTGGTAGAACAGATATTCTTGCGAATGTTTAGGATCTCCCACAAACTTCCACAAAACTGACCGTGCTTCGAGCTTGTCTGGGTTTTGCTTCTTTACGTAAGCTGGGCATCCCCATATCTTAATAAAATTAAGGTATTGTCTCTTCCCCTCCCACATTTCATGTGGAGTGGTATGCACAAATTTTGTAGGAGCCCTATTCAATACATATACAGCCTATTCAAGTGCATATCCCCAAAAGGAATGAGGCAACACAGCATTGCTCATCATGGAGCGAACCATATCCAAAAGGGTACGATTCCTCCGCTCCGATACACCATTGTGCTGTGGTGTATACGGAGGAGTAAGCTGAGAGAGAATTCTATTATCATTTAAGTAGTCAAGAAATTTCGTGCTTAAGTACTCCCCTCCTCTATCGGATTGGAGAATCTTGATACTTTTGCTGGTTTGGTTCTTTACTTCGTTTCTGTATTCTTTGAATTTCTCAAAAGTTTAAGATTTGTGTTTCAAAAGGTACACATATCCGAATCTAGAGAGATCATCAGTGAATGTAATGAAGTACGAGAACCCACCTATTGCATGTATAGATATTGGACCACATACATCACTGTGTATGAGTCCCAAGAGCTCTGTTGCTCTTTCTCCGTGTCCCGTAAACGGAGTTTTGGTCATCTTTCCTTTGTAACAGGACTAGTAAGTTTCATATGATGAAAATTCGAACGAATTCAGAAATCCATCCTTATACAACATGGCTATTCTTTTCTTATTGATATTACCAAGCCTATAATGCCACAAGTAGGTTTCGTTCGTATCTGAACTCTTCCTTTTGTGTGTGTTTTGTATATAGAAGACTGTGTTTTGATTAAGAACATAGATACCATTACAAAGTATACCTTCTACAACTAATACATGATTAAGGTAAATGTTCATAATATTTTTATCTAAAACAAAGTTGTATCCATCTTTATCAAGTAATGAAACTGATATAATATAGCAGAGCATGGAAGGTACATAGTAACAATTGTTCAAAATAACAGTGTTCCTACTTGGCAACACAAGGTGATATTCGCCGATGGCAGCAGCATCAACTTGTGCTATGTTCCCTACTCTTAGGGACATATCACCCGGTCCAACCATTCTACTATTTCTCAGTCCTTATAATAAATTATAGATATGAGATCCTGATCCGGTAACTAGTACCCAGGAGGTAGGGTTGACCGAAAAATAGTTTTCAAAAACAAATACACCGGAAAAAGATGCATTAGAATGATTCTCCTTCACTAGGGTCATTTGGAATTCTTGATAGTCCTCTTTCCCTTGCCCATACTCGTAATAGTTGTAAGAAGTTATAGACGAACCGACGTTCCCCATCCCAGTGTAATAAACTGGTTCGGTCAAGTCAAATATTTTATTATCTTGGTTAAGGCGTGACATGGTTACTACCTGGAGAGAGAGAAAACAAATACTCGGCATGCCCTCTTGCAAGAATAGATTGGTTATTAGTTTATCTAATCAGGATGGTTCCCATAGTTTCCTCAAATTTTCCTTCAAACCTTAAAAGGAAAACTAGTCGGGATCATTCGCACCTTACAAGTTTGCTAACCGTTCAGCTAGGTGGTTCTTGGTTCTCCGAGGGAGGTTCCTCGTACTATCGCACAGACCTAATTAAAATAAATCTCGTTTTTGTAGAGGCGTGGCCCAGTTAACACCTTTCTAGACACCTAATAGGCTAGCTAATTGTGAAGTGAAAAATATCTCCCAAGAGTTATCCTACTCATCAGTAGGATCGGGACCCAAAAATCATTGTGTGATAACCTAAATGGAAGCCACTCTAGTTACCACACACCAGAAGGTATGCAACTGTTGGATATATGTATGCCATGGAAGCCATTATATGTATAGTGGATGCTTGGACATGTATATATGTATATAGATGACTTTCTTGCTTGACATGAAAGTATGCTATCTGGTTTAGTTTATCATGATATGTTCATTTGATCATGCATCTTACTCATTTAGCACATGTCGATAAAGCCCATAGTATATTTGCTTGACTACTGTGACTATGATGCAGATTATACTAGTGGGACACGAGTGATTAATGGGCATATCCTTGAACTGTTCTTAGTCGTGGGTGTATCGAGACAGGGCATCAATAATCCAGAGTAGACTAGCGTATACTATTCTTGTCCCATATGATGGGTGATGGATGATCCCATATCCATCTGGTGAGGTGACACCAAAGATTGTATGCGGGTGCTCAGTGGAGACTGGGTACACTGAACGGACTCACTGAGAACTTCTATATAGTATTATATCTATCGTCGGATAGCAGTTCTCAGGTGATAATGGTACAGGTTAGTTTGTAGACCCAAGATCGTTATAGAGTCTTGTGTGTCCTCCCACTGTACTTTGATCTCCACCCTACCACGGCTCTACTTAGTCGTGCAAACAGGTGGATTTTGGGTACAGTCCCGAGGCACATGGAGGTAATGAGCGATAGGAGGGGTTTCGTCTCTCTCGGGATTGGAGGTTGATGTTGTGCTATGCTTGATTGGCTATAACAGGAAGTCCTTGGCCATGGCTGCTGAGACTTACTGATAAGTATTATCTGTAGTTTCTCAATCTGTTATGAGCCATACACCGGCATGACTTATTGAGTTATTGGGGTCGACGATTCCATCCCTAGACTCGATATGCAACATATCTGATGAAGAGACCGGACTGTACGGAAAGTGTTGCCAGTTAGTTCGACGGGAGTTTTGACTGCTTCGCTGGTTTTCTTCTTACCGCTGAATACCCGGGTGGCTGTTACGTTTAACTAACCGCTTGCAGCTTGTGGGTGTTTGGTATGATCATCTCCTACTGCCGGCGTATTGACGAGTCTTAGAGTCCCACAAAGAAGTTTCCTAGCTTAGGAGAAATGATGTGGTGTGCATATAAGATATGCGCGGGGTCCCGATTAAATGCGTGTATGTGATACCATACATTAATCGGGCGTTTTTCTATTGGTCGTGTCATATATGATATGACCGGTTTGTTAAATCAAGTGTGGATTTTAACATTGACTTTTAGCTTAATTCTTTATTAAACCCTTTTCTATTTGTATGCAAGCATGTATGCATATGTTTATGTTGATGCACATGATGATGTGAATGCACACATACAAGCACACATTGTATCATGGTTGATGATACACAAGTGCTGGCAATGCGAGACTCACATGGTTCACTTATATATAGATATATATTAGTTTTGAGAAAAAGAAATAGAAATGAGATTAAATTATGGTTTATTATTATCCACACTTGACTATACTTTGACCTAATTAAAACCATGGTTTAAATCTCATTTGTCTTTTGACTCAACACTAATATATCTAGATATTAGTTAACCATGGTTTGGCATGAGGGATATATCTTTGTTATTTTTATTTTCTATGATCATTATCTTTTGAGAAAAGCTTTTGCCATCATCTTCTTCTTCCTCCAAGCTCTCATGAAATTTCTAGTGAGTGAGGTTGATAAAAAGAAAGGGTTTTGAATAGAGAATGCAAACTACATCATCATTCTACACATATCTAGCCCATTTATGTAGGGTGTTTGCTACATTTCTTTTAAAGATCAGGTAAAGCAAGGAGCTTTGGGCAAAGGGATTTCGGGTGGATCATCGTGGACGAGGAAGGCCTCTAGCCATCCATTTCAAACTCTCAAAGGACCAAGGAGTCACCAAGGGAGGTCTACAAAGGTTGTAATTTCTTCACCTAGTGATAGAATCTTATTGGTATGTGATACTATTATGTGTTACCCTAAATATTCTAGTTAAGATTCATGGTTAGTTTGCTTAGCACCTCTGTATACGATAAGGTGGTATTTGTGGTGCTTCCAAATCCTAGATTAGGTGCTATGTAAACCCAATAGTGGTATCAAAACCAAGCTAGAGGTTTAGAGTAACGTAGACAATGTTAAAAACCTCGAACGAACAAAAACCGACGCTCGAAAAATGCTCTCTTGAAATTTTTCAAAAAGATGGATTTTTCACATTAAAAATACTCAGAAAATCGTGCAGGGTATTGTATGAGCCCACAAGAAGAACGAAGCCCTAACTCGACTCAACGTCCGCGGAACCGCGGCCGAAAGGCTCTTTTTGCTGCGGTTCCGCGGCGCTGTTCGTGAAGCTTGGACTGAGCCTTCTTGTGCTGGCCCGTATATGCTAATAGCAGTCTCTGGTATATTTGAAAATTGCTTAAGTGTTGAGCTTTCTGAGAATTCTTTGGGTGATTGATCGTTCGATCGAATGTTTTAACTGCGCCTAGTATATGAGAATGTGATACAATAATTGGAGTCTATAAATTTATTTGTTGCATGTAAATCTAACATTTCGGTCTCGGGATTAATCGGAAATCTTTTTGAATTATCCGACTTAATTTGAAAAGTGTTTTCATGGGTGAGACCTAAATGCGAGCTTTACATTGTTGGGCATGAAATCTTTGATATGTGATATTTCGGGTTTGTGTTGCCTATGGGCAGTTAAGATTCCAATTGTTGTAGTTTTTCAATTTCTTTTCTGCGACCGTAAGTGTAGTATGTGGTGTATCGCCGATTTCGTTGGTATACATCAACGATAATTGGGGTACGCATACTTGCTTACGTTGATGATATGAGATATTATGTGTTGCTGAGATATGATGTCCAGGATTGTCGTGATTGAATAGCCGGGGGTTTTGTGCGAGATGAGACTTTATTTTCATTCATGTAAAAATCAAATGTATGTAATATTCTTTTATTTGGGGATCTTCCGGGTTGAGGATGATGTCGCCATTACTGTATATTATTTATTTTTCCGCATTAAGATAGACCCAAGGTGGGGAGCACAAGTGACCAGGTTCTAGGGTTCAGTGGGAGGCCATCTCGAGGAGTCGAGACCGGGTCTCCTAAACTCTAGAATTGGTGGGGTCACTTGCCGCTCTCGTAGGAGTCTAGGGGTGTGGGCTTGGCTATTCATCGCGACCGTGGAATTCTTATTTTCTATTGTTGGATAAATACAAAATACGGACATCCTAGATATCTTTTTATTTTCATATGTGCTTCAGCTGTTGATATTCTGTGATCTGATTACATACTATCTGAGACAAATGGATTATTATTATATATATGATATATAATAAACGTTGCTTATGTTTTACACCCATGCTAGTCCCGCCCCACTATGTCATTAGTTAAGTAACCTAACGGTGCATAATGGAACACTGTGGCGAATGCGGATGGCATAAGTGTACGTTCTATTTTTCGTTTCTTTTCTGTAATGGCTTAGGAACTTAAATGATGTGACTACATTAATAAGATTAATGTAAAGAAAAAGATGTTAGTTATATGTATGCCCTAGAGGCCATTACTGTACATAGGATGTATATTGTAGTGGATGCTGGGACGTATATAGGGAGGACTTTCTTGCTCGACATGATAGTATGCTATCTGGTTGAACTTTACCTTAACGTGTATACTGATTGTCTCTCTGTTACATGTTGGTAAAGCCCTTAGGATGTGTGCTTGACTACCTGGACTATGATGCGGATCATACTAGTGGGGACATGGTAGTCGATAAGTACATCCTTCAAAGTCCCTAGTCGTGGGTGTATCGAGACGGGGCATCGATATACCAGAGTAGACTAGCGTGTACCTTCTTGACCCATGAAGATGGGCGATGGATGATCCCATATCCATTGGTGTTTGACATCAGAGATGTTATACGGGTGCTCAGTGGAGACTGGGTACACTGGACGGACTCGCCGATAACTCCCAGATGGTATTATACTTCACGTCAGATGGCAGTTCTCTGGTGACACTGGTACAGAGTAGTCTGTTGACTCGAGATCGTCATAGAGTCTTGTGTGGTTCCCACTGTGCTTTGATTTCCATCTAACCACGTCCAAGAGGGCGTGCAAAACGGTGGTTTTTGGGTACAGTCCCGAGTCACATGGAGGAAATGAGCGATAGGAGGGGATTCGTCTCTCCCGGTATAGGGGGTTGATGTTGCGCTGTGTTCGATTGGCTATAACAGGAAATCCCTGGCCAGGGTTGCTAAGATTTACTGGTAAGTGTTACCAGTAGTTTCTCGAATTGTTATAGACCTCATATCGACACGACTTATTGAGCTATTGGGGTCTGACGTTTACCACCCCTAGGCAAGATATGCAACATATCAGACGATCAGACCGGACTGTACGGTAGTGTCACTGGTTGGATTCACTGGAGTGTGAGCGGGCTTGCTCGTCGATCTTCAGATCGCTCAATACCCGGGTGGCCGTTACGTTTAGCAGACCGCTTGCGGCTTGTGGGTGTTTGATATGATCATCATCTGCTGCCGGCGTATTGACGAGTCTTTAGAGTCCTACACAGAGGTTTCCTGGCTCAAGCGAAACGAAATAGGAGCGCATATGAGATATGTGCGGGACCGAGAATAATGCGTGTATGTGATACCGTATTTCATTCTCGCGATGAATGTGTCGAATGGTTGTATGCGATATAACCCAGTTATCGAATCAAGGATTGATTCGATAAGCCGATACATTGTATACTAGTCGGTTGTGTGCGACATGACCGGATCATTGAATCAAGTGTTGATTTAATTATTTAATGCATAATTATATATTTGATATATTATTTTGCATTAACTAGTATTGGTTCACTTTAAATGGATTTTCTCACTCGGGTGTGCGCATTGCATATGCGATATGATTTTGTGCACATGATTGTATCATGTTTGATGATACATGCTTTTTGGTTAAGTGTAAAGTATTAAACTATGATTAAGTGGATGATTAGGGTTTTTACTTATTCATTTATTTGTTTATTTATTCATTTTTGGCAAAAGGAAAATGGTGGCTAATTTGGATATATGTTGAAGCTTCATGAAACTTTGACTTAGTCACTATTTTTGTCTTCATTCCTAACCTAACCATTCACTTAACTTGGGTTTAGTCTCTACACTTAACCATGGTTGATCATGATAAGTATTATTATTTTCTATTTTCTAATTAACACTTATCATAACAATTAGCTTCTTCTTCTTCATCTTCTTCAAGGAAGAAAAGCTTACCTCATCAATGGTGATTGATGTTTTTGAGTGAGAAATCCAATTCTAAAGTTAACCCACTTCCAATTTCTTCATCCTCTACCTCTTGCCAAGTAGTAGAGTGTGTTTTCTTCACAAGTTTCTTGACTTGGTGAAGTCGGAGCTTGATTTAGCGATGCCTCGACGTAGATCATCTTCGGCATGGACATCGACGACCTAGCTTGCCCATTCTCCGACGAAGCCGACGCTAGAACCCGGATTTGATTTGGACAGCGGAGAGGACTTCGTTGCGGAGCTATGGAGGTGGAGCACCGGATCTACAAAGGTTGTATTTTCGTATTCCCTTAGTTAAGTGTTAACTAGTTTTTGTTTTCGCCTAAACATCTAGCCAACGATCCGTAGTCGGGTTTCTCGGCACCTAGAATTTTTTGAAATTGGCATGGTTGATGCCTTGTGAGACCTCATTAGGGTGCCTAGGAACCCTACAGTGGTATCAGAGCCTAGCTAGAGGCTTAGGAGAAGTCTAGACGGAATTTGAAGTCCGATCGAACCGAAAAACTAACCCGGAACATGCTCTCTGTCCTTTTTCTAAAAACTGGGATTTTTCAACATTAAAAATATGCAGAAAATCAAGCAGGGTTTTATAGGAATTACTGTAAATTTCGTGGACCTGATTCAACTTTACCACCGCGGTTCCGCGGCATGAGCAAGGCTCAGGCGACGGATCCGCGGCCGTACGGCCACAATATTTAAATTAGTTTGCACAGTAACTCCTATTTAACAGTGCTGGTTCTCCTGGGTATTTTTAATATTTTTTCCAGAGTTTGCATTTTCTGGAGTTGTTTTGGGGATTCGGTGTTTTGATCGGATTATCAAATTTTGTCTGTGTGGCTTTCCGGATAAATTTTAGAATATGTTAAAAAGTTCGACCGGATATAAATACCCAATTTTTCCCCTGTCGGGAAATTTCCAAGTGTTGGATTTTTCTGTAGTTTAACGACGTTCTAAGTAGTGCAAGTAACGCGATGGACCCTCTAGAAGACAACAAACCTTAACTCGATTATGTGACTGTCTTGAACTGCCCTTTGAACCTTAGGGTTTGGGGCAGTACGGCGTGCCACATGTGAGGCGTTGGCTTGACCCTTCTACGGCTGGACCGTTGGTACTGAGGCACGAACTGAATGTTGTTAGACTTATTTCATGAATTGAGCTGTATCGGGAAAACTTGGGTGTTTGACTGTTCGATCGGAAAGTTTATCATTTTCTATTTATCCGGAATGGGATACAATAATTGGAATTCACAAGAAGTTATGAGATAACTGAATGAATGTTATAAACGCAGCAATTTAGTCTCACTTGATCGGTTGCCACGGAATTTTGATGTGATCAAAAGTCCGTCGCAATCACGTAGCGTACGCGGATACTCGCCGGGTAAACTTAATAGACAGCTTCGCTCCATAGCCCCGACCAAGTGACTGTAGGAGAACCCCGTCGCTGAAAGCATCCGTTCGGGTGCTCGCGGTAGCGGTGTTCCGCCTTGGCGCACTTCGTCGACGGCGTCGGGGGTGCCGCCGTCTACTGAAGTTTGCGACGAGTATTCGATCAGAATCTCGGGAATCCTGTTGAATTGCCCGACTTGGTATTGAAAAGTGTTTTCGATAATGAGACTAAAATGCGGGGTTTATAATTGTTAGGCATGCGATGTCTAAGGAATTCATTTGGTCAGGCATGTGATGTCCGAGGTGGTTGCGGATTCCAACTGTTGTAGTTTTACACTTTCTTTTCTGTGACCGTAAGTGTAATATGTGATATCGCCGGTTTCGTTGCTATATGTCAACGACAATTGGGATGCGCATATTTACTTACGTTGATGACATGTGATGTTATGTGTTGCTGGATATGTTATATTGGATCGTCGTGTTTGAATAGCCGGGGGTTTTTATGTGAGATGAGTGTTTTTCATTTTCATTCATGTAAAAACTTGTATGTAATATTCTTTTATTGGGGCGCTTCCAGGTTGCGGATGTTGTCACCTTTGTATATTATTTACTTTTCCGCACTAGGATAGACCCAAGGAGGAGGGCACAAGTAACCGGGTTCTGGAGTCCAGTGGGAGACCAACTCGAGGAGTCGAGTCCGGGTCTCCTAACTCTAGAATTGGTAGGGTTGCTTGCCGCTCTCATAGGGGTCTAGGGGTGTGGGTTTAGCTATTCATCACGACCGTGGAATCCGTGTTTTATACTGGCTCGTATTGAAAACACGGACGTCCAAGTATATCCAATATTTCATATGTTTCTTCTGCTGCGATATCTGTGATGTGATCATATGATGTTCTGTGATAGATACAGAATATAGTATATATGATATATTATATAGGCGTTACTTATGTTTTACACCCGCGCTAGCCCTGCCCCGCTCTGCCATTAGTTACCTAACCTAACGGTGCACGAGGGGACATCGAGGCGAATGCGGATGGCATAAGTGTACGTCGTATTTATCTGTGATGTTTAGGTAACTTAAATGATGGGACTTCATTAATGCGATTAATGAAATAAAAGAAACCTAAGATGTTGTAGAATCGAATTTCAAAATAAAACAGGTAGCTACAGTTCTTTCTTTGCACAGCGGTATATATGATATATCCTGCACCTTATTCGATAAGGAAAGGACCGAGATCCCTTCACCGGGAGTGACTCCTTTAGCAATAACTGGCAGATGCTACACACTCGGTTTGTCTTTTGATTGCTTTTAAGTGTTTTTGCTTTGCACAGCGATATATATGATATATCCCGCACCTCATTCGACGAGGAAAGGACCGACGATCCCTTCACCGGGAGTGACTCCTTTAGCAAAACTAGAAAAGCCTCAAAAGCACTCCATTTTAAAATCATTTGATTCTACAGCGATATCAAGTTAATTACGCAATAGGTTTTTAGAAAAACCTGTCGTAGCCCTCCGTCATTTCAGATAAGTCCTATTTAGTATTCGTGCTACGTTTGTTGACCTCCGTCAAGGCGTAGTGTGCGGTAGCTAACTAGTATGTATCTGTTTATGCATATGATGCAGATTGAGTTAGGGTAGTCGTGCGGCCTTGTTGACCTCCGTCAAGGGTCGTGCGGGTGGGTTTAATTCGATCAAGAAATGACGGGTTGAACTTGACTAGTAGCCTATGGTTTGTTGACCTCCGTCAAGGTCATAGGGTGCTAGGGGCAAAATATTATCGGGAATTTCAAGTGTTGAAATTTGCAATGAGATTGCATACCTTCTATGAGATAGTTGGATCCCGATACCCGCTGCGAGTAAGAGTTACTCCTGGGAGAGTTTTATACATTACAATTAGCTGATCAAGTAGGTGTCTAGAAAGGTGTCAACGGGGTTACGCCTCTGGGAAAACGAGGTTTACATTAATTAGGTTCGTGCGAAAGCACGGGGGACCTCCCTCAAAGTACCGACACTGGCCTGGCTGAAAGATTGGCGAACTTGTAGTGTGTAATTAATCCCGGCTAGTCTTTCCTTTTAGGGTTTGAAGGAAGATTTGATAAAAAGCAGTGGGAGCCATCCTGATTAGATAAAATAATAACCAATCTATTCTTGCAAGAGCGCACGCTGAGTGTTTTCTTCTCTCTCTCTCCTGGTAGCGACCATATCACGCCTTAATCAAGATAATAATACGGATATTTGACCGAACCCGCTTGTTATACTGAGCTGGGGAACGTTGGTCCCGCTCCAACTTATAATTGTTATAAGACGGAACAGAAAATTGGGGATTACCAGAATTCCCGTGCCGCCCAAACGAAGAGAGTGCATGTTGATGCATCATCTTCGGGTGTGTTCATTACAAAGAACTGTTTCTCTGTATCCTCTAAGTCCTGGGTATGTGATACCAGATCAGGATCCCAGATATGTAATCTGTTACATAGGGCTACAGATAGGTAGAGAACTGAGAACGGGTGATAAGTTTCATGAGGCAGAAAACGGGGCAAGAGTTGCAGCCAAGTCTGTCGGTCACTGTCACCCTGTATTACAATACATTGATTCTGAACGAATGTTATTAGATACCGAACCTGATATACAAAATCATATCAGTCTCTTTATTAGTAAAGAAACGATAAAATTTTGTATTGTTGGATAATGTTTTGAACATTTCCTATATCAAAAGTTGATCGGTTCAGGCACGTTATCTAAAAGCATTGACGTTCTAAATCAAACTACAGTTCTTAGTATATGGAACACACACAAGTGGAAGAGTTCGGAAATGAATGGATTCTTCTTGAGGTATTGTAGACTAGGTCAGATCAATGTGACCCGACTAGCTGAAGTTACATTTAGATGTATATTTAAATTAGTTTGAATTTACATCTTGTGAAACTTGCCTGTCATGTCACAGAGATAAGATGACCATAGCTCCGTTTACTGGAAACAGAGAAAGAGTTAGTGAACTCTTGGGATGATACATGATGATGTATGTAGGTCCCCAGTCTACACATGCCAGGACCGGTTATTTATACTTCATTACGTTTTCTGATAATCTCTCAAGATTCAGACATATGTTCCTGTTGAAACACAAGTCTGAACCTTTTGAGATATTCACAGAATATAAGTTAGAAGTAGAGAACCAAAATACGGGTAAAAGTATTATGTCCTTTGATGAGATCAAGGAGGAGAATACTTGAGCACGGAAATCCTGGACTATTCTAAAGGAGAATGAGATTCTCTCTCGGCATTACTCCTCCGAATACACCATAGCACGATGGTATATCGGGGCGGAGCAATCACACCCTATATGATATGGTGTGCTCTATAATGAGTATTACTGAGTTACCTATTTCCTTTTAAGGGTTATGCACTTGAGAAGCTGCATACCTATTGATTAGGGTTCGAATCAAATCAGTTGCCTACCACTTCATATTTGATATGATAAGGGAAGAGCCCATCTCTCAAGTTAGTTGAAATTTGGGGTTGTCCGGCCTATGTCTAAAAGCAAAATCCGGACAAGCTCGAGGCAAGGACTGTAATGTAGAACTGGAAATGTTCCAGCCATACAAACTGCAGCTGATGATTTGGTAGAACCAAAAGATTCAATAGTAACCAACGAACCTCAGCCTCTCCGCCGATCTAGTAGGGTTCCTCACCCACTTGAGAGATACTTCGGTTTCTCTATGACAGTGGGAGCGAGGATTGCATCATGAGATGATGACCCAACTAGTTTCGAGCTGGCCATCAAGAGTAAGACTCTGTAAGAATGGCTGGATGCTTAGTGATCTGAGATGGAATCCTTATACACCAACAAAGTATGGACTTTGGCTGCTATATCTGAAGGGTTAAATCCCCATCAGGAGCAAGTATATCTTGAGAAGATTACTTGGTGTACATGGAAGAGTTGAGACTTTCAAAGCTAGACTTGTTAAAGGTCTACATCATTGACCAGGTGTGGATGATGATAAAACCTTTTCTAAGTAGCTATGCTTAAGTCCATCCAGATCCTACTTGCCGCGGCTACATACCATGACTACGATATATGGTGGTTGGGTGTCATGACAGCTTTTCTAAATGATGTTTAGAAGAGAGTGTCTATAAGTACACAGCCGGATGGCTTCGTAGACAGTGGGAGCAGCGGAAACGTGTGCAAGATGCTTTATAGGATAAAGCAGGCATTGCGGAGTTGGAACGTCTGTTTTGATGAAGTAGTCAAAGAGTTTGACATCATCAAAATGGTAGATGAACCTTGTATAAACAAAAAGGTAGTAGGGAGTATGGTGACGATCCTCGTAGAGTACATGGATGACATACTCTTGATAGGGAAGTAGTTTCCTATGCTACGCTCGATCAATCTCCAATTATCACAAAGATTCTCCATATAGGATCAAAGTGATACCTACTAAATCCTAGATTTTGGATCTATGAGATAGATCTAATTGTATGTTAGGAATCTCACTAGAAGTAGTGAGATGGTATCAATTGATTCTGGGGAGAATCACTGGAAAGGTTCCAGGGTGATAAAGACGACTGAATGTCAGTCACAGGCATTGTCTTTACCCTCAGTAAAGGGACGGTATGTTGGAAGGGTTCCAAGATAGATACCGTGGCATACTAGACGATTAAGGCTGGATACATCGCTACTTAAGATGCTACCAAAGAGGCTGTCTGGGTATATACTAGTTCATGAGATGAACTAAGTTCCTTCCATTGTGTGACAATGGAGTTGTGGCTTATGCCAAGGAACGCCTGTCCCATCAGTGATCCAGACATATTCTAAGGCAGTATCACTTGATCATGGAGATAGTTGATCTCCAGGGAGATCGAGGATAGGAGAGTAGACTCAGAGGACAACACAGCGGATCCACTCACAAAGGCCTGTTCCCAGAGAGAGACTTTTATGGGATGGTTGAGTATGAGATACTGCAACCACTGCTATCAAATGGCCCTAGTGCAAGTGGGAGATTGTTAGTTATATGTATGCCCTAGAGGCCATTACTGTACATAGGATGTATTTGTAGTGGATGCTGGGACGTATATAGGGAGGACTTTCTTGCTCGACATGATAGTATGCTATCTGGTTGAACTTTACCTTAACGTGTATACTGATTGTCTCTCTGTTACATGTTGGTAAAGCCCTTAGGATGTGTGCTTGACTACCTGGACTATGATGCGGTTCATACTAGTGGGGACATGGTAGTCGATAAGTACATCCTTCAAAGTCCCTAGTCGTGGGTGTATCGAGACGGGGCATCGATATACCAGAGTAGACTAGCGTGTACCTTCTCGACCCATGAAGATGGGCGATGGATGATCCCATATCCATTGGTGTTTGACATCAGAGATGTTATACGGGTGCTCAGTGGAGACTGGGTACACTGGACGGACTCGCCGAGAACTCCCAGATGGTATTATACCTCACGTCAGATGGAAGTTCTCTGGTGACACTCGTACAGAGTAGTCTGTTGACCCGAGATCGTCATAGAGTCTTGTGTGGTTCCCACTGTGCTTTGATTTCCATCTTACCACGTCCAAGAGGGCGTGCAAAACGGTGGTTTTTGGGTACAGTCCCGAGTCACATGGAGGCAATGAGCGATAAGAGGGGATTCGTCTCTCCCGGTATAGGGGGTTGATGTTGCGCTGTGTTCGATTGGCTATAACAGGAAATCCCTGGCCAGGGTTGCTGAGATTTACTGGTAAGTGTTACCAGTAGTTTCTCGAATTGTTATAGACCTCATATCGACACGACTTATTGAGCTATTGGGGTCTGACGTTTACCACCCCTAGGCAAGATATGCAACATATCAGACGATCAGACCGGACTGTACGGTAGTGTCACTGGTTGGATTCACTGGAGTGTGAGCGGGCTTGCTCGTCGATCTTCAGATCGCTCAATACACGGGTGGCCGTTACGTTTAGCAGACCGCTTGCGGCTTGTGGGTGTTTGATATGATCATCATCTGCTGCCGGCGTATTGACGAGTCTTTAGAGTCCTACACAGAGGTTTCCTGGCTCAAGCGAAACGAAATAGGAGCGCATATGAGATATGTGCGGGACCGAGAATAATGCGTGTATGTGATACCGTATTTCATCTCGCGATGAATGTGTCGAATGGTTGTATGCGATATAACCCAGTTATCGAATCAAGGATTGATTCGATAAGCCGATACATTGTATACTAGTCGGTTGTGTGCGACATGACCGGATCATTGAATCAAGTGTTGATTTAATGATTTAATGCATAATTATATATTTGATATATTACTTTGCATTAACTAGTATTGGTTCACTTTAAATGGATTTTCTCACTCGGGTGTGCGCATTGCATATGCGATATGATTTTGTGCACATGATTGTATCATGTTTGATGATACATGCTTTTTGGTTAAGTGTAAAGTATTAAACTATGATTAAGTGGATGATTAGGGTTTTTACTTATTCATTTATTTGTTTATTTATTCATTTTTACTAAAAGGAAAATGGTGGCTAATTTGGATATATGTTGAAGCTTCATGAAGCTTTGACTTAGTCACCATTTTTGTCTTCATTCCTAACCTAACCATTCACTTAACTTGGGTTTAGTCTCTACACTTAACCATGGTTGATCATGATAAGTATTATTATTTTCTATTTTCTAATTAACACTTATCATAACAATTAGCTTCTTCTTCTTCATCTTCTTCAAGGAAGAAAAGCTTACCTCATCAATGGTGATTGATGTTTTTGAGTGAGAAATCCAATTCTAAAGTTAACCCACTTCCTATTTCTTCATCCTCTACCTCTTGCCAAGTAGTAGAGTGTGTTTTCTTCACAAGTTTCTTGACTTGGTAAAGTCGGAGCTTGATTTAGCGATTCCTCGACGTAGATCATCTTCGGCATGGACATCGACGACCTAGCTTGCCCATTCTCCGACGAAGCCGACGCTAGAGCCCGGATTTGATTTGGACAGCGGAGAGGACTTCGTTGCGGCGCTATAGAGGTGGAGCACCGGATCTACAAAGGTTGTATTTCCGTATTCCCTTAGTTAAGTGTTAACTAGTTTTTGTTTTCGCCTAAACATCTAGCCAAGGATCCGTAGTCGGGTTTCTCGGCACCTAGAATTTTTTGAAATTGGCATGGTTGATGCCTTGTGAGACCTCATTAAGGTGCCTAGGAACCCTACAAAAGAAAGCTAAAGATGTTTTAGAATCGGATTTGTAACCCGCTCGTCCTTTTTATGAAAAATGCAAGTATCAGAAGAGGCGGAGCTTAAGCCACTCCTTTTCTAAACTGTTTTGATTCTACAACGAGATCAAGTTCAAAACGTTAAAGGTTTTCATAAAAACCATCCGCAACCCTCCGTCATTTTAGGAAGCAGAGTACTTAGTATTTGTGCTACGTATGTTGATCATAGTCAAGGCGTAGTGTACGGTATCTATGTGATGTCTTCTTACAAAGCATATGATGCAATAAGTTAGGACATTCATGTGATTATATTAATCATAGTCAAGATCATATGGGTGGGTCTAGTTAATCATGAAATGACGGGTAGAACTTGACTAGTGCTTATGATATGTTGACCATGGCCAAGGTCATAAGCAGCAAGGGGTAAAAACCATATCGGGAGTTTCGAAAGTTGAAATTTGCAACGAGATTGCACACAACCTATATGATAGTTGGATCCCGATCCTACTGTGATTAAGAGTTACCACCAGAAGAGTTTTGCGCTTTACAATTAGCTAACCCAATAGGTGTCTAGAAAGGTGTCTACAGGGTTTGACCTTTGGGAAAACGTGGTTTATTTTAATTAGGTCCATGCGAAAGCGCGGGGAACCACCCTCAAAGTATCGACACTGGCCTGGCTGATCGGTTAGCGAAACTGTAGAATGTAATTAATCCTGGCTAGTTTTATTTTCAGGTTTTGAAAGAAAATTTGTTAAAAGTAATGGGAGACATCGATTAGATAAGATAATAACCAATCTAAATATTTGCAAGAGCATTTCGCTGAGAGTTTTCTTTTCTCTCTCCTAACGGCAGATACCTATGATGGGACTTAAGCTTATTTTAGAGAAAAACAAACTGACAGGACCGAATTATAAAGAATGGTTGAGGAACTTGAACATTGCACTCACATATGATAAAGTATCATATGTCCTCACTGCCAAAGCCCCACCCATCCCAGGACCTGAATCATCTGTTTCGGATAAGGAGGTCCGAAAAACATGGGATATTGACCGTGACACGGCCAAGTGCCTCGCGCTTGCTTCTGTCGACAGTATACATCAGAAGCAGCACAAGAATATGGATGTACAATCCATATTTCTTCATACAAAAGAGTTGTATGGAGGGCAATCTCGGACTTTATGATACGAGGCATCTCGAAAGCTGTTTCAGATGTGGATGTTGTTGGATATAGTGCCCTCAGAGTCAATTATTGGATCACAGGCACATGATTGCAATGATTGACGGAGGACCTATGCCGGTAGGACAGTCTTACTCAAGATGATAGTATGCTATCTGGTTTATCTTTATCTTCGTGTACTGCTTTAGGTGACCTTACAGGTCGCTATTACACGTTGATAGAGCCCCTAGGATTCTTGCTTGACTGCCAGCAGTATGATGGCGATCATATACGTAGGAGCTGGGGGTCTATAAACACATCCTTAAAAGGTCCCTAGTCGTGGGAGTTTCGAGACATGGCATCGATACTCCAGAGTAGATAGGTGCTCAGTCGGTTCACCTAAGATGTATACAGGTGCTCATTGGGTTATGAGTACACCGGACAGGACTCGCCGGGAACATGCTAGTTGGTCTTATACCTGACGTCAGATAGCAGTTCCCTGGTGACATGTGTACAGGTTAGTTCATCGACTTGAGATCGTCATTTGTCTCGTGTGAGTTCCCACTGTGCTTTGATTACTACCCTACCACGGCTCAAAGGAGTCGTGCAAACAGGTTTTAGTTGGGTACAGTCCCGAGCTACATGGAGGCAGTGAGCGGATCTGCAGGGGTTCGTCTCTCCCGGTATTGGGAGTGAGGTTGCGCTGTGTCTAGGAGAGACATTACACGAAGTCCTTGGCCAAGGCAGGAGATTTACTGGTAGGTATTCCAGTACTATCTCAGGGTGTTCTGGGCTACACTCCGACACGACTTGTACCGCTTTTGGGGGTCTGATTTTTACCAAGCCCCTAGGCCCGCCATGCGATGCTCATAAACGAACGGACCGGACTGTACGGATATTGTCACTGACAGGCCCAGTAGGGTGTCAGGATGAGTTCGCTCATCGACGTCCCTTTTGGTCAATACCTGGTAGCCCGTTACGTATGGCTAATACCTCTGTCGTGCTAGTGGTTAAATCCACAGCCAAAGTGTTGACGAGTATTTAGAGTCCCCCACAGACAGTTTCTCAAGTTTCGGGCGAAACGCTGTAGAGGCCGTATGTATATATGGCAGGGTTGGATCGTATACGTGCGGTATTGAACGGATCATGATCGGACGGATAATACTAGCGGGCTTTTGTTTAAGCCGGATCCTAGTATTGTACAGTGTAGATTTTGTCTCTTTGCATTTGTATTCGGTCGGAATACAAATGCGGGTATGTATATACAGTCGCGGGGTTTTCCTGTAATTTATTACGGGATCGGTTTTTTAAGTTGCCAGTTTGCATTCCGTTTCGGCCAGTTTTCCTTTGTCGCTTCAAGGCCGGATTTTTCTGATGGAGGGGCTAATTTGCAAATGTGCAAATTAGCAATTTGGAGGGTGTTATTTGTGATATGAGGGTTCTTGATAATTCTAGCATCTTTTGATGCTTTTCTTTTGCTTATTATGGCTTGCATTTATTGGATGGGATATTGTGTTGATGGTGGCGTGACATTTTTCCCTCTTTATCATCACCTCTTCTTATGCTCACTCCATGTTGTTTTCTTGTGCTCACCCCTTGAAATTTCCCAAAGCCAATATATTGGCCGGCCACATTTGAGTGAGAAGGGGGGATTCATTTTCTTGGGTGTGAAAATTCTTCTTCTCATTTTTGCATACACCAAAATTCCTAAGCTCATCTCCATTGTTCATTCCTCCAATCTAAAATGGCAACTTCAACAACCCCATGAGACAAAACATTCTACACTAGCCTACTGCATTCTTGGACACGTCGGCTTGCCAACTTCGTGTCCGAGTTGCCTCGGTCCAGAGGTGGGAGCCCGTAAAAAGACTCGGCAGTATGGTGCCCTTTCCGACAAGGAGATGAAGATCAGAGATTCTGCGTGGAGATCGGGATGGAGGCCGAAGACCGAAGGACACGGATCGCTCGGTATAGCATTCTGCCCATTCTTTTTTTTGCTAGCATTAGGTTAATGGCCCGATCCGGGTTTTTAGTACACGGTAGCGCCGGCTTTAAAGTTTAAAGAAAAGTTTCGTTTCCGCATTTTGGCCTCGGAATGACGGCCGGGGCGCTGCCGTGCACTTACATTGGTATCAGAGCCACGCCATTAACCTAGTCTAGCTTGCTCTAACGTGTTTACAAGTTCGATCGAACAGATTTTCTAAAAACCCCATTTTCAAGTCCAGTTTTCTGTCGAAATTTTTTGTGCTCGAAAAATTAATTTGAGTGTTGCAGAAATTCGTGCCGGCGGTTTTAAGCTCTCTGTAAAAATTCGATATGGTGATTCAACAGTGAGACCGCGGAACCGCGGCCAAACCCTTATTCTGGCCGCGGTTCCGCGGCAGGAAAATGTCAACGCCCTACGAAATTTTCACAGTAGCTTTCTGAATTGAAATTGGGATTTTTGGTATATTCTTTTTAGACCCAGATTTATTTTGAGTGCAACAGTTGTGCTTGGGGCACACTTCGGGAAATTTAGTTGATCGAAAATTTTAAACATGTTAGTTCACTGTATTTACATTATATCTGCGACCGTGAATGTCATTTGATCGGTAAATCCTGCCTAATTACTATAGCCCTTTTAGACGGATTTACGAACGTGACATTCATGTTGATATTCTGTGTTGTGCTGTGATGTTGTGGATTTGTCATGGTGGATAGCCTGGATGCAATGGTAGTACAGTTTGGTTGTATATGTACATTTGATATTGCGGGGCGAGCGTCCGACATGTGGATTGCCGTCACTGCCTGTTTGTACATTATTCTTTTGGGGAACGACCGGGCTGAGGTCGATGTACCCGTTGTATACATTTTACTTTCTGTACTAGGATTACCCCAAGGTAGGGTGCACGGGTAGCCGGGTTCTAGAGGGCAACGGGCCCGCATCTCATGGCGTTGAGACGGAGTGGGCTACACTCTAGAATTGGCGGGCTATTCGCTGCACTCGTAGGGGGTATAGGTTGGCCTAAGGAGGGGTGCTTAAGTTACCGGATTCCGTGAAGTGCTGGGTGGTCCATTCACGTTGCTGAAGGGGGCTGCCTCGCTTCAGGTTTTGGCGGGTAACATACCGCGCCCGTAGCGGTCTAGGATTTCATTGCACAGGCTATCCATACAACCAGGGGAATGTCGGGTTTCAGTAGCGGCTCTATGAAACCCGGGGATCCCAGATATCTGTATTGTTCTGTGATGCTTATTACATTTCTGTGATGTTGCATTTTATCACACCTTGAGCGAATATTATATATTGATATATATACTAGTAGATGTTGTATATGTTTTGCATCCGCGCTAGTCCAGTCCCAGCCTTTTCGTTAGTTAACCTAACAGGTGATGACGGGACCCAGTGGCGAATGCGGATGGCATATACGTACATCATTATTTTCGTTCTTTATTGGTGTGATCAATTGATGGGACTGCATTGATTCGGATCAGTGCAAGATAAAGAAACCTATTCTGATGTTGTTGGAACAATTTTTCAAAAAGCTGTTATTGCAAGGACGTTCTCTTTTGTTTTGCACAGTGGTATTCGGTTATGAATATCCTGCACCTCAGTCGACGAGGCAAGGGCCGAGATCCCTTCACCGGGAGTGACCCCTTGAACAAAATTTTGCGTCGGGGCAATATCGTCACTATAGTCGATTACTTTTGCTTTGCATCGTGGTATTCAGTTGGAATATCCTGCACCTCATTCTATGGGGAAAGAGCCGAGATCCCTTCACCAGGAGTGACCTCTTTAGTAAAGGTTTTCGCCACTATATTTTTATAAAAGCTATCTGGTTCCTTCGACGATATCAAGTTCATTACGTTAAAGGTTTTTCGCCAAAAACCATTTGTAGCCCTCCGTCATTTCAGACGGGTAGCACGTAGTATTCATGCTATGTTTGTTGGCCTTCGTCAAGGCATAGTGTATGGTAGCTGCTTGTTACCTTTCTGCTGCATAGATAGATGCGTTAGTTTGGGACAGTCGTACTGCCTTGTTGGCCAAAGTCAAGGGTAGGTATGGGTGGGTTCAAATCAACCTGGATAATGACGGGTAGAACTTGACATGCGACTTATGATTTGTTGGCCTTCGTCAAGGTCATAAGAGCATGGGGTAAAAATCACAGCGGGAGTTTCTAAAGAAACTGAAAGTTGGCAGATATGCGCATACCTTCTGGAGTGTGATAACGTGACTGGATTCCTTCACGTTATCATGCGATGATAGTTGGATCCCGATTCCCACTGATGAGTTGGTTTACTCCTCGGGTGATCCCGACTGATTCTTCTTCCAGGTTTAGAGGAGAATTTGACGTTATAGTAGGAGGCTTCCTGATTAGATAAATTGATAACCATTGTGATCTAGGTTAGAGTACACGCTGAGTGTTTTTTTTCTCTCTCTCTCTTTGGCAGCGACCATGACCCGACCCTAGACTATGACTCAGTGACCAAAGTTGACAGAACCTTCTTGAACACTGGCTTTTGGATTGTCCGAGTTGCATACCTCATTGCCACTCCTACTTTTACCCTTTTCTCCAGGACACCCCGTATTACTACGAGCGTCCACTTCCATTGGATAAAACCATCGTATGGTTATATACGAACTTGAAGGAATTTATTCGAGGATAGTTTCCGGTTCTGGAGAAAATGAATAGAACTATTCAGTTGTCTTTTCCTTTTACCTTCTCTCAGGTTGCGAGTGTTCCTTGGATTAGGACGTTACACCTATTACGTAAATTTGATAGTCTTCTTCCAAACCATAGGCAGGTGCCGAACGGTAGGGAATGAAGAAAAGCAATTAGCCTAAACGGTGTACAAAAGGTATTAAGCAAAAACAAATAAAGGGATTAATAAGAGGGCAAAGTAAATTGCGACTGCTATTCATGACCAAACCAAGTATTTCGTTACCTCTCCCACTTCACATTTGTATTTCTCCAAGACACTCCATATCACTACGAAGATCCACAGTTTATTGGATACTCCATCGTATGGTTATATACGAACTCGAAAGGAACTCGTTCCAGTTCGGGGATGGATTCTGGTTCAGGAGAAATAGGAATAAGGTTTATTCAGGTGTCTTTTATCTTTACTTTCTCTCGGGTTGCGAGTGTTCCAAGGATTAGGATAGTACACCCATTATGCTTATTGGATAGTCTTCTTCCAAACCATAGGCTGGTGCCGAACGGTAGGGAAGGAAGAAAACCATTTAGCCTAAGAGGGTGTACAGAAGGTAATGACTAAAGATACATAAAGGGATTTGGAGAAATGGCAAAGAAATATACTGTTACAATTGTGAATCTGGATAATGGAAGAGGCATTACTAGGAATACCCGGATACCCCTTCGAAACACTTAAATGTTTCAGTTTCACTGTGTACTGTTAAAAGAAAACTGATTTCCCAATTTGCACTTGCTCCAGGGTATGTATTTACCAGTTTAGATTCTCACATCTGTATGGTTTTACAGATGATGTGTGGGAGTAAATTATTAGGAATTAGGTGATCATCCTCATTATATCGGGATTCGTTGTAATTGGTGATATTAGAGGAAATCACCTAGGTAGTTTGCCGGACGGCAAATATTTGGTTTTGAATATCAGTTGTCATGCACCAATTTCAAATTGAAATATCTGTACGTCTATTTTTATAGAGTGAGATATACCTTTTTGAAATTATGTCTATGACATTTACCTATATCAGTGGATGGTTAGGTAAGGAGCATTAAACAGCGGTGTAATTCTTCTTAACCATAAGTACAGTTTTCAACTTATGACACACAGGGAATGAGTCATTAGACTCAAGGGACTTATACAGAGTATTGTATATTGTCCAGTGTCCATTAGGACAGAGGGGTTGGTCCTCGTACTATATTTGGTTTACTTATGACTTCTCCAATTTTTAGACATGTGTTTCGTAGAAATGCAAGGTCCATGTTTTGAGAAGTTATAGGTATAAGAGTAAAGTAGAGAACCGGGTATTGCAAGTATCGGGATTCTTCAAGGTGATCGGAGATGTAGATACTTGTGTATGGTATTCAGTTGATAGTAATGATTAAAAGAACTTGCTTCTTTTTCAGGTTACTCATAATTGGAAGCAGTCCTAAGTTGTGTAATGCTGATCGGCCTCTCTCCATTTAGTTGACATGCACTGGAGACAGCTGCATGATTTGAATCTGGTGCAATTAAATCAGTGCCTCTTTTTCTGTATTGGATATAGAACAGTTCGTATCATAACGATGTTCAGGTACGGGGAGTTGTCCGACTTATGCTTAAAAACAGACTCTGGATAACTCAAGGCACGTTTCTGTAATGGCTGTTTGTGGGTTGACCCAGGTTATGATGAGGGTTGACTTTCTACCATCAGGAAGATCAATAGTGATATTGTTCTTGACTCGCCACAGTTTTAATAAAAATGGATTTTTTCAGAAAACAGTAGTGGGAGTATGGTAGAACAGGAAGTGATTCCAGAACCGCAAACGATTACTGAAAATTTGATAAGAACTTAAAGATTCAATCTGGTTTGACATTCCATTAGCCACTCCGCAGATATGGTGGGTAACCTCAGACACTCGAGAGGTACTTTAGTATGCTCAAAGACGGTGACAGGGAGGTTCTTGTTTACCCAGACTTGACACTACTGTTGTTCCAGGCTATGAGACCCGGCAGGAGGATGAGTATAGCGTCGTTCTAAACTAGCATTAGAAGTGTACGTTACATTATTCTGCCAGAGGTTTGTCGTAGTCAGTGGGAGCAGCGGAAGCATGGTGGACAAGTGGCTTATGTCTAGTTAAATACTTAAGCAGATATAGCGGAGATAGATCATCTATTTCTGATGTGACAGTCATAGGTTTGACTTCATCAGAATAGGGGATGGATCTGTTGAGAAGGTAGTAGGGTATGATGTCCTGGTATTTGGATGACACACACAGAGTAGGAAGTGAAATTCCTATACTACGGTCGGTTATACTTTGGTTGTCACGCAGTGGTTTCTCCACATAGGACTTGGATATTATATCAGACATTCTGGTTACTAGATCTATGGTTTTAGATCTAGATTTGGGAAGTGTCCCAATCAGGGTACTTAGACAGCATTCTAAAGGTGTTTTAGAATGGATGACTCCTGGCACGGTAGTGTACCTGCAGGTGATGGAGTCACCCTCTCTAAAGGTGTCTTACAGACTAAAGGGGAGAGGGATGTGCATGATTGGCAGATCACTTGCTTAGGCAATTGAGTCAATCATGAGATGTCAACCAGATGTTGTTTTTGCAGTAGATGCAATAAGTTGATATTGATCCAATCCTGGAGAAACAATAGGAAGCAGTTTTAGAACATAAGTGGACGTTCTAGGGATATGATAACGACAGCCTCTTTTGGGAGACGGTTATCATTCCAGTCTTCCAAGGTGACCTGGATGACACAGTGACTGTAAGAGTTATAGTTTTCCCTCTGAAGTGGGGCAGTATATTGGACAGGTGGTCCAGGCGGATACTGAGGGAGGCATAGCGCAAGATACTGATTAAGTTCATTTCACGATACAGTCTAAGAAGTTTGGATTTGGAGTTCATTTATGAGCTAGGTCCCATCAGATATCCAGACATATTCTAAGACAGGTATTGCTCATTTCGGGAGACGACTTTCTCCACGAACTTGAGATAAAGAGAGACATAGAAAGAAACATCAGGGCGGATCCACTCACTGAGGCTATTGCTCGAACGCAATAGTTTCGCAAACGGGCTTTGTGAGATTGATTAGTAGAGGAGTTGGGTGTTCGGTATCACACGGGCTGTGTGTATGCGACATCGCAATAATTAGCCTTGAGTGCAAGTGGGAGATTGTTGGATATAGTGCCCTCAGAGTCAATTATTAGATCACAGGCACATGATTGCAATGATTGAGGGAGGACCTATGCTGGTAGGACAGTCTTACTCAAGATGATAGTATGCTATCTGGTTTATCTTTATCATCGTGTACTGCTTTAGGTGACCTTACAGGTCGCTATTACACGTTGATAGAGCCCCTAGGATTCTTGCTTGACTGCTAGCAGTATGATGGCGATCATATACGTAGAAGATGGGGTCTATAAGCACATCCTTAAAAGGTCCCTAGTCGTGGGAGTTTCGAGACAGGGCATCGATACTCAAGAGTAGACTAGTGTATACAGTCGAGACCTCGACGAGGGGCAGTGGCCGGTCTCACAAGCCACTGGTGTCAGTCGGTTCACCTAAGATGTATACAGGTGCTCATTGGGTTATGAGTACGCCGGACAGGACTCGCCGGGAACATGCTAGTTGGTCTTATACCTGACGTCAGATAGCAGTTCCCTGGTGACATGTGTACAGGTTAGTTCATCGACTTGAGATCGTCATTTGTCTCGTGTGAGTTCCCACTGTGCTTTGATTACTACCCTACCACGGCTCAAAGGAGTCGTGCAAACAGGTTTTAGTTGGGTACAGTCCCGAGCTACATGGAGGCAGTGAGCGGATCTGCAGGGGTTCGTCTCTCCCGGTATTGGGAGTGAGGTTGCGCTGTGTCTAGGAGAGACATTACACGAAGTCCTTGGCCAAGGCAGGAGATTTACTGGTAGGTATTCCAGTACTATCTCAGGGTGTTCTGGGCTACACTCCGACACGACTTGTACCGCTTTTGGGGGTCTGATTTTTACCAACCCCCTAGGCCCGCCATGCGATGCTCATAAACGAACGGACCGGACTGTACGGATATTGTCACCGACAGGCTCAGTAGGGTGTCAGGATGAGTTCGCTCATCGACGTCCCTTTTGGTCAATACCTGGTAGCCCGTTACGTATGGCTAATACCTCTGTAGTGCTAGTGGTTAAATCCACAGCCAAAGTGTTGACGAGTATTTAGAGTCCCCCACAGACAGTTTCTCAAGTTTCGGGCGAAACGCTGTAGAGGCCGTATGGATATATGGCAGGGTTCGATCGTATACGTGCGGTATTGCACGGATCATGATCGGACGAATAATACTAGCGGGCTTTGGTTTAAGCCGGATCCTAGTATTGTACAGTGTAGATTTTGTCTCTTTGCATTTGTATTCTGTCGGAATACAAATGCGGTTATGGATATACAGTCGTGGGGTTTTCCTGTAATTTATTACGGGATCAGTTTTTTGAAGTTGCCAGTTTGCATTCCGTTTCGGCCAGTTTTCCATTGTTCCTTCATGGCCGGATTTTTCTGATGGAGGGGCTAATTTGCAAATGTGCAAATTTGCAATTTGGAGGGTGTTATTTATGATATGAGGGTTCTTGATAATTCTAGCATCTTTTGATTCTTTTCTTTTGCTCATTATGTCTTGCATTTACTGGATGGGATATTGTGTTGATGGTGGTGTGACCTTTTTCCCTCTTTATCATCACCTCTTCTTATGCTCACCCCATGTTGTTTTCTTGTGCTCACGCCTTGAAATTTCCCATAGCCAATATATTGGCCGGCCACATTTGAGTGAGAAGGGGGGATTTATTTTTTTGGGTGTGAAAATTCTTCTTCTCATTTTTGCTTACACCAAAATTCCTAAGCTCATCTCCATTGTTCATTCCTCCAATCTAAAATGGCAACCTCAACAACCCCATGAGACAAAACATTCTACACTAGCCTACAACATTCTTGGACACGTCGGCTTGCCAACTTCATGTCCGAGTTGCCTCGGTCCAGAGGTGGGAGCCTGTAAAAAGACTCAGCAGTGTGGTGCCCTTTCCGACGAGGAGATGAAGATAGGAGATTCCGCGAGGAGATCGGGATGGAGGCCGAAGACCGAAGGATACGGATCGCTCGGTATAGCATTCTACCCATTCTCTTGTTTGCTAGCATTCATTTAATGGCCCGATCCGGATTTTTAGTACGCGGTAGCGCCGGCTTTAAAGTTTAAAGAAAAGTTTCGTTTCCGCATTTTGGCTTCGGAATGACGGCCAGGGCGCTGCCGTGCACTTACAGATGGCCCCTGGCATATCAGTAGGAGAAAATGTCTTGAAGATGATTCGTCTTTTAGAAGAACTCGAGGACCTGGGATGGACCATGGATAATGGGCAATATACACATATTGTTCTACAGTCTTTCGCCCCTGTCTTTGCTCCATTCATAGTGAATTTCAATATGAACGATTTGGAGAAATTATTGCTTGAACATCACAATATTTTGAGAAGTGCTGAGAACACGCTTAAGACAGTGAAAACTCCTGCTCTGTTATATGGGCCATCTTCCTCTTCAATCCCAAAAGCCAAGGCCAAGGGAAAGAAGAAGAAGAAACCCACCAAACCGAGAGGTAGAGTTCAAAAGGCAAAGGGGAAAGACAAATCTGGGGCTGCTGGAAGTGGAAAAGGAGAATGTTTTTTCTGCCACAAGTCGGGACATTGGAAACACAACTGTGCTCTGTATCCTGCTGATCTCAAGAAGAAGAAGCATGCTGATGCTTCCGCTTCTTGTGTGTTTGTAATTGAAAACTGTTTTTCTATAAACTCTGCATTTTGCGTATTAGATACCGGTTCTGGTTCTCAGATCTGTAATTGTATGCAGGGATTGAGAAATGGTAGAGTTTTGAAGACTTGTGACCATACTCTGCGGGTTGGAAATGGTTCCAATGTGCATGCTGTATCCGTAGGAGAGTATCAACTGGGTTTGCCTTTGGGTTATATTTTGGTTTTGAACCCTTGTTATTATGTACCTAGTGTGCTTTGTAATATAATATCCATTTCTTTGTTGGACAATGAAGGATATCATTTTGTTTTGTAGAATAATGTTATGAACATTAACTTGAATCAACAGTTGATTCGGTATGGTACACTAAATAACGGTATTTATGTCCTGAACCTACACACATTTTTCAATATACAACATGGTAATAAAAGAAAATTTTCATATATAAATGAACATTTTCTTTGGCATTGTAGACTTGGTCATATTAATGAAACAAGACTAAGCAAACTACATAAAGATGGATATTTAAATCCTTTTGAATATAAATCTTATGCTACTTGTCAGTCCTGTATCAAAGGTAAAAAGACCAAAACTCCGTTTACTGGACACGGAGAAAGAGCTGTAGAACTCTTAAGCCTCATACATAGTGATGTATGCGGGCCAATGTCTACACATGCTAGAGGCGGTTTTTTATAATTTATTAGTTTTACTGATGATTTCTCAAGATTCGGACACGTGTTTTTATTAAAGCATAAATTCGAAGCTTTCGAGAAATTCAAGGAGTACAAACTTGAAATAGAAAACCAAACAGGCTTGAGCAACAAGAAACATCAATCGGACTGAGCTGGAGAGTATTTGTGTACAGAGTTTTCAGACTTCTTAAAGGAGAATGGGATTCTCTCTCAGCTCACTCCCCCTTACACACCACAGCACAACGGTGTGTCAGGGCGGAGGAATCGTACCCTTTTAGATATGGTATGGTCCATAATCAGTGATACTGATTTACCGCTTTCCTTTTGGGGACATGCATTAGAGACAACAATGTATCTGTTAAACAGGGTTCCAACCAAGACCGTGTCTACCACTCCATATGAGATTTGGTATGGAAATACACCATCTCTTAAAAGTGTTAGGATATGGGGTTGTCCGGCTTTTGTCAAAAAGCAGAATCCAGACAAACTCAATACACGATCAGTCATGTGTCAATTTATGGGATATCCAAAACATTCATATGGATATCTATTCTACCACAAGGAGGAACAAAAGGTGTTTGTTTCTCAACATGCCGCACAGAAAATATAGTTTATACAAATAGTAATGATGGCAATGCGGTAGAACTAGAAGAGGTTCTGGAGATACAAATTACTCAGGACGAATTGGTTGAAACTGATGTTGCAGTAGAACTTCAAGAACCTCAGCCGCTACGGAGATCTAGTAGAACTTCTCGCCAACCGGAGAGATACTATGGGTTTCTCATTGATAGTGATAGAGATGATTGAATCATGGATGATGATGACCCTACTAGTTTTCAGCAAGCTATCATGCGTGGTGACTCAGTGAAGTGGTTGGATGCCATGATATCCGAAATGAAGTCCATGTACACCAACAAAGTATGGACTTTGGACGTTGCACCTCCTGGGATAAAACCCGTAGGGTGAAAATGGATC